>CM061749.1:219448805-220768242 GCA_030979885.1 Lolium multiflorum | reverse complement strand
GGAAGTTGGAAGATGGTTGGGAGCCCATCATTAAGATGAAATTCAATGATTTTGAATGTAATGCTTTATGTGATCTTGGTGCAAGTATTTCTGTTATGCCTAAGAAAGTTTATGATATGCTTGACTTGCCACCATTGAAAAATTGTTATTTGGATGTTAATCTTGCTGATAATTCTCTAAAGAAACCTTTGGGGAGGATTGATAATGTTCGCATTACGGTTAACAATAACCTTGTCCCCGTTGATTTTGTTGTCTTGGATATCGAATGCAATGCATCTTGTCCTATTGTGTTGGGAAGACCTTTTCTTCGAACTGTTGGTGCTGTTATTGATATGAAGGAAGGTAATATTAAATATCAATTTCCTCTCAAGAAAGGTATGGAACACTTCCCTAGAAAGATAATGAAGTTGCCTTTTGATTCTATTATTAGAAAAAATTGATGTTGATGCTTTTTCTCTTGATGTTACTTGATTTGTACTTTCTGCGCCTACTTAGCTGAAAGGCGTTAAAGAAAAAGCACTTCTTGGGAGATAACCCATGGTTTTATTTTTACTACTGTATTGTTGAGTCTTGGAAGTTTTACTACTGTAGCAACCTCTTCTTATCATGTTTTTGTGCCAAGTAAAGTCTCTATATAAAGTTGATACTAGATTTGGATTAATCGCACGTAAATGCACTGTCAGTTCACTTAATTTTATGAGATTCTCCTCAGAAAAATCAAAAAAAATTCCAATTTACGTGCGTGATCCACAGATGTACGCAACTTTTATTAGTTTTGAGTTTTTCCGTCTGAGCAAGTTAAGTGCCTCAGAAAAATTCGTCTTTATGACTGTTCTGCTTACGCATTCGCCTTTATTTCGAATTGCCTCTTTTGCTATGTTCAATGGATTTCCTTGTTCTATTAACTTTCAGTAGCTTTGTGCAATGTCCAAAAGTGTTAAGAATGATTATGTCACCTCTCTGAATATATGAATTTTTGATTCACCAACCCTCTAATGAGTTTGCTTTAAGTTTGGTGTGGAGGAGTTTTCAAGGGTCAAGAGAAGAGGATGATACAATATGATCAAGAAGAGTGAAAAGTCTAAGCTTGGGGATGCCCCTGGTTCATCCCTGCATATTTTAAGAAGACTCAAGAATCAGTTTGGGGATGCCCAAGGCATCCCCTTCATCGACAACTTATCAGGTCACTTCTAGTGAAACTATATTTATTCCATCACATCTTATGTTCTTTACTTGGAGCGTCTGTTTGCTTTTATTTTTGTTTTGGTTTGAATAAAGTTGGATCCCACCATCCTTGTATTGGAGATATTACGCTCCGCTTTTTCATATGGAACACTTGTGTTCTTAGTTATGCTTTAATGTTCATGGCGAAGGCTGAAAATTGCTTCGTTAATTGCTATTTGGTTGGAATCAGAAAATGCTTCATATGGTTTTGAATAACTTGATACTTGGCAATTGTTTTGAGCTCTCATAGATCATGTTTAAGCTCTTGCATCATGTAGTTTAATCTATTAGTGGAGAACTACCATAGAGCTTGTTGAAATTTGGTTTGCATGATTGGTCTCTCTAAGGTCTAGATATTTTCTGGTAAAAGTGTTTGAGCAACAAGGAAGACAGTGTAGAGTCTTATAATGCTTGCAATATGTTCTTGTGTAAGTTTTGTTGTACCTGTTCATACTTGTGTTTGCTTCAAACAACCTTGCTAGCCCAAAGCCTTGTACTGAGAGGAAATGCTTCTCGTGCATCCAAACACCTTGAGCCAAAACCCATGCCATTTGTGTCCACCATATCTACCTACTATGTGGTATTTTTTCTGCCATTCCAAAGTAAATTACTTGAGTGCTACCTTTAAAATTTCATTCCTTTGTCTTTGCAATATATAGCTCATGGGAAAATAGCTTAAAAACTATTGTGGTGATGAATATGTAGCTATGTGTTTTAGTTCTTATAAGTTGCTTGTTGAGCGGTAACCATGTTTCTGGGGACGCCATCAACTTTTTACACCTTTGTTGAATATCATGTGAGTTGCTATGCATGTTTGTCTTGTCTGAAGTAAGGGTGATTTATCATGATCAAATGGTTTGAGTATGCATATGTTAGAGAAGAACATTGGGCCGCTAACCAAAGCCATGTATCATGGTGGAAGTTTTCAGTTTGGACATTCATCCTCAATCTCTTATGAGAATATTATTTGTTGTTGAATGCTTATGCATTAAAGAGGAGTCCATTATCTGTTTTCTATGTTGTCCCGGTATGGATGTCCTAAGTTGAGATTATTCAAAAACGAGAAATCAAATGCGATTTATCTCCTTGGACCTTTGTACAGGCGGCATAGAGGTACCCCTTTGTGACACTTGGTTGAAACATATGTTATGCAATGATAATCCATGTAATCCAAGCTAATTAGGACAAGGTGCGGGCACTATTGGTATTCTATGCATGAGGCTTGCAACTTGTAGGAAGTATTATGCATAACACATATGAATTATTACTACCGTTGACAAAATTGTTTCTATGTTTTCAAAATAAAAGCTCTAGCACAAAAATAGTAATCCATGCTTCCCTCTGCGAAGGGCCATTCTTTTACTTTATGTTGAGTCAGTTTACCTACTTCTTTCTATCTTAGAAGCAAACACTTGTGTCAACTGTGTGCATTGATTCTTACATGTTTACTTATTGCACTTGTTATATTACTCTATGTTGACAAATATCCATGAGATATACATGTTACAAGTTGAAAGCAACCGCTGAAACTTAATCATCCTTTGTGTTGCTTCAATGCCTTCTACTTTGAATCTATTGCTTTATGAGTTAGCTCTTATGCAAGTCTTGTTGATACTTGTCTTGAAAGTACTATTCATGAAAAGTTTTTCTATATGATTCAGTTGTTTAGTCATTATCTTTTGTTAGCAATCTATTGCCTTGAATCACTCCATTCACTTCATATGCTTTACAATAATGTTGGTCAAGATTATGTTGGTAGCATGTCACTTCAGAAATTATCGTTGTTATCGTTTACCTACTCGAGGGCGAGTAGGAACTAAGCTTGGGGATGCTTGATACGTCTCCAACGTATCTATAATTTCTTATGTTCCATGCTACTTTTATGACAATACTCACATGTTTTATACATACTTTACATCATTATTATGCATTTTCCGAGACTAACCTATTAACAAGATGCCGAAGCGCCAGCTGTTGGTTTTCTGTTGTTTTTGGTTTTAGAAATCCTACAAAGGAAATATTCTCGAATTGGACGCAATCAACGCCTGTGGTCTTATTTTTCCACTGAGAAGCTCTAAGACCGAAGAGCATACGGCGGAGGCCACGAGGGGCCGACATAGGGCGGCGCGCCTCGCATGGGGCCCGGCGCTACTGCAGGGGGCCCCTGCCTCTCCACCCTGCCCTCCCGCTACTTATACTCTCCGTCGCGAAAACCCTATTACCGAGAGCCACTATACGGAAAACCTTCCAGAGACGCCGCCGCCACCAATCCCATCTCGGATTCAGAGATCGGCCTCCGACATCTCTCGCCGGAGAGGGGGAATCATCACCTGTGAGGGCTCTACATCACCATGCTCGCCTCCGGATTGATGCGTGAGTAGTTCATCCTCGACTATGGGTCCATAGCAGTAGCTGGATGTCTTCTCCTCTTGTGCTATCATGTTTAGATCTTGTGAGCTGCCTAACATGATCAAGATCATCTATTTGTAATGCTACATGTTGTGTTTGTGATCCGATGAATATAGAATACTATGTCAAGTTTATTATCAATCTATCATATGTGTTGTTTATGTTCTTGCATGCTCTCCGTTGCTACTAGAGGCTCGGCCAAGTTGATACTTGTAACTCCAATAGGAACATTATGTTCATAGTGTCTATGCCTCCATTAAATCTTATTGGGTGCTGACACAAGTTCTAAGGTTGTGGACGTGCTGTTGCTACTAGGGACAAAACATCAATGCTCTAAAGATATTTGTGTTGATTACATTACGCACCATACTTAATGCAATTGGCTCTGCTGTTTGCAACTTAATACCGAAAGGGGTTCGGATGCTAACCCGAAGGTGGACTATTTAGGCATAGATGCATGATGGATGGCGGTCTATGTTCTTTGTCGTAATGCCCTGATTAAATCTCATAGTGATCATCATGATATGTATTGAATCTTTATTTGTCAATTGGCCACCCGTAATTTGTTCACCCAGCATGTTATTTATCTTATTGGAGAGACACCACTAGTGAACCGTGGACCCCGGTCCATTCTTTTACATCTGAAATACAACCACTGCAATCTCTGTTCTTTGTTGTTCTTCGCAAACAAACATCATTTTCCACACCATACGTTTAATCCTTTGTTTTCAGCAAGCCGGTGAGATTGACAACCTCACTGTTAAGTTGGGGCAAAGTACTGTGATTGTGTTGTGCAGGTTCCACGTTGGCGCCGGAATCACTGGTGTTGCGCCGCACTACACTCCTCCACCAACAACCTTCACGTGGCCCTTGACTCCTACTGGTTCGATAACCTTGGTTTCTTACCGAGGAAAACTTGTCGTCACATCACACCCTTTCCTCTTGGGGTTCCCAACGGACGGTGCTTCACGTTGCTATCGTACGTGTGGACGACTCTCCACGGCATCGCCACACTCGACACAGCGATCTACCGCTCAGGAGGATATGTAGCCGCGAGCCACTCGCCTCAAGCTGAAGGCCAACCGCGACAACATCTCCATCGCCGAGCTCTTCGACATCGCCAAGAGCTACACCGATGAAGATCCTAGAGTCGACTCGGACGACGAGTACGGCCAGTGATGCAATCGCAGCGCCATCCGACCCGACAACCGCCGTGACGACTACCGGTTTGGCACTCGCCCGAGGAACGGCAAGCGCCGCAGTGACGACGGCAACTCCGAGTTTGTCGCCAACGCCAACGCCAACTACAGCATGGCAGACCGCACGCTCACCGCGACAACCGCGGCCCACGGTGAAGATATCTCTCCCACCGTGCTGTCAACGGCCAGAACCTGCTTGATGATCCAAGAATCTATCATAGCAGAGGGCAAGCCCTCGACGCACACCCACACGGAAATGCTTCCCTTGCTGTGATAGAGAAAGCCCACCGCCCAAGGAGAACTAAGGGCAAACCAGAACAAGGACCACAGCAAGAACCAGGACAAGCCCAAGGACGACGCGCTTCAGCCGTAGCGCCATTCCTCCACACCTTCACCGGGTAGGCGACCGCCGCGCTAAGAAGGTTCTCGACGATGTGGGCCTGCGACCAGCTTGCTGCGGGACGTCTTGCGCTGGCTCAATCGAAGGTCAGAGCAGGGCTCACGTGGAGCCACGAGGATCACGCTCCACGCATCGAGTACCTGTGTCGAGTCGCCCCCGATCGCGCCAAGCCTAAGGTCGTCGAACACCGGCTCTCCAAGACCTTGATGGATGGAGGAAGCCCCATCAACATCATGTACGACGACACCTTTATGCGACTCAATTGCTCCGACTCGCTTTGAAGTAAGGAGCTGCCATCATTCACTTCCCAGCGTCTCTCGCAGTAACACTACCTAAGTGATATTCGGCACGCCGCCGAACTACCGCACCGAGTGTATCTCCTTCGAGGGTGGTGAACTTCCGCAGCCTCCGTTCACTCGCGTCCCGCCGCTGTGCGTCTGGCCAAGTTCATGGCCACGCCCACACTACGCCTACAACACGATGAAGATGCCGGGGCTGCGCGGCGTCATCACCGTCCGTGGCGACCCCCGAGATGGCCCGCAGCTGCGAGGATGGGCCGCGCTAAGCTCTCCGCCAACGCCGCTATCGCCTCGAGCGCGACAACATCGCCGAATCCTGCTGCGTACCAATCGACAACAACAAACCCCGCCATCCCTCGAAAACCCAACCGAGCTCAACACTCGTCCTCACCGACCCTTCCACCCGACGACCGACACACATCAAGTAGATCTGCGCGTAATGATCCGAGTAGGCATGCTATCATTGAAGGGCCCGTCTCGCCAATAGGAAGCGCGATCACCAAAGGCTAAGTACTTTGACTAAAAGGACACCGCAGAAACGGACCCGCGGGCCCGCCAAGGAAAAACGCCCACCAAGAACCCTTTGGAGTCGCCAGCCACCGGCCCACCGAGCCACGACTTAGAGGCGCGTCACACAGACAACAAGAACAAATCCACTCACCCACCCATGAGGCCGCTATCCAAGAAACGACTACGTATCGCGTTTAGGGACGTTCTTACCGAACAGAAAACAAATATGCCGATAGCCTTCATCTGGTCGCACAGCGACTGCCCCCTGGCCATGGAAGAGCTCTGAGCACCCAATCGCCCGAACAAGAAAAGAGAAAAGAGCAGCAAAAGCAAACAACATTCATTCACCAAAAGTATCTTATATACAAATAACACACCCTCGAGTCAATCGCATCCACTCGCTACAAAGCACGCCAACCTACTTAGGTGAGCGTCTTACTTTTCCATCATCTGCCTGCTCCACCGGTCCCCGTGATGGAACTGGGTGTAGCAAGCATTTACGGGGTAAGTTGGACAAAGGCCTTGGTAGCCGCGGCATGAAAAAGCCGCCTGGCGGGGAAGTCCTACGGGCCTGGCACCTTCTCCGTCCTCGGGGGCCCACTAGCTGGCGATGCTCTCCAAGTCTGCAGTCGCGCACCCTACGGCGTGACGGCGAACCGCCTCCATCGCACGCAACACCCGGCGACGTCGAACTCCCCTGGCTCCTGGACGGAAGCCGGCCGTCACCTCCTCCATGCCGAATCCCGATTAATAGGCAAGCACCATGCTGAGCGCCATGGTGACACCCACTCGACAGAGGAGCGATTTCTGTGGGAGCTAACTAACTACCGCCGGATGACGGAGACGGCCTTGAAGACCGATGGCGCTGGCCCCGAGGAATTACTCCCGCGGGCCTGTGCACTCAAGCGCCGCCAGATCTCCCCTAGTCAGTAATGATGCGCGTCGTCGCCTCCTCGGAGACACTCCCGAGAGTCGCCAACCTAACGAAGTCGCATTGCCCCCGGAAACACAAGCAGAACAAATTTTCTAAGTCGAGTCATGTATCGTAGACCTCGCCACGCTGGGGACCTGACCCCCGAAGTGACCACCACCTCAGGAATGGACCCCCGAAGGACTCCGCCACGCCGGGGACTGGGACCCCCGAAGCGGACTCCGCTATTTCGTTTCAACCGATTCCCCGAAGGACTCCGCCACGCTCGGGGGACCGGACCCCCGAAGCGACTCGCCACGTCAGACCGTCCCCGGCCGGGTTCGCCACGTTCCGGACCTGAACTCCCCAAGCGGACTGCCACGCCTCTGGACCGCCCCGAATTCCACTCGGCCACGCTTAAAAGCCAAGCCCCGTAACGGGCTCCGCAGCACCGTGGCCGACCAGCAAAACTAAAAGAAAGAAAAGACTCACCGAGCAATTGCCGCGACATCTCGCGGACGAAGGCTCCGGGCCTGCCTTCCACCCATCAACAGAAGGGTGCCTTCCGATGCTTCCTTCTCGCCGCAAGCTCCTTCGCGTGCCGCAGCCTTCAAAGCCGCCAACTCCTCACGCAAAGGAAGGCTCACCTCTGGCGGCATCCCCGCCTCCGCCGCGCGCATCAAGCCTGGACCTCAGAGTCAGCAATTACATCTTTCGAGCTCTTTGCCCTGCCCTCCAGACCTTGGTCGTGTCGGCGATCTCCGCCTCGCTTTCTTCGCCTCCCGCTTGTCGGGCTCGAAGTCGGCCTCCTGCACAGGATTCCTTCACATACCCCTTGAGCTCCCCAAAGCGCCTTTCCCCGCGCCTGCTACAAAAAAAAGAAGAAGATCATAAGGGCAAGAGTTAGAACTACACCGGCTGAAATCAGCCGTGCGAATAGATATTTACTACCAAGGGCGATTAGGCGACGGTTTTTCTTTGCCGCCTTCACGAGGGCTGCCGCTCACTTTACCTCCGCCGCACAACAAGAAAAGAAAACTCAGTACAACAATTGCCTGGTTCCAATATGAAGAGACTCGACTCGCCTCCCTTCAGCCCGGCCGACCCTGTGGACCGGGAGGGAACCATGCCGAACATACGAAACTCACCACATGAACTTCACCAAGCGTCGTGGTGCAGCTCCGTAAAGGACAGGGGTCGATAGCGGAGGTCCGAGACTCGTGCGTCCCGCTCTTGTACCGCCGTCGAGGGCGCTTCCTCCGCCGTGAGCAAGGGTATCACTGGACGAGCCGATCCCCGGCGGCCTTGGTCCGCCGGCCTCCATCGGCGCCGGAGAACCGCTCCCCCGCGCCGCGCCGCTCCTCTCTACGAGGAGGGGACGACGATTGATCCCGAGCCCTCGTCGTGAGTGACATCCGCGGTCACTCCCTCCTCGCGCGCGACCCAGCTTCCTGGCAGCAGATAACTCCGTCGACCGGCTTGACGCGGCCGCGGTCGCGTCCGCCGCCTGGCTCTGCCGACTGCCTTCCTCCCGCGCGAGGATAAGCCTCGCGGATCGGCGGACGCCTCTTGCCCCCTACGGCTTTCAGCCTCGGCGGCCTTCCGCTCCGCCGCCTCGTGGCCGCAGCCCCTGCCACCTGGGCAGTCTTGTTAGACCTTCCTTCCTGGATCCGCAAAGAAGAGTATGAGACTCCTATGCCATATAACAAATCAAAACGCAAAACGGAGACAAGTCGCCTACTTCACAAAGGGGGATCACCCCCGACGCCCGGCCGACTCTCACTCCTGGCCCAAAGCATCCTTCCTTCGGGGGTGACGGAGG
Source organism: Lolium multiflorum (assembly GCA_030979885.1). NCBI lineage: Eukaryota > Viridiplantae > Streptophyta > Magnoliopsida > Poales > Poaceae > Lolium > Lolium multiflorum. The sequence goes on along the minus strand of CM061749.1, from coordinate 220,759,469 downwards.
CCTGAACGCCGAGATGGCCGGACGAGTCGTTGGGCGCGGCCGCCCTCCTTTTAGCGGGCTCCTTCTTCTCCGTAGGGGAAGTCGGATTTCCTCCTCCTCTTCGGTCCTCCTCCCGGGCGCTCTCACCTGTGCATGCGCTCCGGCGGGCGGTGAAGCCGCCCCCGCCTCGCGCCTGGGAAGCTTCTGACGAACTCCCCGCGCCTTCTGAGTCCGACTCGGTATGTCCCCTCATCTTCAACCTCGCTGCCCCGCCGGTCATCTCTCGAGGTTCCTTCCCGCGAGCGGGGGAAGATGGCCTGCGACCGTTTGCCACCGCTGCATTTCACAACCGATCGGTTAGCAATCACATGGCTTCCCTAAGAGCGAGTAAAAAGGGTAAACGTTACCTTGGCGTCGGTTATCTCTGAGAAAGGTCGCACCCGTCATCGAAGGAGGTGAAGATGGCGGTGGTGACCTTGGCCAAGGCCTTCCTGCATTTCCGCTTCCATCCCACTCCTGGCCACGATGACCGGTGCGTCACTGCTTTGCCCCCACATGAGGTGGGCGCGTAGCGAAGAGGAACTAAGTTGGCGACCGAGCCAACAAATGTACATGTTGGCGGCCGTCAAGCCGCCTCCTTCAGCGCCCGGATCGCTGGCGGATCCCCTCACTACCTCCTCCCCGGTCCTTCAGCCGACCTCACGTTGAGGCGCCGAGGCACACTTGGCTCCGGCGTATATTGGGGATAGGGACCCGCCCCAGGGTGTACCCGCAGCGTAGAACCGCACTTGCGCCACCGCGATCGCGCCTCTTCTGCGCCATGTCGATGAAGTTCTCCCGGTTTCACTGGAATGTGATCCCGCCGTTGTATCGAGACCGGTCGCCCTGCTAACCCGAGTCGCCCGTCCATGGAAGATGGACACCCACAAAGGGAAATACGGCGGCAGCCCAGAAGCACTCGCACAACGCCACGAACAGCGCGATTTGCCAGAACGGCCAGCGGCCCGAGGTCGGAGACCTTGATGTTGTAGAAAGAGAGGAGTTGCCGAAGAAATCGAGGGAAGGGAGAGCTTGGTGACCCCGCCAGGAAACTCGTGAAGAGCACGAACCGTCGGGCGCGGAGGGTTTCATTTCATTCGCCGCCGACTTCCTCCACCTTTCCCGCTTGAACCTGGGGATGATCCCCAAGAGCCACGATGCGATCAAGGCTCCTTGGTGACCTTGGATCTCCCCAACCTTTCGCCACTCCAGGCATGAGGAAGTAGGGACTCGAAAGAAGACGAAGAAGAAGGAAGAATGCGCGAGTGATAAGCACTAATCCTGTGGCGACCTTTATACCGCCGAACGCTGGGATTAGATGATCCGTTCGTTACGATCCGGAATCGCCGCCCGTAATCAACGGTCGTGGTTTGCGCCGGTTCCGGTGAATAACCGTTAAACTAATGTTAGCGGTCACATCAAAGCCCAACGGCCAATCGCGCGCAAAACGCTCGCGCCTGGCCAACGTGGAAATCTAGCCGTTGGCTTCTCCACGTGTTCCACGGTAAAACGTACGTCGATCGGTAAACGACGATCGTCGAGCCGATCGTCACACACCGATCGCCAACGCCGAATGGCATGCACCGACCGGCAAAACACCGATTGACATGCGCTCACACTCGTCGTGGCCGCGACCGGAGGCCGGAGCTGCGTGGCGAACCTCATCCTCGCATTCGATGGCGATTCATCTTGGTCCATCGCCGCGCTTCTTGAAGCTCGGCTTGGATTCACGCTTCATCACCACCGCGTCGGATCATCGATGGGGATACACCCATAGGGGGTGGAGTCGCCCCACTCGCCATGAAGAAAGGAGACCCGCTTAGCCGCCACGCCCAAGCGATCGGCCATGAAGCGACCGGGCCACCTGTCCGGGGGAGGCCCAGTGGACTGGATAAGAAGATTGCATGCAGGAGGAGTAGCAAATCCCGGATTAGTAGCTCGATGATTTGGAGTTATCTCCTTGTAATTCCCAGAGATCGGGGGTGTCCATATAAACCCCCGAGCTAAAACCCTAGAGGGACGTCTTCTCGATCCAATCTCCCCGTAAGCTCCGCGTAGCCGCCGATCGAGCCCCCCATTGTAATTCTCCACTGAGCAATAAAGATCTAGCAGGACGTAGGCCCTTTACTCTCCGGAGGGGCCAACCTGGGTAAACCCGCGTCTTGTGTACCTCGATCCGCGTATGGCCATGTTTCCTTGCCCCCGCATCAACGAAGTGCTACCCCCGTAGCATCTGCCGTGGTCATATCCACGACAGTGGCGCTCCTCCGTGAGAATCGAGATATCTTTGCATGGAATCCTTCTGATATGCCAGTTGTCCCGAGAGAACTTGCTGAGCACAAACTCCACGTTGATCCCACCACGCGTCCGTCAAACAGACGATGTGACCCGTAGGTGAAGAGCGACAGCATGCAATCGCCGAAGAGGTGAACCGGCTATCGCTGCCGGGTTCATCATGGAAATAAAGCACCCCAAGGGTCAAACCCAATATAGTGTCAAGAAGAATAAGGCATGGCATGTGTATATACTACACCAACCTCAATCGGGCTTGCCCCAAGGACTCATTCATCCTCCCGCGGATCGATCGATCATCGACGCACCGCGGGCTCTAATCTCTAGGCTTCCTCGATGCATATTCCGGGTACATAAAATAAAGATGGCGGTTGAAGATCAGAGAAGATGACGTTCATCACGCCGCCTGCTTATGCTACACCGCCATGACCTTCGGCCTCGAAATGCCGTAGCCACATACCAGCAGGGCATGAATAGTTGCCTCGAAAGCCAAATCAGGCGACCGTTCACGTGTACATCGATGACGTCGTGGTTAAGTCGACCACAAGACGACCCAGTCGCCGACCTCATCGAGACTTTCGCCAACCTCCGCCGTTTCCCATCAGCTAAACCCCGAAGTGCACCTTGGCGTTCCATCGTGGCAGCTACTCGACCACGTCGTCTGCGCGCATCGAGCCCAATCCGGAGAAAATCTCAGCCGTCATGCGCATCAAAAGACCCGCATGCCTACTCGACGCACAGAAGCTGGTCGGGCGAGTCGTAGCACTCAGTCGCTTCATACCTCAACTCGGTGACAAGGCCCTACCCCTCTACCGTCTCTTGAAGAAGTCTGATTCCTTCGAGTGGACGAAGGATGCACAAAGCGCCTTGAAACACTCAAAGTGGCCATGCAGAACGCACCTGTCCTAGCCGCCCCGCTGCCACAAGAACTCATGCTCCTCTACGTTGTCGCGTCGAGTCGCGTCGTAAGTGTAGTTATGGTGGTAGAACGCAAAGAAGAAGGAAAGGAGCAACTCGTGCAACGCCCAGTGTACTACATCAGCGAGGCTCTCACCGAGTCAAAACAGCGCTACCCACACTACCAGAAGCTGGTCTACTCCGTCTTCAGAGCCCAGCGGCAATTGGCCCCTTACTTCCACGAGCACCCCATCAGGGTCGTTGCATCAACGCCACTCGCCGACATCATCCTCAATCAAGATGCGACTGGGAGAATTGCCAAGTGGGCAGTCGAGCTCGGCGTCCACAACATTACGTATGAACCTCGCCGTGCGTTCAAATGCCAGGCGCTGGCCGATTTCTTCGTCGACTAGGAGGAAGTGCAGGAGCCAACCTCCCGGCGGAAGTCAAAGATTGGACCCTCTAGTTCGTGGATCCAAGAACCCGAAGGTGCGGAGCAGCATCGTCCTCATATCCCGAAAGGAGACACCATGAGGTCTCAGCTTCACCCGAGCCCTGCACCAACAACGTGGCCGAATATGAGGCAATTCTCCAAGGCATGCGGATCACCAAGGAGATGGGCGCGTCACGCCTGCGCTGCTTTGGCGACTCCGACCTAGTCGCCAGCCAGATCTCAGGGACCTGCGACGCTACCGACGCCAACATGATCTCCTACAAGCGGCTAACAAAGTCACGCAGCTTCTCTAGGTACGTCGTCGAGTGGGTCGATAGGCACAAGAACGAGGAAGCCGACGCACTCTCCAGGCTCGGCTCCAAACGGCAGCCACCCCCGCCGGGCGTCTTCCTCGACATCCTCACTCGCCCGTCAATACGGCCACCCCGCGAGGTCGACATCGTCAAGCCACCATCCCCCGACTCCTTGCTAGTCGTAGTCGCCTCGGATGGGGACTAGATGGAGCGTCACCGAAGAGGAAGGTCACCAGATTCTGCGCGACTTACACGCATGCGAATGCAGCCACCACGCAGGAGCCCGCTCAATAGTGGCCAAAGCCTTCAGACATGGCTTATACTGGCCAACCGCACACGCTGACGCAATCAAACTTGTCCACGCGTGTGTCGGGTGCCAGAAGTACGCGAGCCAGTCACACATGCCAGGCTCCGCGCTCAAGACCATTCCCCTCACCTAGCCCTTCGCTATTTGGGGCATGGATATGGTGGGAAAGTTCAACACAGCCCCGACGGCTACACTCACCTCCTCGTCATTGTCGACAAATTCACCAAGTGGGTGGAGGCAAAACCCATCAAGAAGTGCACCAGAAGCAGCATGAAGTTCCTGCGGGAGCTGATATACCGCTACGGGTACCCGCAAGCATCATCACCGACAATGGCACAAACTTCGCCATGGGAGAAATGGCGGATTTCTGCAAAGAGAACGGGATCCGACTCGACCTCGCTTTCAGTCGCGCATCCGGAATCAAATGGCCAAGCTGAGAGAGCCAACCAAAGCATCCTCCACCTCAAACCACGATTGGAAGTGCCCTTGGAGCCGCCGGATGCTGGTGGAAGAGCTGCCTCTGTCCTCCGGGCATACGCACAACACCAAATAGGTCGATGTGCTACACGCCTTCTTCCTAGTTTAAGGGGTAAAAGCCGTCATGCCCATGTACATCACCCATGACTCACCACGCATCGTGAACTACTCCGAGAAAGAGAACGAGCTCGCTCGTCAGGATTGAGTCGAGCTCCTCGACGAAGACCGAGAACTCGCCCTCTCTAGAACGGCCTTATACCAGCAAGGCCTACGGCGCTATCACAGTCGCCACGTTCGCAGTCGTTCCTTCCAGGAAGCGACCTCGTCCTCAGGTTAATCCAGGACAAGAAGGACATGCATAAGGTATCTCCCCCAGGGGAAGGGACATTCGCCGTCAGCCATGTGCTCGGCAATGACGCCTATTACCTCACGGATGTACGCAAGGACGATGATGGCAACCCACTCACCCGAGAAGTCGAGCGCCCCTGGAATGTCAACCTCCTTCGCTAGTTCTACACGTAAATCGCCATGTAAACACTACATGATCATCAATAAAGATGTTTTGCGCTCCATCCAATTTCCGATTCGACGACCCAAAATTATAACCGTGCCTTGCACGAATATATCTCCCAAGTCGCCAATACGAGTTGGACACCAAACTGCGCATGTCGAGGGTGCTCCTGCAATGCCATCCAATAGGGGCTTAGGTTGATGGAATCCTGCAAGCTGACACGAGACATCGGTTCACAGCGGGGAGAGCGATTTACCCAGGTTCGGGGCCCTCGATGAGGTAAAACCCTTACGTCCTGCCTGTCTGTTCTTGATTATGATGATAATAGGTTACAATGGGGTGCCGAATAGTTCGGCTAAGATCTCGCCGAGATGCTAAGCTTTATGATGGCCTAGCTCTAAGCTTCTGGTGGCTAAGATTGCTAAGATTGATTGTGTCCCTCGGCAGCCCCTCTCCTGGCCTTTATATAGGAGGCCAGGTCTCAAGAGATCTAACCGAGTACGACTAGGTTTACAGTAATTTTAGATCTAATCTTTCCATGTTGGCTGCTTCTTCGTCTTGCTTGTCAAGGAATCTTTGGTGCACCTCCCGGATGGGCCGCCTTTCCTCCAAGTGCCTTCATGGGCCTCCAATTAGGAAATATAGGTTAGGGCAACGCCAGTTACCCGAAGGGTAGTGCCCACGTCAGTAGCCCCCGAGTGTCTAGCCGAAGATAGTTCGGGTAGAGACTAAAGCATGACTTCTTCGAATGTCCTTTTCCTTGATTGTTCTTGTTCTTCTTCTGTCGGGTGCGCGTCAGCGCTCCCGATGGGAGTAGCCCCCGAGTCTAGGCACGGATGCTTGCAATCCGTGCGTAGACTCAAGTTGTACCACTAAATATTGCTTCTTTTTCTTCAAGTCTTCATAAGTCATCCGATACATTCCTCATGCAAGGATAACGAGTAACGTGCCCAACTTTTGTTGGTTAACTGCCGATGGCAAAACAACGTTACTCTACACAGAATCAAGTCCCCCGGCATGATCCCTGAGTGCAAAAAAGTTTTATCGGTGTTTAGCCGTTGCTCCCGATGGAGTAACCCAGTCCGACATGAACGCGCGTTCGGGTGCACTTAGTTGAACATTCCATCCTTTCTTCAAATATATCTTAGAGTCCTCATTCTTTCGAACCTTCTTCTTCTTTTATCGGGTGCGCGTCGCGCTCCCGATGGGAGTAGCCTCAGTCTAGGCGTGAATGCTTTGCAATCTACGCATAGACTCAAGTTCACTATCCGATACTTTCTTTTATTCCTTCGAATGTTTCAACCATTTCTTATGACGTTATTGATGACGTTTTGCTGATATCTTGATTTTGACTGACAGGACGCGACTGTTATCACCAGTATTTGACCAAGCCAGAGGTGGGCCGCGATCAAGACGAATTTGAAGATATATGCGTGGAGAGATATGTAAATCGGCCTTGTGTATCAAGTTTGGGCTAGTTAGCCCGTGTATCTTTACTTAGTAGGTTACGTAGAGTTTGTCTCGTGCACGGTTTAGTGCACGCCCGCATTAGAAAGTCCCCTGGACTATAAATATGTACCTAGGGTTTATGGAATAAACAACAACCAACGTTCAACACAAACCAATCTCGGCGCATCGCCAACTCCTTCGTCTCGAGGGTTCCTCCGGTAAGCATCATGCTGCCTAGATCGCATCTCGCGATCTAGGCAGCACAAGCCTGCCTAGTTGTTCATGCGTTGCTCGTACTGAAGCGTTTTTGATGGCGAGCAACGTAGTTATCGTAGACGCGTTAGGGTTAGCATCGTTCTTAGCATCATATGCTCGCGTAGTGCAACCCTTGCGCGTCTAGCCGTCCTTGTGCCTCATCATGGGTGCAGGGGCGGCACCCCGCTTGATCTTTATTTAGTAGATCTGATCCGTTATGGTCGATCCTTGATTCATCAAGGATTAGTTTAATATCTGCAATAGTTAGGCCTTACAAAGGGTTGGAGGATCCAGCGGCATGCAGGGTGTAGTTTGCTGCCCCTAGACAGGACGTTCCGAGGATCAACCTAGTGTTGGTTTTTAGGCCTTGTCTAGGGCTGGCTTACGTTTACCGTGCGTGAGCGCGAGGCCCAATCGTGAGTAGGATGATCCGATTATGCGGTGAAAACCCTAGATCGTCGTGGATCTCATACGCTTTATATTGATCAAGCAGGACCACCATATATTCGGCCACCTTGGACGAATCATGGGTGAATCGGCTCCATGAGCCGATTCACAGGACAACCTGAGAGCCGATCGAGGCTCGTATTTAACGTGTACGTGTGTGCCCTGCAGGAAACTAAGCGAGGCATCATCCACACCTTCCCCGACCAGGTATAGGTCAGGTGGCACGCCCTGCGACCCGGCATCGGCGCGCCCAGGGGGCTTTGCGGGCCGTCGCTCGAGGGACTGGGGCCAGCCGCAGCCCTAGTCATTCCCGGCTCTCGTGTTGGCCAGTCGCTGCCCGCCGGTGGGTTTCGACGCCAACACATTCTGGGTGGGACGGCTTCAACGACAATCTTCAACGACAACCATCTCGCCATCCACATCAGAGATGGCGAAAGACACCATACCGTCTTCATCAGAAGTGGCAGAAGAAACTCCGGTCACGTACGGGGATCTCACTGGCGAGCTCAAGAAGAAGTACGACGAGATCAAGTCTGCCCTCGAAGCCGACCTAATCGGCTCTTTCCACAGGACCCGCTCCCATGGCATCAGATGGAAGGGGTTCACACCTGAAGGCGCGCTTGTGGAGTGGACCTGTCCACCCCGTCCAGAAGAACGCACCAGGTCGCTGCGTCAGGAGATCAACTTCATGGTGGCTCATTCGCTGCACCGCCATTCTGAGAGCCTGGTGAATACGTTGGAGCGCGTCGCGCTGCGCGTGATCCAGGAGATCATGAGCCATCAGTACTCTCCGTCAGGACCAGCCCTAGGGACTCACCAAGGGGAAGCGCTGCTCCATTCCCGTCCCCCGCTGCCATTCGCGTTGGCAGCGCCCGAGGCGCCGAACTCATCGGCTTTTGTCGTCTACAAGATTGGTGGTGACCCCAGTGACTACCAGTTCCTACAGGACGCGCCCAAGGAGATCCCGCACGGATACGCATGTGCATACGTGCCAGACTGCAGCACCTGGGCACCCTCGAACCAGGTTGCTATAGCAGGGACTTCTGGGGCAACAGGAGGAGCGTCGGAGGCAGACCCTGAGAAGCAAACGTGGCTAGCTAAATACGCCACCCCGACGAAACTCCCGAGCCCAGCTCCTGCAGTTGGCTCAGAACCAGAGAAACAGGCATGGCTGGTTAAGTACGCCACTCCGACGAATCTTCAGGGTTCGGCACCTGCAGCCATCACCGCGGATCAAATTTGTACGATCCTGAAAGATCAGTTCGGCATGATGCCGAAGAGAAAGGCGATCGGCTATACCAAGCCGTACCCCAATGAGTACGAATTGATCCCGCTACCACCCAAATATCGGCTCCCGGACTTCACAAAGTTCAGCGGATCAGATGGCTCCAGCTCCATCGAGCATGTGAGCCGATATTTGGCACAACTGGGCATGATCTCAGCGTCAGATGAGCTGCGCGTGAGGTACTTCTCGCAGTCCCTCACAGGATCGGCTTTCGGATGGTACACGTCGCTGCCACCGAACTCAATCCAGACCTGGAAGCAGCTGGAAGAACGGTTCCACGAGCAATATCACTCAGAGGCTTCCGAGGCTGGCATTGCCGATCTAGCCCAAGTACGACAGAAGCGCGGAGAAACGGTGTCCGAATACATTCAGCGCTTCAGGACCGTTAGGAACCGATGCTATTCGGTTCATGTAAGCGAAAAGGAAGCAGTCGAATTGGCGGTGGTGGGTCTATCATCATCGATCAAGGAAGTGGCCTCCCAGGCGGACTATCCTTCATTAGCACACATGGTGCAGAAGTTGTCAGCATATGAGCAACGCCACCCGGATATCTACCAAGATAAATTCAAGCGCGTGGTTACCATGGTTGACGCAGGCGAAGATGAAGGTCCTACGGGAGAGCGAGAGGTCGCAGTAGCTGAGTGGACTCGAGCTGCAGGCCCAGTAACCTGCAAATGGGTAAAGCCACCAGGGCCTCCAAGAGGGTTCGACTTCGACGTGACGAAAACCGAGCAGATTTTCGACCTCTTACTCGCGGAGAAGCACATAAAGGTACCCGAAGGCCACAAGTTTCCTACGGTGCAAGAGCTGAACGGAAAGCCATACTGCAAGTGGCATAACACGTTCACCCACACCACCAACGACTGCAGGGTGTGGCGTCAGCAGATCCAAGTGGCGATAGAAAATGGGCGATTAATTTTTAACCAGTACGCCATGAAGGTCGACACACACCCCTTCCCCGCCGTCAACATGGTGGAGTTTACCCACCTTGGAGGGTGCCAGCCTGATTTCTCAGCCAACATCAGTATGGTAGAGCTTGGACACCGCTCTGAGAAGGACGGGGATGAGGACAGCTGCTCTCAGAGCAAGGACACTGAGGGGGCCGCTCCATGCGATCGGCTCCGTCAAGATGGCAAGCGCTACGTCACAGAGGGGGAAGTGAAGAACATAAGATACCAACGACCCCTCTCTGATCACCTCCTCAACAAGTATGTTAGTCGATATGACCAACGCCGGCGATACAACAACAATGATGAAAGAGGTCGTCTGACCAGAAACGACGAAAGGCAAAGCCGGCATAATCATGATGAGGAGCGACAGGAACGCCATGGCAGGGAGCAGGACGATACGGACAGGCATTGGCACTGCCCCTTCTTCAGACACTGCTGGGATTCAGGAATGAGCCGATTACCAACAATCGGCAATTGCCCAGAATGCAACCGGAAGAAGAAGGAGACAGCCAACGTATCTGTGTTCGAGCGCTTAGGGCCTCTCCCACCGCAAAACAGACGGGCTGAGACCCCTCCGTTGGAAGATCTCGATGATTCAGAAGACGAAGGGGAATACGAAGAAGACAGGTGCCACCGTCCAAGGTGGTGCCCTGACGGTCTCAGCCATACACAAAAACGCAGGGTTCAGCGATTGCGCGGTCTGGAGGAAGCTGAAAGGATGTACTTGCATACGCTGAGGAAGGCGCGGCCTGATCTGGCTGCGAAAGTCCAGAGGACCCTGGATGAGGAGGGGCTACCGCAAAGAAAAGAGTGGCGCCCCAAGCAAAAGAGAGCCGATGATGACACATCGGCTGGCACAAACATGGTGTTCATTCGTCCGGCGGGGTGTAGTGCTCCACGATTACACAGTGCACCCGACATGGATAACAGCAAGCACACCAACGTGCTAAAGTCAGAGATTGGGCTGGTTTTATCCGCCGACATGGACGAGTAGCAAGACTACGTCAATAAGCAACATGGCGAGGCCGATCCTTGCGATCGGCCCTCCGAAACTGATGAAGGGATATTACAAAACCTTCACCGAGCAAGCAACGTGGAGGCCGATTCCAGCGATCGGCCAAAATTATCCTCACCATCCATTCTGCCTGGGATCAACGTTTGACCCAACAGGGACTACCTAAGAGCCGATACCATCAATTCTCTTGACAGAATCGGCTCGGGGGGCACCTAGATGGATAAAACACTAAGTATGGAGGCCGATACACAAGTCGGCCTGAAATTTTTAAATTTTTCATAGCCGATGCATGGCCATCGACTTTAGAATTGAGAAGCAGCCGATGCATGGCCATCGACTCAAGAAATACAATTGTCAACCAGAAGGTCAGCCCTAGTAAATTATGAAGAGAAGCCACAATGGAAGAACTCCTCAAGAGAGAGGTTTAACAGCTCAGATCTTCTCTTCAAGAACAGTGCTAAGGGCAGCTTGGGCGTCCAGATCAGGTTAAAGGTGGGTCGCATCAGATGAATCAAAGGAGAGGAGGAAACTCGGGGGGCAGCCCACCTTGAAGGTTCTCTGCAAACCGATTTACGTGCAAATCGGCTGGCTCTGCATGATCAAGCCCAGGCTAATTCGGCTGAGTGTTTGCCTTGGCCAAGACTCGGGGGGCAGCAGGCCTGGTGGATGTTCTGCCTTTCTGTTTTTTGAGCCGATTGGCGATCATCGGCTGATCCTTCATTGCAAACCTTCGTCACAGATGATGAGTGCGAAAGGATTATTGGGTTTGGTTGGGAAAGTTCAAAAGTTTCCTGAAGATCCTACATTTTTCTGCCAGATTTAGAAAATCATCAGTTGAAGAAGGAAAGAGCAAATTTCGAAGGACCGATGCGGTGCTATCGGCTCGTTACGCATTGGTAAAGGGGGCGAGTCGGCAAGGACAGTAGAAGAGGGAATCGGCTTAATTAAGCTCGGAAGAAATCGGCAAAATCAAATTGGGAAGAGATTCTTCATTGATGGGCAAGATTTCTTACATGAAGAGCTAATTGCTCTCAAAAGGAAATATGCGGGGTACATTGCCCCGTCTGGTCCTATTCTAGAAGTCCTAATCTACGGGCCGTCACTGCCCTCGTCGTCGCCTTCGTCGCTGCCGTCGGCGCTGCGCCCGGCGGGCTCGTCATCGCTCCAAGGGCCGCCGACCGGGCCTCATCGTCTTCATCTTCTCCGACAGCGTCGTCCTCGTCCGTCAGTCAAAGTTGCCTGGCCAAGGGCAGAACCGCTTGGCCGGCGGCTCGTCTGAGGAGCTCTCATCGTCGTCTTCCTCCTCCTCTCCCTGCTCCCCTTCCTCCCGGAAGAGGTGAAGTCGCAGGAGAAGTTGTCATCGTCGCTCTCCTCCACCGGTTCCCCAACGGCGAGGAAACGGAGGTCACTCTCCCCGTCGGTCGAGGATTTGTCATCCTCGGACCATACGAAGGAGTCATGATCCTCTTTGTCCCACTTCGTTGGGGCGAGGATATCGTACGCCGCCTGCGTGCCCCACGAGGGCGTCTCTCTCGGATGGGAGAGGACACGTAGGAAAGACCCGATGAGGAGGAAGAAGAGGAGGACGAAGACATGGTGGCAGAGGAGGGTTTTTTGGAGGCTAGTGCGAAGGGGATGAGGAAGATGACTGTTTGCTGCGGTTAAATAAAAGGGAGCATAGTAAAAATTCAAGGCCACAGCAGTTCCCGAGGAGGTGTGCCCGACAGTCTAATCGCGCAGAGAAGTTGAGAAGGCAAGCTATCATGATGAAGGACTCTGCGACGTTTCTGCTCTGCCACGACATGACCCGACGAAGAAAGCGTAATGATTTTGGAAATGTCATTTCCAAAACCAGGGGGGCATGTGTTATCACCAGTATTTGACCAAGCCAGAGGTGGGCCGCGATCAAGACGAATTTGAAGATATATGCGTGGAGAGATATGTAAATCGGCCTTGTGTATCAAGTTTGGGCTAGTTAGCCCGTGTATCTTTACTTAGTAGGTTACGTAGAGTTTGTCTCGTGCACGGTTTAGTGCACGCCCGCATTAGAAAGTCCCCTGGACTATAAATATGTACCTAGGGTTTATGGAATAAACAACAACCAACGTTCAACACAAACCAATCTCGGCGCATCGCCAACTCCTTCGTCTCGAGGGTTCCTCCGGTAAGCATCATGCTGCCTAGATCGCATCTCGCGATCTAGGCAGCACAAGCCTGCCTAGTTGTTCATGCGTTGCTCGTACTGAAGCGTTTTTGATGGCGAGCAACGTAGTTATCGTAGACGCGTTAGGGTTAGCATCGTTCTTAGCATCATATGCTCGCGTAGTGCAACCCTTGCGCGTCTAGCCGTCCTTGTGCCTCATCATGGGTGCAGGGGCGGCACCCCGCTTGATCTTTATTTAGTAGATCTGATCCGTTATGGTCGATCCTTGATTCATCAAGGATTAGTTTAATATCTGCAATAGTTAGGCCTTACAAAGGGTTGGAGGATCCAGCGGCATGCAGGGTGTAGTTTGCTGCCCCTAGACAGGACGTTCCGAGGATCAACCTAGTGTTGGTTTTTAGGCCTTGTCTAGGGCTGGCTTACGTTTACCGTGCGTGAGCGCGAGGCCCAATCGTGAGTAGGATGATCCGATTATGCGGTGAAAACCCTAGATCGTCGTGGATCTCATACGCTTTATATTGATCAAGCAGGACCACCATATATTCGGCCACCTTGGACGAATCATGGGTGAATCGGCTCCCTGAGCCGATTCACAGGACAACCTGAGAGCCGATCGAGGCTCGTATTTAACGTGTACGTGTGTGCCCTGCAGGAAACTAAGCGAGGCATCATCCACACCTTCCTGACCAGGTATAGGTCAGGTGGCACTTGCGACCCCCGGCATCGGCGCGCGACCCAGGAGGCTTTGCGGGCCGTCGCTCGAGGGACGGGCCAGCCGCAGCCCTAGTCATTCCCGGCTCTCCGTGTTGTGTCGCTGCCGCCAGGTGGGTTCGACGCCAACAACACCGTGGGCCTATTCTTTCTCTCTAGCCTTGTTTTTAAGCAACATCCGCCTTTCTTGCACGATTACCAAGGTGCCTCCTCGATTCCCATAATCTTAACGAAAAGGACCATAAAGAACTGGCAGCAATGACACGTGCCCACACAGCCCTCAAGTTCTCCCTCCTCTTAAAATCTTCCAAAGAACAAAAAATCTGATCCTTTCCTTCTTCCATAACTCTCCTTCCTTCTTCTTCTTCCTTCTTCCTTGCACCGCCACCACCGCTTTTCCGATCCTCCCTAGATCTCGCGATGGTGAAGAAGAAGAACCTTACCACCCCGCCAGCTCCACTAGCGGAGGCGCCGCCGCCAAATCTCCTCGATTCCTCCGAATGGGGGCGCTCCAAGCGCTCCTCCCCCGGCGCCGCCAGCTGCGCCATGCTCGATAGCCAAGCCTGGAGATGGATAGCGTCGACCATCACCAAGCGCGACGAAAAGAGATCACGAAGCCTGGGATTAATCTCCCGTGAGGGAATGTGATTTTCCTGCAGTTTTTGACCAATCCTCCTGCTGGCTTTCGTGATGTTCTTGTGTTCCTATATCGGGGTCTTTGCTTCCCGTTCATGGGTTCCTTCTTCATCTTCTACGGACTTACGAAATCCAACCGTGGCAACTCACCCTAACTCAATTCTTCACGTCGCCGTGTTCATTACCCTCTGCGAGACGTTTTTGGGCATCGAGCCTCATTTTGGATTGTAGAAAAGATCTTCTACGTAAGCGGTACAACAATGGGTCCTTTGTCAATGGAGTGGGGTTTGTGGCTCGCTCGGAGATTAATTATTTAAATTCCCAATGAGAGAATCCGTGCAAGGATGGAGACTGAAATGGTTTTATGTCAAGGATTCCTTGTCACCCGAGTCCCAGCTTCCTTGCTTTGCCGAAGCCAAGCCTAAGAATTCCTGGAAGAACATTCTCTCTCCCGACGAAAAAGTAGCAGCCGATGAATTATTTGCCAAATTTCTTCGAATCAAAGAGGCCGATGGCCAAACTATGGTTGGCACAGAGGTGGCAGGTGTTCTAAAGCGTCGAGTCCAACACCTGTAGTTCGTCCGATGTGGTTGTATTCAGGTCCAAAGGATGAAACCAGGATTAATGCTGCCGAATTGTCGGAAAAGGAACTGCTTGATGAAGTCCATCGCCTTACTTTCTTTAGTCAAGAAGACTCGATCCCATGATATCTTCTTACTCTCCTCTTGATGCCGAACATCCACCGCTAGAGGTAACTTTCCCTTTTGAATTCTTACTATGCTTCTCTTACTTAGTTAACATAATTACCATTGTTCTTATTTGTTTTCTCTTTGACAGTTCCCATAGTCTTTGGGAGTTTGCATGATTCGCCAAACGATATGGAGAGGCTCCTCGGTACCCGTTGATTTTCACCTTGTCGAGCATACGGCCGGAGAGCGATCATGATGATCCGATAGATTCTGAAGCTGTTCACAGATCTTCCTCCCCCAGCCAGATGACGCGACACAGAGGGATCAGTGCGCTGATCATGATGCCTTTGTTAATGCAGCTGTGGAGGAGACCAGGCTTCACTTGTGAAGAGATCAATGGCGCCCGGCAGAAGACGATCTCCTTGATATGTAAGTACCTTCTTTCTTTTTGTCATATTTTGTCCCCTCGTTTCTCGCATTCTTTTCATAACTTCTGTCGATCATTTCCTTTTTGTAGCGACGAATGTTTCGATGAGCCTCCGTCTAAGAAAGCCAAATCTGATGCTGCTCCGTCTGGCTGTTGCGCTCAACTTCACTCTAAGGCAGCTCGAGGCTCAGCTTGACGCTTCTTCCCTCTCCAAGGGGAAGGATGTTCCCAACCACCATGACTCCTCCTTCCGTAAGCCCTTTTTTAGTAAACGAATTTCTTGGAATGTGCCTTGTCTAATGATTCTTTGTAAAACATCCTTTTTTTCCTTAAAGGACCTACGAGGTGTTATCTCCTCTTTGAGGCCTTCGCTGATTTACTTCTAGAAGCGGACAAGGTTATTGCAAAAGTTAAGTCCTCTTCCTCGAAGTTGAACGGCGCAATCAAGATAGCCGAAGCGCCGAGAAATCGACTCCAAGAAGGAACTGGGCAAGCTGAAAGAAAAGCTGAAGGAGGAAAGGCGTCAAGGCTAGCCGCCAAGCTCAAGCAGTAAAAATATGAACTCCTTCGCCAATCTTCACTAGCTTTGCTTGGTAATCTCTTTTATACTTCCCTATTGATTATCGTTTTTATAAATTCGATCTTCATTAATGATCCTTTCCATTCTATTCTTTTGCGGAGGCCGCCAATATCTCCCGATGCCTTGGACAAAGTTCCGGATAACTCCCTGCGAATGGTGTGTCGATGATTCGCCTCCCACCGCTTACGCGGGAGCTTCTTGAAAAAGGAAAGGGTGCGCTGGCGCGAATGCACTCGATGATTTCCCCAAAATTAGTCAAGACAAGACTTTGGGCAGCTAATTGACGCCTTCGCGGTCGACACCAAGGAGGTTATTGAGGTATTCAAACGTGCTTCGCGTACTTATGGTGCCCTCCTAGCCTTCCAACTTATGATGGGTCATAGCTTCAAGGCCGATATCGAGAAGATGTCTAAGGAACTGCCAAAAGATTAGGATGGGCAGTTCATAGATTTAGGCATATTCAAGACGTCGGCTGTTCAATGCACGCCAGCTCCTTGACCTGGTTTCATTGGATAAAACACCGGCTGGTCCAAGTCTATCGTCCCAAACTCAAGCCCTTGACTTTTGTAACAAGTTTATCTTTGATTTGATGTGAAACGATAATTTGGAAAACTCATGTTTGTGATAAACACTGTGCTAGCAATGTTCCTAGTACACCTTTGTTATGATATTTTTTCTTGCCCTTCTCCCGATGGGAGTTTCTTCGGATGCTTGAATTGTCCCAATCCGTCACACCTTTAAGCCTTTTTTCGCAGGTTTTCCCCGTCCCTCGTTTGTCGACGACTCTTCGGGTGCTCTTCCCGAAAGTGATCGAATCCAGTATGAAGGATCGGATCACTCGGAAAAGGATCTGCGTAGCACTTATGCCTTAGCTGCTATTGTCAATAAGAAGAGCGAGATTGCAGCCGACGTGGAGCGGTACGCTCTTACTGAGCTGCATAAAGCTACCGAGAGTTTGAACTGTAAGTTTCTTTATCTCTTGCACTCTTTTATCAACGACCTTGTCTGATCCTCTATTGATTCCTTTGCCGTTCACTACAAGAAAAGTTGCCATGGCCGACAAGTTGAAGTCGCGCCGTGGTTGCTGGTGTACCATGGCCGACGATTTTGGTCCCTCCGTGGTGCATGTCAAAACTTTTTTTTTCTCGTTTTTGAGGCCACCTAGCCCGACGAAAGCGGCCAAAACGTGGCGTATGGTGGCCCGGGACGTGGTGCATCTCGAAATCTCGGGTTCGCCGGCCGAGTCAACGCAAATCCGCACCGCCGAGGGATGTAGGGCCCAGATGGCAGCCTCTCTGGCATTGTTTTTTTCTACATCGCGCCATCTCGTTCAACGTTCTCCGATCGAGCCGTTTACGATGCAGGATCATGGGTCCCGCATGTCATCCTCTATGAACCAAAATTCTTTCTATTCTTGGATTTTTTTGACCCCCTGATTTCTGGCTACTTCCTTTTTCTTTTGATCCCTTGCCGCCTTGGAAACGTTGAGACCGCTGCTGCTAAATGGGACCCGCATGTCATCCTCTATGTGCAATCAACTTTCTTTTCTTGGAGTTTTTTTGGCACCTCAAATTTGGTCACTTGCCTTTTTCTTTCGATCCCCTGCCGCCTCTCAAACGGTGATACCGCTGCTGCTAAATGGGACCCGCATGTCATCCTCTATGTACTATAAAACTTTCTTTTCTGGATTATTTTTGGCACCTCAAATTTGGTCACTTGCCTTTTCTTTCGATCCCCGCTCTCAAACGGTGATACTGCTGCTAATGGGACCCGCATGTCATCCTCTATGTACTATAAAACTTTCTTTTCTTGAATTATTTTTGGCACCTCATATTTGGTCACTTACCTTTTTCTTCGATCCCCCGCCTCTCAAACGGTGATACCGCTGCTGCTAAATGGGACCGCATGTCATCCTCTATGTACTATAAAACTTTCTTTTCTTGGATTTTTGGCACCTCATATTTGGTCACTTGACTTTTTCTTTCGATCTGCTGCCTCTCAACGGTGACCGCTGTCTGCTAAATGGGACGCATGTCATCCTCTATGTACTATAAAACTTTCTTTTCTTGAATTATTTTGGCTCTGATATTTGGTCACTTGCCTTTTTCTTTCGATCTCATGCCACGTTTGAAACGTTGAGGAACCTGCAGGCTCATCGGACCCGCATGTCATCCTCTATGTACTATAAAAGTTTATTTTCTTTATTTTTTTCACCCTCTGATTTTTGGCTATTTCCTTTTTCTTTTGATCCCCTGCCGCCTTGGAAACGTATGGTAAGCTGCTGACTCATGGGACCCGCATGTCATCCTCTATGTACAATCAACTTTCTTTTTCTTTTGATCTCAAGCCGCATTTGAAACGTTGAGACCGCTGCTGCTAAATGGGACCCGCATGTCATCCTCTCGTACAATAAAGTTTCTTTTCTTGGATTATCTTTGGCTCCTGATATTTTGTCACTTGCCTTTTTCTTTCGATCTCATGCCGCCTTTGAAACGTTGAGTAAGCTGCTGGCTCATGGGTCCCGCATGTCATCCTCTACGAACAATAAAAGTTTCCTTTCTTGGAGTTATTTTTACCCCTAATTTCTGGCTATTTGCCTTTTTCTTTTGATCTCCTGCCCCCTCTGAAACGATGAGGACGCTGTTGGCAGGTCGGTCCCACATGTCATCCTCTATGAACAATAAAAGTTTCCTTTGATGGATTTATTTTGAACCCCTCATTAATTTCTGGATATTTCCCCTGCCGCCTTGGAATCGTTGAGGATGCTGCTGCCTCATGGGTCCCGCATGTCATCCTCTCAGAACGGTAAATGTTTATTTTCTTGGATTTTGTTGACCAAACGATTTTTGGCTTATTTTTTCTTTCGATCACCTGCAGCCTTTAAAACGTTGAGGACGCCGCTGGCTCACGGGTCCCACATGTCAACCTCTATGAACAATAAACGCTGAGGATGCTGCTGCCTCATGGGTCCCGCATGTCATCCTCTCAGAACGAAAATGTTTCTTTTCTTGGATTTTTTACCAACAGATTTTTGGTTTATTTTTTCTTTCCATCCCCTGCCGCCTTTAAAACGTTGACGACGCTGTTTGCTCATGGGTCCCCGATGTCAGCCTCCCCGTACAAGAAACATATGATATCTTGATTATTTTGCAGACAATAAACAATGTATTGCGCTCTGAGCTATTTCAAACGGATAATTAAATCTTTATTTTTACATAAACAAACTTATATGTTGAATCTCCTTGTTTTTTTGTCTTTGCGAAGCATAGGACTTTCCTGTTTTTTTAGAAAATTCGGAACTTTCCTGTTTTGGAGTGGGCTGAAATTGTACGAGTCAAAAGGCCAAGCAGGATAGTTCGAAAGCCCAGATGTCCAGATGCAGCCCAATTGAAATCTTTCTTCTTGGATTTTTTTCACCCCCTGATTTCTGGCTACTTCATTTTTCTTTTGGTCCTGTGCCGCCTTGGAAACGTTGAGACCGCTGCTGCAAAATGGGACCCGCATGTCATCCTCTACGTACAATAAAATTTCTTTTCTTGGATTATTTTTGGCTCCTGATATTTGGTCACTTGCCTTTTTCTTTCGATCCCGTGCAGCCTCTCAAACGGTGATACCGCTGCTGCAAAATGGGACCCGCATGTCATCCTCTACGTACAATAAACTTTCTTTTCTTGGATTATTTTTGGCTCCTGATATTTGGTCACTTGCCTTTTTTTCTTTCGATCTCATGCCACGTTTGAAACTTTGAGGAACCTGCTGGCTCGTGGGACCCGCATGTCATCCTCTATGTGCTATAAAAGTTTATTTTCTATGGTTTTTTTTCACTCTCTGATTTTTGTCTATTTCCTTTTTTCTTTTGATGCCCTGCCGCCTTGGAAACGTTGAGTAAGCTGCTTACACATGGGACCCGCATGTCATCCTCTATGTACAATCAAGTTTCTTTTCTTGAATTATTTTTGGCTCCTGATATTTCGTCACTTGCCTTTTTCTTTCGATCTCATGCCACGTTTGAAACGTTGAGGAACCTGCTGGCTCATGGGACCCGCATGTCATCCTCTATGTGCTATAAAAGTTTGTTTTCTTGGATTTTTTTTCACCCTCTGATTTTTGGCTCCTGATATTTCGTCACTTGCCTTTTACTTTTGATCCCCTGGCCCCTTTGAAACGTTGAGTAAGCTGCTGGCACATGGGACCCGCATGTCAACCTCTATGTCCATCAACTTTCTTTTCTTGGATTTTTTTTGACCCCCTACTTTCTAGCTACTTTCTTTTTCTTTTGATCTCAAGCCGCATTTCAAACATTGAGACCGCTGCTGCAAAATGGGACCCGCATGTCATCCTCTATGTACAATAAATCTTTGATTATTTTTGGCACCTCATATTTGGTCACTTGCGTTTTTTTCTTTCGATCTCATGCCACCTTTGAAACGTTGAGTAAGCTGCTGGCTCATGGGTCCCCCATGTCATCCTCTACGAACAATAAAAGTTTCCTTTCTTGGAGTTATTTTTGCCCCCTAATTTCTGGCTACTTCCTTTTTCTTTTGATCCCTGCCGCCTTTGAAACGTTGAAAACTTTCTTTTCTTTGATTATTTTTGGCACCTCATATTTGGTCACTTGCCTTTTTCTTTCGATCCCCTGCCGCCTCCCAAACGGTGATACCGCTGATGCTAAATGGGACCCGCATGTCATCCTCTATGTACTATAAAACTTTCTTTTCTTGGATTTTTTTGGCTCCTGATATTTGGTCACTTGCCTTTTTTCTTTCGAGACCTCCTGCCGCATCTCAAACGGTGATACCGCTGCTGCTAAATGGGACCCGCATGTCATCCTCTATGTACAATAAAGTTTCTTTTCTTGGATTATTTTTGGCTCCTGATATTTGGTCACTTGCCTTTTTCTTTCGATCCCATGCCGCCTTTGAAACGTTGAGGAAGCTGCTGGCTCATGGGTCCCGCATGTCATCCTCTATGAACAATAAAAGTTTCCATTGTTGGAGTTATTTTTTACCCCTAATTTCTGGCTACTTCCTTTTTCTTTTGATCCCCTGCCGCCTTTGAACGTTGAAGAATCTGCTCGCTAATGGGTCCCACATGTCAGACTCTATGGACGATAAACCTTTCTTTTCTTGGAGTTATTTTGACCCCTAATTTCTGGCTATTTTGCCTTTTTTTGGATCCCGTGCTGCCTTGGAAACGTTGAGGATGCTGCTGCCACATGGGTCCCGCATGTCATCCTCTCAGAACGATAAATGTTTCTTTTCTTCGATTTTTTTACCCACTGATTTTTGATTTATTTTTTCTTTCGATCCCCTGCCGCCTTTAAAACTTTGACGACGCTGCTGGCTCATGGGTCCCGATGTCAGCCTCCCCGTACAAGAAACATGTGATATCTTGATTATTTTACAGACAATAAAAAGTGTATTTCGCTCTGAGCTATTGCAAACGGATAAATTAAATCTTTATTTTTACATAAACGAACTAATATGAATCTCCTTGTTTTTGTTTTGTTTTTGCGAAGCATAGGACTTTCTTGTTTTGGAGTGGGCTGAAATTGTACGAGTCAAAAGACGTCCAGCAGGTTAGAAGGCCCAGATGGCCAGGCAGCCCCAATTTATATCTTCCTTATCTTGGATTATTTTTTGATCAAAAGGCCCAGCAGGGGTACATCCTTTTTCTTTTGGTCCTGTGTGCCGCCTTGGAAACGTTGTGGACGCTGCTGCCTCATGGGACCCGCATGTCATCCTCTATGAACTATGAACTCTAAAAGTTTCTTTTTTCTTGGATTTTTTTTCACCCCTCTGATTTTTGGCTATTTCCTTTTTCTTTTGTTCCCCTGCCGCCTTGGGACCCGTATGTCATCCTCTATGTACAAAAAACTTTCTTTTCTTGGAGTTTTATTCCCCCTAATTTCGGGCTACTTTCGTTTTCTTTTGATCTCAAGCCGCATATGAAACATTGAGACCGCTGCTGCAAAATGGGACCCACATGTCATCCTCTATGTAAAATAAAAGTTTCTTTTCTTGGATTATTTTTCACGCTCTGATTTTTGGCTATTTCCTTTTTCTTTCGATCCCCTGCTGCTTGGAAACGTTGAGGATGCTGCTGCCTCATGGGTCCCACATGTCATCCACTATGAACAATAAAAGTTTCTTTTCTTCGATTTTTTTCACCCTCTGCTTTTTGGCTATTTCCTTTTCATTTGATCCCCTGCCGCCTTGGAAACGTTGAGGATGCTGCAGCGTCATGGGACCCGCATGTCATACTCTATGTACAATAAAAGTTTCTTTTCTAGGTTTTTGGCTCCTGATATTTGGTCACTTGCCTTTTTCTTTCAATCTCATGCCGACTCTCAAAGGTACAATAAAAGTTTCTTTTCTTGGATTATTTTTGGCTCCTGATATTTGGTCACTTGCCTTTTTCTTTCGATCTCATGCCGTCCTTGAAACGTTCAGACCGCTGCTACAACATGGGACCCTATGTTATCCTCTATGTACAATGAAAGTTTCTTTTCATGGATTATTTTTTGCTCCTGATATTTGGTCACTTTCCTTTTTCTTTCGATCTCATGCCGCCTCGGCCCTCTGAAACGACGAGTAAGTTGTTGGCTCATGGGACCCGCATGTCATCCTCTATGTACAATAAAGTTTTTTTCTTGGATTTTTTACCCCCTGATTTTTGGTCACTTGCCTTTTTCTTTCGATCCTGTGCCGCCTTTGAAATTGTGGACGCTGCTGGCTCATGGGTCCCACATGCCAGCCTCTATGAACAATAATATTTCTTTTCTTGGATTTTTTTTACCCCTGATTTCTGGCTATTTGCCTTTTTCTTTGGATCCCCGACCGCCTTTGAAACGATGAGGACGCTGCTGGCGCATAGCTCCCACATGTCAGCCTCTAAGAACAATAAACATTTCTTTTCTTGGATTTATAGTTGACCCCTAATTAATGGCTACTTCGCTTTTTTTTTCGATCCCCAGCCGCCTTAGAAACGTTGAGGACGCTGCTGGCTCATGGGTCCCATATGACAGCCTCTATGAAAAGTAAAACATTTACTTTCTTGGATTTATTTTTGACACCTAATTAATGACTACTTGGTTCTTTTCTTTTGATCCCGTGACGCCTTTGAAACGTTGAGGGCCCTGCTGGCTCATGGGTCCAACATGTCAGCCTCTATGAACAATAAGAGTTTCTATTGTTGCATTTATTTTTGACCCCTAATTTCTGGCTATTTGCCTTTTTTCCATTGCCTGCCACCTTAGAAACGTTGAGGACGCTGCTGGCTGGGTCCCACATGTCAGCCTCTTTGTACGATAAAAGTTTCCTTTGCTGGATTTATTTTTGACCCCTAATTTCTGGCTATTTGCCTTTTTCTTTCGAACTCCACCGCCTTTGAAACGTTGATGACGCTGCTGCAAACTGGGTACAATATGTCAGCCTCTTTGTGCGATAAACCTTTCCTTTCTTGGATTTTTTGGACACCTGATTTCGAGCTACTTGCCTTTTTCTTTCGATCTCCTGCCCCCTTTGAGAAACGCCGAGAACGATACTGGTTCGTGGGTCCCACATGTCATCCTCTCTGAATGATAAATGTTGGGGCTGCGGCTGCAAGATACGTCCCACATGTCAGCCTGACTGTTGAATAAACGTTTCCTTTCTCGAATTTATATTTGACCCCTGATTTCTGGCTACTTTGCCGTTTCTTTCGATCCCCTGCATGTCTGCTACTCCACCGAAAAACAGACCGGCATGTATTCATCACAATACTGGTAGCTAATTTAGGAAAAATGTGTTCATCACGGGATTCAAACAAAGATCTTCATCTCTGCTAAATTTTGATTTCACCAAAAACCGAACAGCGTGTGTTCATGACTTTAACTTCACAAACACTATGGTTTCTCTATAAAATAAGGTCACCATCCGTTCCTTTATTGTAGGCATTTGCGAAAAGTGTCTTTGGCTAATGGGCACCAGTGCTCTGCTGTTTAAAAAAAATCAAATAGCATACATATTTGTTTCAAAAAAATCTGAAAATGAATGTAGACATAATAAATAAAGTAACCTACAAGCGTGTAAAATTTTAATATGATATTCTTTATATTGTAGACTACACAAAAAAGACAATCTGTTGAAATTTGGAGATTTGAAATATGCATACCCAGATCCACACGTTTGTTACTTTTGTGTAGCCCAGAATTTTTTTTATTTGAAACTGAAATTTTGCACGTTTATGGGACAATTCATTAGCTACTCCATGATTTGTTTTCTAATTTTTTGAACAAATAAATTTTTTTTTTATTTTTTTCTAAAATAGCAGGAGCAATGGTGCCCAAGAGCACCAAATCTCTTAATAGGCATTTGCGCCTAATAGCGTGAGCTTAGCTAATTTTTGAAGAAAAAAAAGATGTCCATTGTGGTATTCAGGACAAAGATCTTCATGTCTGCTACTGCACCAAACAACAAACCAGCATGTATTCATCACAATACGGGTAGCTAATTTGTGAAAAATATGTTCAGCACGGGATTCAAACAAAGATCTTCATCTCTGCAAAATTTTGATTTCAGCAAAAACCGAACAGCGAATGTTCATGAGGTTAAGTTCACGAACACTATGTTTTCTCTATAAAATAAGGTCACCATCTGTCTCTTATTTCTCAAGGAAAAACAGGTGGAAGTGTTGGGACGAACCACATGGGTGCTTCGGCTCTATGTTCAGTCTTCTCTTTTTTGTACTGCAATCTTGAGCCTATGGCAGGACCTCCATTGACGTGCATTCTGCACCAATTTGGCCTTGGACGTATCCATGTATCACGGGCGCGATTGTGGGTAGCAAAGACACAGTCAGGTTTGAACAATTGGAAATCTGGTTCTGCAGCCTCTGCGTCGACTGGCGGGGGTAGCATGAAAATTGGGTGATTGAGTCCAAGAAATAAAGAACGCCCCTTCAAATTGTTCAATCTTTCCCACCTTGCCTCTTCTACAGGGTCCAAGGTATGGGCAGATCTCAAGAAAACGTAGCACCGTACCAAAGGATAAGACCTCAGCTTGTTACCCATATGTAATATTGGAGGACCGAGGATGGGCCGATAACCTTTAACCTGAATCCACGCGAGATCAGATTCACCAGTAATGGACTCTGCTCTCATTGGTGCCAGGAACCAAGTGCGCTGGTCAGAAAATCCAAGAAATACATCTTCATCTTCATAATTATGATTATCACCATCATCATCTAATTCTTCATCATCTAATTCTTCATCATCAAATTCGTCTTCTTCTAATTCTTCTTCTTCTAATTCTTCTTCATCAGCATCATTATCTTCATCGGCACCTCCATCGCCTTGAGCCACATTTGCTTCATCATCTTCCATGACAGCATCTCCCTCGATTTGAGCGAAAATTGCAGCCACTTCTGCTTCTTCATCTTCAATGACAGGGGCGTCAATGAGACGCGGGGCTGCATGTGTCCCTGCAATGCACAAAGATCAACCACAATGCAGCAAGTAGGAACTACACTGAAAATTATCTCTTCTCTTCTATCTTCTATTTTCTACTACTATAAGGCACCAGTTTTTAACAAGACATGTCGCAGCAATTCCAACTGTTGGTGTCCAAAATCTAACGGTTGGGATTAGAGGTATTCGCGTGAAAAAAATACCACACCAGTGTCCACGTGTTTCTAGAACCGTCATGTTTCCATTATGAAGAAAAATCAGAGCAGTCTCACACCGATATCACACGTCCCACTTGATAGTGATTAAGAAAGGTTCCAAATTTTTGTTCATATTTATAAACTGTATGCTCACACTTATTTTGATGGTATAACCAAATTATTAGTTGTATTGAAAGTTTGAACAACATTTAGAACGCAACTTTTATACATCAGTATTGCGAATCGTAATTGGTCCAACATGTGCAGCATGCCATTTACTAGTTAAGACATAAAACAAAGACTCACCACAGGTATATGGTTCCCAAACCAGAACATCTCCATACGGATATGTAACTGCGTATACACGATGTAGGTGTGAACTTGTACCATATCCAGGAATGCCCATGGCATCGACATAGCTGTTTCTATCAAAGAATTCAGGGTTTCTCAGGATATTCCACTCCTTTTCTAGGGGCGCTTGTAGGATAGCAATCAATTCGTCAAATACAACGATTACCTCGTAATGCCATGGCCCTGCTAGATCATCTTTGTACGGCCTCTTGACGATCCGTACTTTGAGCAGTTCCAAACTTTTATCTATTTTGTATTTGAACAGGAATGGTGGGCTGCCATGCCACCATTCACTAGTAGGGCCCAAAGAAATTCCTGCATCTTGCAGAGATGGAAGAGGTATAATAGTATCTGATATGTATATGTTGCGGATCGTCAAGTGCCCGTCCTGCTGGACAAATGCCACCCAGTCGCCGTTACAACCCACCCAGTGCATGGGTCCATGTCCATCCAGTTCCTCCTTGGTATGGATAAATGCTGGAACTGTCGGCTTGTCTAATGGCATCAGCAACGCGTGAATGCCCTGCAAATAGGATTTGTTTCAAAATTGTCTATGCATGCAAGGTATTCGACAGAATGAAGAGCGGATTGTGCAGAACTGAAGCACAGATGTAATGGATAAATAAAGCAATTCCGAAGAGTACATGTGCATAGTGAAGGCAGCAAACCTTACAGTACTCCCAAATCAGGTGATTATGTTGAGTCTAAATTCATGCATGATGTTTGGCAATAAGAAAAGTTGATTGAAAAAACACAAGCTGAAACGAGATGAGTAAATAAATAAATACTCTTACAGTATTGTCGCGGTCGTCTGGCCATGTCTCGGGGTCGCAGTGGAGCAGGCTCGGTAAACCGAACGGAACCTTATGCGCTCCGCGGATGGCATGCCGCATGCCGATCATGCCTCGAGCGAGGCGACCAGTGCTGAGGATATCCGCCCGCTCGGCTATGTTCTCCACCAGTGGGTAGTGGAGGTTGCCCCACCCCATGGACTGGTGGTAGCAATCAGGAATCTCCTCAATCTTACGCTTCTGCTTCATTGGAGTCGGTAATCCAATGCAAGGGAGAGAGGGGTGAACGGGAGAAAGAGACAGAAGAGGGTTTTTTTTGGAGAAGATGCAGTAGTAGTACTACGATACTAGGAGGTGGAGATGCGGGGCATGTTTCCGGGAGAGAGGAACCACTATTTCCCTTAAAAAAAATAACAGCACTTGCGCATTAGAACTTGGGGCGGGGATATAGCGGTAAGAGGTATTGACCAACTTTCCCTCACCTTGACCCCACGTGGTTGTGAACCCGAGATAATTCTTTTTGATGAACCCGATATACTTATTATAGTACTAAAATAGTACAAGTATATACCTTGTACTCCTATATACTAACATTACTATTTTAAGGACTTATGTTCCATGAGCAACAACTTCCCCCACTCCGCTCATCCGAAATCCTAGCCCCTCCAACTTCAAGGACCAATCAACATAGCTATGGCCTTCTAATTTGGCTCAAGTCGCCGCACACATAGTCCTCCCGCCGACAAGGAATAGGAGCATCAGCCCTTTCGTCGCTTGTTGTTACACATAATCATATACAGTACCATATATATTTCAAATTTCCATATCAAAAAATAGTTCAAATCTGAATTTTAACATCTCAAGCTAAACCCTCGCTTGCTCTTAAACATAAGCATACCATAGTTCTACTTTTGTCTTCACCGAACAACAGAACACAATTTCATCACAACATAGCCAACCGGAGTACCTAGTAATGTAACTAGAGAAGTGAACCTATAGTTGATCAAGCCTTCAACTTTAACACAATAATACCCCCACATTATGTGTTGAGGAGCCACACCCATATATTTAAGAGTACCATCAAGTAGACCACAAATGCATCAATGAAGAGAGGGGTATACTTATAGACCACCTCTTTACAAAACAGTTGTAACTAGTAGACCACAATTGCCTCGTTCATTAGCTATGAAATTACATACTATCAGTAGCTACAATGGCTGCAGGCCCTGTTTCAGAATTAAACATCACACTTGTTCCAATCCGGGGCGTTGGCGAAGTTTGGGATGAACCAAAGCGGTGTCTTTACCAGGTACCTATCTTTTTTTGTTTTGCATGTTTTCTCCAAGGCGTTGGTTTGGAAACCAACGGCGCAATCTTCACGATTCAGACTGAATCGGCATATTTCAGGCAGCTGCGAATTGCGAAGCCATGCTTCATTCGGCAAGGTGTACACACAATTTCTTCTCGTCAGACATCCTGGGACAACATCTGCACCGCCTAATGGCAGCATAATCGGATAGTTCACTCCAAGGAAAAGAGAATATTCTCCAAGGTCATCAATCTTTTCCCATGGAATACCTTCATTTAACTTACTAGTGTCCTTCGTGAACACCAGGCAACCAAACCCAGAAGCATAGTTGCCAACAGTGCGACCATGATGAACACGACGATCAGAAGCAGTATGGCAAACTTTACAGGAATATTCCCTTTCATCAGCAATGCCCAGTGTATGGATCAGAAGAAGTCTAGAACCATCTATAGATCTTGCTAACCACCACATGCCATAATCGACCTCGTGATCATGGCCAAGAGCATCATCAAGTGCACACCGCCATTCAAACACAATGGGCGGTGGCTCTACGATCAGCGGAGGACCTGCTTGAAAACGAAATTACTGTTAAGAAGGGTATGTTTGGTTTGCACAAATCTGAAAACGTAAGAATTGGGAAAACGCATTAGGATTCAGATGGGATGATATAATGGCATTTCCATTCAATAATACAGCATATTGGTGTATTTCAGTACATCACATGGGAAACCAAAGGATTCATTTCAAGAAGTTCAAGTAGAGGTCAAAATCCAACATAATTCAATCTGAGAATAAAACTCCTAATTATACAATCCTCAAATTTTTCTATGGTAATCATCTCGAATAAAAAGTCTAAATACCAATGAAATTTCATCCGAAGCAAATATGCCCCAAGCCTCCAAGTCAGATCAGTCAGGTTCGAAAATTAATAAGTTTGTGCATTAAAATTATCTTTACAGCCATGAATAATGAAGCTCATCATACACTACTTACGTCCGGAGGAAAATTACCAGCTTGCTGAGGATTCCATGCGTGAACAGTGCCAGTATGAGTTGTGGCAAACACAAGCCCATTGTGGAGAATTGCATCGCTGTAATTGTAAAAGATGTGGGACTTGGGCTCTGTAAGAACTGTCCATCCAGAATCTTCGCCGCAAAGGAGGGCAACTCTGATGTCAAAAACAGCAACAAGAGAGAAATTTTTGTACCCCCCAGCAGCTGTGGGAACTTGGCAAATATATATCTTGTGAAATATAATAGCACGAAGGTTGTGGTGGTATATATTTGGAATGTGGGTGGTTTCAAACGGCACAGGGAGAGGAATTTCACGGCGAGTGTAGACGTTGACAAGTTTCCATTTGCAAGCAGGAAAGCCAGTGTCAACCATGGCAACCCAATCTCCATTGGCACCTACCCACTGCTTACCCGTACCGTCTGGCATCACAGCGTCGGAGGAGAACCTGTCCAGCGGCGTCAGCTTGCAATCCCGTGCTACCTTCGTCGGGTGAGAATGAAGAACACATGGGAGGCCAAACGGGAGAGAAAAAGATAGAGTTGCACTATCATTTGCAGAGTCGAAAAATAGTTTGGACGAACCGACGAGGCTCGCGGCGGTGATGACGTCGCATCTTGTTACGAGTTCTTCAAGGGGACCTTCGGAAAAGACCTTCTGAAACAGTTCAGAGTCATCATTTTCCTTGTTCGATGCCGCCATCGCAGGGCAGGGGGTGGGTCTATGAGGTTTGGGTTCAACTGATTGGAGTTTAATTTGGGTTCGATGGCGGCAGGTGGCGGGGAAGATGAAGAACGGAGGCTCTCAAACTGGGCGGTGGAATTGATTCTAAAGCTGCATGGCGGCGGCACTGGCGTGTGCTATGGAAGGTGGTCGATTGGTGCGGGCGGGGGCGGAGGTAGACGATGGAGGTGAACAGAAATAGGGCAGGTGGGGGCGGGGCGCTTGACTTCGCTCCTCTACACTCTACAGCATCTCCTCCTGTTTCTTGGAAAGTGTATAGACCCATAATAAAAAGTCACTGTTCCCTCTGAAAAGGTGAAGAACAAGTCACTGGTCTAACGTGCAAATTTGGACATCCCAAGCTATGTGTTGTCATGTCAATTCAATGTCCATGGCAGTATTTTGAATTTTGCGTGACCAAAAGAAGTACGCCTTGGCCTTTCACAATCGGGGTTTCTTTAGAGCAAGAACAATAGAAGAGCCAACAGCTGGCAAAAGTATTGTCCTACTTCCTCTTGGCGTGATACTCCCTCCGTCCACAAATAAGTGGACGTGCAGGATTTTCAAGGTAAATTAGTAAAAGGAAAGAAAAAATGCATTGGAGCACTCGTATCTTAAGAAACACATGTACTCAACCACGGTTGTAGATTTTCTCGGCGCAAGACTTTTCCCCAGCAGTTGTGGCTTTCAGTTATTCGTGGGTGTGGGGAGGAGCTCCGCCGCATCGGTAAAAAGCAAAGAGGGACGGCGGCTCTCGATCGTGCGGTGTACTCGTAAATCACGTGTGACCCATGCCCTAATAATTCACAATGCATTGATGAGGGCTATCACTTCATCATCCAATAAAATGTACTTAGTAACTATGGTAATAATATTGTCTTCTCGCAAAAAAAATGGTAAAAATATTGTCTCTTAAGCCATGTACTAGTACAGTGCAAGATGCTTTAGAGAAATAAACCTATATTTTATTGCTACTCCGTAATACACATGGTTATTTATTCTAGGCAAATGCCTACCGAAAGATGTAGGAATAGGGAAATGTAGGATTGCAATGTCATGTCCACTCCAATCCTATAGGAATTCATAGAATCCAAACTTTGTTTGATTCCACCATAGGAAAAGTAAAGCATTCTTAAAAAGAGGTATGAGTAGATGTTTAATTTTCTATGGAATCTGTGCAAAGAAATCCTTAGGAAAAATTCCTATCGGAAACAATCCTACAAATCAAACAGCCAAGGATTCAATTGTACCAATTCCCTATGCAAATCCTTGGTGTTCACCCAATCCTCTCGAATACTCATCCAAAAAATGCACTAATACTTTGATGGGGAGTTTTTGTATTCTAGGCAAGAATAGAGGGTTTGCGGGGATCACTTGAGAAGTGTATTAACCAAAGAAGGCATAAGTAATACACCAACACACACTAACATGCCCTTAATGGATGTATCTCCATAAACTCCCTCTGTTCTTTATTACTACTACTAGTTTATGTACTTCTTAACTAATATGGGATAATCATGAAATATATTTTCTAACATTCAGCCAAAATATAGTGTTTCGACTTTTTAAAATACTGAAAAACTAGTAATTAAAAATATTTGAGCTATCAAATCTAGGAAGTTTGAAAATATTTTGTATTCCGTCTGAAAGTTGTGTTACTTGGTGTAAGATTCACACAAAAATGATGAAAATATCAAACCTTCAAAAAAATTGTAGTAATTCAAACGTTATGTGCGTTTCATAATTTTGCAAAATCTATTCTATTTGCAATTAAAACTATAGTAGTTGGTGGTCCCCGATCATCTGATTTGCTCTTAAACAGCTCAATCCTAAATTTGAAATTCCCTGCAACAGAACACGATAGTTGGTGGTTTGTGCGGAAAAAAATTACAGTTTTAAAAAGTGTTTTAAGCAACGAAGGCAGCAATAAGCGGTAGTTTGTGCAATTTCCTCGTGTAAACAACATGTAGCGTCGAAGTAATAGTACTAGCAGTACAGAAATCTTGTGTAATTTCTAGTTCTACATATTACTAGTGTCCACTGTTTGAGAGTTGATGGTGAATGGGTCTGATTTTCAATCGAATGAGAATTAGCAAATTGATTTTTATGACAAAAGCATACAAAGGGAGTAAAACAACATACCCGCATTCGCCGCTGCTACCAGCATGCGATGCCTCCACGAGTGCATTGACGGCTGCTGCAAATCCTCGGAAGGCATCTAGGTTTTGCAGATCGTCGATTGCCGCTGTCCGGCTAAGCTTAACCAGCATAGCTGCCGCCAAGATATCTCGGATTTGGACCACAGGCAGAAGCTGATTGGGGTCGAAGGATTGCCTGATTCGGAATTTGAAGTACCAAGCCCTCGGCTCCGATGATGGAAGTTTGGAACTCGGCCCGGCCAGAACCTCCCAAATCTGTGTGTGGCAGTGGATGCCCATCGGCATCCCCAATGCTGCCGACGCCGTGATGTGGTCGGTCGCACTTTGGTCCCCACTAAAGGCTGGGGCTGCAGCACGTCGCCGCCGCCCCCGACGTCCCCACGACGGCAACGCCATGGACCGAGGCGCTGAGTTTGTTGGCGAACCCGAAGCCCTGGATGGCAAGTGCTTCTTCACAATGGAAGCATCCTCACCCGGCGAGGTTCGCCCCCGGCGCATGCCTATGCTCCGACCAGCCCACTTTGCCGCTGCTGCCTGGGCTGCCGCCGATACCTGGGCCACCGCCGCTTCATGGGACCCCCTCCCTCCTCTCCCTCTCCTAGATCAAAGGGCGCCAGGAGTCTAGCCACAGCAAGACACAGAGCCGCCTGCTTCATCGCACACCAATGGCACACAGACATTTGCGAGCTTTTAGCGCACACCCCTCCGAGGCTGAGTCGTGGAGCCTGGGTGCACGGGGCTATGGCTGGAGGAGTCGCCATGGGACGAGGGGTGTCGAGTGCTCGGGCAAATACGGGAAAGGCGAAGTTTTGGATAACCTTATATGATCACATCAATGCTTCTCAAGGAGCCAAATACTGTATGAGAAACCGGAAAAGTTTGAACGTTTGAAAACTTTGCCGGCATAATGCATCCTTCCAATGCACGCCTACTAAGGTAGAAAGCCAACTCAATTGCTACTTTGTTGGCAAAATGTACCATGGCTCAATCTTGGGTCACACACATCTATCAATTGGTATATTTTGGTCATATTCAAAATTTTACTTGAAACTTGTTGGTCATGCCATTCTACTACTCGCCTAACACTTTTTCTACGCGGGAAGGAGGGGGGTATGATGCTACCCTGAATTTTTATGCCCATTTGTATCTTGGACAAATCCTAGGTTTGACCAAAATTTAAAACATGAAGATGAAAAATTAAGCCTGGATCCACTACAAGAAAATTTGCCAAACTTTTCTTGTAGTGATCCTTCTTAATTAGTAACTTCAAAATGAAGCTTTTGGAAGGTTTTTGAAATTTCCATGTCTGAAACCCAAAACACCTCTTCATGATTGACTTCATAAGACAAATCGAGTTTAGGGTTAGGGGTAGATACATGATTTTTCTAGTTTGAATATGTCTAGACCTGGCTTATCAACTTGAATGCTTAGTATATGACATAAGAAGATGTACTATGTGCATTGGTTTTTTATTTATTTGATTTGTTTTGAATTTTCATGCCAAATCAAATTTTGGTCAAATCATAGGTTTAACCAAGATTTAAACAAGTTTAAAACATTAAAATGAAAAATTAAGCATGGATCCTTCTCAATCACTCCAAAATGAAGCTTTTGGGAGGCTTTTGAAATGTCTATGTTTGAAACCCAAAACCACTTCTCTTCATGCTTGACTTCATCAGACAAATGAGTTTAGGGTTAGGGGTAGATACATGATTTTTCTGGTTTGAATAGGTCTAGACCTTGTTATCAAGTTGAATGGCTTACTATGTGACATAAGAAGACTATGTGCTTTGGTTTTTCATTTTTGATTTTTTCGATTGTTTTTATGCCCATTTGAATCTTGGCCAAATCCTAGGTTTGAACAAGAATTTAAACAAGTTTAAAACATGAAAATGAAAAGGTAAGCATGGATCCTTCTTAGTCAGTCCGAAATGAAGCTTTTGGGCGGTTTTCGAAATTTCCATGTTTGAAAACCCAAACCACTTCTCTTCATGCTTGACTTCATAAGACAAATTTAGGGTTAGGGGTATAGATACATGATTTTTCTTGTTTGATATGTCTAGATATTGTTTATCAACACTTGAATGCTTACAATATATGTGACGCAAGAAGACTATGTGTTATGGTTTTTCATTTTTGGGGGTTTTTTCGAATTTTTTATGCGCACTTGAGTCTTGGTCAAATCCAAGCTAGCTAGGTTTGACCAAGCTTTAAACAAGTTTAAAACATGAAAATGAAAAAGTAAGCATGTATCCTTCTTAGTCACTCCAAAATTAAGCTTTTCGGAGGTTTTTGAAATTTCCATTTTGTAAACCCAAAACCACGTATCTTCATGTTTGACTTCAAAAGACAGAGTTTAGGGTTAGGGGGTAGATACATGATTCTTCTTTTAATATGTTTAGATCTTGTTTTATCAAGTTGAATGTTGACTGTATGACATAAGAAGACTATGTTTTTGAATTTTTTATGAATCTTGGTCAAATCCAAGGGTTGACCAAGATTTAAACAAGTTTAAAACATGAAAATTAAAACGTTTCAAGTTCACCTTTGGTTCGATCTTTCAGTAACCAGGCGCATATATATATGGATGCAAATTGAGATAATTAATTCGTGAAACATTGGAAATGTCCATCGTGTGTCGTGTTTCCCCCTAACATGAAAATTGGATTGGTGGCAGACAAGTAAAAGCACATTTATGTGCGACAACCCAAAATGCACATATTTTGCTGAGTTTTCATGCATGCATTAAAAGTTCTGAATATATACATAAAATGCATGTGGGTCATGATTGAAAAGTTTGACATGTATATGGTTCTTGTGTAGTAGTAGTACTATAGTAGATTAGTAGGTACGCAAACTCCCATCCATCTTCTTTGTCAAGAGAAGACGCGCACCAGGATGCGTAGTGGAAGTCGTCTCTGGATCCTTCTGTTGTCCCTCTCACGGAAAAGAAAAAGAAAAAAACATCTCTCTCATTCTCGGCCTCGCTCGACTCGCTCGCTCGCAGCCTCGCACCTCCTGCGCACTGACAAACGCTGCACAACAGTCAACATCACCAGAAAAAAGATATACACCATAAATAATAAGAGGGGCCCCGTGACTGCTATCCCTTCTTCTCCTTCCGTGTGATCCCTCTTCCTCCGAGTTTCACTGGACGGGCAAACACACATGTGCTGCATAGTAAAAATAAAAAAGTAAAAAATCGACCTATGAATCTATGATTAAATAGGTAAAATCCTGGGTTTTATCAAGGTTTAAACAAGTTTAAAACATGAAAATGAATAGGTAAGCATGGATCCTTCTTAGTCACTCTAAAATGAAGCTTTCGCGAGGTTTTTGAAATTTCCATGTTTGAAACCCAAAACCACTTCTCTTCATTGACTTCGTAAGACAGAGTTTAGGGTTAGGGGTAGATACATTTTTCTGGTTTGAAAATGTCTAGACCTTGTTTATCAACTTGAATGCTTACTATATGACATAAGAAGGCTATGTTATTTGGTTTTTCATTTTTTCTGTTTTTTCTGATTTTTTATGCCCATTTAAATCTTGGTCAAATCCTAGGTTTGACCAAGAGTTAAACAAGTTTAAAACATGAAAATGAAAAGGTAAGCCTGGATCCTTCTTAGTCACTGTAAAATGAAGCTTTTGGGAGGTTTGTGAAATTTCCATGTTTGAAACCCAAAAGCACTTCTCTTCATGCTTGACTTCATAAGACAGAGTTTAGGGTTAGGGGGTGTAGATCGATACATGATTTGTCTGGTTTGAATATGTCCAAATCTTATTTATCAACTTTTGAATGCATGCTACTCTCTCAAAGAAAAACTTTTGAATGCTTACTATATATATGACATAAGAAGACTATATGCTTTTAAAATTCAAACATATGGTAAGCATTCTTATGTCATATAGTAAGCATTCAAGTTGATACACAAGCAAGGTTTGGACATATTCAAACCAGACAAATCATGTATCTACCCCTAACCCCTAATTAAATTGTCTTATGAAGTCTAGCATGAAGAGAAGTGGTTTTGGGTTTCAAACATGGAAATTTCAAAAACCTCCCAAAAACTTCATTTTAGAGTGACTAAGAAGGATATACAAGCTTCCCTTTTCATTTTCATGTTTTAAACTTGTTTAAATCTTGGTCAAACCTCTAGGATTTGACCAAAAGATTCAAATGGGCATGGAAATTCATAAAAAAACAAAAGAATGAAAAACCAAAGGACATAACATTATTATGTCATATATATATAGTAAGCATTCAAGTTGATAAACAAGGTCTAGACATATTCAAACCAGAAAATCATGTATATATCTACCCCTAACCCTAAACTCTGTCTTATGAAGTCAAGCATGCATGAAGAGAAGTGGTTTTGGTTTCAAACATGGAAATTTCGAAAAACCCTCCCAAGAGCTACATTTTGGAGTGAGTAAGAAGGATATATAGATGCTTAATTTTTCATATTCATGATTTAAACTTGTTTAAACCATGTTCAAACCTAGGATTTGACCAAGATTAAAATGGGCATAAAATTTTAAAAAAATCAAAAAATAAAAAACAAGGCACATAGTATTCTTATGTCATATATATAGTAAGCATTCAATTAAGTTGATAAACAAGGTCTAGACATATTCAAACCAGGAAAATCATGCATCTATCCCCTAACCCTAGCTAAACTCTGTCTTATGAAGTCAAGCATGCATGAAGAGAAGTGGTTTTTGGTTTCAAACGTTTAAGCCAAAAGCCCCTTTTCAAATATTTCAAACTTATTCAAATTTGGTTCAAATATGAAAGACATACAAGTTATAGCACACATAGTGCATACATTTTCACACATACTGCACTAGATGCTAACCCTATAGTTTGAGGCCATTTGAGTGACCTAGGTCGAAAAAATTCTTGGATTAGAATCGTGTTGTTCGAACCCCGTAGTTGGATATTTTTTAACCCTTGATCTGTAGAACTGGGCAAAACCCTAGTTTAACCTATTTAATTACAGATTCGTATATCGATTTTTCTACGAGTACTACCTTTTTATTATTACTATGCAGCACATGTGTGTTTGCCCGTCGAGTGAAACTCGGAGGAAGAGGGATCACTCGGAAGGAGAGAAGAAGGGAGAGAATTATGGTGTCTCCCCTTTTTCGGGTGATGATGTTGACTTTTGTGCAGGGTTTGTCAGTGAGCAGGAGGTGCGAGCGAGCGAGCGAGCGAGTCGAGCGAGGCCGAGAATGAGAGAGATTTGTTTTTTTTGTGAGAGGGACAACCGAAGGATCCAGAAGGACCCACAGACTTCCAAACGCATCCTGATGCGTCTTCTCTTGACAAAGAAGATGGCTTGGAGTTTGCGTACCTACTGCACTTGACTTGTGCTCACTGAAGTGTGGGACCTCACGCATGGGCGCCACACGTAAGTGACAGACCTGTTGGCAATGTTGGTGTAAAAACACGGTTGATTATTATAGTGCATTAGAACAAAGTTTCCTATGGATTCAAGGAAATCCAAGTTAACTCATTTACATGACATTATTATTTCCATGAAGCAAAGTTAACACATCTATCGATTGGTACATTTTTGAGTGACTAAGAAGGATCCATGCTTACTTATTCGTTTTCACGTGTTAAACTTGTCTAAATCTTGGTCAAACCTAGGATTTGACCAAGATTCAAATGGGCAGAAAAATAAAATAAAAAACAGAAAAATGAAAAACCAAATCACATAGTCATCTTATGTCATATAGTAAGCATTAAAGTTGATAATAAACAAGGTCTAGAAATATCAAACCATACAAATCATGTATCTACCCCTTAACCCCTAAACTATGTCTTATAAATTAAGTCAAGCATGAAGAGATGTGGTTTTGGGTTTCAAACATGGAAATATCAAAAACCTCCCAAAAACTTCATTTTAGTGTGACTAAGAAGGATACACGCTTCCCTTTTCATATTCATGTTCTAAGCTTGTTTAAATTATCTTGGTCAAACCTAGGATTTGACAAGATTCAAATGGGCATCAATATTGAAAAAAATCAAAAAAAAAGAAAAAACAAAGGAAATAGTTTTCTTATGTCTTATAGTAAGCATTAAAGTTGATAAACAAGGTCTAGACATATTCAAACTAGACAAATCATGTATCTATATATACCCCCTAACCCCTAAACTCTGTCTTATGAAGTCAAGCATGTGAAGAGGAAGTTGTTTTGGGTTGCAAACATGGAAATTTCAAAAACCTCCGAAAAACTTCATTTTAGAGTTTCTAAGAAGGATCCATGCTTAACTTTGCATATTCATATTTTAAACTTGTTTAAATCATTATCAAGCCTAGCATTTGACCAATATACAAATGGGTGGGCACAAAATTCAAAAAAATCAGAAAAATGAAAACAAATTAAAGCACATAGTCTTCATATGTCATATCGTATGAATTCAAGTTGATAAACGAGGTCTAGGTATATCCAAACCAGACAAATCATGTATCTATACCCCCTGTCGATCTTATGAAGTCTAGCATGAAGAGAGAAGTCGTTTTTGGTTTCAAAAATGGAAATTTCAAGAACATCCCAAAAGCTTCATTTTAGAGTGACTAAGAAGGATACATGCTTCCCTTTTCATTTTTATGTTTAAACTTGTTTAAATCTTGGTCAAACCTAGGATTTGACCAAGATTCAAATATATGGGCATAAAATTCAAAAAAAAACAGAAAAATTTAAAACCAAGGCACATAGTCTTCTTATGTCATATAGTAAACAATCAATTAATTAAGTTGATAAACCAGTTCTAGACATATTCAAACCAGGAAAATCATGTATCTACCCCCTAACGCCCTAGCTAAACTCTGTCTTATGAAGTCAAGCATGCATGAAGAGAAGTGGTTTTTGGTTTCAAACGTTTAAGCCAAAAGGTAAGCATGGATCCTCCTTAATTAGTCACTGTAAAATGAAGCTTTTGGGAGGTTTGTGAAATTTCCATGTTTGAAACCTAAAAGCACTTCTCTTCATGCTTGACTTCATAAGACAGAGTTTAGGGTTAGGGGGTGTAGATACATGATTTGTCTGGTTTGAATATGTCCAAATCTTATTTATCAACTTTTGAATGCATGCTACTCTCTCAAAGAAAAACTTTTGAATGCTTACTATATATATGACATAAGAAGACTATATGCTTTTAAAATTCAAACATATGGTAAGCATTCTTATGTCATATAGTAAGCATTCAAGTTGATACACAAGCAAGGTTTGGACATATTCAAACCAGACAAATCATGTATCTACCCCCTAACCCCTAATTAAATTGTCTTATGAAGCAGTCTAGCATGAAGAGAAGTGGTTTTGGGTTTCAAACATGGAAATTTCAAAAACCTCCAAAAACTTCATTTTAGAGTGACTAAGAAGGATATACAAGCTTCCCTTTTCATTTTCATGTTTTAAACTTGTTTAAATCTTGGTCAAACCTCTAGGATTTGACCAAAAGATTCAAATGGGCATAGAAATTCATAAAAAATCAAAAGAATGAAAAACCAAAGGACATAACATTCTTATGTCATATATATATAGTAATTAAGCATTCAAGTTGATAAACAAGGTCTAGACATATTCAAACCAGAAAATAATGTATATATCTACCCCTAACCCTAAACTCCGTCTTATGAAGTCAAGCATGCATGAAGAGAAGTGGTTTTTGGTTTCAAACATGGAAATTTCGAAAACCCTCCCAAGACCAAGCTACATTTTGGAGTGACTAAGAAGGATATATAGATGCTTAATTTTTCATATTCATGATTTAAACTTGTTTAAACCATGTTCAAACCTAGGATTTGACCAAGATTCAAATGGGCATAAAATTTTAAAAAAATAAAAAAATAAAAAAACAAGGCACATAGTATTCTTATGTCATATAGTAAGCATTCAATTAAGTTGATAAACAAGGTCTAGACATAATCAAACCAGGAAAATCATGCATCTACCCCCTAACCCTAGCTAAACTCTGTCTTATGAAGTCAAGCATGCACGAAGAGAAGTGGTTTTTGGTTTCAAACGTTTAAGCCAAAAGCCCATTTTCAAATATTTCAAACTTATTCAAATTTGGTTCAAATTTGAAAGACATACAAGTTATAGCACACATAGTGCATACATTTTCACACATACTGCACTAGATGCTAACCCTATAGTTTGAGGCCATTTGGGTGACCTAGGTCGAAAAAATTCTTGGATTAGAATCGTGTTGTTCGAACCCCGTAGTTGGATATTTTTTAACCCTTGATCTGTAGAACTGGGCAAAACCCTAGTTTAACCTATTTAATTACAGATTCGTATATCGATTTTTCTACGAGTACTACCTTTTTATTATTACTATGCAGCACATGGGTGTTTGCCCGTCGAGTGAAACTCGGAGGAAGAGGGATCACTCGGAAGGAGAGAAGAAGGGAGAGAATTATGGTGTCTCCCCTTTTTCGGGTGATGATGTTGACTTTTGTGCAGGGTTTGTCAGTGAGCAGGAGGTGCGAGCGAGCGAGCGAGCGAGTCGAGCGAGGCCGAGAATGAGAGAGATTTGTTTTTTTGTGAGAGGGACGACCGAAGGAACCAGAAGGACCCACAGACTTCCAATACGCATCCTGATGCGTCTTCTCTTGACAAAGAAAATGGCTGGGAGTTTGCGTACCTATTGCACGTGACTTGTGCTCACTGAAGTGTGGGACCTCAAGCGTGGGCACCACACGTAAGTGACAGACCTGTTGGTGTAAAAACTCGGTTGATTATAATAGTGCATTAGA
The DNA here is from genome assembly GCA_030979885.1 of Lolium multiflorum. Taxonomy (NCBI): domain Eukaryota; kingdom Viridiplantae; phylum Streptophyta; class Magnoliopsida; order Poales; family Poaceae; genus Lolium; species Lolium multiflorum. Next base: position 220,718,852 of record CM061749.1, on the reverse strand, counting down.
ACAAAGTTTTCTATGGATTCAAGGGTAGGAAATCCAAGTTAACTCATTTACGTGTTAAACTTGTCTATATCTTGGTCAAACCTAGGATTTGACCAAGATTCAAATGGGCAGAAAAATAAAAACAGAAAAATGAAAAACCAAATCACATAGTCTTCTTATGTCATATAGTAAGCATTAAAGTTGATAAACAAGGTCTAGACATATTAAACCAGACAAATCATGTATCTATACCCCTAACCCCTAAACTCTGTCTTATGAAGTCAAGCATGTGAAGAGAAGTGGTTTTGGGTTTCAAACATGGAAATTTCAAAAACCTCCCAAAAGCTTCATTTTAGAGTGACTAAGAAGGATCCATGCTTCCCTTTTCATTTTCATGTTTTAAACTTGTTTAAATTATCTTGGTCAAACCTAGGATTTGACAAGATTCAAATGGGCATCAAAATTGAAAAAAAAATTGAAAAAAGAAAAACCAAAGCAAATAGTTTTCTTATGTCATATAGTAAGCATTAAAGTTGTTGATAAATAAGGTCCATACATATTCAAACCACACAAATCATGTATCTATACCCCGTAATTAACCCCTGAATTAATTAACTCTGTCTTATGAAGTCAAGCATGTGAAGAGAAGTGGTTTTGGGTTTCAAACATTGAAATTTTAAAAACCTCCCAAAAGCTTCATTTTAGAGTGACTAAGAAGGATACAGACTTCCCTTTTCATTTTTATGTTTTAAACTTGTTTAAATCTTGGTCAAACCAAGGATTTGACCAAGATTCAAATGGCCCTAAAAATTCAGAAAAAAAATCAAAAGAATGAAAAACCAAAGCACATAGCATTCTTATGTCATATGTGTATTAAGCATTCAAGTTGATAAACAAAGGTCTAGAGACATATATATTCAAACCAGAAAAATCATGTATATATCTACCCCTAAAACTCTAATTAAACTATGTTTTATGAAGTAAATCATGAAGAGAAGTGGTTTTGGGTTTCAAACATGGAAATTTCAAGAACCTCCCAAAAGCTTCATTTTAGAGTGACTAAGAAGGATCCAGAAGGACCCACAGACTTCCAATACGCATCCTTATGCGTCTTCTCTTGACAAAGAAGATGGCTGGGAGTTTGCGTACCTATTGCACGTGACTTGTGCTCACTGAAGTGTGGGACCTCACGCGTGGGCACCACACGTAAGTGACAGACATGTTGGTGTAAAAACTCGATTGATTATTATACTGCATTAGAACAAAGTTTCCTATGGATTCAAGGGTAGGAAATCCAAGTTAACTCATTTACGTGACATTATTATTTCCATGAAGCAAAGTTAACACATCTATCGATTGGTACATTTTTGAGTGACTAAGAAGGATCCATGCTTACTTATTCGTTTTCACGTGTTAAACTTGTCTAAATCTTGGTCAAACCTAGGATTTGACCAAGATTCAAATGGGCAGAAAAATAAAATAAAAAACAGAAAAATGAAAAACCAAATCACATAGTCATCTTATGTCATATAGTAAGCATTAAAGTTGATAATAAACAAGGTCTAGAAATATCAAACCATACAAATCATGTATCTACCCCTTAACCCCTAAACTATGTCTTATAAATTAAGTCAAGCATGAAGAGATGTGGTTTTGGGTTTCAAACATGGAAATATCAAAAACCTCCCAAAAACTTCATTTTAGTGTGACTAAGAAGGATACACGCTTCCCTTTTCATATTCATGTTCTAAGCTTGTTTAAATTATCTTGGTCAAACCTAGGATTTGACAAGATTCAAATGGGCATCAATATTGAAAAAAATCAAAAAAAAAGAAAAAACAAAGGAAATAGTTTTCTTATGTCTTATAGTAAGCATTAAAGTTGATAAACAAGGTCTAGACATATTCAAACTAGACAAATCATGTATCTATATATACCCCCTAACCCCTAAACTCTGTCTTATGAAGTCAAGCATGTGAAGAGGAAGTTGTTTTGGGTTGCAAACATGGAAATTTCAAAAACCTCCGAAAAACTTCATTTTAGAGTTTCTAAGAAGGATCCATGCTTAACTTTGCATATTCATATTTTAAACTTGTTTAAATCATTATCAAGCCTAGCATTTGACCAATATACAAATGGGTGGGCACAAAATTCAAAAAAATCAGAAAAATGAAAACAAATTAAAGCACATAGTCTTCATATGTCATATCGTATGAATTCAAGTTGATAAATGAGGTCTAGGTATATCCAAACCAGACAAATCATGTATCTATACCCCCTGTCGATCTTATGAAGTCTAGCATGAAGAGAGAAGTCGTTTTTGGTTTCAAAAATGGAAATTTCAAGAACATCCCAAAAGCTTCATTTTAGAGTGACTAAGAAGGATACATGCTTCCCTTTTCATTTTCATGTTTTAAACTTGTTTAAATCTTGGTCAAACCTAGGATTTGACCAAGATTCAAATATATGAGCATAAAATTCAAAAAAAAACCAAAAATGAAAACCAAGGCACGTAGTCGTCTTATGTCATATAGTAAGCAATCAATTAAGTTGATAAACAAGGTCTAGACATATTCAAACCAGGAAATCATGTATCTACACCCCCTAACGTACCCTAGCTAAACTCTGTCTTATATTATGAAGTCAAGCATGCATGAAGAGAAGTGGTTTTTGGTTTCAAACGTTTAAGCCAAAAGGTAAGCATGGATCCTCCTTATATAGTCACTGTAAAATGAAGCTTTTGGGAGGTTTGTGAAATTTCCATGTTTGAAACCCAAAACCACTTAAGACAGAGTTTATGGTTAGGTGTGTAGATACATGATTTTTCTTGTTTGAATATGTCTAGACCTTGTTTATCAACTTGAATTTTTTACTATATGATATAAGAAGGCTATATATATGTGCTTTGGTTTTTCAATTTTTGATTTCTTTCGATTTTTTTATGCCTATTTAAATCTTGGTCAAATCCTAGGTTTAAACAAGTTTAAAACATGAAAATGAAACGGTAAGCATGAATCCTTCCTTACTCACTCTAAAATGAAGGTACTTGAAAATTTTATGTTTGAAACCCAAAACCCCAGTTCTCTTCATATGTTTGACTTCATAAGACAGAGTTTAGCTAGGGTTAGGGGTAGATATGATACATGATATTTCTGCTTTGAATATGTCTAGAGATCGACCTTGTTTATCAACTTGAATGCTTACTATATGACATAAGATCAAGGCTATATATATATGTGCTTTGGTTTTTCATTTTTTTTGAATTTTTCTGAATTTTTACTCCCATTTGAATCTTGGTCAAATCCTAGGTTTGACCAAGGTTAAAACAAGTTTAAAACATGGCAATGAAAAGGTAAGCATATGGATCATTCTTAGTCTCTCTAAAATGAAGCTTTTGGGAGGTTTTTGAAGTTTCCATGTTTGAAACCCAAAATCACTTCTCTTCATATGCTTGGCTTCATAAGACAAAGATTAGGGTTTAGGGGTAGATATATACATGTTTTGGGAGGTTTTTGAAATTTCCATGTTTGAAACCCAAATCCACTTCTCTTCATCCTTGACGTCTTCATAAGACAAAAGTATAGGGTTATATATATATGCATATGGGTAGATACATGATTTGTCTGGTTTGAATATGTACAAATCTTATTTATCAACTTTTGAATGCATGCTACTCTCTCAAAGAAAAACTTTTGAATGCTTACTATATGACATAAGAAGACTATATGCTTTTAAAATTCAAACATATGGTAAGCATTCTTATGTCATATAGTAAGCATTCAAGTTGATAAACAAGCAAGGTTTGGACATATCCAAACCAGACAAATCATGTATCTGCCCCCTGTCGATCTTATGAAGTCTAGCATGAAGAGAGAAGTCGTTTTTGGTTTCAAAAATGGAAATTTCAAGAACATCCAAAAAGCTTCATTTTAGAGTGACTAAGAAGGATACATGCTTCCCTTTTTATTTTTATGTTTAAACTTGTTTAAATCTTGGTCAAACCTAGGATTTGTCCAAGATTCAAATATATGGGCGTAAAATTCAAAAAAAACAGAAAAATTTAAAACCAAGGCACATAGTCTTCTTATGTCATATAGTAAACAATCAATTAATTAAGTTGATAAACCAGGTCTAGACATATTCAAACCAGGAAAATCATGTATCTACCCCCTAACGCCCTAGCTAAACTCTGTCTTATGAAGTCAAGCATGCATGAAGAGAAGTGGTTTTGGTTTCAAACATGGAAATTTCGAAAAAACCTCCCAAGAGCTACATTTTGGAGTGACTAAGAAGGATATATAGATGCTTAATTTTTCATATTCATGATTTAAACTTGTTTAAACCATGTTCAAACCTAGGATTTGACCAAGATTCAAATGGGCATACAATTTTAAAAAAATCAAAAAAATAAAAAACAATGCACATAGTATTATTATGTCATATAGTAAGCATTCAATTAAGTTGATAAAGTAGGTCTAGACATATTCAAACCAGGAAAATCATGCATCTATCCCCTAACCCTAGCTAAACTCTGTCTTATGAAGTCAAGCATGCATGAAGAGAAGTGGTTTTTGGTTTCAAACGTTTAAGCCAAAAGCCCCTTTTCAAATATTTCAAACTTATTCAAATTTGGTTCAAATATGAAAGACATACAAGTTATAGCACACATAGTGCATACATTTTCACACATACTGCACTAGATGCTAACCCTATAGTTTGAGGCCATTTGGGTGACCTAGGTCGAAAAAATTCTTGGATTAGAATCGTGTTGTTCGAACCCCGTAGTTGGATTTTTTGAACCTTGATCTGTAGTACTGGGTAAAACCCTAGTTTAACCTATTTAATTATATATTCGTAGGTCGATTTTTCTACCTTTTTATTATTACTAGGCAGCACATGTGTGTTTGCCCGTCGAGTGAAACTCGGAGGAAGAGGGATCACTCGGAAGGAGAGAAGAAGGGAGAGAATTATGGTGTCTCCCCTTTTTCGGGTGATGATGTTGACTTTTGTGCAGGGTTTGTCAGTGAGCAGGAGGTGCGAGCGAGCGAGCGAGTCGAGCGAGGCCGAGAATGAGAGAGATTTGTTTTTTTTTGTGAGAGGGACGACCGAAGGATCCAGAAGGACCCACAGACTTCCAATACGCATCCTGATGCGTCTTCTCTTGACAAAGAAAATGGCTGGGAGTTTGCGTACCTATTGCACGTGACTTGTGCTCACTGAAGTGTGGGACCTCACGCATGGGCACCACACGTAAGTGACAGACCTGTTGGTGTAAAAACTCGGTTGATTATTATAGTGCATTAGAACAAAGTTTCCTATGGATTCAAGGGTAGGAAATCCAAGTTAACTCATTTACGTGTTAAACTTGTCTATATCTTGGTCAAACCTAGGATTTGACCAAGATTCAAATGGGCAGAAAAATAAAAACAGAAAAATGAAAAACCAAATCACATAGTCTTCTTATGTCATATAGTAAGCATTAAAGTTGATAAACAAGGTCTAGACATATTAAACCAGACAAATCATGTATCTATACCCCTAACCCCTAAACTCTGTCTTATGAAGTCAAGCATGTGAAGAGAAGTGGTTTTGGATTTCAAACATGGAAATTTCAAAAACCTCCCAAAAGCTTCATTTTAGAGTGACTAAGAAGGATCCATGCTTCCCTTTTCATATTCATGTTTTAAACTTGTTTAAATTATCTTGGTCAAACCTAGGATTTGACAAGATTCAAATGGGCATCAAAATTGAAAAAAAATTGAAAAAAGAAAAACCAAAGCAAATAGTTTTCTTATGTCATATAGTAAGCATTAAAGTTGTTGATAAATAAGGTCCATACATATTCAAACCACACAAATCATGTATCTATACCCCCTAATTAACCCCTAAATTAATTAACTCTGTCTTATGAAGTCAAGCATGTGAAGAGAAGTGGTTTTGGGTTTCAAACATGGAAATTTCAAAAAACTCCCAAAAACTACATTTTAGAGTGACTAAGAAGGATACATGCTCCTCTTTTCATATTCATGTTTTAAGCTTGTTTAAATTATCTTGGTCAAACCTAGGATTTGACAAGATTCAAATGGGCATCAAAATTGAAAAAAATTCAGAAAAAAGAAAACCAAAGCAAATAGTTTTCTTATGTCATATGTATATTAAGCATTCAAGTTGATAAACAAAGGTCTAGAGACATATATATTCAAACCAGAAAAATCATGTATATATCTACCCCTAAAACTCTAATTAAACTATGTTTTATGAAGTAAATCATGAAGAGAAGTGGTTTTGGGTTTCAAACATGGAAATTTCAAGAACCTCCCAAAAGCTTCATTTTAGAGTGACTAAGAAGGATCCAGGCAGACTTATTCGCATCCTGATGCGTCTTCTCTTGACAAAGAAGATGGCTGGGAGTTTGCGTACCTATTGCACGTGACTTGTGCTCACTGAAGTGTGGGACCTCACGCGTGGGCACCACACGTAAGTGACAGACATGTTGGTGCAAAAAAATCGATTGATTATTATACTGCATTAGAACAAAGTTTCCTATGGATTCAAGGGTAGGAAATCCAAGTTAACTCATTTACGTGACATTATTATTTCCATGAAGCAAAGTTAACACATCTATCGATTGGTACATTTTTGAGTGACTAAGAAGGATACATGCTTACTTATTCGTTTTCACGTGTTAAACTTGTCTAAATCTTGGTCAAACCTAGGATTTGACCAAGATTCAAATGGGCAGAAAAATAAAATAAAAAACAGAAAAATGAAAAACCAAATCACATAGTCATCTTATGTCATATAGTAAGCATTAAAGTTGATAATAAACAAGGTCTAGAAATATCAAACCATACAAATCATGTATCTACCCCTTAACCCCTAAACTATGTCTTATAAATTAAGTCAAGCATGAAGAGATGTGGTTTTGGGTTTCAAACATGGAAATATCAAAAACCTCCCAAAAACTTCATTTTAGTGTGACTAATTAAGAAGGATACACGCTTCCCTTTTCATATTCATGTTCTAAGCTTGTTTAAATTATCTTGGTCAAACCTAGGATTTGACAAGATTCAAATGGGCATCAATATTGAAAAAAATCAAAAAAAAAGAAAAAACAAAGGAAATAGTTTTCTTATGTCTTATAGTAAGCATTAAAAGTTGATAAACAAGGTCTAGACATATTCAAACTAGACAAATCATGTATCTATATATACCCCCTAACCCCTAAACTCTGTCTTATGAAGTCAAGCATGTGAAGAGGAAGTTGTTTTGGGTTGCAAACATGGAAATTTCAAAAACCTCCGAAAAACTTCATTTTAGAGTTTCTAAGAAGGATCCATGCTTAACTTTGCATATTCATATTTTAAACTTGTTTAAATCATTATCAAGCCTAGCATTTGACCAATATACAAATGGGTGGGCACAAAATTCAAAAAAATCAGAAAAATGAAAACAAATTAAAGCACATAGTCTTCATATGTCATATCGTATGAATTCAAGTTGATAAACGAGGTCTAGGTATATCCAAACCAGACAAATCATGTATCTATACCCCCTGTCGATCTTATGAAGTCTAGCATGAAGAGAGAAGTCGTTTTTGGTTTCAAAAATGGAAATTTCAAGAACATCCCAAAAGCTTCATTTTAGAGTGACTAAGAAGGATACATGCTTCCCTTTTCATTTTTATGTTTAAACTTGTTTAAATCTTGGTCAAACCTAGGATTTGACCAAGATTCAAATATATGGGCATAAAATTCAAAAAAAACAGAAAAATTTAAAACCAAGGCACATAGTCTTCTTATGTCATATAGTAAACAATCAATTAATTAAGTTGATAAACCAGTTCTAGACATATTCAAACCAGGAAAATCATGTATCTACCCCCTAACGCCCTAGCTAAACTCTGTCTTATGAAGTCAAGCATGCATGAAGAGAAGTGGTTTTTGGTTTCAAACGTTTAAGCCAAAAGGTAAGCATGGATCCTCCTTAATTAGTCACTGTAAAATGAAGCTTTTGGGAGGTTTGTGAAATTTCCATGTTTGAAACCTAAAAGCACTTCTCTTCATGCTTGACTTCATAAGACAGAGTTTAGGGTTAGGGGGTGTAGATACATGATTTGTCTGGTTTGAATATGTCCAAATCTTATTTATCAACTTTTGAATGCATGCTACTCTCTCAAAGAAAAACTTTTGAATGCTTACTATATATATGACATAAGAAGACTATATGCTTTTAAAATTCAAACATATATGGTAAGCATTCTTATGTCATATAGTAAGCATTCAAGTTGATACACAAGCAAGGTGTTTGGACTTATTCAAACCAGACAAATCATGTGTATCTACCCCCTAACCCCTAATTAAATTGTCTTATGAAGCAGTCTAGCATGAAGAGAAGTGGTTTTGGGTTTCAAACATGGAAATTTCAAAAACCTCCAAAAAACTTCATTTTAGAGTGACTAAGAAGGATATACAAGCTTCCCTTTTCATTTTCATGTTTTAAACTTGTGTAAATCTTGGTCAAACCTCTAGGATTTGACCAAGATTCAAATGGGCATAGAAATTCATAAAAAATCAAAAGAATGAAAAACCAAAGGACATAACATTCTTATGTCATATATATATAGTAATTAAGCATTCAAGTTGATAAACAAGGTCTAGACATATTCAAACCAGAAAATAATGTATATATCTACCCCTAACCCTAAACTCTGTCTTATGAAGTCAAGCATGCATGAAGAGAAGTGGTTTTGGTTTCAAACATGGAAATTTCGAAAACCCTCCCAAGAGCTACATTTTGGAGTGACTAAGAAGGATATATAGATGCTTAATTTTTCATATTCATGATTTAAACTTGTTTAAACCATGTTCAAACCTAGGATTTGACCAAGATTCAAATGGGCATAAAATTTTAAAAAAATAAAAAAAAAAAAAACAAGGCACATATAGTATTCTTATGTCATATAGTAAGCATTCAATTAAGTTGATAAACAAGGTCTAGACATAATCAAACCAGGAAAATCATGCATCTACCCCCTAACCCTAGCTAAACTCTGTCTTATGAAGTCAAGCATGCACGAAGAGAAGTGGTTTTGGTTTCCAACGTTTAAGCCAAAAGCCCATTTTCAAATATTTCAAACTTATTCAAATTTGGTTCAAATTTGAAAGACATACAAGTTATAGCACACATAGTGCATACATTTTCACACATACTGCACTAGATGCTAACCCTATAGTTTGAGGCCATTTGGGTGACCTAGGTCGAAAAAATTCTTGGATTAGAATCGTGTTGTTCGAACCCCGTAGTTGGATTTTTTTGAACCCTTGATCTGTAGAACTGGGCAAAACCCTAGTTTAACCTATTTAATTATAGATTCGTATATCGATTTTTCTACGAGTACTACCTTTTTATTATTACTATGCAGCACATGGGTGTTTGCCCGTCGAGTGAAACTCGGAGGAAGAGGGATCACTCGGAAGGAGAGAAGAAGGGAGAGAATTATGGTGTCTCCCCTTTTTCGGGTGATGATGTTGACTTTTGTGCAGGGTTTGTCAGTGAGCAGGAGGTGCGAGCGAGCGAGCGAGTCGAGCGGGCGAGAGATTTTTTTTTGTGAGAGGGACAACCGAAGGATCTAGAAGGACCCACAGACTTCCAATACGCATCCTGATGCGTCTTCTCTTGACAAAGAAGATGGCTGGGAGTTTGCGTACCTATTGCACGTGACTTGTGCTCACTGAAGTGTGGGACCTCAAGCGTGGGCACCACACGTAAGTGACGGACCTGTTGGTGTAAAAACTCGGTTGATTATAATAGTGCATTAGAACAAAGTTTCCTATGGATTCAAGGGTAGGAAATCCAAGTTAACTCATTTACATGACATTATTATTTCCATGAAGCAAAGTTAACACATCTATCGATTGGTACATTTTTGAGTGACTAAGAAGGATCCAGGCTTACTTATTCGTTTTCACGTGTTAAACTTGTCTAAATCTTGGTCAAACCTAGGATTTGACCAAGATTCAAATGGGCAGAAAAATAAAATAAAAAACAGAAAAATGAAAAACCAAATCACATAGTCATCTTATGTCATATAGTAAGCATTAAAGTTGATAAACAAGGACTAGAAATATCAAACCATACAAATCATGTATCTACCCCTAACCCCTAAACTATGTCTTATAAATTAAGTCAAGCATGAAGAGATGTGGTTTTGGGTTTCAAACATGGAAATTTCAAAAACCTCCCAAAAACTACATTTTAGAGTGACTAAGAAGGATGCATGCTTCCCTTTTCATATTCATGTTTTAAGCTTGTTTAAATTATCTCGGTCAAACCTAGGATTTGACAAAGATTCAAATGGGCATCGAAAAAATCAGGAAAAAGAAAAACCAAAGCAAATAGTTTTCTTATGTCATATAGTAAGCCAATTAATTAAGTTGATAAACAAGGTCTAGACATATTCAAACTAGACAAATCATGTATCTATACCCCCTAACCCCTAAACTGTCTTATGAAGTCAAGCATATGAAGAGAAGTGGTTTTGGGTCGTTTCAAACATGGAAATTTGAAAAACCTCCCAAAAACTTCATTTTAGAGTGACAAAGAAGGATACATGCTTCCCTTTTCATATTCAGGTTTTAAGCTTGTTTAAATTATCTCAGTCAAACCTAGGATTTGACAAGATTCAAATGGGCATCAAAATTGAAAAAAATCAGGAAAAAGAAAAACCAAAGCAAATAGTTTTCTTATGTCATATAGTAAGCCAATTAAGTTGATAAACAAGGTCTAGACATATTCAAACTAGACAAATCATGCATGCATCTATACGTCCAAAACATATCTACTTTCCCGAACACTTTTGCTATTGTTTTGCCTCTAATTTGTGTATTTTGGATACAACTAACACGGACTAACGCTGTTTTCAGCAGAATTGCTCTGGTGTCTCGTTTTTGTGCAGAAATCCAACTTTCGGGAAAATCCTCGGAATTTCTTCAGATGGCCCTATTTTACCAAAATATTGACGGAGCCAGAAGGGCGAAGGAGGTGGAGGCCCGAGGGCCCCACACCATAAGGCGGCGCGGCCCAGGGGGGGCCCGCGCGGCCCTATGGTGTGGCCCCCTCGGCCGGCCTCCGCCCCCCTTTGGACTACTTATTGGGTTCGACCTAAAAACGCACGGAGAGAAGTCGAAGTCGCCAGAAACCCTCCAGAGAGCCGCCACATCGCGAAACTCCGTCGCGGGAGCCAGAAGTCTCCGTTCTGGCACTCCGCCGGGACGGGGAATTGGAGGAGATCTTCACCGCCATCACCGCCAACGCCTCTCCATCAACCAGCAATGTTTCCCCCATCCATGTGTGAGTAATTCCCCCGCTGTAGGCTGAAGGGGATGGTAGGGATTGGATGAGATTGGTCATGTAATAGTCATAAGATTGTTAGGGCATAGTGCCTAGTATCCGTAGATGTCACTTTTATGATATTGTTGCAACTTGTTATGCTTAATGCTTGTCACTAGGGCCCGAGTGCCATGATCTCAGATCTGAACATGTTATTGATTCATGAAGATATTCGTTGTTTATGATCTTACCTGCAAGTTGTATACACATGTCGCTGTCCGGAACCAATGGCCCCGAAGTGACAGAATCGGGACAACCGGAGGGGATGGTAGTGATGTGAGGATCACATGTGTTCACGGAGTGTTAATGCTTTTCCGGTACTCTATTAAAAGGAGTACCTTAATATCCAGTAGTTTCCCTAGAGGCCCGGCTGCCACCGGCTGGTAGGACAGAAGATGTTGTGCAAGTTTCTCATTGCGAGCACGTACGACTAAATATGGAACACATGCCTATTGATTGATTAGTACTTGGATACCGTTTTATTATTATCTGCAAATGCCCATGCTTTGATTGTTACATGAGTTTCTCTCATCCATGCAACGCCCTCTAAATCCGTCCCTGTGCCTACAGTATTTTAATCCTGCTGTTTACTATAATCACTACTGCTGTCTTTATTTCACCGCTGCTGCTATTTCACTATTTCCACTGCCATAAAACTGTTACTACTGATAAACTCTTGCGAGCAAGTCTGTTTCCAGGTGCAGCTGAATTGACAACTCCGCTGTTAAGGCTTACAAGTATTCTTTGTCTCCCCTTGTGTCGAATCAATAAATTGGGTAATACTTCCCTCGAAGACTGTTGCGATCCCCTATACTTGTGGGTCATCAAGACTATTTTCTGGCGCCGTTGCCGGGGAGCATAGCTTTATTTGGAAGTTCACTTGGATTGATATTGTTCGCTGCAAATTCTCCATTATGGGTAAACCTCGCGATACTAAGATCGCCATATTACCATCCACTACAAGAAAAGGTACAACTCTGAGTACCTCTGCTGCTCTTGATTCACCATCTGTGATTGATAAACTTGTTTCACCGCCACATGCTTCGCGTGCTGGTACTTCTGCTGAATCTGAAAATTCTCATAATATTGATAATGTTTCTGCTGTGCTTGATGATAGTGGTTCATTGGGATCTTTTCTAGATGCTACAATTGCTAAGTCTAGACAAATTGAAAATACTGAAACTCCTAATGCTGCTACACCTGTTAATTCACCTGAGTCTGTTGAATATTCTAGTGATGATCTTGATGAAGATTATGTAGAGCTTGATAATGATTTTATTGAAAAATGCAAGGCTACTACTGATGCAAGAAAAATTAAAAAGTTGCTTGCAGAACATGCTGTTAGATATAAACCATCTCCTGATCCTAAATTTGCCACATCTCCTATAAACATTAGGGATAAAGATTATGATTTTTCTCTTGATCTATCTCATATAGCTATTGTTGAGAAAACACCCTTTTGTGGTACTGAAAAAGAAAGTGTTGTTGAACACTTGACTGAGTTATCTACTCTTAGTGGTGTGTTTTCTGATGATGTCAAGATGCGTACTTATTTTGTCGCTAAAATTTTTCCGTTCTCATTAAAGGATGATGCTAAAACTTGGTATAATAATTTGCCTCCTGGTTCTATTAAAAGTCCAACTGATTTGCGTGATGTTTTCTTTCGAAAATACTTTCCTGCTAGTGCTCAACATGCTGCTTTGCAGAGAATTTATAATTTTGACCAGGAAGATGGAGAGAAATTGCCTGAGGCTTGGGCGAGATTTTGCTCTCTTATTAGAGCTCAGCCTGACCATGATTTGGAAAAGCATGATTTACTTGATATATTTTATAGTGGACTAACTATTGAGTCTAGGGCATACCTGGATAGTTGTGCTGGTTGTGTTTTCAGGAAAAGAACTCCAGAAGACGCTGAAGAATTATTGGCTAAAATAGGCCGGAATCATGATGATTGGTCTACACCTGAACCAACCCCGACACCGATAGTGAAGAAGAGGGGTATGATTAAATTAAATGATGAAGATATGAGGGAAGCCAAGAAGTCTCTTAAGGAGAAAGGTATTAAACCTGAAGATGTGAAGAATTTACCTCCTATAGAAGATATATGTGAGACAATTCCCCCTTCATCTACGATTGAGGTACACTCGCTTCAACACTTTACTAGGGAAGATATTCCGTATTCAAAATCTCCTGCTCAATGCTTAGATGAATTTGATAATTATATTGTTAAGCAAGAAAACTTTAATATGAGAGTAGAGAATCATTTAATGGAAAATTCCCGAGCTATTAGTGAATTGCATGGTATTGTGGAGAGAACCTCTAATGATGTTAAGATACTTGTTAAACATTTTCAAATGGTTCAAACTCAAATTGATCAACTTACTAAAGTGCAAAATGACTTGTTGGGAAATAATTCTAAAGAAAAACATGCTTGTGAAGTAACAACTAGAGGTGGTGCTTCTACCCAGGATCCTCTATATCCTGAAGGGCATCCCAAAAGAGTTGAACAAGATTCTCAACCAATTAAAACTAGTGCTCCATCTAAGAAAAAGAAAAAGAAACATAAGAATGTTGTAGAATCCTCTGAACCTGTTAATGATCCTAATAGTATTTCTATTTCTGATGCTGAAACTGAAAGTGGTAATGAACATGAGGAAGATAATGATAAGAATGATACTCCTGATAAAGAAGAAATTGAAAAAGAACCTGAAAAGCATGCTAAAAATAAAAAGTACACTAAAGAAGACTTTATTACTGAGAAGCATGGTAATGAAAGAGAACCTTGGGTTCAAAAGCAAATGCCTTTTCCTGCTAAGAAACTAAAATCAAAGGAGGAGGAACATTATAATAAATTTTGTGATTGGATGAAACCTTTATTTTTGCAAATCCCTTTGACTGATGCTATTAAATTGCCTCCTTATTCAAAGTATATGAAAGATATTGTTACTAACAAAAGGAAAGTCCCCAATGAGGAAATTTCTACTATGCTCGCTAATTACTCCTTCAATGGTAAGATTCCAAAGAAGTTGGGCGACCCAGGTATACCGACTATTCCTTGTTCCATCAAGAATAATTATGTTAGAACTGCTCTATGTGATTTGGGAGCAGGTGTGAGTGTGATGCCTTTTTCTCTTTATAAGAGACTTGATTTAGATAAATTGATACCTACTGATATATCTTTGCAAATGGCTGATAAATCTACTGCTATTCCTGTTGGTTTATGTGAAAATGTTCCTGTGCAAGTTACTCAGCATTGCTTGATATTAACTGATTTTGTTGTGTTGGAAATGCCTGAAGATGATAATATGTCCATTATTCTTGGAAGACCCTTTCTTAATACTGCAGGGGCTGTTATTGATTGCAATAAAGGCATGGTTACTTTCAATGTTGATGATAAGGAACACACTGTCTATTTTCCCAAGAGGATTGATAAAGTATGTGGAGTCAATACAATTTTTAATGTGAAAACTATCAAAGTGGGATCCATTGATTGTCCTATATATGAGCCTAAAGAAGAATATCAAACTCTTGTGATTGGATCCATATCAATTCAATATAAGGTAACATGATTGATTTGAGGTTTATTTCTTCTTATGTCATATAAAATTTATTTGGTAGCAAGACTTGATCAACCTTGTTAACAAGTATATTTTATTGCATAGGAGAGTTAAACAACACTTCTTTCTTTCTCTCTCCCTTCACCTATTTTACTTGCTGTAGCACTTTTATTTTGCAATATGCTTTAGTCATTTAAGATTTTAGAAATCATTTTCCTGCGCAGTAATCATTAATTTAATACCCAGAAATGTGCATTTTT
This sequence comes from Lolium multiflorum, assembly GCA_030979885.1. Classification (NCBI taxonomy): domain Eukaryota; kingdom Viridiplantae; phylum Streptophyta; class Magnoliopsida; order Poales; family Poaceae; genus Lolium; species Lolium multiflorum. Next base: position 220,703,665 of record CM061749.1, on the reverse strand, counting down.
CGAAGTTCTCTAAAAATTACAAAAATTATACCGTTGGTCCTATTTTTCGACGAGGCACCTGGGAGCACCAGAGGATGACCTGTGGGGCACCAGGGGGTGCCACACCATAGGGCGGCGCGGCCAGCAAGGGGGCCGCGCCACCATGTGGTGTGGGCCACCCCTTGCCCCACTACACCATCTCTTCCTCCCAGCACCTTCTCTCTCCCGAAAAAACTCGTACCAAGTTTCTCTCACTCGTGTTTCTGCTCAAGAACTCGCGATTTTTCGATCTCCTTGCTCAGCCCAGATTTCTGTCTGAAATTTGGCACATTTACTCCTTGGTATGTGACTCCTTTGATTGTCCAATTAGAATTTCATTTGGTTGAGTATATCTTGAATATTTTGCTGCTGTAGATAACATGTTTAGTGAGCTTGCATGCTTGTTCTAAGTGGTAGAAATTAGTTTTGATGCATGTTTAGCACTCTAGCAAGTTCCTATAGTAGTTCCCTTCAATTACACACCTTGAAATCAAATTTTATAATGATTGTTGAAAATTTCAGAAAATGGAAGAAGGTGTGCCCCAATTGAACCAAGAAGAATTGGAAGTCCAGCAAGTTTCAAGAGTCAATCGTGAGGAGGGAGTATACCCCTCTTACTACCCATGCGTGGACTTTATGAGAAGTGCGGGGATTTTACAAGATGTGCAAACTCTAATCTCTCGTGCAGGGCTGAGTGGTTTTGTTGAAGGAGAGCCAAGACAATATGTAAAATTAACTATGTCTTTTGTGCAGGACTTCAAGTTCAATTGGTCGCGGTCTGACCCCATGGTCCAGTATAAAATTTACAATAAAGCTGTCAACTTGCCATTTGGTGTTTTTTGTGCAGCAATTGGAGTACCGCAATGGGGATCCTGCGAGAAGATCAGGGGAACACCGCGGGAGCTCTCAGATCTTTATACAAGGATTTGTAATGGGAGGAGTCTCTCCAAGGATGATGGTAAGATGGTCGATCACAGAAAATGAGCTAAATGCATACATAGAAAGAGAAAGCCATCGTGCGAGGGAAAATGTGGAGGAGACCGAGGAGCATCCCGACTCTTCATCCGATGCAGCAAGCTCCTCATACAACATCATGGTCACGTGGAGCCTCCACGATATTCTTCTGCCAGGGGCCTTATTACCACTCCATGTATGATCCACCGGCGTGGAACCCCGACCCTCGTTGGGAATGAACTCCACTTAGGCCAAAAGCCTAAGCTTGGGGGAGGTATACCGGCATCACTCATTCTTTGCATATTATGATTGCTGGATACTTGTACATACTTGTTTAGTCTCTAGAGTGGTTTTCTAATGAGAGGGAGATGATATTTGGGGAAGTGCTGTCCAAAAACAGATTCTGGGCTGTTACCAAAAAAAATTCGTACGCACAGCCAGAACGTTATTTTGAGTTGCCAATTTTTGAGCATGTTCCCCAGGTTGTTATCTAACTTTCATTAGTTGAACACTTTTTGGTCTGAGCAATGGAAGATTTTTGTTAAATTCGATTTCTGTACTGCTGTCAGGATTTGGCAGATTTCTGTCATCCTGCTTTTCTGTGTTTCTGTTAGTTTGCATTCTTTTGTTTTCGCTTTGTTTCTTTCCTAAAACACAAAAAGACCAAAAATATTTCTGTTGTTTCTCTTCACCATTTGTTTATTTGGTTCCTTGCTCTTAGTTTACTTTATTTGCTATCGTTGGTTTGCTATGAGAAAACCCAAAAAGATTTTGCTTTGTTTGCTTGTTTTCTTTCGTGCTTGTTTCTAATTCAAAAACACCAAAAATATTTGCTGTTCTTCTTTGGTTTGTAAAGTTCATCATGAGTTCAATGGTCTTCGGTGGCTGGAGCGTGGTTTTCATTTCATATTATCCAAGCTACACAAGTGAAAAGGCAATAATGACGATCTACGACAATCTGATTGTGGTGAGAGGCTGGTATGAACTCTATTTGTTTTCATTTTTGTACATATACTCATCCATATGAGCTTGCTTAGTTGGTTCATGTGAGGTATATGTTATTTGAGAAAGTCTAGTAGTTCATGATCTCTCATGTTTAGTTCCAATTTATTAATATGAGTAGCATGTCATGGATGTTTGCTTGCATTGTTTTATTCATAAGTAAGTATGGCATTGTGGTATCCTCCTCTGAATAATTCATTTATATCGACTTGGCACATGCTCACGCATGCATATGACTGAACAAAAGTCAATTAAGCCTCGATGATTTATATTGCTTCAGAGTTATTGTATCACTTTTATGCCTCCGTTAATTTATTTTGCCGCAAGCATGATTATGACAGTTACTGCTCTCTTGATTTGTCGCTCCCTAGTCTTTTGCTAGCCTTCACTTGTACTGAGCGGTGACGCCGCTCGTGCTTCCAAACACCTGAAAACCAAGTTGTTCCATAAGTGTCCACCATAAATACCTATGCATGGCATTTCAAACCATTCCAAGTAAATTCTCATGCGCTACCTTTAAAACCTTCAAAATGCTTCTCAATTTGTGTTAATGTTTCATAGCTCATGAAGAAGTATGTGGTGTTTAGCTTTCAACCTTGTCATTTACTTTTGACGGACTCTCATATGGACTAGTGGCACATCCGCTTATCCAATAATTTTGCAAAAGAGCTGGCAATGGGATTCCCAGTCCCAAATTAATTAACTTAAATAGACACTCCTCCATGGTTTGTGATTGTTGGACGGCACCCGAAGGATTCGGTTAGCCATGGCTTGTGTAAGCAAAGGTTGGGGGGAGTGTCATCATCATAATAAAACTTAAATAAAAAGGCACTCCTTCATGGTATGAGATTGTTGGCAGGCACCCGAGGATTCGGTTAGCCATGGTTTGTGAAAGAAAGGTTGGAAGGAGTGCCACCCAAAAATAAATAAATGGGAGCCGCTCTTGTGAGTCCGGTTGATGAGGTAGTTAGTGTACCCATTACCATTCGTTGACAACAACAAACACCTCTCAAAATAATTTTACTCATGCTTTACAAATGAAAAGCTCTAGCTGTTAATCCCTGCTTCCCTCTGCGAAGGGTCAATCTTTTACTTTTATGTTGTGTCTCCATTCTTTCTTTGAGCACTATCTTGAGAGCACAACTGTCATTCTTAGTATAATATGCTTGTCTCAAAATATGATTGATTGTGGTATAACTTTGATGCTTTTATCTTTGACAATCACTACTTCTAGTCTTTCTATGAACTCAAGAGGTGCCTCGGCATTTATGTTTTGCCGATCAAATACGGGCAAGCGAGATACCACTTTATCATATTCTCTTATGAACATTGCAATCCTGCTTATATACATGATTCATGGTGCTTATTATTAATTGTTGGTACTTCTCCATGATTGACATAGCTGTTGGATGATCTTATTTGCATGTGTCTCATTATGAACTGCTTAAGTATTAGCCATAGCATGAGAATATATACATCATATGAGCAAATGTGTTCGTGAAAGTTCTTTTATCGCTCAGTTGTTAACTGAATTGCTTGAGGACAAGCAATAAGCTAAGCTTGGGGGAGTTGATACGTCCAAAACGTATCTACTTTCCCGAACACTTTTGCTATTGTTTTGCCTCTAATTTGTGTATTTTGGATACAACTAACACGGACTAACGCTGTTTTCAGCAGAATTGCTCTGGTGTCTCGTTTTTGTGCAGAAATCCAACTTTGGGAAAATCCTCGGAATTTCTTCAGATGGCTATTTTACCAAAATATTGACCAGACGGAAGGCGAAGGAGGTAGGCTTAGGGCCCCCACCTAAGGCGGCGTGACCCAGGGGGCCGCGCGGCCTATGGTGTGGCCCCCTCGGCAGCCTCACGCGCCTTGCTGGACTACTTGTTGGGTTCGACCTAAACGCACGGAGAGTCGAGTGGCTCCCTCGAGAGCACATCGCGAAACTCCGTCGCGGGAGCCGAAGTCTCGTTACGCTTTCCGCCGGACGGGTGGAGGAGATCTTCCGCCATCATCAACGCCTCTCCATCAACCAGCAATGTTTCCCCCATCCATGTGTGAGTAATTCCCCTGTAGGCTGAAGGGGATGGTAGGGATTGGATGAGATTGGTCATGTAATAGTCATAAGATTGTTAGGGCATAGTGCCTAGTATCCGTAGATGTCACTTTTATGATATTGTTGCAACTTGTTATGCTTAATGCTTGTCACTAGGGCCCGAGTGCCATGATCTCAGATCTGAACATGTTATTGATTCATGAAGATATTCGTTGTTTATGATCTTACCTGCAAGTTGTATACACTGTCCGGAACCAATGGCCCAAGTGACCAATCGGGACAACCGGAGGGGATGGTAGTGATGTGAGGATCACATGTGTTCACGGAGTGTTAATGCTTTGCTCCGGTACTCTATTAAAAGGAGTACCTTAATATCCAGTAGTTTCCCTAGAGGCCCGGCTGCCACCGGCTGGTAGGACAGAAGATGTTGTGCAAGTTTCTCATTGCGAGCACGTACGACTAAATATGGAACACATGCCTATTGATTGATTAGTACTTGGATACCGTTTTATTATTATCTGCAAATGCCCATGCTTTGATTGTTACATGAGTTTCTCTCATCCATGCAACGCCCGCTAAATCCGTCCCATGCCTCTGATCTTTTAATCCTCATTTACTATAATCACTACGCATGTCTTTGTTTCACCGCTGCTATTGTTCACTATTTCCTTTATATAAAGCTACCTTGATAAACTCTTGCGAGCAAGTCTGTTTCAGTGCAGCTGAATTGACAACTCCGCTGTTAAGGCTTACAAGTATTCTTTGTCTCCCCTTGTGTAGAATCAATAAATTGGGTATACTTCCCTCGAAGACTGCGATCCCCTATCTTGTGGGTCATCACATCTATACCCCTAACCCCTAAGCTCGTCTTATGAAGTCAAGCATATGAGAAGTGGTTTTGCTCCCAAAAGCTTCATTTTAGAGTGACTAATAAGAAGGATCCATGCTTACCTTTGCATTTTCATATTTTAATCTTGTTAAATCATTATCAAGCCTAGGATTTGACCAAGATACAAATGGGTGGGCACAAAATTCAAAAAAATCAGAATAATGAAAAACAAAAGCATGTAGTCTTTTTATGTCATATCGTATGCATGCATTCAAGTTAAACGAGGTCTAGGTATATCCAAACCAGACAAATCATGTATCTACCCCATGTTGATCTTATGAAGTCTAGCATGAAGAGAAGTCGTTTTGGGTTTCAAACATGGAAATTTCAAGAACATCCCAAAAGCTTCATTTTAGAGTGACTAAGAAGGATACATGCTTCCCTTTTCATTTTCATGTTTTAAACTTGTTTAAATCTTGGTCAAACCTAGGATTTGACCAAGATTCAAATATATGAGCATAAAATTCAAAAAAAAACCAAAAATGAAAACCAAGGCACGTAGTCGTCTTATGTCATATAGTAAGCAATCAATTAAGTTGATAAACAAGGTCTAGACATATTCAAACCAGGAAATCATGTATCTACACCCCCTAACGTACCCTAGCTAAACTCTGTCTTATATTATGAAGTCAAGCATGCATGAAGAGAAGTGGTTTTTGGTTTCAAACGTTTAAGCCAAAAGGTAAGCATGGATCCTCCTTATATAGTCACTGTAAAATGAAGCTTTTGGGAGGTTTGTGAAATTTCCATGTTTGAAACCCAAAACCACTTAAGACAGAGTTTATGGTTAGGTGTGTAGATACATGATTTTTCTTGTTTGAATATGTCTAGACCTTGTTTATCAACTTGAATTTTTTACTATATGATATAAGAAGGCTATATATATGTGCTTTGGTTTTTCAATTTTTGATTTCTTTCGATTTTTTATGCCTATTTAAATCTTGGTCAAATCCTAGGTTTAAACAAGTTTAAAACATGAAAATGAAACGGTAAGCATGAATCCTTCCTTACTCACTCTAAAATGAAGGTACTTGAAAATTTTATGTTTGAAACCCAAAACCCCAGTTCTCTTCATATGTTTGACTTCATAAGACAGAGTTTAGCTAGGGTTAGGGGTAGATATATATGATATATACATGATATTTCTGCTTTGAATATGTCTAGAGATCGACCTTGTTTATCAACTTGAATGCTTACTATATGACATAAGATCAAGGCTATATATATATGTGCTTTGGTTTTTCATTTTTTTTGAATTTTTCTGAATTTTTACTCCCATTTGAATCTTGGTCAAATCCTAGGTTTGACCAAGGTTAAAACAAGTTTAAAACATGGCAATGAAAAGGTAAGCATATGGATCATTCTTAGTCTCTCTAAAATGAAGCTTTTGGGAGGTTTTTGAAGTTTCCATGTTTGAAACCCAAAATCACTTCTCTTCATATGCTTGGCTTCATAAGACAAAGATTAGGGTTTAGGGGTAGATATATACATGTTTTGGGAGGTTTTTGAAATTTCCATGTTTGAAACCCAAATCCACTTCTCTTCATCCTTGACGTCTTCATAAGACAAAAGTATAGGGTTATATATATATGCATATGGGTAGATACATGATTTGTCTGGTTTGAATATGTACAAATCTTATTTATCAACTTTTGAATGCATGCTACTCTCTCAAAGAAAAACTTTTGAATGCTTACTATATGACATAAGAAGACTATATGCTTTTAAAATTCAAACATATGGTAAGCATTCTTATGTCATATAGTAAGCATTCAAGTTGATAAACAAGCAAGGTTTGGACATATCCAAACCAGACAAATCATGTATCTGCCCCCTGTCGATCTTATGAAGTCTAGCATGAAGAGAGAAGTCGTTTTTGGTTTCAAAAATGGAAATTTCAAGAACATCCAAAAAGCTTCATTTTAGAGTGACTAAGAAGGATACATGCTTCCCTTTTTATTTTTATGTTTAAACTTGTTTAAATCTTGGTCAAACCTAGGATTTGTCCAAGATTCAAATATATGGGCGTAAAATTCAAAAAAAACAGAAAAATTTAAAACCAAGGCACATAGTCTTCTTATGTCATATAGTAAACAATCAATTAATTAAGTTGATAAACCAGGTCTAGACATATTCAAACCAGGAAAATCATGTATCTACCCCCTAACGCCCTAGCTAAACTCTGTCTTATGAAGTCAAGCATGCATGAAGAGAAGTGGTTTTGGTTTCAAACATGGAAATTTCGAAAAAACCTCCCAAGAGCTACATTTTGGAGTGACTAAGAAGGATATATAGATGCTTAATTTTTCATATTCATGATTTAAACTTGTTTAAACCATGTTCAAACCTAGGATTTGACCAAGATTCAAATGGGCATACAATTTTAAAAAAATCAAAAAAATAAAAAACAATGCACATAGTATTATTATGTCATATAGTAAGCATTCAATTAAGTTGATAAAGTAGGTCTAGACATATTCAAACCAGGAAAATCATGCATCTATCCCCTAACCCTAGCTAAACTCTGTCTTATGAAGTCAAGCATGCATGAAGAGAAGTGGTTTTTGGTTTCAAACGTTTAAGCCAAAAGCCCCTTTTCAAATATTTCAAACTTATTCAAATTTGGTTCAAATATGAAAGACATACAAGTTATAGCACACATAGTGCATACATTTTCACACATACTGCACTAGATGCTAACCCTATAGTTTGAGGCCATTTGGGTGACCTAGGTCGAAAAAATTCTTGGATTAGAATCGTGTTGTTCGAACCCCGTAGTTGGATTTTTTGAACCTTGATCTGTAGTACTGGGTAAAACCCTAGTTTAACCTATTTAATTATATATTCGTAGGTCGATTTTTCTACCTTTTTATTATTACTATGCAGCACATGTGTGTTTGCCCGTCGAGTGAAACTCGGAGGAAGAGGGATCACTCGGAAGGAGAGAAGAAGGGAGAGAATTATGGTGTCTCCCCTTTTTTGGGTGATGATGTTGACTTTTGTGCAGGGTTTGTCAGTGAGCAGGAGGTGCGAGCGAGCGAGCGAGCGAGCGAGTCGAGCGAGGCCGAGAATGAGAGAGATTTGTTTTTTTTGTGAGAGGGACGACCGAAGGATCCAGAAGGACCCACAGACTTCCAATACGCATCCTGATGCGTCTTCTCTTGACAAAGAAAATGGCTGGGAGTTTGCGTACCTATTGCACGTGACTTGTGCTCACTGAAGTGTGGGACCTCACGCATGGGCACCACACGTAAGTGACAGACCTGTTGGTGTAAAAACTCGGTTGATTATTATAGTGCATTAGAACAAAGTTTCCTATGGATTCAAGGGTAGGAAATCCAAGTTAACTCATTTACGTGTTAAACTTGTCTATATCTTGGTCAAACCTAGGATTTGACCAAGATTCAAATGGGCAGAAAAATAAAAACAGAAAAATGAAAAACCAAATCACATAGTCTTCTTATGTCATATAGTAAGCATTAAAGTTGATAAACAAGGTCTAGACATATTAAACCAGACAAATCATGTATCTATACCCCTAACCCCTAAACTTTGTCTTATGAAGTCAAGCATGTGAAAGTGGTTTTGGATTTCAAACATGGAAATTTCAAAAACCTCCCAAAAGCTTCATTTTAGAGTGACTAAGAAGGATCCATGCTTCCCTTTTCATATTCATGTTTTAAACTTGTTTAAATTATCTTGGTCAAACCTAGGATTTGACAAGATTCAAATGGGCATCAAAATTGAAAAAAAAATTGAAAAAAGAAAAACCAAGCAAATAGTTTTCTTATGTCATATAGTAAGCATTAAAGTTGTTGATAAATAAGGTCCATACATATTCAAACCACACAAATCATGTATCTATACCCCCTAATTAACCCCTAAATTAATTAACTCTGTCTTATGAAGTCAAGCATGTGAAGAGAAGTGGTTTTGGGTTTTAAACATGGAAATTTCAAAAAACTCCCAAAAACTACATTTTAGAGTGACTAAGAAGGATACATGCTCCTCTTTTCATATTCATGTTTTAAGCTTGTTTAAATTATCTTGGTCAAACCTAGGATTTGACAAGATTCAAATGGGCATCAAAATTGAAAAAAAGTCAGAAAAAAGAAAAACCAAAGCAAATAGTTTTCTTATGTCATATAGTAAGCCAATTAAGTTGATAAACAAGGTCTAGACATATTCAAACTAGACAAATCATGTATCTATACCCCCTAACCCCTAAACTCCGTCTTATGAAGTCAAGCATATGAAGAGAAGTGGTTTTGCTCCCAAAAGCTTCATTTTAGAGTGACTAAGAAGGATCCATGCTTACCTTTGCATTTTCATATTTTAATCTTGTTTAAATCATTATCAGACCTAGGATTTGACCAAGATACAAATGGGTGGGCACAAAATTCAAAAAAAACAGAATAATGAAAAACAAAAGCACGTAGTCTTCTTATGTCATATCGTATGCATTCAAGTTAAACGAGGTCTAGGTATATCCAAACCAGAAAAATCATGTATCTACCCCCTGTTGATCTTATGAAGTCTAGCATATGAAGAGAAGTCGTTTTGGGTTTCAAACATGGAAATTTCAAGAACATCCCAAAAGCTTCATTTTAGAGTGACTAAGAAGGATACATGCTTCCCTTTTCATTTTCATGTTTTAAACTTGTTTCAATCTTGGTCAAACCTAAGATTTGACCAAGATTCAAATATATGAGCATAAAATTCAAAAAAAAACAAAAAATGAAAACCAAGGCACGTAGTCTTCTTATGTCATATAGTAAGCAATCAATTAAGTTGATAAACAAGGTCTAGACATATTCAAACCAGGAAAATCATGTATCTACCCCCTAACCCTAGCTAAACTCTGTGTTATGAAGTCAAGCATGCATGAAGAGAAGTGGTTTTTGGTTTCAAACGTTTAAGCCAAAAGGTAAGCATGGATCCTCCTCAGTCACTGTAAAATGAAGCTTTTGGGAGGTTTGTGAAATTTCCATGTTTGAAACTCAAAACCACTTAAGACAGAGTTTATGGTTAGGTGTAGATACATGATTTTTCTTGTTTGAATATGTCTAGACCTTGTTTATCAACTTGAATTTTTTACTATATGATATAAGAAGGCTATATATGTGCTTTGGTTTTTCATTTTTTGATTTCTTTCGAATTTTTTATGCCTATTTAAATCTTGGTCAAATCCTAGGTTTAAACAAGTTTAATACATGAAAATGAAACGGTAAGCATGAATCCTTCCTTACTCACTCTAAAATGAAGGTACTTGAAAATTTTATATTTGAAACCCAAAACCCCAGTTCTCTTCATATGTTTGACTTCATAAGACAGAGTTTAGGGTTAGGGGTAGATATGATACATGATATTTCTGCTTTGAATATGTCTAGACCTTGTTTATCAACTTGAATGCTTACTATATGACATAAGAAGGCTATATATGTGTTTTGGTTTTCCATTTTTTTTGAATTTTTCTGAATTTTTACTCCCATTTGAATCTTGGTCAATTCCTAGGTTTGACCAAGGTTAAAACAAGTTTAAAACATGGCAATGAAAAGGTAAGCATGGATCTTTTGGGAGGTTTTTGAAATTTCCATGTTTGAAACCCAAAATCACTTCTCTTCATGCTTGACTTCATAAGGCAGAGTTTAGGGTTAGGGGGTAGATACATGATTTGTTTGGTTTGAATATGTCTAGACCTTGTTTATCAACTTGAATGCTTACTATATGACATCAGAAGACTATGTTCTTTGGTTTTTTTCCGTTTTTTTTGAATTGTTATACCCATTTGAATCTTGGTCAAATCCTAGGTTTGACCAAGATTTAAACAAGTTAAGAAATTGAAAATGAAAAAGGTAATCCTGGATCCTTCTTAGTCACTGTAGAATGAAGCTTTTGGGAGGTTTGTGAAATTTCCATGTTTGAAACCCAAAACCAGTTCTCTTCATATGTTTGACTTCATAAGACAGAGTTTTTATCAACTCGAGTGCTTACTATATGACATAAGAAGGCTATATATGTGCTTTGGTTTTTCATTTGTTGATTTTTTTCCGAATTTTTATGCCCATTTAAATCTTGGTCAAATCCTAGGTTTGACCAAGGTTTAAACAAGTTTAAAACATGAAAAGAAAAGGTAAGAATGGATCCTTCTTAGTCATTCTAAAATGAATGAAGCTTTTGGGATGTTCTCACAAATCGATCTAGTCTACATGACTTTGATAAATTTTAATTAAGAAGCAGCAACTTAACAATAATTACCCAAAATCTAACAGCTGGTTCGACAACAACCTGGACGTTACGCTAAAATGAACTGCGAAAACAACGAACAGCACTTTTGTAGTACTGTACTCGGTACTCCGTACTTGCTCCAGATAATCCCCATTGCTTCACTACTACAGTAGTACTACCCTGGCTCGCATTCATTGTTTCCCCTGACTATTCAGAGCTTTGGACGTCCATCAGAGTTGTAGTCAGTAGTACAGTACTGCTAGCTCGATTAATGGCGTGCTATAAAATTCTATACTAGCCGACAGATGTCCATTCCTCGGGTTGCGCGCCAGAGCCTTCGAAGAGAAGGTAGCCGCTCTGTCCCGTTGATTTACGGTGGACGGACAGGATACTCCGGACCGCTCTCGATTCATTTGCTTCTGCTCCCGCGTCCTGACCCTTGAGCCCCCTCTCGGCCGTTGATTTAGGATGGGCGGACCAGGTTGCTCGAAGCGAGGGCAGGAGACGGTTGTCTGGTTTTAATAGGGGGGAGTACTTCTTCCATCCCCTTCTTGCTTCACTTCCAGTCTCCTTCCACTTCCAGCGATGCCTCCGAAGTCAAGGCCACCATCTCGCTTGAAGAAGCACCATCTAGTGTTGACCAAGGACGCGGAGAGTTCCCGCCGGCGGTCTATCCAGATGCTGGCCGCGAGAAAGGGCCCGCCAGAAAACGAAGGCCCTGCTTCGCGCTCGTCTCGGAACGGCGTCAGTCGTGCGGTCGAAGATTCCTGGTTGGTTTCCATCGCCATGTTTCTTGATTCTTCCTGGCCCGGAGGTCCCAACTCTTTATTCCGTATTAATCCTTTTTATACATATCTCAGTGCCCCACGACGCACCCTGACATCTTCTCATGACGACTTCAACCCCTGTCTCCTGCGCTTAGAGGTTACCACTGATTGGACATTTTCGTCTTCCTCTCGTCACTTTGTTTCGGTACTGATGATATTGCCATGCAGGAAGCATCGGCGTGTTTCAGAGATGAGCTTAAAACTCTCGTGGAACTCGCCTCCAACTTTCGCGATGATGTCGATACTTTGAAGGACGAGGTCACCGGCCGGGGCAAGCTGCATGATGTGAGGGTTCCATCAAGTGAGGAAACGAACTCTGTCATCAAGAAGCTCAAGGGCGAGAATTTGATGCTTAAGATCGAGTGCGGCTTTCTTCGCGAAGAAAACGTCGAGCTATCAAACAGGTGCGTTCAAGCTCTCAACGGGAGCCTCAACACCCAACATGATGCGGTGAAGAAGATGATGGATAACAGCATCTTGAAGAAAAACAATATGGTGGAGGACACGCGCGGGATGGTCGATCCAATCCAGGCACCGCAGAAGGAAGTCGATGCGCTCCGAGTCCAGCCACCTTTGCGTAGGTCGCCGAGGCGCCCTCGCGCAGGTCACTGAGGAGCGCACGTCGCCGAGTAGGCTGGGGGATAAGGAATTCCAACGAGAGAAGCGGAATCACCACCTGTCCTGATGGAGGGCCACTCCGCCAAGTAGGCTGGGGGAGAGAAACACTGCCTCTCATTGTTCTTTAGCTAGTCCTCCGATCCATATTACTTGATGTTAAAATGGATGTATCTACAACTGAAATATGTCTAGATACATATATTTTAGTATCACAAAGTAAGTAGTATCAACGTTTATATTGCCCAAGTCTTATTATCCATCCCTAAGGTGGGTCGCTTTTGTAACTACTGATTGCAGATTCGACTCTTCTGCAGACCGAAAGATTTTTAGAGTGACTAAGAATGATTCATGCTTAGCTTTCCATTTTCATGTTTTAAACTTGTTTAAATCTTGCTCAAACCTAGGATTTGACCAAGATTCAAATGGGTTTAACAATTAAAAAAATCAGAAAAATGAAAAACCAAAGCACATAGTATTCTTATGTCATATAGTAAGCATTCAAGTTGATAAACAAGGTCTAGACATATTCAAAACACACAAAACATGTATCTACCCCCTAACCCTAAACTCTGTCTTATGAAGTTAAGTATGAGGAGAAGTGATTTTGGGTTTCAAACATGGAAATTTCACAAACCTCCCAAAAGCTTCATTTTAGAGTGACTAAGAAGGATCCATGCTTACCTTTTCATTGCCATTTTTTAAACTTGTTTTAACCTTGGTCAAACCTAGGATTTGACCAAGATTCAAACGGGCGTAAAATTCAAAAAAAATAAAAAAAATAAAAACCAAAGCACATATATAGCCTTCTTATGTCATATAGTAAGCATTCAAGTTGATAAACAAGGTCTAGACATATTCAAACCAGAAATATCATGTATCATATCTACCCCTAACCCTAAACTTTGTCTTATGAAGTCAAACATATGAAGAGAACTGGGGTTTTGTGTTTCAAACATAAAAATTTCAAGTACCTTCATTTTAGAGTGACTGAGAAAGGATTCATGCTTACCTTTTCATTGTCATGTTTTAAACTTGATTAAACCTTGGTCAAACCTAGGATTTGACCAATATTTAAATGGGCATAAAAACTTCGAAAAAATGAAAAAAATGGAAAACCAAAGCACATATATAGCCTTCTTATGTCATAAACATTCAAGTTGATAAACAAGGTCTAGACATATTCAAACAAGAAAAATCATGTATCTACGCCTAACCAAAAACTCTGTCTTAAGTGGTTTTGGGTTTCAAACATGGAAATTTCAAGAACATCCCAAAAGCTTCATTTTAGACTGACTAAGAAGGATACACACTTCCCATTTCATTTTCATGTTTTAAACTTGTTTAAATCTTGGTCAAACCTAGGATTTGACCAAGATTCAAATAAGTAAAAACATGAAAATGAAAAGGTAAGCATCGATCCTTATTAGTCGCTCTAAAATGAAGTTTTTGGGAGGTTTTGAAATTTCATGTTTGAAACCCAAAACCACTCTTCATGCATGCTTGACTTCATAAGACATAGTTTAGGGTTAGGGGTAGATACATGATTTTTCTGGTTTGAATATGTCTAGACCTTGTTTATCAATTTGAATGCTTACTATATGACATAAGAAGGCTATGTGCTTTGGTTTTTCATTCTTACGATTTTTTTCTTAATTTTTATGCCCATTCGAATCTTGGTCAAATCCCAGGTTTGACCAAGATTTAAACAAGTTTAAAACATGACAATGAAAAGGTAATCAATCCTGGATCCTTCATAATTAATAAGTTAGTCTAATTAAAATGAAGCTTTTGGGAGGTTTTTGAAATTTTTGTGTTTGAAACCAAAAACCACTTCTCTTCATGCTTGACTTCATAAGATAGAGTTTAGGGTTAGGGGTAGATACATGATTTGTATTATTTGAATTGTCTTGACCTTATTTATCATCTTTTAAATGCTTACTATATATATGACATAAGAAGACTATGTGCTTTAGTTTTTCAATTTTCTGATTTTTTAATTTTATGCCCATTTGAATCTTGGTCAAATACTAGGTTTGACAATGATTTAAACAAGTTTAAAATATGAAAATGAAAAGATAAGCATGGATCCTTCTTAGTCACTCTAAAATAAAGCTTTTGGGTGGTTTTTGAAATTTCCATGTTTGAAACCCAAAAGCACTTCTCTTCATGCTTGACTACATAAGACAGAGTTTAGGGTTAGGGGGTAGACACATGATTTTTCTTGTTTGAATATGTCTAGACCTTGTTTATCAACTTTAATGCTTACTATATGACATAAGAAAACTATGTGCTTTGTTTTTTCATTTTTTTATTTTTTTGGAATTTTGATGCACATTTGAATCTTGGTAAAATCCTAGGTTTGACCAAGATTTGAACAAGTATATAACATGAAAATGAAAAGGGAAGCATGTATCCTTCTTAGTCACTCTAAAATGAATTTTTTGGGAGTTTTTTGAAATTTCCATGTTTGAAACCCAAAACCATGCACTTCTCTTCATGCTTGACTTCATAAGATAGAGTTTAGGGGTTTGCGGATAGATACATGATTTGTCTAGTTTGAATAAGTCTAGACCTTGTTTATCAACTTTAATGCTTACTATATGACATAAGAAGACTATGTGCTTTCGTTTTTCATTTTTCTATTTTTTTATTTTATGCCCATTTGAATCTTGGTCAAATCCTAGATTTAACCAGGATTTAAACAAGTTTAAAACATGAAAATGAAAAGGTAAGCCTTGATCCTTCTTAGTCACACTAAAATGAAGCTTTTGGGATGTTCTTGAAATTTCCATGTTTGAACCCAAAACGACTTCTCTTCATGCTAGACTTCATAAGACAGAGTTTAGGGGTTAGCGGGTAGATACATGACTTGTCTAGTTTGAATAAGACTAGACCTTGTTTATCAACTTTAATGCTTACTATATGACATAAGAAGACTATGTGCTTTGGTTTTTCATTTTTCTATATTTTTATTTTATGCCCATTTGAATCTTGGTCAAACCTATATTTGACCAGGATTTAAACAAGTTTAAAACATGAAAATGAAAAGGTAAGCCTTGATCCTTCTTAGTCACACTAAAATGAAGCTTTTGGGATGTTCTTGAAATTTCCATGTTTGAAACCCAAAACGACTTCTCTTCATGCTAGACTTCATAAGACAGAGTTTAAGGTTTAGGGTTATAGATACATGATTTGTATGGTTTAAATATGTATAGACCTTGTTTATCAACTTGAATGCTTACTATATGGCATAAGAAAACTATGTGCTTTGGTTTTTCATTTTTCTGATTTTTTTAAATTTTGATGCCCATTGAATCTTGGTCAAATCCTAGGTTTGACCAAGATTTAAACAAGTTTAAAACATGAAAATGACCAGGGAAGCATGTATCCTTCCTAGTCACTCTAAAATGAATTTTTTGGGAGGTTTTTGAAATTTCCATGTTTGAAACCCAAAACCAGTTCTCTTCATGCTTGACTTCATAAGACAGAGTTTAGGGGTTAGGGGGTAGATACATAATTTGTATGGTTTGAATATGTCTAGACCTTGTTTATCAACTTTAATGCTTACTATATGACATAAGAACACTATGTGCTTTGGTTTTTCATTTTTCTGATTTTTAAATTTTAATGCCCATTTGAATCTTGGTCAAATCCTAGGTTTGACCAAGATTTAAACAAGTTTAAAACATGAAAATGAAAAGGGAAGCATGTATCCTTCTTAGTCACTCTAAAATGAAGTTTTTGGGAGGTTTTGAAATTTCCATGTTTGAAACCCAAAACCACTTCTCTTCATGCTTGACTTCATAAGACAGAGTTTAGGGGTTAGGGAGTATGTAGATACATGATTTGTATGGTTTGAATATGTGTAGACCTTGTTTATCACCTTTAATGCTTACTATATGACATAAGAAGACTATGTGCTTTGGTTTTTCATTTTTCTGATTTTTTTAATTTTCTGCCCATTTGAATCTTGGTCAAATCCTTGGTTTGACCAATATTTAGACAAGTTTCTAGACCTTGTTTATCAACTTTAATGCTTACTATATGACATAAGAAGACTATGTGCTTTGGTTTTTCATTTTTCTATATTTTTATTTTATGCCCATTTGAATCTTGGTCAAACCTATATTTGACCAGGATTTAAACAAGTTTAAAACATGAAAATGAAAAGGTAAGCCTTGATCCTTCTTAGTCACACTAAAATGAAGCTTTTGGGTGGTTTTTGAAATTTCCATGTTTGAAACCCAAAAGTACTTCTCTTCATGCTTGACTACATAAGACAGAGTTTAGGGTTAGGGGGTAGACACATGATTTTTCTTGTTTGAATATGTCTAGACCTTGTTTATCAACTTTAATGCTTACTATATGACATAAGAAGACTATGTGCTTTGGTTTTTCATTTTTCTGATTTTTTTAATTTTCTGCCCATTTGAATCTTGGTCAAATCCTTGGTTTGACCAATATTTAGACAAGTTTAACACGTGAAAACGAACTGATAATCCCATTTGTTGACTCATTTAACTAGTTAATCCCATTTGTTGACTCTCTGTTGACCAGGCACTTGAGGTAAAACTGAGTATATTGCACTAGCCAGTATTAGTACTCAAGGGGAAAACCGAGCACACAAAAAATGCTACAGTATAAGACTCGAGAGTATATCTAAATTTCCAGGGTTAGACTCGAGTACGCGTGTTGCGGTGCAGAAGTGGAAGACGTGCAATTGTTGACGGGTACTGACGCGAGTCGCGGTGCAGAAGTCGAAGACGTGCAATTGTGGACGCGTGTCGCGTTGCAGAAGCCCAAGACGTGCAGACGTTAAATGGTGGACGCGTAGGACGCGGGTCGCATTAACCACCCCTCGCCTTTATAGACGCCTCCTCGCACTATCTCTGTCACTCTCACTCGCTCATGCAACGCCGCCTCTCACGTCCCATCATCTTCTCCAAAGCAAAAACCCTCTCCCTCTCTGCAGGCGAGATGGACATGGAGAATGCGAATCCCATCGTCCATGACGCCGTCGGCTCCAAGCGCGACGCCTCCCTCTTCGACGTCGTCCCCTCAAAGGCCGTCGCCGCCGCCGGTGGCGGTCGTATCCCGCCGGGATGGGACCCCTATGAGCCGGTGCCGTACATCTCGCCTCCGAACCCCTACGACACCTTCATGGACGACCCATGGAACGAGGTAACTATGGTTTGCTCCCTTTTTTCTTCGCCCATTCCTTTTTTAACCCTATTTTTGCTGGTTCCCTAGTAACTATTAGTGCCGATCTGTAGATGGTTGAGTATTGGGTTAATATTTGCGCCGATCGATTTTATTCCATTTTGCTTTGATCCCTTCTTGATTTCGTTTAAGATTTGGAGTTCGGCCGTTCGGTTAATTTATGCAAGTAATAATGGGATCTCAATCAGTTAATTTATGGGATCTCAGTCAGTTATTTTATGCAGGAATCAAAAGATATCAACCGTTTAATTTTGCAAATATTCTGGAATCTGTTCAAAATCAGATCTGGAATCTGTTTCTTTGCCTATGATGAATCGTTGGGCACAAATTTTTACAGAGTGGGTTCAGCGAACCATTGCTGTGTACAAATCTGTTGTGCATGAGCTATGGTTCGCTAACACCATCCCTGTAGACATATAATCGTGTCCACTCTAACTGAGGCTGGCTCTGTTTTTCCTTACTTTGTTATCATGCACGTTAGTCATCGTTGCATCTCATTCACTAATAGTTCCCGTTTGATATGGATCAGCTGTCTGGCAGCGACGTCGGCAGCGACGACGAGCACCATGACGTCAAGACTCGCCAGGTGCTGCGGAGGCTGCAGGTCGGCCAGTACGTCTCCTACTTCGCCAAGGGTGTCTACAGGTGCCCCTTCTGCACTAGGAGGCTCGGCCGCACTGACTTCAACTGCCTCCTCACGCATGCCGAGAACATCGGCAACACCAACCCCAAGGTCGGCGCGTCGGTGAACCCCCACTCCTTCCGCGCCAAGCACATGGCGCTCGGCATGCACCTCCGCAGCATCCAGCGGGTGGAGATCTCCGCCGGGCGCATGCCTCCGCTCAAGCCCAAGGCTCCCAAGGGGAGCAACAAGTGGAGGCAGATGGGGTAGGCGGAGTCCCGGACGTGTGCTGCTGCTGCTGCAAAGCAGCTTCTATTTTGTTGTTAGCTAGGGATCCCTTGTTGTTATGTTGTTAGTATGATGGTGTTGTGAAGAACCTCGAACCTGTTGGCTGCTGTGTATGCAGCTTATTATCTAGGGAGGGATCCCTATTATCTATCCCTATTCTACTGGAGTATATTTTGTTGGCCCTACTTTGTTTTCTCGATTTACTATTACTGCGAATTTGTCGTACGGAGTACATTACCCTGGAGATTTGCTTCTAGATTTAACTACATACATATGGACCAGAGGGAGTACTAGATTTGCTGCCATATTGGGCAAACAACGAGGGCCAAAAGGCACAAATAATTGAAGAAAGACAGAAATGCAAGCTTCTCTAGATTTGATACTTTTGGTTAATAAAGACAAAGAGACAGAGGGGGAAAAGGTGCTCTTAAAAATGCCAATTCGCGCCGAGAGAGACAGAACCCAGCTCCTGCTCACGTACAACCAAACGCGGTCTCGTCCTGTCCCACGCGGTCCCTTTCTACTAGCCCCACACGTCAGCACGGAACGGTCAACTAAACTGGAATCCTCCCGTCTGAGCTCCTTCTGCGGGTAACAAATAAGGGCTTGGCGAAAACTGAGGAAAAACATAAGGCAATCTTATTGACTAATATAGCTGTTTAATTAATAAAAGGATTAGCTACAACGTGCTCAGTTTGCCCATTTATTAAGGTATAAGACTGGCAGGAGAGAAAGTAATCGCTAGTTTCCTCATTTTGCCCCTGCATGCTCGCACGATTAAAGCTCCTTCCGCACGCGCTGGACTCCTCGTTTCCTTAAACCTCCTCGTTTCTCGGGATAGACCAACAGTTTTTCAGGATCTTGGGGTTTTTTTTTTGACAATCAATACCACATATATTCATAGCAAAAATAGTACATGGTAGAGGGCTACATGACGACTAGATATATCACCAAAAAGGGTGATGCATGTCTCCTTCACCAAAACAGCTGAAACAAGCAGTACACGGACGCAAGTACACCACCATAATAATACTACTACATTAACACAAGTACGAGTAATAAAGTAAGAGTACTACTCCCTCTAATCTAATTTAAACCAAAATAAAACTTAAACTTCATCCTAAATTTGAACTAGTGCCTCGTCCTCGTTCTTCGCTCATTTTCTGATCCAAGACGGCGCAGAGTGCCAGAGTGCATGGCACGGAACTCTTCATCGGTGGCATGCCATGGGCATGTCACCGGATGCATGATTTTTTTCGCAATGTTTTAAATTTGAATTTAGGCCGCATGTCACACGGTGACATGCAAAAGGTGCATGTCACCTGGTGGTGGTAGGCAACTACCCTTATTTACGGCGGCGTAGGCGACTGGACGCCGCGTGGCCAGCCGCTGCCTCGTGGCCGCCTCGGTTTCCACGCGGGAGACCATTAAACGCCGACGACCAACCTTCCCGCGTCACGGTTAGCGACTATGACTATAAGGGCAAAACGCTAAACTCTCTCGTTCCATTCACTTTCTTCCTCTCTCCACCTAACAAACATTTGTTCGTCGCTCTCTCCTCCAGCAATGTCTTCAAAATTCAGGTCGTCGGCGGTCAAGTACGCGGAGAAAAAACGCCGGCTCGAAATTTCGAGAGACGCTTCCAGAAACCAAGTGGGCTCGCCGTCGCCGCCGCCGCCGCCGAAACGCGTCCGTGCTGTGCTCACCGGGTTAGTTTCCTTCGCCATGTACTTTCGTTTCTTTCGTCGCTCTCTCCTCCAGCAATTAATGTGTTCAAACTTCAGGTCGCCGGCGGTCAAGTACGCGGATAAAAAACGCCGGCTCGAAATTTCGAGAGACGGTTCCAGAAACCAAGTGGGCTCGCCGTCGCCGCGCTGCCGCCGCCGCCGAAACGCGTCCGTGCTGTGCTCACCGGGTTAGTTTCCTTCGCCATGTACTTTCGTTTCTTCTTGCCCGGGCTCAAGCTCTTTAAGAGTCTCTATGGTTATACATCTTAAAGGGTTGGAAGTTCCAACGACGCCCCTACTGCACCAACTTCCACGACCAAGGAATCATCGTCGTCCGATGATTTCAACCCGGCCCTACCCCGGCGAAATGAGGTAGCACCAACTTCTTCTTCTTCTTCTTCTTCTTCTTCTTCTTCTTCTTCTTCCTTTGCGCTTACTTGCTACCGATGATTTCGCCCTGAAGGAAGCGGCGCCGACTATCGACACCACTGTCGCCATCTTGATGGAAAAAAACGAGGAGCTCAGCTTAGAGTGTGATCGCCTCCGAGACGATTTGGCTGCCAAGAAGAAGAATTCGAAAACTCTTGTGGAGCTCATTTGCAGCCTTCGAAATGAGCGCGATATGTTGAAGAACGAGCTGATTAAGCAGAAAGCATCAGCGGAGAAAGCCAGCAGCATACTCAAGACTGTGTGCCTCGACAGAGACAAGTCTGATATAGAGTACAAAATCCTTCTTCAGGATAAAGTACAGCTCCAAAAGTTGAACCTTGAATATGCTGACATCGCCATCCTTGCCCTTCTCGAGAGGCAGAAGGCACAAGATAAGTTGATGCACCTGATGTTGGAGAGCTGCAGTGAAAGAGAAGAGACATTGAAAGAAGTGAGCAGTTTGGTGGGATACATGAGTGACGTCGGGCGTACTTCGCAGAATCCGCCCCGGCTGAGCTCAAATTCCAGCGGAACCAGCTTTCAGCAATGCATGTTAGGCGCACCTACAACTTCTACTCATTGATTAGAGGTCGCACGACATGGCATTTTCCCTCGAAATAGTAGTACTGTACTAATAGTTGTACTACTTAATATGTACCTTTTTGTAAAATAATTTCTTACATGTATTAGAAACTACCCCTCTCGTTTCTGGATGCACCCGGGACATTGTCATCCGGCCCTCTTCTGGACAAACCCCCTCGGGAAGGGCGGTATATTTTGCACATTTCGCTACTAGTACTTCTAATTCCACCGCTTATTTTTCTAATCCGTTAAATCGTTAATTGGATGACCAACTGATGGAAGCTGCGATAGATTAGACCAACAAGTGGTGAATTGTGCAAAAGATATGTCCGTGTTTTATGCAAAAGAGTGATATGGGGATCTGGTGGAATCTTGAATTTCCTCTTCAGTGGTAGGCATGCTTCACTTATAGCTGGAGTACATTGCGGACCTGGTGCATTTCGTCAGTACCGATCAGCTATTTTTGCTTATCCGGGAAGAAAAGGTAGTACTAGCCTTTTCTGTGAGATGTCTTTTCAGTGCTACGGAGTTGTCTGTTCACTGCTTGCTTTGTCTGTCGGTGACTTTGCCAAGCTGACTTTGCCATGACTTTGGGTGACTGATATGTGGACCACAGTTGTAAGTGACTCAAAGTCACTGACTTTGGGGACTCGTGAATGCTTCGTATATTTCTGACGGTTTCTGAATTATGTACTCCGTACAACTTTTGTAATATTGGTCAAACTAGTTTTGACCAGGGTTTGTGTAGGGTGTTTTTTTTTGGTTGGTCCAAATGGTGTTGTGTGGTCCAAATGTGATGTATCATCACACCACCATGTGCCCCCCTCCCCCCACCCCACCCCTAGGTTTTGGTAATGCCATTCTGATACATGCTTCTTAGAAGGAGTACATTTTTTCCGTTAGGGCATGACAATTTTGAAAAATTCAAAAAAAAATGGGAAGACAGAATGGTAACATCATTTTCCATGTGATGATGCACCCCTGTGCCAAATTTTGGTTCATTTTAAGAATGTAAGGTGACAAATTACTCGAGGAAGCTAGTTGGAGTAGACGGGCATGATCGGATTGGCATAGGCGATTTATTTTTTGAAGGATGTTATTTTTCATAGACAATATCTGACACAAAAAATAAAATGTTAAGGTCTCATATTATTCTGAATGATTTTGAATTACTTATGACGTTTGGAAGTATTGGTATACATGAGTCCCAGATGAAGTTAAATGGTCCAAAAAAAAGTTTCGTACACGTCTCCCAGAAAGTGGAAAGTCGAGTACATGCATGACTTCACGCGTCCACTACTGGATACAGGGGGTCGGAGGCTATAACATAATCGGCCTCATCATCTCTCGCGAGCTCGTCCTCTCCACTCCCCCAACTTGCCTCCCCCACACTGTGAAAACCCCCATCCACTCACCGCACCTCTGAGGCATCGACTTTCCCGTTTCCAACCACAACAGCATGAAGATAGGTATTGCATACGAGGCGGAGCAATAGGCGACCGCCCACGCAGAGGATGCCTCTACGGTAGTGGCCGTCGTGGTGGGTGAGGCTTCACCGGGCACCCAAGCCGCTCGTCTCCTCTGCTTGTCGGATTCTTCAACCTCGGTCGAAATGGGCATCCTAGCCGTCACGACGGGTGAGGCTTCACCGGGCACCCATGCCGCTCGTCTCCTCTGCTTGTCTGGTTCTTCGACCTCGGTCGAAACGGGCGTCCTGGCCGTCGAGCAGAAGGTGGATACCAACGTTGTTTATCCCGCCGAAGATGTGCACGGCGTTGCAGGCCACCACGGCGAGGTCTTCCTAGGCCCGATGCTGGACGCGAACCTCGACCCCTTCGATGATTTCGGCCCAAACGTTCAGTTCCAGGAGGATGTTGAGGGTGATGACGAGGAGGTACTTCTCTTTTACCGAAACTGTCCCAACCCTCTTTGTGTCATATTGCTGTTCACATGGTTTGCACGAGCCTGGTTCTTGATTGATTTGATATCCTACCTTGTTCTTGTAGATGTAATTGATTCTACGATTCGTAAGATCAGATTCTAGTTTAATTTCGACTAATCTGCCATGTAGTCATATAATCAATTTATGTGTTCATACTTAGTGGACTTGCAATTGTTGTGGCTAATGTTCATGGTTGTTCATAGGGTTTCTCATGATTTATTACGATTTCTTCTGCCATTTACTTGTTCTACACATTTAATTTTAGGGTTTCTAAGGTTTGATTATGTTAGTGGAGTATTTATTCGATCTGTCATAAAAACTTGATTATGTAGTACTTAATAATTCATAGGAGTATTCTGATGACATGGACAACAACAAGGTGCGCAGGGACCGGAAAAGCCGCTATGTTCTCAAGCGGCTGAAGGGTGGTGAAATTCGTTTCTGCATGCGCGGGGAGCTATTTTGCCCATTATGTGGCAAATTTCTCTAGAAGGACATCCACAGCCTGATCCAACATGCGATGGGTGTAGGCCTAAGTACATAGGGGGAAACACCGCCCTGCAACCAAGGCCAAGTACGCATCATATGGCCTCTTCCTCCAGAATTACGTCTTGCCTAGCTTGCTCCACGTCAACGCCCCTGCTGCTGGCCCTCATGCTCCTGGTCATGTTTAAAGTTCATATGTGTAATCTTAATCCCTTTGGAAGTTCAGCATTAAACTCTACTAGTACAACCGTGGTGGTCTTGTGATGTAGTACTCTTTTGATGCATTTGTGATGTAGTAGTACTTTTTTTTGAAATGATATAGTACTATCTAAGAAAAGTACTCCCTCCGATTCACATTCATTTCACATCAAGAAATATGGATCAGAGCGAGGGAGTAAATTAAACATGGCATCTCGTGCATGAAGCTTGACATATCGATCAGGTTGGCTAGAATAGCAATACAATGTTGCTCATTAGGCAAATGCATGCCATGTACGATAGTATACATCCAGTAAAGAAGTCTATACTGACATAAAAAAACTACTTTGGGGATGAGAGTCAATTGGGGCATCTACAATATAGAAAATCTTGCTCGTAGATGATTTTGGCTAAGAGGGTTTTACTCACATTACACGTGCCACTTTCCTTGTCTGCAAAACAAGTTCCAATAAAGGGAGAGGAAAGAAGAGGGTATTGTGGGCGAGATTGAACACCTTTTTTATGTGTTAATCTGAGGCCTCGTTTAGATGAGGATTTCGACTTATGCCTAACAGCTCAACACATCCACAAATAACTCTGCTTGCGCACACCACCGTTCATTAAAAATAACAATATTAGCTCGCAAGATTAAGAACAAAGTGAATTTAAGTAACTTGGTAAGCTTTTCAAGCAATATATTCAGAGAAAGAGCACACATGTTCGGCTCAAAATAATCATAAGAGAAGAACAATAAATCTAAGACACCACATGGATTCATACCTTGAGTCGACGCTGGCTCGTAGAAGGGCGGCCGCGCCTCGAGGATGCCGGGGACGTCTCCACCTCGGTCTCACATGTGACTGCTTATCGGCGGGTGGTGCGCCGCGCCATGTAGAAGATCTATCAAGAGATGAGAGCCCGATGACGCTACCGACGCCTCAACCTTGATAGCACCGACTTGTTGCTCCGCACCGAGATGCGCCACGTGCAAGATTTAGCGGATGCACTAATTTTAGAGATATGTCATGATCATTGTAACAAATTTCAACGTGATGATGATTTGATCTTGTACTCGGCCTTGAACATAAGAACTAGTACAATCTCACCTTTTTTTATCATTATCCTTTGCGAGATTTAGCGGTTGCGCCAAATTCAGAGAAATATCATGATCATGGTAACACAATTTTCAATATAATGATGATTTGATGTTGCACTCGACCTTGAACATAAGTACTAGTACGGTCTCACAAATTTGTATCATTATACTTTGCAAGTTTTAGTGGATGCGCCCATTTTCAGAGGTAGATCATGATCATGGTAAGTTGGTAACAAATTTTCAACGTGATGATGATTTGATTTTGCACTCGGCCTTGAACAGAGGTACTAGTACGGTCTCACAATTTTTTATCATTATACTTGGACGGTGGCCAAATTCAAAATCTCATAGCGGCAAAACTTCCCGCCCACAAAATACAAAAATTTCACACGCTTCCAAATTCCCATTCTACCCCTGTGGAGATGGCAGCAAAGTCGGTTGGTGGGGGGGTCTGCCCGTCATTTTTTGGATCACCACCTCCCTAGCCCGGAAACCCTCCCAAAAAAAATTCATTTCCCTCAGACCACCCACCGGAACTTCCCAAGTCCCTCTCTCCCACCTCCACGACCACCGCACCGGAACATCCCCGCCGGACTTCCCTGGCCTACCCGAGCCCTCGCGATCCTCGTCATCCGGCTGCCTGCCGGAGCCGCTTCATCGACGCCGTCATCAACCGGACCGGATCATCCCCGCCGAACCTCGAAACCATATGCTCATCCAGCAGTCTACCGCAGTCGCTTCAGCTGCGGTATCGTCCACCCCGCCGGAGCCGCTTCGCCGGATCCGTCGTCCACCGCATCGGATCTTGCTCACCGACACCGCTGTGCATGAACCGGATCTGCTTCACCGGCGCAGTGCATGATCTAAACTCTTCTACTGTCGCTTTTCTATTGCTTGCCTGCAAGTTCTTGTTTAATCTTGGGGGAACCTGTTTGTGCTAACGACGCGCCGTTACGTTTTTGCAGATGAGATGAGTAACCATGAAGTGTAATGGCCGTCTCTCCAACCCCAAGTAGCACATGTAGCGTACTTCATCACCGGATCTATCAACCCCAGGAAGATCTGCTGTGACTCCCACAGAGTGCTTCTCCTAATGTAAGTCCCTTGTTTTAGCGCCATGTTCTGGGTTCAGTTTCTTGTTTGTCTGAAGCTCTTTTAGTTCATTCCTAGCTATGACCGTAACACGTTGCTATTTTCTACTTCATTGCTAACTTTAAGCGATTGAACATTTTGGTTTGCATTCCCTGCTCTGTAGATGTAGCCATCATAACTTCTATCTTGCTCAGTCGTTGTTACAAAAATTATACTGTAGGTATTATAGTAACATCCTGCTATTATTTAGTTCATGGCCAATTTTAAGTAATTGCACATGTTGGTTCGCATTCCCTGCTCTATAGCTTTTGGCATCGTAACTTCTATATTTGGTTTACATTCCCTGCTCTGTAGATCTAGCCATCATAACTTTATCTTGCTCAGTCGTTGTTACAAAAATTATGGCCTGCTACTATGTTGTTTGTGCCAATTTTTTACTCCATGAACATGTTGGCTTGCATTCCCTGTACTACAGGTGATGCCATTGTTTTGTATCTAGTTCATTGTAAGCTAACAAAGTAAGGACTTAGTTTGGCATGCTATCACTCTGCTATCTAGCCTGTAGTACAAATAAACTTGTCATATACTACTAGATAATAATTTTGCGTGCCATCTTGTTCTTCAAAAGCTGCATTATTGACTTGTTTCTCTGACTTGGCATGACGCTCACATATGGAAAGCTGAACATATTGGTTTGCATTCCCTCTTATACAAGTTCACAGGTGATCCCACTATATTCTGTATCTGGTCCATCCTAAGCTCCAGCATTAACTATCCTCTATGTGTTGCTCATTACAAGTTTATATCCCGAAACATCTTGATTTGCATCCCCTTCACTATAAGTTCAGGAGTATTATTTAGTTCACGGGCAAAATGAAGTAATTGCACTTGGCACATGTTGGTTCACATTCCCTCCTCTTTAGCTTTTGCCATCGTAACTTCTATTTTTGGTTTACATTCCCTGCTCTGTAGATGTAGCCATCATAACTTCATCTTGCTCAGTCGTTGTTACAAAATTTATAGCCTGCTACTATGTTGTTCATGCCAATTTTGTACTCCCTGAACATGTTGGTTTGCATGGGACTCGACAGTAGTAAGTCTGCTGTTTCATTCTAACATGCTCTGTTATATTGGCTGTTGGTATGCGGCATGCACTCTTTGTTTGCTTATTGTGCGCATTACAATGATCTTGTTATAACGACGAAATGATGAGTTCCAAATTCTTTGGCAAACAATATTGTAGTGTCTTTGCCTTTCCATTGTTGTTGTCTTAACTTGTAATGTCTTTGTTTCAGATATAGGTGCTGCATGGACAACTTAAAAGATTGCCGGATCGCTTCATTGTATTGCTAGGTTTAATTACCATTCAATTTCTCTGGGTTCTGTAATATTTTTTCAATGCCTTGCAGCTGATGTAATATTTAGTTAGTTTTTATAGTTCTTTCGCGCATTTTTTCTTTGGTGCTTGTGGTAAGTGAGGCTATCCGACAGAAATCAATGCTGCGTAAATATTCTCAGTATCTAAATCACGAATTCCCATCCCTTAAACGGCCCAATTAATCGAAATCACATATGTGCCTGCCCGCAAAATCCTAAAGCGCATATTATGCCGGCATATAAACAGCAACTAAACGGGCTGGCCCACTTACTTCTTGGGCCAGCCCATGTGAGTTACGGTGGACCCCACACTCTAATTGGGCTGGCCCACTTGCTTTAAGGTGGACCCCACCCACTACTGGGCCGGCCCACTAATTAGTTGGGCCAGCCCATTTGCTTTTGTGGTGGACCCCACATACTAAACGCCGGCCCTTCAAGAGGAAAGTGGGACCCACCTGTGTTTGGCCGGCCCACTATCTTGTTGGGCCGGCCCACTTGCTATATGGTGGACCCCATACTAATTGGGGCCTTTTAACGGAAAGTGGGGCCCTGTGCTTTTGACCATCTTCTTGGGCCGCCCATGCTATATGGTGGTCCCACATGGTAAATGGGCGGCCCTTTAATAAAGGTGGGACCCACTGTGTTTTTGGCCCGACCCACTATCTTGTTGGGCCGGCCCACTTCTACATGGTGGACCCCACGTAACAAATGGCCGGCCCAATAACAGGAATGTGGGACCCACATGTGTTTTTGGCCGACCCACTATCTTGGTGGGCCGGCCATGCTATATTGTGGACTCCACATACTAAATGGCCGGCCCTTTAACGGAAGGTGGGTCCCACCGTGTTTTTGGCGGCCCACTATCTTGTTGGGGGCCCACTTGCTATATGGTGGACCCCACATACTAAATGGGCCGGCCCTTTAACGGGATAGTGGGACCGCCATGTGTTTTTGGCGGCCCACTAGCTTGTTGGCCGGCCACTTGCTATATGGTGGACCCCCACACTAAATGGGCGGCCTTTTAACGGAAAGTGGGACCCACGTGTTTTGGCCCGGCCCACTTGCTTCTTGGGCCGGCCCAGTTGCTGTAAGGTGGACCCCACATGTTAAATGGGCCGGCCCATTTAAGTTTTGACCAGTCAACCTTAGAGGTTAGGCCCGGCCCACGTAACTAATGGACCAGCCCAGCTATATAGTTGACCGGTCAAACTATGTCATCTGGCCCGGCCCGCTTAAGACGTGGCAGGCCTCGTGTGGGCCTACCATCTACCACGGGGTTTCAGCCGGTTAACGCCGTTAACTGGCAGTTAACGGCGTCTGCCACGTGTCAGTTTGCATGACGTCAGCAGTCAACGGGCTCCCGAAAACACTTCCGCAACGGTCCGATTTTCCGTGGCGGAAGGGCGCCCAAGCGCGACGGACCGAAAAAATCGTCGTTGGACTTTGCCTGACGCAGTTTCCACAACGGAACCCATATCGTCGGGTTAGGCCCATAGGCGACGAAAAATGCCCCTTAGTTGACGATTTTGGGACGTTGTCTATCAGAACTTTTCTTGTAGTGATAGCTCTGAACAATGCGGAAGAGGACAAGCGGATTCACGAGCGTGTACATGCTTTAACCCAGCTGTCATCAGCCGAAGAGATTTTTTGGCGAGCGATCGAAGGCCGGTGTGGCACAATTTGAGACGAGGTTCAACAAGTCCACCCACTACAAGAAAAGTTGCCATGGCCGACGAAGTTGAAGTCGCGCCGTGGTTGCTGGTGTACCATGGCCGACGATTTTGGTCCCTCCGTGGTGCATGTCAAAACTTTTTTTTCTCGTTTTTGAGGCCACCTAGCCCGACGAAAGCGGCCAAAACGTCGCGTATGGTGGCCCGGGACGTGGTGCATCTCGAAATCTCGGGTTCGCCGGCCGAGTCAACGCAAATCCGCACCGCCGAGGGATGTAGGGCCCAGATGGCAGCCTCTCTGGCATTGTTTTTTTCTAGATCGCGCCATCTCGTTCAACGTTCTCCGATCGAGCCGTTTACGATGCAGGATCATGGGTCCCGCATGTCATCCTCTATGAACCAAAATTCTTTCTATTCTTGGATTTTTTTGACCCCCTGATTTCTGGCTACTTCCTTTTTCTTTTGATCCCTTGCCGCCTTGGAAACGTTGAGACCGCTGCTGCTAAATGGGACCCGCATGTCATCCTCTATGTGCAATCAACTTTCTTTTCTTGGAGTTTTTTTGGCACCTCAAATTTGGTCACTTGCCTTTTCTTTCGATCCCTGCCGCCTCTCAAACGGTGATACCGCTGCTGCTAAATGGGACCCGCATGTCATCCTCTATGTACTATAAAACTTTCTTTTCTTGAATTTTTTTGGCACCTCATATTTGGTCACTTACCTTTTTCTTTCGATCCCCTGCCGCCTCTCAAACGGTGATACCGTTGCTAAATGGGACCCGCATGTCATCCTCTATGTACTATAAAACTTTCTTTTCTTGGATTTTTTTGGCACCTCATATTTGGTCACTTGACTTTTTCTTTCGATCACCTGCTGCCTCTCAAACAGTGATACCGCTGCTGCTAAATGGGACCCGCATGTCATCCTCTATGTACTATAAAACTTTCTTTTCTTGGATTTTTTGGCACCTCATATTTGGTCACTTGACTTTTTCTTTCGATCTCATGCCACGTTTGAAACGTTGAGGAACCTGCTGCTCATGGGACCCGCATGTCATCCTCTATGTACTATAAAACTTTCTTTTCTTGGATTATTTTTGGCACCTCATATTTGGTCACTTGACTTTTTCTTTCGATCCCCTGCTGCCTCTCAAACGGTGATACCGCTGCTGCTAAATGGGACCCGCATGTCATCCTCTATGTACTATAAAACTTTCTTTTCTTGAATTATTTTTGGCTCCTGATATTTTTTCACTTGCCTTTTTCTTTCGATCTCATGCCACGTTTGAAACGTTGAGGAACCTGCTGGCTCATGGGACCCGCATGTCATCCTCTATGTACTATAAAAGTTCATTTTCTTGGTTTTTTTTCACCATCTGATTTTTGGCAATTTATTTTTCTTTTGATCCCCTGCCGCCTCTCAAACGCTGATACCGCTGCTGCTAAATGGGACCCGCATGTCATCCTCTATGTACTATAAAACTTTCTTTTCTTGAATTATTTTTGGCTCCTCATATTTGGTCACTTGCCTTTTTCTTTCGATCTCATGCCAAGTTTGAAACGTTGAGGAACCTGCTGGCTCATGGGACCCGCATGTCATTCTCTATGTACTATAAAAGTTTATTTTCTTTATTTTTTTCACCCTCTGATTTTTGGCTATTTCCTTTTTCTTTTGATCCCCTGCCGCCTTGGAAACGTTGAGTAAGCTGCTGACTCATGGGACCCGCATGTCATCCTCTATGTACAATCAACTTTCTTTTTCTTTTGATCTCAAGCCGCATTTGAAACGTTGAGACCGCTGCTGCTAAATGGGACCCGCATGTCATCCTCTACGTACAATAAAGTTTCTTTTCTTGGATTATCTTTGGCTCCTGATATTTTGTCACTTGCCTTTTTCTTTCGATCTCATGCCGCCTTTGAAACGTTGAGTAAGCTGCTGGCTCATGGGTCCCGCATGTCATCCTCTACGAACAATAAAAGTTTCCTTTCTTGGAGTTATTTTTACCCCTAATTTCTGGCTATTTGCCTTTTTCTTTTCTCCTCCTGAAACGATGAGGACGCTGCTGGCAGGTCGGTCCCACATGTCATCCTCTATGAACAATAAAAGTTTCCTTTGATGGATTTATTTTGAACCCCTCATTAATTTCTGGATATTTCCCCTGCCGCCTTGGAATCGTTGAGGATGCTGCTGCCTCATGGGTCCCGCATGTCATCCTCTCAGAACGGTAAATGTTTATTTTCTTGGATTTTGTTGACCAAACGATTTTTGGCTTATTTTTTCTTTCGATCACCTGCAGCCTTTAAAACGTTGAGGACGCCGCTGGCTCACGGGTCCCACATGTCAACCTCTATGAACAATAAACGCTGAGGATGCTGCTGCCTCATGGGTCCCGCATGTCATCCTCTCAGAACGAAAATGTTTCTTTTCTTGGATTTTTTACCAACAGATTTTTGGTTTATTTTTTCTTTCCATCCCCTGCCGCCTTTAAAACGTTGACGACGCTGTTGGCTCATGGGTCCCCGATGTCAGCCTCCCCGTACAAGAAACATATGATATCTTGATTATTTTGCAGACAATAAACAATGTATTGCGCTCTGAGCTATTTCAAACGGATAATTAAATCTTTATTTTTACATAAACAAACTTATATGTTGAATCTCCTTGTTTTTTTGTCTTTGCGAAGCATAGGACTTTCCTGTTTTTTTAGAAAATTCGGAACTTTCCTGTTTTGGAGTGGGCTGAAATTGTACGAGTCAAAAGGCCAAGCAGGATAGTTCGAAAGCCCAGATGTCCAGATGCAGCCCAA
Source organism: Lolium multiflorum (assembly GCA_030979885.1). Taxonomy (NCBI): domain Eukaryota; kingdom Viridiplantae; phylum Streptophyta; class Magnoliopsida; order Poales; family Poaceae; genus Lolium; species Lolium multiflorum. The sequence continues at coordinate 220,671,538 of CM061749.1, read as the reverse complement.
TTGAAATCTTTCTTCTTGGATTTTTTTCACCCCCTGATTTCTGGCTACTTCATTTTTCTTTTGGTCCTGTGCCGCCTTGGAAACGTTGAGACCGCTGCTGCAAAATGGGACCCGCATGTCATCCTCTACGTACAATAAAATTTCTTTTCTTGGATTATTTTTGGCTCCTGATATTTGGTCACTTGCCTTTTTCTTTCGATCCCGTGCAGCCTCTCAAACGGTGATACCGCTGCTGCAAAATGGGACCCGCATGTCATCCTCTACGTACAATAAACTTTCTTTTCTTGGATTATTTTTGGCTCCTGATATTTGGTCACTTGCCTTTTTTTCTTTCGATCTCATGCCACGTTTGAAACTTTGAGGAACCTGCTGGCTCGTGGGACCCGCATGTCATCCTCTATGTGCTATAAAAGTTTATTTTCTATGGTTTTTTTCACTCTCTGATTTTTGTCTATTTCCTTTTTCTTTTGATGCCCTGCCGCCTTGGAAACGTTGAGTAAGCTGCTTACACATGGGACCCGCATGTCATCCTCTATGTACAATCAAGTTTCTTTTCTTGAATTATTTTTGGCTCCTGATATTTCGTCACTTGCCTTTTTCTTTCGATCTCATGCCACGTTTGAAACGTTGAGGAACCTGCTGGCTCATGGGACCCGCATGTCATCCTCTATGTGCTATAAAAGTTTGTTTTCTTGGATTTTTTTCACCCTCTGATTTTTGGCTCCTGATATTTCGTCACTTGCCTTTTACTTTTGATCCCCTGGCCCCTTTGAAACGTTGAGTAAGCTGCTGGCACATGGGACCCGCATGTCATCCTCTATGTACTATAAAACTTTCTTTTCTTGGATTTTTTTGGCACCTCATATTTGGTCACTTGACTTTTTCTTTCGATCTCATGCCACGTTTGAAACGTTGAGGAACCTGCTGGCTCATGGGACCCGCATGTCATCCTCTATGTACTATAAAACTTTCTTTTCTTGGATTATTTTTGGCACCTTATATTTGGTCACTTGACTTTTTCTTTCGATCCCTGCTGCCTCTCAAACGGTGATACCGCTGCTGCTAAATGGGACCCGCATGTCATCCTCTATGTACTATAAAACTTTCTTTTCTTGAATTATTTTTGGCTCCTGATATTTTTTCACTTGCCTTTTTCTTTCGATCTCATGCCACGTTTGAAACGTTGAGGAACCTGCAGCTCATGGGACCCGCATGTCATCCTCTATGTAATATAAAAGTTCATTTTCTTGGTTTTTTTCACCATCTGATTTTTGGCAATTTCTTTTTTCTTTTGATCCCCTGCCGCCTCTCAAACGCTGATACCGCTGCTGCTAAATGGGACCCGCATGTCATCCTCTATGTACTATAAAACTTTCTTTTCTTGAATTATTTTTGGCTCCTCATATTTGGTCACTTGCCTTTTTCTTTCGATCTCATGCCAAGTTTGAAACGTTGAGGAACCTGCTGGCTCATGGGACCGCATGTCATCCTCTATGTACTATAAAAGTTTATTTTCTTTATTTTTTTTCACCCTCTGATTTTTGGCTATTTCCTTTTTCTTTTGATCCCCTGCCGCCTTGGAAACGTATGGTAAGCTGCTGACTCATGGGACCCGCATGTCATCCTCTATGTACAATCAACTTTCTTTTTCTTTTGATCTCAAGCCGCATTTGAAACGCTGAGACCGCTGCTGCTAAATGGGACCCGCATGTCATCCTCTGTACAATAAAGTTTCTTTTCTTGGATTATCTTTGGCTCCTGATATTTTGTCACTTGCCTTTTTCTTTCGATCTCATGCCGCCTTTGAAACGTTGAGTAAGCTGCTGGCTCATGGGTCCCGCATGTCATCCTCTACGAACAATAAAAGTTTCCTTTCTTGGAGTTATTTTTTACCCCTAATTTCTGGCTATTTGCCTTTTTCTTTTGATCTCCTGCCCCCTCTGAAACGATGAGGACGCTGTTGGCAGGTCGGTCCCACATGTCATCCTCTATGAACAATAAAAGTTTCCTTTGATGGATTTATTTTGAACCCCTCATTAATTTCTGGATATTTCCCCTGCCGCCTTGGAATCGTTGAGGATGCTGCTGCCTCATGGGTCCCGCATGTCATCCTCTCAGAACGGTAAATGTTTATTTTCTTGGATTTTGTTGACCAAACGATTTTTGGCTTATTTTTTCTTTCGATCACCTGCAGCCTTTAAAACGTTGAGGACGCCGCTGGCTCACGGGTCCCACATGTCAACCTCTATGAACAATAAACGCTGAGGATGCTGCTGCCTCATGGGTCCCGCATGTCATCCTCTCAGAACGAAAATGTTTCTTTTCTTGGATTTTTTACCAACAGATTTTTGGTTTATTTTTTCTTTCCATCCCCTGCCGCCTTTAAAACGTTGACGACGCTGTTGGCTCATGGGTCCCCGATGTCAGCCTCCCCGTACAAGAAACATATGATATCTTGATTATTTTGCAGACAATAAACAATGTATTGCGCTCTGAGCTATTTCAAACGGATAATTAAATCTTTATTTTTACATAAACAAACTTATATGTTGAATCTCCTTGTTTTTTTGTCTTTGCGAAGCATAGGACTTTCCTGTTTTTTTAGAAAATTCGGAACTTTCCTGTTTTGGAGTGGGCTGAAATTGTACGAGTCAAAAGGCCAAGCAGGATAGTTCGAAAGCCCAGATGTCCAGATGCAGCCCAATTGAAATCTTTCTTCTTGGATTTTTTTCACCCCCTGATTTCTGGCTACTTCATTTTTCTTTTGGTCCTGTGCCGCCTTGGAAACGTTGAGACCGCTGCTGCTAAATGGGACCCGCATGTCATCCTCTATGTACAATCAAGTTTCTTTTCTTGGATTTTTTTTGGCACCTCAAATTTGGTCACTTGCCTTTTTCTTTCGATCCCGTGCAGCCTCTCAAACGGTGATACCGCTGCTGCAAAATGGGACCCGCATGTCATCCTCTACGTACAATAAACTTTCTTTTCTTGGATTATTTTTGGCTCCTGATATTTGGTCACTTGCCTTTTTCTTTCGATCCCATGCCACGTTTGAAACGTTGAGGAACCTGCTGGCTCATGGGACCCGCATGTCATCCTCTATGTACTACAAAAGTTTATTTTCTTGGGTTTTTTTTCACTCTCTGATTTTTGGCTATTTCCTTTTTCTTTTGATCCCTGCCGCCTTGGAAACGTTGAGTAAGCTGCAAACTCGTGGGACCCGCATGTCATCCTCTATGTACAATCAATTTTCTTTTCTTGGAGTTTTTTTTACCCCCTAATTTCTGGCTACTTTCTTTTTCTTTTGATCTCAAACCGCATTTGAAACGTTGGGACAGCATGTCATCCTCTATGTACAATAAAAGTTTCTTTTTTTGGATTATTTTTCACCCTCTGATTTTTGGTCACTTGCCTTTTTCTTTCGATCTCATGCCGCCCTTGAAAACGTTGAGGAACCTGCTGGCCCATGGGACCCACATGTCATCCTCTATGTACTATAAAAGTTTCTTTTCTTTGATTTTTTTCACCCTCTGATCTTTGGCTATTTCCTTTTTCTTTTCATCCCCTGCCGCCTTGGAAACGTTAGTAAGCTGCTGACTGGTGGGACCCGCATGTCATCCTCTATGTACAATCAAGTCTCTTTTCTTGGATTTTTTTTACCCCCTTATTTTTGGTCACTTGCCTTTTTCTTTCGATCTCATGCAGCCTCTGAAACGTTGAGAAGCTGCTGGCTCATGGGACCCACATGTCATCCTCGATACTATAAAAGTTTCTTTTCTTGGATTTTTTCACCCTCTTATTTTTGGCTGTTTCCTTTTTCTTTTGATCCCCTGCCGCCTTGGAAACATTGATTAAGCTGCTGACACAAGGGGCCCGCATGTCATCCTCTATGTACAATCAACTTGCAAGATCTTGGGGCGGAAGAGCTTGTATAAGTGGGACCCATATGTCATCCTCTATGTACAATAAAAGTTTCTTTTTCTTGGATTATTTTTTGCTCCTGGTATTTGGTCTCTTTCCTTTTTCTTTCGATCTCATGCCGCCTCTGAAACGTTGAGTAAGGTGCTGGGTCATGGGACCCGCATGCCATCCTCTATGTACAATCAACTTTCTTTTCTGGGAGTTTTTTTACCCCTAATTTCTGGCTACTCTTTTTCTTTTGATCTCAAGCCGCATTTGAAACGTTGACACCGCTGCTGCAAAATGGGACCCGCATGTCATCTTTTATGTACAATAAAGTTTCTTTTCTTGGATTATTTTTGGCTCCTGATATTTGGTCACTTGTCTTTTTCTTTCGATCTCATGCCCCCTTTGAAACGTTGAGGAAGCTGCTAGCGCATGGGTCCCGCATGTCATACTCTATGAACAATAAAAGTTTCCTTCCTTGGAGTTATTTTTTACCGCTAATTTCTGGCTACTTCCTTTTTCTTTTGATCCCCTGCCGCCTTGGAAACGTTGAGTAAGCTGCTGACACAAGGGGCCCGCATGTCATCCTCTATGTACAATCAACTTGCAAGATCTTGGAGCGAAAGAGCTTGTGAGGAAGCTCATGGGACCCGCATGTCATCCTCTATGTACTATAAAATTTCTTTTCTTGGTTTTTTTTCACCTCTGATTTTTGGCTATTTCCTTTTTCTTTTGATCCCCTGCCGCCTTGGAAACGTTGAGTAAGCTGCTGACTCATGGGACCCGCATGTCATCCTCTATGTACAATCAACTTTCTTTTTTTGGAGTTTTTTTACCCCCTAATTTCTGGCTACTTTCTTTTTCTTTTGATCTCAAACCGCATTTGAAACGCTGAAACCGCTGCTGCAAAATGGGACCCGCATGTCATCCTCTATGTACAATAAGTTTCATTTCTTGGATTATTTTTGGCACCTGATATTTGGTCACTTGCCTTTTTCTTCCGATCTCATGCCGCCTTTGAAACGTTGAGTAAGCTGCTGGCTCATGGGTCCCGCATGTCATCCTCTACGAACAATAAAAGTTTCATTTCTTGGAGTTATTTTTGACCCCTAATTTCTGGCTACTTCCTTTTTTCTTTTGATCCACTGCCGCCTTTGAAACGGTGCGGATTCTGCAGACTAATACAAGCTTTTTCTCTCCAAGATCTTGCAAGTTGATAGATTAAATCATGGAATTATTAGGATATGTTTTAAATTTCAAATCCACTTTATGAATTTTTAAAAATACCGTTATCCATGTGGGTATGGAGCGATCAAGGATTTTCATATTGGGCATGAGCAGTTTCAAAAATTGGAACCCTATAATTCAAAATAAATAAAAACAACTTTTATGTAGAATCTCCGTGTATTTTTTTTTTGCCAATCATAGGATCTGTGTTTCATTAGAAAAGGGCCGAAATTGCATGAGCAGAAAGGCCCATTTGAAGTTATTGGGCTTCGACGGCCGGAGCAAGTAGACCGATAACAATTACCATGTAGATGTTCCTTGGCAACCCAAAAGTGAAATATTGGGCCCAACAGGGGAAGGTTGAACAGTACTTTTTCTATTGGGAAGGTGGTACATGGGGTTATCCTGACAAAAAAAATGGAACATGGGTTACTGAAGGTTGCCCATTTGTGCCTAATATGTTTGTCAGCAGGAGCTTTACCTTCCGCCGCCGCCGCTCCGCTTCCGCCGCCGCCGCCATGCCTCGTCGCGGGTCGAGCTACCGGTACGGCGGCGTCTCGAGCTCGGGGTACAGCAGCGTCCGCGCGCGCCCCAAATTAAGGTACTTCCTCCTCGGGACGGCACCTACGATAGGCTCGGCTGGCCTTGGGGCATTTACCCCTAGCCTCTTCCATGCTCAAGTTTTTGAAATGTTTCTGGCTCTGTTCAACACTGGATCAAATTTGTCAACATGACCATTCTTATGGAGTAGCAACGAGTTGAATCTCTCAAAACTCTTTAAGTTCTGCAATATAACGACTAATTGGTACTACCTTATACAAAATGATTACATATCCTTATTTTGGAAGCAAGCAATCACACACTTATAGTTTGCTAGTCAGCTGCACGTAACGTTAAAAATCGGCAATTATAATGAATAAACCTGTAATTTTCACTTAAAATGCATTAAGGAGCATCAAATTTGACAAATCAAACCATGTCGTACTGAAAATTGACATGTCTTTCTCATGCAGAAATGTAAAATTATCCATGCATGTGCGTTTATACAGGTTAAGTTTTGCACGTATTATTTTTTGTAACTTTTCTGACTACCTTCAAAGCTCCAATCCTTCTTCATCATCTTTGTTGTACCGCACTGATGCAAGTGAATGCGAGCTGCTCGCCAGACGCGACTTCGTGTCCGATATGTGTACTATGCCTTCTCCATCTAGTGCTAGTTACGCCTCTGTGCTAATTAATTCAGCACAAACCTCTGTCATTGCAGCTGTGACTCACCTCGACCATTGGAGCCCAATCACAAGAGCGAGCTCAGTCTCAACCAGAGAGGCATGTGTCTCATGGTTAGCTATCTACAACTTGCTGTCTTACTAAAACCGTGCCTATCATATAGAGATCACCTCGCTGGTGTAGCAATGGCTGCAAGTAGCTGCTAGCATGAGCGAAGGGGATAAGGAAGAAAAGATTAAAAAAATGGGGTGGGGCCAACAAGCAGGAAAGCTATCTACTAGCTTTATGGATGTTTCTGGAATTGGGTAGAAAATAGTAGATGACACTGTAGCAGCGAATCCCAGAGACCAAAGGCCGTTGGATGATGTCTAATGAACGGCAGAACAAAATCGGCGAAATTAGCTTGAATTTTGATAATAAATCTTGGGCATTTTCCCTCGAACATGATTTATCAACTTTGGGTAGTCTCTGGACTAGTCTCCCTCGTCCACCAATTATTATCATAAACTACTGCGGAAAGTTGAGGGCAGTCCCTAGTCCCGAGCACTTCGCCCACTTCCCCTGGCCTCATCCCAGAGATCTCACACCAACCACCTCACCGTCGACTAGCCGCCTGTCTACAGCCCTCCGAAGAATCCCCAATGGCGGCGACGCCCCTACTAGAGCGCTCCTCACGCGAGCGCATCATCGAGTCTGGCCCACATGTCTTCCGTGCCTGCCGTGTGTCGGCAAGCACGACCGACTTCTCCGTCGGCGAGCCGCCGGCCGTGGGCGAGGGCGAGGCGTCCCCGTACACTATGACAGTGCACATCTTCTTCTCGAGGACGTACGAGCTCAGGAGGATGGCCGGCCCCCTCCCTGCCCCACTGGATGAGGACGATATCACCACTACACCCTGCGAAGAGGTGGTGCTGGATCTTGGCTTGCCTCCGAGGAAGCTGCGTAGTGGGGGCAATGTCGTGCGAACTATGCGCGAGATTCTTGCCCGTGTATGGCTGCTCAAGAACCTGAACCTCACGGAGGAGGAGTGGGACATCATCATGCCTTACGATGTTATGCACCTGATGTGGCAGCAGGCGTGTCGTCGGCTCGGTGGCCTCCACTTCGACCTCACCCTTAGGGTGGACCACCGGCTCATCGTCAACTTGCCGGCGCTGCAGGACAGTTGGGTCCTAGTTGCGCCGGAGGACGGCCACTGCAGCATATGCATGCTGGGGCTGTCGCAGCGCACAACGGTGCGTCTCCGGGGATGCAAACACCCGTTCCATAGGAAGTGCATCTTCTCCTGGTTTGTAACGAACGCCAGCTGCCCTATCTGCCGCGATAAAGTGCTGACCCATCTTATTTTCGATTTGTAGCATAGTATGAATAAAAACCCTGTATGATAGGGATGCCATGCCAACTTGAATCCTATGTCAAGAGAAATTCTATTTGATTGTGGTTATAAGATATTCTGCATTAGTTTGATCTATTATCATTCTATTTTCCTATGGGATATGACCCTATGAATCAAACAGCATGTGATTACTTCCACACAATTAAGTTTGACCAACTTTTAGTAGGACAACAAACATAAATAATTAGTCATCATGGGATTACAATCCAACAGATAATTGTCTTCAGGACTCATACATTTTCCAAATAGAAAAATCAAAACAAATCATGGTTCTTCATCTCACAGCATGATACAGAGACAAGAGTCTAATCATCATCATCATCATCATCATCATCATCACCTCCGTCTTCATTCTGATATTCGTGCATGGTCTCATCCTGCTCGTCCTGTCCATTCTCCTCCTGAGATTCACCAGGTAGCTTCAGTTTATCCATCTCTTTGTCGACTATGCTAACCTCAACAGTGAAATCTACTTCTCCATCATGTGCAGGGATACCTGTATCCAACGAGGTTTCATCAATGTCAGCAACTTTAGTTTGCATACAACCAGCGAAATCATCTTGCTGGGCACCAATTATTGGATCCGCATTCTCATCCAAATCATATATGTTCCTTGCCACAAACTTTTGCACATACTGCCATCCTTTTCTAGATCTGTCTTCCAAGAAAAGTACCTTGGCCGCTTGAGGTACCAAAATATAAGGATCATCCTTGTACCACTGAGCAGTAGTATTGACTGATATGAAATACCCATCATTTCTGGCACCTTTGCCCTTGTTTGGATCTTGGTTGTACCAATAACACTTAAATAGAACCACAGATCGGACAGTAACCTTATCACTATAGAACAACTGAATAACCTCTTCTATGTGACCATAATGGTCAAATGACTCTGATCTCTTTTTTCTGGTTGTCAAGTGATCTCCACTGGTTGTGATGCCACTATTTCGTGTCTTCAAATGTTGTTCACGCTCATAGGAGCTGTAATGGACACCATTGGCATTGCAAGCTGCAGCTACCAACACCCTCTTATCTGGACCACGTGATAGGACAAGGAGATCAGCACTAACAGCGCCTGGATTCTCCGCATGGAGTTTCGAGATCTACGATTACAAAATAGACAAGAGGTCATCTCATGTGAAAACACATAGACAAGTCAGAGTGCAATTGAACATCTTACATATTTCTCAAACCAGTCCTGAAACCCACTCCCACGTGCCGATAGCTTTCCATTCGTTTCCATGTACAACCTGCAAAACATAGCCAAGTCAGCTGAATATATTTCATTTTGATACAAGTTCATAGTATATGCGAGGAACTGAGTAGTTCGTGTGCATAGTACTCACTTAACATATTCATCAGCCTCTGTAGCATTATTCAGCACATACCAAGACAGCTGTTCAAATTCAGACTGCTCTAATGTTTTTTCGGTCCTCTTTCCTATTAGCTCAACACCATGATTAAAAACAGATCCTCCAACTTCCAAAATTCTGCGACCCCGATTGAATCTGGTCTCAATATCAGGAATATATCTTGAGGCAAATGTATATGCTTCAGCAGCAATATACGCCACTGCAATGCAAGCCTCCGGTCTAGCTTTGTTCCTAACTGTATTCTTGAAAGTGCACAGTCGACGTTCTATAGGGTACATCCATCCATACTGTACCGGACCTCTTAAAAGTGCCTCATCAGGTAGATGAACAGCCAAATGCACCATCACATCAAAGAAGGCTGGAGGATATATCAGCTCCAGCTTGCACAGGATTACTGCTATGTCCACCTTAAGACGTTCTACAACAGCTCTGCTTAGAGTTTTACTACATATTTCCCTAAAGAACCTTCCCAACTCTGCAATCACGTTGTACATATTTGGCTTCACTAAATCTTTAATGCCAATAGCTAAAAGCCTTTGCAGCAGGATGTGACAATCGTGAGTTTTCAACCCTTGGAGCTTGTTTCCTTCAGCATTGAGACAATTTGCAATGTTGGAAGCAAATCCGAACGGGAACATCACACCTCGGAGGTACTCACAAAATAATCTCCTTTTAGGCATCGGCAATGTGAATTCCGCGCCTCGAAATTTATAATGTTTTTCCTTGCCTTTGTTCACTTTGTCATTACGATCCAGTTGCAAGTGCCTGTTAACATTCAATGTTGCACAATCAATCCTAGCATTTGAGCTATCTTTTGTCTTGGATGGAATGTTGAGTAATGTGCCGACAATGCTGTCACATATATTCTTCTCCATGTGCATGATATCAATATTATGCCGAAGCTTCTTACCAGCCCAATACGGCAAGTCCCAAAGAGTGGTCCTGCGCTTATAAAATATTCTCGGTCTATCATTTTCCATTTCCTTCCTCTTGGTACGTGCTGCTATTTCACCTCCCATCTTCCTTTTGGTAGCTGCTAGACTCAGTTCATCTCCTCTCTTCTTCCTTTTTCTATCTGCTACTACTGCTGCTGCATCTTCTGTATTCTTCTCTGCTGTACCTGCTGTGGCGGCTGGTGGTTTTCCTGGTTTAACATTTCTGACCGCTTCTAGGTGCGCCTCCAACTCGTGACTCTTAAAGTGCTGCGGTTTAGTCTTTTTACAGGCCTGATCACCAATAAATTGCAATTTTTTTCTATTTTTTCGGAAACTGTGATCTAATGGAAGGAAACGGCGATGGCCCATATAGCATATCTTGTTTATTATCCTCACTGCCAGCTGATCAGTATCACAGTGAACACATGCATTATAACCTGATGTTACTCTGCCTGACATAGTGCCCAAAGCTGGATAATCATGGGTGCAATACAGTACAGCAGCACGTAATAGAAAATTTTGTTCTTTAGGTTGACACACATCCCGTGTAGGGACACCCTCCCATAATGTTTGCAAGTCTCTAATAAGAGGCTGCATGAACACATCAAAATCCTTCCCAGGAGATTTGGGACCTGGGATGAGTAAGGCCATCATACAGTTCGACTGATCGGTGCATGTCCAGGGAGCCTGGTTGTAAGGTGTAACTAGTACTGGCCACATGCTATACGAGTTGCTCATGTTGCCAAATGGGTTGAATCCATCTGTAGCAAGGCCAAGTCTCAGGTTCCTTGGATCTGCAGCAAAATCTGGATGATCCAGGTCGAATTGCTTCCATTCATCGCCATCAGCAGGATGCCTCAGTAAATCAGGGTCGGGCGTGAGAATCTCTTTGTGCCATCTTGTTTCCCGAGATGTTTGTTCTGAAGCAAACAACCTCTGCAATCTTTGTACAAGTGGAAAGTATCTCAGAACCTTCCAAGGAATCTTTTTCTTACCACCAGCTCCATCATGTTTCCATCTTGATTCCTTACATACTGGACATTCATCGAGGTCATTATACTCCATCCAAAACAGTGCACAGTTATTTTTGCAAAAATCAATCTTCTCATATCCAAGTCCCAGTACCTTGATGTACTGCTTCACCTCATAAAAGGATTTTGGCAGTCCAGCCCCAGGGAGTGCATCGCTGTATGTCTTCGCAACTGCATTGAACGCTTTATTGGTAATCCCCTGGTATGACTTGTCATGAAGTAATTTCACAATTAATTCGAATCTTGACACAACAGAACCAGGGGCCACTAAGCGCTTAGCATCTTCTATCAGGTCATGGAAAAGAGGCTTTTTGTGATAACCATGGGGCTGTTGGCTTGCATATGGATACAGATCCCGTAACAAATTAGCAGTAGCCTCATCCTGGACGAGATCTTCAGGCTGATAACCATCAGAATAAAGAGGATCAATAATGTCAGGCTGATCATAGTGTTCACCATGGTTAATCCACCTGATATATGTCTGGTCCATCCCATAAACGAATAAATGATCTGAGACTACATGTTGAGGCTTGGACCCAATATTCAAACATACGCGGCATGGACAAATCACTTCCTTTGTCTTGTCGCCGTCAGTAAAATCACTAACGTGCTTCATGAAGTCTTCAATACCACTCAAATATGTTGGTGTGGTTAATGAGTCAAATAATATCCAAGTTCTGTCCATCTGTTGAGGAGATAGATGGTCAGAGAAGCGATAAGCTATTTCAACAAACAGGTCACCTACGAATGTAAGCAAGCATACCTGAGCAAACAGGTCGAATATAAAACTATAAATGCTACATTATTTGAGCCGATTTCAGCAAACAAACTGAGTGCAAAACTACGGCTACCTAGCGAACAGATTTTTTTAGGCTGACCACTGGGTTTCCCCACTTTGTATTTTTTTATTAATAAAAAGAGGGAAATATGTACAAAAGTTGCTGGAGAGCAGCAACTAAAAGGATCATAGATCCCAAGCAGCAAAATATATATATAATGTTCTACCCATGATATGATTTCCTCTTTGCCTTATGAACAAGGAGAGCAATTTCATCCTTGAATCTCTTGTTGTTGGAGATATGCCCAAGAGGCAATAATAAAAGTGGTTATTATATATCTTTATGTTTATGATAAATGTTTATATACCATGCTATAATTGTATTAACTGAAACATTGATACATGTGTGATATGTAAACAACAAAGAGTCCCTAGTAAGCCTCTTAACTAGCTTGTTGATTAATAGATGATTAGTTTCATAATCATGAACATTGGATGTTATTAATAACAAGGTTATATCATTGTATGAATGATGTAATGGACACACCCAATTAAGCGTAGCATAAGATCACGTCATTAAGTTATTTGCTATAAGCTTTCGATACATAGTTACCTAGTCCTTATGACCATGAGATCATGTAAATCACTTATATCGGAAAGGTACTTTGATTACATCAAACGCCACTGCGTAAATGGGTGGTTATAAAGGTGGGATTAAGTATCCGGAAAGTATGAGTTGAGGCATATGGATCAACAGTGGGATTTGTCCATCCCGATGACGGATAGATATACTCTGGGCCCTCTCGGTGGAATGTCGTCTAATGTCTTGCAAGCATATGAATAAGTTCATAAGAGACCACATACCACGGTACGAGTAAAGAGTACTTGTCAGGAGACGAGGTTGAACAAGGTATAGTGTGATACCGATGATCAAACCTCGGACAAGTAAAATATCGCGTGACAAAGGGAATTGGTATCGTATGTGAATGGTTCATTCGATCACTAAAGTCATCGTTGAATATGTGGGAGCCATTATGGATCTCCAGATCCCGCTATTGGTTATTGGTCGGAGTGAGTACTCAACCATGTCCGCATAGTTCACGAACCGTAGGGTGACACACTTAAAGTTGGATGTTGAAATGGTAGTACTTGAATATGGAATGAAGTTGGAATATTTGTTCGGAGTCCCGGATGGGATCCCGGACATCACGAGGAGTTCCGGAATGGTCCGGAGAATAAGATTCATATATAGGATGTCATTTTATGTGAATAAAATGATGCGGAAGGTTCTATGGAAGGTTCTAGAAGGTTCTAGAAAAGTCCGGAAGAAACCACCAAGGAAGGTGGAGTCCACATGGGACTCCACCTCCATGGCCGGCCAACCCTAGTGGGGGAGGAGTCCCAAGTGGACTCCCCCTTAGGGGGCCGGCCACCCCCCCCATGGAAGGTGGAATTCCCACCTCTAGTGGGAGGGAAAGTTTCCCACCATATGGAAGGTTTTGGTTTCGGGTCTTATTCGAAGACTTGGACACCAACACTTGGGATCCACCTATATAATGAGGGGCCAAGGGAGGGGGCCGGCCACCCCAAGACCACAAGCTGGCCGCCCCCCATAGAGTGGCCGGCCACCCCCTCCCAAACCCTAGCTTTGCTCCTCCACTTCATATTGCCCGCATAGCTTAGCGAAGCTCCGCCGGACTTCTACACCGCCACCGACACCACGCCGTCGTGCTGTCGGATTCAAGAGGAGCTACTACTTCCGCTGCCCGCTGGAACGGGGAGGTGGACGTCGTCTTCATCAACAACCGAACGTGTGACCGAGTACGGAGGTGCTGCCCGTTCGTGGCGCCGGAACCGATCGTGATCAAGATCTTCTACGCGCTTTTGCAAGCGGCAAGTGAACGTCTACCGCAGCAACAAGAGCCTCCTCTTGTAGGCTTTGGAATCTCTTCAAGGGTGAGTCTCGACAATCCCCTCGTTGCTACCATCTTCTAGATTGCATCTTGGCTTGGATTGCGTGTTCGCCGTAGGAAAATTTTTGTTTTCTATGCTACGTTATCCTACAGTGGTATCAGAGCCGTGTCTATGCATAGATGGTTGCACGAGTAGAACACAATGGTTTGTGGGCGTTGATGCTCTTGTTATCTTTAGTTGAGTACTTTGCATCTTTGTGGCATAGTGGGATGAAGCGGCTCGGGCTAACTTTACATGACCGCGTTCATGAGATTTGCTCCACGCTTGACATGCAACTTGTATTGCATAAGTGGCTTTGCGGGTGTCTGTCTCTCCTACTATAGTGAAGATTCAATTTACTCTTCTATTGACAACACTAGTATCACCGTTGTGGTTCATGTTCGTAGGTAGATTGGATCTTGCTCGAAAACCCTAAACCACGTAAAATATGCAAACCAAATTAGAGAACGTCTAACTTGTTTTTGCAGGGTTTGGTGATGTGATATGGCCATAATGTGATGATGAATATGTATGAGATGATCATTATTGTATTGTGGCAACCGGCAGGAGCCTTATGGTTGTCTTTAAATTTCATGTTGAGTAGTATTTCAAAGTAGTTGTAATAGTTGCTACATGGAGGACGATCATGAAGACGGCGCCATTGACCTTGGTGCTTCGCCGACGATGATGGAGATCATGCCCGTTGATGATGGAGATCATGTCCGTGCTTTGGAGATGAAGATCAAAGGCGCAAAGACAAAAGGGCCATATCATATCACATATGAACTGCATGTGATGTTAATCCTTTTATGCATCTTATTTTGCTTAGATCGCGACGGTAGCATTATAAGATGATCCCTCTCACTAAAATCTCAAGATAATAAAGTGTTCATCCTTAGTAGCACCGTTATCAAGTCTTATCGTTTCGAAGCATCTCGTGATGATCGGGTGTGATAGATTCGATAAGTACATATAACGGGTGCAAGACAGTTTTGCACATGCGGATACTAAGGTGGCCTTGACGAGCCTAGCATGTAAAGACATGGTCTCGGAACACGTGATACCGAAAGGTAGAGCATGAATCATATGATTGATATGATGAACACTTTGAGTGTTCGCCATTGAAATTACATCTTGTCTCGTGATGATCGGGCATAGGTGTGATGGATTTGGTTCGTGTGATCACTAAGACAATGCGAGGGATATTGTTTTGAGTGGGAGTTCACCTAGATTTTTAATTATGTAGAATTAAAATTTGAACTCAATTTGTCATAAACTTAGTCTAAACTATTGCAAATATGTTGTAGATATGGCGTCCTCAATCAATTTTAACCAGTTCCTAGAGAAAGAAAAGCTTAAGAGCAACGGTAGCAACTTCACCGACTGGTTCCGTCATGTGAGGATCTTCCTCAATGGCGGAAATCTGCAATATGTGCTTGATGCACCGCTAGGTGACCCTCCTGCAGAAACTGAAACCGATGAAGTAAAGAATGTTTACATGACTCGGAAAACTCGGTACTCTCAAGTTCAGTGTGCCATCTTATGCAGTCTGGAATCCGATCTTCAAAAACGTTTTGAGCACCACGATCCTCATGAGTTGATAAAAGAGTTGAAGACTATTTTTGAGACTCATGCGGCCGTGGAATGCTATGAAGCATCGAAACACTTTTTCAGCTGTATGATGGAAGAAGGCAGCTCCATCAGTGAGCACATGCTCGTTATGACCGGGCATGCGAAGAAACTCAGTGACTTGGGAATAGTGATTCCTAACAGACTGGGGATTAATCGTGTCCTTCAATCACTGCCACCAAGTTATAAGAACTTTGTGATGAACTACAATATGCAGAACATGAACAAGGAGTTTCCTGAACTCTTTGGCATGCTAAAAGCTGCTGAGATTGAGATCAAGAAAGAGCACCAAGTGTTGATGGTCAACAAGACCACCAGCTTCAAGAAACAGGGCAAGTCTAAAGGCAAGAACAAGAAGAGTGGCAAGAAAGCTGCCACGCCTCCTGTGAAACCTAAGTCTGGCCCTAAGCCTGATGCTGAGTGCTATTACTGCAAGGAGAAGGGACACTGGAAGCGTAATTGCTCCAAGTATTTGGCGGATCTGAAGAGCGGCCTTGTCAAGAAGAAGAAAGAAGGTATATCTGATATACATGTTATAGATGTTTATCTCACTAGTTCTCGTTCTAGTACCTGGGTATTTGATACTGGTTCGGTTGCTCATATTTGTAACTCGAAACAGGAACTAAAGAATAAACGACAACTGCTGAAAGATGAAGTGACGATGCGCGTTGGAAACGGATCCAAGGTCAATGTGATCGCAGTCGGGACACTTCCTCTACATCTACCTTCGGGATTAGTTTTAAGCCTAAATAATTGTTATTATGTACCCGCGTTGAGCATGAACATTATATCAGGATCTTGTTTAATGCAAGACGGTTATTCATTCAAGTCTGAGAATAATGGTTGTTCTATTTTTATGAATAATATCTTTTATGGTCGAGCACCACAAAAGAATGGCTTATTTCTGTTAGATCTCGATAGTAGTAATACGCATATACATAACATTGATGCTAAGCGAATTAAATTGAATGATAATTCTACTTATATGTGGCACTGTCGTCTTGGTCATATTGGAGTGAAACGCATGAAGAAACTCCATACCGATGGATTACTTGAATCACTTGACTTTGAGTCACTTGATAGATGCGAAGCATGTCTGATGGGAAAAATGACTAAGACTCCATTCTCGGGTATGATGGAGCGAGCTACTGACTTATTGGAAATCATACACACAGATGTATGTGGACCAATGAGTGTAGCATCGCGCGGTGGTTATCGTTATGTTCTAACCTTCACAGATGATTTAAGTAGATATGGGTATATCTATTTAATGAAACATAAATCCGAAACTTTCGAGAAGTTTAAGGAATTCCAAAGTGAAGTAGAAAATCAACGTAACAAGAAGATTAAATTTCTACGATCTGATCGCGGAGGTGAATATCTGAGTTATGAGTTTAGCATGCATTTAAAGAAATGCGGAATACTTTCACAATTGACACCGCCGGGAACACCACAACGAAACGGTGTGTCCGAACGTCGTAATCGAACTCTCTTAGATATGGTTCGTTCTATGATGTCTCTTACTGATTTGCCGTTATCATTTTGGAGTTATGCATTAGAGACAGCCGCATTCACTTTAAATAGAGCACCATCAAAATCCGTTGAAACGACGCCGTATGAATTATGGTTTAATAAGAAACCTAAGCTGTCGTTCCTAAAAGTTTGGGGTTGCGAAGCCTATGTAAAAAAGTTACAACCGGACAAGCTAGAACCCAAAGCGGAGAAATGCGTCTTCATAGGATACCCTAAGGAAACTATAGGGTACACTTTCTATCACAGATCCGAAGGCAAGATATTTGTTGCTAAGAACGGAACCTTTCTTGAGAAAGAATTTCTCACTAAAGAAGTGACTGGAAGAAAAGTAGAACTCGATGAGATTGAAGAATCTCTACTCGTTGATCAGAGTAGCGCAGTACCGGAAAATGTTCCTGTACCACCTACACCGGCAACAGAGGAAGCTAATGATAATGATCATGAAACTTCAAATGAGACAGCTACTGAACCTCGCAGATCGACAAGGGATCGTGCCACTCCAGATTGGTATGATCCTTGTCTAAATGTCATGATTGTGGATAACAATGATGAAGACCCTGCGACGTATGAAGAAGCGATGATGAGCCCAGATTCCAACAAATGGCAAGAAGCCATGAAATCCGAAATGGGATCCATGTATGATAACAAAGTATGGACTTTGGTAGACTTACCTGATAGCCGCAAGGCTGTCGAGAATAAATGGATCTTCAAAAGAAAAACAGATGCTGATGGTAATATTACTGTCTATAAAGCTCGACTTGTCGCAAAGGGTTTCCGACAAATTCAAGGTGTTGACTACGATGAGACTTTCTCACCTGTAGCGAAGCTAAAATCTGTGAGGATTTTGTTAGCAATAGCTGCATTTTTCGATTATGAGATTTGGCAGATGGATGTCAAAACGGCGTTCCTTAATGGAGACATTGAGGAAGAGTTGTATATGGTACAACCCAAAGGTTTTGTCGATCCTAAAAATGCTGACAAAGTATGCAAACTTCAGCGTTCAATCTATGGACTGAAGCAAGCATCGAGAAGTTGGAACCGACGTTTTGATAAGGTGATCAAAGACTTCGGGTTTATACAGTGTCATGGAGAGGCCTGTATTTACAAGAAAGTGAGTGGGAGCTCTGTAGCATTCCTGATATTATATGTAGATGACATATTATTGATTGGGAATGATATAGAACTATTAAGCAGTGTAAAGGGTTATTTGAATAATAGTTTTTCAATGAAAGACCTTGGTGAAGCATCATACATATTAGGCATCAAGATTTATAGAGATAGATCAAGACGTCTAATAGGGCTATCACAGAGTACATACCTGGACAAGATTCTAAAGAAGTTTAGAATGGACGAAAGTAAGAAAGGATTCTTACCTATGTTACCAGGCAAGGTCTTGAGTAAGACTCAAGGACCGGCTACGGCAGAAGAAAGAGAAAGGATGAGTCAGATCCCCTATGCCTCGGCAGTAGGCTCTATCATGTATGCCATGCTATGTACAAGACCGGATATAGCACATGCTGTTAGTTTGACTAGCAGATATCAAAGTGATCCAGGAATGGAACACTGGACAGCGGTCAAGAATATCCTGAAGTACTTGAAAAGAACTAAGGATATGTTTCTTTGTTATGGAGGTGACCAAGAGCTCGTTGTAACAAGTTACACCGATGCAAGTTGGAACACTGATCCTGATGACTCTAAGTCACAATCTGGGTACGTGTTTATATTGAATGGTGCTGCAGTAAGCTGGGCAAGCTCGAAGCAGTGCACGGTGGCGAAATCCTCAACAGAATCGGAGTACATAGCGGCTTCAGAGGCTTCATCAGAAGCGGTATGGATGAAGAGGTTCATTGTAGAGCTCGGTGTGGTTCCTAGTGCATTGGACCCATTTGTCATCTACTGTGATAACATGGGTGCCATCGCCAATGCACAAGAGCCAAGGTCACACAAGAGGCTGAAGCATATCAAGCTGCGTTACCACTCGATTCGCGAGTACATCGAAGATGGAGAAGTAAAGATTTGCAAAGTACACACTGATCTGAATGTAGCAGATCCGTTGACTAAAGCTCTCCCTAGGGCAAAGCATGACCAACACCAGAATGCCATGGGTGTTAGGTATATTACAATGTAATCTAGATTATTGACTCTAGTGCAAGTGGGAGACTGTTGGAGATATGCCCAAGAGGCAATAATAAAAGTGGTTATTATATATCTTTATGTTTATGATAAATGTTTATATACCATGCTATAATTGTATTAACTGAAACATTGATACATGTGTGATATGTAAACAACAAAGAGTCCCTAGTAAGCCTCTTAACTAGCTTGTTG
The DNA here is from genome assembly GCA_030979885.1 of Lolium multiflorum. NCBI lineage: Eukaryota > Viridiplantae > Streptophyta > Magnoliopsida > Poales > Poaceae > Lolium > Lolium multiflorum. The sequence goes on along the minus strand of CM061749.1, from coordinate 220,652,222 downwards.
ATTAATAGATGATTAGTTTCATAATCATGAACATTGGATGTTATTAATAACAAGGTTATATCATTGTATGAATGATGTAATGGACACACCCAATTAAGCGTAGCATAAGATCACGTCATTAAGTTATTTGCTATAAGCTTTCGATACATAGTTACCTAGTCCTTATGACCATGAGATCATGTAAATCACTTATATCGGAAAGGTACTTTGATTACATCAAACGCCACTGCGTAAATGGGTGGTTATAAAGGTGGGATTAAGTATCCGGAAAGTATGAGTTGAGGCATATGGATCAACAGTGGGATTTGTCCATCCCGATGACGGATAGATATACTCTGGGCCCTCTCGGTGGAATGTCGTCTAATGTCTTGCAAGCATATGAATAAGTTCATAAGAGACCACATACCACGGTACGAGTAAAGAGTACTTGTCAGGAGACGAGGTTGAACAAGGTATAGTGTGATACCGATGATCAAACCTCGGACAAGTAAAATATCGCGTGACAAAGGGAATTGGTATCGTATGTGAATGGTTCATTCGATCACTAAAGTCATCGTTGAATATGTGGGAGCCATTATGGATCTCCAGATCCCGCTATTGGTTATTGGTCGGAGTGAGTACTCAACCATGTCCGCATAGTTCACGAACCGTAGGGTGACACACTTAAAGTTGGATGTTGAAATGGTAGTACTTGAATATGGAATGAAGTTGGAATATTTGTTCGGAGTCCCGGATGGGATCCCGGACATCACGAGGAGTTCCGGAATGGTCCGGAGAATAAGATTCATATATAGGATGTCATTTTATGTGAATAAAATGATGCGGAAGGTTCTATGGAAGGTTCTAGAAGGTTCTAGAAAAGTCCGGAAGAAACCACCAAGGAAGGTGGAGTCCACATGGGACTCCACCTCCATGGCCGGCCAACCCTAGTGGGGGAGGAGTCCCAAGTGGACTCCCCCTTAGGGGGCCGGCCACCCCCCCCATGGAAGGTGGAATTCCCACCTCTAGTGGGAGGGAAAGTTTCCCACCATATGGAAGGTTTTGGTTTCGGGTCTTATTCGAAGACTTGGACACCAACACTTGGGATCCACCTATATAATGAGGGGCCAAGGGAGGGGGCCGGCCACCCCAAGACCACAAGCTGGCCGCCCCCCATAGAGTGGCCGGCCACCCCCTCCCAAACCCTAGCTTTGCTCCTCCACTTCATATTGCCCGCATAGCTTAGCGAAGCTCCGCCGGACTTCTACACCGCCACCGACACCACGCCGTCGTGCTGTCGGATTCAAGAGGAGCTACTACTTCCGCTGCCCGCTGGAACGGGAGGTGGACGTCGTCTTCATCAACAACCGAACGTGTGACCGAGTACGGAGGTGCTGCCCGTTCGTGGCGCCGGAACCGATCGTGATCAAGATCTTCTACGCGCTTTTGCAAGCGGCAAGTGAACGTCTACCGCAGCAACAAGAGCCTCCTCTTGTAGGCTTTGGAATCTCTTCAAGGGTGAGTCTCGACAATCCCCTCGTTGCTACCATCTTCTAGATTGCATCTTGGCTTGGATTGCGTGTTCGCCGTAGGAAAATTTTTGTTTTCTATGCTACGTTATCCTACACTTGTGCCATCTATAAATGCTTGGGGGGGAGGGGCGAACAGATCTATCGAAAGCAATACAATACCAACACATTCTTTCTTCTTTTTTGCCGTAATTCCGCCGATCTATTAGCAGTGCAAAGAAGCCAAAAGTAATAAGATTACATACAGGTTCATAGACCACCAGGGCCGTACCTGAGAATACGGAGGGCCTGAGCAAAACAAGAAATAGAGGCCCTCAACATGATCATTGGCAACTAAAATGATTTTATATATACTACTCACTCCATTTCAATAAACAATGCACCCTTGTTTTTCGTATTTTATCTTCGAAAAAATATTAATCTATATCTCTCTATTTAAAAATGATGTTTCAATTTTATGTAGATATACATGTATTTAGATGAGTTTAGTTTGCAGATACATGCAAGTTTTGATGAAGTTGAAACATATTTTTCAGGATGAAGTATATAAAAAAATTGATATAAAACTGGTATCATTAGAAAGTATTTTCCAACACGATTCTAACAATGCTGCTTATGTATTATATGATCGTGATATTGTTGTCCTATTTATTTGGTCAAGGTTCACATTGAAATGTGGTAAAATAAATTAAAAGAAGTGCATCGTGTGAAAAAGCAATCTAAGAATTCAAAAGTGCTAATTGTTAGTCGAAACATGACATCATTGAGACAAAATATTAATATTCATTGGAAGACTAACTGAATTAGCTGCACTCGCGATGAAAGAGAAAGAGAAGATACGGGTAAGAGCAAGTACAATAAGGTACAGTCTTTTTGTTTGTTTGTTTGGGTTGCTCATCAAGCTTATCGCTCGATACAATAAGGTACAGTCAGCGGGAGTGGTGTTTGGAACATGGGTGCATAGTGGGTGGTATCATAGAGTACTATCATAGATATGCTATATTTATTATAGTGGAGTATTGAAAATGGCATATATAGAAGGGGATATTGAGAATTGAGAGTGGCATAAACACAACTTCAGTTTTTGTAATGGCATAAACACAACTTGTGAATTGAGGAGTGGCATAGAACCAATTAACACTTGTTTCAATAACAGCCATCAAAAGCCAATCGAACGCACGAGAATGGATCCAAAATTTACCCATTTTAAGTTTCACGAGAAAATTTTAAACTTAAAATTCGTACTGCCTAGAAGTTTTTGAAACAAAAATCCAGTAAATCTTATATGTCGGGTTATGCATTCTGGGGGAGTTTCATCAGATTCAGCCATATTGTTTATCAATAAACCTCATTTTATGTTTTACAACCAACTTTAAACTTAAAATTCAAACTGTCCAGTAAAAAGAACAACATTCCAGTAAATCTTATATATTTCTTCTGCATTCCGGGAAAGATTGGTCGGATTCAAAAAAAATAGTTTGGGAATAAACATTGTTTTTGTCTGGAAACGACTTATTGTAGAGTGATTTTTGGTTGGATACATTCATGTGTGTTCGATTGGCTTTGGATGGCTGATATTGAACCAAAGTCAACGCTGGGCTTTTGACCTAGCTGAACGTCACTGGAGCTGCGTCAAAAGTCCAGCCATGACTTTGTCTCAATAACAGCCATCAAAAGCCGATCGAACGCACAGGAATGGATCCAACCAAAAATCACTCAACCGCTGGAATTTTGACCTGAAAGTCACTGAAGCTGTGTCCATACTTGCCCAACAGGTTGCGTATGAACGTAAACCAACATATCTGAGCAAACAGGTCGAATATAAAACTATATAACTAAATGCCACGTTATTTGAGCCGATTTCAGCAAACCAACTGAGGTCTATTTTTTTTAGGCTGGACAGTGGTTTCCTCGCTGTGTATTTTTCACTGTAATAAAAAAGAGGGAAAATGTTACTGGAGAGCAGCAACTAAAAGGATCATAGATCCCAAACAGCAAAATCTAGCTAAAAAGGTTATACCCATGATGATAAGCCATGATATGATTTCCTCTTTGCCTTACAAACAAGCAGTGGCGGACCTAGGATTTTAGGAAAGGGTATGACACAACAAAATTTTGGAGTTTCTATTGAATTTCTTTTGTCCTAATAAAAATAATTAAATAAAATACTTTCTCGGATTCATACTAATTAACTCAAATTTGTCTAGATATAAATGTATCTACTCAACAAACTTGTCTAAGATACATCAGTATCTAGACAAAGTTGAGTCAATTAATTTGGATTGAAGGGAGTATGTCAAAATGATTAAATAAAACAGATTTTGCATATAATCAAAATGTAAATTGTTGAAAAATGCACCGTTGACGGGGTGCTCTAATTTTGAACTGAATTCTCACTAAATATATATAATTAATCATATACTTGACTACCAAAGATTAATTATCAGTTGATTAATCGTATATACAGTAGCAAGATATTTCCTTTGATTAATCATGATATCTAATCAGGTCATGGTGCATGGCCATAGCTGGCCTTGTAGGCTTACACGCGAGACAAAATCGCACATCTTGAAAAACATGCAAGTAGACTGTTGGCTAAAGCCAATGCATTAATCAATCGGATGTCTAATCAATCGGTTACATGCACTAGCTCAGTGTTCGCATGGCTGCACGCCACATGTATTAGCACCGCATGTATACATATACATCACTCATCTTGATTAATTGCTCAGCTCATTAAACTATCAAAGATCTTGCACGGCTTGGACGCAGGGTATGCCGTGGCATATACGGCATACCCTGTAGATCCGCCACTGCAAACAAGGAGAGCCATTTCATCCTTGAATCTCTTGCGGCTTCTGTAAAAGCTTGGGGGCGAACAGATCAATCGAAAGCAATATAATACCAACAAATTCTTTCTTCTTTTTGGCCGTAAATCCACCGATGTATTAGCAGTGCAAAGAACCCAGAAGTAATAAGATTACAAACAGGTCCATAGAGGACTGGCACCAAGCGACGACTACAAACATTGGGCAATGGTGAGCAGTACAGTGTACAGTACGAACGAATTCGAGCAAATAGGTAAAGCGGAAAACAATGTCAAACAAACACATCGAGAGGAAAACAATATCAACCGATCGATTCGAACGAACTAACGAACTTATAAGGGCTGGGCGACGGCGACTGACTTCGATTGAGCTATAATGAATCGTACTTGCCCAGGCCTGAAGATAGCATGCATACCGTGAGGATCTACCAGCTGACCGCGCCTGCCGGTGCGGCTGGAGAAGAACGGCGCCACCAGCAGTCGCCGGCTGACGCGGCTGATAGACAGCGTGGGGAAGTTTTGGTGCGCGGCCTGGTTCACCGAGGGTGTGTCTAGAGAAGAACAGGGCGCCGAAGGAGGTGTCTAGAGAAGAACAAGGTGGGCTGGGTGCTGAGTTAAAGGCGAGCGTTCGAAATATTGGGCGCGCGTTCGAAAGTTTAGGAGCGCGAGGGAGGTGTCTGCTGTGCTGAGTTAAAGGCGAGCGTTCGAAATTTCCCCGTCCTCTTCTTTTTTGGGCTAATCTATCTATACCTCTATTCTATCTACATGTTTTTTATTTTTTTTCTATTCTATACATGAGTTTTTGAAATTGAATTTTTTCACTCTGTCAGCCTTCCGGCCAATGCTCATTTGAAGTAATTGAAGCTGTTGATTTGCAGCTTAGAGGTGCTATCTACCGCTCATCATACAAGGACTCTTCAGATCTAAACGGCTGTGAATGCACGGATTCGTCACCCATCCTTCCCTTGGACTGGCGATGCTGAAAGCCTGAAACACTGGAACCCTCTAGATACTTCGGGATACCTCACTGCCCCACATTATTAGACAGGCCTTTTCCGACACGGGAAGTCAAAAGTTGGGGGCTCCATGCAGTACATATGAATACTCGCTAGCTGCATGGTCTAGAAGCAGACTAGAGTAAATCATCAATTCGTCAAATCAATTGGTGTATAATTTTTTTTAGCAGCTAAGACGCCGGCATGAACCATTTTATCAACTTGAATGCTTACTACATGACATAAGAAGACTATGTACTTTGGTTTTTCATTTTTCTGATTTTTTAAATTTTGTGCCCATTTGAATCTTGGTCAAATCCTAGGTTTGACCAAGATTAAACAAGTTTAAAACATGAAAATGAAAAGGTAATCATGGATCCTTCTTAGTCACTCTAAAATGAAGCTTTTGGGATGTTCTTGAAATTTCCATGTTTGAAACCCAAAACGACTTCTCTTCATGCTTGACTTCATAAGACAGAGTTTAGGGGTTAGGGGGTAGATACATGATTTGTCTAGTTTGCATATATCTAGACCTTTTTTGTCAACTTTAATGCTTACTATATGACACAAGAAGACTATGTGCTTTGGTTTTTCATTTTTCTATTTTTTTTGAATTTTTTGCCCATATATTCGAATCTTTGTCAAATCCTAGGTTTGACCAGGATTTAAACAAGTTTAAAACATGAAAATGAAAAGGTAAGCTTGGATCCTTGATACGTCTCCAACGTATCGATAATTTCTTATGTTCCATGCTACTTTATTGATGATACCTACATGTTTTATGCACATTATATGTCATATTTATGCATTTTCTGGAACTAACCTATTAACAAGATGCCGAAGAGCCGTTCTGTTTTCTGCTGTTTTTGGTTTCAGAAATCCTAGTAAAGAAATATTCTCGGAATTGGACGAAACTTTCGCCAGGGTCCTATTTTGCACGAAGCTTCCAGAAGACCGAAGACCTAACGAAGTGGGGCCACGAGGCGGAGGGAGGGGCGCGGCCCAGGCCCTGGCCGCGCCGACCTGCCCCTGGGCCCCTCGTGTGGCCTCGCGTTGACCTTCCGCCTACTTAAAGCTCCCGTCGCGAACCCCCGGTGAGAGCCACGATACGGAAAACCTTACGACGCCGCCGCCGCGAATCCCATCTCGGGGGATTACGGAGATCGCCTCCGACACCTGCCGGAGAGGGATTCATCTCCCGGAGGACTCTTCATCGCCATGATCGCCTCCGGAGTGATGAGTGAGTAGTTCACCCCTGGACCATGGGTCCATAGCAGTAGCTAGATGGTCGTCTTCTCCTTGTTGTGCTTCATTGTTAGATCTTGTGAGCTGCCTAACATGATCAAGATCATCTATATGTAATTCTATATGTTGTGTTTGTCGGGATCCGATGGATAGAGAGTACTATGATTATGGTGATTATCAATCTATTGTTCATGTGTTGTTTATGATCTTGCATGCTCTCCGTTATTAGTAGAGGCTCTGGCCAAGTTTTTACTCTTAACTCCAAGAGGGAGTAATTATGCTCGATAGTGGGTTCATGCCTTCATTGATACCTGGGACAGTGACAGAAAGTTCTAAGGTTGTGATGTGCTGTTGCCACTAGGGATAAAACATTGATGCTATGTCTAAGGATGTAGTTATTGATTACATTACGCACAATACTTAATGCAATTGTCTGTTGCTTTGCAACTTAATACTGGAGGGGGTTCGGACGATAACCTGAAGGTGGACTTTTTAGGCATAGATGCAGTTGGATGGCGGTCTATGTACTTTGTCGTAATGCCCAATTAAATCTCACTATATTTACCATGTCATGTATATGCATTATTATGCCTTTCTCTATTTGTCAATTGCCCGACTGTAATTTGTTCACCCAACATGCTTTTATCTTATGGGAGAGACACCTCTAGTGAACTGTGGACCCCGGTCCTATTCTTTCCATAGCATACAATCTACTTGTTTTACTGTTTTCTTTGCAAACATCTTCCACTCGATACGTTTAATCCTTTGTTACAGCAAGCGGTGAGATTGACAACCTCACTGTTTCGTTGGGGCAAAGTACTTTGGTTGTGTTGTGCAGGTTCCTAGTTGGCGCCGGAATCCCTGGTGTTGCGCCGCATCACATTTCGCGACCATCAACCTTCAACGTGCTTCTTGGCTCCTACTGGTTCGATTAAACCTTGGTTTCATACTGAGGGAAAACTTGCCACTGTGCGCATCATACCTTCCTCTTGGGGTTCCCAACGGACGTGTACATCTACGCGCATCAAGCACTTTTTCTGGCGCCGTTGCCGGGGAACTGAAGAAAAGCTACACCACAAAGAATTGCTAACTCCCATTTCAGCGCCGTTGCCTGGGAGATCAAGACACGCTGCAAGGAGTCTCCACTTCTCAATCTCTTTACTTTGTTTTTGTCTTGCTTTATTTTATTTACTACTTTGTTTGCTGCACTAAACCAAAACACAAAAAAATTAGTTGCTAGTTTTACTTTATTTATTGTCTTGCTCTCTATATCAAAAACACAAAAAAATTAGTTACTCGCATTTACTTTATCTAGTTTGCTTTATTTACCGTTGCTAAAATGGCCAACCCTGAAAATACTAAGTTGTGTGACTTCACAAATGCAAATAATAATGATTTCCTATGCACACCTATTGCTCCACCTGCTACTACAGCAGAATTCTTTGAAATTAAACCTGCTTTACTAAATCTAGTCATGAGAGAACAATTTTCTGGTGCTAGTTCTGATGATGCTGCTGCCCATCTCAATAATTTTGTTGAACTTTGTGAAATGCAAAAGTATAAAGATGTAGATGGTGATATTATTAAACTGAAAGTGTTTCCTTTCTCATTAAGAGGAAGAGCTAAAGATTGGTTGCTATCTTTGCCTAAGAATAGTATTGATTCATGGACTAAATGCAAGGATGCTTTTATTAGTAGATATTATCCTCCCGCTAAAATTATTTCTTTGAGAAGTAGCATAATGAATTTTAAACAATTTGATACTGAACATGTTGCTCAAGCTTGGGAGAGAATGAAAACTTTGGTAAAGAATTGCCCAACCCATGGACTGACTACTTGGATGATCATCCAAACCTTCTATGCAGGACTAAATTTTTCTTCGCGGAATTTATTGGATTCAGCTGCTGGAGGTACCTTTATGTCCATCACATTGGGGGCGGCTACAAAACTTCTTGATGATATGATGATAAATTACTCTGAATGGCACACGAAAGAGCTCCACAAGGTAAGAAGGTAAATTCTGTTGAGGAAACCTCTTCCTTGAGTGATAAGATTGATGTGATTATGTCTATGCTTGTGAATGGTAGATCTAATGTTGATCCAAATAATGTTCCTTTAGCTTCATTGGTTGCTCAAGAAGAAAATGTTGATGTGAATTTCATTAAAAATAATAATTTCAACAACAATGCTTATAGGAACAACTCTGGTAATAACTATAGGCCATATCCTTCTGCTAATGGTAATGGTTATGGTAATTCTTATGGGAATTCTTACAACAATAATAGAAGTGTACCCTCTGGTCTTGAAGCCATGCTTAAAGAATTTATTAGTACACAAACTGCTTTTAACAAATCTGTTGAGGAAAAGCTTGATAAAATTGATACTATCGCTTCTAGAGTTGATAGGCTTGCCTCTGATGTTAATCTTTTAAAGTTGAAAGTTATGCCTAATAATGATCTTGATAATAAGATTACTACTACAGCAAATGCCATCCAAGTTAGAATTAATGAGAATATAAGATTAATGGCTGAATTGCGTGCTAGGTGGGATAGAGAAGAAAATGAAAAACTAGCTAAAGAGAATAATGTAGCTAAAGTTTGGACTATTACCACCACTAGTAATGCTAATTCCTCACATGTTGCTACACCTCCTACTATCAATGGTAAAATAATTGGTGTTGGCAATGTTTCTACTCCTAGTGCAAAGCGTACAAAACTGCCTGAAATTGCTAAAACTGCTGAAACTGCTTGTGATAAAACTGCTGAAATTTTTTCCAACCTTGGGAACAATGATCCCATTGCTGTAGCTCATAATGATTTAGATTTTGATGATTGCCACATCTCTGAAGTTATAAAGTTCTTGCAAAAACTTGCTAAAAGTCCTAATGCTAGTGCTATAAATTTAGCCTTTACAAAACATATTACAAATGCTCTCATAAAAGCTAGAGAAGAGAAACTAAAACTTGAAACTTCTATTCCTAGAAAGTTAGAGGATGGTTGGGAGCCCATCATTAAAATGAAATTCAATGACTTTGAATGTAATGCTTTATGTGATCTTGGTGCAAGTATTTCTGTTATGCCTAAAAAGATTTATGATATGCTTGACTTGCCACCATTGAAGAATTGTTATTTGGATGTTAATCTTGCCGATAATGCTAAAAAGAAACCTTTGGGGAGGATTGATAATGTGCATATTACGGTTAACAATAACCTTGTCCCCGTTGATTTTGTTGTCTTGGATATCGAATGCAATGCATCTTGTCCAATTGTGTTGGGAAGACCTTTTCTTCGAACTGTTGGTGCTGTTATTGATATGAGGGAAGGTAATATTAAATATCAATTTCCTCTCAAGAAAGGTATGGAACACTTCCCTAGAAAGAGAATGAAGTTGCCTTTTGATTCTATTATTAGAACAAGCTATGATGTTGATGCTTCTACTCTCGATGTTACTTGATTTGCACTTTCTGCGCCTAGCTGAAAGGCGTTAAAGAAAAGCGCTTATGGGAGACAACCCATGTTTTTACCTACAGCAATTTTTTGTTTTATTGAGTCTTGGAAGTTGTTTACTACTGTAGCAACCTCTCCTTATCATGTTTTTGTGCCAAGTAAAGTTTCTATGTCAAAGTTGATGTTATATTTGGGATCGCTGCGCAGAAACAGCATTGCTGTCTGTCACGAATCTGGGCATAATTCCCTGTAGAAAATTCGAAAAAATCTGCCAATTTACGAGCGTGATCCTCAGATATATACGCAACTTTCATTAGTTTTGAGTTTTTCCATTTGAGCAAGTCTGGTGCCATTTATAAATTCGTCTTTACGGACTGTTCTGTTTTTGACAGATTCTGCCTTTTATTTCGCATTGCCTCTTTTGCTATGTTGGATTTATTTCTTTGATCCATTAATGTCCAGTAGCATTATGCAATGTCCAGAAGTGAAAAGAATGATTGTGTCACCTCTGAATGTGTGAATTATTAATGATGCACTAACCCTCTAATGAGTTTGCTTGAAGTTTGGTGTGAAGGAAGTTTTCAAGGGTCAAGAGAGGAGAATGATATACTAAGATCAAGAGGAGTGAAAGCTCTAAGCTTGGGGATGCCCCCGTGGTTCATCCCTGCATATTTTAAGAAGACTCAAGCGTCTAAGCTTGGGGATGCCCAAGGCATCCCCTTCTTCATCGACAACATCATCAGGTTCCTCCCCTGAAACTATATTTTTATTCAGTCACATCTGGTGTTCTTTACTTGGAGCGTCGGTTTGTTTTCGTTTTTGTTTTTGTTTGAATAAGATGGATCCTAGCATTCACTTTGTGGGAGAGAGACACGCTCCGCTGTTGCATATGGACACATGTGTCCTTAGGCTTTACTCATAATGTTCAAGGCGAAGTTTCTTCTTCGTTAATTTGTTATATGGTTGGAATTGGAAAATGCTACATGTAGTAATTCTAAAAATGTCTTGGATAATGTGATACTTGGCAATTGTTGTGCTCATGTTTAAGCTCTTGCATCATATGCTTTGCACCCATTAATGAAGAAATACATAGAGCTTGCTAAAATTTGATTTGCATATTTGGTTTCTCTAAGGTCTAGATAATATCTAGTATTGAGTTTTGAACAACAAGGAAGACAGTGTAGAGTCTTATAATGTTTACAATATGTCTTTTATGTGAGTTTTGCTGCACTTGTTCATCCTTGAGTTTGCTTCAAATAACCTTGCTAGCCTAAACCTTGTATCGAGAGGGAATACTTCTCATGCATCCAAAATCCTTGAGCCAACCACTATGCCATTTGTGTCCACCATACCTACCTACTACATGGTATTTACCCGCCATTCCAAAGTAAATTGCTTGAGTGCTACCTTTAAAATTCCATCATTCACCTTTGCAATATATAGCTCATGGGACAAAATAGCCTTAAAAACTATCGTAGTATTGAATATGTACTTATGCACTTTATATTTTATTAAGTTGCTTGTTGTGCGATAACCATGTTTCTGGGGAACGCCATCAACTATTGTTGAATATCATGTGAGTTGCTATGCATGTCCGTCTTGTCTGAAGGTCTATCATTTTAGTGGTTGGAGCATGCAAAATTGTTAGAGAAGAACATTGGGCCGCTAACTAAAGCCATGAATCATGGTGGAAGTTTCAGTTTTGGACATATATCCTCAATCTCATATGAGAATAATAACTTTGCTACATGCTTATGCATTTAAGAGGAGTCCATTATCTGTTGTCCATGTTGTCCCGGTATGGATGTCTAAGTTGAGAATAATCAAAAGCGAGAAATCCAAAATGCGAGCATTCTCCTTAGACCTTTGTACAGGCGGCATGGAGGTACCCCTTTGTGACACTTGGTTGAAACATGGCATGCAAAGACCCGGTAGTCCAAGTTAAGTAGGACGAGGTGCGGGCACTATTAGTATACTATGCGTGAGGCTTGCAACTTGTAAGATATAATTTACATAACTCATATGCTTTATTACTACCGTTGACAAAATTGTTTCATGTTTTCAAAATAAAAGCTCTAGCACAAATACAGCAATCGATGCTTTCCTCTGCGAAGGACCATTCTTTTACTTTTATTGTTGAGTCAGTTTACCTATCTCCTTCCACCTTAAGAAGCAAACACTTGTGTGAACTGTGCATTGATTCCTACATACTTGCATATTGCACTTGTTATATTACTTTATGTTGACAATATCCATGAGATATACATGTTACAAGTTGAAAGCAACCGCTGAAACTTAATCTTCCTATGTGTTGCTTCAATACCTTTACTTTGATTTATTGCTTTACGAGTTAACTCTTATGCAAGACTTATTGATGCTTGTCTTGAAGTACTATTCATGAAAAGTCTTTGCTATATGATTCAGTTGTTTACTCATGTCATTACCTTTGCTTTGATCGCTGCATTCATTACATATGTTTACAAATAGTATGATCAAGATTATGATGGCATGTCACTTCAGAAATTATCTTTGTTATCGTTTTACCTGCTCGGGACGAGCAGAACTAAGCTTGGGGATGCTGATACGTCTCCAACGTATCGATAATTTCTTATGTTCCATGCTACTTTATTGATGATACCTACATGTTTTATGCACATTATATGTCATATTTATGCATTTTCTGGAACTAACCTATTAACAAGATGCCGAAGAGCCGATTCTTGTTTTCTGCTGTTTTTGGTTTCAGAAATCCTAGTAAAGAAATATTCTCGGAATTGGACGAAACTTTCGCCCGGGGTCCTATTTTTGCACGAAGCTTCGGAAGACCGAAGACCTAACGAAGTGGGGCCACGAGGCGGCAGGAGGGAGGCCGGCGCGGCCGAGCCCTGGCCGCGCCGACCTGCCCCTGGGCCTCGTGTGGCCCTCGTTGACCTTCCGCCTACTTAAAGCTCCCGTCGCGAAACCCCCGGTGCGAGAGCCACGATACGGAAAACCTTACGGACGCCGCCGCCGCGATCCCATCTCGGGGGATTCGGAGATCGCCTCCGGCACCCTGCCGGAGAGGGGATTCATCTCCGGAGGACTCTTCATCGCCATGATCGCCTCCGGAGTGATGAGTGAGTAGTTCACCCCTGGACCATGGGTCCATAGCAGTAGCTAGATGGTCGTCTTCTCCTTGTTGTGCTTCATTGTTAGATCTTGTGAGCTGCCTAACATGATCAAGATCATCTATATGTAATTCTATATGTTGTGTTTGTCGGGATCCGATGGATAGAGAGTACTATGATTATGGTGATTATCAATCTATTGTTCATGTGTTGTTTATGATCTTGCATGCTCTCCGTTATTAGTAGAGGCTCTGGCCAAGTTTTTACTCTTAACTCCAAGAGGGAGTAATTATGCTCGATAGTGGGTTCATGCCTTCATTGATACCTGGGACAGTGACAGAAAGTTCTAAGGTTGTGATGTGCTGTTGCCACTAGGGATAAAACATTGATGCTATGTCTAAGGATGTAGTTATTGATTACATTACGCACAATACTTAATGCAATTGTCTGTTGCTTTGCAACTTAATACTGGAGGGGGTTCGGATGATAACCTGAAGGTGGACTTTTTAGGCATAGATGCAGTTGGATGGCGGTCTATGTACTTTGTCGTAATGCCCAATTAAATCTCACTATATTTACCATGTCATGTATATGCATTATTATGCCTTTCTCTATTTGTCAATTGCCCGACTGTAATTTGTTCACCCAACATGCTTTTATCTTATGGGAGAGACACCTCTAGTGAACTGTGGACCCCGGTCCTATTCTTTCCATAGCATACAATCTACTTGTTTTACTGTTTTCTTTGCAAACATCTTCCACTCGATACGTTTAATCCTTTGTTACAGCAAGCCGGTGAGATTGACAACCTCACTGTTTCGTTGGGGCAAAGTACTTTGGTTGTGTTGTGCAGGTTCCTAGTTGGCGCCGGAATCCCTGGTGTTGCGCCGCATCACATTTCGCGACCATCAACCTTCAACGTGCTTCTTGGCTCCTACTGGTTCGATTAAACCTTGGTTTCATACTGAGGGAAAACTTGCCACTGTGCGCATCATACCTTCCTCTTGGGGTTCCCAACGGACGTGTACATCTACGCGCATCAATCCTTCTTAGTCACTCTAAAATGAAGCTTTTGGGAGGTTCTTGAAATTTCCATGTTTGAAACCCAAAACCACTTCTCTTCATGATTGACTTCATAAGACAGAGTTTAGGGTTAGGGGTAGATATATACATGATTTTCTGGTTTGAATATGTCTAGACCTTGTTTATCAACTTGAATGCTTACTATATGACATAAGAAAATTATGTGCTTTGGTTTTCATTTTTCTGATTTTTTTATGCCCGTTTGAATCTTTTGGTCAAATCTTAGGTTTGACCAAGATTTAAACAAGTTTAAGACATGAAAATGAAAAGGGGAGAATGCATCCTTCTTAATTAGTCACTCTAAACTGAATTTTGTAAGAGGTTTTTGAAATTTCCATGTTTGAAACCCAAAACCACTTCTCTTCATGTTGGACTTCATAAGACAGAGTTTAGGGGTTAGGGGGTAGATACATGATTTGTCTAGGTTGAATATGTCTAGACCTTGTTTATCAACTTTAATGCTTACTATATGACATAAGAAGACTATGTGCTTTGGTTTTTCATTTTTCTATTTTTTTGAATTTTATACCCATATATTTGAATCTTTGTGAAATCCTAGTTTTGACCAGGATTTAAACAAGTTTAGAACATGAAAATGAAAAGGTAAGCTTGGATCCTTCTTAGTCACACTCTAAAATGAAGCTTTTGGGAGGTTCTTGGAATTCCAATGTTTGAAACCCAAAACCACTTCTCTTCATGATTAACTTCATAAGAGAGTTTAGGGTTAGGGGTAGATATATACATGATTTTTCTGGTTTGAATATGTCTAGACCTTGTTTATCAACTTGAATGCTTACTATGTGACATAAGTAGACTATGTGCTTTGGTTTTCATTTTTCTATTTTTTATATTTTATACACATATATTTGAATCTTTGTGAAATCCTAGGTTTGACCAGGATTTAAACAAGTTTAGTACATGAAAATGAAAAAGGTAAGCCTGGATCCTTCTTAGTCACACTCTAAAATGAAGCTTTTGGGAGGTTCTTGAAATATCCATGTTTGAAACCCAAAACCACTTCTCTTCATGATTGACTTCATAATACAGAGTTTAGGGTTAGGGGTAGATATATACATGATTTTCTGGTTTGAATATGTCTAGACCTTGTTTATCAACTTGAATGCTTACTATATGACACAAGAAGACTATATGCTTTTGTTTTTCATTTTTCTGATTTTTTTTGAATTTTATGCCCGTTTGAATCTTTTGGTCAAATCTTAGGTTTGACCCAGATTTAAACAAGTTTAAGACATGCAAATGAAAAGGGAAGCTTGCATCCTTCTTAGTCACTCTAAAATGAATTTTTAAGAGGTTTTTGAAATTTCCATGTTTGAAACCCAAAACCACTTCTCTTCATGCTTGACTTCATAATACAAAGTTTAGGGGTTAGGGGGAGATACATGATTTGTCTAGTTTGAATATGTCTAGACCTTGTTTATCAACTTTAATGCTTACTATATGACATAAGAAGACTATGTGCTTTCGTTTTTCATTTTTCTATTTTTTTGTATTTTATACCCATATATTTGAATCTTTGTGAAATCCTAGGTTTGACTAGGATTTAAACAAGTTTAGAACATGAAAGTGAAAAGGTAAGCCTGGATCCTTCTTAGTCACAATCTAAAATGAAGCTTTTGGGAGGTTCTTCAAATTTCCATGTTTGAAACCCAAAACCACTTCTCTTCATAAGACAGAGTTTAGGGTTAGGGGTAGATATATACATGATTTTTCTGGTTTGAATATGTCTAGACCTTGTTTATCAACTTGAATGCTTACTATATGACATAAGAAGACTATATGCTTTTGTTTTTTCATTTTTCTGATTTTTTTGAATTTATGCATGTTTGAATCTTTTGGTCAAATCTTAGGTTTGACCAAGATTTAAACAAGTTTAAGACAAGAAAATGAAAAGGATGTTTGAAACCCAAAACCACTTCTCTTCATGCTTGACTTCACAATATACAAAGTTTAGGGAAAATGTCAGTCTTTTTATGCAAATCTGCACATAAATGGCTCAAATTAAAACAGTATACTCGTTTCAGTGTTTTTGATTTCCTATAAAAAAATAGATTTTCCTGAGAAGTTCTAATTTTTGCCAGAATTTGAAAATTTTGGATTTCTTGTTCCTATTTAGATATTATAGATACTAGGTGACTCAACGACTGCTCCCTCAATTCGGCTCCCGGGTGCGTATGCTCCCTCTACCAACAAAATATATTTCAAAGTGTGAAAAAATTTGACAAAAAATTCTACATGTACATCTCCATAATATATGTGTGTGCGTCAAGTTTCACGAAAAAATAATATTTTTTATGACCTATGTAAAAAAGAGAAAACTTATCCTGTGAAAAGCATTGTTTTAAGCACTGAATTTTGTCTTTTTTACACACGTCACATGATAAGTTCATTTTTTATGAAACGACTTTGTGAGCGCGTAGCACATGAAGATGTACGTGCGGATTTTTTGTTTCAAATTTTTTGAGATTTAAAATATGTGTAAGATGCAATTTAAAATATAGGTAGCATATGCTCCCATGTTCCAAAACACCAACACTAACTCAGGTGACTCAACGACTCAACATTGACTCGACTCAGACACAACTACTACATTGACACAAGTACTAATATAATAAAGTAAGAGTACTAGTTTGTTTACATTTCCACAGGCCAATTTTACGAACAAAATTTCGAAAATTAACCTTCAGAAACTCGGAAGCCAGGTGACACAACAGTCATCAAGGATTGCAGCTAGTGGTACACAGTGACCTGGTCAAGATCTACCTTGAGCCTGCTTGACGCTTCAGCTCGGAGTTGAGAGCCTTCTCCTGTGACAGCTCGGCCTCTAGTTTGTCCGTCCTAACCGTGAGGTTCAGGATCAGTCCGGCGAGTTTGTCCATGGTCTCCGCCTGGCCGAGGCTCCGCCGCTGGATCTCATTACTCGCAGTGAACGATTTCATGGCGATATCGTCGAGAATGCGAATCCGGATCTTCTCAGTGGCGAGCTCAGAATAAAGTCTCATGCACTCATCGGCGAGGGCGCTTCTGTCCGCCGTCTCGACGCAGAAATCGCCCATAACCATTTCTAAAATGGGACCGATCTCGTAGCGGGGCTTCTATCAGATGGGGATGGAGCACAAAATCAGAAGTGTACCCAGAGAAGTACCAAGAAAGAGAAAATGGGAATCCCAATTTGCACGAATGTCTATACCTCGCTGCTTTGAGAACTTGGCTCCGTGGAAGATGTTTCCGCAGGCAGGAGGGCTGCGGGAAAACTAAGGCCGCCCGACCTGAATATACGATTGAGAGAAGGTAAGAAAAGGAGGGGATGATAAGTTGTGAAAGACATAGAAAGATGCGCAAGAACGGAGGATCGCCTGAAGGTAGCAGTCGCGGGCTGCGACGCCCTTGAAGACTCTTGCGCAGAAGGCACCTCGACAGCAGCACAGGGACGCCATTGCTGGGATTCCCTCAGCTTCGCCGCAGCCGCACGAGCCCTTCTGTGGCGAGACTTGCTCCCGGTCATGGTGGCGAAGTAGTATTCCAAGAGGTAAACAAAGTGGTGAACTGAGGAAGACGGCAAGAGCAAAGGTTAGTTCTTAAATTTGGCCTCCCCGTCTCCTCGGCACCTCGCGAGTAGTAATACTGGTCAAAGAGCAAACTTCAAGGCAGAGACTTGGTGGGCCATTCATCTCCAACTATACTTCCTCCGATCCGAATGATACCAAATTTTTGAATGACAAATCACCCAAAACAGTATTCCAAGAGTATATGTAAGCTTTCATTTTGGAGTGACTAAGAGCATCCACAACGTGTAGCCAAAAGTGGTTCCATATTTGATTTTTGGCTTTTGGAACTAGTTCCATACATTGTAGAGGTAGTTCCAAAACCAGAAAAACAGGCAACCGGAGCAAGTAGGTGCTCCGATGCCAAATTTCACTTTTGGCATTTGGAACTAGTTCCCTACATTGTGAGAGTAGTTCCATATTGGCTTTATGTGTTGTTTTAGCTTGATGGCGGGACCCACGTTATAAATATTTGGAACCACTACATTGTGGAGCTATTGCTATATTTCACACCAAAGCCAAATTCACCATCGTATCAGATTTGGCAATAGCAACATTGTGGATGCGCTAAGAAGGATGCAGGCTTACCTTTTCATTTTCATGTTATAAACTTGTTTAAATATTGGTTAAACCTAGGATTTGACCAAGATCAAATGGGCATAAAAATTCAGAAAAAATCAAAAAGATGAAAATCAAAGCACATAGTATTATTATGTCATATAGTAAGCATTCAAGTTGATAAACAAGGTCTAAACAACAAACTCGACATTATGAAGTCAACAACATGAAGAGAAGTGGTTTTGGGTTTCAAACATGGAAATTTCAAAAACCTCCCAAAAGCTTCATTTTAGAGTGACTAATATATATAAGAAGGATCCATGCCTGCTTACCACCTTTTCATTTTCATATTTTAAACTTGTTTAAATCCGTGTCAAATTAAACCAAGGATTTGACCAAAAGATTCAAATGGGCATAAAATTTTAAAAAAATCAGAAAAATGAAAAACAAAAGCATATAGTCTTCTTATGTCATATAGTAAGCATTCAAGTTGATAAACAAGGTTTGGACATGCATATTCAAACCTAGGCAAATCATGTATCTACCCCCTAGCCCCTAAACTCTATCTTATGAAGTCAAGCATGAAGAGAAGTGGTTTTGGGTTTCAAACATGAAAATTTCAAGAACATCCCAAAAACTTCATTTTAGAGTGACTAAGAAGGATACAGGCTTCCCCTTTTCATTTTCATGTTTTATACTTGTTTAAATCTTGGTCAAACCTAGGATTTGACAAAGATTCAAATGTGCATCAAAATAAAAAATCAGAAAAATTAAAAACCAAAGCACATAGTTTTCTTATGTCATATAGTTAGCATTAAAGTTGATATAAACAAGGTCTGGATATATTCAAACAAGAAAAATCATGTATCTACCCCTAACCCTAAACTCTGTCTTATGTAGTCAAGCATGAAGAGAAGTGGTTTTGGGTTTCAAACTTGGAAATTTCAAGAACCCCCAAAAGCTTCATTTTAGAGTGACTAAAGGATCCAGGTCGGGCTTACCTTTTATTTTCATGTTTTAAAATTGTTCAAATCTTGGTCAAACCGTATCTAGGATTTGATCTAGATTCAAATGGGCATAAAATTTCAAAAAAATGAAAAACCAAAGCATATAGCCTTCTTATGTCATATAGTAAGCACTCAAGTTGGTAAACAAGGTCTAGACATATTCAAACCAGAAAAATCATGTATCTACCCCTAACCCTAAACTTTGTCTTAATTATGAAGTCAAGCACGAAGAGAAGTCGTTTTGGGTTTCAAACATGGACATTTCAAAAACCCTCCCAAAAGCTTCATTGTGGTGTGACGTACTAAGAAGGATACATGCTTACATTTTCAACAACCCCCCTAAAAGCTTCATTATAGAGTGACTAAGAAAGGATCCAGTCTGGCGGGCTTACCTTTTATTTTCTTGTTTTAAACTTGTTCAAATCTCGGTCAAACCTAGGATTTGACCAAGATTCAAAATGTGCATCAAAATTTAAAAAAATTAAAAACCAAATTAAAGCGCATAGTGTTCTTATGTCATATAGTAAGCATTAAAGTTGATAAACAAGGTCTAGACACATATTCAAACAAGACAAATCATGTATCTATACCCCTAACCCCTAAACTCTATCTTATGAAGTCAACAACATGAAGAGAAGTGGTTTTGGGTTTCAAACATGGAAATTTCAAAAACCTCCCAAAAGCTTCATTTTAGAGTGACTAATATATATAAGAAGGATCCATGCCTGCTTACCACCTTTTCATTTTCATATTTTAAACTTGTTTAAATCCGTGTCAAATTAAACCAAGGATTTGACCAAAAGATTCAAATGGGCATAAAATTTAAAAAAAATCAGAAAAATGAAAAACAAAAGCATATAGTCTTCTAATGTCATATAGTAAGCATTCAAGTTGATAAACAAGGTTTGGACATGCATATTCAAACCTAGGCAAATCATGTATCTATCCCCTAGCCCCTAAACTCTATCTTATGAAGTCAAGCATGAAGAGAAGTGGTTTTGGGTTTCAAACATGAAAATTTCAAGAACATCCCAAAAACTTCATTTTAGAGTGACTAAGAAAGGATACAGGCTTCCCCTTTTCATTTTCATGTTTTATACTTGTTTAAATCTTGGTCAAACCTAGGATTTGACAAAGATTCAAATGTGCATCTATCAAAATAAAAAAATCAGAAAAATTAAAAACCAAAGCACATAGTTTTCTTATGTCATATATAGTTAGCATTAAAGTTGATATAAACAAGGTCTAGATATATTCAAACAAGAAAAATCATGTATCTACCCCTAACCCTAAACTCTATCTTATGTAGTCAAGCATGAAGAGAAGTGGTTTTGGGTTTCAAACTTGGAAATTTCAAGAACCCCCAAAAGCTTCATTTTAGAGTGACTAAAGGATCCAGGTCGGGCTTACCTTTTATTTTCATGTTTTAAAATTGTTCAAATCTTGGTCAAACTGTACCTAGGATTTGATCAAGATTCAAATGGGCATAAAATTTCAAAAAAAATGAAAAACCAAAGCATATAGCCTTCTTATGTCATATAGTAAGCACTCAAGTTGGTAAACAAGGTCTAGACATATTCAAACCAGAAAAATCATGTTTCTACCCCTAGCCCTAAACTTTGTCTTATGAAGTCAAGCACGAAGAGAAGTCGTTTTGGATTTCAAACATGGAAATTTCAAAAACCTTCCCAAAAGCTTCATTTTGGAGTGACTAAGAAGGATACAGGCTTACCTTTTCATTTTCATGTTTTAAACTTGTTTAAATATTGGTTAAGCCTAGGATTTGACCAAGATCAAATGGGCATAAAAATTCAGAAAAAATCAAAAAAAATGAAAACCAAAGCACATAGTATTATTATGTCATATAGTAAGCATTCAAGTTGATAAACAAGGTCTAAACAACAAACTAGACAAATCATGTATCTACCCCCTAACCCTAAACTCTGTCTTATGAAGTCAAGCATGAAGAGAAGTGGTTTTGGGTTTCAAACATGGAAATTTCAAAAAACTCCCAAAAGCTTCTCATTTTTGAGTGACTAAGAAGGATTCAGGCTTACCTTTTCATTTTCATGTTTTAAACTTGTTCAAATCTTGGTCAAACTTAGGATTTGACCAAGATTCAAATGTGCATAAAAATTGGGAGGAAGGGTATGAATTACAATTCAAAAAAAACAAGGTAACTTAAATACTTGGATGCCCCAAAGATGTGTGGAAGCCCAGAACAATGGCAAAACATGTGCGCACGCTGCATCCAATTCAAGTAGAACACATAGTAGGCATCGATAGTTTGACCTAAATTTGAAATCAAAGAGAAGGTGGTTAGAAAAAATCGAAATTGGCAAAGCAAAGCATGAAATCATAAATTTGTGATGCACTATAGCTATGAAAAGTATCAAACAATGCATACCAAAATGATTTTTTAGAGGAATACTAGTTCAACTTATTTTAATTTTATATTAGTAGCCCAAAATCGAACTAGTAGTTGGATATTTCTGAACTTGATCTGTAGTAGTGGGCAAAACCCTAGTTTAACCTATTTAATCATAGATTCGTAGGTCGATTTTTCTACTTTTTTATTATTACTATGCAGCACATGTGTGTTTGCCCGTCGAGTGAAACTCGGAGGAAGAAGGGATCACTCGGAAGGAGAGAAGAAGGGAGAGAATTATGGTGTCTCCCCTTTTTCGGGTGATGATGTTGACTTTTGTGCAGGGTTTGTCAGTGAGCAGGAGGAGCGAGCGAGCGAGTCGAGCGAGGCCGAGAATGAGAGAGATTTGTTTTTTTTGTGAGAGGGACAACCGAAGGATCCAGAAGGACCCACATACTTCCAATACGCATCCTGATGCGTCTTCTCTTGACAAAGAAAATGGCTGGGAGTTTGCGTACCTATTGCACGTGACTTGTGCTCACTGAAGTGTGGGACCTCACGCATGGGCACCACACGTAAGTGACAGACCTGTTGATGTAAAAACTCGGTTGATTATTATACTACTACATTTATACAAAGTTTCCTATGGATTCAAGGGTACGAAAGCCAAGTTAAATCATTTACATGACATTATTTTTTCCATGAAGCCAAGTTAACTCATTTATCAATTGGTACATTTTGGAGTGACTAAGAAGGATCCAGGCTTACTTTTTCATTTTCATGTTTTAAACATGTTTAAATCTTGGTCAAACCTATGACTTGACCAAGATTCAAATGGGCATAAAAATTCAAAAAAAAGAAAAACAAAAGCACACCGTCTTCCTATGTCATATATCAAGGTGATAAACAAGGTCTGCCATATTCAAACCACAAAAATCATGTATCTACCCCCTAACCCTAAACAAGGATCCAGGCTTACCCTTTTCATTTTCATGTTTTTAAACTTGTTCAAATCTTGGTCAAACTTAGGATTTGACGAAGATTCAAATGGGCGTAAAAATACTTAGAAAAATCATGTACGTATCTACCCCAAACCCTAAACTCTATCTTACGAAGCCAAGCATGAAGAGAAGTGGTTTTGGGTTTCAAACATGGAAATTTCAAAAACCTCCCAAAAGCTTCATTTTAGAGTGACTAAGAAGGATCCATGCTTACCTTTTATTTTCATGTTTTAAACATGTTCAAATCTTGGTCAAACCGTACGTACCTAGGATTTGACCAAGATTCAAATGGGCATAAAAATTCAAAAAAAAATGAAAAACCAAAGCACATAGCCTAGCTTCTTATATATGCCATATAGTAAGCACTCAAGCTAGTTGATAAACAAAGTCTAGACATATTCAAACCAGAAAAATCATGTATCTATATACCCCTAACCCTAAACTTTGTCTTAATTATGAAGTCAAGCACGAAGAGAAGTCGTTTTGGGTTTCAAACATGGACATTTCAAAAACCCTCCCAAAAGCTTCATTGTGGTGTGACGTACTAAGAAGGATACATGCTTACATTTTCAACAACCCCCCTAAAAGCTTCATTATAGAGTGACTAAGAAAGGATCCAGTCTGGCGGGCTTACCTTTTATTTTCTTGTTTTAAACTTGTTCAAATCTCGGTCAAACCTAGGATTTGACCAAGATTCAAAATGTGCATCAAAATTTAAAAAAATTAAAAACCAAATTAAAGCGCATAGTGTTCTTATGTCATATAGTAAGCATTAAAGTTGATAAACAAGGTCTAGACACATATTCAAACAAGACAAGTCATGTATCTATACCCCTAACCCCTAAACTCTATCTTATGAAGTCAACAACATGAAGAGAAGTGGTTTTGGGTTTCAAACATGGAAATTTCAAAAACCTCCCAAAAGCTTCATTTTAGAGTGACTAATATATATAAGAAGGATACATGCCTGCTTACCACCTTTTCATTTTCATATTTTAAACTTGTTTAAATCCGTGTCAAATTAAACCAAGGATTTGACCAAAAGATTCAAATGGGCATAAAATTTAAAAAAAATCAGAAAAATGAAAAACAAAAGCATATAGTCTTCTTATGTCATATAGTAAGCATTCAAGTTGATAAACAAGGTTTGGACATGCATATTCAAACCTAGGCAAATCATGTATCTATCCCCTAGCCCCTAAACTCTATCTTATGAAGTCAAGCATGAAGAGAAGTGGTTTTGGGTTTCAAACATGAAAATTTCAAGAACATCCCAAAAACTTCATTTTAGAGTGACTAAGAAAGGATACAGGCTTCCCCTTTTCATTTTCATGTTTTATACTTGTTTAAATCTTGGTCAAACCTAGGATTTGACAAAGATTCAAATGTGCATCTATCAAAATAAAAAAATCAGAAAAATTAAAAACCAAAGCACATAGTTTTCTTATGTCATATATAGTTAGCATTAAAGTTGATATAAACAAGGTCTAGATATATTCAAACAAGAAAAATCATGTATCTACCCCTAACCCTAAACTCTATCTTATGTAGTCAAGCATGAAGAGAAGTGGTTTTGGGTTTCAAACTTGGAAATTTCAAGAACCCCCCAAAAGCTTCATTTTAGAGTGACTAAAGGATCCAGGTCGGGCTTACCTTTTATTTTCATGTTTTAAAATTGTTCAAATCTTGGTCAAACTGTACCTAGGATTTGATCAAGATTCAAATGGGCATAAAATTTCAAAAAAAATGAAAAACCAAAGCATATAGCCTTCTTATGTCATATAGTAAGCACTCAAGTTGGTAAACAAGGTCTAGACATATTCAAACCAGAAAAATCATGTTTCTACCCCTAGCCCTAAACTTTGTCTTATGAAGTCAAGCACGAAGAGAAGTCGTTTTGGATTTCAAACATGGAAATTTCAAAAACCTTCCCAAAAGCTTCATTTTGGAGTGACTAAGAAGGATACAGGCTTACCTTTTCATTTTCATGTTTTAAACTTGTTTAAATATTGGTTAAGCCTAGGATTTGACCAAGATCAAATGGGCATAAAAATTCAGAAAAAATCAAAAAAAATGAAAACCAAAGCACATAGTATTATTATGTCATATAGTAAGCATTCAAGTTGATAAACAAGGTCTAAACAACAAACTAGACAAATCATGTATCTACCCCCTAACCCTAAACTCTGTCTTATGAAGTCAAGCATGAAGAGAAGTGGTTTTGGGTTTCAAACATGGAAATTTCAAAAAACTCCCAAAAGCTTCTCATTTTTGAGTGACTAAGAAGGATTCAGGCTTACCTTTTCATTTTCATGTTTTAAACTTGTTCAAATCTTGGTCAAACTTAGGATTTGACCAAGATTCAAATGTGCATAAAAATTGGGAGGAAGGGTATGAATTACAATTCAAAAAAACAAGGTAACTTAAATACTTGGATGCCCCAAAGATGTGTGGAAGCCCAGAACAATGGCAAAACATGTGCGCACGCTGCATCCAATTCAAGTAGAACACATAGTAGGCATCGATAGTTTGACCTAAATTTGAAATCAAAGAGAAGGTGGTTAGAAAAAATCGAAATTGGCAAAGCAAAGCATGAAATCATAAATTTGTGATGCACTATAGCTATGAAAAGTATCAAACAATGCATACCAAAATGATTTTTTAGAGGAATACTAGTTCAACTTATTTTAATTTTATATTAGTAGCCCAAAATCGAACTAGTAGTTGGATATTTCTGAACTTGATCTGTAGTAGTGGGCAAAACCCTAGTTTAACCTATTTAATCATAGATTCGTAGGTCGATTTTTCTACTTTTTTATTATTACTATGCAGCACATGTGTGTTTGCCCGTCGAGTGAAACTCGGAGGAAGAAGGGATCACTCGGAAGGAGAGAAGAAGGGAGAGAATTATGGTGTCTCCCCTTTTTCGGGTGATGATGTTGACTTTTGTGCAGGGTTTGTCAGTGAGCAGGAGCGAGCGAGCGAGCGAGCGAGCGAGGCCGAGAATGAGAGAGATTTGTTTTTTTTGTGAGAGGGACAACCGAAGGATCCAGAAGGACCCACATACTTCCAATACGCATCCTGATGCGTCTTCTCTTGACAAAGAAAATGGCTGGGAGTTTGCGTACCTATTGCACGTGACTTGTGCTCACTGAAGTGTGGGACCTCACGCATGGGCACCACACGTAAGTGACAGACCTGTTGATGTAAAAACTCGGTTGATTATTATACTACTACATTTATACAAAGTTTCCTATGGATTCAAGGGTACGAAAGCCAAGTTAAATCATTTACATGACATTATTTTTTCCATGAAGCCAAGTTAACTCATTTATCAATTGGTACATTTTGGAGTGACTAAGAAGGATCCAGGCTTACTTTTTCATTTTCATGTTTTAAACATGTTTAAATCTTGGTCAAACCTATGACTTGACCAAGATTCAAATGGGCATAAAAATTCAAAAAAAAGAAAAACAAAAGCACACCGTCTTCCTATGTCATATATCAAGGTGATAAACAAGGTCTGCCATATTCAAACCACAAAAATCATGTATCTACCCCCTAACCCTAAACAAGGATCCAGGCTTACCCTTTTCATTTTCATGTTTTTAAACTTGTTCAAATCTTGGTCAAACTTAGGATTTGACGAAGATTCAAATGGGCGTAAAAATACTTAGAAAAATCATGTACGTATCTACCCCAAACCCTAAACTCTATCTTACGAAGCCAAGCATGAAGAGAAGTGGTTTTGGGTTTCAAACATGGAAATTTCAAAAACCTCCCAAAAGCTTCATTTTAGAGTGACTAAGAAGGATCCATGCTTACCTTTTATTTTCATGTTTTAAACATGTTCAAATCTTGGTCAAACCGTACGTACCTAGGATTTGACCAAGATTCAAATGGGCATAAAAATTCAAAAAAAATGAAAAACCAAAGCACATAGCCTAGCTTCTTATATATGCCATATAGTAAGCACTCAAGCTAGTTGATAAACAAAGTCTAGACATATTCAAACCAGAAAAATCATGTATCTATATACCCCTAACCCTAAACTTTGTCTTAATTATGAAGTCAAGCACGAAGAGAAGTCGTTTTGGGTTTCAAACATGGACATTTCAAAAACCCTCCCAAAAGCTTCATTGTGGTGTGACGTACTAAGAAGGATACATGCTTACATTTTCAACAACCCCCCTAAAAGCTTCATTATAGAGTGACTAAGAAAGGATCCAGTCTGGCGGGCTTACCTTTTATTTTCTTGTTTTAAACTTGTTCAAATCTCGGTCAAACCTAGGATTTGACCAAGATTCAAAATGTGCATCAAAATTTAAAAAAATTAAAAACCAAATTAAAGCGCATAGTGTTCTTATGTCATATAGTAAGCATTAAAGTTGATAAACAAGGTCTAGACACATATTCAAACAAGACAAGTCATGTATCTATACCCCTAACCCCTAAACTCTATCTTATGAAGTCAACAACATGAAGAGAAGTGGTTTTGGGTTTCAAACATGGAAATTTCAAAAACCTCCCAAAAGCTTCATTTTAGAGTGACTAATATATATAAGAAGGATCCATGCCTGCTTACCACCTTTTCATTTTCATATTTTAAACTTGTTTAAATCCGTGTCAAATTAAACCAAGGATTTGACCAAAAGATTCAAATGGGCATAAAATTTTAAAAAAATCAGAAAAATGAAAAACAAAAGCATATAGTCTTCTTATGTCATATAGTAAGCATTCAAGTTGATAAACAAGGTTTGGACATGCATATTCAAACCTAGGCAAATCATGTATCTATCCCCTAGCCCCTAAACTCTATCTTATGAAGTCAAGCATGAAGAGAAGTGGTTTTGGGTTTCAAACATGAAAATTTCAAGAACATCCCAAAAACTTCATTTTAGAGTGACTAAGAAAGGATACAGGCTTCCCCTTTTCATTTTCATGTTTTATACTTGTTTAAATCTTGGTCAAACCTAGGATTTGACAAAGATTCAAATGTGCATCTATCAAAATAAAAAAATCAGAAAAATTAAAAACCAAAGCACATAGTTTTCTTATGTCATATATAGTTAGCATTAAAGTTGATATAAACAAGGTCTAGATATATTCAAACAAGAAAAATCATGTATCTACCCCTAACCCTAAACTCTGTCTTATGTAGTCAAGCATGAAGAGAAGTGGTTTTGGGTTTCAAACTTGGAAATTTCAAGAACCCCCCAAAAGCTTCATTTTAGAGTGACTAAAGGATCCAGGTCGGGCTTACCTTTTATTTTCATGTTTTAAAATTGTTCAAATCTTGGTCAAACCGTACCTAGGATTTGATCAAGATTCAAATGGGCATAAAATTTCAAAAAAAATGAAAAACCAAAGCATATAGCCTTCTTATGTCATATAGTAAGCACTCAAGTTGGTAAACAAGGTCTAGACATATTCAAACCAGAAAAATCATGTTTCTACCCCTAGCCCTAAACTTTGTCTTATGAAGTCAAGCACGAAGAGAAGTCGTTTTGGATTTCAAACATGGAAATTTCAAAAACCTTCCCAAAAGCTTCATTTTGGAGTGACTAAGAAGGATACAGGCTTACCTTTTCATTTTCATGTTTTAAACTTGTTTAAATATTGGTTAAGCCTAGGATTTGACCAAGATCAAATGGGCATAAAAATTCAGAAAAAATCAAAAAAAATGAAAACCAAAGCACATAGTATTATTATGTCATATAGTAAGCATTCAAGTTGATAAACAAGGTCTAAACAACAAACTAGACAAATCATGTATCTACCCCCTAACCCTAAACTCTGTCTTATGAAGTCAAGCATGAAGAGAAGTGGTTTTGGGTTTCAAACATGGAAATTTCAAAAAACTCCCAAAAGCTTCTCATTTTTGAGTGACTAAGAAGGATTCAGGCTTACCTTTTCATTTTCATGTTTTAAACTTGTTCAAATCTTGGTCAAACTTAGGATTTGACCAAGATTCAAATGTGCATAAAAATTGGGAGGAAGGGTATGAATTACAATTCAAAAAAACAAGGTAACTTAAATACTTGGATGCCCCAAAGATGTGTGGAAGCCCAGAACAATGGCAAAACATGTGCGCACGCTGCATCCAATTCAAGTAGAACACATAGTAGGCATCGATAGTTTGACCTAAATTTGAAATCAAAGAGAAGGTGGTTAGAAAAAATCGAAATTGGCAAAGCAAAGCATGAAATCATAAATTTGTGATGCACTATAGCTATGAAAAGTATCAAACAATGCATACCAAAATGATTTTTTAGAGGAATACTAGTTCAACTTATTTTAATTTTATATTAGTAGCCCAAAATCGAACTAGTAGTTGGATATTTCTGAACTTGATCTGTAGTAGTGGGCAAAACCCTAGTTTAACCTATTTAATCATAGATTCGTAGGTCGATTTTTCTACTTTTTTATTATTACTATGCAGCACATGTGTGTTTGCCCGTCGAGTGAAACTCGGAGGAAGAGGGATCACTCGGAAGGAGAGAAGAAGGGAGAGAATTATGGTGTCTCCCCTTTTTCGGGTGATGATGTTGACTTTTGTGCAGGGTTTGTCAGTGAGCAGGAGCGAGCGAGCGAGCGAGCGAGTCGAGCGAGGCCGAGAATGAGAGAGTTTTTTTTTGTGAGAGGGACAACCGAAGGATCCAGAAGGACCCACATACTTCCAATACGCATCCTGATGCGTCTTCTCTTGACAAAGAAAATGGCTGGGAGTTTGCGTACCTATTGCACGTGACTTGTGCTCACTGAAGTGTGGGACCTCACGCATGGGCACCACACGTAAGTGACAGACCTGTTGATGTAAAAACTCGGTTGATTATTATACTACTACATTTATACAAAGTTTCCTATGGATTCAAGGGTACGAAAGCCAAGTTAAATCATTTACATGACATTATTTTTTCCATGAAGCCAAGTTAACTCATTTATCAATTGGTACATTTTGGAGTGACTAAGAAGGATCCAGGCTTACTTTTTCATTTTCATGTTTTAAACATGTTTAAATCTTGGTCAAACCTATGACTTGACCAAGATTCAAATGGGCATAAAAATTCAAAAAAAAGAAAAACAAAAGCACACCGTCTTCCTATGTCATATATCAAGGTGATAAACAAGGTCTGCCATATTCAAACCACAAAAATCATGTATCTACCCCCTAACCCTAAACAAGGATCCAGGCTTACCCTTTTCATTTTCATGTTTTTAAACTTGTTCAAATCTTGGTCAAACTTAGGATTTGACGAAGATTCAAATGGGCGTAAAAATACTTAGAAAAATCATGTACGTATCTACCCCAAACCCTAAACTCTATCTTACGAAGCCAAGCATGAAGAGAAGTGGTTTTGGGTTTCAAACATGGAAATTTCAAAAACCTCCCAAAAGCTTCATTTTAGAGTGACTAAGAAGGATCCATGCTTACCTTTTATTTTCATGTTTTAAACATGTTCAAATCTTGGTCAAACCGTACGTACCTAGGATTTGACCAAGATTCAAATGGGCATAAAAATTCAAAAAAAAATGAAAAACCAAAGCACATAGCCTAGCTTCTTATATATGCCATATAGTAAGCACTCAAGCTAGTTGATAAACAAAGTCTAGACATATTCAAACCAGAAAAATCATGTATCTATATACCCCTAACCCTAAACTTTGTCTTAATTATGAAGTCAAGCACGAAGAGAAGTCGTTTTGGGTTTCAAACATGGACATTTCAAAAACCCTCCCAAAAGCTTCATTGTGGTGTGACGTACTAAGAAGGATACATGCTTACATTTTCAACAACCCCCCTAAAAGCTTCATTATAGAGTGACTAAGAAAGGATCCAGTCTGGCGGGCTTACCTTTTATTTTCTTGTTTTAAACTTGTTCAAATCTCGGTCAAACCTAGGATTTGACCAAGATTCAAAATGTGCATCAAAATTTAAAAAAATTAAAAACCAAATTAAAGCGCATAGTGTTCTTATGTCATATAGTAAGCATTAAAGTTGATAAACAAGGTCTAGACACATATTCAAACAAGACAAGTCATGTATCTATACCCCTAACCCCTAAACTCTATCTTATGAAGTCAACAACATGAAGAGAAGTGGTTTTGGGTTTCAAACATGGAAATTTCAAAAACCTCCCAAAAGCTTCATTTTAGAGTGACTAATATATATAAGAAGGATCCATGCCTGCTTACCACCTTTTCATTTTCATATTTTAAACTTGTTTAAATCCGTGTCAAATTAAACCAAGGATTTGACCAAAAGATTCAAATGGGCATAAAATTTTAAAAAAAATCAGAAAAATGAAAAACAAAAGCATATAGTCTTCTTATGTCATATAGTAAGCATTCAAGTTGATAAACAAGGTTTGGACATGCATATTCAAACCTAGGCAAATCATGTATCTATCCCCTAGCCCCTAAACTCTATCTTATGAAGTCAAGCATGAAGAGAAGTGGTTTTGGGTTTCAAACATGAAAATTTCAAGAACATCCCAAAAACTTCATTTTAGAGTGACTAAGAAAGGATACAGGCTTCCCCTTTTCATTTTCATGTTTTATACTTGTTTAAATCTTGGTCAAACCTAGGATTTGACAAAGATTCAAATGTGCATCAAAATAAAAAAATCAGAAAAATTAAAAACCAAAGCACATAGTTTTCTTATGTCATATATAGTTAGCATTAAAGTTGATATAAACAAGGTCTAGATATATTCAAACAAGAAAAATCATGTATCTACCCCTAACCCTAAACTCTGTCTTATGTAGTCAAGCATGAAGAGAAGTGGTTTTGGGTTTCAAACTTGGAAATTTCAAGAACCCCCCAAAAGCTTCATTTTAGAGTGACTAAAGGATCCAGGTCGGGCTTACCTTTTATTTTCATGTTTTAAAATTGTTCAAATCTTGGTCAAACTGTACCTAGGATTTGATCAAGATTCAAATGGGCATAAAATTTCAAAAAAAATGAAAAACCAAAGCATATAGCCTTCTTATGTCATATAGTAAGCACTCAAGTTGGTAAACAAGGTCTAGACATATTCAAACCAGAAAAATCATGTTTCTACCCCTAGCCCTAAACTTTGTCTTATGAAGTCAAGCACGAAGAGAAGTCGTTTTGGATTTCAAACATGGAAATTTCAAAAACCTTCCCAAAAGCTTCATTTTGGAGTGACTAAGAAGGATACAGGCTTACCTTTTCATTTTCATGTTTTAAACTTGTTTAAATATTGGTTAAGCCTAGGATTTGACCAAGATCAAATGGGCATAAAAATTCAGAAAAAATCAAAAAAATGAAAACCAAAGCACATAGTATTATTATGTCATATAGTAAGCATTCAAGTTGATAAACAAGGTCTAAACAACAAACTAGACAAATCATGTATCTACCCCCTAACCCTAAACTCTGTCTTATGAAGTCAAGCATGAAGAGAAGTGGTTTTGGGTTTCAAACATGGAAATTTCAAAAAACTCCCAAAAGCTTCTCATTTTTGAGTGACTAAGAAGGATTCAGGCTTACCTTTTCATTTTCATGTTTTAAACTTGTTCAAATCTTGGTCAAACTTAGGATTTGACCAAGATTCAAATGTGCATAAAAATTGGGAGGAAGGGTATGAATTACAATTCAAAAAAACAAGGTAACTTAAATACTTGGATGCCCCAAAGATGTGTGGAAGCCCAGAACAATGGCAAAACATGTGCGCACGCTGCATCCAATTCAAGTAGAACACATAGTAGGCATCGATAGTTTGACCTAAATTTGAAATCAAAGAGAAGGTGGTTAGAAAAAATCGAAATTGGCAAAGCAAAGCATGAAATCATAAATTTGTGATGCACTATAGCTATGAAAAGTATCAAACAATGCATACCAAAATGATTTTTTAGAGGAATACTAGTTCAACTTATTTTAATTTTATATTAGTAGCCCAAAATCGAACTAGTAGTTGGATATTTCTGAACTTGATCTGTAGTAGTGGGCAAAACCCTAGTTTAACCTATTTAATCATAGATTCGTAGGTCGATTTTTCTACTTTTTTATTATTACTATGCAGCACATGTGTGTTTGCCCGTCGAGTGAAACTCGGAGGAAGAAGGGATCACTCGGAAGGAGAGAAGAAGGGAGAGAATTATGGTGTCTCCCCTTTTTCGGGTGATGATGTTGACTTTTGTGCAGGGTTTGTCAGTGAGCAGGAGCGAGCGAGCGAGCGAGTCGAGCGAGGCCGAGAATGAGAGAGATTGTTTTTTTTTGTGAGAGGGACAACC
Source organism: Lolium multiflorum (assembly GCA_030979885.1). Lineage (NCBI taxonomy): Eukaryota > Viridiplantae > Streptophyta > Magnoliopsida > Poales > Poaceae > Lolium > Lolium multiflorum. Next base: position 220,619,254 of record CM061749.1, on the reverse strand, counting down.
GAAGGATCCAGAAGGACCCACATACTTCCAATACGCATCCTGATGCGTCTTCTCTTGACAAAGAAAATGGCTGGGAGTTTGCGTACCTATTGCACGTGACTTGTGCTCACTGAAGTGTGGGACCTCACGCATGGGCACCACACGTAAGTGACAGACCTGTTGATGTAAAAACTCGGTTGATTATTATACTACTACATTTATACAAAGTTTCCTATGGATTCAAGGGTACGAAAGCCAAGTTAAATCATTTACATGACATTATTTTTTCCATGAAGCCAAGTTAACTCATTTATCAATTGGTACATTTTGGAGTGACTAAGAAGGATCCAGGCTTACTTTTTCATTTTCATGTTTTAAACATGTTTAAATCTTGGTCAAACCTATGACTTGACCAAGATTCAAATGGGCATAAAAATTCAAAAAAAAGAAAAACAAAAGCACACCGTCTTCCTATGTCATATATCAAGGTGATAAACAAGGTCTGCCATATTCAAACCACAAAAATCATGTATCTACCCCCTAACCCTAAACAAGGATCCAGGCTTACCCTTTTCATTTTCATGTTTTTAAACTTGTTCAAATCTTGGTCAAACTTAGGATTTGACGAAGATTCAAATGGGCGTAAAAATACTTAGAAAAATCATGTACGTATCTACCCCAAACCCTAAACTCTATCTTACGAAGCCAAGCATGAAGAGAAGTGGTTTTGGGTTTCAAACATGGAAATTTCAAAAACCTCCCAAAAGCTTCATTTTAGAGTGACTAAGAAGGATCCATGCTTACCTTTTATTTTCATGTTTTAAACATGTTCAAATCTTGGTCAAACCGTACGTACCTAGGATTTGACCAAGATTCAAATGGGCATAAAAATTCAAAAAAAATGAAAAACCAAAGCACATAGCCTAGCTTCTTATATATGCCATATAGTAAGCACTCAAGCTAGTTGATAAACAAAGTCTAGACATATTCAAACCAGAAAAATCATGTATCTACCCCTAACCCTAAACTTTGTCTTAATTATGAAGTCAAGCACGAAGAGAAGTCGTTTTGGGTTTCAAACATGGACATTTCAAAAACCCTCCCAAAAGCTTCATTGTGGTGTGACGTACTAAGAAGGATACATGCTTACATTTTCAACAACCCCCCTAAAAGCTTCATTATAGAGTGACTAAGAAAGGATCCAGTCTGGCGGGCTTACCTTTTATTTTCTTGTTTTAAACTTGTTCAAATCTCGGTCAAACCTAGGATTTGACCAAGATTCAAAATGTGCATCAAAATTTAAAAAAATTAAAAACCAAATTAAAGCGCATAGTGTTCTTATGTCATATAGTAAGCATTAAAGTTGATAAACAAGGTCTAGACACATATTCAAACAAGACAAATCATGTATCTATACCCCTAACCCCTAAACTCTATCTTATGAAGTCAACAACATGAAGAGAAGTGGTTTTGGGTTTCAAACATGGAAATTTCAAAAACCTCCCAAAAGCTTCATTTTAGAGTGACTAATATATATAAGAAGGATCCATGCCTGCTTACCACCTTTTCATTTTCATATTTTAAACTTGTTTAAATCCGTGTCAAATTAAACCAAGGATTTGACCAAAAGATTCAAATGGGCATAAAATTTTAAAAAAAATCAGAAAAATGAAAAACAAAAGCATATAGTCTTCTTATGTCATATAGTAAGCATTCAAGTTGATAAACAAGGTTTGGACATGCATATTCAAACCTAGGCAAATCATGTATCTATCCCCTAGCCCCTAAACTCTATCTTATGAAGTCAAGCATGAAGAGAAGTGGTTTTGGGTTTCAAACATGAAAATTTCAAGAACATCCCAAAAACTTCATTTTAGAGTGACTAAGAAAGGATACAGGCTTCCCCTTTTCATTTTCATGTTTTATACTTGTTTAAATCTTGGTCAAACCTAGGATTTGACAAAGATTCAAATGTGCATCTATCAAAATAAAAAAATCAGAAAAATTAAAAACCAAAGCACATAGTTTTCTTATGTCATATATAGTTAGCATTAAAGTTGATATAAACAAGGTCTAGATATATTCAAACAAGAAAAATCATGTATCTACCCCTAACCCTAAACTCTGTCTTATGTAGTCAAGCATGAAGAGAAGTGGTTTTGGGTTTCAAACTTGGAAATTTCAAGAACCCCCCAAAAGCTTCATTTTAGAGTGACTAAAGGATCCAGGTCGGGCTTACCTTTTATTTTCATGTTTTAAAATTGTTCAAATCTTGGTCAAACTGTACCTAGGATTTGATCAAGATTCAAATGGGCATAAAATTTCAAAAAAAATGAAAAACCAAAGCATATAGCCTTCTTATGTCATATAGTAAGCACTCAAGTTGGTAAACAAGGTCTAGACATATTCAAACCAGAAAAATCATGTTTCTACCCCTAGCCCTAAACTTTGTCTTATGAAGTCAAGCACGAAGAGAAGTCGTTTTGGATTTCAAACATGGAAATTTCAAAAACCTTCCCAAAAGCTTCATTTTGGAGTGACTAAGAAGGATACAGGCTTACCTTTTCATTTTCATGTTTTAAACTTGTTTAAATATTGGTTAAGCCTAGGATTTGACCAAGATCAAATGGGCATAAAAATTCAGAAAAAATCAAAAAAATGAAAACCAAAGCACATAGTATTATTATGTCATATAGTAAGCATTCAAGTTGATAAACAAGGTCTAAACAACAAACTAGACAAATCATGTATCTACCCCCTAACCCTAAACTCTGTCTTATGAAGTCAAGCATGAAGAGAAGTGGTTTTGGGTTTCAAACATGGAAATTTCAAAAAACTCCCAAAAGCTTCTCATTTTTGAGTGACTAAGAAGGATTCAGGCTTACCTTTTCATTTTCATGTTTTAAACTTGTTCAAATCTTGGTCAAACTTAGGATTTGACCAAGATTCAAATGTGCATAAAAATTGGGAGGAAGGGTATGAATTACAATTCAAAAAAACAAGGTAACTTAAATACTTGGATGCCCCAAAGATGTGTGGAAGCCCAGAACAATGGCAAAACATGTGCGCACGCTGCATCCAATTCAAGTAGAACACATAGTAGGCATCGATAGTTTGACCTAAATTTGAAATCAAAGAGAAGGTGGTTAGAAAAAATCGAAATTGGCAAAGCAAAGCATGAAATCATAAATTTGTGATGCACTATAGCTATGAAAAGTATCAAACAATGCATACCAAAATGATTTTTTAGAGGAATACTAGTTCAACTTATTTTAATTTTATATTAGTAGCCCAAAATCGAACTAGTAGTTGGATATTTCTGAACTTGATCTGTAGTAGTGGGCAAAACCCTAGTTTAACCTATTTAATCATAGATTCGTAGGTCGATTTTTCTACTTTTTTATTATTACTATGCAGCACATGTGTGTTTGCCCGTCGAGTGAAACTCGGAGGAAGAAGGGATCACTCGGAAGGAGAGAAGAAGGGAGAGAATTATGGTGTCTCCCCTTTTTCGGGTGATGATGTTGACTTTTGTGCAGGGTTTGTCAGTGAGCAGGAGCGAGCGAGCGAGCGAGTCGAGCGAGGCCGAGAATGAGAGAGATTTGTTTTTTGTGAGAGGGACAACCGAAGGATCCAGAAGGACCCACATACTTCCAATACGCATCCTGATGCGTCTTCTCTTGACAAAGAAAATGGCTGGGAGTTTGCGTACCTATTGCACGTGACTTGTGCTCACTGAAGTGTGGGACCTCACGCATGGGCACCACACGTAAGTGACAGACCTGTTGATGTAAAAACTCGGTTGATTATTATACTACTACATTTATACAAAGTTTCCTATGGATTCAAGGGTACGAAAGCCAAGTTAAATCATTTACATGACATTATTTTTTCCATGAAGCCAAGTTAACTCATTTATCAATTGGTACATTTTGGAGTGACTAAGAAGGATCCAGGCTTACTTTTTCATTTTCATGTTTTAAACATGTTTAAATCTTGGTCAAACCTATGACTTGACCAAGATTCAAATGGGCATAAAAATTCAAAAAAAAACAAAAGCACACCGTCTTCATATGTCATATATCAAGGTGATAAACAAGGTCTGCCATATTCAAACCACAAAAATCATGTATCTACCCCCTAACCCTAAACAAGGATCCAGGCTTACCCTTTTCATTTTCATGTTTTTAAACTTGTTCAAATCTTGGTCAAACTTAGGATTTGACGAAGATTCAAATGGGCGTAAAAATACTTAGAAAAATCATGTACGTATCTACCCCAAACCCTAAACTCTATCTTACGAAGCCAAGCATGAAGAGAAGTGGTTTTGGGTTTCAAACATGGAAATTTCAAAAACCTCCCAAAAGCTTCATTTTAGAGTGACTAAGAAGGATCCATGCTTACCTTTTATTTTCATGTTTTAAACATGTTCAAATCTTGGTCAAACCGTACGTACCTAGGATTTGACCAAGATTCAAATGGGCATAAAAATTCAAAAAAAATGAAAAACCAAAGCACATAGCCTAGCTTCTTATATATGCCATATAGTAAGCACTCAAGCTAGTTGATAAACAAAGTCTAGACATATTCAAACCAGAAAAATCATGTATCTATATACCCCTAACCCTAAACTTTGTCTTAATTATGAAGTCAAGCACGAAGAGAAGTCGTTTTGGGTTTCAAACATGGACATTTCAAAAACCCTCCCAAAAGCTTCATTGTGGTGTGACGTACTAAGAAGGATACATGCTTACATTTTCAACAACCCCCCTAAAAGCTTCATTATAGAGTGACTAAGAAAGGATCCAGTCTGGCGGGCTTACCTTTTATTTTCTTGTTTTAAACTTGTTCAAATCTCGGTCAAACCTAGGATTTGACCAAGATTCAAAATGTGCATCAAAATTTAAAAAAATTAAAAACCAAATTAAAGCGCATAGTGTTCTTATGTCATATAGTAAGCATTAAAGTTGATAAACAAGGTCTAGACACATATTCAAACAAGACAAGTCATGTATCTATACCCCTAACCCCTAAACTCTATCTTATGAAGTCAACAACATGAAGAGAAGTGGTTTTGGGTTTCAAACATGGAAATTTCAAAAACCTCCCAAAAGCTTCATTTTAGAGTGACTAATATATATAAGAAGGATACATGCCTGCTTACCACCTTTTCATTTTCATATTTTAAACTTGTTTAAATCCGTGTCAAATTAAACCAAGGATTTGACCAAAAGATTCAAATGGGCATAAAATTTTAAAAAAATCAGAAAAATGAAAAACAAAAGCATATAGTCTTCTTATGTCATATAGTAAGCATTCAAGTTGATAAACAAGGTTTGGACATGCATATTCAAACCTAGGCAAATCATGTATCTATCCCCTAGCCCCTAAACTCTATCTTATGAAGTCAAGCATGAAGAGAAGTGGTTTTGGGTTTCAAACATGAAAATTTCAAGAACATCCCAAAAACTTCATTTTAGAGTGACTAAGAAAGGATACAGGCTTCCCCTTTTCATTTTCATGTTTTATACTTGTTTAAATCTTGGTCAAACCTAGGATTTGACAAAGATTCAAATGTGCATCTATCAAAATAAAAAAATCAGAAAAATTAAAAACCAAAGCACATAGTTTTCTTATGTCATATATAGTTAGCATTAAAGTTGATATAAACAAGGTCTAGATATATTCAAACAAGAAAAATCATGTATCTACCCCTAACCCTAAACTCTATCTTATGTAGTCAAGCATGAAGAGAAGTGGTTTTGGGTTTCAAACTTGGAAATTTCAAGAACCCCCCAAAAGCTTCATTTTAGAGTGACTAAAGGATCCAGGTCGGGCTTACCTTTTATTTTCATGTTTTAAAATTGTTCAAATCTTGGTCAAACTGTACCTAGGATTTGATCAAGATTCAAATGGGCATAAAATTTCAAAAAAATGAAAAACCAAAGCATATAGCCTTCTTATGTCATATAGTAAGCACTCAAGTTGGTAAACAAGGTCTAGACATATTCAAACCAGAAAAATCATGTTTCTACCCCTAGCCCTAAACTTTGTCTTATGAAGTCAAGCACGAAGAGAAGTCGTTTTGGATTTCAAACATGGAAATTTCAAAAACCTTCCCAAAAGCTTCATTTTGGAGTGACTAAGAAGGATACAGGCTTACCTTTTCATTTTCATGTTTTAAACTTGTTTAAATATTGGTTAAGCCTAGGATTTGACCAAGATCAAATGGGCATAAAAATTCAGAAAAAATCAAAAAAAAAAACCAAAGCACATAGTATTATTATGTCATATAGTAAGCATTCAAGTTGATAAACAAGGTCTAAACAACAAACTAGACAAATCATGTATCTACCCCCTAACCCTAAACTCTGTCTTATGAAGTCAAGCATGAAGAGAAGTGGTTTTGGGTTTCAAACATGGAAATTTCAAAAAACTCCCAAAAGCTTCTCATTTTGAGTGACTAAGAAGGATTCAGGCTTACCTTTTCATTTTCATGTTTTAAACTTGTTCAAATCTTGGTCAAACTTAGGATTTGACCAAGATTCAAATGTGCATAAAAATTGGGAGGAAGGGTATGAATTACAATTCAAAAAAAACAAGGTAACTTAAATACTTGGATGCCCCAAAGATGTGTGGAAGCCCAGAACAATGGCAAAACATGTGCGCACGCTGCATCCAATTCAAGTAGAACACATAGTAGGCATCGATAGTTTGACCTAAATTTGAAATCAAAGAGAAGGTGGTTAGAAAAAATCGAAATTGGCAAAGCAAAGCATGAAATCATAAATTTGTGATGCACTATAGCTATGAAAAGTATCAAACAATGCATACCAAAATGATTTTTTAGAGGAATACTAGTTCAACTTATTTTAATTTTATATTAGTAGCCCAAAATCGAACTAGTAGTTGGTAAACAAGGTCTAAACAACAAACTAGACAAATCATGTATTTACCCCCTAACCCTAAACTCTGTCTTATGAAGTCAAGCATGAAGAGAAGTGGTTTTGGGTTTCAAACTTGGAAATTTCAAGAACCCCCCAAAAGCTTCATTTTAGAGTGACTAAGAAGGATCCATGCTTACCTTTTCATTTTCATGTTTTAAACTTGTTTACATCTTGGTCATAGCTAGTGTATTTGACCAAGATTCAAATGGGCATAAAATTTAAAAAAAAATGAAAAACCAAAGTACATAGTCTTCTTATGTCATATAGTAAGCATTCAAGCTGATAAACAAGGTCTAGACATATTCAAACCAAACAAATCATGTATCTACCCCCTAACCCCTAAACTTTATCTTATGAAGCCAAGCATGAAGAGAAGTGGTTCTTGGTTTCAAACATGGAAATATCAAAAACCTCCCAAAAGCTTCATTTTAGAGTGACTAAGAAGTATCCATGCTTACCTTTTCATTTTCATATTTTAAACTTGTTTAAATCATTGTCAAACCTAGGATTATACCAAGATACAAATATGGGCACAAAACCCTCTTAGCCAAAATCAACTACGAGCAAGATTTTCTGTATTGTAGATGCCCCAATTGACTCTCATCCCCAATGTAGTCTTTTTTATGTCAGTATAGACTTCTTTACTGGATGTATACTATCGTACATGGCATGCATTTGCCTAATGAGCAGCATTGTTTAGCCGTTCTAGCCAACCCGATCAATCTGTCAAGCTTCATGCACGAGATGCCATGTTTATGGCCCTTTTGTTGTGGCTTTTTTTGGCTTTTGGCTTTGGCAAAAGCCAAAAAAAGCACGTAAATAGGTGCTTTTTTGGGCTTTTGGATTTTGGAAGCCAAGAACAAAGATTCTATTCTTTTTCCAAAATCCAAAGCTTTTGCTTTGCCAAAGCCAAAATAAGCCACAACAAAAGGGTAATTTACTCCCTCGCTCCGGTGATCCGATCCATATTTCTTGGTGCTAAAAAGAATGTGAATCGGAGGGAGTACTTTTCTTAGATAGTACTATATCAGTTCAAAAAAAAGTACAGTACTACTACATCACAAATGCATCAAAAGAGTACTACTGTACATCACAAGACCACGACAGTTGTATAGTATAGAGTTTAATGCTGAACTTTAAACAGGACCAGGAGCATCAGGGCCAGCAGCAGGGGCGTTGACCGGCAACAAACCAGGCAAAAGACGTAAGGAAGAGGCCATATGCTGCGTGCTTGGCCTTGATTGCAGGGTGGTGATTCTTCGCCGCTCGCCATGTATTCACGCCGTACCAGTTCCGCGTCGCCCGCGAGCGGATCGAAGCGATCCCGCGCGCCGGACACGCTCGAGGAGGCGTGGCGGCTCCAGTGCAAGCAGTCCGCCGCCGGGAGTCGGCGCGCGGCGTGCAGGTACAGAGGCTCCCTGTACATGCCGTCGTCGCTCCGCGAGTTCGCCCCGGGCGGGCTCTGGTACAAGGCGGATCCGCCGCTCAAACCGATGAGCGGCCCCGTCTTCAACAAATGGCGCGCCGACCGGGAGAGGAACCGCCGGTCGAAGGCGGCGTGGGAGGCGAGCACCAGCGGCGGATTCGCGCCGCCAGCCGGCGAGGAGGCGGAGGAGGCGGAGGAAGGGGAAGACCCCCTCTTCTTGAAGGCGCTGGCCGCGTCCCTCAAGGACGATGCCGACAAGAAGAGGGCGGAGGAAGAAGACAAGGCGGCGGCCATCGCCGCCGTGAAGGAGAAGGAGGCGCGGGATGCGGAGGAGAACGCGACCATCATCTTCCTCGACGACTAGATAGGTTAGAAGTCGCGATAAGGATCGCGCAATTCTGTATGTATGATCCGTATGTATGATCAACTATGAATTATGAACAATGAACTATCAAACCAAACCACATAGTTTTTTTTATGTCATATAGTAAGAATTCAAGTTGATAAAACAAGGTCTAGACATATTCAAACTAGACAAATCACGTATATCTACCCCTAACCCTAAACTCTGTCTTATGAAGTAAAGCATGAAGAGAACTGGTTTTGGGTTTCAAACATGGAAATTTCAAAAACCTTCCCAAAAGCTTCATTTTGGAGTGACTAAGAAGGATGCAGGCTTACCTTTTCATTTTCATGTCTTAAACATGTTTAAATCTTGGTTAAACCTAGGATTTGACCAAGATCAAATGTGCAAAAAAATCAGAAAAAATCAAAAAAATGAAAACTAAAGCACATAGTATTCTTATGTCATATAGTAAGCATTCAAGTTGATAAACAAGGTCTAAACATATTCAAACCAGACAAATCATGTATCTACCCACTAACCCTAAATTCTGTCTTATGAAGTCGATCAAGCATGAAGAGAAGTGGTTTTGGGTTTCAAACATGGAAATTTCAAAAACCTCCCAAAAGCTTCATTTTAGAGTTACTAAGAAGGATCCATGCTTACCTTTTATTTTCATGTTTTAAACATGTTCAAATCTTGGTCAAACCTAGGATTTGACCAAGATTCAAATGGGTATAAAAATTCAAAAAAACTGAAAAACCAAAGCACATAGCCTTCTTATGTCATATATAGTAAGCACTCAAGTTGGTAAACAAGGTCTAGAGATATTCAAACCAGAAAAATCTTGTATCTACCCCTAACCCTAAACTTTGTCTTATGAAGTCAAGCACGAAGAGAAGTCGTTTTGGATTTCAAACATGGAAATTTCAAAAACCTTCCCAAAAGCCTCATTTTGGAGTGACTAAGAAGGATGCAGGCTTACCTTTTCATTTTCATGTTTTAAACTTGTTTAAACCTTGGTTAAACCTAGGATTTGACCAAGATCAAATGGGCATAAAAATTCAGAAAAAATCAAAAAATGAAAACCAAAGCACATAGTATTCTTATGTCATATATTAAGCATTCAAGTTGATAAACAAGGTCAAGACATATTCAAACCAGACAAATCATGTATCTACCCTAACCCTAAACTCTGTCTTATGAAGTCAAGCATGAAGAGACGTGGTTTTGGGTTTCAAACATGGAAATTTCAAGAACCCCCCAAAAGCTTCAATTTAGAGTGACTAAGAAGGATCCAGGTCGAGCTTATACCTTTTATTTTTATGTTTTAAACTTGTTCAAATCTTGGTCAAACCTAGGATTTGACCAAGATTCAAATGGGTATAAAAAAATGAAAAACCAAAGCACATAGCCTTCTTATGTCATATAATAAGCACTCAAGTTGATAAACAAGGTCTAGACATATTCAAACCAGAAAAATCATGTATCTACCCCTAACCCTAAACTTTGTCTTATGAAGTCAAGCACGAAGAGAAGTCGTTTTTGGGTTTCAATCATGGAAATTTCAAAAACCTTCCCAAAAACTTCATTTTGGAGTGACTAAGAAGGATGCATGCTTAGCTTTTCATTTTCATATTTTAAACATGTTTAAATCTTGGTCAAACCTATGATTTGACCAAGATTCAAATGGGCATAAAAATACTTAGAAAAATCATGTACGTATCTACCCCTAACCCTAAAATCTATCTTACGAAGTCAAGCATGAAGAGAAGTGGTTTTGGGTTTCAAACACATGGAAATTTCAAAAACCTCCCAAAAGCTTCATTTCAGAGTGACTAAGAAGGATCCAGACCGGGCTTACATTTTATTTTCATATTTTAAACTTGTTCAAATCTTGGTCAAACCGTACCTAGGAATTGACCAAGATTCAAAAAAAAATGAAAAACCAAAGCACATAGCCTTCTTATGTCATATAGTAAGCACTCAAGTTGATAAACAAGGTCTAGTCATATTCAAACCAGAAAAATCATGTATCTACCCCTAAGCCTGAACTTGTCTTATGAAGTCAATCACGAAGAGAAGTCGTTTTGGGTTTCAAACATGGAAATTTCAAATACCTTCCCAAAAGCTTAATTTTGGAGTGACTAAGAAGGATGCAGGCTTACCTTTTCATTTCCATGTTTTAAACATGTTTAAATAAGGATGCGTGATTCTGAAACCTCATACACATTGTTGCAAAAGTAATTACATCACCTAAACAATACTACCAGTTCATAATTCTAAACTTATGTACAATCTTGGAAACATATAACGCCAGCCTAGTTCACCAATTATCATCATCCCTCTTGATGCGCTTGCCGGTGCCGCTTGTACCTGCCTCCCATGGGTTGGCAGTCCAAGTTCTGCACTCGTTCGCACTTCGTGTGTCGGGAATCCTTGTTGGAGCTTCCCAACCAGATACAGGCCCTGCCCTTGCTAGCTCACCACATCCAGCCGTTGCCCTAGCTTGCTCACCATGTGAACCGCCATCCCACGGAGACCCCGAAGTAGGCTCGCACGGGTCCTTTATCCATGGTGGCATTTTCTTCGGATCAAATGGTATGTTGTGCCTAAAGCAATAAGATACAAATTCCCAGTAGGTTGTCCCGACACACTGCTTCTTCTCGTCGCGCCAGGCAGGGGGAAGAGCGGCCAACCTAGCCGCTTCCTTGCAATCCGGGCAAACCACTTCCCTTGGAATTGGTTGTGCTTGACGCTGCCCATCATTGATTTTTTTGAGTCGCCTGTACAACTCAAAACTGACATACCCATCAATCGCAGCATACCTCAAGTTTACTTCAGGCAATGGCATGCACTCCCATTGATCGTGGCTGCTAGTAGGGAACTTGGTCTTCATGTCTTTGTAAGATGGGTCAATGATGGCGGCTGCCAAATCACCCATGCCAGTCCTATTGCCAGGACCATTGAAATTGATCATATCCTGAATGTCAATCCAATTATGTTTAGGAATTTTAATGCCATCTCTAGCAAACCTGCTAGAGTCACCCCTGATGTCAACAGTTGTGAAACAAATTCCTTTATGTTGAAGGAATTCTTGCAGTGCCAGATTATCAGGACTCCTGCATGTTAACACAAATCAATCTTGTAAGATCGTATATGCTGAAATAGTACACATATTTTTCTTCCAGTAAACTGTATACTTGTTGCAGTGAAACAATGATTTTGCATCAGTGATACACATCAAAATAACATGAATTATTGTTGCGACTATATGATCTAATTATTTAAGTGTCAAGTTAAGATTCAGTTACTATATGTTAATATCTTGACAGCCCCTTAGTTTTTCCTCAGTTTTCCCCTCCCTCTAGTTTGAAACCCGCAGAACGAGCTCAGACGGAAGGAATCCGTTTATTTGGACGTTCTGTGCTGGCGTGTTGCGCCGCGTCGTCTGTGGGGCCGCGACGTGTGGGGCCGCGTCGCGTGGGGCTGGTAGAAAGGGACCGCGTGGGACAGGACGAGAAGCGTTTGGTTGCACGTGAGCAGGAGCTGGGTTTTGTCTCTCTCGGCCCAAATTGGCATTTTGAAGAGCACCTTTTCCCCTCTTTCTCTCTCTGTCTTTTTCACCAAATTAGTATCAAATCTAGAGAAGCTTCTATTTCTGTCTTTCTTCAATATGGCAGCAAATCTAGTAGCAAATCTCTGGGGTTATTTATGCCTTTTGGCCCTCGTTTTTTGCCCAATATGGCAGCAAATCTAGTACCAAATGTAGAAGCTAGTATATGATAAATTGACAACTGCATAATCAGAAAGCTAAGTATAATACATAGGGAAACTGCATACAGCAGCCAAAAGCAGCCAATAACGTTGTAATATACAAGACGCACGCAATGTATGGACAACAAGAAGATTAGGATGAATGAATTTGTTCTTCATTCCTCCTCATATATTTCGTCGTTGCTCCAGCCGTGCATTACCCCAAGGAAATATTGATTGAACTCCCTCCGTCTGCAGTGTGCGGCCAATACATCCTCCAAACGGTATGGCTTGTGTTCATTTCTCATACCGTAGTTTCCTATTCTATCCACACGTTCTGGCCACTCCTCCCAGGCCTTTGTATCATGAGAGTACTCTCTGATATAACCCAAATCCGTGTAGTAGATGCAGCCAGGTCGAAGTGTCGGGTACACTCTGGTGTCGACGGAGATACACCGGATATAATTCACGAAGAAGGCATTACTGCCAATGTTACTGACCGGATGGAGAGAGCGGCTCTGAGTGTCCACACGGTACACCAATGGTCTGCCCGCCAAAGCCACGCTGACCAACAACACAAGCAGCAGATCACCATCCGACTTCACGAGGTAGAACTTCTGATGTCCAAGTTCTGGAAATGAAATTAGTGTCTCCATCTTGACAGTGCTCGTGCGCTGCTGCAACTGTACATTGGTGCACACTATTCTTCCGTGCTCTAAATTGTCCACAGCTAGTGCATACAGTTCACCATTGAACGGTGTAATGCAACGCAGACAATGGTTCTTGATCGAAAATCTGTTTTCCCAATCTTTATCTATATCCTTAGTTGGAGTGCTCTCATCGACCCAACCAATTTCCGACGGGTAATGTGCGGTAACGAAGACCATAGTCGGGGATTTGATCACAGCGACTGATTTCAGGAAAATAGATGGCATCTGCGCCTCAAACATAGTGTATTTCTTTGTGAGTGGGTTCAGAAGCCGTATCTTGTGCGGCGGGTTCTTCTGGGCAAGCACGATGACGCCACGGCAAAATCCGACGAAGTAGTATCTGGGCAAGCACGATAACATTCAGCACTAATTAAGATGTTTAAGATTGAAAATAAAGAGGTAGATATGGAGGAAGTTGAACCTTGTATGAACTTCGGATAGATCTATGGTGACGTAGCGTGATGTGCCGAGTTGGAGGAAGGTGAACTCAGCGACGTGTGGAAGGGCGTGGTGTAGCATGATCCATTCGTCCAGGTGCACGTCGGGCTCAGGCAAACCTGAGCGCCAATTTCTACAGACTTGCCTCATGGCAGAGTACGTGTCGGCGTACTCCTCGTTCGCCAGCAAGCATTCGCCGATCTGGTGAAGTGGTCCATCAGCCGAGAGAGAGGCCCAGTTCACGGAGGAGCCGCGCTTGGATGCGCCGCCCTCGGAGGCGACGCGCTCGGCGGCGACTGGCTCGGCGGCGACGGGCTCGGCGGCGACTGGCTCGGCGGCGACGGGCTCGGCGCGAGGCGGCGACGGGCGCGGAGGCGACGGGCTCGGAGGCGACGGCCGCCGGCGCATTCTTCTTCTCCATCGCCGGCAGGGTAGCGTGCGTACGGCGGTTGGGGTTTTTTCGATTTGGAGAAGTTGATGGGACGTGAGAGGGGTGGTTTCGTGCGTGAGCGAGAATGAGACGACTGTGTGCAGAGGGAGGGAGGGAGGGGCTTACGCGTCCTAAATGCGACCCGCGTCCTACGCGTCCACTATTTGCACGTCTGCACCGCGACACGCGTCAACAATGGCACGTCTTCCACTTCTGCACCGCAACACGCGTCCTCGAGTCTAACCCTGGAAATTTAGATATACTCAGGTATACCCTCGAGTCATATACTAGCATTTTTTGTGTGCTCAGTTTTCTCCTCGAGTGCTAATACTGGCTAGTGCAATATACTCAGTTTTACCCTCAAGTGGCTGGTCAACAGAGAGTCAACAAATGGGATTAACTAGTTAAATGAGTTATTTAATGTGCAAAAAAATCCGAAAAAGAGTGGCACTTACTCATGGAGTCTTTACCACAAATTGCCACTTCTCAAATCATAGATAAATCATAGATAAATCAAGTTTCACCACAAATTGCCACTTCTCAAATCACCTAGTAGCTATGAAGGTGCATGGTTTTCCATAATAAGCCCTACCCAAAACAGCTTTCCCCAAAACATACTTTGTCTAAATGAGGCCACAATTCTCACACTGATGTATATTGGTATTGCAAATAGTTTGAGGTAGGCCAAGATGGGTTTCATTGTACAAAACACGCATTTTCCATTTTTTAAATCTCATATTTGAATCCCTTAGTCTGTTTACTACTCACTTGCCCTTGGTTTCTTGATACTACTCAGTTTTGCCCTCTCCCTTCACAAACTCTCACAGACGCCCAACATTGCCCTGATTGGTCTAGCCCATGTCACGCGGATCTTGCCCGCCGACCGTTGATCGTATGATCTAACGGGCAGGATAACCCCTATCTCTCTCTCTGGTCGGGGCCACCACCCTCTCTCTCTCTGTCGTCGGTTAGCTTCCACACTCTATGTATGCGAAAGGGCGGTTACCTAGTACGCTAAAGTTTGGTTTTCTGCATTATTTTTCACGAGCTAAATTATAAACTCTTTTTAGGCATTACTTTTCACGCAAAAAATGATAAACCATCACCGATTTGTTGTAGCCATTACTTTTCACGCAAACAATGATACACCATCACCCATTTCTTGTAGCCATTACTTTTCACGCAAAAAATGATAACCATCACCGATTTTGTTGTAGCCATTACTTTTCACGCAAAAAATGATACACCATCACCCATTTCTTGTAGCCATTACTTTCAACGCAAAAAACGATAAACCATCACCGATTTTGTTGTAGCCATTACTTATCACGCAAAAATATGATACACCATCACCCATTTCTTGGACCCATTACTTATGACGCAAAAAATGATACACCATCACCCATTTCTTGGACCCATTACTTATGACGCAAAAAAATGATACACCATCACCCATTTCTTGTACCCATTACTTTTCACGCAAAAAACGATAAACCATCACCGATTTCTTGTAGCCATTACTTTTCTTTTAGACTAGTCATAGTGGAGAGTAACATAGAGTAGTAACATGCACATGTTACTACTCTATGTTACTACCTTCATAGTGGGAAGTAACATATGTGTAGTGTCATGCAAAGCCATATTAATTAGGTTGTAGACTCATATAATCTTGGAAAATGTGATGTTATGGTAACATAGCTCTATGTTACTACCCAAGTTACTCCCACTATGAGTAGTCTTAGGCATTACTTTTCACCGTAAAATGATAAACTAGTCAACATAGTCCGCATTACTTTTTTTGTTGAGATATATACCCCCACAACGGTCGTCTCCTCCTTAATTTATTGTGTATAAACCCCCACAACGGTCATCTCCTCCTTATTTTATTGTGTAAACCCCTACAACGGTCATCTCTCCCTTATAAACACCCACACGGCCATCCCTTGTGTCAATAGGTTCTGCCTCTCTCTTCTTCGTTCACATACACTTTATCCATTGCCATGGCTTCCACATCTCGGACGCGGACCGGAAGGGGAAGGGGAAGGGGAAGGGGAATGGGAAGTGGATCATCATCATTGCCACCACCACCGTCAACACTGCCATTGATCATAGAGGAGTTCTTCATCGTCGTCTATGAAGACCCTTTGGTCAAGAAGGTACGTACGCGTTCCCACATATATGATGCATGTGATTAATTATGGGCATGTTCTAAAAAACCTTTAATTTCAAGGGTTCCCTAATTTCAAACGATCGGCGCTCGATCTCTTTGCAGGAACTCCCAAAAAAATTTGCGGACTATCTTGACGGCAAGGAGCCAGCTAAGGTGTATCTGCGAGCAGCTGACTGCGGTCCTCGTCTCTGGACCGTGGAGGTCCTATTTGACGGACAAGGCCGGATGTACCTCGACAAGGGCTGGGAGAAATTCGCCATCGCGCACGGTGTGGATTTCGGCTGGTTCGTACACTTCAAATATGAAGGCGATGATGTGCTCACAGTGAAGGTGTTTGACGGAACAATGTGCAGGAGGTACTACTACTCAGACGACGAAGATACTGATGATGAAAGCGACGACGACGTGAAGCCATGCATCCATCCCCTTTAGATAATTAAGGGGATCATGACCAAGAATATATATGTAGCTTCATATGCATCGATTTAGAGATCTAGCTATTTTCTATATATTATGCATGTAAAAAATAATATCGCATTTCCACTATTATTCGAGCACCACATCCTCGCCGCCACTGCTAGGTCAACGCCGGGATGCACAATGTTTAGCATAAAAGTCACTTTAGATTAAGCTGCGAAAATAGTCACCTGCCATGGGCTGAGGCGGCCCCTACAGAGCGGCTCTATATTATATTCTCTAAATAAAATAGACGACCACAGCGGTCATTGACTGCGGAGGCCCCACAGAGCGGCAATATATAATTTTCTATAAATAAATAGACGACCCACTGGTCATTGGCTGCGGCAGCCCCATAGAGCGGCCCCATTTGTCATTGGCAGCACCGCGTATACAATCAGTAAATAAAACGGCCCACGCGTCAGCGGTAGATGGATCCACCCGTCAGCACGAGACGGTCAGCGAGGAACTGACCTCACGGTAACGGTAAGGCCTCTGACCTGACGGCAACCCGCGTCTTCGATAAACTGTATACTTGTTGCAGTGAAACAATGATTTTGCATCAGTGATACACATCAAAATAACATGAATTATTGTTGCGACTATATGATCTAATTATTTAAGTGTCAAGTTAAGATTCAGTTACTATATGTTAATATCTTGACATCCATGCCGATTATCGGTGAGTATGAGTACATGAAATTTGTGCAAATTTTGAGTACCAAAATCATGAAACTAGATATCGTGGTCAATCCAAAAAAATTATACAAGTATGTTGGATATTACGTTCCAGACCACATTTTTCATACAAGTTAGTTTGTTCGTGTTTTCATACAAGTTAGAACCTAGTCTATGTCGAAATAAAAAAGCAGATCCAAGATAAAGGAAGAGTTTCTATATTAAAAAACAAAAGGATAAAGGAAGGCATGTGAAGAACATACCTGCAGAAATGGTACACCAGGACGTGGTCGTCCATGGCCAACTGAACGACGGCGGTACTTACTTGGTCCGCAGTGTATTCTAGGTCGAGGCCGACGAACCTGGACCTGTCCTCTAGTAGCTTTTGTTCGTACATCTTGAGGGTGTGCTCGAGAACGGAAGGGTCATTCGTGTAGACCACGTTCACCTTGGTCGTCCCATGGGGAACGACGCTCCTCTTTAGCGTAAACAGGCCGCCGTCGGCCATGGCAGCGCTGAAGCACGTCGAACTGATCGGAGGGATTGAGGGGGAGGGAGGGAGAGCAACTGCAAACAATGGGGTTTTTTGGAACTTGCCGAAATGCAGGGGAGAACGAACCGCCAGGGGTTGTTTAGTGGGGACAGATGGGAATAATACTGCGATGAGGTTGAGGAATTAACTCCAACCGCCATTTAAATCTAGTACTCCCTATAGTCAGTTGATAGGAAATGGACGGGCAAGATTGATTCTAGGGAGGCGAACCCCAGTATTTTCCCAATTTATTTGAGTTGTAATATAACCATCGTTAATACTTGAATTGAAAAATATTTACAAAATTAATTTATTATATACTACATGATGAGATAATCCAACAAACCATGGAAATGCATGGCCATCCAACCATGTCACCCTCTTGTGAAAATTGTATAGGTGGTAGTGTGCGCAATACACGCGGTAGCCACTTCACAAATACATCCTTTTAATTTTGCCCCCCTTAATTCGGCCAATAAAAATGAAAAGACTTTATGTGGAAAACCAAAAAAACTGTATTTGGCAAAGTATAGTCGAAAATAAGAAGTTTTTCATTGATCTCTTAAAAAAGGGGTCATGATTCGAAAGTTCGCCATGCATGGTTCTTGCGGTAACCAAGCTAGCTCACCCATGTGGCAAGAAGCGAATCAATGTCCAACATGCATGGTTCCAAAAATATATATTTACAGAATGATTCTGCTTCTCAAGAATATTTGCATGCCATCATGTTTGTTATTTTTCCTAGATAAAAGTAGTAATTGGTGACTTCGTGATTGCCTTGCTTGCTGATTTCAATAAGTTTGAACCTCATTTTGGCTTTATTTCAAATTTAGGCAAAAACTTCTTGGCAATCGACTTTGTGAGCTACTATACTTGGATGCAACCCACATTTTCGTTGGCTAATGTTTTCTGATTCCACAACAATAGGGCACATCCCTATATCATCCCAAATTTTGAATTCTTTTTAGTTTGGTTGATGACCACCATTCATATCCGAACTTAATTAATTGGAGTACACATGATGGTTTCATGGTAAGCTAGTTTGACAAATTAGCCTTCGAAATGGCGATTCGCCTACCATGCATGCATGTTTGGCCTACCCGTGAAATTTTGATTTGTGGTATTGTGCACACACGTACTGCACATGATAGCGAATAAACAAAACACATATTCGGACCCCTTTGGCCAGCAAGGGCATGTTTGGTTCCTAGCCACAATTTGTCAAGAAGCCAAAATTTGGCAGCCATGCATATAGTTTATTTGGCATGTGTTTGTTTTTTGCCACAATTTGGCTTATCACACTTCATTGCATGTATATATGGTCCATTTGTCATAGACTCAACTTTTTTTTTACAAAGTTTTGACAAAGTTTGGCTTTAATATTTTAAGCCACAATTTGGTGGCTAGCCATACTAGCTTTTTTTTTGGCTAACCACACTTTGGCTTTGGAAAAATGTGGCTACCAAACATGGGTCCTAATAAAAAGAAAACAACACACTAATGTGTGGTAAACCAAAAATCCCTACTTTGCAAAGTTGCATATGTGCAAAAGGGGGGCAATGCATGCATTATTCAGAAGTTGATTGTGGTTTTCGTAGTGTAACCAATTAATTAAGCTTACATATGGGAAGAGGCTAGCGAGGCGAACTCAAGCAGCTATGGTTCCAATGTTGTCAAGTTTGAAGTGGACACTGCATGAAGCTTGCTCAAATTAATGGGTAGAAAGCCAAAAGCAGTCCATATTTATTCTATATGTGTGTGAATAATAACTCTTCACCCCAAACCTCTATGTATGATAGGGTTTTATATTTTTTACTTGTTAGTAGTAAGTACATGTCATGTGATGGCTCCATGCACATGTTTCACAACTTTTTTCTGATTTGTTTCTACCTCATTTGGTTGGTTTCAAATTTGCTCAAACTTCCTATGCGCGCTATGTTGTACTATTGGGACCCATGTTTGGGCTTAGTTTGTGGTACCACACTTGCAGGGTACCTCCAAGTATTTTATTCCCAAAAATTATGAATTCTAATTAAATGGTGAACTATAAACTGATCATCTAAAGTTGGAAAATAAAATCCATATATAGCTACACATCTAGATATGTGTATAAGGTAGACAAACTGCATTGCCACACATGCCTTATATAAGTTTGTTTTTTCTAGCGGAGTGGATTCCCTAATCACCCCACGGTTGTGACATTGTCAATGTTGTCATGATAAATAACATTGCGAGACTTTCCATCTTATTCTTTTTTGTAGAAATGATTGTCCCATTATGGCAAACGTCCCCATTCGTTTTTCAAATTAAGTAAACGTTATAGGATGAAAATTCATTGAAGTGACAAATTTTCTAGATTTCTAACTATTTTAGCTCATTCAAACAAGTTTGCAATAGGCCGACCTGTTGTCCAGTGACAATTTTAGAGTACAATTTGATCAACATCACAAAAAAGTGCTTTTAAGGCTCGTAAGTAGTATCATACATGCCATGTTGGCAAAAATCTAATGTGTCACATCAATTATGAGGTGAGATATGAGAGTAGTATTATAACACATAAACCTAGAAAACTTAGAAAACTTCATGACAAATACATCATGTACACACATTTGCATTGAGATTCTACAAAACTTTAAATATGACATAAGTATGAACCATATTATGATACTATGCATTGTGGAGGTAGTATCACAAACTAGTAGTGTATGATACTACGTACTACGTACTTCCCATTGTGACTAGTCTTAATCACTCTGACCTCGCCGTCTCGCCGTCTTACTATAGTACATACTACACCCCCACTCCGTCTCTCATACATCGCCCCACTCGTTTCCCACTCCGTCTCTCATACAGCGGCTGCGCCTGTAGATATCTTCGAGGATCTGGGCGATTTTGACCCGCTTTTCGGCGCTCGCCGTTTCAAGGTGAAGACCCCAATCTTAGCATGCATGTTGGACCAATTAGGAGTACAAAATTATGTTCTAAATGTTGCTCAAACTTTCCATACAACTAATATATAACTTATACTACGTAGGTTACACCATCGAAATAGGTATGACCAGTTGAGAAATGGGAACAATAACTTGGAACCTTTCTTACTATCGAGTGGGACGTGTGATATTGGTGTGACCCTGCTTTTTTCTTCTTCTACATAATGGCTACATGATGGTTCTAGAAAGAAGTGTATGCTGTTGTGGTATCTCTTGACGCGAATCCCTCTAATCACAAGCGTTAGATTTTGGAAACCAACGGTTAGTACTGCTGTTACATCTCTAGTTCAAAACTGGTGCATTTTGTATGTTGTTGTAGTAGTCTAGTAGATAGATTCAGATGCATGGTCAGGAGTGCAAACATTTCGCAACTAGTTGATCCCTCATCTTATTGTCGGATGTCACATTTCGAGTTTGTAAAAAAATGTAAATTCAAATCATAGTCACGGGTTATGTTGTATCTTTCGCACATCTAAACATTTGTTTCAAAAGGTGACCATATGTGAGCTGTGGAAAAAAGAAAAGACCAAAGTGAATAATATTCCTTAACTATTCACATATCATTTGTCTTTTTTGTGCAAGCTAGAATTTTTTTTACATACTCATCTGTGACCTGTGGAGCAATACACAACATAATATGTGTCCCAGTTTTGTTTTTCTTCATATTTTTTAAAAGTGCAGAAGTGTGATATCCGATAATAGGATGCGAGTGCAACTAGTTGCAAATGAGATGCTAATGCATGCTGATATGATACTACCTCTGTCCATAAATAGATGTATGTCTTTTGTCGTGGCCCCATCCTACTTCTGCATTTTCTTTACGGCCATTTTTGAGTAGTTGCGACCTGGACGTGATCGGACTAGTCGATACTCGATAGTAGTCGTAGTACTGTACAACTTCTGCATGTGGCGTCAGCCTCTAGAGTAGTAGTACTAGCTAACGGATAGATTATATCTGGAGAAACTGACATGGCCATTGATATGACAAGACTATACCCGGATTCGGACGCATTGTAGTGACTCCATCAATGTTCCGCTATGATGGTCTATTTTACTGCTACACCAGATTGTCGACGCAGAGGATTCCTTGGCTTCCGCGCAAGACCCTTCCCAAAGAAGGCATCTGCTCTGGCCCGTTGATTCTATGTGGACGGTTCCAGATTGCTTTATGTGTTTTTGTACAGTATCAGATACTAGGTTTTCCTTCCCTCCATATTAGGGGTTGTTTGGTTTAGGGGATAGGTTTATGGGATGAGAGTATCCCCAACCACCTGGCTAGGATAGCCAATTTTTGTTGTTTGGTTGTGTAGGAATTGAGTGTAGGACGAGAGGTGGGTAGTGGTATAGATTTTTTTTTGTTTGCTCGAAATGTTAGGGGTGGCTATAAGATGGTGAGATTATCTCTACACACATCAAATATACCACACCTCCTATTTTTATAGCCCAAAAAAATACATAACCGGTGGTATGTGAATTGATCTGGGTAAAAATATTACACAACCGTACAAATATTCAAATCCTATAGTCAAATCCTACATAACTCCTATAGTCAAATCCTACATAACTCCTATACAAATTGTACGAATCAAAGGATATGATTTTCCCCCTATATAGCTTGTTTGATTTGAAGAATTGAATCCTCCAAAATTTCTATGTATTGTTTTCTTATACTAGTACAACCCTATAGGATTTCTAATAAGAGGTTAGACCTCTTGGAAAAATTCATATGCATCTGTGACAACTATGCTATGCACTCTCAATCTCTATAGAAATTTCCTTTGTCTTTCCGATGATACCATCACACACCTAGCTCTACCAATTCATGTAGATTTCTTTCCCGTAGGATTCAAGGAGGCATATGTCATAGCGATTCTCCATTATTCTATCATATGAATCTAACATGCCCTCTCAGTTTGAGTGATGCAAAGTGGCCACTATAAGATTTATTTAGTCAGATTAATTGGTCATGCATACACTAGTTGTTTTCTATCTTTCCTACACATGTCAATTAGCGAAATTTATAAGTAAAATCCTAAAATTCAAATAAATTGCTGAAAATTGGAAATAATATTACAGTTGTAGCAAATTACTAAATCGATCCAGAAATTATGTACATGGCTTCAGTAGTCCGTAAATGATGTCCTTGGAGTAGTTTGTGAGTTAAAGAACGTCCATTTCGTCAAACTGACATGGCCTTTGATTTGACAAGAGAACACTAATATTTTGTACCTGAATCAGAGTGGTAAAGGCGTACAGCTCGATCAATGCAATGGTATGATGGCTATGCAGCTATACCTATATAGGAGTAGACTACTAGTAGACTTTGGGACACAGAGATTTGGCTTCCGCGGCCGACCCCGAACAAGATTCTTTTACATTGCCCATCTTTTCACTGACATTGAATCGCTGAAACTTGGGGTCCGCCTGTGGCAGGACCAGCCTGTCAATGGCCCAAAGTCTTATGTGCTCCCGCCCTTTGATTTTGGATGGACGGACAAGATTGCCCAGTCCCATCCCTGTCCTGTTCGTTCCAGTTTTCATCCTCCTCCCCGGGGAACCCTCCCCGGAGAGCTCTACACCGACCCCTTCTATCCCCACCTGCTTGTCCCTTCCTTCTTCCTCCAGCGATTCATCCATCGTTCAACAAGTTGTCTAAGAAGAACATGAAGAAGTGTAAGAAGAGGAAGGAGGCGTTGTTGTCTGAGACTAAATCCGCGGTGAAATCCATCCCGCTGAAAGTCCTGCAAACTCCGACTTTGAAAGTGTACCAGCGGCGCCGGCGGACAGGCATGTCTGCGCTTCCATCGCAAGCTCAGTCTGCGCTTCCATCGCAAGCTCAGTCTGCTTCGGGCTTGTTGGGTCAGGGCAGAGTAATCCAGCAAGAGTCCTGGTAGGTTTTTATCGCCATGTGCTTTCTTTGCCCCCATGAACGCAGATTACAGCAAGGCAAACAGATCCAACTATTTTTTTACCCGGGAGAACCAGCTATTTGACCGTCTTTCTTCCAGGGCCGCCCGTTCAAGTGTCGCCCTTCCTACCGATGCCGAGAAATCGACCGTGTTTCGCCAAGATGGTGGGTACGAAGCTCCCCGGTATGTTTCCATCGCCATGCCGAAGTTTCTCTGCCTTCTGGCTGGCTAGCGGATCAAACAATTTAACCGTCTTTCTTCCATGGCGGCTGGTTTCAGCGCCATTCCTACCCAAGTTGAGAAATCGCTCGTTTCTCGCCAACCTGGTGGGTACGAAGCTCCTGGGTATGTTTCCATCGCCATGCCGGATTTTCGTTGAGTCCTTGCTGGCAGGCGGTGCCAACTAAACCGGCTATCATCTTCCAGGGCCGACGGTTCCAGGCTCGTGCTTTCTACCGCAGGATCCACTTCGTACTTAGCTATCGAGGACCCGTTGTTTGATGAGCACTTGTTAGCTCTCAAGAGCATTAATAATGTATGCACTATATAATATATATCCATTGCTTTTTTTTCTTCCTCTTCATCTCCGTACTGCATGAGGGCTTCTTTAATTCGTAGGACTTCTATAAGAATTGTGTAGCATTTAGATCCTATGGTTTTTTTTCCTACATTAGTTGTTTGATTTATAGAAATATATCCTATGTTTGTTCCTTTTTTCGAAATGGGGGACATATCACAGCCTCTGCATCAAAATGATGTATATGGCTGCTTTATTGCTTTCTTCAGTTCATACACAAATTATGACAACTTCTCACGGATCAGCTAGAGTCGACACAAAGATCCACCAACGAAACATAGAAAACAGCGGGTGCCAAAAAGGCAAAAACACATCAGTAAGTAATTCTATGAGGAAACTGCCAGCCACCCTGGCTGTAAAAATCCCGTGCGGCTGTCTCTAGTCAGTTGCACCCAGACTCCATGATATCCTGCTGATCCTCGGGCTGGAGATAAGAAACATACGGATCTAGTGAATAATCATAGGGATAACCTGCAAGAAGGGATGAGATTTGGGTTTATTAAACTCGACTTCATTTTGTACATTCCAAATAGCCCATAAAATAGCGCATACACCCTCTGTAATGTATACAAAATCCTATGCTTTTCCTAATCTTATGATTTTCATATCCTGTGAATGAAAAAGGATCCCTGATTCGTTCCTGGTGAATTTTTCCATGCAGGAAGGGATTATGAGATTAAAGGGCCACAACACCACCCTTCAGAACAGAAACCTCAAACTCTTGCATAGGTTTGGTATCATGAATGCAGAATCAGAGACGAATGCCCAGTCTCCGGGAGAGGAGCAGCCAGTGCGCGTGTGTGCATCTTCGGCCGTGTATGTTTCCATTGCCGTGCCGCAGTTTCATCGCCTCCTTGCTGGCTGCCAGATCCAACTACTTAAATGTCTTTCTTCCAGGGATGGCGGTTCCATCGTTGAAGAGGTTCCTATGGACAAGGACTTTGCAGCTCTCAGGCATATTGAAGAGGTTGGCACTCCATTTGTTTATTTCTCCCCCCTCATCTGCACTCTGCATACTTCATTGCTGTTGAATTTGCAATGCAGGATGTGATAACACGATTCTCCGCGAAACTGGACCAGATCAAGGGCCACAACATCATCCTTCATAAGAAAATCCGCCACCTCGTGGGCAGGTGCATTTTAAATCGTGCCATATCGAAGGAGAATGCCCGTTCCATGCAATCTTCTTTTGATAAACGGTACTCAGACGTTCTCGCGGAGTGTGAGAAGTTGAAGAAGGAAGTCGAGGAACTACGCGCCCAGCCACCGATGAGTGTGGTCACTGACAAGGCTGGTCAGTGTGATTGCAACTGTGACTGTGAAAGTTTTCAACAGGAAGTGGAGTTGCATGCTGAACATGCGCAATATTTCGAGACGAAGTACTTGAAAGTTCGCACAGAGTGCGATAAGTTGAAGAAGGAAGTCGAGTGTCTCCGCTCCCAGCAGCCAACTATTGCGACATCAGGAGACCAGGGTGTGCTAATTGCAGCCAGAATTTTGGAATCGATGAAAAGTTGAATTTGGCTTTGTTGTGCAATATAGCAAGACCTGTTCCTCCTCTGCCTTCGTCTTTTGGCATAATTGCTTTGTCTTCAGTATTGACTCCTGAATGCTTCGTATATTTCTGACTGTTTCTGAATTATGTACAACTTTTGTAATATTGGTCAAACTAGTTTTGACCAGGGTTTGTGTAGGGTGGTTGAATTTTTTTGGTTGGTCCAAATTGTGTTGTGTGGTCCAAATGTGATGTATCATCACACCACCATGTGCCCCGCCACCCCCAGGTTTTGGTAATGCCATTCTGATACATGCTTCATAGAAGGAACATACATTTTTTCCGTTAGGGCATGACAATTTTGAAAAATTCAAACAAAAATGGGAAGAGAGAATGGTAACATCATTTTCCATGTGATGCCCCTGTGCCAAATTTTGGTTCATTTTAAGAATGTAAGGTGACAAATTACTCGAGGAAGCTAGTTGGAGTAGACGGGCATGACCGGATTGGCATAGGGGATTTATTTTTTGAAGGATGTTATTTTTCATGGACAATATCTGACACAAACAATAAAATGTTAAGGTCTCATATTATTCTGAATGATTGTGAATTACTTATGACGTTTGGAAGTATTGGTATACGTGAGAATCGAGTACATGCACGACTTCACGCGTCCACAACTAATCGGCCTCATCGTCTCTCGCGTCCACAACTAATGCCATTCTGATACAGAGAGTCAGAGGCTATAAAATAATCGGCCTCATCGTCTCTCGCGAGCTCGTCCTCTCCCCTCCCATCAACTCACCGCACCTCCGAGGCATCGACTTCCTCGTTTCCAACCGCAGCAGCATGAAGACAGGTCTTGCGTACGAGGCGGAGCAATCGGCGGCCGCTCGCGCAGAGGATGCCTCTGCGGTAGTGGCCGTCGCGGCGGGTGAGGCTTCACCGGGTACCCAGGCCGCTCGTCTCCTCTGCTTGTCTGATTCTTCGACCTCGGTCGAAACGGGCGTCCTGGCCGTCGAGGAGAAGGTGGATAGCAACGCCGTTGCTCCCGCCGAAGATCTGCAAGGCGTTGCAGGCCACCACGGCGAGGTCTTCCTCGACCCGGTGCTGGACGCGGACCTCGACCCCTTCGACGATTTCGGCCCAAACGTTCAGTTCCAGGAGGATGTCGAGGGTGACGACGAGGAGGTACTGCTCTTTTACCGAAACTGTCCCGATCCTTTTTGTGTCATATTACTGTTCACGTGGTTTGCACGAACCTGGTTCTTGATTGATTTGATCTCCTACCTTGTTCTTGTAGACGTACTTGATTCTACGGTTCGTACGGTCAGATTCTAGTTTAATTTCGACTAATCTGCCATGTAGTTGGCTTGATTTGTCATATAATTAATTTATGTGTTCATACTTAGTGGACTTGCAATTGTTGTGGCTTATGTTCATTGCTGTTCATAGGGTTTTCTCGTGATTTAGTATGATTTCTTCTGCCATTTACTTGTTCTACACATTTAATTTTAGGGTTTCTAAGGTTTGCTTATGATAGTGCAGTATTTATTCGATCTGTCATTAAGCACCTGATTATTATGTACTTTATAATTCACAGGAATATTCTGATGACATGGACGACAACAAGGAGCGCAGGGACCAGAAGAGCCGCTACGTTCTGAAGCGGCTGAAGGGTGGTGAAATTCGTTTCCGCAAGCGCGGGGAGCTATTTTGCCCATTCTGTGGCAAAATCCTCCAGAAGGACATCCGCAGCCTGATCCAGCATGCGACGGGTGTAGGCCTAAGTACATCGGGGAAGCACCGCCCTGCAACCAAGGCCAAGCACGCAGCATATGGCCTCTTCCTCCAGAATTACGTCTTGCCTGGCTTGTTCCCAGTCAACGCCCCTGCTGCTGGCCCTCATGCTCCTGGTCCTGTTTAAAGTTCATATGTGTAATCTTATTCCCTTTGGAAGTTCAGTATTAAACTCTACTAGTACAACCGTGGTGGTCTTGTGATGGTAGTACTCTTTTGATGCATTTGTGATGTAGTAGTACTAGTATTTTTTTTTGAAATGGTATAGTACTACTAGTATCTAAGAAAAGTACTCCCTTCGATTCACATTCATTTTACACCAAGAAATATGGATCGGAGTGAGGGAGTAAATTAAACATGGCATCTCGTGCATGAAGCTTGACATATCGATCAGGTTGGCTAGAATGGCAATACAATGCTGCTCATTAGGCAAATGCATGCCATGTAAAGAAGTCTATACTGACATAAAAAAAGACTACATTGGGGATTAGAGTCAATTGGGGCATCTACAATACAGAAAATCTTGCTTGTAGCTGATTTTGGCTAAGAGGGTTTTACTCACATTACACGTGCCACTTTCCTTGTCTGCAAAACAAGTTCCAATAAAGGAAGAGGAAAGAAAAGGACATTGTGGGCGAGATTGAACACCTTTTTTATGTGTTAAGCTGAGGCCTCGTTAAGCTGAGGATTTCGACTTAGGCCTAACAGCTCAGCACACCCACAAATAAATCTCCTTGCGCGCACCACTGTCAGCAAAAATAACAAAATTAGCACGCAAGATTAAGAACGAAGTGAATTTAATTAACTTGGTTAGCTTTTCAAGCAATATATTCAGAGAAAGAGCACACATGTTCGGCTCGAAATAATCGTAAGAGAAGAACAATAAATCTAAGGCACCCCACTTCATCGGAAGAAGGGGCGCGACAACGCATGGATTCATATATACCTTGAGTCGACGCTGGCTCATAGAAGGGCGGCCGCGCCTCGAGGATGCCGGCGACGTCTCCACCTCGGTATCACATGTGACTGCTTCTCGACGGCGGTGCGCCGCGCCATGTAGAAGATCTATCAAAAAGGAGAGCCCGATGACGCTACTGACGCCTCAACCTTGATAGCACCGGCCTGTTGCTCTGCGCCACATGCAAGATTTAGCGGATGCGCCAATTTAAGAGATATGTCATGATCGTTGTAACAAATTTCACCGTGATGATGATTTGATCCTGCACTCGGCCTTGAACACAAGTACTAGTACAGTCTCACAATTTTTTTTATCATTATACTTTGCGAGATTTAGCGGATGCACCAATTTTAGAGATATGTCATGATCGTTGTAACGAATTTCAACGTGATGATGATTTGATCCTGCACTCGGCCTTGAACATAAGTACTAGTACATTCTCACAATTTTTTATCATTATACTTTGCGAGATTTAGCGGATGCGCCAAATTCAGAGATAGATCATGATCATGGTAACACACTTTTCAATGTAATGATGATTTGATGTTGCACTCGACCTTGAACATAAGTCCTAGTACGGTCTCACAATTTTGTATCATTATACTTTGCAAGTTTTAGAGGATGCGCCCATTTTCAGAGGTAGATCATGATCATGGTAACAAATTTTAAACGTGATGATGATTTGATGTTGCACTCGACCATGAACAGAAGTACTACTACTGTCTCACAATTTCTTTATCATTATAGTTTGCCAGATTTAGCGGATGCGCCAAATTTAGAGATAGATCATGATCATGGTAACAAATTTTCAACGTGATGATGATTTGATGTTGCACTCGGGCTTGAACAGAAGTACTAGTACGGTCACTAATTTTTTAGCATTATACTTTGCAACGAATGCACCAATTTCAGGTGCATGTCACCAGATCTGTGTCCGATGATGATCATGGTAGTAACCGATGTTCAACTTGATGATGATTTGATTTTACAGTCGGCCTTGAACAGAGGTACTAGTACGGTCTCACAATTTTTTATCATTATACTTGTACCTTAGCGAAATTCAAAATCTCATAGCGGCAAAACTTCCCGCCCACAAAATACAAAAATTTCACACGCTTCCAAATTCCGATTCTACCCCTGTGGAGATGACAGCAAAGTCGGTTGGTGGGGGGGTCTGGCCGTCATTTTTTGGATCACCACCTCCTAGCCCCGGATACCCTCCCAAAAAAATTCATTTCCTCAGTCTCTCATCTGAGACCCCCCACCGGAACTTCTCAAGTCCCTCTCTCTACCACCTCCACGACCACCGCACCGGAACATCCCCGCCGGACTTCCCTGGCCTACCCGAGCCCTCGCGATCCTCGTCATCCGGCTGCCTGCCGGAGCCGCTTCATCGACGCCGTCATCAACCGGACCGGATCATCCCCGTCGAACCTCGAAACCATATATGCTCATCCAGCAGTCTACCGCAGTCGCTTCAGCTGCGGCATCGTCCACCCCACCGGAGCCGCTTCGCCGGATCCGTCGTCCACCGCATCGGATCTTGCTCACGACACCGCTGTGCATGAACCGGATCTGCTTCACCGGCGCCGTGCATGATCTAAACTCTTCTACTGTCGCTTTTCTATTGCTTGCCTGCAAGTTCTTGTTTAATCTTGGGGGAACCTGTTTGTGCTAACGACGCGCCGTTACGTTTTTGCAGATGAGATGAGTAATCATGAAGTGTAATGGCCGTCTCTCCAACCCCAAGTAGCACATGTAGCGTACTTCATCACCGGATCTATCAACCCCAGGAAGATCTGCTGTGACTCCCACAGAGTGCTTCTCCTAATGTAAGTCCCTTGTTTTAGCGCCATGTTATGGGTTCAGATGCTTGTTTGTCTGAAGCTCTTTTAGTTCATTCCTAGCTATGACCGTAACACGTTGCTATTTTCTACTTCATTGCTAACTTTAAGCGATTGAACATTTTGGTTTGCATTCCCTGCTCTGTAGATGTAGCCATCATAACTTCTATCTTGCTCAGTCGTTGTTACAAAAATTATACTGTAGGTATTATAGTAACATTCTGCTATTATTTAGTTCATGGCCAATTTTAAGTAATTGCACATGTTGGTTCGCATTCCCTGCTCTATAGCTTTTGGCATCGTAACTTCTATATTTGGTTTACATTCCTGCTCTGTAGATCTAGCCATCATAACTTTATCTTGCTCGGTTGTTGTTACAAAAATTATGGCCTGCTACTATGTTGTTTGTGCCAATTTTTTACTCCATGAACATGTTGGCTTGCATTCCCTGTACTACAGGTGATGCCATTTTTTTGTATCTAGTTCATTGTAAGCTAACAAAGTAAGGACTTAGTTTGGCATGCTATCACTGCTATCTATCTAGCCTGTAGTACAAATAAACTTGTCATACTACTAGATAATAATTTTGCGTGCCATCTTGTTCTTCAAAAGCTGCATTATTGACTTGTTTCTCTGACTTGGCATGACGCTCACATATGGAAAGCTGAACATATTGGTTTGCATTCCCTCTTATACAAGTTCACAGGTGATCCCACTATATTCTGTATCTGGTCCATCCTAAGCTCCAGCATTAACTATCCTCCATGTGTTGCTCATTACAAGTTTATATCCCGAAACATCTTGATTTGCATCCCCTTCACTATAAGTTCAGGAGTATTATTTAGTTCACGGCCAAAATGAAGTAATTGCACTTGGCACATGTTGGTTCACATTCCCTCCTCTTTAGCTTTTGCCATCGTAACTTCTATTTTTGGTTTACATTCCCTGCTCTGTAGATGTAGCCATCATAACTTCATCTTGCTCAGTCGTTGTTACAAAATTTATAGCCTGCTACTATGTTGTTCATGCCAATTTTGTACTCCCTGAACATGTTGGTTTGCATGGGACTCGACAGTAGTAAGTCTGCTGTTTCATTCTAACATGCTCTGTTATATTGGTTGTTGGTATGCGGCATGCACTCTTTGTTTTCTTATTGTGCGCATTACAATGATCTTGTTATAACGACGAAATGATGAGTTCCAAATTCTTTGCCAAACAATATTGTAGTGTCTTTGCCTTTCCATTGTTGTTGTCTTAACTTGTAATGTCTTTGTTTCAGATATAGGTGCTGCATGGACAACTTAAAAGATTGCCGGATCGCTTCATTGTATTGCTAGGTTTAATTACCATTCAATTTCTCTGGGTTCTGTAATATTTTTTCAATGCCTTGCAGCTGATGTAATATTTAGTTAGTTTTTATAGTTCTTTCGCGCATTTTTTCTTTGGTGCTTGTGGTAAGTGAGGCTATCCGACAGAAATCAATGCTGCGTAAATATTCTCAGTATCTAAATCACGAATTCCCATCCCTTAAACGGCCCAATTAAGCGAAATCACATATGTGCATAAATCCTAAAGCGCATATTATGCGGCATATAAACAACAACTAAACGGGCTGGCCACTTACTTCTTGGGCAGCCCATTTGGTTTACGGTGGACCCACACACTAATTGGGCTGGCCCCTTGCTTTAAGGTGGACCCTACCAACTTGGCCGGCCCGCTAATTAGTTGGGCCGCCCATTTGCTTTTGGAGGACCCCACATAATAAATGGGCCGGCCCTTTAAGAGGAAAGTGGGACCCACGTGTTTTGGCCGACCCCTATCTTGTTGGGCGGCCCATGCTATATGGTGGACCCCCACATACTAGTTGGGCGCCCTTTAACGGGAAAGTGGGGCCCACCTGCTTATTAGGCGGGCCACTATCTTGTAGGTAGGCCCACTTGCTCTATGGTGGTCCCACATGGTAAATGGGTCGGCCCTTTAAGTGGAAGGTGGGCCCCACCGTGTTTCAGGCCCACTATTTTGTTGGGCGGCCCTCTAACTATGGTGGACCCCACACCAAATGGGAGGCCATTAACGGGAATGTGGGACCCACTTTGTGTTTTGGCCGACCCGCTGTCTTGGTGGGCGGCCCACTACTATATGGTGGGCCCCACATACTAAATGGGCAGCCCATTAACGAATGTGGGACCCACGTGTGTTTTGGCCGGCCCACTATCTTGTTGGGCCGACTTGCTATATGGTGGGCCCCACATACTAAATGGGCGGCCCTTTAACGGAAAGTGGGACCCACCTGTGTTTTGGCACGGCCCACTATCTTGTGGGGCGAGCCCACTTGCTATATGGTGGACCCCACAAACTAAATGGGCCGATCCTTTAAGCGGAAAGTGGGACCCACTGTGTTTTTGGCGGCCCACCTTGTTGGGCCGGCCCTTGCTATACGGTGGACCCCACAAACTAAATGGGTAGGCCTTTTAGGAAAGTGGGACCCTGTGTTTTGGCCGGCCCACTTGCTTCTTGGGCGCCCGATTCTTGTAAGGTGGACCCCACATGATAAATGGGCGAGCCCATTTAAGTTTTACGATCAACATTAGAGGTTAGGCCGGCCCACGTAACTAATGGACCCGCCCAGCTATATAGTTGACCGGTCAAACTATGTCATACGGCCCGCCCGCTTAAGACGTGGCAGGCCTCGTGTGGGCCTACCATCTACCACGGGGTTCGGCCCGGTTGCGCCGTGTTCGCGATTAACAGCGTCTGCGATGTCGGTTGCATGCGTCGGCGGTCAACGGGCTCGAAAACACTTCCAATGGTCGATTTTCCGTGGCGGAAGGGCGCCCAAGCGCGACGGACCGAAAAAATCGTCGTTGGACTTTGCCTGACGCGGTTTCGACAACGGAACCCATATCGTCGGGTTAGGCCCATAGGCGACGAAAAATGCCCCTTAGTTGACGATTTTGGGACGTTGTCTATCAGAACTTTTCTTGTAGTGACCATTTCTTCGACAAGTGCTACAAAGCCATGAGGGTAGTTTGGAAGACGATGTTCCCTTTAAATGCAATTCCTCCTACACTGCTGACTCTGATGTCTGAGTTTGGAAATGTCAAGAAGATTTGAGACTTGGTGCGGGCTCAAGTTTTCACAGGGGCCAGGTTTACACTTGCCCTTGTGCTTGCACGTTACCCTTCAGCAAATCTACTAGATATCGCCAACGCGGTTGGTGACTTGGAGATTCTGTATCCGAAGGTGTTGTTGTCTGCCAATATAATTGTCGACAAGCTTGAGAAAGATTCAACGGTACCTAAAGAAAGAGAAACTCCTCAACGGTGAATTCAGGGATTGATGTTTATTTTGTAAATAGGCTTTTTTGGTACTTTATCCAGGTGTTTAAGATTTTTTAGCCGAAGCTTTATATTCGGTAGATAGTATATATATTTTTACCGTGTTGATGCCGTTGGAAAATTTTGAGGGAGCAAATTTTAATTGTCCGTTAAAACGTTTTTCATATTCGTTGGTCAGCAAATTATGTAGTGATCAGCTCGTGTTGGGTCTTGCTAAAACCCGTTGTATGTGCAACTTTGCTTTCAATCGATGTATTTCTGTCATTCCCAAATCCGTGGAATGATGGTGCCGATGACCCGTTGTTCTTTGATATTTCCATAAGTAAAATATCGAACGTGGGTTGTATTGTGTATATGTCCAAACTCTTGCTATTTTCGGCTCTCGCAGAGGCATCTATAGCAAAGAGAAAGGTCATCGCCCTTGTTTTTTGCATCCTTTAGCACTCGTAGAGGCTTTTTTGGAACACAATCTTTATCCGCGTACTACATTGCGCCATTGTTCACCGAGGGATGTAATCAATGGCTACGATGATGCGGGTTAGGTGCTCCAAATTACTACATTTTTATCAAGGGATCAAAGGCTGAAGTTTTCATTAATAAAGGTAAACACCGTACTAAAGGGCGTGAGGAAGAAAGCCCTGCTGAAAATAAAGGAGAAAGCTAAACATTATTCGACTATTCTAAACGAAGTAGGGGTTCTTCTTATCTTCAGGCTTGTCTACCACGTTAGCGGTTTTTGGAGCGCCGTTGATT
Source organism: Lolium multiflorum (assembly GCA_030979885.1). NCBI lineage: Eukaryota > Viridiplantae > Streptophyta > Magnoliopsida > Poales > Poaceae > Lolium > Lolium multiflorum. The sequence continues at coordinate 220,584,725 of CM061749.1, read as the reverse complement.
GTAGGAGGTGCCTCGACAGTTGCTGCCAGTGTCTTGCTTTCTTCTAGGACTGCTTTGCCATCAACTGCCGAAGTTTTTGCCGCCGAAGCTTCTATAGCAAGGTCGGCTGGCTTCTTCTTGATTTCCCTGTCTGTTTCTCCTCCTTAATTTCACGTATCGACGGCTTGGGTGGAGGATTGATAATTTCTTGTTTGAACCCAAACTTCGCGGCAATCCTCTGAAAGTCGCGATCACAATTTCCATAGACTGTGATGTTTATCCCGTTGTTCCCAGGCATTTTCAGCTTAAGGTATGCGTAGTGCGGCACAGCAATGAACTTGGCATAAGCTGGTCTTCCGAGTATAGCGTGATACTGTGACTCCCAGTTCACTAATTCAAACTCGACCTTTTCCTTCCTGAAATTATCGGTCTTGCCAAAGACAACGTTCAGGTAAACTTTGCCAAGAGAGTAGCCCGGTGCAGTTGGAAGAATCCCATGGAAACAAGTGTCTGTTTCTTCTAGCATCCTCATGGTGATCCCCATACTTTTGATTGTGTCGACAAATATCAGGTTTAGCCCGCTTCCACCATCCATAAAGACTTTGCTCATTTTGAATCCCCCGATCTGTGCCTCGACTACTAAGGCAGCGTGCCCTGGTTTTGGTATGGTCATCGGGTGATCTGCTCGACTGAACGTAATGTTCTGAGAGGACCACTCGACATACTCGGGGATGTTTGCCATGATGCTTTCGCCAGATTAATCTCTCGGGTGAGCTTCTTCATTTCTCTTCTCGAGACACCTGTCTTATGGATCATGCTCATCTGCCCACGTGGTGGTGGAAACGCCTCGTTGGGTTGATGAGGTTGAGCCTGCTGGACTTGGTGCTGCGGCGGTGGTGGTGGTGGTGGTGGTTGTTGCTGGCTTACCTGCTAGATGAGTTTGTGCATGTCGATGAACTGCCGACAGTCCCTGAGCAGGTGGCTCGACTTCGTTTTGCCGTCCTTAGAATCGACATACGAGTGTAGGTAACTGATGGCGTGTAACTCACACGTTCGTTGGGAACCCCAAGAGGAAGGTATGATGCGCACAGTAGCAAGTTTTCCCTCAGAAAGAAACCAAGGTTTAATCGAACCAGTAGGAGCCAAGAAGCACGTTGAAGGTTGATGGTGGCGAAATGTGATGCGGCGCAACAACAGGGATTCCGGCGCCAACGTGGAATCTGCACAACAAAACCAAAGTACTTTGCCCCAAGGAGTGAGGTTGTCAATCTCACCGGCTTGCTGTAACAAGGATTAAACGTATCGAGTGGAAGATGTTTGCAAAGAAAACAGTAAAACACAATTGCAGTAGATTGTATGCTATGTAAAGAATAGGACCGGGGTCCACAGTTCACTAGAGGTGTCTCTCCCATAAGATAAAAGCATGTTGGGTGAACAAATTACAGTCGGGCAATTGAAAAATAGAGAAAGGCATAACAATGCATATACATGATATGATAAATATAGTGAGATTTAATTGGGCATTACGACAAAGTACATAGACCGCCATCCAACTGCATCTATGCCTAAAAAGTCCACCTTCAGGTTATCATCCGAACCCCATTCAGTATTAAGTTGCTAAGCAAGAGACAATTGCATTAAGTATGGTGCGTAATGTAATCGACAACTACATCCTTAGACATAGAATCAATGTTTTATCCCTAGTGGCAACATCACATCACAACCTTAGAACTTTCTTTCACTGTCCCAGGTGTCAATGAAGGCATGAACCCACTATCGAGCATAAATACTCCCTCTTGGAGTTAAGAGTACAAACTTGGCCAGAGCCTCTACTAATAACGGAGAGCATGCAAGATCATAAACAACACATAAACAATAGATTGATAATCACCATAATCATAGTACTCTCTATCCATCGGATCCCGACAAACACAACATATAGAATTACAGATAGATGATCTTGATCATGTTAGGCAGCTCACAAGATCCAACAATGAAGCACAACAAGGAGAAGACGACCATCTAGCTACTGCTATGGACCCATGGTCCAGGGGTGAACTACTCACTCATCACTCCGGAGGCGATCATGGCGATGAAGAGTCCTCCAGGAGATGAATCCCTCTCCGAGGGGTGCCGGAGGCGATCTCCTGAATCCCCCGAGATGGGATTCGCGGCGGCGTCTCTGGAAGGTTTTCCGTATCGTGGCTCTCGGTGCTGGGGGTTTCGCGACGGAGGCTTTAAGTAGGCGAGAACGCGCGGGGGCCACACGAGGTGCCCGGGGGCAGGCGGCGCGTGGCCGGGGCTGGGCCGCGCCGCCTAGCCCTGGCTGCCTCGTGGCCCCACTTCATTATCTCTTCGGTCTTAAGCTTCATGCAAAAATAGGACCTGGGCGAAAGTTTCGTCCAATTAGAATATTTCCTTACTAGGATTACTGAAACCAAAAACAACTGGCCCTTCGGCATCTTGTTAATAGGTTAGTTCAGAAAATGCATAAATATGACATATAATGTGCATAAAACATGTAGGTATCATCAATAAAGTAGCATGGAACATAAGAAATTATCGATACGTTGGAGTATCGGCATCCCCAAGCTTAGTTCTGCTCGTCCCGGCAGGTAAAACGATAACAAAGATAATTTCTAAGTGACATGCCATCATAATCTTGATCATACTATTTGTAAACATATGTAATGAATGCAGCGATCAAAACAATGGTAATGACATGAGTAAACAAGTGAATCATATGACAAAGACTTTTCATGAATAGTACTTCAAGACAAGCATCAATAAGTCTTGCATAAGAGTTAACTCATAAAGCAATAAATCAAAGTAAAGGTATTGAAGCAACACAAAGGAAGATTAAGTTTCAGTTGCTTTCAACTTATAACATGTATATCTCATGGATATTGTCAACATAAAGTAATATAACAATTGCAATATGCAAGTATGTAGGAATCAATGCACAGTTCACACAAGTGTTTGCTTCTTAAGGTGGAAGGAGATAGGTAAACTGACTCAACAATAAAAGTAAAAGAAAGGTCCTTCAAAGAGGAAAGCATCGATTGCTGTATTTGTGCTAGAGCTTTTATTTTGAAAACATGAAACAATTTTGTCAACGGTAGTAATAAAGCATATGAGTTATGTAAATTATATCTTACAAGTTGCAAGCCTCATGCATAGTGTACTAATAGTGTCCGCACCTTGTCCTACTTAGCTTGGACTACCGGATCTTCGCATGCCATGTTTCAACCAAGTGTCACAAAGGGGTACCTCCATGCCGCCTGTACAAAGGTCTAAGGAGAATGCTCGCATTTTGGATTTCTCGCTTTTGATTATTCTCAACTTAGACATCCATACCGGGACAACATGGACAACAGATAATGGACTCCTCTTAAATGCATAAGCATGTAGCAATGATTATTATTCTCATATGAGATTGAGGATATATGTCCAAACTGAAACTTCCACCATGATTCATGGCTTTAGTTAGCGGCCCAATGTTCTTTAACAATTTTGCATGCTCCAACCACTAAAATGATAGATCCTTCAGACAAGACGAACATGCATAGCAACTCACATGATATTCAACAGTAGTTGATGGCGTTCCCCAGAAGCATGGTTATCGCACAACAAGCAACTTAATAAAATATAAAGTGCATAAGTACATATTCAATACTACGATAGTTTTAAGGCTATTTTGTCCCATGAGCTATATATTGCAAAGGTGAATGATGGAATTTTAAAGGTAGCACTCAAGCAATTTACTTTGGAATGGCGGAGAAATACCATGTAGTAGGTAGGTATGGTGGACACAAATGGCATAGTAGTTGGCTCAAGGATTTTGGATGCATGAGAAGTGTTCCCTCTCGATACAAGGTTTAGGCTAGCAAGGTTATTTGAAGCAAACTCAAGGATGAGCAGGTGCAGCAAAACTCACATAAAAGACACATTGTAAACATTATAAGACTCTACACCGTCTTCCTTGTTGTTCAAAACTCAATACTAGATATTATCTAGAGAAACCAAATATGCAAATCAAATTTTAGCAAGCTCTATGTATTTCTTCATTAATGGGTGCAAAGCATATGATGCAAGAGCTTAAACATGAGCACAACAATTGCCAAGTATCACATTATCCAAGACATTTTAGAATTACTACATGTAGCATTTTCCAATTCCAACCATATAACAATTTAACGAAGAAGAAACTTCGCCATGAACATTATGAGTAAAGCCTAAGGACATATGTGTCCATATGCAACAGCGGAGCGTGTCTCTCTCCCACAAAGTGAATGCTAGGATCCATCTTATTCAAACAAAAACAAAAACAAAAACAAACCGACGCTAAAGAACACAAGATGTGATTGAATAAAAATATAGTTTCGGGGAGGAACCTGATGATGTTGTCGATGAAGGGGATGCCTTGGGCATCCCCAAGCTTAGACGCTTGAGTCTTCTTAAAATATGCAGGGGTGAACCACGGGGGCATCCCCAAGCTTAGAGCTTTCACTCCTCTTGATCATAATATATCATACTCCTCTCTTGACCCTTGAAAACTTCCTTCACACCAAACTTCAAGCAAACTCATTAGAGGGTTAGTGCACAATTAATAATTCACACATTCAGAGGTGACACAATCATTCTTTTCACTTCTGGACATTGCATAATGCTACTGGACATTAATGGATCAAAGAAATAAATCCAACATAGCAAAAGAGGCAATGCGAAATAAAAGGCAGAATCTGTCCAAAACAGTCCGTAAAGGCAATTTAAAGCTGGCACCAGACTTGCTCAAATGGAAAAACTCAAAACTAATGAAAGTTGCGTACATATCTGAGGATCACGCTCGTAAATTGGCAGATTTTTGAATTTTCTACAGAGAGCTGTGCCCAGATTCGTGACGAAGCAATCTGTTTCGCGCACGATCCCAAATATAACATCAACTTTGACATAGAAACTTTACTTGGCACAAAAACATGATAAGGAGAGGTTGCTACAGTAGTAAACAACTTCCAAGACTCAACAAAACAAAAAATTTCTGTAGGTAAAAACATGGGTTGTCTCCCATAAGCGCTTTTCTTTAACGCCTTTCAGCTAGGCGCAGAAAGTGCAAATCAAGTAACATCGAGTAGAAGCATCAACATCATAACTTGTTCTAATAATAGAATCAAAAGGCAACTTCATTCTCTTTCTAGGGAAGTGTTCCATACCTTTCTTGAGAGTAAATTGATATTTAATATTACCTTCCCTCATATCAATAACAGCACCAACGGTTCGAAGAAAAGGTCTTCCCAACACAATAGGACAAGATGCATTGCATTCGATATCCAAGACAACAAAATCAACGGGGACAAGGTTATTGTTAACCGTAATGTGCACATTATCAATCCTCCCCAAAGGTTTCTTTTTAACATTATCGGTAAGATTAACATCCAAATAACAATTCTTCAATGGTGGCAAGTCAAGCATATCATAAATCTTTTTAGGCATAACAGAAATACTTGCACCAAGATCACATAAAGCATTACATTCAAAGTCATTGAATTTCATTTTAATGATGGGCTCCCAACCATCTTCTAACTTTCTAGGAATAGAAGTTTCAAGTTTTAGTTTCTCTTCTCTAGCTTTTATGAGAGCATTTGTAATATGTTTTGTAAAGGCTAAATTTATAGCACTAGCATTAGGACTTTTAGCAAGTTTTTGTAAGAACTTTATAACTTCAGAGATGTGACAATCATCAAAATCTAAATCATTATGAGCTACAGCAATGGGATCATTGTTCCCAAGGTTGGAAAAAATTTCAGCAGTTTTATCACAAGTAGTTTCAGCAGTTTTAGCAATTTCAGGCAGTTTTGTACGCTTTGCACTAGGAGTAGAAACATTGCCAACACCAATTATTTTACCATGTATAGTAGGAGGTGCAGCAACATGTGAAGAATTAGCATTACTAGTGGTGGTAATAGTCCAAACTTTAGCTACATTATTCTCTTTAGCTAGTTTTTCATTTTCTTCTCTATCCCACCTAGCACGCAATTCAGCCATTAATCTTATATTCTCATTAATTCTAACTTGGATGGCATTTGCTGTAGTAGTCATCTTATTATCAATATCATTATTAGGCATAACTTTCAATTTTAAAAGATTAACATCAGAGGCAAGTCTATCAACTCTAGAAGCAATAGTATCAATTTTATCAAGCTTTTCCTCAACAGATTTGTTAAAAGCAGTTTGTGTACTAATAAATTCTTTAAGCATGGCTTCAATACCAGAGGGTACACTCCTATTATTGTTGTAAGAATTCCCATAAGAATTACCATAACCATTACCATTAGCAGAAGGATATGGCCTATAGTTATTACCAGAGTTGTTCCTATAAGCATTGTTGTTGAAATTATTATTTTTAATGAAATTCGCATCAACATTTTCTTCTTGAGCAACCAATGAAGCTAAAGGAACATTATTTGGATCCACATTAGATCTACCATTCACAAGCATAGACATAATCACATCAATCTTATCACTCAAGGAAGAGGTTTCTTCAACAGAATTTACCTTCTTACCTTGTGGAGCTCTTTCCGTGTGCCATTGAGTAATTTATCATCATATCATCAAGAAGTTTTGTAGCCGCCCCAAAGTGATGGACATAAAGGTACCTCCAGCAGCTGAATCCAATAAATTCCGTGAAGAAAAATTTAGTCCTGCATAGAAGGTTTGGATGATCATCCAAGTAGTCGGTCCATGGGTTGGGCAATTCTTTACCAAAGTTTTCATTCTCTCCCATGCTTGAGCAACATGTTCAGTATCTAATTGCTTAAAATTCATTATGCTACTTCTCAAAGATATAATTTTAGCGGGAGGATAATATCTACCAATAAAAGCATCCTTGCATTTAGTCCATGAATCAATACTATTCTTAGGCAAAGATAGCAACCAATCTTTAGCTCTTCCTTTTAATGAGAAAGGAAACACTTTCAATTTAATAATATCACCATCTACATCCTTATACTTTTGCATTTCACAAAGTTCAACAAAATTATTGAGATGGGCAGCAGCATCATCAGAACTAGCACCAGAAAATTGATCTCTCATAACCAAATTCAAAGCAGGTTTAATTTCAAAGAATTCTGCGTAGTAGCAGGTGGAGCAATAGGTGTGCATAGGAAATCATTATTATTTGCATTTGTGAAGTCACACAACTTAGTATTTTCAGGGGTATTCATTTTAGCAAAGGTAAATAAAACAAACTAGATAAAGTAAATGCAAGTAACTAATTTTTTGTGTTTTTGATATGGAGAGCAAGACGATAAATAAAGTAAAACTAGCAACTAATTTTTTTGTGTTTTGATTTAGTGCAGCAAACAAAATAGTAAATAAAATAAAGCAAGACAAAAACAAAGTAAAGAGATTGAGAAGTGGAGACTCCCCTTGCAGCGTGTCTTGATCTCCGGCAACGGCGCCGAAAAAGAGCTTGATGGCGTGTAACTCACCGTTCGTTGGGAACCCCAAGAGGAAGGTATGATGCGCACGGTAGCAAGTTTTCCCTCAGAAAGAAACCAAGGTTTAATCGAACCAGTAGGAGCCAAGAAGCACGTTGAAGGTTGATGGTGGCGAAATGTGATGCGGCGCAACAACAGGGATTCCGGCGCCAACGTGGAATCTGCACAACAAAACCAAAGTACTTTGCCCCAACGAAACAGTGAGGTTGTCAATCTCACCGGCTTGCTGTAACAAAGGATTAAACGTATCGAGTGGAAGATGTTTGCAAAGAAAACGGTAAAAAACACAATTGCGGTAGATTGTATGCTATGTAAAGAATAGGACCGGGGTCCACAGTTCACTAGAGGTGTCTCTCCCATAAGATAAAAGCATGTTGGGTGAACAAATTACAGTCGGGCAATTGACAAATAGAGAAAGGCATAACAATGCATATACATGATATGATAAATATAGTGAGATTTAATTGGGCATTACGACAAAGTACATAGACCGCCATCCAAGTGCATCTATGCCTAAAAAGTCCACCTTCAGGTTATCATCCGAACCCCATTCAGTATTAAGTTGCTAAGCAACAGACAATTGCATTAAGTATGGTGCGTAATGTAATCGACAACTACATCCTTAGACATAGAATCAATGTTTTATCCCTAGTGGCAACACACATCACAACCTTAGAACTTTCTGTCACTGTCCCAGGTGTCAATGAAGGCATGAACCCACTATCGAGCATAAATACTCCCTCTTGGAGTTAAGAGTACAAACTTGGCCAGAGCCTCTACTAATAACGGAGAGCATGCAAGATCATAAACAACACATAAACAATAGATTGATAATCACCATAATCATAGTACTCTCTATCCATCGGATCCCGACAAACACAACATATAGAATTACAGATAGATGATCTTGATCATGTTAGGCAGCTCACAAGATCCAACAATGAAGCACAACAAGGAGAAGACGACCATCTAGCTACTGCTATGGACCCATGGTCCAGGGGTGAACTACTCACTCATCACTCCGAGGCGATCATGGCGATGAAGAGTCCTCCGGGAGATGAATCCCCTCTCCGGCAGGGTGCCGGAGGCGATCTCCTGAATCCCCGAGATGGGATTCGCGGCGGCGGCGTCCGGAAGGTTTTACGTATCGTGGCTCTCGGTGGGGGTTTCGCGACGAAGGCTTTAAGTAGGCGGGGGCAACGGGGCCACACGAGGTGCCCGGGGGCAGGCGGCGCGGCCGGGGCTGGGCCGCGCCGCCCTAGCCCTGGCTGCCTCGTGGCCCCACTTCGTTATCTCTTCGGTCTTACGGAAGCTTCGTGCAAAAATAGGACCCTGGGCGAAAGTTTCGTCCAATTCGAGAATATTTCCTTACTAGGATTTCTGAAACCAAAAAACAACAGCAACTGGCCCTTCGGCATCTTGTTAATAGGTTAGTTCCAGAAAATGCATAAATATGACATATAATGTGCATAAAACATGTAGGTATCATCAATAAAGTAGCATGGAACATAAGAAATTATCGATACGTTGGAGACGTATCAGTAACAGGGGGCATTGATCTGTTCGGCATAGGGCAATTCGGGCGTCCTCTGCTGCCGTGGTTTGTAGTTGCCACGGTTTCGAGTTATTCCGATTACCGTCTGTCGATCGTCTCTTAAATCGTCATATCGATCGTCTGGATCGGAGTATCCTGCGGCTACCAGGTTGTTGTCGTCATAGCTGCGGTTCTTCCTTCTCTTGTGGCGATCCCTTCGACCACCCGAGTCGTGCTTCGGCTGGTCGTCGTCTTCGTCGTCACTGCGCTGCCGCGGCCTTCGTACGTTGTCCTCACCATCAGCCCAGCTGTTGGCGATTTCCATTAGCTTGGTTATGGTTTTTGGCTTTTTGCGCCCGAGTTCTTCTATGTAGCTTTCCCGTCGGACGCCATCGCTGAAAGCGTCGATTGCTCTATCCATAGATACATCTTCAGCAGCGTTTAGGAGTTTGGTGAATCTCCCGATGTATGAGCGCATCGATTCCTTCTGCTTTTGCTGACAATGCCGTAACTCTTCAATCCCGATAGGTCTCTTGTATGTTGCTTGAAAATTGGCAACGAAGGCATCTACTAGGTCGTCCCATGACTTGATGGAACCCTTCGGCAGACCCCTCAACCAAGCTCGCGCTGAATCCTTTAGGTAAAGCTGCAAACATTGCATTGCCGCTATCTGGTTCCCTTTGTGCAGAATCACGTCTGCAAGTAGTCGTCTATCCAAGATCTTGGCTCTGCTGTCCATCGTATTTGGCAGCTTCGGTAGGGTGGGCTTGAAGTTTTAGGCGGCATTGCTTCGCGGATTTTGTAGCTTAAACAATCGGCTCCCCTGAGCTCGTCGTCGTTCTCCTGATTCTCATCCGAAGAATCTGTCATCCTCCTCCCTAGCGGCACGCCGTCGCCTTGCTTTGTCAATTCTGCTCTGGGTGATTTCATCCCTAGCATCTCTCGCACGGTACTTTGAATCACTAGCCTGCAACGTGGTTTTTTCCTTCCGTGGAACTAGGTTATCTCCTAATATCGCGAGACTTTCTAGGGCGCCTCGATGAGCCTGAGCCATGGATCCTTCAGGGCGCTGGTTGATGAGGTATGCGGCGAGGTTAGCTGTTGCTCCCGCAACGTTTTTCGGCCGTGGCATGCCCGCGGTGTCCGTGGTCATAAAGGACTTGGTTAGGTTCGATGTTATTTCTCTAGCATCGTCTTCCGAGAGCCTAGACAGTCTTGATCGGTGCTTGCCTGTCCCATGAGTTCGAGAGGCGCTTCCTTGCGAACCTCTTCGTCGTTCGCTGGATCGGTCTGCCGCAGATAGACGTCTCTCGAGGGTGGCTTGCTCTCTCGACAGGTGCTCCCGGTTTTTCTCTAGTATAGAGCGGTAGGCATTTAGGGTTCCAACCGAGGTTCCTGCGGGGAGCGGGGTGTTGTTAAGTACGGCTGCCCTGGTTGCCTCCCATTCCTCGTCTGCGATGGTGTAATCGCTGTCACGGTTGCTGGCGCTGTTTTCGAAACTTGCTCGCCTGCTAGAACGAGGCGTGTGATCTATGTCTCCTCTATGCCTTGTGTTTCCTGTGTTATTGGCGGCATAAACTTGGTGACGTGCCGTTCTTCGGGTGGTTCCTTGGACGATCTTTGTCGACCTTGTCCTCTCGATGAATATTGGTCATTGCGGATGAACGGTGTGCCGCTCGACAACCCGTGCGGCGTCGCAGTTCAAGCAGTAGTATGAGGTCAACTCCGAAGATGTGGGATCGTCGGATCGTACCGACATGGAAGATGCTGAACGGGGAGACGAGGGCGGAGGCGAACTCATCGATCCTGTCAAGCCAGCCAAAAGGTCGAGTGATGATGACGCGCCAGGGCTCGTTGATGCGGAGGTGGGCGATTCTAGCAGTGAAGCATTCCTTGCGTTGACGTTGTAGTGGACCGAAGGTCATCTCCATGTTTCCTTGTAGATCCGAAAAGTTTGAGCGAGAAGAATCGCTGTGCGCGGTGAATTCATAGGAGCCGAATCGAATCGGGCTTCCCAGGTTTGGTGATGACGGTGTCGATGAAGATGTCGATGACATGACTGGATCTGCCGATGACCGATCTTGTGCCGACAGGGTTCCCACAGACGGCACCAATTGTCGAGGGTGCTCCTCGGCAATGCCCTCCAATAGGGGCTTAGGGTTGATGGAATCCTACAAGCTAACACGAGACATCGGTTCACAGACAAGCGGGGAGAGCGATTTACCCAGGTTCGGGGCCCTCGATGAGGTAAAACCCTTACGTCCTGCCTGTCTGTTCTTGATTATGATGATAATAGGTTACAATGGGGTGCCGAATAGTTCGGCTAAGATCTCGCCGAGATGCTAAGCTTTATGATGGCCTAGCTCTAAGCTTCTGGTGGCTAAGATTGCTAAGATTGATTGTGTCCCTCGGCAGCCCCTCTCATGGCCTTTATATAGGAGGCCAGGTCTCAAGAGATCTAACCGAGTACGACTAGGTTTACAGTAATTTTAGATCTAATCTTTCCTTGTTCGGTTGCTTCTTCATCTTGCTTGTCAAGAAATCTTTTGGTGCACCTCCCGGATGGGCTGCCTTTCCTCCAAGTGCCTTCACGGGCCTCCAATTAGGAAATATAGCATAGGGCAACGCCAGTTACCCGAATTGTGGTTTCTCTTACGTCGGTGGAATTGAGTTAGTACTCGGTGGAATTGAGTTAGTACTCGACGTGAGTGCAATAAACTTCGACATGACCTTTGTTGAACTATTTGATTTTGGGGAACACAATTTGAATTCAATTAAAATATGAGTGATAAGAATTCAAATTGAAATTGGAATTTGAATTCTAGACCATTATATAACATACAACATGTTTAATCAAACAAAATATAAGACTCAAAATAAATAAAGTATTTAACTGTAGCATCCCAATATTTTCAAAAAAATAAAACGTGGATGCATTCATACCATTCCTGCATTAAGTTCATCACATGAAATGAAAAACCCTAAAAAAATACCCCAAAACCAAAATTCTACCTCACATATGCCATATTGCTTGATTACTAAACTTAATTTATTTTATGTTCAAACAAGTCCTAAATACACCTTTTCTTGTATTGAAACAATATTTTGAATTTTACAAAACTTTAGAATCTGGTTTGAGCTCATTTGGAGAAAGTTAGAGCAAAAACAATTTTCTAAAAAAAAGAAGATAATGTAGGATAACGTAGCATAGAAAACAAAAATTTTCCTACGGCGAACACGCAATCCAAGCCAAGATGCAATCTAGAAGACGGTAGCAACGAGGGGATTGTCGAGACTCACCCTTGAAGAGATTCCAAAGCCTACAAGAAGAGGCTCTTGTTGCTGCGGTAGACGTTCACTTGCCGCTTGCAAGCGCGTAGAAGATCTTGATCACGATTGGTTCCGGCGCCACGAACGGGCAGCACCTCCGTGCTCGGTCACACGTTCGGTTGTTGATGAAGACGACGTCCACCTCCCCGTTCCAGCGGGCAGCGGAAGTAGTAGCTCCTCTTGAATCCGACGGCACGACGGCGTGGTGTCGGTGGCGGTGTAGAAGTCCGGCGGAGCTTCGCTAAGCTATGCGGGCAATATGAAGTGGAGGAGCAAAGCTAGGGTTTGGGAGGGGTGGCCGGCCACTCTATGGGGCGGCCAGCTTGTGGTCTTGGGGTGGCCGGCCCCCTCCCTTGGCCCTTGTTTATATAGGTGGATCCCAAGTGTTGGTGTCCAAGTCTTCGAATAAGACCCGAAACCAAAACCTTCCATATGGTGGGAAACTTTCCCTCCCACTAGAGGTGGGAATTCCACCTTCCATGGGGGGGGGGGGGTGGCCGGCCCCTAAGGGGGAGTCCACTTGGGACTCCTCCCCCACTAGGGTTGGCCGGCCATGGAGGTGGAGTCCCATGTGGACTCCACCTTCCTTGGTGGTTTCTTCCGGACTTTTCTAGAACCTTCTAGAACCTTCCATAGAACCTTCCGCATCATTTTATTCACATAAAATGACATCCTATATATGAATCTTATTCTCCGGACCATTCCGGAACTCCTCGTGATGTCCCATCCGGGACTCCGAACAAATATTCCAACTTCATTCCATATTCAAGTACTACCATTTCAACATCCAACTTTAAGTGTGTCACCCTACGGTTCGTGAACTATGCGGACATGGTTGAGTACTCACTCCGACCAATAACCAATAGCGGGATCTGGAGATCCATAATGGCTCCCACATATTCAACGATGACTTTAGTGATCGAATGAACCATTCACATACGATACCAATTCCCTTTGTCACGCGATATTTTACTTGTCCGAGGTTTGATCATCGGTATCACACTATACCTTGTTCAACCTCGTCTCTGACAAGTACTCTTTACTCGTACCGTGGTATGTGGTCTCTTATGAACTTATTCATATGCTTGCAAGACATTAGACGACATTCCACCGAGAGGGCCCAGAGTATATCTATCAGTCATCGGGATGGACAAATCCCACTATTGATCCATATGCCTCAACTCATACTTTCCTTAATCCCACCTTTATAACCACCCATTTACGCAGTGGCGTTTGATGTAATCAAAGTACCTTTCCGGTATAAGTGATTTACATGATCTCATGGTCATAAGGACTAGGTAACTATGTATTGAAAGCTTATAGCAAATAACTTAATGACGTGATCTTATGCTACGCTTAATTGGGTGTGTCCATTACATCATTCATACAATGATATAACCTTGTTATTAATAACATCCAATGTTCATGATTATGAAACTAATCATCTATTAATCAACAAGCTAGTTAAGAGGCTTACTAGGGACTCTTTGTTGTTTACATATCACACATGTATCAATGTTTTGGTTAATACAATTATAGCATGGTATATAAACATTTATCATAAACATAAAGATATATAATAACCACTTTTATTATTGCCTCTTGGGCATATCTCCAACAGTCTCCCACTTGCACTAGAGTCAATAATCTAGATTACATTGTAATATACCTAACACCCATGGCATTCTGGTGTTGGTCATGCTTTGCCCTAGGGAGAGCTTTAGTCAACGGATCTGCTACATTCAGATCAGTGTGTACTTTGCAAATCTTTACTTCTCCATCTTCGATGTACTCGCGAATCGAGTGGTAACGCAGCTTGATATGCTTCAGCCTCTTGTGTGACCTTGGTTCTTGTGCATTGGCGATGGCACCCATGTTATCACAGTAGATGACAAATGGGTCCAATGCACTAGGAACCACCGAGCTCTATAATGAACCTCTTCATCCATACCGCGATGAAGCCTAAGCCGCTATGTACTCCGATTGTTGAGGATTTCGCCACCGTGCCTTTGCGAGCTTGACTTGCTAAGCACCATTCAATATAAACACGTACAGATTGTGACTTAGAGTCATCGGGATCGGTGTTCCAACTTGCATCGGTGTAACTTGTTACAACGAGCTCTTGGTCACCTCCATAACAAAAAACATATCCTTAGTTCTTTTCAAGTACTTCAGGATATTCTTGACCGCTGTCCAGTGTTCCATTCCTGGATCACTTTGATATCTGCTAGTCAAACTAACCGCATGTGCTATATCCGGTCTTGTACATAGCATGGCATACATGATAGAGCCCACTGCCGAGGCATAGGGGATCTGACTCATCCTTTCTCTTTCTGCCGTAGCCGGTCCTTGAGTCTTACTCAAGACCTTGCCTGGTAACATAGGTAAGAATCCTTTCTTACTTTCGTCCATTCTAAACTTCTTTAGAATCTTGTCCAGGTATGTACTCTTTGATAGCCCTATTAGACGTCTTGATCTATCTCTATAAATCTTGATGCCTAATATGTATGATGCTTCACCAAGGTCTTTCATTGAAAAACTATTATTCAAATAACCCTTTACACTGCTTAATAGTTCTATATCATTCCCAATCAATAATATGTCATCTACATATAATATCAGGAATGCTACAGAGCTCCCACTCACTTTCTTGTAAATACAGGCCTCTCCATGACACTGTATAAACCCGAAGTCTTTGATCACCTTATCAAAACGTCGGTTCCAACTTCTCGATGCTTGCTTCAGTCCATAGATTGAACGCTGAAGTTTGCATACTTTGTCAGCATTTTTAGGATCGACAAAACCTTTGGGTTGTACCATATACAACTCTTCCTCAATGTCTCCATTAAGGAACGCCGTTTTGACATCCATCTGCCAAATCTCATAATCGAAAAATGCAGCTATTGCTAACAAAATCCTTACAGATTTTAGCTTACAGGTGAGAAAGTCTCATCGTAGTCAACACCTTGAATTTGTCGGAAACCCTTTGCGACAAGTCGAGCTTTATAGAAAGTAATATTACCATCAGCATCTGTTTTTCTTTTGAAGATCCATTTATTCTCGACAGCCTTGCGGCTATCAGGTAAGTCTACCAAAGTCCATACTTTGTTATCATACATGGATCCCATTTCGGATTTCATGGCTTCTTGCCATTTGTTGGAATATGGGCTCATCATCGCTTCTTCATACGTCGCAGGGTCCTCATCATTGTTATCCACAATCATGACATTTAGACAAGGATCATACCAATCTGGAGTGGCACGATCCCTTGTCGATCTGCGAGGTTCAGTAGCTGTCTCATTTGAAGTTTCATGATCATTATCATTAGCTTCCTCTGTTGCCGGTGTAGGTGGTACGGGAACATTTTCCGATGCTGCGCTACTCGATCAACGAGTAGAGATTCTTCAATCTCATCGAGTTCTACTTTTCTTCCAGTCACTTCTTTAGTGAGAAATTCTTTCTCAAGAAAGGTTCCGTTCTTAGCAACAAAGATCTTGCCTTCGGATCTGTGATAGAAAGTGTACCCTATAGTTTCCTTAGGGTATCCTATGAAGACGCATTTCTCCGCTTTGGGTTCTAGCTTGTCAGGTTGTAACTTTTTTACATAGGCTTCGCAACCCCAAACTTTTAGGAACGACAGCTTAGGTTTCTTATTAAACCATAATTCATACGGTGTCGTTTCAACGGATTTTGATGGTGCTCTATTTAAAGTGAATGCGGCTGTCTCTAATGCATAACTCCAAAATGATAACGGCAAATCAGTAAGAGACATCATAGAACGAACCATATCTAAGAGAGTTCGATTACGACGTTCGGACACACCGTTTCGTTGTGGTGTTCCCGGCGGTGTCAATTGTGAAAGTATTCGCATTTCTTTAAATGCATGCTAAACTCATAACTCAGATATTCACCTCGCGATCGGATCGTAGAAATTTAATCTTCTTGTTACGTTGATTTTCTACTTCACTTTGGAATTCCTTAAACTTCTCGAAAGTTTCGGATTTATGTTTCATTAAATAGATATACCCATATCTACTCAAATCATCTGTGAAGGTTAGAACATAACGATAACCACCGCGCGATGCTACACTCATTGGTCCACATACATCTGTGTGTATGATTTCCAATAAGCTCGCTCCATCATACCAGAGAATGGAGTCTTAGTCATTTTCCCATCGGACATGCTTCGCATCTATCAAGTGACTCAAAGTCAAGTGATTCAAGTAATCCATCGGTATGGAGTTTCTTCATGCGTTTCACTCCAATATGACCAAGACGACAGTGCCACATATAAGTAGAATTATCATTCAATTTAATTCGCTTAGCATCAATGTTATGTATATGCGTATTACTACTATCGAGATCTAACAGAAATAAGCCATTCTTTTGTGGTGCTCGACCATAAAAGATATTATTCATAAAAATAGAACAACCATTATTCTCAGACTTGAATGAATAACCGTCTTGCATTAAACAAGATCTGATATAATGTTCATGCTCAACGCGGGTACATAATAACAATTATTTAGGCTTAAAACTAATCCGAAGGTAGATGTAGAGGAAGTGTCCCGCTGCGATCACATTGACCTTGGATCCGTTTCCAACGCGCATCGTCACTTCATCTTTAGTTGTCGTTTATTCTTTAGTTCCTGTTTTGAGTTACAAATATGAGCAACCGAACCAGTATCAAATACCCAGGTACTAGAACGAGAACTAGTGAGATAAACATCTATAACATGTATATCAGATATACCTTCTTTCTTCTTCTTGACAAGGCCGCTCTTCAGATCTGCCAAAAACTTGGAGCAATTACGCTTCCAGTGTCCCTTCTCCTTGCAGTAATAGCACTCAGCATCGGGCTTAGGGCCAGACTTAGGTTTCACAGGAGGCGTGGCAGCTTTCTTGCCACTCTTCTTGTTCTTGCCTTTAGACTTGCCCTGTTTCTTGAAGCTGGTGGTCTTGTTGACCATCAACACTTGGTGCTCTTTCTTGATCTCAATCTCAGCAGCTTTTAGCATGCCAAAGAGTTCAGGAAACTCCTTGTTCATGTTCTGCATATTGTAGTTCATCACAAAGTTCTTGTAACTTGGTGGCGGTGATTGAAGGACACGATTAATCCCCAGTCTGTTAGGAATCACTATTCCCAAGTCACTGAGTTTCTTCGCATGCCCGGTCATAACGAGCATGTGCTCACGATGGAGCTGCCTTCTTCCATCATACAGTGAAAAAGTGTTTCGATGCTTCATAGCATTCCACGGCCGCATGAGTCTCAAAAATAGTCTTCAACTCTTTTATCAACTCATGAGGATCGTGGTGCTCAAAACGTTTTTGAAGATCGGATTCCAGATGGCACAGAACTTGAGAGTACCGAGTTTTCCGAGTCATGTAAACATTCTTTACTTCATCGGTTTCAGTTTCTGCAGGAGGGTCACCTAGCGGTGCATCAAGCACATATTGCAGATTTCCGCCATTGAGGAAGATCCTCACATGACGGAACCAGTCGGTGAAGTTGCTACCGTTGCTCTTAAGCTTTTCTTTCTCTAGGAACTGGTTAAAATTGATTGAGGACGCCATATCTACAACATATTTGCAATAGTTTAGACTAAGTTTATGACAAATTGAGTTCAAATTTTAATTCTACATAATTAAAAATCTAGGTGAACTCCCACTCAAAACAATATCCCTCGCATTGTCTTAGTGATCACATGAACCAAATCCATCACACCTATGCCCGATCATCACGAGACAAGATGTAATTTCAATGGCGAACACTCAAAATGTTCATCATATCAATCATATGATTCATGCTCTACCTTTCGGTATCACGTGTTCCGAGACCATGTCTTTACATGCTAGGCTCGTCAAGGCCACCTTAGTATCTGCATGTGCAAACTGTCTTGCACCCGTCATATGTACTTATCGAATCTATCACACCCGATCATCACGAGATGCTTCGAAACGATAAGACTTGATAACGGTGCTACTAAGGATGAACACTTTATTATCTTGAGATTTTAGTGAGAGGATCATCTTATAATGCTACCGTCGCGATCTAAGCAAAATAAGATGCATAAAAGGATTAACATCACATGCGGTTCATATGTGATATGATATGGCCCTTTTGTCTTTGCGCCTTTGATCTTCATCTCCAAAGTACGGACATGATCTCCATCATCAACGGGCATGATCTCCATCATCGTCGCGAAGCACCAAGGTCAATGGCGCCGTCTTCATGATCGTCCTCCATGTAGCAACTATTACAACTACTTTGAAATACTACTCAACATGAAATTTAAAGACAACCATAAGGCTCCTGCCGGTTGCCACAATACAATAATGATCATCTCATACATATTCATCATCACATTATGGCCATATCACATCACCAAACCCTGCAAAAACAAGTTAGACGTTCTCTAATTTGGTTTGCATATTTTACGTGGTTTAGGGTTTTCGAGCAAGATCCAATCTACCTACGAACATGAACCACAACGGTGATACTAGTGTTGTCAATAGAAGAGTAAATTGAATCTTCACTATAGTAGGAGAGACAGACACCCGCAAAGCCACTTATGCAATACAAGTTGCATGTCAAGCGTGGAGCAAATCTCATGAACGCGGTCATGTAAAGTTAGCCCGAGCCGCTTCATCCCACTATGCCACAAAGATGCAAAGTACTCAACTAAAGATAACAAGAGCATCAACGCCCACAAACCATTGTGTTCTACTCGTGCAACCATCTATGCATAGACACGGCTCTGATACCTGTAGGATAACGTAGCATAGAAAACAAAAATTTTCCTACGGCGAACACGCAATCCAAGCCAAGATGCAATCTAGAAGACGGTAGCAACGAGGGGATTGTCGAGACTCACCCTTGAAGAGATTCCAAAGCCTACAAGAAGAGGCTCTTGTTGCTGCGGTAGACGTTCACTTGCCGCTTGCAAAAGCGCGTAGAAGATCTTGATCACGATTGGTTCCGGCGCCACGAACGGGCAGCACCTCCGTGCTCGGTCACACGTTCGGTTGTTGATGAAGACGACGTCCACCTCCCGTTCCAGCGGGCAGCGGAAGTAGTAGCTCCTCTTGAATCCGACAGCACGACGGCGTGGTGTCGGTGGCGGTGTAGAAGTCGGCGGCTTAAGCTATGCGGGCAATATGAAGTGGAGGAGCAAAGCTAGGGTTTGGGAGGGGGTGGCCGGCCACTCTATGGGGGCGGCCAGCTTGTGGTCTTGGGGTGGCCGGCCCCCTCCCTTGGCCCTTGTTTATATAGGTGGATCCCAAGTGTTGGTGTCCAAGTCTTCGAATAAGACCCGAAACCAAAACCTTCCATATGGTGGGAAACTTTCCCTCCCACTAGAGGTGGGAATTCCACCTTCCATGGGGGGGGGGGTGGCCGGCCCCCTGGGGGGAGTCCACTTGGGACTCCTCCCCCACTAGGGTTGGCCGGCCATGGAGGTGGAGTCCCATGTGGACTCCACCTTCCTTGGTGGTTTCTTCCGGACTTTTCTAGAACCTTCTAGAACCTTCCATAGAACCTTCCGCATCATTTTATTCACATAAAATGACATCCTATATATGAATCTTATTCTCCGGACCATTCGGAACTCCTCGTGATGTCCGGGATCCCATCGGGACTCCGAACAAATATTCCAACTTCATTCCATATTCAAGTACTACCATTTCAACATCCAACTTTAAGTGTGTCACCCTACGGTTCGTGAACTATGCGGACATGGTTGAGTACTCACTCCGACCAATAACCAATAGCGGGATCTGGAGATCCATAATGGCTCCCACATATTCAACGATGACTTTAGTGATCGAATGAACCATTCACATACGATACCAATTCCCTTTGTCACGCGATATTTTACTTGTCCGAGGTTTGATCATCGGTATCACACTATACCTTGTTCAACCTCGTCTCCTGACAAGTACTCTTTACTCGTACCGTGGTATGTGGTCTCTTATGAACTTATTCATATGCTTGCAAGACATTAGACGACATTCCACCGAGGGCCCCAGTATATCTATCCGTCATCGGGATGGACAAATCCCACTATTGATCCATATGCCTCAACTCATACTTTCCGGATACTTAATCCCACCTTTATAACCACCCATTTACGCAGTGGCGTTTGATGTAATCAAAGTACCTTTCCGGTATAAGTGATTTACATGATCTCATGGTCATAAGGACTAGGTAACTATGTATTGAAAGCTTATAGCAAATAACTTAATGACGTGATCTTATGCTACGCTTAATTGGGTGTGTCCATTACATCATTCATACAATGATATAACCTTGTTATTAATAACATCCAATGTTCATGATTATGAAACTAATCATCTATTAATCAACAAGCTAGTTAAGAGGCTTACTAGGGACTCTTTGTTGTTTACATATCACACATGTATCAATGTTTCGATTAATACAATTATAGCATGGTATATAAACATTTATCATAAACATAAAGATATATAATAACCACTTTTATTATTGCCTCTTGGGCATATCTCCAACAGTCCCAGCCGACCCGGCCGAAACGGGCCGAGTCAGCCCGCGCCAGCCCAGCCGCCCCGTGCTCTCTCTCTCCCCCACGCGCCGACAGGTGGGCCCCACCGCGGTCGTGTTCAACCTCCGCCATCACGCACAGTGACTGCGGCGGTTTCCGAAAACCGCTGGCCGTTTCTCCCCGCCTTCAACGCCTCCCGTCCCCTCCCCTATAAAACCCCCCTCTCCTCCTCCATTTCCCCCCTCGCCCCTCACCACCACGCCGCAAGGCTGCCGGTATTACTCGCCGGAGAAGACCCCGGCCACACCGCCTCCGGCCACCGTCTGCGGGCACACGAGGCCACCCGAGCCCACGCCGAAGTCACCGGCCGCCTCGCCTCGGCCGGCCTCTCCTTGTCTGCCCCTTCCCCATCTCCGGAGACGCCCGCAGCGCCGGCGACGTCCACGTCCGAGCCGCCCCACCGCCGCCGCGCCATCTCTGGCCGGCAAGGTGAGCTCCTCACCTCTTTTTTTTTTGTTATTTCTTCCCACCGTTGGATCCAGATCTAACGGACCGCGTTAGATCCCGGGCCGAACCGGTACCGGCCAACCGGAGCACGCCGCGTGGCGCCCAATCAGCATGCCCAGTCAGCGCCCAGTCAAATAGAGTTTAAATTCGATTTAGATTTCCAGATTGTTGTCCAACTTGTAAAGGTCATATAAAATCAACCGTAGGCCCAAATTTAGCAAATTTTATATCTTTGAAAAGCTTGAAACCTGTAGAATCCAGCCATGTCATAATACATCATATTTTCTGTGATGAATTTTGCACCATAATTCAAAACAGATAATTAACCCTTTGACACTATAAAATTTGTGTAAATTAATCTAGTGGGCAAAATTTTACAATTTTTTAGTCTCTGGAATCCTTGGAACATTTAGAACACCATGGAACCAGAGTTGATCAATTTTGATACGTGCACAAACTTGCTTTTCCAAATTATGTGCAAATCAGTATTTTGTCAATAATTCAAAATCTATAAATTATTTCGGATGAAGCTCGGTGATCACATGGGTAGGTGAGCACGCGCTTGCTACTCGACACGTGTCTAACGCCGTTTGTTCTGCCGTTAGCATACGTATATGTGATGATGTGGAAACGAGAGCGTGTTGTTCTAAAAATAAAGCGATTCGTTTTTTATTCCCTTTCCTCTTCCAACAGATGTAGTGGTCCAACGTGAGAGCATGGTGGCCGCCCACGCCACCATCCACTCCGCCGCTGCCCATCCCGGCTCAAACCCCTTCCTCCATCTTATTCTTCTTTGCTTCTCCGCCATGGCGCCACAGACATCGATGGACATATCAACTTAGAGCTCAACGAACGAATTAATTGGAGAGATATCGATGAAGGGTAAGTTCAAGATCTAATCATGTCAAGCTCGTCTCTCCCGTCGCCTCCGCTCGGACTTCGCGCCTCCAGCCGGCAGCAGCAAGCCGGACAGCCGGCAATCACGGTTTAGGATTTAGGTGTGAGATCAAATCCTCCCCAGGCTCTTCCTCTTGTGGTGTTTTGTCCCCGTCCGCTGCTCTGCTGCCGAAAGCCGTAAGAGCATCCCCAGCCGTTGGGGCTCCCCAGGCCGAAATCCGGCGCTATTTAGTGCCGGATGGATGTATTTTTTGGCCTGGGGAGGCCCATTTTCCCAGTGGCGAGCCCATGGTCGCCTTCACCCACCGCGTGCATAGCGACGGTGTCGCCGGGAAGGGCAACCGTCGGAGTGCACTCGTCGCTTTGAACCGCCGTAATGGTCCGCGAAGTGGTCTGGAGAGCCTAAACGCCTCGTCGGGAACGGTCGAAGTCGCCTCGAAATTACAACCGCCGTAATGGAGCATGAACTCCGAGGAAGAGCAACCGCCGCTCTCTTCGTCCAGAGAAGAACTACATATACGGTTTCGAACGGCCGACGCCATTCATCTATTCTCTCCTCACCATCTTCTGTCAACCATGAGCGACTGGTCGACCAGAAGATATCTGATATACTGTGACGAAAATCCTCATGACGGTGGCCCGTAACGTCATAGAATATCATAACGTGTGACGTTTTACTTCTAGCGTCATGGATTCCAAAAGTCCGTGACGACCGCAGAATCACCGTCACACATTAGCATATTCTGTGACGATCTCGATAGCTTCCATGACGAACATGGACGGGTCACAAAAAAGTTACAATTGGTATACTAGCTAGAGAGAGAACCGTCAAGGTGGGACCCACATGCCAAGGAGAAATTCAGGGAAATCAACAATGTATACAACTAGACCAACGTGGGATCCTTCGTATGGAACCCATAAATTTCGTTTTATTTTCATTTTTTATATCGTAGTACATGTCACTTGCTCTCCTCGCACACCTATTTTAAGCACAACCCCCCATATACTATGCATCGAAGAGAACATATAACATTTTTTCCGATTGGGATACTAGAAGAAAAAAGACTATAGGTTAAAACATACATGGAGTGAAGTCTTATGTGAGATGGAGGCGGCCTCGCAATGCTATTGGTTTCAAGATTCTTCCTTTCATCTAAATATCATCTTTTAGAGAAAATACACAAATATGATGACCGTTTCCCCCAAGAGCTACCTATGTGATAGTGACACCTACACGGCCTCTTTACTTTTACAACAATTGCCAAGCACTAAAATTGTAGGATCAATTGTAAGATTTTAATCGTGCTATTTAAACCATCACCAAATAAATATACTTTTAACATCAATTTGCATATAGATCCGGATCAAGATGATGAAAATTTAACTTCATTTTTCTCAACGAGGTAAAAAAATAAAATAAGTTTTTGGACCATGCAAATACTTTACGCCTTTCGGGTTTACTGGTTGGACCTTTGGACTTTCAGTTTTTATATGAATTAGTTATTTCCTGCTTTAAATTACATTCAATAAACAAAAAAATTCAGTCTACCGAAATATCAATTCCCTCATGTTTTCTCCGAAAAAAATCATCCAATTTCCCCCCAAAACATCCTTTTCCCTCCAACAAACACATATTTCCCTCCATTTTTTCATTTTTCTGCCGTAGCTAGCCTAGGGGCCCATCGGTCAGTTCCATTCCCCACAATCTTATCCTCTTCCGCCGCTTCTCGTCATTGTTCAGATCGGTGGAGCCCTCCGATCCAACCGCCCCAACCTGCTGCATCGCAGCGGCCGCCGGCCTCCCCTCCGATCCACCTCGCTGCTGCGTCGCCGCTGGCCTCACCTACGAACAACCCCGCACCAACCTGCTGCATCTCCGCCGCCGGCCTAACCTGCGGAATCGAAACCGCCCGACTAACCTGCAACGTTATTCTCCGCGCCCCTTCCTGATGCCGTCCTCAGATTCCACAGCTGGTCTGAACGCCTCTTACTCTCTTGATTCAGTTCGAAAATAAGATAGCAGTTTTTCCCTTTGGTGGCTGGATTTCGAAGTTAAAATAAGTATTAGTTGTTTCTTGGTTTTCTATTTCGAAAATCAGAGCTTCACATGTAACTTGCAGAGATATGTTTATGTATTTTTGTTTCATGAATGGCATGATCAAATATACAGAGGCGAAATGCTTTATATGACAGACAACATGATAACAGCGATATAGTGAAGAAAAATACTATGGACTGTTGTTTCAAAAAAGCTACATCTGATTATTAGAGTCAATTGCATGGTTCCTAGTGCAAACATTCTCTTTGTTTCGTTACCACTTTTGGCACTTCTCCCACTGCTCAATTCTTGACAACGGTATAAAATAGTGATATGGATATGACAATCAGCTGACCATAACATGCTAGTCCTGCTCTATGACGTATCATTGTAGAGTAGCTAATTCCTTTTATTCACAAACCTGTATTGGTACTCGAGCAGATTGGAGAAACCATTTGGAGGCACGAAGTCTGTAGAAAAAAGTAAGACTTTTAGCAGGTATTCTGCTCCGTTGAGGCACACATACTAGAATACATCATCACCAGGTACTTTCCTTAGCTAATTCCTTCTCAGTCAATCCATTATTTTTTGTTTGTCTTACCTTCGAATAGCAATATTGAGATGTCCACTGGTTATAGGAATTATGCAGAGAAATAGAACAAGCATCTACCTTATTACCTAATCTCAACGTGACTTCTATTAGATTACCTACAGTGTGTTCTTTTACAGAGAGTAGCTCATATTTTAACTGAGAATTGCGTCTGTAATTGCATGCTCTCTGTATTTTAAGTAGTTTGGTTCAGAGTTTTATTCAAATCAATGTAGAATCAAGCATGCTATCATATAAATCTAATTGCTATGCGGTCAAAATGCAAATGACAAACAGATGTGCAAAGGTTAGGATGGTGGGAGTGCCTCTGAATATGAGCCCAATGATGATGGGGAAGCTGATGATGCCGATGAGGTATCTGGGGAGAAGAGAAGCAGGAGCCAACTCTACTTATGTCGAAGAAAAGGTACTATGTCATAATGTCATACATAGTAGATAATGCAGATGAGATTTTCCTATTAATGGTTTCCTTTCTTTCGGGTGGGTGTTGCTGAGTTCATAAACATTTTAAAGGAAAAAAGAGAGCAGGAATAGTCATTTTTAAGTCTATCAAAACAGAGTATCTATGGACTAATTATTCTTGACAGGTTTTTAAGCACAAAATTATGCATTGTTTCTCAAATCTTATAATCATATTTAGCTAACTAAAAGCAAGTGAATCATCTGCTCTTGTCAAGTGACCTTTTGTTTTGCAGTCATCCGTGTTGCACACAAGACTATAGTATACATATGTAAACTAGCTGAATAGCGACACACATCTCTGTTTTGGGTGTACACTACGGTACTTATTTTTTTGCTAGCATAGAATCAATGTGACTATGTTAATGAGTGTTGTGTGCACACAATTGTCTAAAAGAAATTTGGAGTTCAGAATTGAAACGAACTATGCGATCTCTGAAAATTATAGTGCAATCTAAAAGTTAGAACTGCTATAGCAGTGCTCTGTTTATGATCATCTTGTTGTGTGCTTGAGTCATGCTGTTATTAGAGTAGAAAGTCAAGGAGTTAACTTGTTTAGTACAAGTGCAGATCTGTACATAGTAGTCAAATAGTTTCAGATTTAAGTTCGCCAACGCGCCTCTACTTGGCCCCAAACTGAACAGCCTTGCCAGTACAACACAGAACGCCTTCATATCAGGGAGAACACTTCACGACAACTTTGTTCTAGTCAAGAATTCTGCACGCTTGCTACACCAGTTCGGGGCTCCGCGGATTCTGCTCAAGGTTGACTTGGTGCGTGCGTTTGACTCCCTCTCTTGGCCCTACCTCTTCGAGGTGCTGCGGCAATGTGGTTTCAGCGAGAAGTTCCTTGGATGGCGTGCTATCTTGCTGGTTGTTGCTATGTTGTGGATGCTTGCTGTGCGGCTGGTTGTTTCCGTGCTTCTGGCTGCTTGTTGTACTGCCTGATTGTTTATGTGCTAGTGGAGCTACTTGATGACTTGTTGTTGGTTATTTGCTCCATGAAAGTCAATTATATATTTTGTAAATTTTTACGGCTCTTACTATGCTTTTGTAAGTTTAATTGAATGTATGGCCTTTATCTAACTTGACCAACGATGCTTTTTCTTCTACAGACTTGCTAGGAAACTGCAAGCACAACCTGAAGATGAGCACCTTGGTATCTGGTACACAGATTGTGCCTGAAGTTCCATAGGAGCACACTTCCTCAAGCACCATCCTTTCTAACATGGGGTACCAATCAAGACCTAGGAGGTCTAGAATCTTTAAAGAGCTCTAAGCTCCCAGGGTCCTGAGCACCTGAGAGCGCTCTAAGGGTCGCTGTCGAGGTGTTGTCCCATCTGTCAGACTGAAATCGTCTTTGCGAAGTCGGTTTCCACTTGAGTCGGTCAAATCTACACTTCGGAGCACGCCCCCTTCTTCCTCAGCCTTTCCTCGCAGGTCGCCAAATTCTTGCCCCCGCCTCCACCGCTAATCGAGCTTTCCATCACCGGCCCGCCGTTGTCTCGATCTCCTCTACCGATTCTCCATCACTACAGCGACCATCTGCTCCCCTCGCGCCCCCGCGGCGAACCCTATCCGCTGCTTGGTGGGGTCAAATCTCTTCCTCCACATGCATATGCGCCGGTTGATCCACAAGGTTGCTTAGCTACATGTAGGTGTTGAGCCGATGCCTTCCTGCGTGTGGTTCAACTCGATAGAAGGAGACCCAAGAGCTCCCTGGTCCGTTTGTCTACACTGGTACTAGGTATGTGCCCTCTTTCGCTTCTGAACCACAAACGATTTGTTCCTTTACATAAAACAATTGGTTAACGCTGGTAGCCAGTTAGTGGCATCCAATCTTTAACTTTTTTCCGGCTGCAAGCGCTACTATATGCTATTCATTCTACCTATATGAGGAACTGAAGTGTTTTTTTGTTGTCAGCGTGACTACTACTCTATGCAAATCATCGGATGAAATACAGTTTTATATAGTTTGGACTGCTGCTGTATAAAATCAGTTAATGCTTAGATGTTGATGAAATGAAATTAGGATAAAGCCTACTGTGTATAGCTTGTCCAAACTGCAAATGGAGGTGGCGGCACTGGACGACGCACTGCGGAGGCTCGAGTCCAGGGTCCGTGCCCCCTTGCCCCCAATCTTTCCCACTTTGGCATACAGAGTATTTTTCACCATCACATGTAATGGACTGGCTCTTTCGCCCGCCTGTAATAAATGCACGGATGGTGTCTGCATTGTTGGTGTATATGTGCCACAATGTAGATTTGACGGATCATATGTCTGATTGCATATTTTGTGTGTATGGAATTGTCAGTCATTACCACGAAATTTATATTCCTACAACTGGGTCTTGTTCCTTGTACAGAGCCATGTTTTATTGTTTTACTTGCGGCTAAGAAATCTGTATGCGTAGGTGACTGCTTAATTGTGTGCCCATAGATGATGCTTCTTTCTGAAAGATAGTGCAGTGTGGTTGTCGATATATGAATTGGTTACATAAGGTGATATTTATGATGTTCGCTTAATTTTATGCTTGATAGGGATAATATACTGCGCAGTTCCATGGTTCAAAACATGAATCATTTATCTGAAAAATGGTGGTAACAATGGTATGAGCTAAAAAGAACAAACATTTGTTTCAAAAACAGTCATACCTCCGAAGTCTGAATAACAAGTTATGATTTTGAAGTAACATTGGTTTATTTTCCTATCATGTGAGCTAAGACTGCATAATCGGTACATACAAGAAAACAAATTCAGTTGTCATTCTTTAATGTTGTTGTGAAGATTTCCTTTTGTTGATTAGGGGTGTGCTTCAGGAGTATAGCTTTGGATGGGATTAAGAGCCTTATGTTTGAAATTTTATACAACTTTTGTCCCGGAGTCATGCAAGCTCTTATCAACAACAATCGCTTTACATACTGGTGCATTCTTTTAATACCATGTTCATGTTTTCAAGTTTTTATGATTTCTTTATGCCCACGTGCTACAAGTATATGTTTCCTGGTATTTATGAAGATATGCAAGTATCTTTCATTGATCATTGACATGTCTTCATGCTATGACTTTGCTACAAATTAGAACCTAATTTATTTGATTCCTTTTAAGGCAAATAATTCATGTACTGATGCAAACACTATTGTTTGATGTGCACATTCTTACTCTTTCTTCCAGTTATACGTCATTGCCTCAATTATAACGAAATTATCCATGTTTGGTTTGTGGTTACATCAAATACGTTGTTTTTATGGGAAGAAAATAAGATGTTTATTTTTAGTAGATTTCTGGCACATGTTGTCCATCTAATGCTACATAAAAACAGAGGAAAATTTCTTAAAAGAGGGCATCAGATGATGATACCTGAGAACTTAATTATATTGTTTACTACATCTAATTAAATAAATAAAAACAAAGGAAGAAAAAGTACTATTAGTACTTGGATGATATGTAGAAGTTCCATTGATTTGTACTCGACCTGTAATATGTTGATCACTCCATATAGAGAAGAAATGGAACGCGCAATTACTGTTGGTTGTCGTCCTCATAATACCCAGTATACAGTGGAACAATTGTGATAGGAAATATATCAATGAGGGCAGAAATTTATCTGATATGTGTGCATAATTCCAAAAGTAGTATTTTTCTTGCTATTTTTTTTAACTTAGTGGCAAATGATGTCACAGAATAATTGATTGCAATTTTATTTTCTTGGTGCATCTGTGCCTTGCACCCTCTTGCTATATGATATGACCACAATATTAGTATTTTGCCTCCAAATAAACAAGCTTCTGCCTTCCGACAAGTATGCACAATTTATCTCTTGGTTGTCTACTTAATTGATTTACTATACTGCATTAAGATTGTTGTATTGTAAATGCCAATGTTTTATAGCATTACTAGGTATTTAGGGAAACTATGGTGCTAAATTTGATTAACATGTAAACTGCAGAAGGGGGTGGATCTATTTATTAATTAGTAAATGGTGTCTCCCTTGTTCTAGAGAACATATTATTTTAAAGCATTCAACAAGTTGTCAATCGCCGTCCCGGCTCTGCCTTGATCTCCTCTTCTGATTCCTCATCCCGTCTCGACCTTCTGCCCCTGTAGGCTTCCTCGCCGCAAACCATAACCCTAGCGGCGACTAGGTTTGCAGGTGTGGTGGTCCAGCACTCCAGCGGTCATCGGCGTCGCCTCCCACGGATCCTCGAACCTCCGGCGAGCCTCTCCACATGCCCACCCCTCTTTCTTGTTTGGAGCTGTTGTACATCCTCTTGCAGGGTTGGGTTTGTTGTTCTTAACTGTGGCGCTATGCATCGCCTCCCCGCTGTGCCAAAGACAAATCCAGGTTATGACTCTCTGACCTGGCCTCCGTGGATTGAGACTCTGCCCTCCTCATACTGTCTTGTGCTTTGAGTTAAGATAACATTGATGAAATCAAGTTGGTGTTATCTAAATCTCCCTGGACTTTCTTTTTTCTTGTGGACAATGTGGATTTACTTGATCAAATAGTTGCAGACTGCTTTAACAACTAATTAGTATGTTTTCTTTTGGTTAGAAAACACATACATGTATGTAATTTTTGTCTTGCTGACTATTGATCGTTTCTACTAATATGTTTTCTGAAGATAGATGGCAAGATAAAAATTCGTTTTCTATACTGTTACTCTGTATTACCTTAGTGACAGCATAGATCTCAAGTGATGGATTGTGGAGTGTAAGAATCAATTTTTCAGTAATCATACTTTACAAAGTATTATGTTCTCGGGACTAACTTTGAAAATTTTGTCTACCAGATTATAGATTATGACGTGTCTACTTGAGATGTTTATCATAGCAGTTGTGCACAAGATCTTAGTGAGAATTTGACATCATTATTTTTCCTGGAAAAATATGAGGTACTAGAGAACAATACGTTTCACATTGATTTAAGCGGGTTAGTCAAATATTTCTGTTGGTAGCTTCATGCTCTTTCATATTTGCCTTTCACATGTTAATATGCTCGGCAGTTGTTAATATTTTTCTATTATAGTACTATAATTACTGCCATGGCAAAGTTACATGATATATAACTTTTGTGAAGCAGTTTTTGGTTGACACGTGCTTCTGGAAATGTTAATTTGCTCGGCTGTTGATTTTTTTTTTCAATTGTATCAGTTAGTGAGAAGGTTACATGCTATATAGAGTAATAGAAAAAAGGGCTTTTTGGTTGTCTCTTAATCCTTACCATCTGCATGTATTCTCCTGTTTTGATTTCTTTATAACCATTTACAGACGAGGTTCATCGTTCCTTCTGTTCTGCAGAACAAACTGTGTAGGTGACAAATTTTGATTGACTTGATGACACATAATAAAAGATGCTGGTTGAATCGATAAATGTGCATGGAAATCGCTTCCAGTTGGTATGCCCCAGGTGTGTGATGGCCCTGAAATACATTTTGCTTTCGAATGCCTTTGTATTTTTCCTCTGTTACATTTGTTTTGGTACATATACAAGTTTGTTATTGCGGATGATGAGGAAGCAACATCAGGGATGTTTTTTGGGTTATCCTTTTCAAGATTTAGTGGAAAAGGTGACCGATGTTTTTGTTACAAAGTCATGTAATTTAGCCGGCGCTTGCCCTTCCAAAATATCAGTCTTTTTAAGGACAAAATATCAGTCTTTATTGGAAGAAAGTCTGTAAAGATAATATCCTTAAGTTTTTAAATTATACCCTTGTGGTGAGCTCTGATAGCATGCAGATGGTTTATTGAGCTCTGCCATTTGCCCCCCTGCAGCTCCTTGCCTTGCCGTTGCTGTTGTGGCAAAGGAGTTTCACTAACTAGCCATGTATTAATGTATCGATTCTGAAACTCTTTAGATAGTGTTTCAGATTAGTGTGGTGTGCTCAGCGGATGAATTTTGTGGAACTCGGGGGCTGGTGGATGTGTGCTCAACCATGGCAGGATCCTCCCTGAATCGTGAACTTCTGAAGGAAACCTCGGCCATGATGATGTCCTCTGAATCTCTGAATTTGTGTTGTCATGTCAACAGAAGAACAAGTTCTGTTAAGCATTCCTGGTTGTATGTATGTACGTCTATGGTCAATGCCAAACATTTGGTGCTTAGATGTGGTGTGGTCATTTGCCCAAAAAAAAATGTGGTGGGGTTTTATTGCTTCATGATGGATGCTACGGTAGCTTGGTAGAGTTTTTTTTGGAAGGGGAATTTTGTCCTGGGATTTATGTGTGATTGGTTGATTCTTAATATGGTTCTGCTATGGCTCTGTGCTTTCAGTTCATATGGTGAACATTGTCATGCGTGATTTGGGACCGAAGATGGTACTGGTTCTTGCTACTGAATGGTAAACCTGGTTTTGTATGATTCCGACATTGATGTGTGATGTTAAATTATTTGCTTAGTGCCAAGATTTGCTGGCTGTAATTTGGTCTTTTCTTGTGTACTTCATTCGGGTGTAAATTTCCAAATTCACCACAAGTCTGCTCCTAAACATTCAGTTATTTTTATCGAGATAGTTTCTTTTTTAGTTATAGGGTTTTAACAGCAGAATATGGATGAACCACTCGATGATTCTTTTCTACACTAAGCAAACTGCTCGGTTGCTTCAAATGGTTTACACTCAATGATTCTTTTCTACATTGTGAATGGGTCATAGCCATTTTCAGTTCAGTCATGTACATGCCAAGTGAAGTTCTTGAATTATTCGGCTTCTCAGATTCTTCCAAAATATCATGTGTAGGAAAAAAATTAATCGGCAAAGCGGATGACGGCGCAGCAAAGCGCGCTAGGTCCTTCTAGTACTAGCTATCGCAGAACGCCTCCCAGAGTTGGAAGAAAAAGTTGAACAACAGAAGAGCGACAATAGAGGCAAATGCGATGTACCAACAACTGAGAGAGTTAAATGCAATAGGATGCACTTGAATAGATGTAAATGAAGTGATAAGAACAATCGTCTATGAAGAAGAGCTAAGAAGCATATGAAAAGAAGCAAGATGAACACCACAACCTTATCAGCTTCCTAGCAGGGAAACATGCAACTCAAAACTACGCACCATACTTGATGGTGCTATTCTAACATGAACTTAGTTTGTTTGTTTCCAGTGATGTCAATTTTCTAGTGCAACCTATTCAGTTATTCAGTTATGTACCATGATATTTGGTGGCTAAGATATATATTGAGATTTTAATGGTAATTGATTATATTTGCCATATGTATTTAAAATTATTTTTAATTCACAATCTAATGTATATTATATTAAAAAATTATTAATTAATATTACATGCAAAAGCAACTCTATAAATAATACTTATTTATTACAAAAATAATTATGAAATTATATAGGGAATAAATATTTATTTTTGAGAAGAATAAAAAACGCATAAATACCAATATTTTCCTAATTTAAATAAATAACATAATTCACATATGTGACGCTAATCAGTGACGTTTCCAGCTATTGGATGCCATCCTAGGTGCTGACATCACACATGACATCATCTATACTCAGTGACGTTTTTTCGCGCGCCGCGTCACGAGATAATAATGTGACGGGGATTCCGTGACGATGCTAGTGACGCTCAAACTACGTCACAGAGGGATCTTTCATGACGTTTATTGCTATTGCATGACGTTTTGAGCTCGTCACAGTATATCAGATCTCTTGTAGTGTCGTGGCCATCGGACACCGACAGCGAGGGGAAGCCGCCAGGATGGCGGCATTGGTGGGATCGCGTTGCATCGTTCAGCAGCGACGATTCCCCCCGCCGTCCAGCGAAGACGAATGGGATGACGACGAGGAGGAGGACGAGGAGGAGGCCGAGGAGCGGCCGTGGAGCGGCCGTGGAGCCGGCCGTGGAGCCGGCCGAGGAGGAGCCGGCCGAGGAACCGGCCGAGGAGCGAGGCCGAGGAAGAAGCCGAGGAGCGGCGGAGGAGGAGGAGGACGCAGAGGCGAAGGCACCTTCCTCCGACGAGGAGGTGACGAGCCGGAAGCGTCGCCGCCACGACGATGAGGCGGGGCCATCTAGGAAGAAGTAGTAGTTTAAGTTTGTTTTTAAGTTTTTTTTATATGTACTATATATAATTATGTTTATTCGAACTATATATAATTATGTTTATTCGAACTATATATAATTTGACTATGTTGAGAGTTCAAATCTTTCGTTCGACGATGGTCTTGCCGTAGATCGGGAAGACAAGGGTAGTGCCGTAGATCGGGGAAGACGAGGGTATTGCCGTAGAAACCCATGCCATTGTCGCCGACAGGTCGGGGCCACCAAACGTTTCCCGCGATTTTCTCTCATCCGGAGTCCCCGAGCGCTCCCGGGGGCCGGGGATGGCGTGGGATCGCCGGATGAAATTAGGCCCAATTCGAAGCGAGGAGGCGCGCCCGGGCGGTACGCCGTCCGGATGGAAAAAAGGATCGCCGGGGGCCTCGTCGGGGGGACGAGTGGAGATGCTCTAACAGATTGAGACGGATTTTTCGTTCTGACACCTTGATCGAGTCCTGGAACGATTATTCGCGTCCATGGTAGCTACGAATCCCCCACTGTGTAATTCATCTCTAATGACTTTCCTATGTAAGTTGCATGTATTCTCGTTTGGTGTGTAGAATCTCGCCCAAATTCAGCGACGTTTTGTGTCAGGGCTCAGGATCCGTTTAGTGCTAGGCTGGGCTGGGCTGTCCCACGCATGCTAGAGCTCCTCGAGGTAGACGCTGCTGGTGAGCCTAGAGAGCAGGACGGCGCAGGGGCCGAGTCCCTGCGGTGGAGCGCGGAGGTGTGGAACCTCTATAAAATGGAGGATGGCTGACAGGGTGGGCGGGGAGGGGCCGCGCCGGCGGCTGGAGGAGCTGTGGTGTGGCGACGGAATCCGGACAAGATTCGGCGCGGCGCGGGGGCAGAGGTCAGGCGCGACGCGGCGACGAAATCCAGGCTCATCGGCCGTGGGGGACAGGGGCTCGCCTGTGGCTCTTGCCGCTCGGTGGAGAATCGATCCCAGCCACCGCGCTGAGCAGTTGGAGGCGGCGGGGCGGGATGTACCGGGCCTGCCCGTGTCTGGCGCTGGGTTGTCTTGTTGTTCGCCCGTGGAGTAGTAGGAAACCAGCCATTGCTTTGCTACTGTTTATCTTCTCTAACCTCAATATAGCAATGATGGAACTTAGTTTAGCATTACTTTATTCAGCCAGATGCGCAGCTATGCTGATCTTTCCATGGTCCGTTGCACATAAACTATTTTTAATTGGCCAATGCTCGTCACGCCAAGGACATCCGTCTGATGTTCGCCGTGTAGTCGCCATTTGTCACAGTAAGAATCCCAACCGTCCTCAATAATATCCAACGATGATGGATGGGTGCGCACCTACCCATCTGATCACCAAATCCACACTCTAAATTATTTTTGAATGAATCCAATTGATATGGCTTTGTATTACTTTAATCTATCCAGAGATGTTGGTTTAAGATTTTTATGAAACATAAAACTGGCCGTAGCTATTTGTTAGTGGTATATGTGCGATGCAAATCACTAGTTTTGATAATTAAGAAAAACCCAATAAAACTTTTTTTCCAGAGAACTATACCAACCTCCAAAACATCAGAGAACCACTCTTGCAACATTTTCACTTCAACTAATTGAGTGAAATTAAAACGTGCATATCATGCATGCATACATGTCTATGGTTGTTCATCTAGAATACTATGTTTATTTTTGTTTGTCTGTTTGTTTGTTTGTTTAGTTTGTGAAGAGGATCAAGGCTACGCTTGCGGTTGCTGTGAGTGTACCGGTTGCTTTGATCAAGGCAAGTGACATTCAATCCCACCTATTTTATTATGCATTAGTATTTTATCTAGTATGCATGGTAGGGTTTTTATTTTAAAAGTGAAGTACGGTGCAATGCTTAGTGAACCCAGTAGTGTGTAGCTACTCCTGAACCCCTACTAGTGTACCATAGATTGCTTAGCAAAAACAAAAGTACCAAATGCTGTTTCATTATTTTGGTATGTTGTGATAGTTGGATGGTTTAAAAAAAAGTAACAACCTTAATGAAAGACCTAGGTGGAATGGTTGTATGGTGGGCGGCTACTCAGGGCCCCGATCCCTGGCTGATATACCCAGTGGACAGGTGGGTGGTTTTCACCTGAGAGTGCGCAGTTGAATAGTGGTTGCTCTAGACCGCACCTCTGGTTTACCAGGGGATCGTGCGGGGGTTTATTACCTGGGATGGGTTTATTACTTGTGTTTGGCCACCCAGGATTAGAGAGATTACCAAGTTGACCATGTTTAGATAGCTTCCACTGCAGCCTTATGGTATTACGGGCTCTGCCGAGATTAATTAAGTTGTGAGGTTCAACTTGTCGGCTAGAACTTCAGATGTGGCGACGGCCAAGGGGAACGGGTCTAGTCAGTATGGTTGTTCTCTCCTGTTGAAAGATCATGTCTCATTCTTCTCTTGGAAAGGGTGGGTCGTAAGGTGAAAGTGCACAACCTCTCGAGAGTTAAACCTAAGATCTTAGTCGTGTCCCCTGTTATGGACAATTTGAGCTCCTAGGCAAGGAATGTACGGAAGAATCTCATCACCTTTTCTGAATGTATTTAAAATTTGTATCAACCTTAGAAAACTCATGGGAGATGTAACCATGTGATTATTCTAAAACCCATGGAAGATTTAACCATGGTGTGATTTCATAATGTCATTCAAAGATTTCAAAATGTTTTGTTTTAAACAAAAATATAGGATAAAATTGGCTTTATGCAAACTAGCCTAAGACTCCACTAGCCAAATATCATGTAGATAGTCATGCCTAAAACTGCCACCAAATAAGTGTCATTTGCCAGTACATCATTGTACTGACCTCCATTCGTGGGGCTGCATATTCAAACGTGCAGGTTCATCGGAAGAGGAGTACTATTAGGATCTCGAGTCTATATTCCAACATGTCTGCCTGTGGCGCATGAAGATGATGGAGACTCATTCAAGTTTACCTTTCCGCTGTGTATGCTAGAACTCTTTTATGTGAGCTAGTCCAAGTGGCTATGCAGTTTGTAAGACTTTGTTTATCTCCTGAGGATCTACGTTGTAATAATTTGATACTATTGCGATGTTTACTATATTTTGTAATGTGTGTGCTATCAGTGATCCCGGAAATAGCACTATACACAGGTATCTTATCTTTATTAAAAGGTAGGGTGCTACAAAATGGTATCAGAGCATAGTGTTGCCTGTAGGATCGAGACCCTAGGTTTGGATTAGAAATAGGAAGACCCTAGGATGAAAATTGTGTCTAATTCTATTTTAATAAAAAATATGTTTTCTTTGTAAACTTCTAGTATTCTCACCTACTCCATCTTCAAAAATGTTTTCCTCTTTTCTTTAGATGACCACCTTATCAAAACTATCAACAAGGACTGATGATGACCATGTCCGTGAAACATGAAGAGTGATGATTCATGTGATGTTCTTTGACTAAACAAGAAGATTTTCCTGGAAGACAAATGAAGGACTTGAACAAAGACTTAAATTCAAATTGCACAACACACGAAGATACACCGAAGGAGTAGAACAGAAACTTGATGCATCCAATATGGAAATAGACTAGACCATCATTAGTTCTCTTTTAGCGTACCAACGATAAAGTAACAAAGTATTGATCTACCAAATTGAGGTATGACCATACTAGTTTGGTTGCGTTTGTGCTATGTTGCTTGATGCTTGTTAGATGCTTGTTGTTTGATGAATTGCTTTGATCTGCTGTGCTTGGGTAGGAACCTTCTGTAGAGTCTTTCTATCTATTCTCATCTATACCCAACCCAATAAATGTTTTCTCGGCAAATCTCCATGAAGAAAATAGTAGTGAAACTAACCTCGATGTTTCCCTATCAATATGAAGAAGCATAGAGTGTGAGATACGCAAAACCTTAGCTAGGGATCGATAGAAATGTTTTTTCAAACAATTCAATAATGGGGACTGAAACATTGATTCAATTCTCCATTGAAGTTTTTATCAAACTTGTGAGGTTGACCAAGTGTTAGAATACGAGATTCAATAAATCAAATATGGAGTAATGATCTGGGTGCAGGATGGATTGATCACCATTCCTACTACTCTTATCATTCGCTTTCGTAATGTTGACTTTGCGAATCTAGAGAGACATACCTACAAAAGAGATGTCAACGCATAAGCCTAAACCCTAGGGTGGATAAATATTATACCCTTATAGTAGGCAAGTGTTGCCAAGCGTAGGACTACGTTTAGTTTGAAGATCTAGCCACTAGATGAAGAGTGGTGGAAGGCTGTCGAAGACATCAATAAACAAAGATGAGAAAAGTCGTGAAGTCCTCTCATCTTGGTCTCCTGATAGACCCAAGGAGTGACCATCAGTGTCAGAAGTAGTTTAACAACCAACCATTTGGATTAGAAGCCCTTCTATGAAGGAAACCTATTCGATTCACCTTGGAGATATATGTTGTTCACTATATGTGAATAAACATTCGCCTATTGGTTTTAACTTAGAAGCCATAAGTCATAAATGTTTCAAAATATGACCTTTTGTCAAGTCATATCCTCGGATGAGCCAAGTCATATCCAAGATGAGCTTAGCCTAAACCCAAGACCTAAGACTACCTACAAAAGTTCCTTTTAAGGGTGGTAGAAGCCGTACCCTTGG
The DNA here is from genome assembly GCA_030979885.1 of Lolium multiflorum. Taxonomy (NCBI): domain Eukaryota; kingdom Viridiplantae; phylum Streptophyta; class Magnoliopsida; order Poales; family Poaceae; genus Lolium; species Lolium multiflorum. The sequence goes on along the minus strand of CM061749.1, from coordinate 220,546,693 downwards.
ATTTTTTATATACACCAGATGCCGCATGAGATGGTATTTGGAGAAGGTATCACAAGAAGTTCTCCATGAGTATACTCAAGTAAAAGATAATACCCATTGGATGAGTATCCTCTTATGAATGGAAACAATTGATGGTATGACCGCATATGATTTAGTGTAAAATTTTCAAAGTTCAAGGTTAACACCCGAAACAGCCCCGGAAATGTTCGAAAAAGAAGCGATAGTGAATATGAACCTTCTAGGATACCTGAACCCAAACCTTTTCTTTCTAGCCTCTTAAAATCTCGTGGACGAGATTTCTTTTAAAGGGTTAGTCTGTAACATCCCAATATTTTCAAAAAAATAAAAAGTGCATGCATTCATACCATTCTTGCATTAAGTTCATCACATGAAATGAAAAACCCTAAAAAAATACCCCAAAACCAAAATTCTAACTCACATATGCCATATTGCTTGATTACTAAACTTAATTTATTTTATCTTCAAACAAGTCCTAAATACACCTTTTCTTGTTTTGAAACAATATTTTGAATTTTACAAAATTTTAGAATCTGGTTTGAGCTCATTTGGAGCTATGAGTAAAAAGTTAGAGCAAGAACAATTTTCTGAAAAAAAAAAAAAAGATAGCTGAGCCGACCCGGCGAAACGGGCCGAGTCAGCCCGGCCGCGCCAGCCCAGTCGCCCGTCTCTCTCTCTCCCACGCCGATAGGTGGGCCCCACCGCGGTCGTGTTCAACCTCCGCCATCACGCACGTGGCTGCGGCGGTTTCCGAAAACCGCCGGCCGTTTCTCCCCGGCTTCAACGCCGCCTCCTCTCGCCTCCCGTCCCCTCCCTATAAAGCCCCCTCTCTCCTCCATTCCCCCCCTCGCCCCTCACCACCACGCCGCAAGGCTGCCGGTGTACTCGCCGGAGAAGACCCGGCCACACCGCCTCCGGCCACCGTCTGCGGGCACACGAGGCCGCCCGAGCCCGCGCCGAAGCCACCGGCCGCCTCGCCTCGGCCGGCCGCTCCTCGTCGCCCCTTCCCCATCGCCGGAGACGCCCGCGCGCCGGCGACGTCCACGTCCGAGCCGCCCGCTGCGGCAAGGTGAGCTCCACACCTCTTTTTTTTTGGTATTTCTTCCCACCGTTGGATCAGATCTAACGGACCGCGTTAGATCCCGGGCCAAATGTAACATCCCAAAAATTGAAAACAAAGAGACAATGAATTTCCTTTTTCCAAAAATGAGAACCAACAAAAACTTTTATTAAAGTCAGTTTGGTACCTAGTAAGCATGCTTATATGTTGTGATATTTCCCTGATTGTGTATTTATTGCATTGAACCTAATTCCAAAACCCTAAACCCTAATCTTCTCCCAATAAAATAGTATCAAATAAGAAGGAACTAAAATAAAATAAAGTATGTGGGCATATAGCCCTAGCATGCAAATATTGACTAATACCATTCTTACTTTTCAAAATAGAGGTGAACCATTGTGATACTCCACTAAACCTTAAACCTCACCCCTCTTTTCATCATCCTAGTTAAAATAAAATAAAAGGAAAATAAATAAGATAGAGGCATATGTGCCTATGGATATTTTTATACAACTTTACCCTAGACCTTTCCACTTTATATAGAGGATTGGAAAACCTTCATAAATCTTACCTAGTACCTCCCAAGCCAATTCCAAGTTGAACCCAAAGAAAATAAAAAGAAATCAAACCTATGCATAGGAGCTTATGTGGCACCTAGCCATTTTTTTCGAAAACTTGACCTAAGCACCTCTAGCTTGCCCAAATGATTTGAAAAACTTACTAAACCCCATCTAACACCAAATCACCCATAAACCATGACCTTTGATCATAGATAAAGAAATGAAAATAAACATATGAAATGCACATATGTGCACATGGCCAAAAATACAAATTTGAGCCAAAGACCATCAAACTTGTTTCCATTGCTTGGATTGTTTTCTTATATCATATTAAACCTCAACCACATCAAGGGGATCAAGAAAAACCAAATCAAATAGAAAATAAGAAGATTTTCCAATACACATATGTGGATATGGCCATTTTTACAAATCTTGAACCTAGACCATTATGGCTTGCACCATTGGTTGTGTTTGGTTACTAAACACATATAAACACCTTTGGAATCAAACAAACTCAAATCAAATCAAATTTGAATGAAATATGAGCTCACATGCACTAATGGTCATTTGGCCACATTATAAAATGTTCCCCACTTTAACCCCTGGTTTTTACTTTTCTTCAAACTAAACTTGGTAAACCAAAGCCATGTCATCCAAGACCATGTCAAGGTGAGTAACTTTCATGTTGACCACCAAGGTCAGAGTTGACTAGGTTGACCAGTATGAGAGTGACAAGTGGCAACATTGAAACAAAGAGAAGATCACCCCCATTTTTGAAATTTCACAAACCACTTCAAATTTGACCACCACCACCACCATTGTGCTCTAAACATTATTTGAATCAACTCCACCAAATATTTTTGCAAAATTCAAAAACTTTTCTCTTTCGGCCATTAACACAAACACCTTGTGTGCATAGTTCTACCTACTCCATACATTGCATAATCCAATGGACCAATGCCTCAAACCTTCATCATATGTCATCCTCAGTACCTCTAGCAACCCTGTGCATCCCACCAGTACCAGAGCCATCATATTTTGGACGAATTATAGCACAACCATGCCATGCCGAGCATGTCATGCACATCCTCATGCCAACTCCATCTCTAACCCTCTCTGGTCACTCTCACCATGTCTACTGGAGCGCCCTCACCTCACTGATCACACTGGTACACGCCAAGGACACAGAAAGCATCGGCATTCGCCAGAACGTGACGTGCCCCGACGTGGTCACCACGCTCAGGACACGCCAGCACGCGCATGGTGGCAACGCAGAGCGCGCCAGTACACGGACCTGCCCCGCTGACCCCGACCACCTCTCGCCCTCTCCTTGCGCCAGTAGCATCGCCGCGACACCAGCTAACCACCAGACACGCTCACCTGCACCGGAGAGGACAGTGGACGACGCCATCATCGACGACCTTCCGCCACGGTACTGCTCACCTCCGTCACGCTCCTGCTCGCCACAGGCCACCATTTCATGCGTCAGCACGCTCATCGTGATCGCCTTGACGTCGTCAACAACCCCCGCCCATGCCTTGCCCCTTCGTCGCCCCAGAACGACGAGCTCGTCGCCGACCCGCCGGTGACCTTCGCAGCACCTCGCGCCCCTATAAATAGAGGTAGCCCCAACCCTTCTCAAGCACACCCACACACTCGCCGCACCTCTCTGATCCTCCTCCACCTCTTCTCCACATCGATTACGCCCTAGGCCGCTCCAATTTCTTCGTCGATCGCCGGAGTCCGCCACCTTGCAATCCCGTGAATCCGTCCACCTCCGCTCCTCCCACGACTACCAGCAGAATCCCCGTCCTCGACAATCCCATCTAGCACCTGCGCCGCCCCTCGCCGGAGCTCCAGCATGCCGCCGACCCCCTACCTCCGCCGCTGCAGTGAGGTCTTCCCCCCGTCGACGACGACGACTACCAGCCGCCCGATCTACCCCTAATCCAACGGCCGACGCTGCGCACCGCTTCGGTAAGGAAACCAACCACTGACGGGTGGCCCCTCACCTGTCAGGCGGCCCGCGTGCACCATTGGCATAGCTGGGCCGGCCCAACTTGTTCTCTCTCTCCCTGGCCCATTTGCTTTCCCGCGCGAGCCCATGCATTTGAATTTGAATATTTCGAATTGATCAAATTGCTTACTGCATACATTTTCCAATTTAAATAGAATCAAATCTACTTGGCCAAATTTTACAAATTTTATATATTTGGAAAGCTTAGGATTTTATCTACACAATGCCACTGGATTGAACCCTAGATCTATTATAGAAATAATGTGACAAAATAAACAAGTCAGGGACTTTTGTGACTCAAAATAATTATTAAAAATCAACCAAAAATGCTTTTGAGTTGATTCCAACTCCTATAATTCACATTTCAATTACACTAATTGTTTCTGCAAAAATATGCCATGCTTACCTTGAATGATCATGGCCTAGTTTAATTAAAGGACTTTATGGCTATTTCTAGTCAAAGATATTGTCCAAAAACTATTAATAAATCTTATGGGAATATTTCTCTCATTTAAATCTTGTCATGAACAACTCAAAATAAGCTAGAGACTCTGGTCATTTAGGTCTCATATGAATTGTTGATAATATTAGATCCTTACCATGTTAGAATTAAATACTAGAAAAAGCTATTTCCAATTTTTCAATAGCTCGTCTATTTCTTCTCCGCCTCTTCTTCTTCCCGGCGGTGGGCACTCTTTCAAATTTTTCAATAGCTCGTCTATTTGCTCGCCGCTTCTCGTACGTGGCCGTCTTCGGGGTTCGTCTTGACCATCGAACAGATCCTTGCGTTTCCTCCATGGGTCTTCGTCGCGAAGCCACCTTCGATGTCCCATGAACACCGTTTTCGAGGACCCCGGATCTCTATCTAGCTGGCGGTACGTTGTGTCATCCATGCACCTGACGCATGCATTGAATCCGTGGACCACCTGCCCCGCGACATATCCGTAACCGAGAAAGTCGTGCACCGTCGTGAGCAGCGCGGCTCTCATAGGGAAATATTCTTCCGCGGCGGCGTCCCACGTATTGGCAGGCGCGTCCCATAGCGTGGCTAGCTCCTCTTTCAGAAGCCCCATATACAGATTGATGTCGTTCCCTGGTTGTTTCGGCCCTTCAATTAGCATACTCATTTGAATGTACTTCCTCTTCATGCACAACCAGGGGGGAGGTTGTACATCCACACAAACACGGGCCATGTGCTATGCGTGCTGCTCTGGCTGCCAAACGGATTGACTCCATCGGTGCTCGCGCCCAGCCTTATGTTCCTAGGATCGTCCCCAAATTCTGGGTACTCGAGGTTCAACGCATTCCACTGGCTAGCATCCGAAGGGTGTCTCAACATCCTGTCCTTTTTCTTTTTCTTCGGATCATCAACGTCATCTTCTCCCTTCCTCATCTCCGCGTGCCAGCGCATTAGCTTTGCTTGCTTAGGATCCGCGAAATACCGCTGCAGACGAGGAGTGATCGGAAAGTACCACACCACCTTCCGAGGAGCTTTCTTCCCCTTCTTGTACCGACTGACGCCGCACTCCGGACATATGGTACACTCCGCGTGCTCGTTCCGATAAATGATGCAATCGTTCAAGCACACATGATATTTCACATGCGGTAAATCCAGAGGACACACGATTTTCTTGGCCTCCTCGATACTAGTCGGACACGTGTTACCTTTGGGAAGACGTTCGTGCCAGAATGACATGTTGTCGTTGAAGGATGTGTCGGTCATTTTGTGCTTTACCTTCATCTGCAGAGCCATGAGCGTTACTTTCAGGCGGGTATCCTCCGGCCTGCATCCTTCATACAATGGAGTAACCGCGTCTACCTCCAGTTGATCCATCTTGGCTTTCTCTCGGGCGGCATCCCTTGCGTTACTCGTCTGCTTGAGAAGCAGCTCTTGAAGATAAGGGTCCTGCACCCAGTCCATCGACGATGGTCCATCGTCTTCATCTTCATGATCTTCATCATCGGGTCCTCCATCTTGATCTTCCATATCATCGGGTCCATGATCTCCTACATTGTGATCATGATCATGGCCGGGATCTTCTACATCCTGATCATGTCCGGGAACTTCTACATGGTGCTCACCACCTTCCTTATTTCTTGTTGAAATCCCATGGACAAATTCATAATCATCTTCGTCGCCTTCCCACCGATAGCCATCCATGAAACCACGCACGAGAAGGTGGTCCCGTACCATATCGGCTTTAGGGTCCATAAGGCTCGTCAGCTTGCATCTTCGACACGGACATCTTATCTCCTTTTGGTTATTTCTAATCATCTCGGCCGTCGCAGCTTTCAAAAACCTAGCCACAACGCCTTCGCTCATCATGCGGACCATGGTCGCCTGCGGGTATAGAGAAAATGGATATCTTAGCATACCAAAAGAAAATTTTGGCATGACCTTCCCTAAAAATAGGACATATGTATATGCGTAGTATGCCCACTATTCGCCGAAACGGAAATGAATCAACATTTCGGCAAAATATTGGCAACTCCATCGCATTTCAAATCCCTGCAAACAAAAACATGCATGCAACACATGTGTGGAGGCTTCGCATATACAACACATGTGTGGAGAGGCTTCGCATACAACACACATGCACGTGATAGAGACGCTTTTCGCGCATGCGCACAACACATGAGCTTTTCACATAACATATGTGCACACACACGTGTGTGTGCAAGACGATCGGAACCGGTCACACACAAAGCATAAAACCAACAAAGTTACCGATACGGCGAGACCTAGAGTGTTGGATGAGGTAAAAAGTTGAGATTGAGTAGGGTATTGAGCTAAGAGAGCTTCACCATTACTTACCTATGAAGAAAATTAAGTTTACCAACTTAATTTTGGTGAATGAAGAGGTGAAAATGAGGAGGGAAGGAGGGGCAACACGACCAGATCCAGATTTGGTGGGAGGTGGTGGTGGAAGAGTGTTTGGGGAAAGTGGGTGGCACATGTGAGTGGTGGGTGAAAAGCAGGAAATGGTCCCAGGTTAGCAGTGGCGCACCACCTAGTCGTGCGCCACTGCTAGTGTGACATAGCAATGGCGCACTGCTGGCTGGTGCGCCACTACTAAGCCTCTTATCACTAAAGGGGTCCTGGCCACCTCCTAGCTGTGGCGCACCTCATGCCATGCGCCATAGGTAAGCTATGTAGCAGTGGCGCACCAACGCAATGCGCCACTGCTAAGCCTCTCATCGCTAAAGGGGCTCTCTGGCCACCTCCTAGCAGTGGCGCACCTCCAAGCCATGCGCCATAGGTAAGCTATTTAGCAGTGGCGCACCACTGCAGTGCGCCATTGCTAAGCCTATCACCTCTAAAGGGGCTCTGGACACCTCCTAGCAGTGGCGCACCACCACAACGTGCGCCATAGGTAAGAAACTAAGCAGTGGCGCACCACGAAGACGTGCGCCACTACTAGGTTGGGGGAGGAGCTGGCCTCCTGTCAGCACTTAGTTATGGCGCACCTAGATCAGGGTGCGCCACTACTACTTTTGTAACAGTGGCCCACCGTTTCGTGGTGCGCCACTGCTAAGTAGTAGGCGCATAGCCATGGTTGTGCTCTTAGACCTTAGGCCTTTTCCTAGTGTAAATGGTATGAGGTGCTACACCTCATTTAAATCATTAGTATGTGGTATTAAACTATATGAGGTGTAGCCTCTCATTTAAATACTTACTCCAAGGGATTCAATGAGAATTGATGACACATGTAGTAATAATCCATAGGTTCTTATTTAAAAATATTCAATCATTTTCATAGTAGTATTTAAATTATTCAAGGCTACTTATTAAATCTTATGAGATGTAGTGGTCTCATTTAAAATCTTGCCTCAACTAAATTAATATGGGGGTATAGACTATGGTCAATTTTAAACTTATATTGAATTAGTTTATGATATTAAATCATTAATCATGAGTAATAAAAAGGCATGAGGTGGTGTACCTCATTTAAATCACTTCCCAATTAATACTTATGAAGAGGTTGACTTGGGTCAACCTAGGTCATATGACATTAATGGAGGAAATTAAATCTTAATAATATTCAATGAGAGGAAATTATTTTCCCTCAAGAAATAAATAGAAACTCTAATTAATATTTATAATGAGAGGAAATTATTTTTCTTAAGAATAGAATTAAATCAACTCACCTAATAAGCATGTTGAGTGATAGCTTAGTAGGAGTAATTTATGTGTGTGCTTAGTCTAGTACTTAGGCTTTGTGTGGTAATTGTGTGTATTATACTCGTATTTAGACGCTAGTACCGAGGAGTACACCGAGGAGGAGGAGGTCTACTTCCAGGAAGAAGAAGACCACTTTGATCAGTACACCACTCAAGGCAAGCTAATATTCTTGCAAAGTGCAAAGCTCTACTAGAGCAAGGCACACTCACCAATTTACTTTATGCTTCATGATCCCATCCCAAGTTTTATTCTTACAAGATTTTACTTTGATTATTATAACTTGCTTTTATAGTTAACTTTGGTCTAGAGATAGAATACTACAAGAGTATCAAAGTTAGCCTAGAACAATCAAAGCTAGTTAACACCTCTCATAACTAGTTGCTAGTGCTAAATAAATAAAATTGACTACTTTAGATGGGAACATGTGAAATGACATGACTTTGAAAACCTTGGAATGATGAGTCATTCTATTGAAAGATTTTGAAGGTGAATATGACTTGTGAATGACATGGTGAATTTTACAAAAACTGATGGTTGGGTTCGGATGCGATACCATTCCAATTTTGGCAAGTACCCCCACAATACCTGATTATGGGTAAGGGCTTAACTGGAAGTTTATGTATCCTAGTACGGGTTCCCTCTAAACAAGCGTCATAGGGGTTATGCCGAGGCTGCCTCCGTTAAAAGTGAATTGATGTGAAATGACGTGAAAGAGGTGAATGTCCGGCCCAAGCCTGTGCAGTTCCCAGGCGGTTTGTCTTCATTGGGAGGCCAAGCTCATGGAGAGGTGCCTATACTAGGGTATGTAAGTGAAAGGTTATGGTTGGTAGTCCGCACACGGAGTGTGATAAATCAGGGCCAGTTAACCCTGACGGATTATTGCAAATGTTGTGGCACAAGTGTACGACCTCTGCGAGTGTAGAACTATTCGAATAGCCGTGTCCACGGTTACGGACGATTGGAAAGGCCATACTGTTCCGTCATCAGACCATTTTCAAAAATGTGACATGTGAAGGGTGACTTGTGTTTTGAACCTGAATGGTGACTTTGACTTGAATCACAACAGAGTTGTGGGAATGACACTAATGTTCCCACTTGAGTTAGTCTAGCGAATCAAGCATCTTTACTAAATGTTTATGAAATAAACTTGGCTTTATGCAAATAAACCTAGAGCTTAGAATCCCCCTTACTATAGTTGATAGTGCTTACATTAGTATTAGTTTGCGAGTACTTTAAAGTACTCATGGCTTTGTCCCTGGCTATTCAAATGGCCGACTATGAAGGAGAACAACAGTACGAGGAAGATGGACAACAGGACGTCTACGACAACTAGGATCACTCCTGACGTCAACAGTTGCCTGTGGAATAGATGGACCGCAACCGTTACTTCGCTTCCGCTATGTGTTTTGTAATAGGATCTCTAGATCCACTATGATGTATTAAGACTGGATCATGTGATCCCTCTATGTAAGACAATTATGTGATGTAATGAATGATGTGTTGTGATATCAATCTATTATGTCTCGCAAAAACAATATTCCTGGGATTGCGATGAATGGCATAATAGGCATCTTAAAAATCCGGGTGTTGACAAGTTGGTATCAGAGCCATTGTTGACCTTAGGAGACCCTAGTTAGAATGGACGTCTGAAAAATTTAGTTTCAAAAACAAATGAAGTGAATATTTATGAAAAATTATTCTCACTCTTATCCTTGAGATCTTTTCCAAAATAACAAACCCATACTCCACTTTTCCTTGTAAAGATTACATAAAATTTTGCACACTTGATCACTTCTCTAACTCACTTATCCTAATTACTCACAGATGGAATACCAATGGGAGTACTATCAACTTGGTCATGGAGGAGAACTGAAGTTCGAAAAGGACTTGAAGCAACTAGTGGAATATCTAGGACACCCGTACCCTGAGTTCTTCGGAACATCCTTCAATAATCAGTTGGGAGGATCACCCCGGTGGGAAGTTTCCGCGGATCTAGGAAGAAAGCTTGGAGCCCCGGTATGGGAAACCATATGGTTTTCTGTAACGGGAAACACCTGGAAGGAAGGACTAGTCAGAGCTATGCAAGAAGCAATCGCCCGTCTGTGTGGACAAAATGAGAACAAGATCCGGAACACTCGTTTCATCTACTACCCAAGACATGACTCCATGGGAAGATCGATGACCATGCCACCACCCACGGAGATGAACCCCTATGTAGCACACCAGGACTTCAGGCAGTACAAAACCCGCAGGGATTTGGACAACGCCCTCGCACTTCGCCAAGCACCTCAACCGTAAAGACGAAGAATTCCCCCCTGAAGAGTAGTATTATTAAAGCACTATCGTAGGTGTGAGTTTGTATCAGGATCCCTTTTGTATAGTAGAGCGATGAATGGTTCTTAAAACCAACGATGTGTTAGCCTTGTAATGTGTGATGCTTGGTATAAATCAAAAAGTGTTGTTGGTTCTTACCCCCTCAACACTACGCGAGTTTTGAAAACTTTGTGAACTTTAACTCAAATAAACGATAGAAATTTCCCTCTTATCTTATCATCTATCTCAATCTTCAGATGGCCCCACCAAACCGCAACCAAGACGCAATGATGCAGATGATCCAGACGATGATGGAAGATCGCGAAGCCGCGAGAGCTGAACGACAAGCCAACTTAGCTGCAGCAGATTGCTCAGAACAACAACGGCCATGGAAACCATGATCACCCAGGATCAAAGCTGAAGAACTTTCAGAACACCAACCCTCCGATGTTTAGCAAGACCGAAGAGCCACTTGACGCAGATGACTGGCTCCAGACAATGGAGAACAACCTAGAAGTTGCGGGAGTAGAAGCCGCAGAAAAAGTACTGTTTGCCACCCACTATCTAGGACCTGCAAGAGCCTGGTGGACAAGTGCCCGCGCAATGAATGCTGGACAAATGATGAACTGGGAAGACTTCAAGCTGAAGTTTAGCAAATATCATGTGCCCCAAGGACTGATCAAGAAGATGAGAGACGAGTTCCGCGAACTCAAACAAGGAAGGATGTCCGTGGTGGAATACCGCGACAGGTTTCTTACTTGTCAAGGTACGCCCGGATGAGACAGACACAAATGAAAAGAGAAAGGAAAGATTTCTGAATGGGCATGACGAGATGCAAACGTGTTAGTGAACATTCCGTTCGCTGACCTCGAAGCCCTGTAGACTCAGCCATACGATGGAAGGAAAGCTGCATCGCCAATGAGAACCGCAAGCGCAGGATGATGAACCAGCATGGACCCCACCATACCCAGAAGTACCGCAACAACTCCTCTGGAGGATTCACCCCAAGACACAACAAGCCCCCTGCTCAGAATTATCGCCCCAACTACTCCAACAACAACGGAGGACCCCCAAAGCCCGGTGGCAACCACAACAACCACAGCAAAAACAACAACAGCAACCCCAACCACACCAACAACCACCCCAATGGTAACAATAACAACCCCAATAATGCCCCAAAGACTGGAAGCAACACTGTTCCCATCAACCCCAAAGACAAGTCAACTGTGAATTGCTATGAATGTGGAGTTGTGGGTCACTACTCCAATGAGTGCCCCAAGAAGCTTGCCAGGATTGCCGCCAACACTGTTGCACCTGCCCAGCAACAACGCCGCTTCGCAGGTAGAAAGAACCAGAACAACAATAACGGCCGCCTCTACCACATGAATGCAGCAGAAGCACAGGAAGCACCTCAGGCCATGCCAAGTATGTCTTCCTGTTAATCAAAATTCTCAATCTCTCTTAGGAACCTAACTTTTCTTAAAATCTCGGGACGAGATTTGTTTAAGGGGGAAGGGTTTGTAACATCCCAAAAATTGAAAACAAAGAGACAATGAATTTCCTTTTTCCAAAAATGAGAACCAACAAAAACTTTTATTAAAGTCAGTTTGGTACCTAGTAAGCATGCTTATATGTTGTGATATTTCCCTGATTGTGTATTATTGCATTGAACCTAATTCCAAAACCCTAAACCCTAATCTTCTCCCAATAAAATAGTATCAAATAAGAAGGAACTAAAATAAAATAAAGTATGTGGGCATATAGCCCTAGCATGCAAATATTGACTAATACCATTCTTACTTTTCAAAATAGAGGTGAACCATTGTGATACTCCACTAAACCTTAAACCTCACCCCTCTTTTCATCATCCTAGTTAAAATAAAATAAAAGGAAAATAAATAAGATAGAGGCATATGTGCCTATGGATATTTTTATACAACTTTACCCTAGACCTTTCCACTTTATATAGAGGATTGGAAAACCTTCATAAATCTTACCTAGTACCTCCCAAGCCAATTCCAAGTTGAACCCAAAGAAAATAAAAAGAAATCAAACCTATGCATAGGAGCTTATGTGGCACCTAACCATTTTTTTCCAAAACTTGACCTAAGCACCTCTAGCTTGCCCAAATGATTTGAAAAACTTACTAAACCCATATAACACCAAATCACCCATAAACCATGACCTTTGATCATAGATAAAGAAATGAAAATAAACATATGAAATGCACATATGTGCACATGGCCAAAAATACAAATTTGAGCCAAAGACCATCAAACTTGTTTCCATTGCTTGGATTGTTTTCTTATATCATATTAAACCTCAACCACATCAAGGGGATCAAGAAAAACCAAATCAAATAGAAAATAAGAAGATTTTCCAATACACATATGTGGATATGGCCATTTTTACAAATCTTGAACCTAGACCATTATGGCTTGCACCATTGGTTGTGTTTGGTTACTAAACACATATAAACACCTTTGGAATCAAACAAACTCAAATCAAATCAAATTTGAATGAAATATGAGCTCACATGCACTAATGGTCATTTGGCCACATTATAAAATGTTCCCCACTTTAACCCCTGGTTTTTACTTTTCTTCAAACTAAACTTGGTAAACCAAAGCCATGTCATCCAAGACCATGTCAAGGTGAGTAACTTTCATGTTGACCACCAAGGTCAGAGTTGACTAGGTTGACCAGTATGAGAGTGACAAGTGGCAACATTGAAACAAAGAGAAGATCACCCCCATTTTTGAAATTTCACAAACCACTTCAAATTTGACCACCACCACCACCATTGTGCTCTAAACATTATTTGAATCAACTCCACCAAATATTTTTGCAAAATTCAAAAACTTTTCTCTTTCGGCCATTAACACAAACACCTTGTGTGCATAGTTCTACCTACTCCATACATTGCATAATCCAATGGACCAATGCCTCAAACCTTCATCATATGTCATCCTCAGTACCTCTAGCAACCCTGTGCATCCCACCAGTACCAGAGCCATCATATTTTGGACGAATTATAGCACAACCATGCCATGCCGAGCATGTCATGCACATCCTCATGCCAACTCCATCTCTAACCCTCTCTGGTCACTCTCACCATGTCTACTGGAGCGCCCTCACCTCACTGATCACACTGGTACACGCCAAGGACACAGAAAGCATCGGCATTCGCCAGAACGTGACGTGCCCCGACGTGGTCACCACGCTCAGGACACGCCAGCACGCGCATGGTGGCAACGCAGAGCGCGCCAGTACACGGACCTGCCCGCTGACCCCGACCACCTCTCGCCCTCTCCTTGCGCCAGTAGCATCACCGCGACACCAGCTAACCACCAGACACGCTCACCTGCACCGGAGAGGACAGTGGACGACGCCATCATCGACGACCTTCCGCCACGGTACTGCTCACCTCCATCACGCTCCTGCTCGCCACAGGCCACCATTTCATGCGTCAGCACGCTCATCGTGATCGCCTTGACGTCGTCAACAACCCCCGCCCATGCCTTGCCCCTTCGTCGCCCCAGAACGACGAGCTCGTCGCCGACCCGCCGGTGACCTTCTCAGCACCTCGCGCCCCTATAAATAGAGGTAGCCCCAACCCTTCTCAAGCACACCCACACACTCGCCGCACCTCTCTGATCCTCCTCCACCTCTTCTCCACATCGATTACGCCCTAGGCCGCTCCAATTTCTCCGTCGATCGCCGGAGTCCGCCACCTTGCAATCCCGTGAATCCGTCCACCTCCGCTCCTCCCACGACTACCAGTAGAATCCCCGTCCTCGACAATCCCATCTAGCACCTGCGCCGCCCCTCGCCGGAGCTCCAGCACGCCGCCGACCCCCTACCTCCGCCGCTGCAGTGAGGTCTTCCCCCCGTCGACGACGACGACTACCAGCCGCCCGATTTACCCCTAATCCAACGGCCGACGCTGCGCACCGCTTCGGTAAGGAAACCAACCACTGACGGGTGGCCCCTCACCTGTCAGGCGGCCCGCGTGCACCGTTGGCATAGCTGGGCCGGCCCAACTTGTTCTCTCTTTCCCTGGCCCATTTGCTTTCCCGCGCGAGCCCATGCATTTGAATTTGAATATTTCGAATTGATCAAATTGCTTACTGCATACATTTTCCAATTTAAATAGAATCAAATCTACTTGGCCAAATTTTACAAATTTTATATATTTGGAAAGCTTAGGATTTTATCTACACAATGCCACTGGATTTAACCCTAGATCTATTATAGAAATAATGTGACAAAATAAACAAGTCAGGGACTTTTGTGACTCAAAATAATTATTAAAAATCAACCAAAAATGCTTTTGAGTTGATTCTAACTCATATAATTCACATTTCAATTACACTAATTGTTTCTGCAAAAATATGCCATGCTTACCTTGAATGATCATGGCCTAGTTTAATTAAAGGACTTTATGGCTATTTCTAGTCAAAGATATTGTCCAAAACTATTAATAAATCTTATGGGAATATTTCTCTCATTTAAATCTTGTCATGAACAACTCAAAATAAGCTAGAGACTCTGGTCATTTAGGTCTCATATGAATTGTTGATAATATTAGATCCTTACCATGTTAGAATTAAATGGTATGAGGTGCTACACCTCATTTAAATCATTAGTATGTGGTATTAAACTATATGAGGTGTAGCCTCTCATTTAAATACTTACTCCAAGGGATTCAATGAGAATTGATGACACATGTAGTAATAATCCATAGGTTCTTATTTAAAAATATTCAATCATTTTCATAGTAGTATTTAAATTATTCAAGGCTACTTATTAAATCTTATGAGATGTAGTGGTCTCATTTAAAATCTTGCCTCAACTAAATTAATATGGGGGTATAGACTATGGTCAATTTTAAACTTATATTGAATTAGTTTATGATATTAAATCATTAATCATGAGTAATAAAAAGGCATGAGGTGGTGTACCTCATTTAAATCACTTCCCAATTAATACTTATGAAGAGGTTGACTTGGGTCAACCTAGGTCATATGACATTAATGGAGGAAATTAAATCTTAATAATATTCAATGAGAGGAAATTATTTTCCCTCAAGAAATAAATAGAAACTCTAATTAATATTTATAATGAGAGGAAATTATTTTTCTTAAGAATAGAATTAAATCAACTCACCTAATAAGCATGTTGAGTGATAGCTTAGTAGGAGTAATTTATGTGTGTGCTTAGTCTAGTACTTAGGCTTTGTGTGGTAATTGTGTGTATTATACTCGTATTTAGACGCTAGTACCGAGGAGTACACCGAGGAGGAGGAGGTCTACTTCCAGGAAGAAGAAGACCACTTTGATCAGTACACCACTCAAGGCAAGCTAATATTCTTGCAAAGTGCAAAGCTCTACTAGAGCAAGGCACACTCACCAATTTACTTTATGCTTCATGATCCCATCCCAAGTTTTATTCTTACAAGATTTTACTTTGATTATTATAACTTGCTTTTATAGTTAACTTTGGTCTAGAGATAGAATACTACAAGAGTATCAAAGTTAGCCTAGAACAATCAAAGCTAGTTAACACCTCTCATAACTAGTTGCTAGTGCTAAATAAATAAAATTGACTACTTTAGATGGGAACATGTGAAATGACATGACTTTGAAAACCTTGGAATGATGAGTCATTCTATTGAAAGATTTTGAAGGTGAATATGACTTGTGAATGACATGGTGAATTTTACAAAAACTGATGGTTGGGTTCGGATGCGATACCATTCCAATTTTACCAGTACCCCCACAATACCTGATTATGGGTAAGGGCTTAACTGGAAGTTTATGTATCCTAGTACGGGTTCCCTCTAAACAAGCGTCATAGGGGTTATGCCGAGGCTGCCTCCGTTAAAAGTGAATTGATGTGAAATGACGTGAAAGAGGTGAATGTCCGGCCCAAGCCCTGTGCAGTTCCCAGGCTGACTGTCTGTCTTCATTGGGAGGCCAAGCTCATGGGGAGAGGTGCCTATACTAGGGTATGTAAGTGAAAGGTTATGGTTGGTAGTCCGCACACGGAGTGTGATAAATCGGGCCAGTTAACCCTGACGGATTATTGCAAATGTTGTGGCACAAGTGTACGACCTCTGCAGAGTGTAGAACTATTCGAATAGCCGTGTCCACGGTTACGGACGATTGGAAAGGCCATACTGTTCCGTCATCAGACCATTTTCAAAAATGTGACATGTGAAGGGTGACTTGTGTTTTGAACCTGAACTGGTGACTTTGACTTGAATCACAACAGAGTTGTGGGAATGACACTAATGTTCCCACTTGAGTTAGTCTAGCGAATCAAGCATCTTTACTAAATGTTTATGAAATAAACTTGGCTTTATGCAAATAAACCTAGAGCTTAGAATCCCCCTTACTATAGTTGATAGTGCTTACATTAGTATTAGTTTGCGAGTACTTTAAAGTACTCATGGCTTTGTCCTTGGCTATTCAAATGGCCAGACTATGAAGGAGAACAGCAGTACGAGGAAGATGGACAGCGGGACGTCTACGACAACTAGGATCACTCCTGACGTCAACAGTTGCCTGTGGAATAGATGGACCGCAACCGTTACTTCGCTTCCGCTATGTGTTTTGTAATAGGATCTCTAGATCCACTATGATGTATTAAGACTGGATCATGTGATCCCTCTATGTAAGACAATTATGTGATGTAATGAATGATGTGTTGTGATATCAATCTATTATGTCTCGCAAAAACAATATTCCTGGGATTGCGATGAATGGCATAATAGGCATCTGGACTTAAAAATCCGGGTGTTGACACCAAACCGGTACCGGCCAACCGGAGCGCGCCGCATGGCGCCCAATCAGCGTGCCCAGTCAGCGCCCAGTCAAATAGAGTTTAAATTCGATTTAAATTTCTAGATTTGCTATCCAACTTGTAAAAGTCATATAAAATCAACCGTAGGCCCAAATTTAGCAAATTTTATATCTTTGAAAAGCTTACAACCTGTAGAATCCAGCCATGTCATAATACATCATATGCTCTGTGATGAATTTTGCACCATAATTCAAAACATATAATTAACCCTTTGACACTATAAAACTTGTGTAAATTAATCCAATGGGCAAAATTTTACAACTTTGTAGTATCTGGAATCCTTAGAACATTTAGAACACCATGGAACCAGAGTTGATCAATTTTGATACATGCACAAACTTGCTTTTCGAAATTATGTGCAAATCAGTATTTTGTCAATAGTTCAAAATCTATAAATTATTTTTGAATGAATCCAATTGCTATGGCTTTGTATTACTGTAATCTATCCAGAGATGTTGGTTTAAGATTTTTATCTAACATAAAACTGGCCGTAGCTATTTGTTAGTGGTATATGTGCGATGCAAATCACTAGTTTTGATAATTAAGAAAAACCCAATAAAACTTTTTTTTCCAGAGAACTATACCAACCTCCAAAACATCAGAGAACCACTCTTGCAACATTTTCACTTCAACTAATTCAGTGAAATTAAAACGTGCATATCATGCATGCATACATGTCTATGGTTGTTCATCTAGAATACTATGTTTATTTTTGTTTGTTTGTTTGTTTGTCTGTTTAGTTTGTGAAGAGGATCAAGGCTACGCTTGCGTTGCTGTGAGTGTACCGGTTGCTTTGATCAAGGCAAGTGACATTCAATCCCACCTATTTTATTATGCATTAGTGTTTTATCTAGTATGCATGGTAGAGTTTTTATTTTAAAAGTGAAGTACGGTGCAATGCTTAGTGAACCCAGTAGTGTGTAGCTACTCCTGAACCCCTACTAGTGTACCATAGATTGCTTAGCAACAACAAAATTGCCAAATGTTGTTTCATTATTTTGGTATGTTGTGATAGTTGGATGGTTTAAAAAAATTAACAACCTTAATGGAAACACCTGGGTGGAATGGTTGTATGGTGGGCGGCTACTCAGGCCCCCGATCCCTGGATGATATACCCAGTGGATAGGTGGGTGGTTTTCAGCTGAGAGTGCACAGTTGAATAGTGGTTGCTCTACACCGCACCTCTGGTTTACCAGTGGATCGTGCGGGGGTTTATTACCTGGGATGGGTTTTAAGCCTGTGAGTTTCACTTGTGGTTGGCCACCCAGGATTAGAGAGATTACCAAGTCGTCCATGTTTAGATAGCTTCCAGTGCAGCCTTATGGTATTATGGGCTCTGCCGAGATTAATTAAGTTGTGAGGTTCAACTTGTCGGCTAGACATTCAGATGTGGCGACGGCCAAGGGGAACGGGTCTAGCCAGTATGGTTGTTCTCTCCTTCTGAAAGATCTTGTCTCATTCTTCTCTTGGGAAGGGTGGGTCGTAAGGTGAAAGTGCACAACCTCTCGAGAGTTAAACCTAATATCTTAGCCGTGTCCCCGGTTATGGACAATTTGAGCTCCTAGGCAAGGAATGTACGGAAGAATCTCATCACCTTTTCTGAATGTATTTAAAATTTGTATCAACCTTTGAAAACTCATGGGAGATGTAACCATGTGATTATTCTAAAACCCATGGAGGATTTAACCATGGTGTGATTTCATAATGTCATTCAAAGATTTCAACAAAAATATAGGATAAAGTTGGCTTTATGCAAACTAGCCTAAGACTCCACTAGCCAAATATCATGTAGATAGTCATGCCTAAAACTGCCACTAAATAAGTGTCATTTGCCAGTACATCATTAACTGACCTCCATTCGTGGGGCTGCATATTCAAACGTGCAGGTTCATCGGAAGAGGAGTACTATTAGGATCTCGAGTCTACAATCCAACATGTCTGCCTGTGGCGCATGAAGATGATGGAGACTCATTGAAGTTTACCTTTCCGCTGTGTTTGCTCGAACTCTTTTATGTGAGCTAGTCCAAGTGGCTATGCAGTTTGTAAGACTTTTTTTTATCTCCTGAGGATCTACGTTGTAATAATTTGATACTATTGCGATGTTTACTATATTTTGTAATGTGTGTGCTATCAGTGATCCCAAAAATAGCACTATACACAGGTATCTTATCTTTATTAAAAGGTAGGGTGCTACATTAACATTTAATTACATCATCCAATATTACAAGGTTTATAAAGACAAGTAATTCATGATTAAGGATATTCTACAATAAGGAAAATATTTCTTCATTGATATTCACACAATAATACAATGTCTTTACAAATGAATAAAAGAATATTACAAATATAAATACAAGTTTCGAAAAAGGAAAGTAAAAGTCTAAATTAAGCCTTGATCATCTTCTCCTCCAATTGATCACCTGAAAAACAAACATGGAAGAATAGAAAGAAAAGAAATGCCAAAGGGCAGGGTTAAAATAGTGATAAGAAGAGGCAGATCTTTTCATCAGCCGAGCACATCCACTAGGGGAGATGTGTATAAGTGTTGAAACTTGAACCATGCAAGCAGGCAGCTCACAGCACACATGCATGTGCATAGGTGTCGGCCAAGCACACCTCCAGGACACCATATAAAAGGGGATTTCCTTGCAGCGCGCAGCTGCTTAGCTAGCACAAGACCTATCCATCGACAATGGTAGTAGCAGGCAGCCAAACAACATGTCACAAACCATCAATTTCATTCAGAAATAGAAATAGCACCAGTAGTAGCAGTGATCTATCAGCAAGAACAACTCCATATCTCTAGCCAGATCTTAGGAAATACTCAATCAGCAAGGAGGTGGAGGATACCACAAGAAGGAGGTTTGTTTCAGTATCTAGAATCCAAGATACCAAGAGCAGCAGGTATACACCAGAAACACAAGTATTTGTTCCTAGCCTTTGCATGGTAACATCAGGGGATAAAAAGGGAAAGTTGAGTGTGAGAGGGATTTCTCTCAGTATTGCATAGAGGTGCTATGCAAGAATCATCACAGAGAACAAAAGCAACATCATAGTATCTATTCTTATTTTAAATCTATGCCCCAGCCTCTGCATCATCGGCTAGGTCAAGCATGGATCTATCCATTCAATTTAACTCAAGCATCATAGTGTCCAAACCAAATATCTTACCAAACAGAACTCGTTTGAGATGATTGTAACATCATTTGGATCTAGTCTCAAACTCCCTGACAACTTTAATCATAACAAAGTTTGTCCAGCACACCATCTAGGTAATCAAAATCAGCAGCTATGCATCCTTTTAGCAAGGTACCATAGCACAGTTTTAATTTAACAAGACAAGCACATAGACAACTTTGTACAGAAAAAGCTACCTAAAAGGAATATAAGACTATACCATCAGTTTCAGGTTCAGGAACTCAAAAGTTCCTATATGAACCTATCATGGTATCTTTTCATCAAGCAACAGTGGCAACCAGTTAAGATCACCTACTATCACTCTACTCCCTCCGGTCCTAAATATAAGCCATATAGTGTTTTGAGAAAAATTCCATAATATAAGGTTTACTATGTTGCCCCACTTGTATGAAAAATATTTTTAGTGATTCGATTATGTTTTCTTAGCTTATGCAAAGTCCTCTATTAGCTCACGTTAATTGCCTAGGGTTAATCCTAACCAAACAAGGTGTAATTTTTCCCAAAAGTGTGTTTCTTAGTTTCCGTGCCAAAAACTATATGGCTTATATTTAGGACCGGAGGGAGTATTTCCAAACCCCACAAATATAAAGCATCCATCAGTGCTACCCCGCAACCAGATCTTATTCAAGATCTAGCAAATCATCACCTTGCAATCCAAGCAACTAGTAAACACTAGTGGAAAAAAGGCTATCTGTGGCGCACCAAAATCAAATTCTGTGGCGCATATCCAGGTCGCCACAGTTACCACGCGACTAGTATTGAAACTTCTGTGGCGCACATGTACGTGCGCCACAGAATTTTGAAACTTCGTGGCGCACCATGCCAATATGCGCCACAGAATTGTCTGTCAAACTTCTGTGGCGCACCATGCCAATAGGCGCCACAGAATTTTTTCGAATTTCAAAAAAAAATGGCGGCCAGATCTAGATCTAGATCTAGATCTAAATCTAGATCTAGATCTAGATCTAGATCTGGGGCCGCCGAAATTTCGCCGATTTTTTTCGAATCTCGCCGGGGAAGGTGGTGGTGGTGGTGGGTGGGTGGGTGGTGGTGGGTGGGTGGGTGGTGGTGGTGGTGGTGGTGGTGGTGGAGGAGGAGATGGTGGAGGAGGAGGTGGTGGTGGTGGTGGAGGAGGAGGAGATGGTGGAGGAGGAGGTGGTGGTGGTGGTGGTGGTGGTGGTGGTGGTGGTGGTGTTGGTGAGGAGGAGGAGGAGGAGGTGGTGGTGGTGGTGGTGGCTGGAGGAGGAGGAGGAGGTGGTGGTGGTGGTGGTGGCCGGAGGTATGGTGGTGGTCGCCGGTCGCCGGAGGTGGTGGTGGTGGTCGCCGGAGGTCGCCGGAGGAGGTGGTGGTGGTCGCCGGAGGTCGCCGGAGGAGGAGGTGGTGGTCGCCGGAGAAGAATGGAGGAGGAGGAGGTGGTGGTGGAGGTGGTGGTGGTGGTGGTGGAGGAGGAGAAGTGAGGAGAGGAGATGGAGAAGTGAGAGGAGGTGGTGGAGGAGAAGTGGAGTAGTAGGAGGTGGTGGTGGCGCCTCCGAATTTCAAAATTTCGGCCAAACTTCTGTGGCGCACCTCCACATGGTGCGCCACAGAATTTTTTTCTTTTTTTTTTGCATTTTGCAGGAAAAACACTTTAACTGGCCGTAACTTTTTACTCTTTTCGAATTTGGTGATTCTAAAAATTGTCCAACCGGGCAAGCCCGGTGAATTCGGATGTAGAATTTTCGTGGGAACATTTTGATATATTGTGCGTTTTTTTCGAGTTCGTATGCAACCAGAAATCCAGTTTGATGATTTTCCCACGCAATTTTGCAAAAAAAGTCAAAATTCATGTTTGTTAAATTTCAGTGGTGCTAGATGACATAATATATGGGAATCTCGAAGGATTTTATTTTTTGAAATTTCTATCTATTTTTTTATTTTTTACAAAGGTAAAAAAGGTGATCCGGGGGGGTGGAGTTGCCTGGGGAGAAAAAATCCGGCAGAATTCGTGGCGCATATCGTTGATGCGCCACAGAAGTAATTTGGCGCACATGCCACCATGCGCCAGAATTTTGAACTTCGTGGCGCACATGCCACCATGCGCCGCTTTGTGGCGCACATGCCACCATGCGCCACGAATTCTCTTCGCCCATGTGCCTGCTGGACCCCGCGTGGCCCATGGAAATCTGTGGCGCATCCAGCCACATGCGCCACGAAAGTTGACATTCGTGGCGCACCAGTCCATCCATGCGCCACAGAATTTCGACTTTCTGTGGCGCATATTTTTGGTGCGCCACAGAAATAATTTTTGTGGAGCATATTTTTTTGATGCGCCACAGATGTCATTTCTACCTATAATGGTTTTCCTACTAGTGAAAGCATCTGAATCCAGCAAGAAGAGCATCTCTTCTTATCTATTTATTTATATAGCACTAGATCTGTCCAAGGGCTGGAAAAAGCTTCATGTAGCCAACAACAGACTTCCATGATCAAATCATGTATGGACATGATTCAGTAAGTACCAGCAACACCCATAAGATATAAAAACATCCAAATAGCCATAGATCTAGTATATATTGTATCTGTTTTTATCAAGTATAAACTGCAGCAGTGCATAAGCCTGGATGAATAACTCATCCAAACAGGGGCATCACAGATAGATAGCAACTGGTAGAGCAGCCAGTTATTAAGCAACTTAATACATGAAACTACTTAGGGTCCAGGAAACTAATCCCAGGCCAACCAAGTAGTAACCTAGCAGCATCAAAACAACTATAAATATGTATGCATATGTTATGGTGCTACTAGAGGGATGGCGCGAGAGGGCCGGCCGGGGGCCTTGCCCACGGCCGGTGGCAAGAGGGAAGGGATTTCCTTCTTAATTCTTGCTTGATTAGATTGATACGTCTCCTCTCCTTATATAGAGAGGTTTACTTGACCCCTAAGCAAGCTACCCTTATCTCTAATTAACCCGTCCGGGCCAAGGTCGCTCCCACACCGCCGAAAGGCACGGACGACGTCGGCGGCAGCAGCAGCTGCTGCGGTGTTGGTGGCGGCGGCAGAGCCGCTGCTGCGCCTGCCCACCGAACACAGGGACAGCGTCGGTGAGGACAGCGCTGCATCGGCGGCGTTGGTGGCGGCTGCTGCTGTTGCTGCAGCGTCCCGGCGGGGAAGAAGGCGGCCGGCTCCGCGATGGGCCCGCGAGGGCTGGGACGGCCACGGGAACGGGCGGCGGCGGCACCGGCTGCCGCAGCGAGGCCACGCCGCGACGGGCCCGCGAGGGCTGGGACGGCCACGGCAACCAGGGCGGGGTGGCGGCGACAACGGCGGAGACCGCCAGATGCGGCGGCTGCCACGGCAAGAGCAGCGGCCCGGTGGTGGCGGCTGGTGGCGCGGCCGGCGGCCCATAGGAGCCGGCCAAGTAGAGGTGGATATCCTGGACCGCGGTGGCGAGATCGCGGAGGGCTGCAGTGATCTCCGCCGGGGAGAGAACGGCTGGGACGTCGGAGTGCTGCGGCGGCGGGTGGGAAGAACTCTCGGTGGAGGGCTGGACATGATCGAACCCGGGAAAGCTGATACCAAATTTTTATGGTGCTGCTAGAGGGATGACGAGAGGGCCGGCCGGGGGCCTTGCCCACGGCCGGTGGCAAGAGGGAAGGGATTTCCTTCTTAATTCTTGCTTGATTAGATTGATACGTCTCCTCTCCTTATATAGAGAGGTTTACTTGACCCCTAAGCAAGCTACCCTTATCTCTAATTAACCCTAATACTAATGGGCTATAGCGCCAGCCCAAGCCCATTACGTACTCTAACCCATTACGTACTCTAACAGCATACAAGCCCACCAATAAGCCATCAAAGAAATTATTAACAGGTAACCTCCCAGAGCACATAGCCTCACCGAAATTATCAGGACCTTGACCCATTACATATACATGGATTATGGCACCACAATAACATCTGGGACACATCAATATCAACAACTAGGTGATACCCCGCGCGTTGCGGCGGCCATTTGAGATGATTTTCTTGGATTCAAAAAAATGGCATGATCGGTCTATGAAAATAATGTTTATTTGCATATAGAATATACTGTTTTGATGCAGAAGAGTACATCTATTTACTTGGCTTTGGTTGTGCAGCAGAGTACATCTATTATCTTTCCTTCAACTACAATTACAACTCGCGTTGTCATCATGGTTGCTTTTTATTCATGAGAACACACCCGGGTATCAGCAGTGTCAATAGACACGTTATAGTGAAACTGAACTCATCTGAAATTGAAATGGTAGAGTTCATTTTTAAAAATTTATTAGATGTACAATCTTCAGTATTCAATATGTAATGTAACACATAGGCAGTTTTGCACCAGGACATGAACCTAGTGGCAAGAAATAAATATATTGCAAACTGGATATCGGGTGGAGAATTACATCAAATATTATTTGTGGTTGCTGAGAAGATCGCTTAAGAGGCTGGAACGTCAAGGCTGCTGAATGGTGCGCAAGTCAGGATTTTTTTGTGAGAATGGAAGTTCGGATTAGTGCGGAAGAATTAACTAACTTGGTTTTTTGCCGTTTGTTCACATTTTTGTTAGTAGTATCCAATATCGTGTTGCTGCGGATGATGACAATTCAAAAATAAAATTATTTGTCATGAAAATGGATTATTGTGGTGCAATAATAAATTGGGAGCCGATAGTAAACCTTCGATTATTGTCATCATCATCCTTATCGAAATGTAGCTGTCTCATTGTATTTGAGCTGATGACATAGGGCGAGATGCTATAAGTTTGAAAATGCAGAATAGTAATTTTGGGGTGTAAAGCTTGTACATTAATGGGCTATCAGCATCGGGGCATTCAGATTGTATACCCAAAATTGTATCTTTAAGGTTGTGCATACTATGTAGTAATACCTGAACTGCAATCACGTGCAAAAAGTTATATCAGTGGGCGAAGAAAAGAACTTAGAAGATTAGAAGGACAAACAAAAATTTACGGCAATAAACAACATGTAAATTAGGACAATGTTATGAGATACCTGCTGGACACATACCGTTTGAAATAGGCTGGATGTACTAAAAATAATTGACGGAAACTTAGAATAGGCTTGATGCCTTGATGTAGTAAAACAATTAACAGGAAATCTTCTTCTCTTACAGAATGCATGCAAGGAAAATTCAGATAAAGCAGCACAAATAGATCTGCAGAAAATACAGACAACAGATAAAATTCAAGCCAAGAGGGCGGCCAGAGTTGAGATCAGGACCTGTGGCGAGCTAGCATGGATGTGGGGATCGGGCGTGGTCACATTTGGCAACAGCAGCAGCCACAGGCAGCCGAAACAGCGAGGCTGTTCGAGACGGGCCGCTGATGACGGGTTCAAATACATGATGCGCCGCAACCGAGAGGAGCTCGAAGCCATTAAAATCACCAAAACCCATCGTGGATTGATTGGGTAGACTGCATGCAAGCAATGAAGATGTGATTTCTATCGCCTCAGCTCGTGGAGTACCTCCCTATATTCATCTTCTCCTTGGTTACTTGCAGTGATGAAGGGCAATGAGCAGACAATTTTTTCTGAAAACTATCCGATTATGGATTGCCGCTACTAACAACTATAATCTATAAATCCTACATGGGTAGCCAGAAGATGCAAGGGAAAATAACTAATGCAAGTAGAGTATGTCTGAAATGTAGTGGGGAGTTGATTAAACATGCAAGTATAGACTTGAGAGTTGGTGCCTCCGCAGATTCCATAAGGAAGGTAGAGGACTGGGGAAATATTTATATGCAATCGGGAGGTGAAAAGATGGATGGAAGATTAGGAGTACCAAATTAAATTACAGCAGCAACCATTGGAACCTGAAGCGCACACGTTTCTAGCTGTCTACAATCGCCTCTTCAGATGCTTTATTTGATTGGTAAGGATGCAGTAAAGAGAAGACAATGGGACAATGAATTGTTGGTGCTACGAAGTACTACAAATAATCAAAGACCTGCGACTGTATAAGATTAGGACTGAGCCAGCGCTGCAACACATGATTAAATACCACATATTTGAAATCCGACGGACATAAACAATTGGGGTGATGTGGCTGCACCAGGTTTGAGCTTGCAAACATTAAATGCTTTTTAGTGGGGATGAACTTTATAGATATTATAGATTATTGTGCGGCAAAATATATAACAGGAACACTAGACCTTTAAGTGTAAACCTTCCAGCTCATGATTCCCAATGCATGGTCATGGGCAATATAGAGAAGAGAGATGATTTAGCTCACAGTAAGTGGAGTAGAGAGTTGATGCAGTAGGCGATGCCGGGGTTGCGTCGGCGACACCGTCCAACCGGCGTTGAGGATGAAGTAGTTGTCACCGCAGCACCACACCACCAGTACATCAACCACCACCAGCACGACCACGCTGTCAATCACACCACCACCATCATCACATCTCCTATAACAAGATCACAACGGCTAGGGGCCAGAGAGGGGGGCGTGGTTGCGCGGCAGTGGGAGAGCGCGTAGCGGAGGCAGAAAGTGGGGAAGACGGAGAACATCAGGGCGGAGCTATGCCGCTGCCAGCGCCGACAGGCAAGGCCGGCGATGGCCGGGCAAGCCGGGGGTGCTGCTAGGGTTAGCCACAGGGCCATGTGCGAGCGCAGGACAGCGTCGTGGCGCCAGGTGTTGGCGGAGGAGTTCATTGCGGAGCTGGGCCGGTCGTCAGCGGTGGCGGATGTGACCGGCAGAGCCGTACGGCGGCGCGTGCGTCGGCGACGCGCAGGCGCGGGGCGCACAAGAGGAGCTGGGGGAATCAAATCGAAGAGGGGGAGGTGGTAGAGCACGTCAAGGGGAATCAGGACCCATCTCGCCGGCGACGGAGTTAGTCGGGGATGGCCGGGGCAAGCGGCGACACGGCAGCGCCGTGGAGGTCGCGAGCAGAGAAAGGAAAGAGAGGGGAAAAGCGAGTCTGCGTGCACACTGGTGAGAGAGCGAGAGAGTTGTGCTGGGCTGGGCTCGTACACGTATTTCATAAACACGATCGTGTGTGTACTTGGTGCTAATGGAACAACATCTGATCCACCAGTGTGTGCATGTATGCGAATTAGCCCAATTAGCTCAAGGTCTAATAGCTAATCCACTAGGTGTGTACGTGTGTGCTATCCATCAAATTAATCTAGCCAATCAAATATTCACTAGTGTGTATGTATTTGCTAATTAGCTCATTCTTCTTGAGTACAAGCGAACTTTGCTATTAGCACATTGACAAGTGTAGTTGTGTGTCTATTTTTACATAGTCAATACTAGAGTATAAAATAACTTTTAAAACATAAAATATGTAACAATTAAATAAACTCTTAAAAGAATCCAATCCAATTATAACTACTTTCAAATTCTTATAACAATATTTTATAATAAATAAATGTAAATAGAATTTCTTAATGTTTGAAATATTATTTCAACCATAACCTTGTAAAAAAATATCTACTATGGTTTAATAAATAAAACTTAGTATTTGACTTTATATTAATAAAAAATAGAGTGAACATAAATGAATTATAATTTACATCTACTACTTGCTTATATGTTTTTGAATATTTTAAAGTAGTTAAAACATTAAAAATAAATTCCATAAACCTAAACATGATATGAAGTCATGTACCCTTATTTTCTAAAATCAATAATATTAGGAGATTCCAGTCACATCTAAAATCATGAAAACTCCAACAACACTCAAAGTCATATACTTGCACAAACTCAACTCACATTAAATTGTTTGACTTGCCTTGCATTTCCATGTTCTCTCAGCTAAATTCGAATGCTAAATGAATATCTACTTTTCTTGTTCATATGTTCCATCTAATGTCAACTTAGTGATAAATTAGGACTAACAGTAAATCCTAGAAGTAATTGAGTTTATTCACTTGCCTTATTGTATTGAAGTATTTATAATTTCTAAAATTTCATGTTCTTAAAAAGATAATATTTTGAAGTAAATATCTAGTAGACATAAAAATGCCTCTAAGCTCAACTATAAAGATTTGTATGTTATTGTATTGTTATGCTTTACCATTCAAAATATATAACACTTCCAGGTTGAACACAACCCTAATAAGAACCTTGTTTGAGAATCATTCTAAAAGTTCAACACACCCTAAAGAAATCTTTAAAACTCACCAATCCTAAATCATCGGGGTTAGGTTACGCACGGGGCGATTGCATCTCATATTATGAATTATAGCATCTTTGTCAGTTCTTTAAACATTGTTCTTACTGGAGAATGATGGTATTTCAGAATTTGGAGTTGTCACGTATCGAAGCTTTTGCCTGCATAATCTTGCAGTTAAGAAAGGCAAGTTTATCGCTTGCTCATGTCATTTGATTATTTTATCAAACTATATGCAAAGTACTATACTTATAACTCCTGCATTGAAAATAAAATGTTACTTTTCCAATTATGAATATGACTATGTGGTTGGCAATAGAACCATGGCATGTGTTGATGGTGGAGGTTCCATTGGAAGGGTTCTACTCATCTAGGACTAATCACCAATGTCATCTAGTGATTCTAGCGTCGTACATATCGCGTTAACCATGAGATCTATAATGGCTCTGGGGAAGTCAGCTGTATCTTTTCCCTCTCGCATATCAACGGACTAGTGATAAGGGTTGCCTGTATCGGTCTATCTATTGGTAAAGGTGAGGACAGTGGTCCATAACGGTCTACCATTAGATATAGGAGAGGGCAGACTTATTAAAGGTCTATGATGGATTGTAAGCGTTGTCCGGGTCGATCTATCTATGGTGTATAGGGCAGGGATATGAATTGTTCGGAATGGTCTACCTTAATGGAATAGGTGAGAACAAATGCCTGGGACGGTCTCTCCATAGATAAAGGGCAGTACAAACTTACAAAAGGATGGATCTGCGGGGTCACGGAGAAGGCAGTGATTGGCTTGGTTCTTATACTGGGCCTCACACCAAGGAAGTGTGGACGGGATAAGCTGCCCGGTTGGCAACAAGGATAAGTTCACTTATGGGAAAAGTAACGCACCTCTGCAGAGTGTATCAAATTGTGGCTGTCACTCCCTGTTCCGGGAAGGGAACTACAAACGCGGCAGGAAAGGAACTCCGTGAAGTTCTGGTCAACCTGTGAAGGCTGACGGGCATAGTTTTCAGAATAAAATAAACCTTTGGAAGAAATGTTAACGAAAACTTGTATTCGCCTATGACTTTCTGGTCTGTGGCTGTAGCTAGTGCATGATACACCTATTTCTTATAATGAACTTGTTGAGTACGCTCGTACTCATTTTCTCCCATTTGAAACCCCTTCTTAGATCAAGGCACCGAAGGAGAAAGTACTATGGAACTCAAAGACAAAGGAGTCAACTGCATCAAGATGAAGAATCCAAGCAAAGAAGTCAATGAAGTCAACTTCTGCAGCAACTAGAGTGGAAACTTAGACTAGTAATAGAAGGGAACCTTTTCCTAATCCGAGCACATAAGTAGCTAGAGTTTTATAGCAAGCCAAGTAGCTCTTAAGCTTGAGTTATCAATAAGTTAGACTTCGAGTCGTTCTTCTGGGGCTTTATTTGAAGTTTTACCTCACTGTAAAGTAGGAGGCTATGTTGATCTTCTATAAACAATTCATGTATCCTTCTGTAGACATACCTTGGACTCGTATATGTTTCTGCTGTACCACTCCGAGGGATGTAATATGAGTGGAATGATGTTTCACTTGTGTTATGTCAACAACGTGCATACTACACCATACAGTGGTATGCTGTGTCACCACATAGAATTTCGCTTGCTTCTACTGAAAGAGCAATCCAATCGCAATCGCAGGACTGTCCCAGTTAAGTAGCTCGGCTAAAAAGACCAGTGGTTGAAAGGCCAATCGCAATCCCAGGACTGTCCCAGTCGCCGCCATTAACACCGCAAGCAAAAACAGCGAGTGGATCCATCAATAGGGTCGCTCGCCGGACCAGCCTTACGGGCCTTAGCAAGCGATCGATGCTACGCTATACATCATCCACTCACCCTACTCTACCTTAGGTCTGGTGCCTTATAAAACTAAATACTGCGACCGGGACTCCGCAAAACGGACCCATGGCTCGTTAAGGAAAAACTCCGAGAGTAGAACCTCCTTCGGGGTCGCCATGCGACTGGTCCATCGGGGGCACGAAGAGCGGCACGCTACTCAACAACGCATTTAATCACCCCTTTGCTCTACCTTCGGAGTAGCGACTCACAAAACGACTATGTACTGCGTTTGGGGACTTCGCAAAACAAACCCTCAGCTCGAACAGGAAAATAGTCAGGACGAGAGCCTCCATTGGGGTCGCCCAGAGACTGGCCTATCGGGCCGGTCCACGACGAGTAGGTACGCTAACTAAACAGCGACTAACACAGTGAAAATCCCCGTAGTCTCCTTCGGCGACCGGAGCCTAGCGCTTGGGGACTTAGCCAAAATCACATGGTACAAAATTTCATTTACTCAGCAAAACCATATTATTGTTTTTTCTCAAAATATCCGCGAGGCACTTCTACCAACTCGTGGACGCAAAGTCTTTCATTATAGGGCAAGGAGGAATTCCCCCAAGATTAGAAGACCTTCTACTTCGAGGCACTAGGCCCGGGTCGACACCTTCTCCACGCGGCTCTCGCCATGGGTGAACTTCGGCACGTACTTCACAACGGGGTACGTTGTCAGCGCCTTAGTTGTAGCGGCATGGAACAACCACTCGGTGGGGAAGTCCTGAGGCTTCTCCTCGCCCTGATCCTTCTCGGCGTCCTTCGGGCAGTCTGGCTCGTGATGTGCGATTTCAGGTCAGCCACAGCCAAGACTCGGTTGGCATACGGCTGGACCAACGCCATCAACCGCAGCACCTCCGACACGTCGAACTCACCGGTTTTGGAGGGGAATCCCGCTGTCACCTCTTCCATGTTGAATCCCTCGGAGTAGTGGGCAAGAACCATGCTCAAAGCCATGGTAATGCCCACCCGGCACGATGAGCGGCACAACTAGTCCACGACGGCGAGGACGTCAGACCCGGCCTTGAACACCGATAGGACGTCATGTGGGATCCGCTCCCACGGACTCAAGTACTGCAGAGCCGCCAGGATATCCACCGTGCACTGGATGATTCGAGTCATCGCACTCTCTAGGCATTCGCGTGGGGTCGCGGTCTCCATGAAGTCGCAGGTTCCTGCAAAAGGATAAACAACAACCAAGTCAGCAACAAAAAAAATGACAATGCCGGACTCGCCACACTTGGGGATTCGTCGCCCAAGCGGACTCGCCACGCTCGGGGACTCGCCTCCCAAGCGGACTCGCCACGCTCGGGGACTCGCCGCCCAAGCGGACTCGCCGCGCTCGGGGACTCATTCATTCAAGATGATCGAGTAACGTAAAAGGACAAGGGGAGCACACGGATACTCACCTAGTAGCTAGCGTGACATCTCCCAGACAAACGCTTCGAAGGAAGTCTTTTCCTTCTGCAGCGCCAAGATAGTTCCGGTTGACGCCTCCTTCTCCGTGGCAAGCTCGGCGTCTTCTTCTTCTTCCACGCGGCCAGTTGCTTCTGGGCCACGGTGGTTGTTGTGCGCGCCTCGTCCCTCTCCCGCAGTGGGTAGCAAGCTTGCCCTTGTAATCACAGATGATGTCCTCAAGCTCCTTGTTCTTGTCGTTCAGGACTTGGGTGAGATCCGTCACCTCCGACTCGGAGCGCTTGGCAGCCGCAGTCGCCCGCTCCTCGACCTCCCTTAGGAGAGACTCTTTCACGTACCCAATACGGCCCTCGGCGAGCGCCTTCTCACGCATCTCTGCTATAGATACACAACAATGAGGATGGTCCACTTGACACAACGGAAAAAGGGAAGCAAAAAAGAAAACTTACTGCCAATGGAAATGACGGCGCGATTCTTTTTCGCCGCCTCCTCAACAAGCGCGTTCAGATGCTTAATCTCATCGCTCATGGACTTCCTCTCGGCCTACAAAGACAAACAAGAAAATCAAGAAATACGTCAGTCGTCTGGCTCCAAATGGAAAGAGACCCGAATCGCCCTTTCAGCCCAAGTCAAACCTCGGGGACTGGGGGGATGCCATACTCTGCGAGCAAAACACTTACCACATGAAGATCGCCGAGAGCCTTGTGCATCGCGGCAAACGTGAAAGAGGCCATGGGCATCTGGTGGGCGGTACGCAGTTCCTCTCCTTCCTCCGAGCGAGCAGCGTGCATGGTGGCCTCCGTCGACGCCGTGTCCACCTCCGGCGCGAGGGGATCATCGGCCCGAGATCAGCAGCCAACTTCGTCTGCCGTTCCTTCAGCGATGCCGTCGACGCCGCGCCGGAACCCCTTGGCGCCCTGACCCCTATGGGGACGACTCGTTGCTTACCGAAGTCATCACCTTCGGCGACTCGGCTTCGGAGTCCTTCGACGCTGTGGCCTTTCCAGCCTCAGTCGCCTTCTTCACCGCCTCGGTCTTGTTGACCTTCTTCGCTGCTTCGGCCAAGGTGACCTTCTTCGCCACTTTAGCCTCCGTGGCCTGCTTCGCGGCCTCGGTGTCAGCGGCTTTCTTCACTGCCACCGCTTCTGCCTGCGCTGTTGCCGCATCACTAGCGGTCTTCGTGGCCGCCGTGGCCTGGTCGGCCACTCTCTTCGCCTCGGCGACCTCGTCGTCCACCTTCTTCGCTTCAGCGGCCTTCTTCGCTTCAGCCACCTTCGTTGCTGCCGTCCCACGCGCGCGGACTTCTCCAAGACCTTCTTCGCCCCTGCCAAAGACACGATCGTCGCTACGTAGCTTGGAGGAAGCCGAGGCGCATTACCTATATACATTGAGGAAAACGCGGCCCGATCTGGCCGTGAAAATTCAGCAAACTTTGGAGACGGAGATGCGTCCACAGAAGAAAGAATGGCGCCCCAAGCAAATAAAAGCCGATGCAAAGGCATCGGCTGGCACAAACATGGTGTTCATACTTCCGTCGGAGTTTTGTGCTCCAAGAACCGAAGAAGTGCCGTAGCTCGTTTGACTGCGGCCCGCGGCCAGTTATTTTTGAAAAGCCACGAGAGAGGAGCTACAGACATTTGAAGGCCCTGTACCTAAAAGGTTACATCAACGCACTAGTAGGAAAAGCCTCATCAGTGGCGCACGAAAAAGTGATTCTGTGGCGCACGGGTGGTGCGCCACAGAAACGTCGCCACAAAAATAAGGTTTCGTGGCGCCCATGCGTAGAATGGGTTTCGTGGCGCACATGGTTACCCATGCGCCACGAAACAGGTGCGCCACTGAATTACATTTTGGTGCGCCACAGAACATTGTACAGGTATACTCGATTTTATACTGCCTGGTGTATTATACAGGTTTTATACACAGTATACAGGTTATATACAGATATAATATAGACAGATATAATGTGAACACATATAACATAGCAACATTATACATCATCATCACATTATACAACAATATATACAAATGTTTTGCATACAACTCTTAATTCATACAAATTTCACAATTTCGAGATACAAAGTAGTCTTCATCCGGTTCCTCCTTTGCTCCCCTCCTCTCTACCCACCAGGCTCGCTTGCATCGGGGTCTTCATATCCAGTTCCTACTATGATGAAAATGGAAGAAAGTGAGACCAACAAGTCCGATGCACAAGAGAAATGGAATAAATGCCTCATACATTGTTGGTCAACACAAATATTAACATTCAGGGATGGCGTAAGTGAGACCAAGTCCGATGCACAAGAGATTGATATTTGTGCTATCTTACCAGGCTCACTTACGCCACCCCCAGAGTGTACGGGGACCAAACATTTTAATCATCGGCATTTTGGAAATACCAAAGCAAATGGAATGACAAAATGGAATAAGTGCCTCATACATTGTTGGTCAACACAAATATTAGCATTCCGGGATGGCGTAAGCGAGACCAAGTCCGATGCACAAGAGATTGATATTTGTGTTATCTTACCAGGCTCACTTACGCCACTCCAGAGTGTACGGTGACCAAACATTTTAATCATCGGCATTTTGAAAATATCAAAGCAAATGGAATGACAAAATGGAATAAGTGCCTCATACATTGTTGGTCAACACAAAATACTATGGTCAGAAACTATAGTTGCAGTATACGCCGCAATATACTTTGCAGAAGGGCCCCTTTCCTCGGCCGTCGTTCCGTGAACGGGTCCTTGACGAGACAACAACGCCGATTTGCCTCTCCGGCGCAGAACCACGGCAGTCCCAGCCGCCTCCCTTGTGGCCGTGTGTCTTGCGTCCTGCACTGTTCGCCTTCTTGCCCGATGAACCAATAGACTGATCGTTGGAATAAGGAAACCGATGACGGCCGGTCGCAAGATTAGATTGCGATCGACCGTCGTCGGCTTCCTTATTCCAACGATAAGTCTATTGTTCACCGGGCAAGAAGGCGAAGAGTGCAGGGCGCAGGAGACGCGGCCACAAGAGAGGCGGCTGGGACTGGCGTGGTTCTGCGCCGGAGAGGCAGGTCGGCGTTGTTGTCTCGTCAAAGACTCGTTCACGGAACGGCGGCCGGGGAAAGGGGGGCCCGTCTACAATGTATATTGCGGCGTATAGGTGACCAAACATTCTAATCATCGGCACTAAAATGGAAGAAAGAGCCAAGTGGTATCTCAACTAGATATCATATGCCTCATACTTTGTTGGTCGAAAGAAATATTAACATTCAGGGATGGGGTCAGCGAGGCCAGGTAGGATGCACAAGAGATTGATATTTGTGCCATCGCACCAGGCTCAGTGGCCCCACCCCAGAGTGTACAAGTGACCAAACAATTTAATCATCGGCACTAAAATGGAAGAAAGGCCAATGCAATTAAGAAGTAGCTAGTATGAACTAAATGGAATGCCTCATACTTTGTTGGTCGAAACAAATATTAACATCCAGGGATGG
Organism: Lolium multiflorum; assembly: GCA_030979885.1. Classification (NCBI taxonomy): domain Eukaryota; kingdom Viridiplantae; phylum Streptophyta; class Magnoliopsida; order Poales; family Poaceae; genus Lolium; species Lolium multiflorum. Next base: position 220,511,563 of record CM061749.1, on the reverse strand, counting down.
AGTAAGTGAGGCCAGGTAGGATGCACAAGATATTGATATTTGTGCCATCACACCAGGCTCACTTGCTCCACCCCCGAGTGTACGAGTGATCGACCAACCATATAATCATCGGCAAGTACAAAAACACCACCAAACCAGCAACCATGGTGATGTTAAAATGTTTGTCTCCATATTTGGGAGACATTTTTAATATTGGAGTCTAGCTAATGGAAATCAAGAACTAGTCTTGATCTCCAAATGGTGATTAGAGGGAATTTATTCATCTTAAGCAACATTAGGGACAAATGGGATCATGCAAGGGACTTGGGTCATTTGGATCATAAGGCATCAATTAAGGAGGCAACCAGGGACAAAGGGAAACATTTGATGATCCATTATCATAGGCAACAAAGCAGCAACTTTTTCCCCTCTAATCTAGCTAGAGTCCTTAAAAGAAATCCATCATAAGCATGGTCAAATACACATATATAGCATGCATGGAACAGATGCTCCAAAGGGATTATTCATCACTTGGTATATAGACCAAGTGATGCTGGCAAAAGAGAGGCCAATCAAGAACCAGTAAATCCAGTAAGTGATAGATATGCCTAAACAAGCAACAACACATAGCATATCCCAGCTAACCAGATGAGACAAGTCTTGGTAGCCAACTTAATCACCTAGCACCACCTAGCCTTTTAAAACCATCAGAAACAGTCCTTTTTCTTCAAAGGATACCACAGTGGCATTCATTTACATGATCCCCTACTGTGAATATCTCTATTTTAGTATACCATCATAAGCATTCCATTTAAATCACACACAGTAGTATCACAAGGATACCACAGTAGCATAGTAGCATACCATAAGCTCAAAAGAATCCATCATTTTCTTCACAAGGATACCACAGTAGCATACCATAGTAGCATTTCATGCATTTAAATGAACCAGTAGCATCAAAACCAACCAAATGTCCAACTAGCAAGCAATACCAAGTGAGCAAGTCTTCATTACCTTGTACAGGTTCAGACATGGATTTGTAGAACAAGTACAGAGAGGCAGAGAGGCATAGACAATTTCTATAAGCATATAGAACACTCCAATTTCTATAAGCATAGACAATTTCATTGTCACATCTTTCTCATAAGTCACATCTTTCTATAAGCATAGTAGCATACCATAAGCTCACAACAATCCATCAAGTAAATCTTCACAAGGATACCACAGTAGCATAGTAGCATACCATAAGCTCACAAGAATCCATCATTTTCTTCACAAGGATACCACAGTAGCATACCATAGTAGCATTTCATGCATTTAAATGAACCAGTAGCATCAAAACCAACCAAATGTCCAACTAGCAAGCAATACCAAGTGAGCAAGTCTTCATTACCTTGTACAGGTTCAGACAAGGATTTATAGAACAAGTACAGAGAGGCAGAGGCATAGACAATTTCTATAAGCATATAGAACACTCCAATTTCTATAAGCATAGACAATTTCATTGTCACATCTTTCTATAAGCATCACTAGCAGCAGCAGCAATGCATATGAACACCATATACAGGTTCAGAACAATTTCATTGTCACATTGTACAGGTTCAGAACAACATATAGAACACTCCAATAAGCATCACTAGCAGCAGCAGCAATGCATATGAACACCATATACAGGTTCAGAACAATTTCATTGTCACATTGTACAGGTTCAGAACAACATATAGAACACTCCAATAAGCATCACTAGCAGCAGCAGCAATGCATATGAACACCATATGAAGCAAAACGATTAGGGGCAATGCATCCAGAGCAACAGCAGCAATACATCCAGAGCGAGCATTTCGTCGAGCACGTTGTGCTCGCGCGGGGGAGGAAGAGGGAGGGGAGGGGAGGAAGAGGGAGGGAGCTCACCGACGACAACAACAGTTGTGGAGGAGCTCACCGACGATGACGGCAAGGGTGGAGGTCGCGGCGGCTCCTCCACCTTGACGCGACGGCGGCCCCTCCTCGCGGCGGCCCCTCCTCGCCGTAGCGGCAGCTTGTGCTGCAGGTGGCGGGGATGGGAGGAGCGTGGCGGCAGGCGGCCCTCGCGTAGGAAGGCGGCGGCGACGGCGATGGCGACGACCATGGCGGCGCGCGGTGAGGAGAGGGGAGAGGGGAGAGGCGGTACGGATCAGAGGTGAACAGGCGTGGGCGGGGGAGGGCACGGGATGATATAGGCTCCCTTAGTTCTGTGGTGCACCAGAACAAGTGCGCCACAGAATCAACTACTTCTGTGGCGCACCGAAGCAAGTGCGCCACAAAACAGTAATTTCTGTGGCGCAGCGCTCCATGTGCGCCACAGAAATACCTACACTAATAATTGGTGGTGACAGGGTGTGGGCCCCACTAAATTTTTGTGGCGCACGGCTCCCTGATGCGCCACAAAACTAAGCTATTTTCTGTGGCGCAGACTGCCTGGTGCGCCACAAAATAACTTTCTGTGGCGCATTTTTAATGGTGCGCCACAAAACTAAGCTCCACCTATAAGGGTTTTCCTACTAGTGATGGGCAGCCTGTCGGCAAGATGTTGGTTGACACGGGAGCGGCAGTCAATATAATGCCATACTCCATGCTACGGCGGTTGGGACGCTCTAACGAAGATCTGATCAAAACCAACGTCACACTAAGCAACTTCAACCGCCAAGCATCAGAAGCGCAAGGCGTTCTGAACGTGGATTTAACCGTGGGCCGAAAAACCATCCCTACATCATTCTTCATCGTCGACAGCAAAAGCACCTACGCTGTCCTGCTAGGGAGGGATTGGATTCACGCCAACTGCTGCATTCCATCCACAATGCACCAATGCCTGATACAGTGGGATGGAGATGAAGTGGAGGTCGTTCATGCAGATGACTCAATCGAGATCTCAATAGCTGGCATGAATATTTGGGACGCAAACGACCAAGAGCCGATCTCTGGAGTTAGTTTGGACGGCTGTGAACGCATCGAAGCTACAAAAAACGGGGTGAGGCTGGTCTTATCCACCGGCCTGACAGAGTAGCAAGACCAAAGTCAATCGACGTACGTGGCAAGGCCGATCCCAGCGATCGGCCCCAAAAAATAAAAAGCAACACTACAAGAGAACCACCCCTACAGCAACGTATTTATGCGTATCTAAATGCACATATGGGCGTTGCAAGAGACAATACCAACGGATAAAAATGCGTTGCGTTTTTGGGTGTTGCTAGCTTACAATGCAACGCATATCACTCCGTTGGTAACCTATGGACAAAGTGTTGCAAAGTAACAACAGAGTTCAAACAACAATTATATGCGTTGGTAGGCATCATAAAATGGTTGAGCCTTTTATTTCAAAATAAATATGATTTTATTTAAAATTTTATTTTATGGACTGCATTGTCCAAGTGCTTCATTTTTTCTGGGCGAGAATGTAATTTAGAAAAAGATATATCACAACACGCAAAACTCATAGAATAAAAATGAACCAAGTGAAGAAGCAATTCAGTTTATATCATTTGAATCACTATTAAAATACATGAGACTTATCCGAAGAGTACACACAGCTTACAATCTTGATTCAAAATATGACAATCTAACAGTGCCTATATATATCTTTACTAATATTCTGTCTTCCCATGTATTCCCGAGCTTATATCTGGATATAACAGGTCCTTGGCGAGCTTCTGCTGCTGCTGCAATAAACGAAATTCCTATTTTAGTATCAAAGTAGCAAAAGCTGATCTACCATTACTTGCACAAACACACAAAAGGGAATGGGGGTAAAATGATCAATAGTCTTTTCTGCATCCATTTCTCCTTTCCAATCACATAACGTCCTGAAGATAAAGAGCACGTGCAGGCAATAAACAACTATATGAGGTACCAAAAATATTAAGTCCTTTGTTATACGCACATCCAAGAAGAGGATCCATGACAAAGTTTACCAGCTGCTTACGTTTACCTGCAAACATATATACAGTGTACTGATTATATACTGCTCGAGTTCTCAAATAGCCAGATAGAGGGTGTTGATTAAAATATCAAGGCGAAAACTTTAGACAAAAATATTTTAAGATGGTTTATTGCAACAGGAGTTTTCTCTGAAGCACGTCGTGTGTTGTCTACCGAGTACGTGTACCTTCGACGGGTCTCTGGCTCTTCCCTGACCAATTGCTCATTTCCCACTTGTGTAATGTTCGTGACAATCGCCACCTGCAGCCAAAGCAAAAGATAATTTCACCTTGTGGATCCTCACCCAATAGACCTCATCATAGAATTAATTTCTGGCGGCCAATCCTTGCTTTGGAAAAAAACAACCAGGGGTTAATGGCTAGCGACTAATATGAAAATAAGGAGAAAAACAGTGATGAAGGAAGAATTTGAGCAGAGAATGCAGCTCACCGGAGGGAGAGAAGGACTCATCCTCGACGCATCATCCAGGCTCAATTTCTGAATTGCCTTTGTTCCACTATAGTGAAGGAGCCAACAAATGTATCACTGCAGAAATACATCAGCAAGAGCACATGACAGGGTTGAGAAAGGAAACCTGTAAGGACTTGGCTCCCCACCTAGCAGGATGAACAATGGTGCCATGGGCGTGGTGGATAGAGCAGCCACTCGGAGACAGACCTGTCACATCCGCGGATCTAAGTCAGAAAAAGCGGCATGCTGATGAGGAATAGAGAGATCGACCCAAACGATTCATAAACAAAAAAGAGAGATCGACCGGATCAGATCGAGATCTTGTTAACAGTGGCGGGAGCGCTCCTTTATACTTGGGTGGCCGGATCAGCACACAAGTCACCTACCTGGATCCCATGCATGACAAATCGAAGAAGGTGCCTCAAGAGGCCTGGCTGCCGCCGGAGTTTCGGCGTGATCGGATGGCCACCACTCTAGGGTTAGGCAGCGGCCGCGTTTCAGATTGTGGCTGCACAAAACTACTGGTGGATTAGTTGGAGGAGATTGTGAGAGTTCGGATCTGCGGTCTAGAGTGGTGGACGCCGGCGGTGATGGGAGATCGGAATGGTGTGGAGCAAGAACTGCAGCCCCGCTGGGATGGGTCAATGGAAATAGATATAACAGATTGGCTAATTGATGGGCCTATTTGTAGAGAACAAACGGAATTTTCAGCTACGCGCTAGTACAACCCGCCAATCGTGTTGAATTTTTTTCATCAGGCCGCGGGCATAACTGAAATCTTGTTTCAAGTTTCTGCAGAGATCAATACTATTTAGCGCCAATTGTTTTTGACAGTTTTCTCCAACCCACATTATATTATTTTTAGTTATAATAATAAAGGTTGCAGCGTATACACTGCTACTCATTTAATCCGCTTTGCCTCCAGCGGAGAACGAATGCACTTTGCAACGCATATATGCGTATCTACCAGAGAGAAACCCAACATATATTTAATTCGTTGTAAGGTATATGTTGCATAAGGGGGTGTTCTCTTGTAGTGCAAGGATCTCACCTCAAGCATGTCACGTAGTCGTAGCAGGGAGACCACCTCCCGTAGTAAAGCACAGATAAGTTGTAAACCTTCATTGTGCAATGCAATTGAAAAGGAGGCCGATTCCAACAATCGGCCCATATTATCCTCACCATACGTTTTGCATGTGTTCAGCATCGATCTAGCAGGCGACGGAAAGCTGGGATATGGGTTTACATCGGTTGATGAGTTAGAAGAGATTGACATTGGTCCTGGGGATAAGCCACGACCAACATTTATCAGCAAAAAGTTAGATCCGCATCTGAGGGGCCCGATGATAGCTTTGTTGAAGGAATACCCAGATTGTTTTGCCTGGGATTACACAGAGATGCCCGGGTTAGACAGGAGCATCATTGAGCATCAGCTCCCTCTGAAGAAAGGATTTCGGCCGTTCCAGCAGCGAGCACGACAGATGAAGGCCGAAATTTTAGAAGAAGTCAAGAAAGAGATCGAGAAAATGTTGACCGCCGGGTTCATCAGGCCATGCAGGTATGCTGAGTGGATTTCTAGTATCGTACCTGTAGAGAAAAAGGACGGCCGATGGCGCGTCGCCATAGATTTTCGGGATCTCAATAGAGCCACTCCAAAGGATGAGTATCCAATGCCGTAGCAGAGACATTGATCAATGCGGCTGCTGGTCATAAGATTTTAAGTTTCATGGATGGCAATGCCGGTTACAACCAAATTTTCATGGCTCCAGAAGATATACACAAGACTGTATTCAGAGTGCCAGGATCGGTGGGCTTGTTTTAATATGTAGTCATGACATTTGGACTGAAGAATGCCGGCGCAACATACCAAAGAGCCATGAATTACATATTTCATGATCTGATCGGCAAGTTGGTGGAGATTTACATTGATGACGTGGTAGTCAAGTCTGTTTCAGTGGAAGGACACTTGGAGGATTTGCGACACGTCCTGGACCGAACTAGAAAATTCGGGCTAAGAATGAATCCAAAGAAGTGTGCTTTTGGTGTGACGGCCGGTCAATTCTTGGGTTTCTTGGTTCATGAACGCGGAATTGAGATCGGCCTGAAAAGTCAGGAGGCAGTGCGAAATATGAAGCCACCTACCACGAAGAAGGAACTCCAGCGTCTCATCGGCAAAATCAACTTCGTCAGAAGGTTCATCTCCAACTTGTCAGGACGAATTGAGTCCTTCATGGGATTGGTAAAAATTAAATCTGATGAGGAGTTCCGCTGGGGGGCAGAGCAACAGCGAGCGTTTGACGAAATCAAAGAGTATCTGACGAAGCCACCAGTGTTGGTGCCGCCCCAGCAAGACAGGTCATTCTATGTTTACTTGTCAGTAGCTGACACTTCCATCGCCTCAGTGGTGGTGCAAGTTTATGATGGCCTGGAGAGAGTCGTTTTCTAGATGCATAAACTAGGTATCCTGAGATCGAGAAGTTGTGCCTCTGCCTATTTTTTACCTGCACCAAGCTTCACCACATCTTGCTGTCTGCAGAGATTGTCGTCATCTGCAAATCAGATGTCATCAAACATATGCTGTCGGCTCCTGTGTTGAAAGGCCGGCTAGGTAAATGGATGTTTGCATTATCGGAATTTGATATCCGGTATCAGCCTGCGAAAGCAGTCAAGGGACAAGCGTTGGCCGATCTTATTGCTGAACGAATCAACACAGATATAGCAGCACTGTCTGTGCGTGCATGGGCCATGTTTTTCGATGGATCGGTTTGTGATGAGGGATGCGGCATCGGCATTCTACTCGTGTCGCCTCGGGGGGCAACATATTCCTTCTCCATCAGGCTACCTACCCCTTGCACCAACAATGTCGCTGAATATGAAGCAATATGCAAGGGAATGGAGTTGCTATTGGAAGGCAGAGACGGTGGAACTATTTGGAGACTCTAAATTGGTGATTTCCCAACTCACGGAGGAATACAAATGTGAGAGCGAGTCGCTCTTCCCATTATGGATGCAATGCCGTGAGCTGATGGCACAATTTAAGTACATAAACTTCAATTGGATCCCGAGGTCTCAAAATACTGAAGCAAACGATCTCGCGCAGATGGCGTCAGGCTACAAGGACGTAGCGGATGGAGCCGATGTTCAGGTACAGGCCCTGGAGCCGGATGATTGGAGAGCCGATATCTTCAATTACTTGAAAGATTCGGCTCGGGGGGCACCTAAACGGATAAGATACAAGGCCATGAAGTATGTTCTTATTGGGGATGACATGTTCTACAGGACTTTGGAAGGGTTACTTCTCAAATGTTTGGGACCAGCCGAGTCAAATCGGCTCTTACACGAGGTACATGAAGGTGCTTGTGGAACTCACCAATCGGCTCATAAGATGAAATGGCTGATCAGGCGATCAGGGTTTTATTGGCCCACCATGCTTGAGGACTGTTTTAATTACTATAAAGGATGTCAAGCATGTCAGAAGTTTGGGAGCATTCAGATGGTACCCGCATCAGCAATGAACCCCATCATCAAGCCTTGGCCATTTCGAGGTTGGGGCATGGATATGATCGGCAAGATCAATCCTCCATCAAGCAAAGGCCATGTGTGGGTTCTGGCCATTACAGATTATTTCACCAAATGGGTGGAGGCCATCCCTATGAGGTCAGTGGCATCGAAAGATGTCATCTATTTCGTGAAGGAACACGTCATTCATAGATTCGGGATTCCCCAGACTATCACGACCGATGGAGGTTCGGTTTTTGTTTCTCACGAGTTCAGAAATTTCTGCGAGGACATGGGAATTAAGTTGATCCGATCGTCTCCATACTATGCTCAAGCAAATGGGCAAGCTGAAGCGTCTAACAAGAGCCTTATCAAGCTGATTAAGAGGAAAATCGACGAGCACCCTAGACGTTGGCACGAGGTATTGTCAGAGGCTTTGTGGGCTTACCGCATGTCATGTCATGGAGCGATAAGAACCTCGCTATACCATCTGGTTTATGGACAAGAAGCCGTATTGCCCTGGGAAATCACGGCTGGTTCGAGACGTGTTACGTTTCAGAATGATTTAACAACTGAAGAATATCACTACAAGAAAAGTTGCCATGGCCGACGAAGTTGAAGTCGCGCCGTGGTTGCTGGTGTACCATGGCCGACGATTTTGGTCCCTCCGTGGTGCATGTCAAAACTTTTTTTTTCTCGTTTTTGAGGCCACCTAGCCCGACGAAAGCGGCCAAAACGTGGCGTATGGTGGCCCGGGACGTGGTGCATCTCGAAATCTCGGGTTCGCCGGCCGAGTCAACGCAAATCCGCACCGCCGAGGGATGTAGGGCCCAGATGGCAGCCTCTCTGGCATTGTTTTTTTCTACATCGCGCCATCTCGTTCAACGTTCTCCGATCGAGCCGTTTACGATGCAGGATCATGGGTCCCGCATGTCATCCTCTATGAACCAAAATTCTTTCTATTCTTGGATTTTTTTGACCCCCTGATTTCTGGCTACTTCCTTTTTCTTTTGATCCCTTGCCGCCTTGGAAACGTTGAGACCGCTGCTGCTAAATGGGACCCGCATGTCATCCTCTATGTGCAATCAACTTTCTTTTCTTGGAGTTTTTTTGGCACCTCAAATTTGGTCACTTGCCTTTTTCTTTCGATCCCCTGCCGCCTCTCAAACGGTGATACCGCTGCTAAAGGGACCCGCATGTCATCCTCTATGTACTATAAAACTTTCTTTTCCTGGATTATTTTTGGCACCTCAAATTTGGTCACTTGCCTTTCGATCCCCTGCCGCCTCTCAAACGGTGATACCGCTGCTGCTAAATGGGACCCGCATGTCATCCTCTATGTACTATAAAACTTTCTTTTCTGGATTATTTTTGGCACCTCAAATTTGGTCACTTGCCTTTTTCTTTCGATCCCCTGCCGCCTCTCAAACGGTGATACCGCTGCTGCTAAATGGGACCCGCATGTCATCCTCTATGTACTATAAAACTTTCTTTTCCTGGATTATTTTTGGCACCTCAAATTTGGTCACTTGCCTTTTTCTTTCGATCCCCTGCCGCCTCTCAAACGGTGATACCGCTGCTGCTGGACCCGCATGTCATCCTCTATGTACTATAAAACTTTCTTTTCTTGAATTATTTTTGGCTCCTGATATTTTTTCACTTGCCTTTTTCTTTCGATCACCTGCTGCCTCTCAAACGTGATACCGCTGCTGCTAAATGGGACCCGCATGTCATCCTCTATGTACTATAAAACTTTCTTTTCTTGGATTTTTTTGGCACCTCATATTTGGTCACTTGACTTTTTCTTTCGATCACCTGCTGCCTCTCAAAGTGATACCGCTGCTGCTAAATGGGACCCGCATGTCATCCTCTATGTACTATAAAACTTTCTTTTCTTGAATTATTTTTGGCTCCTCATATTTTTTCACTTGCCTTTTTCTTTCGATCCTCGCCGCCTCTCAAACGGTGATACCGCTGCTGCTAAATGGGACCCGCATGTCATCCTCTATGTACTATAAAACTTTCTTTTCCTGGATTATTTTTGGCACCTCATATTTGGTCACTTACCTTTTTCTTTCGATCCTGCCGCCTCTCAAACGGTGATACCGCTGCTAAATGGGACCCGCATGTCATCCTCTATGTACTATAAAACTTTCTTTTCTTGGATTTTTTTGGCACCTCATATTTGGTCACTTGACTTTTTCTTTGATCCCCTGCCTCTCAAACAGTGATACCGGCTAAATGGGACCCGCATGTCATCCTCTATGTAAATCATGTTTCTTTTCTTGAATTATTTTTGGCTCTGATATTTGGTCACTTGCCTTTTTCTTTCGATCTCATGCCACGTTTGAAACGTTGAGGAACCTGCAGGCTCATCGGACCCGCATGTCATCCTCTATGTACTATAAAAGTTTATTTTCTTTATTTTTTTCACCCTCTGATTTTTGGCTATTTCCTTTTTCTTTTGATCCCCTGCCCTTAAGCTGCTGACTCATGGGACCCGCATGTCATCCTCTATGTACAATCAACTTTCTTTTTCTTTTGATCTCAAGCCGCATTTGAAACGCTGAGACCGCTGCTGCTAAATGGGACCCGCATGTCATCCTCTACGTACAATGAAGTTTCTTTTCTTGGATTATCTTTGGCTCCTGATATTTTGTCACTTGCCTTTTTCTTTCGATCTCATGCCGCCTTTGAAACGTTGAGTAAGCTGCTGGCTCATGGGTCCCGCATGTCATCCTCTACGAACAATAAAAGTTTCCTTTCTTGGAGTTATTTTTTACCCTAATTTCTGGCTATTTGCCTTTTTCTTTTGATCTCCTGCCCCTCTGAAACGATGAGGACGCTGTTGGCAGGTCGGTCCCACATGTCATCCTCTATGAACAATAAAAGTTTCCTTTGATGGATTTATTTTGAACCCCTCATTAATTTCTGGATATTTCCCCTGCCGCCTTGGAATCGTTGAGGATGCTGCTGCCTCATGGGTCCCGCATGTCATCCTCTCAGAACGGTAAATGTTTATTTTCTTGGATTTTGTTGACCAAACGATTTTTGGCTTATTTTTTCTTTCGATCACCTGCAGCCTTTAAAACGTTGAGGACGCCGCTGGCTCACGGGTCCCACATGTCAACCTCTATGAACAATAAACGCTGAGGATGCTGCTGCCTCATGGGTCCCGCATGTCATCCTCTCAGAACGAAAATGTTTCTTTTCTTGGATTTTTTACCAACAGATTTTTGGTTTATTTTTTCTTTCCATCCCCTGCCGCCTTTAAAACGTTGACGACGCTGTTGGCTCATGGGTCCCCGATGTCAGCCTCCCCGTACAAGAAACATATGATATCTTGATTATTTTGCAGACAATAAACAATGTATTGCGCTCTGAGCTATTTCAAACGGATAATTAAATCTTTATTTTTACATAAACAAACTTATATGTTGAATCTCCTTGTTATTTTGTCTTTGCGAAGCATAGGACTTTCCTGTTTTTTTAGAAAATTCGGAACTTTCCTGTTTTGGAGTGGGCTGAAATTGTACGAGTCAAAAGGCCAAGCAGGATAGTTCGAAAGCCCAGATGTCCAGATGCAGCCCAATTGAAATCTTTCTTCTTGGATTTTTTTCACCCCCTGATTTCTGGCTACTTCATTTTTCTTTTGGTCCTGTGCCGCCTTGGAAACGTTGAGACCGCTGCTGCAAAATGGGACCCGCATGTCATCCTCTACGTACAATAAAATTTCTTTTCTTGGATTATTTTTGGCTCCTGATATTTGGTCACTTGCCTTTTTCTTTCGATCCGTGCAGCCTCTCAAACGGTGATACGCTGCAAAATGGGACCCGCATGTCATCCTCTACGTACAATAAACTTTCTTTTCTTGGATTATTTTTGGCTCCTGATATTTGGTCACTTGCCTTTTTTCTTTCGATCTCATGCCACGTTTGAAACTTTGAGGAACCTGCTGGCTCGTGGGACCCGCATGTCATCCTCTATGTGCTATAAAAGTTTATTTTCTATGGTTTTTTTTCACTCTCTGATTTTTGTCTATTTCCTTTTTCTTTTGATGCCCTGCCGCCTTGGAAACGTTGAGTAAGCTGCTTACACATGGGACCCGCATGTCATCCTCTATGTACAATCAAGTTTCTTTTCTTGAATTATTTTTGGCTCCTGATATTTCGTCACTTGCCTTTTTCTTTCGATCTCATGCCACGTTTGAAACGTTGAGGAACCTGCTGGCTCATGGGACCCGCATGTCATCCTCTATGTGCTATAAAAGTTTGTTTTCTTGGATTTTTTTTCACCCTCTGATTTTTGGCTCCTGATATTTCGTCACTTGCCTTTTACTTTTGATCCCCTGGCCCCTTTGAAACGTTGAGTAAGCTGCTGGCACATGGGACCCGCATGTCAACCTCTATGTCCATCAACTTTCTTTTCTTGGATTTTTTTTGACCCCCTACTTTCTAGCTACTTTCTTTTTCTTTTGATCTCAAGCCGCATTTCAAACATTGAGACCGCTGCTGCAAAATGGGACCCGCATGTCATCCTCTATGTACAATAAATCTTTGATTATTTTTGGCACCTCATATTTGGTCACTTGCGTTTTTTTCTTTCGATCTCATGCCACCTTTGAAACGTTGAGTAAGCTGCTGGCTCATGGGTCCCCCATGTCATCCTCTACGAACAATAAAAGTTTCCTTTCTTGGAGTTATTTTTGCCCCCTAATTTCTGGCTACTTCCTTTTTCTTTTGATCCCCTGCCGCCTTTGAAACGTTGAAAACTTTCTTTTCTTTGATTATTTTTGGCACCTCATATTTGGTCACTTGCCTTTTTCTTTCGATCCCCTGCCGCCTCCCAAACGGTGATACCGCTGATGCTAAATGGGACCCGCATGTCATCCTCTATGTACTATAAAACTTTCTTTTCTTGGATTTTTTTGGCTCCTGATATTTGGTCACTTGCCTTTTTTCTTTCGAGACCTCCTGCCGCATCTCAAACGGTGATACCGCTGCTGCTAAATGGGACCCGCATGTCATCCTCTATGTACAATAAAGTTTCTTTTCTTGGATTATTTTTGGCTCCTGATATTTGGTCACTTGCCTTTTTCTTTCGATCCCATGCCGCCTTTGAAACGTTGAGGAAGCTGCTGGCTCATGGGTCCCGCATGTCATCCTCTATGAACAATAAAAGTTTCCATTGTTGGAGTTATTTTTTACCCCTAATTTCTGGCTACTTCCTTTTTCTTTTGATCCCCTGCCGCCTTTGAACGTTGAAGAATCTGCTCGCTAATGGGTCCCACATGTCAGACTCTATGGACGATAAACCTTTCTTTTCTTGGAGTTATTTTGACCCCTAATTTCTGGCTATTTTGCCTTTTTTTTGGATCCCGTGCTGCCTTGGAAACGTTGAGGATGCTGCTGCCACATGGGTCCCGCATGTCATCCTCTCAGAACGATAAATGTTTCTTTTCTTCGATTTTTTTACCCACTGATTTTTGATTTATTTTTTCTTTCGATCCCCTGCCGCCTTTAAAACTTTGACGACGCTGCTGGCTCATGGGTCCCGATGTCAGCCTCCCCGTACAAGAAACATGTGATATCTTGATTATTTTACAGACAATAAAAAGTGTATTTCGCTCTGAGCTATTGCAAACGGATAAATTAAATCTTTATTTTTACATAAACGAACTAATATGAATCTCCTTGTTTTTGTTTTGTTTTTGCGAAGCATAGGACTTTCTTGTTTTGGAGTGGGCTGAAATTGTACGAGTCAAAAGACGTCCAGCAGGTTAGAAGGCCCAGATGGCCAGGCAGCCCCAATTTATATCTTCCTTATCTTGGATTATTTTTTGATCAAAAGGCCCAGCAGGGGTACATCCTTTTTCTTTTGTTCCTGTGTGCCGCCTTGGAAACGTTGTGGACGCTGCTGCCTCATGGGACCCGCATGTCATCCTCTATGAACTATGAACTCTAAAATTTTCTTTTTTCTTGGATTTTTTTTCACCCCTCTGATTTTTGGCTATTTCCTTTTTCTTTTGTTCCCCTGCCGCCTTGGGACCCGTATGTCATCCTCTATGTACAAAAAACTTTCTTTTCTTGGAGTTTTATTCCCCCTAATTTCGGGCTACTTTCGTTTTCTTTTGATCTCAAGCCGCATATGAAACATTGAGACCGCTGCTGCAAAATGGGACCCACATGTCATCCTCTATGTAAAATAAAAGTTTCTTTTCTTGGATTATTTTTCACGCTCTGATTTTTGGCTATTTCCTTTTTCTTTCGATCCCCTGCTGCTTGGAAACGTTGAGGATGCTGCTGCCTCATGGGTCCCACATGTCATCCACTACGAACAATAAAAGTTTCTTTTCTTCGATTTTTTTCACCCTCTGCTTTTTGGCTATTTCCTTTTCATTTGATCCCCTGCCGCCTTGGAAACGTTGAGGATGCTGCAGCGTCATGGGACCCGCATGTCATACTCTATGTACAATAAAAGTTTCTTTTCTAGGTTTTTGGCTCCTGATATTTGGTCACTTGCCTTTTTCTTTCAATCTCATGCCGACTCTCAAAGGTACAATAAAAGTTTCTTTTCTTGGATTATTTTTGGCTCCTGATATTTGGTCACTTGCCTTTTTCTTTCGATCTCATGCCGTCCTTGAAACATTCAGACCGCTGCTACAACATGGGACCCTATGTTATCCTCTATGTACAATGAAAGTTTCTTTTCATGGATTATTTTTTGCTCCTGATATTTGGTCACTTTCCTTTTTCTTTCGATCTCATGCCGCCTCGGCCCTCTGAAACGACGAGTAAGTTGTTGGCTCATGGGACCCGCATGTCATCCTCTATGTACAATAAAGTTTTTTTCTTGGATTTTTTACCCCCTGATTTTTGGTCACTTGCCTTTTTCTTTCGATCCTGTGCCGCCTTTGAAATTGTGGACGCTGCTGGCTCATGGGTCCCACATGCCAGCCTCTATGAACAATAATATTTCTTTTCTTGGATTTTTTTTACCCCTGATTTCTGGCTATTTGCCTTTTTCTTTGGATCCCCGACCGCCTTTGAAACGATGAGGACGCTGCTGGCGCATAGCTCCCACATGTCAGCCTCTAAGAACAATAAACATTTCTTTTCTTGGATTTATAGTTGACCCCTAATTAATGGCTACTTCGCTTTTTTTTTCGATCCCCAGCCGCCTTAGAAACGTTGAGGACGCTGCTGGCTCATGGGTCCCATATGACAGCCTCTATGAAAAGTAAAACATTTACTTTCTTGGATTTATTTTTGACACCTAATTAATGACTACTTGGTTCTTTTCTTTTGATCCCGTGACGCCTTTGAAACGTTGAGGGCCCTGCTGGCTCATGGGTCCAACATGTCAGCCTCTATGAACAATAAGAGTTTCTATTGTTGCATTTATTTTTGACCCCTAATTTCTGGCTATTTGCCTTTTTTCCATTGCCTGCCACCTTAGAAACGTTGAGGACGCTGCTGGCTGGGTCCCACATGTCAGCCTCTTTGTACGATAAAAGTTTCCTTTGCTGGATTTATTTTTGACCCCTAATTTCTGGCTATTTGCCTTTTTCTTTCGAACTCCACCGCCTTTGAAACGTTGATGACGCTGCTGCAAACTGGGTACAATATGTCAGCCTCTTTGTGCGATAAACCTTTCCTTTCTTGGATTTTTAAGACACCTGATTTCGAGCTACTTGCCTTTTTCTTTCGATCTCCTGCCCCCTTTGAGAAACGCCGAGAACGATACTGGTTCGTGGGTCCCACATGTCATCCTCTCTGAATGATAAATGTTGGGGCTGCGGCTGCAAGATACGTCCCACATGTCAGCCTGACTGTTGAATAAACGTTTCCTTTCTCGAATTTATATTTGACCCCTGATTTCTGGCTACTTTGCCGTTTCTTTCGATCCCCTGCATGTCTGCTACTCCACCGAAAAACAGACCGGCATGTATTCATCACAATACTGGTAGCTAATTTAGGAAAAATGTGTTCATCACGGGATTCAAACAAAGATCTTCATCTCTGCTAAATTTTGATTTCACCAAAAACCGAACAGCGTGTGTTCATGACTTTAACTTCACAAACACTATGGTTTCTCTATAAAATAAGGTCACCATCCGTTCCTTTATTGTAGGCATTTGCGAAAAGTGTCTTTGGCTAATGGGCACCAGTGCTCTGCTGTTTAAAAAAAATCAAATAGCATACATATTTGTTTCAAAAAAATCTGAAAATGAATGTAGACATAATAAATAAAGTAACCTACAAGCGTGTAAAATTTTAATATGATATTCTTTATATTGTAGACTACACAAAAAAGACAATCTGTTGAAATTTGGAGATTTGAAATATGCATACCCAGATCCACACGTTTGTTACTTTTGTGTAGCCCAGAATTTTTTTTATTTGAAACTGAAATTTTGCACGTTTATGGGACAATTCATTAGCTACTCCATGATTTGTTTTCTAATTTTTTGAACAAATAAATTTTTTTTTATTTTTTTCTAAAATAGCAGGAGCAATGGTGCCCAAGAGCACCAAATCTCTTAATAGGCATTTGCGCCTAATAGCGTGAGCTTAGCTAATTTTTGAAGAAAAAAAAGATGTCCATTGTGGTATTCAGGACAAAGATCTTCATGTCTGCTACTGCACCAAACAACAAACCAGCATGTATTCATCACAATACGGGTAGCTAATTTGTGAAAAATATGTTCAGCACGGGATTCAAACAAAGATCTTCATCTCTGCAAAATTTTGATTTCAGCAAAAACCGAACAGCGAATGTTCATGAGGTTAAGTTCACGAACACTATGTTTTCTCTATAAAATAAGGTCACCATCTGTCTCTTATTTCTCAAGGAAAAACAGGTGGAAGTGTTGGGACGAACCACATGGGTGCTTCGGCTCTATGTTCAGTCTTCTCTTTTTTGTACTGCAATCTTGAGCCTATGGCAGGACCTCCATTGACGTGCATTCTGCACCAATTTGGCCTTGGACGTATCCATGTATCACGGGCGCGATTGTGGGTAGCAAAGACACAGTCAGGTTTGAACAATTGGAAATCTGGTTCTGCAGCCTCTGCGTCGACTGGCGGGGGTAGCATGAAAATTGGGTGATTGAGTCCAAGAAATAAAGAACGCCCCTTCAAATTGTTCAATCTTTCCCACCTTGCCTCTTCTACAGGGTCCAAGGTATGGGCAGATCTCAAGAAAACGTAGCACCGTACCAAAGGATAAGACCTCAGCTTGTTACCCATATGTAATATTGGAGGACCGAGGATGGGCCGATAACCTTTAACCTGAATCCACGCGAGATCAGATTCACCAGTAATGGACTCTGCTCTCATTGGTGCCAGGAACCAAGTGCGCTGGTCAGAAAATCCAAGAAATACATCTTCATCTTCATAATTATGATTATCACCATCATCATCTAATTCTTCATCATCTAATTCTTCATCATCTAATTCGTCTTCTTCTAATTCTTCTTCTTCTAATTCTTCTTCATCAGCATCATTATCTTCATCGGCACCTCCATCGCCTTGAGCCACATTTGCTTCATCATCTTCCATGACAGCATCTCCCTCGATTTGAGCGAAAATTGCAGCCACTTCTGCTTCTTCATCTTCAATGACAGGGGCGTCAATGAGACGCGGGGCTGCATGTGTCCCTGCAATGCACAAAGATCAACCACAATGCAGCAAGTAGGAACTACACTGAAAATTATCTCTTCTCTTCTATCTTCTATTTTCTACTACTATAAGGCACCAGTTTTTAACAAGACATGTCGCAGCAATTCCAACTGTTGGTGTCCAAAATCTAACGGTTGGGATTAGAGGTATTCGCGTGAAAAAAATACCACACCAGTGTCCACGTGTTTCTAGAACCGTCATGTTTCCATTATGAAGAAAAATCAGAGCAGTCTCACACCGATATCACACGTCCCACTTGATAGTGATTAAGAAAGGTTCCAAATTTTTGTTCATATTTATAAACTGTATGCTCACACTTATTTTGATGGTATAACCAAATTATTAGTTGTATTGAAAGTTTGAACAACATTTAGAACGCAACTTTTATACATCAGTATTGCGAATCGTAATTGGTCCAACATGTGCAGCATGCCATTTACTAGTTAAGACATAAAACAAAGACTCACCACAGGTATATGGTTCCCAAACCAGAACATCTCCATACGGATATGTAACTGCGTATACACGATGTAGGTGTGAACTTGTACCATATCCAGGAATGCCCATGGCATCGACATAGCTGTTTCTATCAAAGAATTCAGGGTTTCTCAGGATATTCCACTCCTTTTCTAGGGGCGCTTGTAGGATAGCAATCAATTCGTCAAATACAACGATTACCTCGTAATGCCATGGCCCTGCTAGATCATCTTTGTACGGCCTCTTGACGATCCGTACTTTGAGCAGTTCCAAACTTTTATCTATTTTGTATTTGAACAGGAATGGTGGGCTGCCATGCCACCATTCACTAGTAGGGCCCAAAGAAATTCCTGCATCTTGCAGAGATGGAAGAGGTATAATAGTATCTGATATGTATATGTTGCGGATCGTCAAGTGCCCGTCCTGCTGGACAAATGCCACCCAGTCGCCGTTACAACCCACCCAGTGCATGGGTCCATGTCCATCCAGTTCCTCCTTGGTATGGATAAATGCTGGAACTGTCGGCTTGTCTAATGGCATCAGCAACGCGTGAATGCCCTGCAAATAGGATTTGTTTCAAAATTGTCTATGCATGCAAGGTATTCGACAGAATGAAGAGCGGATTGTGCAGAACTGAAGCACAGATATAATGGATAAATAAAGCAATTCCGAAGAGTACATGTGCATAGTGAAGGCAGCAAACCTTACAGTACTCCCAAATCAGGTGATTATGTTGAGTCTAAATTCATGCATGATGTTTGGCAATAAGAAAAGTTGATTGAAAAAACACAAGCTGAAACGAGATGAGTAAATAAATAAATACTCTTACAGTATTGTCGCGGTCGTCTGGCCATGTCTCGGGGTCGCAGTGGAGCAGGCTCGGTAAACCGAACGGAACCTTATGCGCTCCGCGGATGGCATGCCGCATGCCGATCATGCCTCGAGCGAGGCGACCAGTGCTGAGGATATCCGCCCGCTCGGCTATGTTCTCCACCAGTGGGTAGTGGAGGTTGCCCCACCCCATGGACTGGTGGTAGCAATCAGGAATCTCCTCAATCTTACGCTTCTGCTTCATTGGAGTCGGTAATCCAATGCAAGGGAGAGAGGGGTGAACGGGAGAAAGAGACAGAAGAGGGTTTTTTTTGGAGAAGATGCAGTAGTAGTACTACGATACTAGGAGGTGGAGATGCGGGGCATGTTTCCGGGAGAGAGGAACCACTATTTCCCTTAAAAAAAATAACAGCACTTGCGCATTAGAACTTGGGGCGGGGATATAGCGGTAAGAGGTATTGACCAACTTTCCCTCACCTTGACCCCACGTGGTTGTGAACCCGAGATAATTCTTTTTGATGAACCCGATATACTTATTATAGTACTAAAATAGTACAAGTATATACCTTGTACTCCTATATACTAACATTACTATTTTAAGGACTTATGTTCCATGAGCAACAACTTCCCCCACTCCGCTCATCCGAAATCCTAGCCCCTCCAACTTCAAGGACCAATCAACATAGCTATGGCCTTCTAATTTGGCTCAAGTCGCCGCACACATAGTCCTCCCGCCGACAAGGAATAGGAGCATCAGCCCTTTCGTCGCTTGTTGTTACACATAATCATATACAGTACCATATATATTTCAAATTTCCATATCAAAAAATAGTTCAAATCTGAATTTTAACATCTCAAGCTAAACCCTCGCTTGCTCTTAAACATAAGCATACCATAGTTCTACTTTTGTCTTCACCGAACAACAGAACACAATTTCATCACAACATAGCCAACCGGAGTACCTAGTAATGTAACTAGAGAAGTGAACCTATAGTTGATCAAGCCTTCAACTTTAACACAATAATACTCCCACATTATGTGTTGAGGAGCCACACCCATATATTTAAGAGTACCATCAAGTAGACCACAAATGCATCAATGAAGAGAGGGGTATACTTATAGACCACCTCTTTACAAAACAGTTGTAACTAGTAGACCACAATTGCCTCGTTCATTAGCTATGAAATTACATACTATCAGTAGCTACAATGGCTGCAGGCCCTGTTTCAGAATTAAACATCACACTTGTTCCAATCCGGGGCGTTGGCGAAGTTTGGGATGAACCAAAGCGGTGTCTTTACCAGGTACCTATCTTTTTTTGTTTTGCATGTTTTCTCCAAGGCGTTGGTTTGGAAACCAACGGCGCAATCTTCACGATTCAGACTGAATCGGCATATTTCAGGCAGCTGCGAATTGCGAAGCCATGCTTCATTCGGCAAGGTGTACACACAATTTCTTCTCGTCAGACATCCTGGGAAGTATTACCCAATTTATTGATTCGACACAAGGGGAGACAAAGAATACTTGTAAGCCTTAACAGCGGAGTTGTCAATTCAGCTGCACCTGGAAACAGACTTGCTCGCAAGAGTTTATCAGTAGTAACAGTTCTATGGTAGTGGAAATAGCGGAATAACAGCAGCAGTGAAATAAAGACAGCAGTAGGGATTATAGTAAACAGCAGGATTAAAATACTGTAGGCACAGGGACGGATTTAACGGGCGTTGCATGGATGAGAGAAACTCATGTAACAATCAAAGCATGGGCATTTGCAGATAATAATAAAACGGTATCCAAGTACTAATCAATCAATAGGCATGTGTTCCATATTTAGTCGTACGTGCTCGCAATGAGAAACTTGCACAACATCTTTTGTCCTACCAGCCGGTGGCAGCCGGGCCTCTAGGGAAACTACTGGATATTAAGGTACTCCTTTTAATAGAGTACCGGAGCAAAGCATTAACACTCCGTGAACACATGTGATCCTCACATCACTACCATCCCCTCCGGTTGTCCCGATTTCTGTCACTTCGGGGCCATTGGTTCCGGACAGCGACGTGTGTATACAACTTGCAGGTAAGACCATAAACAATGAATATCTTCATGAAACAATAACATGTTCAGATCTGAGATCATGGCACTCGGGCCCTAGTGACAAGCATTAAGCATAACAAGTTGCAACAATATCATAAAAGTGACATCTACGGATACTAGGCACTATGCCCTAACAATCTTATGACTATTACATGACCAATCTCATCCAATCCCTACCATCCCCTTCAGCCTACAGCGGGGGAATTACTCACACATGGATGGGGGAAACATTGCTGGTTGATGGAGAGGCGTTGGCGGTGATGGCGGTGAAGATCTCCTCCAATTCCCCGTCCCGGCGGAGTGCCAGAACGGAGACTTCTGGCTCCCGCGACGGAGTTTCGCGATGTGGCGGCTTTCTGGAGGGTTTCTGGCGATGTCGACTTCTCCCCGTGCGTTTTTAGGTCGAGGCGAATAAGTAGTCCGAAGGGGGGCGTCGGAGGCCGGCCGAGGGGGCCACACCATAGGGCCGCGCGGGCCCCCCCTGGGCCGCGCCGCCTTATGGTGTGGGGCCCTCGGGCCTCCACCTCCTTCGCCCTTCTGGCTCCGTCAATATTTTGGTAAAATAGGGCCATCTGAAGAAATTCCGAGGATTTTCCCGAAAGTTGGATTTCTGCACAAAAACGAGACACCAGAGCAATTCTGCTGAAAACAGCGTTAGTCCGTGTTAGTTGTATCCAAAATACACAAATTAGAGGCAAAACAATAGCAAAAGTGTTCGGGAAAGTAGATACGTTTTGGACGTATCAACTCCCCCAAGCTTAGCTTATTGCTTGTCCTCAAGCAATTCAGTTAACAACTGAGCGATAAAAGAACTTTCACGAACACATTTGCTCATATGATGTATATATTCTCATGCTATGGCTAATACTTAGGCAGTTCATAATGAGATACATGCAAATAAGATCATCCAACGGCTATGTCAATCATGGAGAAGTACCAACAATTAATAATAAGCATCATGAATCATGTATGTAAGCAAGATTGCAATGTTCATAAGAGAATATGGTAAAGTGGTATCTCGCTTGCCTGTATTTGATCAGCAAAACATAAATGCCGAGGCACCTCTTGAGTTCATAGAAAGACTAGAAGTAGTGATTGTCAAAGATAAAAGCATCAAAGTTATACCACAATCAATCATATTTTGAGACAAGCATATTATACTAAGAATGACAGTTGTGCTCTCAAGATAGTGCTCAAAGAAAGAATGGAGACACAACATAAAAGTAAAAGATTGACCCTTCGCAGAGGGAAGCAGGGATTAACATGCGCTAGAGCTTTTCATTTGTAAAGCAGGAGTAAAATTATTTTGAGAGGTGTTTGTTGTTGTCAACGAATAGTAATGGGTACACTAACTCCCTCATCAACCGGACTCACAAGAGCGGCTCCCATTTATTTATTTTTGGTTGGCACTCCTTCCAACCTTTCTTTCACAAACCATGGCTAACCGAATCCTCGGGTGCCTGCCAACAATCACATACCATGAAGGAGTGCCTTTTTATTTAAGTTTTATTATGATGATGACACTCCCCCCAACCTTTGCTTACACAAGCCATGGCTAACCGAATCCTTCGGGTGCCGTCCAACAATCACAAACCATGGAGGAGTGTCTATTTAAGTTGATTAATTCGGGACTGGGAATCCCATTGCCAGCTCTTTTTGCAAAATTATTGGATAAGCGGATGTGCCACTAGTCCATATGAGAGTCCGTCAAAAGTAAATGACAAGGTCGAAAGCTAAACACCACATACTTCCTCATGAGCTATGAAACATTAACACAAATTGAGAAGCATTTTGAAGGTTTTAAAGGTAGCGCATGAGAATTTACTTGGAATGGTTTGAAATGCCATGCATAGGTATTTATGGTGGACACTTATGGAACAACTTGGTTTTCAGGTGTTTGGAAGCACGAGCGGCGTCACCGCTCAGTACAAGTGAAGGCTAGCAAAAGACTAGGGAGCGACAAATCAAGAGAGCAGTAACTGTCATAATCATGCTTGCGGCAAAATAAATTAACGGAGGCATAAAAGTGATACAAGAACTCTGAAGCAATTATAAATCATCGAGGCTTAATTGACTTTTTGTTCAGTCATATGCATGCGTGAGCATGTGCCAAGTCGATATAAATGAGTTATTCAGAGGAGGATACCACAATGCCATACTTACTTATGAATAAAACAATGCAAGCAAACATCCATGACATGCTACTCATATTAATAAATCGGAACCAAACATGAGAGATCATGAGCTACTAGACTTTCTCAAATAACATATACCTCACATGAACCAACTAAGCATGCTCATATGGATGAGTATATGTACAAAAATGAAAGCAAATAGAGTTCATACCAGCCTCTCACCACAATCAGATTGTCGTAGATCGTCATTATTGCCTTTTCACTTGTGTAGCTTGGATAATATAAAATGAAAACCACGCTCCAGCCACCGAAGACCATTGAACTCATGATGAACTTTACAAACCAAAGAAGAACAGCAAATATTTTTGGTGTTTTCGAATTGGAAACAAGAACGAAAGAAAACAAGCAAACAAAGCAAAATCTTTTTGGGTTTTCTCATAGCAAACCAACGATAGCAAATAAAGCAAACTAAGAGCAAGGTACCAAATAAATAAATGGTGAAGAGAAACAACAGAAATATTTTTGGTCTTTTTGTGTTTTAGGAAAGAAACAAAGTGAAAACAAAAGAATGCAAACTAACAGAAACACAGAAAAGCAGGATGACAGAAATCTGCCAAATCCTGACAGCAGTACAGAAATCGAATTTAACAAAAATCTTCCATTGCTCAGACCAAAAAGTGTTCAACTAATGAAAGTTAGATAACAACCTGGGGCACATGCTCAAAAATTGGCAACTCAAAATAACGTTCTGGCTGTGCGTACGAATTTTTTTGGTAACAGCACAGAATCTGTTTTTGGACAGCACTTCCCCAAATATCATCTCCCTCTCATTAGAAAACCACTCTAGAGACTAAACAAGTATGTACAAGTATCCAGCAACCATAATATGCAAAGAATGAGTGATGCCGGTATACCTCCCCCCAAGCTTAGGCTTTTGGCCTAAGTGGAGTTCATTCCCAACGAGGGTCGGGGTTCCACGCCGGTGGATCATACATGGAGTGGTAATAAGGCCCCTGTGCAGAAGAATATCGTGGAGGCTCCACGTGACCATGATGTTGATATGAGGAGCTTGCTGCATCGGATGAAGAGTCGGGATGCTCCTCGGTCTCCTCCACATCTTCCCTCGCACGACGGCTTTCTCTTTCTATGTATGCATTTAGCTCATTTTCTGTGATCGACCACCCGTCCCTGGCATCAAGGTTAAACAAAGCAGGTGCAGGCAATCGTACTAGTTTTTCAATTTTCTTAGTTACACTCCATTTTTTCTTATATAAAGTTATCCTATAATGCAGGTTGTTCAAGTTAGATGCATCTGAAATAAACTCATGTCTAATCATGGAAACCACATCAAGCTTCTCTATAGAAAGCGGAATATCTAAATGGTGAGGTTCTACACCATGCATAGCTAATAAGCGAGAGGCGATAAGACCTCCACAAATTCCTCCTTTCTCACGGTTAGTAGCAAGTCTACAAGCTATTAAAGCACCCAAATTATAAGTCCTATCCTGTTGCAAAGCAGCAGCTAAGAAAGCCAAGTCTGGGACAGATAATTTACCTCCGGTCCTTCTTGCAAGGACGCACTTTGTAATGAAATAGGCAAAGTAGCGGATGGCTGGATGTTGAATGCTACTAATCTTACCATCATCATTGGAGAGGCTCCTCCCATTACAAATCCTTGTATAAAGATCTGAGAGCTCCCGCGGTGTTCCCCTGATCTTCTCGCAGGATCCCCATTGCGGTACTCCAATTGCTGCACAAAAAACACCAAATGGCAAGTTGACAGCTTTATTGTAAATTTTATACTGGACCATGGGGTCGGACCGCGACCAATTGAACTTGAAGTCCTGCACAAAAGACATAGTTAATTTTACATATTGTCTTGGCTCTCCTTCAACAAAACCACTCAGCCCTGCACGAGAGATTAGAGTTTGCACATCTTGTAAAATCCCCGCACTTCTCATAAAGTCCACGCATGGGTAGTAAGAGGGGTATACTCCCTCCTCACGATTGACTCTTGAAACTTGCTGGACTTCCAATTCTTCTTGGTTCAATTGGGGCACACCTTCTTCCATTTTCTGAAATTTTCAACAATCATTATAAAATTTGATTTCAAGGTGTGTAATTGAAGGGAACTACTATAGGAACTTGCTAGAGTACTTCACATGCATCAAAACTAATTTCTTCCACTTAGAACAAGCATGCAAGCTCACTAAACATGTTATCTACAGCAGCAAAATATTCAAGATATACTCAACCAAATGAAATTCTAATTGGACAATCAAAGGAGTCACATACCAAGGAGTAAATGTGCCAAATTTCAGACAGAAATCTGGGCTGAGCAAGGAGATCGAAAAATCGCGAGTTCTTGAGCAGAAACACGAGTGAGAGAAACTTGGTACGAGTTTTTTCGGGAGAGAGAAGGTGCTGGGAGGAAGAGATGGTGTAGTGGGGCAAGGGGTGGCCCACACCACATGGTGGCGCGGCCCCCTTGCTGGCCGCGCCGCCCTATGGTGTGGCACCCCCTGGTGCCCCACAGGTCATCCTCTGGTGCTCCCAGGTGCCTCGTCGAAAAATAGGACCAACGGTGTAATTTTTGTAATTTTTAGAGAACTTTGAAAAATGCACATTTCTGGGTATTAAATTAATGATTACTGCGCAGTAAAATGATTTCTAAAATCTTAAATGACTAAAGCATATTGCAAAATAAAAGTGCTACAGCAAGTAAAATAGGTGAAGGGAGAGAGAAAGAAAGAAGTGTTGTTTAACTCTCCTATGCAATAAAATATACTTGTTAACAAGGTTGATCAAGTCTTGCTACCAAATAAATTTTATATGACATAAGAAGAAATAAACCTCAAATCAATCATGTTACCTTATATTGAATTGATATGGATCCAATCACAAGAGTTTGATATTCTTCTTTAGGCTCATATATAGGACAATCAATGGATCCCACTTTGATAGTTTTCACATTAAAAATTGTATTGACTCCACATACTTTATCAATCCTCTTGGGAAAATAGACAGTGTGTTCCTTATCATCAACATTGAAAGTAACCATGCCTTTATTGCAATCAATAACAGCCCCTGCAGTATTAAGAAAGGGTCTTCCAAGAATAATGGACATATTATCATCTTCAGGCATTTCCAACACAACGAAATCAGTTAATATCAAGCAATGCTGAGTAACTTGAACAGGAACATTTTCACATAAACCAACAGGAATAGCAGTAGATTTATCAGCCATTTGCAAAGATATATCAGTAGGTATCAATTTATCTAAATCAAGTCTCTTATAAAGAGAAAAAGGCATCACACTCACACCTGCTCCCAAATCACATAGAGCAGTTCTAACATAATTATTCTTGATGGAACAAGGAATAGTCGGTATACCTGGGTCGCCCAACTTCTTTGGAATCTTACCATTGAAGGAGTAATTAGCGAGCATAGTAGAAATTTCCTCATTGGGGACTTTCCTTTTGTTAGTAACAATATCTTTCATATACTTTGAATAAGGAGGCAATTTAATAGCATCAGTCAAAGGGATTTGCAAAAATAAAGGTTTCATCCAATCACAAAATTTATTATAATGTTCCTCCTCCTTTGATTTTAGTTTCTTAGCAGGAAAAGGCATTTGCTTTTGAACCCAAGGTTCTCTTTCATTACCATGCTTCTCAGTAATAAAGTCTTCTTTAGTGTACTTTTTATTTTTAGCATGCTTTTCAGGTTCTTTTTCAATTTCTTCTTTATCAGGAGTATCATTCTTATCATTATCTTCCTCATGTTCATTACCACTTTCAGTTTCAGCATCAGAAATAGAAATACTATTAGGATCATTAACAGGTTCAGAGGATTCTACAACATTCTTATGTTTCTTTTTCTTTTTCTTAGATGGAGCACTAGTTTTAATTAGTTGAGAATCTTGTTCAATTCTTTTGGGATGCCCTTCAGGATATAGAGGATCCTGGGTAGAAACACCACCTCTAGTTGTTACTTCACAAGCATGTTTTTCTTTAGAATTATTTCCCAACAAGTCATTTTGCACTTTAGTAAGTTGATCAATTTGAGTTTGAACCATTTGAAAATGTTTAACAAGTATCTTAACATCATTGGAGGTTCTCTCCACAATACCATGCAATTCACTAATAGCTCGGGAATTTTCCATTAAATGATTCTCTATTCTCATATTAAAATTTTCTTGCTTAACAATATAATTATCAAATTCATCTAAACATTGAGCAGGAGATTTTGAATACGGAATATCTTCCCTAGTAAAGTGTTGAAGCGAATGTACCTCAATCATGGATGAAGGGGGAATGTCTCACATATATCTTCTATAGGAGGTAAATTCTTCACATCTTCAGGTTTAATACCCTTCTCCTTAAGAGACTTCTTGGCTTCCCTCATATCTTCATCATTCAATTTAATCATACCCCTCTTCTTCACTATCGGTGTCGGGGTTGGTTCAGGTGTAGACCAATCATCATGATTCCGGCCTATTTTAGCCAATAATTCTTCAGCGTCGTCTGGAGTTCTTTTCCTGAAAACACAACCAGCACAACTATCCAGGTATGCCCTAGACTCAATGGTTAGTCCACTATAAAATATATCAAGTAAATCATTCTTTTCCAAATCATGGTCAGGCTGAGCTCTAATAAGAGAACAAAATCTAGCCCAAGCCTCAGGCAATTTCTCTCCATCTTCCTGGTCAAAATTATAAATTCTCTGCAAAGCAGCATGTTGAGCACTAGCAGGAAAGTATTTTCGAAAGAAAACATCACGCAAGTCAATTGGACTTTTAATAGAACCAGGAGGCAAATTATTATACCAAGTTTTAGCATCATCCTTTAATGAGAACGGAAAAATTTTAGTAACAAAATAAGTACGCATCTTGACATCATCAGAAAACACGCCACTAAGAGTAGATAACTCAGTCAGGTGTTCAACAGCACTTTCTTTTTCAGTACCACAAAAGGGTGTTTTCTCAACAATAGCTATATGAGATAAATCAAGAGAAAAATCATAATCTTTATCCCTAATGTTTATAGGAGATGTGGCAAATTTAGGATCAGGAGATGGTTTATATCTAACAGCATGTTCTGCAAGCAACTTTTTAATTTTTCTTGCATCAGTAGTAGCATTGCATTTTTCAATAAAATCATCATTAAGCTCTACATAATCCTCATCAAGATCATCACTAGAATATTCAACAGACTCAGGTGAATTAACAGGTGTAGCAACATTTTCATTAGGAGTTTCAGTATTTTCAATTTGTCTAGACTTAGCAATTGTAGCATCTAGAAAAGATCCCAATGAACCACTATCATCAAGCACAGCAGAAACATTATCAATATTATGAGAATTCTCAGATTCAGCAGAAGTACCAGCACGCGAAGCATGTGGCGGTGAAACAAGTTTATCAATCACAGATGGTGAATCAAGAGCAGCAGAGGTACTAAGAGTTGTACCTTTTCTTGTAGTGGATGGTAATATGGCGATCTTAGTATCGCGAGGTTTACCCATGATGGAGAATTTGCAGCGAACAATATCAATCCAAGTGAACTTCCAAATAAAGCTATGCTCCCCGGCAACGGCGCCAGAAAATAGTCTTGATGACCCACAAGTATAGGGGATCGCAACAGTCTTCGAGGGAAGTATTACCCAATTTATTGATTCGACACAAGGGGAGACAAAGAATACTTGTAAGCCTTAACAGCGGAGTTGTCAATTCAGCTGCACCTGGAAACAGACTTGCTCGCAAGAGTTTATCAGTAGTAACAGTTCTATGGTAGTGGAAATAGCGGAGTAACAGCAGCAGTGAAATAAAGACAGCAGTAGGGATTATAGTAAACAGCAGGATTAAAATACTGTAGGCACAGGGACGGATTTAACGGGCGTTGCATGGATGAGAGAAACTCATGTAACAATCAAAGCATGGGCATTTGCAGATAATAATAAAACGGTATCCAAGTACTAATCAATCAATAGGCATGTGTTCCATATTTAGTCGTACGTGCTCGCAATGAGAAACTTGCACAACATCTTTTGTCCTACCAGCCGGTGGCAGCCGGGCCTCTAGGGAAACTACTGGATATTAAGGTACTCCTTTTAATAGAGTACCGGAGCAAAGCATTAACACTCCGTGAACACATGTGATCCTCACATCACTACCATCCCCTCCGGTTGTCCCGATTTCTGTCACTTCGGGGCCATTGGTTCCGGACAGCGACGTGTGTATACAACTTGCAGGTAAGACCATAAACAATGAATATCTTCATGAAACAATAACATGTTCAGATCTGAGATCATGGCACTCGGGCCCTAGTGACAAGCATTAAGCATAACAAGTTGCAACAATATCATAAAAGTGACATCTACGGATACTAGGCACTATGCCCTAACAATCTTATGACTATTACATGACCAATCTCATCCAATCCCTACCATCCCCTTCAGCCTACAGCGGGGGAATTACTCACACATGGATGGGGGAAACATTGCTGGTTGATGGAGAGGCGTTGGCGGTGATGGCGGTGAAGATCTCCTCCAATTCCCCGTCCCGGCGGAGTGCCAGAACGGAGACTTCTGGCTCCCGCGACGGAGTTTCGCGATGTGGCGGCTTTCTGGAGGGTTTCTGGCGATGTCGACTTCTCCCCGTGCGTTTTTAGGTCGAGGCGAATAAGTAGTCCGAAGGGGGGCGTCGGAGGCCGGCCGAGGGGGCCACACCATAGGGCCGCGCGGGCCCCCCCTGGGCCGCGCCGCCTTATGGTGTGGGGCCCTCGGGCCTCCACCTCCTTCGCCCTTCTGGCTCCGTCAATATTTTGGTAAAATAGGGCCATCTGAAGAAATTCCGAGGATTTTCCCGAAAGTTGGATTTCTGCACAAAAACGAGACACCAGAGCAATTCTGCTGAAAACAGCGTTAGTCCGTGTTAGTTGTATCCAAAATACACAAATTAGAGGCAAAACAATAGCAAAAGTGTTCGGGAAAGTAGATACGTTTCGGCAAGGTGTACACACAATTTCTTCTCGTCAGACATCCTGGGACAACATCTGCACCGCCTAATGGCAGCATAATCGGATAGTTCACTCCAAGGAAAAGAGAATATTCTCCAAGGTCATCAATCTTTTCCCATGGAATACCTTCATTTAACTTACTAGTGTCCTTCGTGAACACCAGGCAACCAAACCCAGAAGCATAGTTGCCAACAGTGCGACCATGATGAACACGACGATCAGAAGCAGTATGGCAAACTTTACAGGAATATTCCCTTTCATCAGCAATGCCCAGTGTATGGATCAGAAGAAGTCTAGAACCATCTATAGATCTTGCTAACCACCACATGCCATAATCGACCTCGTGATCATGGCCAAGAGCATCATCAAGTGCACACCGCCATTCAAACACAATGGGCGGTGGCTCTACGATCAGCGGAGGACCTGCTTGAAAACGAAATTACTGTTAAGAAGGGTATGTTTGGTTTGCACAAATCTGAAAACGTAAGAATTGGGAAAACGCATTAGGATTCAGATGGGATGATATAATGGCATTTCCATTCAATAATACAGCATATTGGTGTATTTCAGTACATCACATGGGAAACCAAAGGATTCATTTCAAGAAGTTCAAGTAGAGGTCAAAATCCAACATAATTCAATCTGAGAATAAAACTCCTAATTATACAATCCTCAAATTTTTCTATGGTAATCATCTCGAATAAAAAGTCTAAATACCAATGAAATTTCATCCGAAGCAAATATGCCCCAAGCCTCCAAGTCAGATCAGTCAGGTTCGAAAATTAATAAGTTTGTGCATTAAAATTATCTTTACAGCCATGAATAATGAAGCTCATCATACACTACTTACGTCCGGAGGAAAATTACCAGCTTGCTGAGGATTCCATGCGTGAACAGTGCCAGTATGAGTTGTGGCAAACACAAGCCCATTGTGGAGAATTGCATCGCTGTAATTGTAAAAGATGTGGGACTTGGGCTCTGTAAGAACTGTCCATCCAGAATCTTCGCCGCAAAGGAGGGCAACTCTGATGTCAAAAACAGCAACAAGAGAGAAATTTTTGTACCCCCCAGCAGCTGTGGGAACTTGGCAAATATATATCTTGTGAAATATAATAGCACGAAGGTTGTGGTGGTATATATTTGGAATGTGGGTGGTTTCAAACGGCACAGGGAGAGGAATTTCACGGCGAGTGTAGACGTTGACAAGTTTCCATTTGCAAGCAGGAAAGCCAGTGTCAACCATGGCAACCCAATCTCCATTGGCACCTACCCACTGCTTACCCGTACCGTCTGGCATCACAGCGTCGGAGGAGAACCTGTCCAGCGGCGTCAGCTTGCAATCCCGTGCTACCTTCGTCGGGTGAGAATGAAGAACACATGGGAGGCCAAACGGGAGAGAAAAAGATAGAGTTGCACTATCATTTGCAGAGTCGAAAAATAGTTTGGACGAACCGACGAGGCTCGCGGCGGTGATGACGTCGCATCTTGTTACGAGTTCTTCAAGGGGACCTTCGGAAAAGACCTTCTGAAACAGTTCAGAGTCATCATTTTCCTTGTTCGATGCCGCCATCGCAGGGCAGGGGGTGGGTCTATGAGGTTTGGGTTCAACTGATTGGAGTTTAATTTGGGTTCGATGGCGGCAGGTGGCGGGGAAGATGAAGAACGGAGGCTCTCAAACTGGGCGGTGGAATTGATTCTAAAGCTGCATGGCGGCGGCACTGGCGTGTGCTATGGAAGGTGGTCGATTGGTGCGGGCGGGGGCGGAGGTAGACGATGGAGGTGAACAGAAATAGGGCAGGTGGGGGCGGGGCGCTTGACTTCGCTCCTCTACACTCTACAGCATCTCCTCCTGTTTCTTGGAAAGTGTATAGACCCATAATAAAAAGTCACTGTTCCCTCTGAAAAGGTGAAGAACAAGTCACTGGTCTAACGTGCAAATTTGGACATCCCAAGCTATGTGTTGTCATGTCAATTCAATGTCCATGGCAGTATTTTGAATTTTGCGTGACCAAAAGAAGTACGCCTTGGCCTTTCACAATCGGGGTTTCTTTAGAGCAAGAACAATAGAAGAGCCAACAGCTGGCAAAAGTATTGTCCTACTTCCTCTTGGCGTGATACTCCCTCCGTCCACAAATAAGTGGACGTGCAGGATTTTCAAGGTAAATTAGTAAAAGGAAAGAAAAAATGCATTGGAGCACTCGTATCTTAAGAAACACATGTACTCAACCACGGTTGTAGATTTTCTCGGCGCAAGACTTTTCCCCAGCAGTTGTGGCTTTCAGTTATTCGTGGGTGTGGGGAGGAGCTCCGCCGCATCGGTAAAAAGCAAAGAGGGACGGCGGCTCTCGATCGTGCGGTGTACTCGTAAATCACGTGTGACCCATGCCCTAATAATTCACAATGCATTGATGAGGGCTATCACTTCATCATCCAATAAAATGTACTTAGTAACTATGGTAATAATATTGTCTTCTCGCAAAAAAATGGTAAAAATATTGTCTCTTAAGCCATGTACTAGTACAGTGCAAGATGCTTTAGAGAAATAAACCTATATTTTACTGCTACTCCGTAATACACATGGTTATTTATTCTAGGCAAATGCCTACCGAAAGATGTAGGAATAGGGAAATGTAGGATTGCAATGTCATGTCCACTCCAATCCTATAGGAATTCATAGAATCCAAACTTTGTTTGATTCCACCATAGGAAAAGTAAAGCATTCTTAAAAAGAGGTATGAGTAGATGTTTAATTTTCTATGGAATCTGTGCAAAGAAATCCTTAGGAAAAATTCCTATCGGAAACAATCCTACAAATCAAACAGCCAAGGATTCAATTGTACCAATTCCCTATGCAAATCCTTGGTGTTCACCCAATCCTCTCGAATACTCATCCAAAAAATGCACTAATACTTTGATGGGGAGTTTTTGTATTCTAGGCAAGAATAGAGGGTTTGCGGGGATCACTTGAGAAGTGTATTAACCAAAGAAGGCATAAGTAATACACCAACACACACTAACATGCCCTTAATGGATGTATCTCCATAAACTCCCTCTGTTCTTTATTACTACTACTAGTTTATGTACTTCTTAACTAATATGGGATAATCATGAAATATATTTTCTAACATTCAGCCAAAATATAGTGTTTCGACTTTTTAAAATACTGAAAAACTAGTAATTAAAAATATTTGAGCTATCAAATCTAGGAAGTTTGAAAATATTTTGTATTCCGTCTGAAAGTTGTGTTACTTGGTGTAAGATTCACACAAAAATGATGAAAATATCAAACCTTCAAAAAAATTGTAGTAATTCAAACGTTATGTGCGTTTCATAATTTTGCAAAATCTATTCTATTTGCAATTAAAACTATAGTAGTTGGTGGTCCCCGATCATCTGATTTGCTCTTAAACAGCTCAATCCTAAATTTGAAATTCCCTGCAACAGAAAACGATAGTTGGTGGTTTGTGCGGAAAAAAATTACAGTTTTAAAAAGTGTTTTAAGCAAGAAGGCAGCAATAAGCGGTAGTTTGTGCAATTTCCTCGTGTAAACAACATGTAGCGTCGAAGTAATAGTACTAGCAGTACAGAAATCTTGTGTAATTTCTAGTTCTACATATTACTAGTGTCCACTGTTTGAGAGTTGATGGTGAATGGGTCTGATTTTCAATCGAATGAGAATTAGCAAATTGATTTTTATGACAAAAGCATACAAAGGGAGTAAAACAACATACCCGCATTCGCCGCTGCTACCAGCATGCGATGCCTCCACGAGTGCATTGACGGCTGCTGCAAATCCTCGGAAGGCATCTAGGTTTTGCAGATCGTCGATTGCCGCTGTCCGGCTAAGCTTAACCAGCATAGCTGCCGCCAAGATATCTCGGATTTGGACCACAGGCAGAAGCTGATTGGGGTCGAAGGATTGCCTGATTCGGAATTTGAAGTACCAAGCCCTCGGCTCCGATGATGGAAGTTTGGAACTCGGCCCGGCCAGAACCTCCCAAATCTGTGTGTGGCAGTGGATGCCCATCGGCATCCCCAATGCTGCCGACGCCGTGATGTGGTCGGTCGCACTTTGGTCCCCACTAAAGGCTGGGGCTGCAGCACGTCGCCGCCGCCCCCGACGTCCCCACGACGGCAACGCCATGGACCGAGGCGCTGAGTTTGTTGGCGAACCCGAAGCCCTGGATGGCAAGTGCTTCTTCACAATGGAAGCATCCTCACCCGGCGAGGTTCGCCCCCGGCGCATGCCTATGCTCCGACCAGCCCACTTTGCCGCTGCTGCCTGGGCTGCCGCCGA
Organism: Lolium multiflorum; assembly: GCA_030979885.1. Lineage (NCBI taxonomy): Eukaryota > Viridiplantae > Streptophyta > Magnoliopsida > Poales > Poaceae > Lolium > Lolium multiflorum. The sequence goes on along the minus strand of CM061749.1, from coordinate 220,477,131 downwards.
TACCTGGGCCACCGCCGCTTCATGGGACCCCCTCCCTCCTCTCCCTCTCCTAGATCAAAGGGCGCCAGGAGTCTAGCCACAGCAAGACACAGAGCCGCCTGCTTCATCGCACACCAATGGCACACAGACATTTGCGAGCTTTTAGCGCACACCCCTCCGAGGCTGAGTCGTGGAGCCTGGGTGCACGGGGCTATGGCTGGAGGAGTCGCCATGGGACGAGGGGTGTCGAGTGCTCGGGCAAATACGGGAAAGGCGAAGTTTTGGATAACCTTATATGATCACATCAATGCTTCTCAAGGAGCCAAATACTGTATGAGAAACCGGAAAAGTTTGAACGTTTGAAAACTTTGCCGGCATAATGCATCCTTCCAATGCACGCCTACTAAGGTAGAAAGCCAACTCAATTGCTACTTTGTTGGCAAAATGTACCATGGCTCAATCTTGGGTCACACACATCTATCAATTGGTATATTTTGGTCATATTCAAAATTTTACTTGAAACTTGTTGGTCATGCCATTCTACTACTCGCCTAACACTTTTTCTACGCGGGAAGGAGGGGGGTATGATGCTACCCTGAATTTTTATGCCCATTTGTATCTTGGACAAATCCTAGGTTTGACCAAAATTTAAAACATGAAGATGAAAAATTAAGCCTGGATCCACTACAAGAAAATTTGCCAAACTTTTCTTGTAGTGATCCTTCTTAATTAGTAACTTCAAAATGAAGCTTTTGGAAGGTTTTTGAAATTTCCATGTCTGAAACCCAAAACACCTCTTCATGATTGACTTCATAAGACAAATCGAGTTTAGGGTTAGGGGTAGATACATGATTTTTCTAGTTTGAATATGTCTAGACCTGGCTTATCAACTTGAATGCTTAGTATATGACATAAGAAGATGTACTATGTGCATTGGTTTTTTATTTATTTGATTTGTTTTGAATTTTCATGCCAAATCAAATTTTGGTCAAATCATAGGTTTAACCAAGATTTAAACAAGTTTAAAACATTAAAATGAAAAATTAAGCATGGATCCTTCTCAATCACTCCAAAATGAAGCTTTTGGGAGGCTTTTGAAATGTCTATGTTTGAAACCCAAAACCACTTCTCTTCATGCTTGACTTCATCAGACAAATGAGTTTAGGGTTAGGGGTAGATACATGATTTTTCTGGTTTGAATAGGTCTAGACCTTGTTATCAAGTTGAATGGCTTACTATGTGACATAAGAAGACTATGTGCTTTGGTTTTTCATTTTTGATTTTTTCGATTGTTTTTATGCCCATTTGAATCTTGGCCAAATCCTAGGTTTGAACAAGAATTTAAACAAGTTTAAAACATGAAAATGAAAAGGTAAGCATGGATCCTTCTTAGTCAGTCCGAAATGAAGCTTTTGGGCGGTTTTCGAAATTTCCATGTTTGAAAACCCAAACCACTTCTCTTCATGCTTGACTTCATAAGACAAATTTAGGGTTAGGGGTATAGATACATGATTTTTCTTGTTTGATATGTCTAGATATTGTTTATCAACACTTGAATGCTTACAATATATGTGACGCAAGAAGACTATGTGTTATGGTTTTTCATTTTTGGGGGTTTTTTCGAATTTTTTATGCGCACTTGAGTCTTGGTCAAATCCAAGCTAGCTAGGTTTGACCAAGCTTTAAACAAGTTTAAAACATGAAAATGAAAAAGTAAGCATGTATCCTTCTTAGTCACTCCAAAATTAAGCTTTTCGGAGGTTTTTGAAATTTCCATTTTGTAAACCCAAAACCACGTATCTTCATGTTTGACTTCAAAAGACAGAGTTTAGGGTTAGGGGGTAGATACATGATTCTTCTTTTAATATGTTTAGATCTTGTTTTATCAAGTTGAATGTTGACTGTATGACATAAGAAGACTATGTTTTTGAATTTTTTATGAATCTTGGTCAAATCCAAGGGTTGACCAAGATTTAAACAAGTTTAAAACATGAAAATTAAAACGTTTCAAGTTCACCTTTGGTTCGATCTTTCAGTAACCAGGCGCATATATATATGGATGCAAATTGAGATAATTAATTCGTGAAACATTGGAAATGTCCATCGTGTGTCGTGTTTCCCCCTAACATGAAAATTGGATTGGTGGCAGACAAGTAAAAGCACATTTATGTGCGACAACCCAAAATGCACATATTTTGCTGAGTTTTCATGCATGCATTAAAAGTTCTGAATATATACATAAAATGCATGTGGGTCATGATTGAAAAGTTTGACATGTATATGGTTCTTGTGTAGTAGTAGTACTATAGTAGATTAGTAGGTACGCAAACTCCCATCCATCTTCTTTGTCAAGAGAAGACGCGCACCAGGATGCGTAGTGGAAGTCGTCTCTGGATCCTTCTGTTGTCCCTCTCACGGAAAAGAAAAAGAAAAAAACATCTCTCTCATTCTCGGCCTCGCTCGACTCGCTCGCTCGCAGCCTCGCACCTCCTGCGCACTGACAAACGCTGCACAACAGTCAACATCACCAGAAAAAAGATATACACCATAAATAATAAGAGGGGCCCCGTGACTGCTATCCCTTCTTCTCCTTCCGTGTGATCCCTCTTCCTCCGAGTTTCACTGGACGGGCAAACACACATGTGCTGCATAGTAAAAATAAAAAAGTAAAAAATCGACCTATGAATCTATGATTAAATAGGTAAAATCCTGGGTTTTATCAAGGTTTAAACAAGTTCAAAACATGAAAATGAATAGGTAAGCATGGATCCTTCTTAGTCACTCTAAAATGAAGCTTTCGCGAGGTTTTTGAAATTTCCATGTTTGAAACCCAAAACCACTTCTCTTCATGCTTGACTTCGTAAGACAGAGTTTAGGGTTAGGGGTAGATACATGCTTTTTCTGGTTTGAAAATGTCTAGACCTTGTTTATCAACTTGAATGCTTACTATATGACATAAGAAGGCTATGTTATTTGGTTTTTCATTTTTTTTCTGTTTTTTCTGATTTTTTATGCCCATTTAAATCTTGGTCAAATCCTAGGTTTGACCAAGAGTTAAACAAGTTTAAAACATGAAAATGAAAAGGTAAGCCTGGATCCTTCTTAGTCACTGTAAAATGAAGCTTTTGGGAGGTTTGTGAAATTTCCATGTTTGAAACCCAAAAGCACTTCTCTTCATGCTTGACTTCATAAGACAGAGTTTAGGGTTAGGGGGTGTAGATACATGATTTGTCTGGTTTGAATATGTCCAAATCTTATTTATCAACTTCTGAATGCATGCTACTCTCTCAAAGAAAACCTTTTGAATGCTTACTATATGACATAAGAAGACTATATGCTTTTAAAATTCAAACATATGGTAAGCATTCTTATGTCATATAGTAAGCATTCAAGTTGATAAACAAGCAAGGTTTGGACATATTCAAACCAGACAAATCATGTATCTACCCCTAACCCCTAATTAAATTGTCTTATGAAGTCTAGCATGAAGAGAAGTGGTTTTGGGTTTCAAACATGGAAATTTCAAAAACCTCCCAAAAACTTCATTTTAGAGTGACTAAGAAGGATATACAAGCTTCCCTTTTCATTTTCATGTTTTAAACTTGTTTAAATCTTGGTCAAACCTCTAGGATTTGACCAAAAGATTCAAATGGGCATGGAAATTCATAAAAAAACAAAAGAATGAAAAACCAAAGGACATAACATTATTATGTCATATATATATAGTAAGCATTCAAGTTGATAAACAAGGTCTAGACATATTCAAACCAGAAAATCATGTATATATCTACCCCTAACCCTAAACTCTATCTTATGAAGTCAAGCATGCATGAAGAGAAGTGGTTTTGGTTTCAAACATGGAAATTTCGAAAAACCCTCCCAAGAGCTACATTTTGGAGTGAGTAAGAAGGATATATAGATGCTTAATTTTTCATATTCATGATTTAAACTTGTTTAAACCATGTTCAAACCTAGGATTTGACCAAGATTAAAATGGGCATAAAATTTTAAAAAAATCAAAAAATAAAAAACAAGGCACATAGTATTCTTATGTCATATATATAGTAAGCATTCAATTAAGTTGATAAACAAGGTCTAGACATATTCAAACCAGGAAAATCATGCATCTATCCCCTAACCCTAGCTAAACTCTGTCTTATGAAGTCAAGCATGCATGAAGAGAAGTGGTTTTTGGTTTCAAACGTTTAAGCCAAAAGCCCCTTTTCAAATATTTCAAACTTATTCAAATTTGGTTCAAATATGAAAGACATACAAGTTATAGCACACATAGTGCATACATTTTCACACATACTGCACTAGATGCTAACCCTATAGTTTGAGGCCATTTGAGTGACCTAGGTCGAAAAAATTCTTGGATTAGAATCGTGTTGTTCGAACCCCGTAGTTGGATATTTTTTAACCCTTGATCTGTAGAACTGGGCAAAACCCTAGTTTAACCTATTTAATTACAGATTCGTATATCGATTTTTCTACGAGTACTACCTTTTTATTATTACTATGCAGCACATGTGTGTTTGCCCGTCGAGTGAAACTCGGAGGAAGAGGGATCACTCGGAAGGAGAGAAGAAGGGAGAGAATTATGGTGTCTCCCCTTTTTCGGGTGATGATGTTGACTTTTGTGCAGGGTTTGTCAGTGAGCAGGAGTGCGAGCGAGCGAGCGAGCGAGCGAGTCGAGCGAGGCCGAGAATGAGAGAGATTTGTTTTTTTGTGAGAGGGACGACCGAAGGAACCAGAAGGACCCACAGACTTCCAATACGCATCCTGATGCGTCTTCTCTTGACAAAGAAAATGGCTGGGAGTTTGCGTACCTATTGCACGTGACTTGTGCTCACTGAAGTGTGGGACCTCAAGCGTGGGCACCACACGTAAGTGACAGACCTGTTGGTGTAAAAACTCGGTTGATTATAATAGTGCATTAGAACAAAGTTTTCTATGGATTCAAGGGTAGGAAATCCAAGTTAACTCATTTACGTGTTAAACTTGTCTATATCTTGGTCAAACCTAGGATTTGACCAAGATTCAAATGGGCAGAAAAATAAAAACAGAAAAATGAAAAACCAAATCACATAGTCTTCTTATGTCATATAGTAAGCATTAAAGTTGATAAACAAGGTCTAGACATATTAAACCAGACAAATCATGTATCTATACCCCTAACCCCTAAACTCTGTCTTATGAAGTCAAGCATGTGAAGAGAAGTGGTTTTGGGTTTCAAACATGGAAATTTCAAAAACCTCCCAAAAGCTTCATTTTAGAGTGACTAAGAAGGATCCATGCTTCCCTTTTCATTTTCATGTTTTAAACTTGTTTAAATTATCTTGGTCAAACCTAGGATTTGACAAGATTCAAATGGGCATCAAAATTGAAAAAAATTGAAAAAAGAAAAACCAAAGCAAATAGTTTTCTTATGTCATATAGTAAGCATTAAAGTTGTTGATAAATAAGGTCCATACATATTCAAACCACACAAATCATGTATCTATACCCCGTAATTAACCCCTGAATTAATTAACTCTGTCTTATGAAGTCAAGCATGTGAAGAGAAGTGGTTTTGGGTTTCAAACATTGAAATTTTAAAAACCTCCCAAAAGCTTCATTTTAGAGTGACTAAGAAGGATACAGACTTCCCTTTTCATTTTTATGTTTTAAACTTGTTTAAATCTTGGTCAAACCAAGGATTTGACCAAGATTCAAATGGCCCTAAAAATTCAGAAAAAAAATCAAAAGAATGAAATACCAAAGCACATAGCATTCTTATGTCATATGTGTATTAAGCATTCAAGTTGATAAACAAAGGTCTAGAGACATATATATTCAAACCAGAAAAATCATGTATATATCTACCCCTAAAACTCTAATTAAACTATGTTTTATGAAGTAAATCATGAAGAGAAGTGGTTTTGGGTTTCAAACATGGAAATTTCAAGAACCTCCCAAAAGCTTCATTTTAGAGTGACTAAGAAGGATCCAGAAGGACCCACAGACTTCCAATACGCATCCTTATGCGTCTTCTCTTGACAAAGAAGATGGCTGGGAGTTTGCGTACCTATTGCACGTGACTTGTGCTCACTGAAGTGTGGGACCTCACGCGTGGGCACCACACGTAAGTGACAGACATGTTGGTGTAAATACTCGATTGATTATTATACTGCATTAGAACAAAGTTTCCTATGGATTCAAGGGTAGGAAATCCAAGTTAACTCATTTACGTGACATTATTATTTCCATGAAGCAAAGTTAACACATCTATCGATTGGTACATTTTTGAGTGACTAAGAAGGATCCATGCTTACTTATTCGTTTTCACGTGTTAAACTTGTCTAAATCTTGGTCAAACCTAGGATTTGACCAAGATTCAAATGGGCAGAAAAATAAAATAAAAAACAGAAAAATGAAAAACCAAATCACATAGTCATCTTATGTCATATAGTAAGCATTAAAGTTGATAATAAACAAGGTCTAGAAATATCAAACCATACAAATCATGTATCTACCCCTTAACCCCTAAACTATGTCTTATAAATTAAGTCAAGCATGAAGAGATGTGGTTTTGGGTTTCAAACATGGAAATATCAAAAACCTCCCAAAAACTTCATTTTAGTGTGACTAAGAAGGATACACGCTTCCCTTTTCATATTCATGTTCTAAGCTTGTTTAAATTATCTTGGTCAAACCTAGGATTTGACAAGATTCAAATGGGCATCAATATTGAAAAAAATCAAAAAAAAAAAAAAACAAAGGAAATAGTTTTCTTATGTCTTATAGTAAGCATTAAAGTTGATAAACAAGGTCTAGACATATTCAAACTAGACAAATCATGTATCTATATATACCCCCTAACCCCTAAACTCTGTCTTATGAAGTCAAGCATGTGAAGAGGAAGTTGTTTTGGGTTGCAAACATGGAAATTTCAAAAACCTCCGAAAAACTTCATTTTAGAGTTTCTAAGAAGGATCCATGCTTAACTTTGCATATTCATATTTTAAACTTGTTTAAATCATTATCAAGCCTAGCATTTGACCAATATACAAATGGGTGGGCACAAAATTCAAAAAAATCAGAAAAATGAAAACAAATTAAAGCACATAGTCTTCATATGTCATATCGTATGAATTCAAGTTGATAAATGAGGTCTAGGTATATCCAAACCAGACAAATCATGTATCTATACCCCCTGTCGATCTTATGAAGTCTAGCATGAAGAGAGAAGTCGTTTTTGGTTTCAAAAATGGAAATTTCAAGAACATCCCAAAAGCTTCATTTTAGAGTGACTAAGAAGGATACATGCTTCCCTTTTCATTTTCATGTTTTAAACTTGTTTAAATCTTGGTCAAACCTAGGATTTGACCAAGATTCAAATATATGAGCATAAAATTCAAAAAAAAACCAAAAATGAAAACCAAGGCACGTAGTCGTCTTATGTCATATAGTAAGCAATCAATTAAGTTGATAAACAAGGTCTAGACATATTCAAACCAGGAAATCATGTATCTACACCCCCTAACGTACCCTAGCTAAACTCTGTCTTATATTATGAAGTCAAGCATGCATGAAGAGAAGTGGTTTTTGGTTTCAAACGTTTAAGCCAAAAGGTAAGCATGGATCCTCCTTATATAGTCACTGTAAAATGAAGCTTTTGGGAGGTTTGTGAAATTTCCATGTTTGAAACCCAAAACCACTTAAGACAGAGTTTATGGTTAGGTGTGTAGATACATGATTTTTCTTGTTTGAATATGTCTAGACCTTGTTTATCAACTTGAATTTTTTACTATATGATATAAGAAGGCTATATATATGTGCTTTGGTTTTTCAATTTTTGATTTCTTTCGATTTTTTTATGCCTATTTAAATCTTGGTCAAATCCTAGGTTTAAACAAGTTTAAAACATGAAAATGAAACGGTAAGCATGAATCCTTCCTTACTCACTCTAAAATGAAGGTACTTGAAAATTTTATGTTTGAAACCCAAAACCCCAGTTCTCTTCATATGTTTGACTTCATAAGACAGAGTTTAGCTAGGGTTAGGGGTAGATATGATACATGATATTTCTGCTTTGAATATGTCTAGAGATCGACCTTGTTTATCAACTTGAATGCTTACTATATGACATAAGATCAAGGCTATATATATATGTGCTTTGGTTTTTCATTTTTTTTTGAATTTTTCTGAATTTTTACTCCCATTTGAATCTTGGTCAAATCCTAGGTTTGACCAAGGTTAAAACAAGTTTAAAACATGGCAATGAAAAGGTAAGCATATGGATCATTCTTAGTCTCTCTAAAATGAAGCTTTTGGGAGGTTTTTGAAGTTTCCATGTTTGAAACCCAAAATCACTTCTCTTCATATGCTTGGCTTCATAAGACAAAGATTAGGGTTTAGGGGTAGATATATACATGTTTTGGGAGGTTTTTGAAATTTCCATGTTTGAAACCCAAATCCACTTCTCTTCATCCTTGACGTCTTCATAAGACAAAAGTATAGGGTTATATATATATGCATATGGGTAGATACATGATTTGTCTGGTTTGAATATGTACAAATCTTATTTATCAACTTTTGAATGCATGCTACTCTCTCAAAGAAAAACTTTTGAATGCTTACTATATGACATATTCAAACCAGGAAAATCATGCATCTATCCCCTAACCCTAGCTAAACTCTGTCTTATGAAGTCAAGCATGCATGAAGAGAAGTGGTTTTTGGTTTCAAACGTTTAAGCCAAAAGCCCCTTTTCAAATATTTCAAACTTATTCAAATTTGGTTCAAATATGAAAGACATACAAGTTATAGCACACATAGTGCATACATTTTCACACATACTGCACTAGATGCTAACCCTATAGTTTGAGGCCATTTGGGTGACCTAGGTCGAAAAAATTCTTGGATTAGAATCGTGTTGTTCGAACCCCGTAGTTGGATTTTTTGAACCTTGATCTGTAGTACTGGGTAAAACCCTAGTTTAACCTATTTAATTATATATTCGTAGGTCGATTTTTTTACCTTTTTATTATTACTATGCAGCACATGTGTGTTTGCCCGTCGAGTGAAACTCGGAGGAAGAGGGATCACTCGGAAGGAGAGAAGAAGGGAGAGAATTATGGTGTCTCCCCTTTTTCGGGTGATGATGTTGACTTTTGTGCAGGGTTTGTCAGTGAGCAGGAGGTGCGAGCGAGCGAGCGAGCGAGCGAGTCGAGCGAGGCCGAGAATGAGAGAGATTTGTTTTTTTTGTGAGAGGGACGACCGAAGGATCCAGAAGGACCCACAGACTTCCAATACGCATCCTGATGCGTCTTCTCTTGACAAAGAAAATGGCTGGGAGTTTGCGTACCTATTGCACGTGACTTGTGCTCACTGAAGTGTGGGACCTCACGCATGGGCACCACACGTAAGTGACAGACCTGTTGGTGTAAAAACTCGGTTGATTATTATAGTGCATTAGAACAAAGTTTCCTATGGATTCAAGGGTAGGAAATCCAAGTTAACTCATTTACGTGTTAAACTTGTCTATATCTTGGTCAAACCTAGGATTTGACCAAGATTCAAATGGGCAGAAAAATAAAAACAGAAAAATGAAAAACCAAATCACATAGTCTTCTTATGTCATATAGTAAGCATTAAAGTTGATAAACAAGGTCTAGACATATTAAACCAGACAAATCATGTATCTATACCCCTAACCCCTAAACTCTGTCTTATGAAGTCAAGCATGTGAAGAGAAGTGGTTTTGGATTTCAAACATGGAAATTTCAAAAACCTCCCAAAAGCTTCATTTTAGAGTGACTAAGAAGGATCCATGCTTCCCTTTTCATATTCATGTTTTAAACTTGTTTAAATTATCTTGGTCAAACCTAGGATTTGACAAGATTCAAATGGGCATCAAAATTGAAAAAAAAATTGAAAAAAGAAAAACCAAAGCAAATAGTTTTCTTATGTCATATAGTAAGCATTAAAGTTGTTGATAAATAAGGTCCATACATATTCAAACCACACAAATCATGTATCTATACCCCCTAATTAACCCCTAAATTAATTAACTCTGTCTTATGAAGTCAAGCATGTGAAGAGAAGTGGTTTTGGGTTTCAAACATGGAAATTTCAAAAAACTCCCAAAAACTACATTTTAGAGTGACTAAGAAGGATACATGCTCCTCTTTTCATATTCATGTTTTAAGCTTGTTTAAATTATCTTGGTCAAACCTAGGATTTGACAAGATTCAAATGGGCATCAAAATTGAAAAAAATTCAGAAAAAAGAAAACCAAAGCAAATAGTTTTCTTATGTCATATGTATATTAAGCATTCAAGTTGATAAACAAAGGTCTAGAGACATATATATTCAAACCAGAAAAATCATGTATATATCTACCCCTAAAACTCTAATTAAACTATGTTTTATGAAGTAAATCATGAAGAGAAGTGGTTTTGGGTTTCAAACATGGAAATTTCAAGAACCTCCCAAAAGCTTCATTTTAGAGTGACTAAGAAGGATCCACAGACTTACTTAATCGTTCTTCTCTTGTTAAGTTTGCGTACCTATTGCACGTGACTTGTGCTCACTGAAGTGTGGGACCTCACGCGTGGGCACCACACGTAAGTGACAGACATGTTGGTGCAAAAAAATCGATTGATTATTATATATACTGCATTAGAACAAAGTTTCCTATGGATTCAAGGGTAGGAAATCCAAGTTAACTCATTTACGTGACATTATTATTTCCATGAAGCAAAGTTAACACATCTATCGATTGGTACATTTTTTAGTGACTAAGAAGGATACATGCTTACTTATTCGTTTTCACGTGTTAAACTTGTCTAAATCTTGGTCAAACCTAGGATTTGACCAAGATTCAAATGGGCAGAAAAATAAAATAAAAAACAGAAAAATGAAAAACCAAATCACATAGTCATCCTTATGTCATATAGTAAGCATTAAAGTTGATAATAAACAAGGTCTATAAATATCAAACCATACAAATCATGTATCTACCCCTTAACCCCTAAACTATGTCTTATAAATTAAGTCAAGCATGAAGAGATGTGGTTTTGGGTTTCAAACATGGAAATATCAAAAACCTCCCAAAAACTTCATTTTAGTGTGACTAATTAAGAAGGATACACGCTTCCCTTTTCATATTCATGTTCTAAGCTTGTTTAAATTATCTTGGTCAAACCTAGGATTTGACAAGATTCAAATGGGCATCAATATTGAAAAAAATCAAAAAAAAAGAAAAAACAAAGGAAATAGTTTTCTTATGTCTTATAGTAAGCATTAAAAGTTGATAAACAAGGTCTAGACATATTCAAACTAGACAAATCATGTATCTATATATACCCCCTAACCCCTAAACTCTGTCTTATGAAGTCAAGCATGTGAAGAGGAAGTTGTTTTGGGTTGCAAACATGGAAATTTCAAAAACCTCCGAAAAACTTCATTTTAGAGTTTCTAAGAAGGATCCATGCTTAACTTTGCATATTCATATTTTAAACTTGTTTAAATCATTATCAAGCCTAGCATTTGACCAATATACAAATGGGTGGGCACAAAATTCAAAAAAATCAGAAAAATGAAAACAAATTAAAGCACATAGTCTTCATATGTCATATCGTATGAATTCAAGTTGATAAACGAGGTCTAGGTATATCCAAACCAGACAAATCATGTATCTATACCCCCTGTCGATCTTATGAAGTCTAGCATGAAGAGAGAAGTCGTTTTTGGTTTCAAAAATGGAAATTTCAAGAACATCCCAAAAGCTTCATTTTAGAGTGACTAAGAAGGATACATGCTTCCCTTTTCATTTTTATGTTTAAACTTGTTTAAATCTTGGTCAAACCTAGGATTTGACCAAGATTCAAATATATGGGCATAAAATTCAAAAAAAACAGAAAAATTTAAAACCAAGGCACATAGTCTTCTTATGTCATATAGTAAACAATCAATTAATTAAGTTGATAAACCAGTTCTAGACATATTCAAACCAGGAAAATCATGTATCTACCCCCTAACGCCCTAGCTAAACTCTGTCTTATGAAGTCAAGCATGCATGAAGAGAAGTGGTTTTTGGTTTCAAACGTTTAAGCCAAAAGGTAAGCATGGATCCTCCTTAATTAGTCACTGTAAAATGAAGCTTTTGGGAGGTTTGTGAAATTTCCATGTTTGAAACCTAAAAGCACTTCTCTTCATGCTTGACTTCATAAGACAGAGTTTAGGGTTAGGGGGTGTAGATCGATACATGATTTGTCTGGTTTGAATATGTCCAAATCTTATTTATCAACTTTTGAATGCATGCTACTCTCTCAAAGAAAAACTTTTGAATGCTTACTATATATATGACATAAGAAGACTATATGCTTTTAAAATTCAAACATATATGGTAAGCATTCTTATGTCATATAGTAAGCATTCAAGTTGATACACAAGCAAGGTGTTTGGACTTATTCAAACCAGACAAATCATGTGTATCTACCCCCTAACCCCTAATTAAATTGTCTTATGAAGCAGTCTAGCATGAAGAGAAGTGGTTTTGGGTTTCAAACATGGAAATTTCAAAAACCTCCAAAAACTTCATTTTAGAGTGACTAAGAAGGATATACAAGCTTCCCTTTTCATTTTCATGTTTTAAACTTGTGTAAATCTTGGTCAAACCTCTAGGATTTGACCAAAAGATTCAAATGGGCATAGAAATTCATAAAAAATCAAAAGAATGAAAAACCAAAGGACATAACATTCTTATGTCATATATATATAGTAATTAAGCATTCAAGTTGATAAACAAGGTCTAGACATATTCAAACCAGAAAATAATGTATATATCTACCCCTAACCCTAAACTCCGTCTTATGAAGTCAAGCATGCATGAAGAGAAGTGGTTTTTGGTTTCAAACATGGAAATTTCGAAAACCCTCCCAAGACCGAGCTACATTTTGGAGTGACTAAGAAGGATATATAGATGCTTAATTTTTCATATTCATGATTTAAACTTGTTTAAACCATGTTCAAACCTAGGATTTGACCAAGATTCAAATGGGCATAAAATTTTAAAAAAATAAAAAAATAAAAAAACAAGGCACATATAGTATTCTTATGTCATATAGTAAGCATTCAATTAAGTTGATAAACAAGGTCTAGACATAATCAAACCAGGAAAATCATGCATCTACCCCCTAACCCTAGCTAAACTCTGTCTTATGAAGTCAAGCATGCACGAAGAGAAGTGGTTTTGGTTTCCAACGTTTAAGCCAAAAGCCCATTTTCAAATATTTCAAACTTATTCAAATTTGGTTCAAATTTGAAAGACATACAAGTTATAGCACACATAGTGCATACATTTTCACACATACTGCACTAGATGCTAACCCTATAGTTTGAGGCCATTTGGGTGACCTAGGTCGAAAAAATTCTTGGATTAGAATCGTGTTGTTCGAACCCCGTAGTTGGATTTTTTTGAACCCTTGATCTGTAGAACTGGGCAAAACCCTAGTTTAACCTATTTAATTACAGATTCGTATATCGATTTTTCTACGAGTACTACCTTTTTATTATTACTATGCAGCACATGTGTGTTTGCCCGTCGAGTGAAACTCGGAGGAAGAGGGATCACTCGGAAGGAGAGAAGAAGGGAGAGAATTATGGTGTCTCCCCTTTTTCGGGTGATGATGTTGACTTTTGTGCAGGGTTTGTCAGTGAGCAGGAGCGAGCGAGCGAGCGAGCGAGCGAGTCGAGCGAGGCCGAGAATGAGAGAGATTTTTTGTTGTGAGAGGGACAACCGAAGGATCCAGAAGGACCCACAGACTTCCAAAACGCATCCTGATGCGTCTTCTCTTGACAAAGAAGATGGCTGGGAGTTTGCGTACCTATTGCACGTGACTTGTGCTCACTGAAGTGTGGGACCTCAAGCGTGGGCACCACACGTAAGTGACAGACCTGTTGGTGTAAAAACTCGGTTGATTATAATAGTGCATTAGAACAAAGTTTCCTATGGATTCAAGGGTAGGAAATCCAAGTTAACTCATTTACATGACATTATTATTTCCATGAAGCAAAGTTAACACATCTATCGATTGGTACATTTTTGAGTGACTAAGAAGGATCCAGGCTTACTTATTCGTTTTCACGTGTTAAACTTGTCTAAATCTTGGTCAAACCTAGGATTTGACCAAGATTCAAATGGGCAGAAAAATAAAATAAAAAACAGAAAAATGAAAAACCAAATCACATAGTCATCTTATGTCATATAGTAAGCATTAAAGTTGATAAACAAGGACTAGAAATATCAAACCATACAAATCATGTATCTACCCCTAACCCCTAAACTATGTCTTATAAATTAAGTCAAGCATGAAGAGATGTGGTTTTGGGTTTCAAACATGGAAATTTCAAAAACCTCCCAAAAACTACATTTTAGAGTGACTAAGAAGGATGCATGCTTCCCTTTTCATATTCATGTTTTAAGCTTGTTTAAATTATCTCAGTCAAACCTAGGATTTGACAAAGATTCAAATGGGCATCGAAAAAATCAGGAAAAAGAAAAACCAAAGCAAATAGTTTTCTTATGTCATATAGTAAGCCAATTAATTAAGTTGATAAACAAGGTCTAGACATATTCAAACTAGACAAATCATGTATCTATACCCCCTAACCCCTGAACTCTGTCTTATGAAGTCAAGCATATGAAGAGAAGTGGTTTTGGGTCGTTTCAAACATGGAAATTTGAAAAACCTCCCAAAAACTTCATTTTAGAGTGACAAAGAAGGATACATGCTTCCCTTTTCATATTCAGGTTTTAAGCTTGTTTAAATTATCTCAGTCAAACCTAGGATTTGACAAGATTCAAATGGGCATCAAAATTGAAAAAAATCAGGAAAAAGAAAAACCAAAGCAAATAGTTTTCTTATGTCATATAGTAAGCCAATTAAGTTGATAAACAAGGTCTAGACATATTCAAACTAGACAAATCATGCATGCATCTATACCCCCTAACCCCTAAACTCCGTCTTATGAAGTCAAGCATATGAAGAGAAGTGGTTTTGCTCCCAAAAGCTTCATTTTAGAGTGACTAATAAGAAGGATCCATGCTTACCTTTGCATTTTCATATTTTAATCTTGTTAAATCATTATCAAGCCTAGGATTTGACCAAGATACAGATGGGTGGGCACAAAATTCAAAAAAATCAGAATAATGAAAAACAAAAGCATGTAGTCTTTTTATGTCATATCGTATGCATGCATTCAAGTTAAACGAGGTCTAGGTATATCCAAACCAGACAAATCATGTATCTACCCCATGTTGATCTTATGAAGTCTAGCATGAAGAGAAGTCGTTTTGGGTTTCAAACATGGAAATTTCAAGAACATCCCAAAAGCTTCATTTTAGAGTGACTAAGAAGGATACATGCTTCCCTTTTCATTTTCATGTTTTAAACTTGTTTAAATCTTGGTCAAACCTAGGATTTGACCAAGATTCAAATATATGAGCATAAAATTCAAAAAAAAACCAAAAATGAAAACCAAGGCACGTAGTCGTCTTATGTCATATAGTAAGCAATCAATTAAGTTGATAAACAAGGTCTAGACATATTCAAACCAGGAAATCATGTATCTACACCCCCTAACGTACCCTAGCTAAACTCTGTCTTATATTATGAAGTCAAGCATGCATGAAGAGAAGTGGTTTTTGGTTTCAAACGTTTAAGCCAAAAGGTAAGCATGGATCCTCCTTATATAGTCACTGTAAAATGAAGCTTTTGGGAGGTTTGTGAAATTTCCATGTTTGAAACCCAAAACCACTTAAGACAGAGTTTATGGTTAGGTGTGTAGATACATGATTTTTCTTGTTTGAATATGTCTAGACCTTGTTTATCAACTTGAATTTTTTACTATATGATATAAGAAGGCTATATATATGTGCTTTGGTTTTTCAATTTTTGATTTCTTTCGATTTTTTATGCCTATTTAAATCTTGGTCAAATCCTAGGTTTAAACAAGTTTAAAACATGAAAATGAAACGGTAAGCATGAATCCTTCCTTACTCACTCTAAAATGAAGGTACTTGAAAATTTTATGTTTGAAACCCAAAACCCCAGTTCTCTTCATATGTTTGACTTCATAAGACAGAGTTTAGCTAGGGTTAGGGGTAGATATATATGATATATACATGATATTTCTGCTTTGAATATGTCTAGAGATCGACCTTGTTTATCAACTTGAATGCTTACTATATGACATAAGATCAAGGCTATATATATATGTGCTTTGGTTTTTCATTTTTTTTGAATTTTTCTGAATTTTTACTCCCATTTGAATCTTGGTCAAATCCTAGGTTTGACCAAGGTTAAAACAAGTTTAAAACATGGCAATGAAAAGGTAAGCATATGGATCATTCTTAGTCTCTCTAAAATGAAGCTTTTGGGAGGTTTTTGAAGTTTCCATGTTTGAAACCCAAAATCACTTCTCTTCATATGCTTGGCTTCATAAGACAAAGATTAGGGTTTAGGGGTAGATATATACATGTTTTGGGAGGTTTTTGAAATTTCCATGTTTGAAACCCAAATCCACTTCTCTTCATCCTTGACGTCTTCATAAGACAAAAGTATAGGGTTATATATATATGCATATGGGTAGATACATGATTTGTCTGGTTTGAATATGTACAAATCTTATTTATCAACTTTTGAATGCATGCTACTCTCTCAAAGAAAAACTTTTGAATGCTTACTATATGACATAAGAAGACTATATGCTTTTAAAATTCAAACATATGGTAAGCATTCTTATGTCATATAGTAAGCATTCAAGTTGATAAACAAGCAAGGTTTGGACATATCCAAACCAGACAAATCATGTATCTGCCCCCTGTCGATCTTATGAAGTCTAGCATGAAGAGAGAAGTCGTTTTTGGTTTCAAAAATGGAAATTTCAAGAACATCCAAAAAGCTTCATTTTAGAGTGACTAAGAAGGATACATGCTTCCCTTTTTATTTTTATGTTTAAACTTGTTTAAATCTTGGTCAAACCTAGGATTTGTCCAAGATTCAAATATATGGGCGTAAAATTCAAAAAAAACAGAAAAATTTAAAACCAAGGCACATAGTCTTCTTATGTCATATAGTAAACAATCAATTAATTAAGTTGATAAACCAGGTCTAGACATATTCAAACCAGGAAAATCATGTATCTACCCCCTAACGCCCTAGCTAAACTCTGTCTTATGAAGTCAAGCATGCATGAAGAGAAGTGGTTTTGGTTTCAAACATGGAAATTTCGAAAAAACCTCCCAAGAGCTACATTTTGGAGTGACTAAGAAGGATATATAGATGCTTAATTTTTCATATTCATGATTTAAACTTGTTTAAACCATGTTCAAACCTAGGATTTGACCAAGATTCAAATGGGCATACAATTTTAAAAAAATCAAAAAAATAAAAAACAATGCACATAGTATTATTATGTCATATAGTAAGCATTCAATTAAGTTGATAAAGTAGGTCTAGACATATTCAAACCAGGAAAATCATGCATCTATCCCCTAACCCTAGCTAAACTCTGTCTTATGAAGTCAAGCATGCATGAAGAGAAGTGGTTTTTGGTTTCAAACGTTTAAGCCAAAAGCCCCTTTTCAAATATTTCAAACTTATTCAAATTTGGTTCAAATATGAAAGACATACAAGTTATAGCACACATAGTGCATACATTTTCACACATACTGCACTAGATGCTAACCCTATAGTTTGAGGCCATTTGGGTGACCTAGGTCGAAAAAATTCTTGGATTAGAATCGTGTTGTTCGAACCCCGTAGTTGGATTTTTTGAACCTTGATCTGTAGTACTGGGTAAAACCCTAGTTTAACCTATTTAATTATATATTCGTAGGTCGATTTTTCTACCTTTTTATTATTACTAGGCAGCACATGTGTGTTTGCCCGTCGAGTGAAACTCGGAGGAAGAGGGATCACTCGGAAGGAGAGAAGAAGGGAGAGAATTATGGTGTCTCCCCTTTTTCGGGTGATGATGTTGACTTTTGTGCAGGGTTTGTCAGTGAGCAGGAGGTGCGAGCGAGCGAGCGAGCGAGTCGAGCGAGGCCGAGAATGAGAGAGATTTGTTTTTTTTTGTGAGAGGGACGACCGAAGGATCCAGAAGGACCCACAGACTTCCAATACGCATCCTGATGCGTCTTCTCTTGACAAAGAAAATGGCTGGGAGTTTGCGTACCTATTGCACGTGACTTGTGCTCACTGAAGTGTGGGACCTCACGCATGGGCACCACACGTAAGTGACAGACCTGTTGGTGTAAAAACTCGGTTGATTATTATAGTGCATTAGAACAAAGTTTCCTATGGATTCAAGGGTAGGAAATCCAAGTTAACTCATTTACGTGTTAAACTTGTCTATATCTTGGTCAAACCTAGGATTTGACCAAGATTCAAATGGGCAGAAAAATAAAAACAGAAAAATGAAAAACCAAATCACATAGTCTTCTTATGTCATATAGTAAGCATTAAAGTTGATAAACAAGGTCTAGACATATTAAACCAGACAAATCATGTATCTATACCCCTAACCCCTAAACTCTGTCTTATGAAGTCAAGCATGTGAAGAGAAGTGGTTTTGGATTTCAAACATGGAAATTTCAAAAACCTCCCAAAAGCTTCATTTTAGAGTGACTAAGAAGGATCCATGCTTCCCTTTTCATATTCATGTTTTAAACTTGTTTAAATTATCTTGGTCAAACCTAGGATTTGACAAGATTCAAATGGGCATCAAAATTGAAAAAAAAATTGAAAAAAGAAAAACCAAGCAAATAGTTTTCTTATGTCATATAGTAAGCATTAAAGTTGTTGATAAATAAGGTCCATACATATTCAAACCACACAAATCATGTATCTATACCCCCTAATTAACCCCTAAATTAATTAACTCTGTCTTATGAAGTCAAGCATGTGAAGAGAAGTGGTTTTGGGTTTTAAACATGGAAATTTCAAAAAACTCCCAAAAACTACATTTTAGAGTGACTAAGAAGGATACATGCTCCTCTTTTCATATTCATGTTTTAAGCTTGTTTAAATTATCTTGGTCAAACCTAGGATTTGACAAGATTCAAATGGGCATCAAAATTGAAAAAAAGTCAGAAAAAAGAAAAACCAAAGCAAATAGTTTTCTTATGTCATATAGTAAGCCAATTAAGTTGATAAACAAGGTCTAGACATATTCAAACTAGACAAATCATGTATCTATACCCCCTAACCCCTAAACTCCGTCTTATGAAGTCAAGCATATGAAGAGAAGTGGTTTTGCTCCCAAAAGCTTCATTTTAGAGTGACTAAGAAGGATCCATGCTTACCTTTGCATTTTCATATTTTAATCTTGTTTAAATCATTATCAGACCTAGGATTTGACCAAGATACAAATGGGTGGGCACAAAATTCAAAAAAAACAGAATAATGAAAAACAAAAGCACGTAGTCTTCTTATGTCATATCGTATGCATTCAAGTTAAACAAGGTCTAGGTATATCCAAACCAGAAAAATCATGTATCTACCCCCTGTTGATCTTATGAAGTCTAGCATATGAAGAGAAGTCGTTTTGGGTTTCAAACATGGAAATTTCAAGAACATCCCAAAAGCTTCATTTTAGAGTGACTAAGAAGGATACATGCTTCACTTTTCATTTTCATGTTTTAAACTTGTTTCAATCTTAGTCAAACCTAAGATTTGACCAAGATTCAAATATATGAGCATAAAATTCAAAAAAAACAAAAAATGAAAACCAAGGCACGTAGTCTTCTTATGTCATATAGTAAGCAATCAATTAAGTTGATAAACAAGGTCTATACATATTCAAACCAGGAAAATCATGTATCTACCCCCTAACCCTAGCTAAACTCTGTGTTATGAAGTCAAGCATGCATGAAGAGAAGTGGTTTTTGGTTTCAAACGTTTAAGCCAAAAGGTAAGCATGGATCCTCCTCAGTCACTGTAAAATGAAGCTTTTGGGAGGTTTGTGAAATTTCCATGTTTGAAACTCAAAACCACTTAAGACAGAGTTTATGGTTAGGTGTGTAGATACATGATTTTTCTTGTTTGAATATGTCTAGACCTTGTTTATCAACTTGAATTTTTTACTATATGATATAAGAAGGCTATATATATGTGCTTTGGTTTTTCAATTTTTGATTTCTTTCGATTTTTTTATGCCTATTTAAATCTTGGTCAAATCCTAGGTTTAAACAAGTTTAAAACATGAAAATGAAACGGTAAGCATGAATCCTTCCTTACTCACTCTAAAATGAAGGTACTTGAAAATTTTATGTTTGAAACCCAAAACCCCAGTTCTCTTCATATGTTTGACTTCATAAGACAGAGTTTAGCTAGGGTTAGGGGTAGATATATATGATATATACATGATATTTCTGCTTTGAATATGTCTAGAGATCGACCTTGTTTATCAACTTGAATGCTTACTATATGACATAAGATCAAGGCTATATATATATGTGCTTTGGTTTTTCATTTTTTTTGAATTTTTCTGAATTTTTACTCCCATTTGAATCTTGGTCAAATCCTAGGTTTGACCAAGGTTAAAACAAGTTTAAAACATGGCAATGAAAAGGTAAGCATATGGATCATTCTTAGTCTCTCTAAAATGAAGCTTTTGGGAGGTTTTTGAAGTTTCCATGTTTGAAACCCAAAATCACTTCTCTTCATATGCTTGGCTTCATAAGACAAAGATTAGGGTTTAGGGGTAGATATATATACATGTTTTGGGAGGTTTTTGAAATTTCCATGTTTGAAACCCAAATCCACTTCTCTTCATCCTTGACGTCTTCATAAGACAAAAGTATAGGGTTATATATATATGCATATGGGTAGATACATGATTTGTCTGGTTTGAATATGTACAAATCTTATTTATCAACTTTTGAATGCATGCTACTCTCTCAAAGAAAAACTTTTGAATGCTTACTATATGACATAAGAAGACTATATGCTTTTAAAATTCAAACATATGGTAAGCATTCTTATGTCATATAGTAAGCATTCAAGTTGATAAACAAGCAAGGTTTGGACATATCCAAACCAGACAAATCATGTATCTGCCCCCTGTCGATCTTATGAAGTCTAGCATGAAGAGAGAAGTCGTTTTTGGTTTCAAAAATGGAAATTTCAAGAACATCCAAAAAGCTTCATTTTAGAGTGACTAAGAAGGATACATGCTTCCCTTTTTATTTTTATGTTTAAACTTGTTTAAATCTTGGTCAAACCTAGGATTTGTCCAAGATTCAAATATATGGGCGTAAAATTCAAAAAAAACAGAAAAATTTAAAACCAAGGCACATAGTCTTCTTATGTCATATAGTAAACAATCAATTAATTAAGTTGATAAACCAGGTCTAGACATATTCAAACCAGGAAAATCATGTATCTACCCCCTAACGCCCTAGCTAAACTCTGTCTTATGAAGTCAAGCATGCATGAAGAGAAGTGGTTTTGGTTTCAAACATGGAAATTTCGAAAAAACCTCCCAAGAGCTACATTTTGGAGTGACTAAGAAGGATATATAGATGCTTAATTTTTCATATTCATGATTTAAACTTGTTTAAACCATGTTCAAACCTAGGATTTGACCAAGATTCAAATGGGCATACAATTTTAAAAAAATCAAAAAAATAAAAAACAATGCACATAGTATTATTATGTCATATAGTAAGCATTCAATTAAGTTGATAAAGTAGGTCTAGACATATTCAAACCAGGAAAATCATGCATCTATCCCCTAACCCTAGCTAAACTCTGTCTTATGAAGTCAAGCATGCATGAAGAGAAGTGGTTTTTGGTTTCAAACGTTTAAGCCAAAAGCCCCTTTTCAAATATTTCAAACTTATTCAAATTTGGTTCAAATATGAAAGACATACAAGTTATAGCACACATAGTGCATACATTTTCACACATACTGCACTAGATGCTAACCCTATAGTTTGAGGCCATTTGGGTGACCTAGGTCGAAAAAATTCTTGGATTAGAATCGTGTTGTTCGAACCCCGTAGTTGGATTTTTTGAACCTTGATCTGTAGTACTGGGTAAAACCCTAGTTTAACCTATTTAATTATATATTCGTAGGTCGATTTTTCTACCTTTTTATTATTACTAGGCAGCACATGTGTGTTTGCCCGTCGAGTGAAACTCGGAGGAAGAGGGATCACTCGGAAGGAGAGAAGAAGGGAGAGAATTATGGTGTCTCCCCTTTTTCGGGTGATGATGTTGACTTTTGTGCAGGGTTTGTCAGTGAGCAGGAGGTGCGAGCGAGCGAGCGAGCGAGCGAGTCGAGCGAGGCCGAGAATGAGAGAGATTTGTTTTTTTTTGTGAGAGGGACGACCGAAGGATCCAGAAGGACCCACAGACTTCCAATACGCATCCTGATGCGTCTTCTCTTGACAAAGAAAATGGCTGGGAGTTTGCGTACCTATTGCACGTGACTTGTGCTCACTGAAGTGTGGGACCTCACGCATGGGCACCACACGTAAGTGACAGACCTGTTGGTGTAAAAACTCGGTTGATTATTATAGTGCATTAGAACAAAGTTTCCTATGGATTCAAGGGTAGGAAATCCAAGTTAACTCATTTACGTGTTAAACTTGTCTATATCTTGGTCAAACCTAGGATTTGACCAAGATTCAAATGGGCAGAAAAATAAAAACAGAAAAATGAAAAACCAAATCACATAGTCTTCTTATGTCATATAGTAAGCATTAAAGTTGATAAACAAGGTCTAGACATATTAAACCAGACAAATCATGTATCTATACCCCTAACCCCTAAACTCTGTCTTATGAAGTCAAGCATGTGAAGAGAAGTGGTTTTGGATTTCAAACATGGAAATTTCAAAAACCTCCCAAAAGCTTCATTTTAGAGTGACTAAGAAGGATCCATGCTTCCCTTTTCATATTCATGTTTTAAACTTGTTTAAATTATCTTGGTCAAACCTAGGATTTGACAAGATTCAAATGGGCATCAAAATTGAAAAAAAAATTGAAAAAAGAAAAACCAAGCAAATAGTTTTCTTATGTCATATAGTAAGCATTAAAGTTGTTGATAAATAAGGTCCATACATATTCAAACCACACAAATCATGTATCTATACCCCCTAATTAACCCCTAAATTAATTAACTCTGTCTTATGAAGTCAAGCATGTGAAGAGAAGTGGTTTTGGGTTTTAAACATGGAAATTTCAAAAAACTCCCAAAAACTACATTTTAGAGTGACTAAGAAGGATACATGCTCCTCTTTTCATATTCATGTTTTAAGCTTGTTTAAATTATCTTGGTCAAACCTAGGATTTGACAAGATTCAAATGGGCATCAAAATTGAAAAAAAGTCAGAAAAAGAAAAACCAAAGCAAATAGTTTTCTTATGTCATATAGTAAGCCAATTAAGTTGATAAACAAGGTCTAGACATATTCAAACTAGACAAATCATGTATCTATACCCCCTAACCCCTAAACTCCGTCTTATGAAGTCAAGCATATGAAGAGAAGTGGTTTTGCTCCCAAAAGCTTCATTTTAGAGTGACTAAGAAGGATCCATGCTTACCTTTGCATTTTCATATTTTAATCTTGTTTAAATCATTATCAGACCTAGGATTTGACCAAGATACAAATGGGTGGGCACAAAATTCAAAAAAAACAGAATAATGAAAAACAAAAGCACGTAGTCTTCTTATGTCATATCGTATGCATTCAAGTTAAACAAGGTCTAGGTATATCCAAACCAGAAAAATCATGTATCTACCCCTGTTGATCTTATGAAGTCTAGCATATGAAGAGAAGTCGTTTTGGGTTTCAAACATGGAAATTTCAAGAACATCCCAAAAGCTTCATTTTAGAGTGACTAAGAAGGATACATGCTTCACTTTTCATTTTCATGTTTTAAACTTGTTTCAATCTTAGTCAAACCTAAGATTTGACCAAGATTCAAATATATGAGCATAAAATTCAAAAAAAACAAAAAATGAAAACCAAGGCACGTAGTCTTCTTATGTCATATAGTAAGCAATCAATTAAGTTGATAAACAAGGTCTATACATATTCAAACCAGGAAAATCATGTATCTACCCCTAACCCTAGCTAAACTCTGTGTTATGAAGTCAAGCATGCATGAAGAGAAGTGGTTTTTGGTTTCAAACGTTTAAGCCAAAAGGTAAGCATGGATCCTCCTCAGTCACTGTAAAATGAAGCTTTTGGGAGGTTTGTGAAATTTCCATGTTTGAAACTCAAAACCACTTAAGACAGAGTTTATGGTTAGGTGTAGATACATGATTTTTCTTGTTTGAATATGTCTAGACCTTGTTTATCAACTTGAATTTTTTACTATATGATATAAGAAGGCTATATATGTGCTTTGGTTTTTCATTTTTTGATTTCTTTCGAATTTTTTATGCCTATTTAAATCTTGGTCAAATCCTAGGTTTAAACAAGTTTAATACATGAAAATGAAACGGTAAGCATGAATCCTTCCTTACTCACTCTAAAATGAAGGTACTTGAAAATTTTATATTTGAAACCCAAAACCCCAGTTCTCTTCATATGTTTGACTTCATAAGACAGAGTTTAGGGTTAGGGGTAGATATGATACATGATATTTCTGCTTTGAATATGTCTAGACCTTGTTTATCAACTTGAATGCTTACTATATGACATAAGAAGGCTATATATGTGTTTTGGTTTTCCATTTTTTTTGAATTTTTCTGAATTTTTACTCCCATTTGAATCTTGGTCAATTCCTAGGTTTGACCAAGGTTAAAACAAGTTTAAAACATGGCAATGAAAAGGTAAGCATGGATCCTTCTTAGTCACTCTAAAATGAAGCTTTTGGGAGGTTTTTGAAATTTCCATGTTTGAAACCCAAAATCACTTCTCTTCATGCTTGACTTCATAAGGCAGAGTTTAGGGTTAGGGGGTAGATACATGATTTGTTTGGTTTGAATATGTCTAGACCTTGTTTATCAACTTGAATGCTTACTATATGACATCAGAAGACTATGTTCTTTGGTTTTTTTCCGTTTTTTTTGAATTGTTATACCCATTTGAATCTTGGTCAAATCCTAGGTTTGACCAAGATTTAAACAAGTTAAGAAATTGAAAATGAAAAAGGTAATCCTGGATCCTTCTTAGTCACTGTAGAATGAAGCTTTTGGGAGGTTTGTGAAATTTCCATGTTTGAAACCCAAAACCAGTTCTCTTCATATGTTTGACTTCATAAGACAGAGTTTTTATCAACTCGAGTGCTTACTATATGACATAAGAAGGCTATATATGTGCTTTGGTTTTTCATTTGTTGATTTTTTTCCGAATTTTTATGCCCATTTAAATCTTGGTCAAATCCTAGGTTTGACCAAGGTTTAAACAAGTTTAAAACATGAAAAGAAAAGGTAAGAATGGATCCTTCTTAGTCATTCTAAAATGAATGAAGCTTTTGGGATGTTCTCACAAATCGATCTAGTCTACATGACTTTGATAAATTTTAATTAAGAAGCAGCAACTTAACAATAATTACCCAAAATCTAACAGCTGGTTCGACAACAACCTGGACGTTACGCTAAAATGAACTGCGAAAACAACGAACAACACTTTTGTAGTACTGTACTCGGTACTCCGTACTTGCTCAACGTATCGATAATTTCTTATGTTCCATGCTACTTTATTGATGATACCTACATGTTTTATGCACATTATATGTCATATTTATGCATTTTCTGGAACTAACCTATTAACAAGATGCCGAAGAGCCAGTTGTTCTGCTGTTTTTGGTTTCAGAAATCCTAGTAAAGAAATATTCGGAATTGGACGAAACTTTCGCCCAGGGTCCTATTTTGCACGAAGCTTCAGAAGACCGAAGACCTAACGTGGGGCCACGAGGCAGCCGGGGGTGGCCGGCGCGGCCGAGGGCTTGGCCGCGCGGGCCCCCTGGGCCCCTCGTGTGGCCCCTCGCGTTGACCTTCCGCCTACTTAAAGCTCCCGTCGCGAAACCCCCAGTACCGAGAGCCACGATACGGAAAACCGAGAGACGCCGCCGCCGCGAATCCCATCTCGGGGATTCGGAGATCGCCTCCGGCACCTGCCGGAGAGGGGATTCATCTCCCGGAGGACTCTTCATCGCCATGATCGCCTCCGGAGTGATGAGTGAGTAGTTCACCCCTGGACCATGGGTCCATAGCAGTAGCTAGATGGTCGTCTTCTCCTTGTTGTGCTTCATTGTTGGATCTTGTGAGCTGCCTAACATGATCAAGATCATCTATATGTAATACTATATGTTGTGTTTGTCGGGATCCGATGGATAGAGAGTACTATGATTATGGTGATTATCAATCTATTGTTTATGTGTTGTTTATGATCTTGCATGCTCTCCGTTATTAGTAGAGGCTCTGGCCAAGTTTTTGCTCTTAACTCCAAGAGGGGGTATTTATGCTCGATAGTGGGTTCATGCCTTCATTGACACCTGGGATCGTGACAGAAGGTTCTAAGGTTGTGATGTGCTGTTGCCACTAGGGATAAAACATTGATGCTATGTCTAAGGATGTAGTTGTTGATTACATTACGCACCATACTTAATGCAATTGTCTGTTGCTTTGCAACTTAATACTGGAGGGGGTTCGGACGATAACCTGAAGGTGGACTTTTTAGGCATAGATGCAGTTGGATGGCGGTCTATGTTCTTTGTCGTAATGCCCAATTAAATCTCACTATATTTACCATGTCATGTATATGCATTGTTATGCCTTTCTCTATTTGTCAATTGCCCGACTGTAATTTGTTCACCCAACATGCTTTTATCTTATGGGAGAGACACCTCTAGTGAACTGTGGACCCCGGTCCTATTCTTTACATAGCATACAATCTACTTGTTTTACTGTTTTCTTCGCAAACATCTTCCACTCGATACGTTTAATCCTTTGTTACAGCAAGCCGGTGAGATTGACAACCTCACTGTTTCGTTGGGGCAAAGTACTTTGGTTGTGTTGTGCAGGTTCCTAGTTGGCGCCGGAATCCCTGGTGTTGCGCCGCATCACATTTCGCGACCATCAACCTTCAACGTGCTTCTTGGCTCCTACTGGTTCGATTAAACCTTGGTTTCTTTCTGAGGGAAAACTTGCTACTGTGCGCATCATACCTTCCTCTTGGGGTTCCCAACGAACGTGTGAGTTACACGCCATCAAGCTCTTTTTCTGGCGCCGTTGCCGGGGAGATCAAGACACGCTGCAAGGGGAGTCTCCACTTCTCAATCTCTTTACTTTGTTTTTGTCTTGCTTTATTTTATTTACTACTTTGTTTGCTGCACTAAATTAAAATACAAAAAAATTAGTTGCTAGTTTTACTTTATTTGCTATCTTGTTTGCTATATCAAAAACACAAAAAAATTAGTTACTTGTCTTTACTTTATTTGC
Organism: Lolium multiflorum; assembly: GCA_030979885.1. Classification (NCBI taxonomy): domain Eukaryota; kingdom Viridiplantae; phylum Streptophyta; class Magnoliopsida; order Poales; family Poaceae; genus Lolium; species Lolium multiflorum. Next base: position 220,449,698 of record CM061749.1, on the reverse strand, counting down.
CTAGTTTACTTTATTGCTGTTATCATGAGTAATCCTGAAGTTGAAGTTCGTTCTTTTAAGCAACAAGGTGGAGAAAGTTTTAAAGATGCTTGGTATAGAATTAGTAATGCTCATCAAAGGTGCATTAAGAAACACTCCACCACTATCCTTCTTAGGAACTTTTATGTTGGTTTATCTAGTTGGAATAGATATGTTCTTGATACTCTTTCGGGAGGTAATTTCCTAGGTACTCCTGCTTTAGAAGCTAGTTGCATCATTGAGAGTCTAGTTGGAATACCACCTGTTAATGAAGTTAAAATTGAAATCTCTCTTGAAGATGTTATGAAAAAATTGGAAACCATAGAGAAAAATTTTCCAAGTGTTGAAGCTAAATTGGGAATGTTATTTGACAAAACTTATGAACTTGATAAATCCTTAGGAGGAATTGATGAAAGAATTAGTATCCTAGGAACTTGTGTTGTCCATGATAATCAAACCAATAGGATTGATGAACTTGAAAAAGCTATGGGAACCTTGGGTTCAACCTTTTCTTCTCTCAAGTATAATGAGAAAGCTTATGTGGGTAAAGAGCAAAAATTCATGTACGCCTCTAAGGTGCCTAAACAAAAGAATTATTATAGGCCTAAAATTGCTAAAACCCCTAGCACTACCATAGAAAATCTAGATAATGGAACACCTAAAGTACCCCCTGCAACAAGTTGTGTTTGCATGAAGAATAATGATGTTGATGCTTCTACTCTCGATGTTACTTGATTTGCACTTTCTGCGCCTAGCTGAAAGGCGTTAAAGAAAAGCGCTTATGGGAGACAACCCATGTTTTTACCTACAGCAATTTTTTGTTTTGTTGAGTCTTGGAAGTTGTTTACTACTGTAGCAACCTCTCCTTATCATGTTTTTGTGCCAAGTAAAGTTTCTATGTCAAAGTTGATGTTATATTTGGGATCGCTGCGCAGAAACAGCATTGCTGTCTGTCACGAATCTGGGCATAATTCTCTGTAGAAAATTCGAAAAAATCTGCCAATTTACGAGCGTGATCCTCAGATATGTACGCAACTTTCATTAGTTTTGAGTTTTTCCATTTGAGCAAGTCTGGTGCCATTTATAAATTCGTCTTTACGGACTGTTCTGTTTTTGACAGATTCTGCCTTTTATTTCGCATTGCCTCTTTTGCTATGTTGGATTTATTTCTTTGATCCATTAATGTCCAGTAGCATTATGCAATGTCCAGAAGTGAAAATAATGATTGTGTCACCTCTGAATGTGTGAATTATTAATGATGCACTAACCCTCTAATGAGTTTGCTTGAAGTTTGGTGTGAAGGAAGTTTTCAAGGGTCAAGAGAGGAGAATGATATACTAAGATCAAGAGGAGTGAAAGCTCTAAGCTTGGGGATGCCCCCGTGGTTCATCCCTGCATATTTTAAGAAGACTCAAGCGTCTAAGCTTGGGGATGCCCAAGGCATCCCCTTCTTCATCGACAACATCATCAGGTTCCTCCCCTGAAACTATATTTTTATTCAGTCACATCTGGTGTTCTTTACTTGGAGCGTCGGTTTGTTTTTGTTTTTGTTTTTGTTTGAATAAGATGGATCCTAGCATTCACTTTGTGGGAGAGAGACACGCTCCGCTGTTGCATATGGACACATGTGTCCTTAGGCTTTACTCATAATGTTCATGGCGAAGTTTCTTCTTCGTTAAATTGTTATATGGTTGGAATTGGAAAATGCTACATGTAGTAATTCTAAAAATGTCTTGGATAATGTGATACTTGGCAATTGTTGTGCTCATGTTTAAGCTCTTGCATCATATGCTTTGCACCCATTAATGAAGAAATACATAGAGCTTGCTAAAATTTGATTTGCATATTTGGTTTCTCTAAGGTCTAGATAATATCTAGTATTGAGTTTTGAACAACAAGGAAGACAGTGTAGAGTCTTATAATGTTTACAATATGTCTTTTATGTGAGTCTTGCTGCACTTGTTCATCCTTGAGTTTGCTTCAAATAACCTTGCTAGCCTAAACCTTGTATCGAGAGGGAATACTTCTCATGCATCCAAAATCCTTGAGCCAACTACTATGCCATTTGTGTCCACCATACCTACCTACTACATGGTATTTCTCCGCCATTCCAAAGTAAATTGCTTGAGTGCTACCTTTAAAATTCCATCATTCGCCTTTGCAATATATAGCTCATGGGACAAAATAGCCTTAAAAACTATCGTAGTATTGAATATGTACTTATGCACTTTATATTTTATTAAGTTGCTTGTTGTGCGATAACCATGCTTCTGGGGAACGCCATCAACTATTGTTGAATATCATGTGAGTTGCTATGCATGTCCGTCTTGTCTGAAGGTCTATCATTTTAGTGGTTGGAGCATGCAAAATTGTTAGAGAAGAACATTGGGCCGCTAACTAAAGCCATGAACCATGGTGGAAGTTTCAGTTTTGGACATATATCCTCAATCTCATATGAGAATAATAACTTTGCTACATGCTTATGCATTTAAGAGGAGTCCATTATCTGTTGTCCATGTTGTCCCGGTATGGATGTCTAAGTTGAGAATAATCAAAAGCGAGAAATCCGAAATGCGAGCATTCTCCTTGGACCTTTGTACAGGCGGCATGGAGGTACCCCTTTGTGACACTTGGTTGAAACATGGCATGCAAAGATCCGGTAGTCCAAGTTAAGTAGGACAAGGTGCGGGCACTATTAGTATACTATGCGTGAGGCTTGCAACTTGTAAGATATAATTTACATAACTCATATGCTTTATTACTACCGTTGACAAAATTGTTTCATGTTTTCAAAATAAAAGCTCTAGCACAAATATAGCAATCGATGCTTTCCTCTGCGAAGGACCATTCTTTTACTTTTATTGTTGAGTCAGTTTACCTATCTCCTTCCACCTTAAGAAGCAAACACTTGTGTGAACTGTGCATTGATTCCTACATACTTGCATATTGCACTTGTTATATTACTTTATGTTGACAATATCCATGAGATATACATGTTATAAGTTGAAAGCAACCGCTGAAACTTAATCTTCTTATGTGTTGTTTCAACACCTTTACTTTGATTTATTGCTTTATGAGTTAACTCTTATGCAAGACTTATTGATGCTTGTCTTGAAGTACTATTCATGAAAAGTCTTTGCTATATGATTCAGTTGTTTACTCATGTCATTACCTTTGCTTTGATCGCTGCATTCATTACATATGTTTACAAATAGTATGATCAAGATTATGATGGCATGTCACTTCAGAAATTATCTTTGTTATCGTTTTACCTGCTCGGGACGAGCAGAACTAAGCTTGGGGATGCTGATACGTCTCCAACGTATCGATAATTTCTTATGTTCCATGCTACTTTATTGATGATACCTACATGTTTTATGCACATTATATGTCATATTTATGCATTTTCTGGAACTAACCTATTAACAAGATGCCGAAGAGCCAGTTGCTTTTCTGCTGTTTTTGGTTTCAGAAATCCTAGTAAAGAAATACTCTCGGAATTGGACGAAACTTTCGCCCAGGGTCCTATTTTTGCACGAAGCTTCCAGAAGACCGAAGACCTAACGAAGTGGGGCCACGAGGCAGCCAGGGGGTGGCCGGCGCGGCCTAGGGCTTGGCCGCGCGGCCCTGCCCCCTGGGCCCCTCGTGTGGCCCCTCGCGTTGACCTTCCGCCTACTTAAAGCTCCCGTCGCGAAACCCCCAGACGAGAGCCACGACGGAAAACCCACAGACGCGCGCCGCGAATCCCATCTCGGGGATTCTGGAGATCGCCTCCGGCACCCTGGAGAGGGGATTCATCTCCCGGAGGACTCTTCATCGCCATGATCGCCTCCGGAGTGATGAGTGAGTAGTTCACCCTGGACCATGGGTCCATAGCAGTAGCTAGATGGTCGTCTTCTCCTTGTTGTGCTTCATTGTTGGATCTTGTGAGCTGCCTAACATGATCAAGATCATCTATATGTAATACTATATGTTGTGTTTGTCGGGATCCGATGGATAGAGAGTACTATGATTATGGTGATTATCAATCTATTGTTTATGTGTTGTTTATGATCTTGCATGCTCTCCGTTATTAGTAGAGGCTCTGGCCAAGTTTTTGCTCTTAACTCCAAGAGGGGGTATTTATGCTCGATAGTGGGTTCATGCCTTCATTGACACCTGGGATCGTGACAGAAGGTTCTAAGGTTGTGATGTGCTGTTGCCACTAGGGATAAAACATTGATGCTATGTCTAAGGATGTAGTTGTTGATTACATTACGCACCATACTTAATGCAATTGTCTGTTGCTTTGCAACTTAATACTGGAGGGGGTTCGGATGATAACCTGAAGGTGGACTTTTTAGGCATAGATGCAGTTGGATGGCGGTCTATGTTCTTTGTCGTAATGCCCAATTAAATCTCACTATATTTACCATGTCATGTATATGCATTGTTATGCCTTTCTCTATTTGTCAATTGCCCGACTGTAATTTGTTCACCCAACATGCTTTTATCTTATGGGAGAGACACCTCTAGTGAACTGTGGACCCCGGTCCTATTCTTTACATAGCATACAATCTACTTGTTTTACTTTTTCTTCGCAAACATCTTCCACTCGATACGTTTAATCCTTTGTTACAGCAAGCCGGTGAGATTGACAACCTCACTGTTTCGTTGGGGCAAAGTACTTTGGTTGTGTTGTGCAGGTTCCTAGTTGGCACCGGAATCCCTGGTGTTGCGCCGCATCACATTTCGCGACCATCAACCTTCAACGTGCTTCTTGGCTCCTACTGGTTCGATTAAACCTTGGTTTCTTTCTGAGGGAAAACTTGCTACTTGCGCATCAAAATGAACTGCGAAAACAACGAACAGCACTTTTGTAGTACTGTACTCGGTACTCCGTACTTGCTCCAGATAATCCCCATTGCTTCACTACTACAGTAGTACTACCCTGGCTCGCATTCATTGTTTCCCCTGACTATTCAGAGCTTTGGACGTCCATCAGAGTTGTAGTCAGTAGTACAGTACTGCTAGCTCGATTAATGGCGTGCTATAAAATTCTATACTAGCCGACAGATGTCCATTCCTCGGGTTGCGCGCCAGAGCCTTCGAAGAGAAGGTAGCCGCTCTGTCCCGTTGATTTACGGTGGACGGACAGGATACTCCGGACCGCTCTCGATTCATTTGCTTCTGCTCCCGCGTCCTGACCCTTGAGCCCCCTCTCGGCCGTTGATTTAGGATGGGCGGACCAGGTTGCTCGAAGCGAGGGCAGGAGACGGTTGTCTGGTTTTAATAGGGGGGAGTACTTCTTCCATCCCCTTCTTGCTTCACTTCCAGTCTCCTTCCACTTCCAGCGATGCCTCCGAAGTCAAGGCCACCATCTCGCTTGAAGAAGCACCATCTAGTGTTGACCAAGGACGCGGAGAGTTCCCGCCGGCGGTCTATCCAGATGCTGGCCGCGAGAAAGGGCCCGCCAGAAAACGAAGGCCCTGCTTCGCGCTCGTCTCGGAACGGCGTCAGTCGTGCGGTCGAAGATTCCTGGTTGGTTTCCATCGCCATGTTTCTTGATTCTTCCTGGCCCGGAGGTCCCAACTCTTTATTCCGTATTAATCCTTTTTATACATATCTCAGTGCCCCACGACGCACCCTGACATCTTCTCATGACGACTTCAACCCCTGTCTCCTGCGCTTAGAGGTTACCACTGATTGGACATTTTCGTCTTCCTCTCGTCACTTTGTTTCGGTACTGATGATATTGCCATGCAGGAAGCATCGGCGTGTTTCAGAGATGAGCTTAAAACTCTCGTGGAACTCGCCTCCAACTTTCGCGATGATGTCGATACTTTGAAGGACGAGGTCACCGGCCGGGGCAAGCTGCATGATGTGAGGGTTCCATCAAGTGAGGAAACGAACTCTGTCATCAAGAAGCTCAAGGGCGAGAATTTGATGCTTAAGATCGAGTGCGGCTTTCTTCGCGAAGAAAACGTCGAGCTATCAAACAGGTGCGTTCAAGCTCTCAACGGGAGCCTCAACACCCAACATGATGCGGTGAAGAAGATGATGGATAACAGCATCTTGAAGAAAAACAATATGGTGGAGGACACGCGCGGGATGGTCGATCCAATCCAGGCACCGCAGAAGGAAGTCGATGCGCTCCGAGTCCAGCCACCTTTGCGTAGGTCGCCGAGGCGCCCTCGCGCAGGTCACTGAGGAGCGCACGTCGCCGAGTAGGCTGGGGGATAAGGAATTCCAACGAGAGAAGCGGAATCACCACCTGTCCTGATGGAGGGCCACTCCGCCAAGTAGGCTGGGGGAGAGAAACACTGCCTCTCATTGTTCTTTAGCTAGTCCTCCGATCCATATTACTTGATGTTAAAATGGATGTATCTACAACTGAAATATGTCTAGATACATATATTTTAGTATCACAAAGTAAGTAGTATCAACGTTTATATTGCCCAAGTCTTATTATCCATCCCTAAGGTGGGTCGCTTTTGTAACTACTGATTGCAGATTCGACTCTTCTGCAGACCGAAAGATTTTTAGAGTGACTAAGAATGATTCATGCTTAGCTTTCCATTTTCATGTTTTAAACTTGTTTAAATCTTGCTCAAACCTAGGATTTGACCAAGATTCAAATGGGTTTAACAATTAAAAAAATCAGAAAAATGAAAAACCAAAGCACATAGTATTCTTATGTCATATAGTAAGCATTCAAGTTGATAAACAAGGTCTAGACATATTCAAAACACACAAAACATGTATCTACCCCCTAACCCTAAACTCTGTCTTATGAAGTTAAGTATGAGGAGAAGTGATTTTGGGTTTCAAACATGGAAATTTCACAAACCTCCCAAAAGCTTCATTTTAGAGTGACTAAGAAGGATCCATGCTTACCTTTTCATTGCCATTTTTTAAACTTGTTTTAACCTTGGTCAAACCTAGGATTTGACCAAGATTCAAACGGGCGTAAAATTCAAAAAAAATAAAAAAAATAAAAACCAAAGCACATATATAGCCTTCTTATGTCATATAGTAAGCATTCAAGTTGATAAACAAGGTCTAGACATATTCAAACCAGAAATATCATGTATCATATCTACCCCTAACCCTAAACTTTGTCTTATGAAGTCAAACATATGAAGAGAACTGGGGTTTTGTGTTTCAAACATAAAAATTTCAAGTACCTTCATTTTAGAGTGACTGAGAAAGGATTCATGCTTACCTTTTCATTGTCATGTTTTAAACTTGATTAAACCTTGGTCAAACCTAGGATTTGACCAATATTTAAATGGGCATAAAAACTTCGAAAAAATGAAAAAAATGGAAAACCAAAGCACATATATAGCCTTCTTATGTCATAAACATTCAAGTTGATAAACAAGGTCTAGACATATTCAAACAAGAAAAATCATGTATCTACGCCTAACCAAAAACTCTGTCTTAAGTGGTTTTGGGTTTCAAACATGGAAATTTCAAGAACATCCCAAAAGCTTCATTTTAGACTGACTAAGAAGGATACACATTCCCATTTCATTTTCATGTTTTAAACTTGTTTAAATCTTGGTCAAACCTAGGATTTGACCAAGATTCAAATAAGTAAAAACATGAAAATGAAAAGGTAAGCATCGATCCTTATTAGTCGCTCTAAAATGAAGTTTTTGGGAGGTTTTTGAAATTTTCATGTTTGAAACCCAAAACCACTTCTCTTCATGCATGCTTGACTTCATAAGACATAGTTTAGGGTTAGGGGTAGATACATGATTTTTCTGGTTTGAACATGTCTAGACCTTGATTATCAATTTGAATGCTTACTATATGACATAAGAAGGCTATGTGCTTTGGTTTTTCATTCTTACGATTTTTTTCTTAATTTTTATGCCCATTCGAATCTTGGTCAAATCCCAGGTTTGACCAAGATTTAAACAAGTTTAAAACATGACAATGAAAAGGTAATCAATCCTGGATCCTTCATAATTAATAAGTTAGTCTATTTAAAATGAAGCTTTTGGGAGGTTTTTGAAATTTTTGTGTTTGAAACCAAAAACCACTTCTCTTCATGCTTGACTTCATAAGATAGAGTTTAGGGTTAGGGGTAGATACATGATTTGTATTATTTGAATTGTCTTGACCTTATTTATCATCTTTTAAATGCTTACTATATATATGACATAAGAAGACTATGTGCTTTAGTTTTTCAATTTTCTGATTTTTTAATTTTATGCCCATTTGAATCTTGGTCAAATACTAGGTTTGACAATGATTTAAACAAGTTTAAAATATGAAAATGAAAAGATAAGCATGGATCCTTCTTAGTCACTCTAAAATAAAGCTTTTGGGTGGTTTTTGAAATTTCCATGTTTGAAACCCAAAAGCACTTCTCTTCATGCTTGACTACATAAGACAGAGTTTAGGGTTAGGGGGTAGACACATGATTTTTCTTGTTTGAATATGTCTAGACCTTGTTTATCAACTTTAATGCTTACTATATGACATAAGAAAACTATGTGCTTTGTTTTTTCATTTTTTTATTTTTTTGGAATTTTGATGCACATTTGAATCTTGGTAAAATCCTAGGTTTGACCAAGATTTGAACAAGTATATAACATGAAAATGAAAAGGGAAGCATGTATCCTTCTTAGTCACTCTAAAATGAATTTTTTGGGAGTTTTTTGAAATTTCCATGTTTGAAACCCAAAACCATGCACTTCTCTTCATGCTTGACTTCATAAGATAGAGTTTAGGGGTTTGCGGATAGATACATGATTTGTCTAGTTTGAATAAGTCTAGACCTTGTTTATCAACTTTAATGCTTACTATATGACATAAGAAGACTATGTGCTTTCGTTTTTCATTTTTCTATTTTTTTTATTTTATGCCCATTTGAATCTTGGTCAAATCCTAGATTTAACCAGGATTTAAACAAGTTTAAAACATGAAAATGAAAAGGTAAGCCTTGATCCTTCTTAGTCACACTAAAATGAAGCTTTTGGGATGTTCTTGAAATTTCCATGTTTGAACCCAAAACGACTTCTCTTCATGCTAGACTTCATAAGACAGAGTTTAGGGGTTAGCGGGTAGATACATGACTTGTCTAGTTTGAATAAGACTAGACCTTGTTTATCAACTTTAATGCTTACTATATGACATAAGAAGACTATGTGCTTTGGTTTTTCATTTTTCTATATTTTTATTTTATGCCCATTTGAATCTTGGTCAAACCTATATTTGACCAGGATTTAAACAAGTTTAAAACATGAAAATGAAAAGGTAAGCCTTGATCCTTCTTAGTCACACTAAAATGAAGCTTTTGGGATGTTCTTGAAATTTCCATGTTTGAAACCCAAAACGACTTCTCTTCATGCTAGACTTCATAAGACAGAGTTTAAGGTTTAGGGTTATAGATACATGATTTGTATGGTTTAAATATGTATAGACCTTGTTTATCAACTTGAATGCTTACTATATGGCATAAGAAAACTATGTGCTTTGGTTTTTCATTTTTCTGATTTTTTTAAATTTTGATGCCCATCGAATCTTGGTCAAATCCTAGGTTTGACCAAGATTTAAACAAGTTTAAAACATGAAAATGACCAGGGAAGCATGTATCCTTCCTAGTCACTCTAAAATGAATTTTTTGGGAGGTTTTTGAAATTTCCATGTTTGAAACCCAAAACCAGTTCTCTTCATGCTTGACTTCATAAGACAGAGTTTAGGGGTTAGGGGGTAGATACATAATTTGTATGGTTTGAATATGTCTAGACCTTGTTTATCAACTTTAATGCTTACTATATGACATAAGAACACTATGTGCTTTGGTTTTTCATTTTTCTGATTTTTAAATTTTAATGCCCATTTGAATCTTGGTCAAATCCTAGGTTTGACCAAGATTTAAACAAGTTTAAAACATGAAAATGAAAAGGGAAGCATGTATCCTTCTTAGTCACTCTAAAATGAAGTTTTTGGGAGGTTTTTGAAATTTCCATGTTTGAAACCCAAAACCACTTCTCTTCATGCTTGACTTCATAAGACAGAGTTTAGGGGTTAGGGAGTATGTAGATACATGATTTGTATGGTTTGAATATGTGTAGACCTTGTTTATCACCTTTAATGCTTACTATATGACATAAGAAGACTATGTGCTTTGGTTTTTCATTTTTCTGATTTTTTTAATTTTCTGCCCATTTGAATCTTGGTCAAATCCTTGGTTTGACCAATATTTAGACAAGTTTCTAGACCTTGTTTATCAACTTTAATGCTTACTATATGACATAAGAAGACTATGTGCTTTGTTTTTTCATTTTTCTATATTTTTATTTTATGCCCATTTGAATCTTGGTCAAACCTATATTTGACCAGGATTTAAACAAGTTTAAAACATGGAAATGAAAAGGTAAGCCTTGATCCTTCTTAGTCACACTAAAATGAAGCTTTTGGGTGGTTTTTGAAATTTCCATGTTTGAAACCCAAAAGTACTTCTCTTCATGCTTGACTACATAAGACAGAGTTTAGGGTTAGGGGGTAGACACATGATTTTTCTTGTTTGAATATGTCTAGACCTTGTTTATCAACTTTAATGCTTACTATATGACATAAGAAGACTATGTGCTTTGGTTTTTCATTTTTCTGATTTTTTTATTTTCTGCCCATTTGAATCTTGGTCAAATCCTTGGTTTGACCAATATTTAGACAAGTTTAACACGTGAAAACGAACTGATAATCCCATTTGTTGACTCATTTAACTAGTTAATCCCATTTGTTGACTCTCTGTTGACCAGGCACTTGAGGTAAAACTGAGTATATTGCACTAGCCAGTATTAGTACTCAAGGGGAAAACCGAGCACACAAAAAATGCTACAGTATAAGACTCGAGAGTATATCTAAATTTCCAGGGTTAGACTCGAGTACGCGTGTTGCGGTGCAGAAGTGGAAGACGTGCAATTGTTGACGGGTACTGACGCGAGTCGCGGTGCAGAAGTCGAAGACGTGCAATTGTGGACGCGTGTCGCGTTGCAGAAGCCCAAGACGTGCAGACGTTAAATGGTGGACGCGTAGGACGCGGGTCGCATTAACCACCCCTCGCCTTTATAGACGCCTCCTCGCACTATCTCTGTCACTCTCACTCGCTCATGCAACGCCGCCTCTCACGTCCCATCATCTTCTCCAAAGCAAAAACCCTCTCCCTCTCTGCAGGCGAGATGGACATGGAGAATGCGAATCCCATCGTCCATGACGCCGTCGGCTCCAAGCGCGACGCCTCCCTCTTCGACGTCGTCCCCTCAAAGGCCGTCGCCGCCGCCGGTGGCGGTCGTATCCCGCCGGGATGGGACCCCTATGAGCCGGTGCCGTACATCTCGCCTCCGAACCCCTACGACACCTTCATGGACGACCCATGGAACGAGGTAACTATGGTTTGCTCCCTTTTTTCTTCGCCCATTCCTTTTTTAACCCTATTTTTGCTGGTTCCCTAGTAACTATTAGTGCCGATCTGTAGATGCATGGTTGAGTATTGGGTTAATATTTGCGCCGATCGATTTTATTCCATTTTGCTTTGATCCCTTCTTGATTTCGTTTAAGATTTGGAGTTCGGCCGTTCGGTTAATTTATGCAAGTAATAATGGGATCTCAATCAGTTAATTTATGGGATCTCAGTCAGTTATTTTATGCAGGAATCAAAAGATATCAACCGTTTAATTTTGCAAATATTCTGGAATCTGTTCAAAATCAGATCTGGAATCTGTTTCTTTGCCTATGATGAATCGTTGGGCACAAATTTTTACAGAGTGGGTTCAGCGAACCATTGCTGTGTACAAATCTGTTGTGCATGAGCTATGGTTCGCTAACACCATCCCTGTAGACATATAATCGTGTCCACTCTAACTGAGGCTGGCTCTGTTTTTCCTTACTTTGTTATCATGCACGTTAGTCATCGTTGCATCTCATTCACTAATAGTTCCCGTTTGATATGGATCAGCTGTCTGGCAGCGACGTCGGCAGCGACGACGAGCACCATGACGTCAAGACTCGCCAGGTGCTGCGGAGGCTGCAGGTCGGCCAGTACGTCTCCTACTTCGCCAAGGGTGTCTACAGGTGCCCCTTCTGCACTAGGAGGCTCGGCCGCACTGACTTCAACTGCCTCCTCACGCATGCCGAGAACATCGGCAACACCAACCCCAAGGTCGGCGCGTCGGTGAACCCCCACTCCTTCCGCGCCAAGCACATGGCGCTCGGCATGCACCTCCGCAGCATCCAGCGGGTGGAGATCTCCGCCGGGCGCATGCCTCCGCTCAAGCCCAAGGCTCCCAAGGGGAGCAACAAGTGGAGGCAGATGGGGTAGGCGGAGTCCCGGACGTGTGCTGCTGCTGCTGCAAAGCAGCTTCTATTTTGTTGTTAGCTAGGGATCCCTTGTTGTTATGTTGTTAGTATGATGGTGTTGTGAAGAACCTCGAACCTGTTGGCTGCTGTGTATGCAGCTTATTATCTAGGGAGGGATCCCTATTATCTATCCCTATTCTACTGGAGTATATTTTGTTGGCCCTACTTTGTTTTCTCGATTTACTATTACTGCGAATTTGTCGTACGGAGTACATTACCCTGGAGATTTGCTTCTAGATTTAACTACATACATATGGACCAGAGGGAGTACTAGATTTGCTGCCATATTGGGCAAACAACGAGGGCCAAAAGGCACAAATAATTGAAGAAAGACAGAAATGCAAGCTTCTCTAGATTTGATACTTTTGGTTAATAAAGACAAAGAGACAGAGGGGGAAAAGGTGCTCTTAAAAATGCCAATTCGCGCCGAGAGAGACAGAACCCAGCTCCTGCTCACGTACAACCAAACGCGGTCTCGTCCTGTCCCACGCGGTCCCTTTCTACTAGCCCCACACGTCAGCACGGAACGGTCAACTAAACTGGAATCCTCCCGTCTGAGCTCCTTCTGCGGGTAACAAATAAGGGCTTGGCGAAAACTGAGGAAAAACATAAGGCAATCTTATTGACTAATATAGCTGTTTAATTAATAAAAGGATTAGCTACAACGTGCTCAGTTTGCCCATTTATTAAGGTATAAGACTGGCAGGAGAGAAAGTAATCGCTAGTTTCCTCATTTTGCCCCTGCATGCTCGCACGATTAAAGCTCCTTCCGCACGCGCTGGACTCCTCGTTTCCTTAAACCTCCTCGTTTCTCGGGATAGACCAACAGTTTTTCAGGATCTTGGGGTTTTTTTTTGACAATCAATACCACATATATTCATAGCAAAAATAGTACATGGTAGAGGGCTACATGACGACTAGATATATCACCAAAAAGGGTGATGCATGTCTCCTTCACCAAAACAGCTGAAACAAGCAGTACACGGACGCAAGTACACCACCATAATAATACTACTACATTAACACAAGTACGAGTAATAAAGTAAGAGTACTACTCCCTCTAATCTAATTTAAACCAAAATAAAACTTAAACTTCATCCTAAATTTGAACTAGTGCCTCGTCCTCGTTCTTCGCTCATTTTCTGATCCAAGACGGCGCAGAGTGCCAGAGTGCATGGCACGGAACTCTTCATCGGTGGCATGCCATGGGCATGTCACCGGATGCATGATTTTTTTCGCAATGTTTTAAATTTGAATTTAGGCCGCATGTCACACGGTGACATGGAAAAGGTGCATGTCACCTGGTGGTGGTAGGCAACTACCCTTATTTACGGCGGCGTAGGCGACTGGACGCCGCGTGGCCAGCCGCTGCCTCGTGGCCGCCTCGGTTTCCACGCGGGAGACCATTAAACGCCGACGACCAACCTTCCCGCGTCACGGTTAGCGACTATGACTATAAGGGCAAAACGCTAAACTCTCTCGTTCCATTCACTTTCTTCCTCTCTCCACCTAACAAACATTTGTTCGTCGCTCTCTCCTCCAGCAATGTCTTCAAAATTCAGGTCGTCGGCGGTCAAGTACGCGGAGAAAAAACGCCGGCTCGAAATTTCGAGAGACGCTTCCAGAAACCAAGTGGGCTCGCCGTCGCCGCCGCCGCCGCCGAAACGCGTCCGTGCTGTGCTCACCGGGTTAGTTTCCTTCGCCATGTACTTTCGTTTCTTCTTGCCCGGGCTCAAGCTCTTTAAGAGTCTCTATGGTTATACATCTTAAAGGGTTGGAAGTTCCAACGACGCCCCTACTGCACCAACTTCCACGACCAAGGAATCATCGTCGTCCGATGATTTCAACCCGGCCCTACCCCGGCGAAATGAGGTAGCACCAACTTCTTCTTCTTCTTCTTCTTCTTCTTCTTCTTCCTTTGCGCTTACTTGCTACCGATGATTTCGCCCTGAAGGAAGCGGCGCCGACTATCGACACCACTGTCGCCATCTTGATGGAAAAAAACGAGGAGCTCAGCTTAGAGTGTGATCGCCTCCGAGACGATTTGGCTGCCAAGAAGAAGAATTCGAAAACTCTTGTGGAGCTCATTTGCAGCCTTCGAAATGAGCGCGATATGTTGAAGAACGAGCTGATTAAGCAGAAAGCATCAGCGGAGAAAGCCAGCAGCATACTCAAGACTGTGTGCCTCGACAGAGACAAGTCTGATATAGAGTACAAAATCCTTCTTCAGGATAAAGTACAGCTCCAAAAGTTGAACCTTGAATATGCTGACATCGCCATCCTTGCCCTTCTCGAGAGGCAGAAGGCACAAGATAAGTTGATGCACCTGATGTTGGAGAGCTGCAGTGAAAGAGAAGAGACATTGAAAGAAGTGAGCAGTTTGGTGGGATACATGAGTGACGTCGGGCGTACTTCGCAGAATCCGCCCCGGCTGAGCTCAAATTCCAGCGGAACCAGCTTTCAGCAATGCATGTTAGGCGCACCTACAACTTCTACTCATTGATTAGAGGTCGCACGACATGGCATTTTCCCTCGAAATAGTAGTACTGTACTAATAGTTGTACTACTTAATATCTACCTTTTTGTAAAATAATTTCTTACATGTATTAGAAACTACCCCTCTCGTTTCTGGATGCACCCGGGACATTGTCATCCGGCCCTCTTCTGGACAAACCCCCTCGGGAAGGGCGGTATATTTTGCACATTTCGCTACTAGTACTTCTAATTCCACCGCTTATTTTTCTAATCCGTTAAATCGTTAATTGGATGACCAACTGATGGAAGCTGCGATAGATTAGACCAACAAGTGGTGAATTGTGCAAAAGATATGTCCGTGTTTTATGCAAAAGAGTGATATGGGGATCTGGTGGAATCTTGAATTTCCTCTTCAGTGGTAGGCATGCTTCACTTATAGCTGGAGTACATTGCGGACCTGGTGCATTTCGTCAGTACCGATCAGCTATTTTTGCTTATCCGGGAAGAAAAGGTAGTACTAGCCTTTTCTGTGAGATGTCTTTTCAGTGCTACGGAGTTGTCTGTTCACTGCTTGCTTTGTCTGTCGGTGACTTTGCCAAGCTGACTTTGCCATGACTTTGGGTGACTGATATGTGGACCACAGTTGTAAGTGACTCAAAGTCACTGACTTTGGGGACTCGTGAATGCTTCGTATATTTCTGACGGTTTCTGAATTATGTACTCCGTACAAATTTTGTAATATTGGTCAAACTAGTTTTGACCAGGGTTTGTGTAGGGTGTTTTTTTTTGGTTGGTCCAAATGGTGTTGTGTGGTCCAAATGTGATGTATCATCACACCACCATGTGCCCCCCTCCCCCCACCCCACCCCTAGGTTTTGGTAATGCCATTCTGATACATGCTTCTTAGAAGGAGTACATTTTTTCCGTTAGGGCATGACAATTTTGAAAAATTCAAAAAAAAATGGGAAGACAGAATGGTAACATCATTTTCCATGTGATGATGCACCCCTGTGCCAAATTTTGGTTCATTTTAAGAATGTAAGGTGACAAATTACTCGAGGAAGCTAGTTGGAGTAGACGGGCATGATCGGATTGGCATAGGCGATTTATTTTTTGAAGGATGTTATTTTTCATAGACAATATCTGACACAAAAAATAAAATGTTAAGGTCTCATATTATTCTGAATGATTTTGAATTACTTATGACGTTTGGAAGTATTGGTATACATGAGTCCCAGATGAAGTTAAATGGTCCAAAAAAAAGTTTCGTACACGTCTCCCAGAAAGTGGAAAGTCGAGTACATGCATGACTTCACGCGTCCACTACTGGATACAGGGGGTCGGAGGCTATAACATAATCGGCCTCATCATCTCTCGCGAGCTCGTCCTCTCCACTCCCCCAACTTGCCTCCCCCACACTGTGAAAACCCCCATCCACTCACCGCACCTCTGAGGCATCGACTTTCCCGTTTCCAACCACAACAGCATGAAGATAGGTATTGCATACGAGGCGGAGCAATAGGCGACCGCCCACGCAGAGGATGCCTCTACGGTAGTGGCCTTCGTGGTGGGTGAGGCTTCACCGGGCACCCAAGCCGCTCGTCTCCTCTGCTTGTCGGATTCTTCAACCTCGGTCGAAATGGGCATCCTAGCCGTCACGACGGGTGAGGCTTCACCGGGCACCCATGCCGCTCGTCTCCTCTGCTTGTCTGGTTCTTCGACCTCGGTCGAAACGGGCGTCCTGGCCGTCGAGCAGAAGGTGGATACCAACGTTGTTTATCCCGCCGAAGATGTGCACGGCGTTGCAGGCCACCACGGCGAGGTCTTCCTAGGCCCGATGCTGGACGCGAACCTCGACCCCTTCGATGATTTCGGCCCAAACGTTCAGTTCCAGGAGGATGTTGAGGGTGATGACGAGGAGGTACTTCTCTTTTACCGAAACTGTCCCAACCCTCTTTGTGTCATATTGCTGTTCACATGGTTTGCACGAGCCTGGTTCTTGATTGATTTGATATCCTACCTTGTTCTTGTAGATGTAATTGATTCTACGATTCGTAAGATCAGATTCTAGTTTAATTTCGACTAATCTGCCATGTAGTCATATAATCAATTTATGTGTTCATACTTAGTGGACTTGCAATTGTTGTGGCTAATGTTCATGGTTGTTCATAGGGTTTCTCATGATTTATTACGATTTCTTCTGCCATTTACTTGTTCTACACATTTAATTTTAGGGTTTCTAAGGTTTGATTATGTTAGTGGAGTATTTATTCGATCTGTCATAAAAACTTGATTATGTAGTACTTAATAATTCATAGGAGTATTCTGATGACATGGACAACAACAAGGTGCGCAGGGACCGGAAAAGCCGCTATGTTCTCAAGCGGCTGAAGGGTGGTGAAATTCGTTTCTGCATACGCGCGGGGAGCTATTTTGCCCATTATGTGGCAAATTTCTCTAGAAGGACATCCACAGCCTGATCCAACATGCGATGGGTGTAGGCCTAAGTACATAGGGGGAAACACCGCCCTGCAACCAAGGCCAAGTACGCATCATATGGCCTCTTCCTCCAGAATTACGTCTTGCCTAGCTTGCTCCACGTCAACGCCCCTGCTGCTGGCCCTCATGCTCCTGGTCATGTTTAAAGTTCATATGTGTAATCTTAATCCCTTTGGAAGTTCAGCATTAAACTCTACTAGTACAACCGTGGTGGTCTTGTGATGTAGTACTCTTTTGATGCATTTGTGATGTAGTAGTACTTTTTTTTGAAATGATATAGTACTATCTAAGAAAAGTACTCCCTCCGATTCACATTCATTTCACATCAAGAAATATGGATCAGAGCGAGGGAGTAAATTAAACATGGCATCTCGTGCATGAAGCTTGACATATCGATCAGGTTGGCTAGAATAGCAATACAATGTTGCTCATTAGGCAAATGCATGCCATGTACGATAGTATACATCCAGTAAAGAAGTCTATACTGACATAAAAAAACTACTTTGGGGATGAGAGTCAATTGGGGCATCTACAATATAGAAAATCTTGCTCGTAGATGATTTTGGCTAAGAGGGTTTTACTCACATTACACGTGCCACTTTCCTTGTCTGCAAAACAAGTTCCAATAAAGGGAGAGGAAAGAAGAGGGTATTGTGGGCGAGATTGAACACCTTTTTTATGTGTTAATCTGAGGCCTCGTTTAGATGAGGATTTCGACTTATGCCTAACAGCTCAACACATCCACAAATAACTCTGCTTGCGCACACCACCGTTCATTAAAAATAACAATATTAGCTCGCAAGATTAAGAACAAAGTGAATTTAAGTAACTTGGTAAGCTTTTCAAGCAATATATTCAGAGAAAGAGCACACATGTTCGGCTCAAAATAATCATAAGAGAAGAACAATAAATCTAAGACACCACATGGATTCATACCTTGAGTCGACGCTGGCTCGTAGAAGGGCGGCCGCGCCTCGAGGATGCCGGGGACGTCTCCACCTCGGTCTCACTTGTGACTGCTTATCGGCGGGTGGTGCGCCGCGCCATGTAGAAGATCTATCAAGAGATGAGAGCCCGATGACGCTACCGACGCCTCAACCTTGATAGCACCGACTTGTTGCTCCGCACCGAGATGCGCCACGTGCAAGATTTAGCGGATGCACTAATTTTAGAGATATGTCATGATCATTGTAACAAATTTCAACGTGATGATGATTTGATCTTGTACTCGGCCTTGAACATAAGAACTAGTACAATCTCACCTTTTTTTATCATTATCCTTTGCGAGATTTAGCGGTTGCGCCAAATTCAGAGAAATATCATGATCATGGTAACACAATTTTCAATATAATGATGATTTGATGTTGCACTCGACCTTGAACATAAGTACTAGTACGGTCTCACAAATTTGTATCATTATACTTTGCAAGTTTTAGTGGATGCGCCCATTTTCAGAGGTAGATCATGATCATGGTAAGTTGGTAACAAATTTTCAACGTGATGATGATTTGATTTTGCACTCGGCCTTGAACAGAGGTACTAGTACGGTCTCATAATTTTTTATCATTATACTTGGACGGTGGCCAAATTCAAAATCTCATAGCGGCAAAACTTCCCGCCCACAAAATACAAAAATTTCACACGCTTCCAAATTCCCATTCTACCCCTGTGGAGATGGCAGCAAAGTCGGTTGGTGGGGGGGTCTGCCCGTCATTTTTTGGATCACCACCTCCCTAGCCCGGAAACCCTCCCAAAAAAATTCATTTCCCTCAGACCACCCACCGGAACTTCCCAAGTCCCTCTCTCCCACCTCCACGACCACCGCACCGGAACATCCCCGCCGGACTTCCCTGGCCTACCCGAGCCCTCGCGATCCTCGTCATCCGGCTGCCTGCCGGAGCCGCTTCATCGACGCCGTCATCAACCGGACCGGATCATCCCCGCCGAACCTCGAAACCATATGCTCATCCAGCAGTCTACCGCAGTCGCTTCAGCTGCGGTATCGTCCACCCCCGGAGCCGCTTCGCCGGATCCGTCGTCCACCGCATCGGATCTTGCTCACCGACACCGCTGTGCATGAACCGGATCTGCTTCACCGGCGCAGTGCATGATCTAAACTCTTCTACTGTCGCTTTTCTATTGCTTGCCTGCAAGTTCTTGTTTAATCTTGGGGGAACCTATTTGTGCTAACGACGCGCCGTTACGTCTTTGCAGATTAGATGAGTAACCATGAAGTGTAATGGCCGTCTCTCCAACCCCAAGTAGCACATGTAGCGTACTTCATCACCGGATCTATCAACCCCAGGAAGATCTGCTGTGACTCCCACAGAGTGCTTCTCCTAATGTAAGTCCCTTGTTTTAGCGCCATGTTCTGGGTTCAGATGCTTGTTTGTCTGAAGCTCTTTTAGTTCATTCCTAGCTATGACCGTAACACGTTGCTATTTTCTACTTCATTGCTAACTTTAAGCGATTGAACATTTTGGTTTGCATTCCCTGCTCTGTAGATGTAGCCATCATAACTTCTATCTTGCTCAGTCGTTGTTACAAAAATTATACTGTAGGTATTATAGTAACATCCTGCTATTATTTAGTTCATGGCCAATTTTAAGTAATTGCACATGTTGGTTCGCATTCCCTGCTCTATAGCTTTTGGCATCGTAACTTCTATATTTGGTTTACATTCCCTGCTCTGTAGATCTAGCCATCATAACTTTATCTTGCTCAGTCGTTGTTACAAAAATTATGGCCTGCTACTATGTTGTTTGTGCCAATTTTTTACTCCATGAACATGTTGGCTTGCATTCCCTGTACTACAGGTGATGCCATTGTTTTGTATCTAGTTCATTGTAAGCTAACAAAGTAAGGACTTAGTTTGGCATGCTATCACTCTGCTATCTAGCCTGTAGTACAAATAAACTTGTCATACTACTAGATAATAATTTTGCGTGCCATCTTGTTCTTCAAAAGCTGCATTATTGACTTGTTTCTCTGACTTGGCATGACGCTCACATATGGAAAGCTGAACATATTGGTTTGCATTCCCTCTTATACAAGTTCACAGGTGATCCCACTATATTCTGTATCTGGTCCATCCTAAGCTCCAGCATTAACTATCCTCCATGTGTTGCTCATTACAAGTTTATATCCCGAAACATCTTGATTTGCATCCCCTTCACTATAAGTTCAGGAGTATTATTTAGTTCACGGCCAAAATGAAGTAATTGCACTTGGCACATGTTGGTTCACATTCCCTCCTCTTTAGCTTTTGCCATCGTAACTTCTATTTTTGGTTTACATTCCCTGCTCTGTAGATGTAGCCATCATAACTTCATCTTGCTCAGTCGTTGTTACAAAATTTATAGCCTGCTACTATGTTGTTCATGCCAATTTTGTACTCCCTGAACATGTTGGTTTGCATGGGACTCGACAGTAGTAAGTCTGCTGTTTCATTCTAACATGCTCTGTTATATTGGCTGTTGGTATGCGGCATGCACTCTTTGTTTGCTTATTGTGCGCATTACAATGATCTTGTTATAACGACGAAATGATGAGTTCCAAATTCTTTGCCAAACAATATTGTAGTGTCTTTGCCTTTCCATTGTTGCTGTCTTAACTTGTAATGTCTTTGTTTCAGATATAGGTGCTGCATGGACAACTTAAAAGATTGCCGGATCGCTTCATTGTATTGCTAGGTTTAATTACCATTCAATTTCTCTGGGTTCTGTAATATTTTTTTCAATGCCTTGCAGCTGATGTAATATTTAGTTAGTTTTTATAGTTCTTTCGCGCATTTTTTCTTTGGTCCTTGTGGTAAGTGAGGCTATCCGACAGAAATCAATGCTGCGTAAATATTCTCAGTATCTAAATCACGAATTCCCATCCCTTAAACGGCCCAATTAAGCGAAATCACATATGTGCCTGCCCGCAAAATCCTAAAGCGCATATTATGCCGGCATATAAACAACAACTAAACGGGCTGGCCCACTTCTTGGGCCAGCCCATTTGATTTACTGGACCCCACACACTAATTGGGCTGGCCCACTTGCTTTAAGGTGGACCCCACCACCTGGGCGCCCACTAATTAGTTGGGCCAGCCCATTTGCTTTTTTGTGGACCCCACATAATAAATGGGCCGGCCCTTTAAGAGGAAAGTGGGACCCACCTGTGTTTTTGGCCCGGCCCACTATCTTGTTGGGCCGGCCCACTTGCTATATGGTGGACCCCACATACTAGTTGGGCCGGCCCTTTAACAGGAAAGTGGGACCCACATGTGTTTTTTGGCCCGGCCCACTATCTTGTTGGGCCGGCCACTTGCTATATGGTGGTCCCACATACTAAATGGGCCGGCCCTTTAAGAGGAAAGTGACCCACTGTGTTTTTGGCCCGCCCACTATCTTGTTGGGCCGGCCCACCGCTATATGGTGGACCCCACATACTAATTGGGCCCCTTTACCAGGAAAGTGGGACCCACCTGTTTTTGGCCCGGCCCACTATCTTGTGGGCCAGCCCACTTGCTATATGGTGGACCCCACATACTAAATGGGCCGGCCCTTTAACAGAAAGTGGGACCCACTGTGTTTTTGGCCCGGCCCACTATTTTGTTGGGCCGCCCACTTGTCGTATGGTGGACCCTACAAACGAAATGGGCCGACCCTTTAACTGGAAAGTGGGACCCACCTGTGTTTTTGGCCGGCCCACTAGCTTGTTGGGCGGCCACTTGCTATACGGTGGACCCCACACACTAAATGGGCGGCCCTTTAACAGAAAGTGGGACCCACTTTTTTGGCCCGGCCCACTTGCTTCTTGGGCCGGCCCAGTTGCTGTAAGGTGGACCCCACATGTTAAATGGGCGGCCCATTTAAGTTTTGACCAGTCAACCTTAGAGGTTAGGCCCGGCCCACGTAACTAATGGACCAGCCCAGCTATATAGTTGACCGGTCAAACTATGTCATCTGGCCCGGCCCGCTTAAGACGTGGCAGGCCTCGTGTGGGCCTACCATCTACCACGGGGTTTCAGCCGTTAACGCCGTTAATCAAGTCTGCCACGTGTCAGTTTGCATGACGTCGCAGTCAACGGGCTCCCGAAAACACTTCCGCAACGGTCCGATTTTCCGTGGCGGAAGGGCGCCCAAGCGCGACGGACCGAAAAAATCGTCGTTGGACTTTGCCTGACGCAGTTTACACAACGGAACCCATATCGTCGGGTTAGGCCCATAGGCGACGAAAAATACCCCTTAGCGGACGATTTTGAGACGTTGTCTATCAGAACTTTTCTTGTAGTGTATGCAGCCCTGATGAGTGATAGCATTGAAGATGTAACAGAGCTTAGACTATGGTCGCTTGAGAAAATTAAAGAGAACAAAGCCAAGGTAGCTCGTGCATATAATAAGAAGGTGAGACCAAATGAATTCCACGTTGGTGATCTGGTATGGGAAGCTGTATTGCCATTGGGAACCAAGGATGCAACATATGGTAAATGATCTCCAAATTGGCACGGGCCGTACATGGTCGACCAAGTTTTAAAGGGCAATGCATACATGCTCGAGGAGCTGAATGGTGTGAAGTTCCCAGTGGCTGTCAATGGCCAACATCTCAAGAAGTATTTCCCAAGCATGTGGGATGATGGATAGTAAAATATGGAGGCCGATGCATGAAATCGGCCAGTAAATTTTTTTTGACAGTGAAATATGGGGCCGATGCATGAAATCGGAAAGAAAAAATATATATGTGCAACAGATGCTAGGCAGCCGATGCGCAGACATTGACTTTAGAATAAAACGATGCGCAGTCTATCGACTTTAGAGGTACAAAGTATTACAGCTGTGTCAAGTTACTATTTGGATTTGGGGAATGTCTGCTTGGACCTGTCTAATTGGGTAATTGAGTTTGGCCTTATTGGCGTTTGAGTGAAAGACCGATGCGTTGCTATCGGTTCTTTGTGCGAAGAATCAAATTTGACGATCGGAAGAATCAATTGTACAATCGGAAAATCAAATTGGAGAAGCCTTTTTCATTGATTGAAAGGGAGATTTTACAATAAGAGCCGATTGCTCTCAAAAGGATGATCTGGTGCCTAATGCACTACTACTAGTCCTATACTAGTCCTTAATCTAAGGGCCGGCGCCGCCTCTTGTGCCTGCCTCGTTGTCGCCGTCCGCGCATTGCCGGGCCGTTGCTGGCGACGTCCTCGTCGCGTCAGTGAAGCTCGCCGGGGCTTCTGTTCTTCATCATCGCTGCCGCCATCATCCTCCGACCCGCGCGGAAGCGCTTCATTGCCGGCACTGTGAGGAGGTTTCATCCTCCGCTCGTCTTCCTCGTCTGAGGAGAGGCCCGCATCCTGAGAAGAGGTCGCGCCGCCCCTTCCTCCAAAGCCCCGTCCACGAGGAAGTGGAGGTCATCCTCCCCGCGGCCGAGGAGTCGTCGTCCTCGTGCTCGACGGAGAAGTCCCAGCTTCTCGTCCCACCACTCGCTGGCTCGTACGCCCTTATCGGGTCGACTCCGCATCGGCTCACTCGAGGAGGAGGACTGGAAAGAGAGACCTGAGGAGGCAGAGGAAGGGGGTTTTTCGAGTGCTAATGCAGGAAGAGAATGAGGAAGCGAACGCTCGGCATGAGTTTAAATAAAGGGGATATAGTGGAAGATGATTCAATGTTGTGGCAGTTTCGAGGATGCGGTGCCAAAACTGTCAAATCGTGCAGGGAGAAGTTGAGAAGGCAAGGCATCATGATGAAAAGGTATCAGAGCGGTTCTGCTCTCCAACGCATGACCCGATGAAGAAAACAGAGTGGTTTTGGAATTATTATTGCCAAAACCAGGGGGGCATGTGTTATCACCAGATTTTGGCCAACCAAGATGGGCCGTAATTGAAATGGGCTTGTGGATATGTACATGAAGTCTCTCAATCTGCCTCGTAGAGTTTGGGCTAGATTGCCCGTGTATATGTACATTATGGTAGATTGCATCTTAGTTTAGAATTAAGAGATAGAGTTTGGTCGTATACGACTAGGTTTATTCCAAAGATAGAAAGTCCACGGACTATAAATATGTACCTAGGGTTATTGAGAAAGGAGGACGATCACGTTCACAACAAACACAATCTAGGCGCATCGCCACCCCTTGTTTCGAGGGTTTCTTCCGGGTAAGCATCATGCTACCTAGATCGCATCTTGCGATCTAGGCAGTATCGGTTTATTCGTTGTTTGTGTTGCTCGCTGAAGCGTTGTTGATGGCGAGTAGCACTATTTATCATAGATGTTTTAGGGTCTCATCGATGCTTTTCTCGACATGTTTAATTAGCTGTTGTCCCTGAATCTCTAGCTGTCCTTGCACCTATCTGTGTAAGGGCAAGAACCTCGTTTCGTCTTTATTTAGTAGATTTGATCTGTTTTAGTTGTTCCTTGTTCTTCAAGGATTAGCTTGATAGTTAGGCCTTGCAAACGGGTTGAACGATCCAGTAGTGCGTAAGGTATGGTTTGCCGATCCAAGAAGGGATATTCTAGGGTTAGTTTTCTGCTATCTTACGTATCTGCCAGGCTCAACTACATGTAGGATGTTCCGGTTATGTGGTGAAAGCCCTAAACTGTCGAGATCGACTTAGCTTAGCATTGATAAAGCAGGATCCCCATGTTATCATAGATCCAATATGAATCAGGGGTTAATCGGCTCTTTGAGCCGATTCGCAGGGTAACCTGAGAGCCGATCGAGGCTCATTTAATGTTTACGTGTCTGCCATGCAGAGACTAATCGAAGCAATCCAACACCTTCCCGACCAGTATAAGTCAGGTGGCACGCCCTAACCGCCGTCGTGTGTCGAGCATTGCGGGCCGTCGCCCGAGGGACCAGGGCCCACCAGCAGTCCTGGGAGCCTCCCGGCCTTCCATGTTGCCCGTCGCTGCTCGCCGTGGGTTTTGGCAATGAAGGAAATAGAGCGAACTTGTGACGCGTCGAGATTTGCAAAGAAACCTCATTCTTCTGCAGAACTGATGCCTATCCCGTTGTCTTGGCCCTTTGCTCAATGGGGTCTCGATATGGTGGGAAAATTACACAAAGCTTCGCCAGGAGGATATGAGTATATGCTCGTTGTTTCGCAAATTTACCAAGTGGATAGAAGCAAAGCCGATAAATTCACCGGACGGCGCGTCGGCAATCAAGTTTGTGAAAAGCATTGTTTTTCGATTTGGAGTCCCTCATAGCATCGTCACAGACAATGGCAGTAATTTCACATCCAAGGAGTTCAAAGCGTATTGCGCAGAAGTGGGCATTAAATTGAGTTTTGCGTCTGTCGCACATCCACAAACCAACGGTCAAGTCGAGAAAGCCAATGGCATCATCTGCAATGGTATCAAGAAGCGCCTGTTAGGACCGTTGGAAAAAGCTCGACATACTGGCCAGAGAGTTGCCAAGTGTGTTGTGGAGCATCCGAACAACACCAAATACAGCGACACAGGAGACGCCGTTTTGTTCCATGGAGCTGAAGCAGATTGCCGATAGAAATAGAGCATGATTCTCCAAGAGTTACAGAATATGATGAAGAAACTTCGAGAAGAGCTCTAGAGGATGATGTCGATGCACTCGATGAGGCTCGAGATGAAGTGTTGTCACACGTCGCCAAATACCAACAGACCTAAAAACTACATAGTCATATTACCAAGGCCTTTCCAAGTCGGAGATTTGGGTTTACGACTCAATCAAAAGCCATGAAAAACTCGAGTCGCCGTGGCTTGGACCTTACATCGTCACAGAAGTAATTGAAGGAGGAGCATACAGAATCAAGGACAAGAAGACGGGGATCACTGAGCCAAATCCTTGGAACGTGGCGCAACTCAGTCGTTTTTACGCTTAGAAGCCGAAATATAGTCTCCTTTGTAAACATACAATGTACTGAAACGCCCGCGAGTTTTCAGACGCACTCTTTTCCTTTTTGGGGCACCGAGTGGGGCCGGAAAAGGTTTTTTATGAGGCGGGCTCGCGGTGCTGCAATATAATAAAGATAGTGGAATTATATATCTTTTCGACAGGCTCGGGGGATCGCGCCCACAAAAATAGTACACTCAATATAATTTATCTTGCCTTGGGACAACCTCGCATTATAAAAAGAAAACATCGCCATCAAAACGCCCGGGGGCTTGACATTGAAAAACAAAAATCTAGTGACTTTACAATATAGATTATGTCTACAACACACAGATACAATTCTTGGGGCAATAAATCTTCAAGGGTTGCCCAGATATTATCTATCGTCAACCGTTCATTATTTATAGCGCGAGTGCTATGTTCAGCATAGCTACCCTTCACGAAGAATTCGGCGTCCATCCGAAGAAGCTCATCCATCATATCTTCGGCAACAGGGGTCACAACGTCGTCATACTTGCTGAAGTTCTTTTTCCTCTTCGCCATCTTGGCCAGGCACTTTGGAACAACTTGACCCACATCTAATTTTGGGTAGCAGATTTTTATCATAATCATAGCAAACCTTGCGCCAGCATCCAATTGGGCCCGCACAAAGCCGTGGATTCGAGGAGCATCCCGAAATTTTTCCATCAAAGCAGGAAGAGTCTCTGGCATTTTATTGCGCGGGA
Source organism: Lolium multiflorum (assembly GCA_030979885.1). Taxonomy (NCBI): domain Eukaryota; kingdom Viridiplantae; phylum Streptophyta; class Magnoliopsida; order Poales; family Poaceae; genus Lolium; species Lolium multiflorum. The sequence goes on along the minus strand of CM061749.1, from coordinate 220,422,774 downwards.
ACATGGTGCCATAGACCAGAGACAAGGTCCTTGTACAAAAGTCGAGAAATTCGCGAACCTGAAGCGCGCGATCTTGAAACCTGACGATCTGGCGAGTCCGATCAGGTGTGCCCCAAAAATTGGAACCATGATCCCGCGCAAGTCCGAGAAGCGCACTGGATCGAGCCTCAACACGTTCATCTTCGTAGCAGTGTCCAAGAAGGAACCTATTTTTAAAAGAATCAGCATGAAAAGAGGAAGACAAGCAAAAAGAAAAAGAAGCATGACAAAGTTAATGAAGCATACCCCAAATCTCGGTAGCATCGGGATTCTGGAGTGCTATGCCTAGTGAGCCGCGCGCGTGGTGGCATCAACTAGAATGGAGAAGAACAGCACGAGCGTGGGCGAAAGCAATGGGAGCAATGGAGGATTTTTGCAGAGGAACAGAGGTGCGGCGCAAGTGGAAGTGTTGATTGAGGAAGACGATGACCTTATATGCAGGTGCGGTGAAACGACGCACCGTTGGATGAAGAAATTGCGGAGTAGATGGTGTACACGTGGACAAGGGGTAAAAGGTAATTTCATTAAGACGAGAAAATACAGGACCTGCAAGACATGCGCCAAGAAAAGTGGGAGACGTGTGTCTCCACTTGCACGACGTGTCCACTGGATAGGGAATCTGGACCCACGAGGCAGAGAGAGAAGCAGTTTCGCATGTTCCCAATACAGTAATCGTGGCTATCATTAGCAATGATGTCACCTTGGCAATAGAAAAACTTGACTGTGAAGCCTAGTGAGAATGTCGACAACATAAGATTATTTCGAGAGCCTTTGATCAAATACAAGTTTTTGCCCAAATGCTCGGGGCTACTTTAAAAACTTCGAGTATGACAAAATAGAAATGGCGAGAGCCTAAGACCAAATACAAGCATTTGTTCATAGCCTCGGGGCTCCCACGGAGCGCTGGTCGCGCACCCGTAAGATATGAAAAGTCGAGAAGAATTAACAATATAGCGGCAGACGATATTAATTTGTGGAGCCTACAACCAAACACAAGTCCTTGGCTGTAGCCTCGGGCTACTCCCATCGGGAACGCTGTTCGCGTGCCCGATGAAATTATACAAAAATATAGAGAAAGAAAAAGAAGCGAGTATATTTCGAGTTATACAGATAACTCTCCATGTACTCCCATCGGGAAGGCAAAATAAGTCATCAAATATGACTCAATAAAATGTGCTATTCCAACAGCCGAAAAGCACTCGACAATATATTCTCAGAGTGCTAAAAGTCGCGAATAATCTCTGAATGCCGCAAAATTTTGCGAAGGTAAGACCCAGATCCGTTCTGAGCGGCGTGGCACCGTCTCTGACGGCGGTTTGCTACTTTTTCCGTATCAATAGATGCGAAGAAAAATCCTAACGGACGCGTTAGGTACCCGATAAAATATGACTGGGACTTGACAGAATGGTAAGACCACCTGTCGAAGTTTACACCAGTATCCCGAGATCATGTCCAGGGACGTGATCTTGAAGTAGGTTTTTGCGGATTGCCACTAGAGCAGTTAACTAGTACCTGATCCGTCAGATGAACTAGCCCCAACTACCATTATCCCTGTACAATATAGTATTCGCATATCTAAAAGTTATGCAATAAATTCGACAAGATTATTGAATGATTAAAGTTGGAGATTTTTCCTGATTCTTCGAGCAAAATCTCGGGGGCTACTGACATAGGCATCCCCAATGGGCCTGCCAAGATGGTACCCGGGGTTTAATGAAGGCCCAGGACTCGAAGGATAAGAAGATTCGGAAGCCCAATTAGTATTAAGGAAAGATAGATTGTATTAGGAAATATAGAAACTTGTAATCTTACGGGCGGGTACGAAACCTCTCGTACTCTGTAACTTGTGTATTACGAAACCCTCGGCTCCACCTCCTATATAAGGGGGAGTCGAGGGACAAAGAAAGGATCGAACCTATTGTCAACATAACCCTAGTTTTTACAATCAGCGAGTACTTTTCGCTGAAACCTTCGAGATCTACTTGCCCTCTACTTCTAGCAAAACCCTAGTCTACAACTGTAGGCATTGACAAGTTAATCCTTTGTCGTGTAAATGGATTTCAACAATCGGCAAAGAGGCCATTCAGGTTTTTGATGATTCTCCAACACTGTATGGCCAACAAAGCCTGGTTCATTAGCTTTGTATCTCGAACCCGACTCCTCCCAAATCCTTAGGGCTCGCGAGGATGTCCCACGCAGCCAAAGGCACCTTCCTCTTCTCCTCATCTTCTCCCCACCAAAAGTTGCGAACTAGCTTCATATAATCTTCATGGAACCAAAGCAGCAGTTTGAAGATGCTCATGACATGGGTTGGAATGGTCACCAACTTGATGAGTTCATCTTTCGCTCCCATCGAATGAGCTCCGCCCGCTTATTTAACTTTTTGAGAGCCTTTTCTTGGAAGGTTGGAATTTACCTTTGTTCATGCCCCCTGGCGTTGGGTAGCCCAGATATTTTTCTTCAAAGGTATCACGGACACCTCCAGGATCTATCTCACAAGTTGCTGGTTGGGTTCTAGGCAATTCTCACCGAACAAAATGGAGCATTTATTAACACTCAACAGCTTGTCCCGGCCTTTTCAAAAACAGCCAGACTTCTTTATCACACCTGCTTGTTCTGGGTTTGCGCGAAAGAATAACAAACAATCATCAGCAAACATCGATGTGAGATACCGGGATAACTTCTACGATTTTGAACTCCGTAATTTATTGGACGCATGGCATTTTTTATCACCAAAGTGAGGCTTTCAGCAACAAAGAGGAAAAGGTTAGGGAGAGCGGATCTCCTTTCCTTAGGCCTCTCGTTGGAGTGATGTTTTCGGTGCGGTGGTCATTCACCTGGACTATGAGCTTGACAACCGACAAAGACATAACCCAGCCCACCCATTTTTTGTCGAAACCCATTTTGATTAGAGCTCCTTCCAAGAAATCCCACTACCACATAAGCTTTTGACAGGTCTAGCTTGTAGGCACGAAGAATCGTCTCCTTTCCCGGACCTTTGTATAGCGTGGAAGCATTCGAAAGCGATAAGTGCATTATCGTAAACCGTCTACCGGAAGGAAGGCACTTTGGTTTTCCGAGATCAGTCCATTCAGGTGTGGTTTGATCCCGTTGACTAGGCATTTGGCCACGATCTTATAGATTACATTGCACAAAGATATGGGTCTGAAATCCTTGAGGTCAATAGCATCATTTGATTTTGGTATGAGAATTTTTTTGGTCATGTTGAAGTCTACAGGGAAGGTGTCATCGCGGAAGAAATGTTTGATGGCTTCACGACTTCTTTTGAGTAGACCCTTTCTTTGGAAGAACCGCGCCGGCAGTCGTCGGCCCCTGGGATTTTAAAGGCCCTATTTGGAAGAGGGCATTTCCAATCTCATCGTCGGTGAGCTCTTTTAGAAGATCTTGATTAACTGCTTCAAATTCTGGCTGAATCAGCTCTAGCAGTGAAGGTTCAACATCGTGGTCATCGAGTAAAGTTCTGCGAAGAGTTTGCTTGCCATCTCCATAAAGTCAACCTCATTGGTGGTTTCATCCGTCCGACTTCTTTAGTTTTAGGATTCGTTCTTCTTAGCTCTCCCGTGGCTTCATGAGAAGTACGGGTGTTTTGATCGCCTTCTTTTAGCCATTTGATTCTTGAACGCTGTCTCCACATGATTTCTTCTCTATGGAGGATTTCATCAAGTGTACTAGAAACACATTTGATTTCTTGTGCTCGCTATAGTTTTTCTTCTCAAGATTTTTTCTCTATGGAGGATTTCATCAAGTCTACTAGAAACACATTTGATTTCTTGTGCTTTTGCTATAGTTTTTTCTAAGATTACCCCTTCTCTTCAGACCTTGATTCTTTATTAATAGAACAAAGTTTTTCCGGCTCCAAGTCTTCATTGAGGCCATGGTATCGCAAGCTTGCCTTGGATCTCATCCAGTTATTTTCTAGCTTAAGATGGTTCCAAGACTCCTCCACATACTCGCAAAGGAGGTCTCTCTCTCTCCCACATGGCTTCATATCTGGTGGTTTTATTGGTTGACATAGTATGTTCAAGGTTCGACTAATTAGAATTGGGCAGTGATCCGGCAGAAGAAACAATGTTCCACCGTGGTCTTGGGGAACATCCGTACTATGAAGGGCAGGCAACGTCTATATCCAAGCGGATTCTAACATTTTTCCTTCGAGCTGCTTGTTATCAAAGGTCCATGGGCATCCCTGAAAATCGAGATCATGCAAGTTGCGTTTAAGGGTTTCTCGAAATCTAACATGCGTCTTTCACTTCTTTTAGTGGCAGACCAATGTTCATATTGGAACATAGCCTCGCTAAAGTCACCAGCTACAAACCAAGGATCTTGAGACTTGTCCTTGATTCTTTTCATCGCTTCCATAATTCAGGGTGATCTGGGGACGAGGCTCACCATACATAAAAGTATATCTTGATTTTATTCCATCAAGGTTGGTTAGGGTGTCGATGTGATGGGGTACAAAGCTGAGTAGGTCGAGCCTCACACTATCACTAACAAACAGGGCAATTCCTCCACTTTACCTTCCACACACAGTGCAAGCAGTAGTAGCCAACACGGTTGCACACTCGCAACCACCTTCTTATTTTGTCCGGTTTTTAACAGAAAACCAGCCAGGGCTTATACTCTCGCACTGACACGCGAGTTCTTGAACTGTCCGAGGTTGCCCTAGACCTCGGCAAGCCCGATCAGAATCCTCATTTGTTCCTCCAGGCGCCTCTTCGTGCCGGTTTTTCCCGTCCGTCTACGGCGCGGTCTTCTTGCTGATCTCATGTTCCTATTTTCCTTTGCCTCCCTCTCTCCCGACCGACTCTACAGCTTGTCGGCATGTCGTGCCCTTTGAAGAAGCTACGAGTACGGAGCGTCCCTATTATAAACTAGGGACTCACTCATTACATTTTTTGCAGATGGATCTACGAGGCCTGCTACATCAAAGCTAGTCCTAGTATTAGAGGTCTCCTCTAGTTCTATCGCTTTGAGTCCTTCCTCTCCAGGCAATCAACCATACTGGGACGTGCATCACGATTTTCTTCCTTTACACTAGTGACATGTCGGTGTTATCCTCCTCACGCTATCGCGTAGCCCCCAGGGTAAACCCTTGGGTTGCACGCTCTCCTGGTCCTTGTTGTTGGAGATATGCCCAAGAGGCAATAATAAAGTGGTTATTATAATATCTTTGTGTTTATGATAAATTTTTGCATACCATGTGATGTCTACGTTCCCCCTCCTTTCCTGTAGACAGTGTTGGGCCTCCAAGTGCAGAGGTTTGTAGAACAACAGCAAGTTTTCCCTTAAGTGGATCACCCAAGGTTTATCGAACTCAGGGAGGAAGAGGTCAAAGATATCCCTCTCATGCAACCCTGCAACCACAAAGCAAGAAGTCTCTTGTGTCCCCAACACACCAAATAGGTGCACTAGTTCGCGAAGAGATAGTGAAATACAGTGGTATGAATATGTATGAGCAGTAGCAACGGTGCCGAAAATAGCTTGCTGGCGTGTAGTTGATGGTGGTAGTATTGCAGCAGTAGTAACACAGTAAAACAGTAAACAAGCAGTAGTAACTCAGCAGTATTTAGGGACAAGGCCTAGGGATTACACTTTCACTAGTGGACACTCTCAACATTGATCACATAACAGAATAGATAAATGCATACTCTACACTTTTGTTGGATGATGAACACATTGCGTAGGATTACACGAACCCTCAATGCCGGAGTTAACAAGCTCCACAATAATGCTCATATTTTAGTAACCTTTAGTGTAAGATAGATCAAAAGACTAAACCAAGTACTAGCATAGCATGCACACTGTCACCTTCATGCATATGTAGGAGGAATAGATCACATCAATATTATCATAGCAATAGTTAACTTCGCAATCTACAAGAGATCATGATCATAGCATAAACCAAGTACTAACACGGTGCACACACTGTCACCTTTGCACACATGCAGGAGGAATAAAACTACTTTAATAACTTTGCTAGAGTAGCACATAGATAAATTGTGATACGATGCACATTGCAATCATAAAGAGATATAAATAAGCACTTCACTACGCTCTTCAACAGTGAATAAGTACTTCGTGAAATATAGCCTAAGAGACCCACACGGTGCACACACTGTCACCTTTACACACGTGGGACAAGGAGTCTCCGGAGATCACATAAGTAAAACCCACTTGACTAGCATAATGACATCTAGATTACAAGCATCATCATATGAATCTCAATCATGTAAGGCAGCTCATGAGATTATTGTATTGAACTACATAGGAGAGAGATGAACCACATAGCTACCGGTACAGCCCCGAGCCTCGATGGAGAACTACTCCCTCCTCATGGGAGCAGCAGCGTTGATGAAGATGGCGGTGGAGATGGCAGCGGTGTCGATGGAGAAGCCTTCCGGGGCACTTCCCCGTCCGGCAGGTGCCGGAACAGAGACTCCTGTCCCAGATCTTGGCTTCGCGATGACGGCGGCTCTGGAACTTTTCTCGTATCGTGGCTTTTTCCGTAAGGGTTTTCGATGGGGCTTTAAATAGGCGAAGAGGGCGCAGAGGGTCGAAGGGGCGACCACACCATAGGCGGCGCCACTGGCCGCGCCACCTATCATCTGGGCCCACAGGCCCCGCCTCCTGCGGCTCTTCTGGATGCTTCCGGGCAAAATAGGAACCCGGGCGTTGATTTCGTCCAATTCCGAGAATATTTCGTTACTAGGATTTCTGAAACCAAAAAGCAAACAGGAACTGGCACTTCGGCATCTCGTTAATAGGTTAGTTCCAAAATGCGTAAATACGACATATAATGTGCATAAAACATGTAGGTATCATCAATAAAGTAGCATGGAACATAAGAAATTATCGATACGTTGGAGACGTATCAGCATCCCCAAGCTTAGTTCTGCTCGTCCCGAGCAGGTAAAACGATAACAAAGATAATTTCTGAAGTGACATGCCATCATAACCTTGATCATACTATTTGTAAACATATGTAATGAATGCAGCGATCAAAACAATGGTAATGACATGAGTAAACAACTGAATCATAAAGCAAAGACTTTTCATGAATAGTACTTCAAGACAAGCATCAATAAGTCTTGCATAAGAGTTAACTCATAAAGCAATAAATCAAAGTAAAGGTATTGAAGCAACACATAGGAAGATTAAGTTTCAGCGGTTGCTTTCAACTTGTAACATGTATATCTCATGGATATTGTCAACATAAAGTAATATAATAAGTGCAATATGCAAGTATGTAGGAATCAATGCACAGTTCACACAAGTGTTTGCTTCTTAAGGTGGAAGGAGATAGGTAAACTGACTCAACAATAAAAGTAAAAGAATGGTCCTTCAATGAGGAAAGCATCGATTGCTGTATTTGTGCTAGAGCTTTTATTTTGAAAACATGAAACAATTTTGTCAACGGTAGTAATAAAGCATATGAGTTATGAAAATTATATCTTACAAGTTGCAAGCCTCACGCATAGTATACTAATAGTGCCCGCACCTCGTCCTACTTAGCTTGGACTACCGGATCTTCGCATGCCATGTTTCAACCAAGTGTCACAAAGGGGTACCTCCATGCCGCCTGTACAAAGGTCTAAGGAGAATGCTCGCATTTCGGATTTCTCGCTTTTGATTATTCTCAACTTAGACATCCATACCGGGACAACATGGACAACAGATAATGGACTCCTCTTAAATGCATAAGCATGTAGCAATGATTATTATTCTCATATGAGATTGAGGATATATGTCCAAAACTGAAACTTCAACCATGATTCATGGCTTTAGTTAGCGGCCCAATGTTCTTCTCTAACAATTTTGCATGCTCCAACCACTAAAATGATAGATCCTTCAGACAAGACGGACATGCATAGCAACTCACATGATATTCAACAATAGTTGATGGCGTTCCCCAGAAGCATGGTTATCGCACAACAAGCAACTTAATAAAAGATAAAGTGCATAAGTACATATTCAATACTACGATAGTTTTTAAGGCTATTTTGTCCCATGAGCTATATATTGCAAAGGCGAATGATGGAATTTTAAAGGTAGCACTCAAGCAATTTACTTTGGAATGGCGGAGAAATACCATGTAGTAGGTAGGTATGGTGGACACAAATGGCATGAATATTGGCTCAAGTATTTGGATGCATGAGAAGTATTCCCTCTCGATACAAGGTTTAGGCTAGCAAGGTTATTTGAAGCAAACTCAAGGATGAACCGGTGCAGCAAAACTCACATAAAAGACATATTGTAAACATTATAAGACTCTACACCGTCTTCCTTGTTGTTCAAACTCAATACTAGAAATTATCTAGACCTTAGAGAGACCAATTATGCAAACCAAATTTTAGCATGCTCTATGTATTTCTTCACTAATAGGTGCAAAGTATATGATGCAAGAGCTTAAACATGAGCACAACAATTGCCAAGTATCACATTACCCAAGACATTATAGCAATTACTACATGTAGCATTTTCCAATTCCAACCATATAACAATTTAACGAAGAGGAAACTTCGCCATGAATATTATGAGCTAAGAACACATGTGTTCATACGAACCAGCGGAGCGTGTCTCTCTCCCACACAAGGATGAACTTATTCAGAGAACTAAGATAACAAAACAAAAATAAAAGCACACACAGACGCTCCAAGTAAAGTACATAAGATGTGACCGAATAAAAATATAGTTTCACTAGAAGTGACCTGATAAGTTGTCGATGAAGAAGGGGATGCCTTGGGCATCCCCAAGCTTAGATGCTTGAGTCTTCTTAAAATATGCAGGGATGAACCACGGGGCATCCCCAAGCTTAGACCTTTCACTCTTCTCGATCTCATTATATCACCCTCTTCTATTGACCCTTGAAAACTTCCTTCACACCAAACTTCAAGCAAACTCATTAGAGGGTTAGTGCATAATCAAAAATTCACATGTTCAGAGGTGACACAAACATTCTTTTCACTTCTGGACATTGCATAATGCTACTGGACATTAATGGATCAAAGAAATGAATCCAACATAGCAAAAGAGGCAATGCGAAATAAAAGGCAGAATCTGTCAAAAACAGAACAGACGAATTTAAAGCTGGCACCAGACTTGCTCAAATGGAAAAACTCAAAACTAATGAAAGTTGCGTACATATCTGAGGATCACGCTCGTAAATTGGCAGATTTTTTCGAATTTTCTACAGAGAACTGTGCCCAGATTCGTGACAGACAGCAATGCTGTTTCTGCGCAGCGATCCCAAATATAACATCAACTTTGACATAGAAACTTTACTTGGCACAAAAACATGATAAGGAGAGGTTGCTACAGTAGTAAACAACTTCCAAGACACAAATATAAAACAAAGTACTGTAGCAAAATAACACATGGGTTATCTCCCAAGAAGTTCTTTCTTTATAGCCATTAAGATGGGCTCAGCAATTTTGGTGATGCACCCGCAAGAAATAGTATTTGAAGCAAAAGAGAGCTTCAAGAGGCAATTCAAAACACATTTGAGCCTAACATGCTTCCTATGCATAGGAATCTTGTAAATAAACAAGTTCATGAAGAGCAAAGTAACAAGCATAGGAAGATAAAACAAGTGTAGCTTCAAAAATTTCAGCACATAGAGAGGTGTTTTAGTAACATGAAAATTTCTACAACCATATTTTCCTCTCTCATAATAACTTTCAGTAGCATCATGAGCAAACTCAACAATATAACTATCACATAAAGCATTCTTATCATGAGTCTCATGCATAAAATAATTACTACTCCCAACATAAGCATAATCAATTTTATTAGTTGTAGTGGGAGCAAATTCAACAAAGTAGCTATCAAATATAGGAGGTATATTGTAATCATAATCAAATTTATCCTCCATAACAGGTGGTAACAAAAGACTACTATCATTATAATCATCATAAATAGGAGGCAAAGTATCATCAAAGTAAATTTTCTCCTCAATGCTTGGGGGACTAAAAATATCATGCTCATCAAAGCCAGCTTCCCCAAGCTTAGAATTTTCCATAGCATTAGCAACAATGGTGTTCAAAGCATTCATACTAATAACATTCCCATTATCATGCATATAAAGTTCCATGGGTTTTTTAATTCTCTCTTCAAACACATCATGTCCTAATTCAAGATAAAGTTCATAAAGATCTCTCATATTTTTGTTGTTTTCCATTATGCCTAATGATGACCCACAAGTATAGGGGGTGTATCGTAGTACTTTCGATAAATAAGAGTGTCGAACCCAACGAGGAGCAGAAGGTGTTGACAAGCAGTTTCGATGAAGGTTTCACTGTAAATGCTCACAGACAAGTATTCAGGGGGTTTTGATATTGCAGATAAATAAAGTACAAGTAAATAAAATGCGAGAGAAATAATTGCAGCGAGTGGCCCAATCCTTTTTAGCACAAAGGACAAGCCGGTTTGATTACTTATAATGACCAAACGTTCCTGAGGACACACGGGGATTTTAGTCTAGTGCTTTCGCTACATACAGCTGATTAATCTTCATTGTTTTGATAAGTGTTGTGTGGGTGAACCTATGCTAATGCACCGCCCTTCCTAGGACTAATACATACTTGTGATTATACCCCTTGCAAGCATCCGCAACTACAAGAAAGTAATTAAGATAAATCTAACCACAGCCTTAAACTCTGAGATCCTGCGATCCCTCCTGCATCGATATACTAACGGGGGCTTAGGTTTCTGTCACTCCGGCAACCCCGCAATTAGCAACCGAATACAAGATGCACTCCCCTAGGCCCATAAATGGTGAAGTGTCGTGTAGTCGACGTTCACACGACACCACTAGAAGAATGACACCACAACTTAAATATCATAACATTGAATATTACTCAACCATAATTCACTACTAGCATTTAGACTTCACCCATGTCCTCAAGAACTAAACGAACTACTCACGAGACATCATATGGAATACAATCAGAGGTGATATGATGATGAATAACAATCTGAACATAAACCTTGGTTCAATGGTTTCACTCAATAGCATCTACAACAAGTATAGAATAACACCGGGAGAGTTTCCCCTATCAAACAATCAAGATTTAACCCGAATTGCTACAGCGATGACGAGGTGCAGCGGTGGTGATGGCGGTGTAGATGGTGGAGATGATGATGATGATGATGGAGATGATGTCCCGCTCGATGACGATGGCGATGGCGTCGATTTCCCCCTCCGGGAGGGAATTTCCCCGGCGGATTCCTGCCCGCCGGAGAGCTCTTTTCTCTCTGGTGTTCTCCGCCCCGCAGAGGCGGCTGTAACCCTTCGTGAGGATCCCTCTGTGGCTTAGGTTTTCGGGACGAAGGAGTACGCGAAGAAAAGGAGGCGAAAAGGGTCGTGGGCCCCCCAGAGCATAGGGTGGCGCGGCCAGGGCCTGGGCCGCGCCGCCCTATGGTCTGGGCCCACAGTGGCCCCTCTCTTCTTCCCCTTCTGGCTACCTCCGTCATTTGGAAAAATAGGAATTTACGTGAAATTCCCTTCCACAGTTGATCTTCTGAAATATTGTGTTCTGACGGTGCTTTTTCCAGCAGAATCCTGGCTCCGGTGCTTGATCCTCCAATAATGATGAAACATGCAAAATAGGTGAAATAACATAAGTATTGTGTCCCAATATGAAATATATCAATGAATAACAGCAAATTATGATACAAAATAGTGATGCAAATTGGACGTATCAACTCCCCCAAGCTTAGACCTCGCTTGTCCCCAAGCGAAACTGAGCTCGATAAACAAGACCACATGTTTATGGAGTGAAGAGTCGATAAATAAAATACGGACAAGAAGCATCATATTCATTCACACAAGACATTCTAGTAAACAACTTCCTCATATAACTCATCTTGAAATAAGTAAAGAGAAATCACAAGTAAAGGTGCATAAGAAATCATAGTTGGTGATGGCAAACTTTGTTCTTGGTCAGAGAACTGCTAACGGATTGTACTTCTAAGCAAAGCTTTCATATTAGAATTTATAGCTGAGCCTTCATATTTAAGCATAACAATCTCTTCATAATCATTGATAACTTCAAAGTCATATTCATTCAGATAAAATTGGTACTAAACAAGAAAGTATAAAAGACATGATCAACTGAATCATAGCATAAATGATTGGTTCACAACAACTCAATTGCTTGCTTAGGATAGAGGGAAATAGGTATACTGACTCAACATAAAAGTAAAAGATAGGCCCTTCGCAGAGGGAAGCAGGGATTAAATCATGTGCTAGAGCTTTTCAAGTTTTGAAATCATATAAAGAGAATAAAAGTAAAATTTTGAGAGGTGTTTGTTGTTGTCAACGAATGGTAGCGGGCACTCTAACCCCCTTGCCAAACGAACCTTCCAAGAGCGGCTCCCATGAGGGACGGCATCTCTACCAGCAAGGTAGATCATCCCCCTTCTCTTTTGTTTACACATGTATTTTAGTTTTATTTAGGATGACACTCCCCCCAACCTTGGCTTTCTCAATCCATGGCTAACCGAATCCTCGGGTGCCTTCCAACATTCACATACCATGGAGGAGTGTCTATTGCAAAATTAAGTTGCTTACTGATGAATCAGAGCAAAACATGTGAAGAGAATTATTAATGAAAGTTATTAATTGAGGCTGGGAACCTCATTGCCAGCTCTTATTGCAAAGTTATTGGGTAAGCGGATGTGCCGCTAGTCCATTAGGAAAAGTTCGCCCAACAAGATTGAAAGATAAAACACCACATACTTCCTCATGAGCTATAAAACATTGACACAAATAAGAAGTAGTATAGTTTGAATAATTTAAAGGTAGCACATGAAGTATTTACTTGGAATGGCAGAAAATACCATGTAGTAGGTAGGTATGGTGGACACAAATGGCATAGGTTTGGTCTAAGGTTATGGATGTATGAGAAGCATTCCCTCTCGATACAGGTCTTTGGCTAGCAAGGTTTGATAGCAAGCATAAAGGTTGAGGGAAACAAACAAATATACATATGATAGAAACAATCATGCATCTTTCTCATAAGCACAAGCAATTTTAACTTAAGAATACTAAGCATAGAGATAATGGAGTAATGTATCTAAGTGTATTTCTCTCTTCTATTAAACATCAAGATGTTGTTGCTATTGACCAATGCTAAGTTTGCCAAAACCAAATAGATTTACTCGATGCTCCCAAAGTGATATCAATACTCATGTCAAGAATAATCATATAATGGAGATTGCAAACTAAAATAAGGTGTGCAAAAAGTAAATGATAAGACTTCTCATTAATATTCCATAACGATAACTCACACCAACGGATACATCGATAACTAACTAAGAGAGATACTTCCACATTGCATACTATTCTATATGATAACTTCCCTACTCATGATATGACACTACTTGATAGTAAAAGATAAAGGTGGTGATGTGATACCGCGGCACTCCCCCAAGCTTGGAACAAACCAAGGGGATGCCAATACCGATGATGAATTACTCCTTCGGTGATGATGGTGAATCTTTGTCGTCATCAGACTTCCATGGAAGAGGCCCTCCATCAACAAAAGACATCTTGGTCTCCGGAAACCTGAAACTAGCAGCATGACTTATGCGCTTAAACCTGTTTTCATACTCACAGTTCTGATTATGGACATCATAGAGTTGAGCTTGGAGTTTGTTGGTGGTGTCGTGAAGTGAGAAGATATCGTCCCACAGCTTCGCAGTCTCCTTCTTGTGTCCATCAATGAGTTCAGACACAATCTTGTGAAAGATATCCACTTCACGCTCAGCCATCTTCTTGTAGTTGAAAACCTCTTGTTCCAGCTTCTCCATCCTGTCTTCCAAGCTCCCTTCTCCCTTAGGACCCTGGACATCTTTGATCTGCAACTCTCCATCCACGAGCTGCAACTCTTTGGGGTGCATCTTCAGCTCGTTCATGTACGGGTTGACGACGTCCTCAAAGAAGCTGTCCTTCTGAGTTCCCGACGAAGACATGATGGATCTAGATCCGAAGCAGATCCTGGCAGAAAACAGCTCGAAACAAAACACGACGAGAAAACGATATTACGGACCTCCAGGGGTCCGGGGGATTATATAGCAAATATTTTTACGACAAAAGGAAGGTTCCAGGTCGAAAACGAGTCGGAAAGGGGCAACGAGGCGGCCAGACCATAGGTCGGCGCGGGCCCAGGTCAGGCCGCGCCGGCCTATGGTGGCACGCCCTCGTGCGTCTTTTCCACTCCGTTTCGATTCCGTAATTTTTCATATTTTCCAAAAACAGCAAAAATAATGTTCGGAAAGGTAAACGCGGACTTTTTATTACCTACTGTTACCTATTCAAAGTCCAGTTCTGGCGGACTGTCAATTTGTCCTTTGATGAAAGCCTCCGGTGTTTCCACTTGAATAATATCAACATCAACATTATAAGAATCGCCCGAGATATAATGCTTGAGTCTTTGTCCATTCACCACTTGTGTGGCATTGCCTTGGAGAGAGCTAATTTTAATTGCTCCTGAACGATACACCTCCTCAACAACATATGGTCCTTCCCACTTCGAGAGTAATTTCCCTGCAAAGAATCTGAGACGAGACCGATACAATAGAACTTGATCTCCAACATTAAATTCTCTTTTAATGATCCTTCTATCATGCCACTTCTTAACTTTTTCTTTAAAGAGTTTAGCATTTTCATAAGCTTCACTTCTCCATTCATCTAGAGAACTTAATTGCAACAACCTCTTATTACCGGCTAATTTAGGATCTTTATTTAATTCTCTAACAGCCCAATAAGCTTTGTGCTCTAGTTCTAAAGGTAAATGACAAGCTTTTCCATAAACCATTTTATAAGGTGACATTCCCATAGGATTTTTATAAGCAGTTCTATAAGCCCATAATGCTTCTTTCAATTTGCTAGGCCAATTCTTTCTAGATTTATTAACAGTTTTACCTAAGATAGCTTTAATCTCTCTATTTGATAATTCTACTTGACCGCTAGTTTGAGGGTGATAAGCAGAAGCAATTCTATGATTAATACCATACTTAGCAAGAGTTTTTCTAAAACCTCCATGAATGAAATGAGAACCTCCATCAGTCATAATATATCTAGGTACTCCAAATCTAGGAAATATAATATCTACCAAGCATTTTTATAGAGGTCTCACCATCAGCACTTTTTGTAGGTATAGCTTCTACCCATTTAGTAACATAATCAACAGCGACAAGTATATGAGTGTTACCGTCTGAAGAAGGGAAAGGTCCCATGAAGTCGAATCCCCAACAATCGAATGGTTCAATAACAAGAGTGTAATTCATAGGCATTTCATTGCGTCTAGAGATATTACCAACTCTTTGACATTCATCACAAGATAAAATAAATTTCCTTGCATCTTTGAAGAGTGTTGGCCAATAAAAACCTGATTGTAGAACCTTTTGCGCGGTTCTATCTCCAGCGTGATGTCCTCCATAAACACTTCCATGACATTTATTCAATATCTCCTGTTGTTCATATTCAGGAACACATCTTCGCATAATACCATCCACTCCTTCTTTATATAAGTGTGGGTCATCCCAAAAATAATGCCTCAAGTCATAAAAGAATTTCCTCCTTTGCTGAGCTGAAAAGGTTGGAGGCAAATACTTCGAAACAATAAAGTTAGCATAATCTGCATACCAAGGGCTCTCTCGCGAGCTCACCTTTATTACAGCCAATTGTTCATTTGGAAAACTATCATTAACAGGAACAGGATCATAAGCAATATTTTCCAATCTAGACAAATTATCAGCAACAGGATTATCAGCACCTTTCCTATCTATAATATGTAAATCAAATTCTTGCAACAGAAGTACCCATCTAATAAGCCTTGGCTTAGCATCTTTCTTTGTCATAAGGTATCTAATTGCAGCATGATCAGTATGAATTGTAACTTTTGAATCAACAATATAAGGTCTAAACTTATCACAAGCAAAGACTACAGCTAACAATTCTTTTTCAGTTGTAGCATAATTTCTTTGAGCAGCATCAAGAGTCTTACTAGCATAATGAATAACATTTAATTTTTTATCTACTCGCTGTCCAAGAACAGCGCCTACAGCAAAATCACTAGCATCACACATAATTTCAAAAGGCAAATTCCAATCAGGAGGTTCAACTACAGGAGCAGTTGTTAAGGCTTTCTTTAAAGTTTCAAAAGCTTCCTTACAATCATCATCAAAAACAAAAGGTACATCTTTTTGAAGAAGATTAGTAAGAGGCTTTGAAATTTTAGAGAAATCTTTAATAAATCTCCTATAAAACCCAGCATGACCAAGAACACTACGAATACCTTTAACATCCCTCGGATAGGGCATCTTCTCAATTGCTTCAACTTTAGCTCTATCAACTTCAATACCTCTCTCGGAAATTTTATGTCCCAATACAATTCCTTCATTAACCATAAAGTGGCATTTCTCCCAATTAAGAACAAGGTTAGTTTCTTCACATCTCTGCAAAACTTTATCGAGGTTTCGCAAGCAATTATCAAAAGAATTCCCATAAACAGAAAAATCATCCATGAACACCTCTACAATACTTTCGCAAAAACCATGAAAAATAGCAGACATGCATCTTTGAAAAGTAGCAGGAGCATTACATAAACCAAAAGGCATACGCCTATAAGCATAAGTTCCATAAGGACAAGTAAAAGTGGTTTTCTCTTGATCTTTAGCTTTAACAGCAATTTGTGAAAACCCAGAATAACCATCAAGAAAGCAAAAATGAGTATTTTTAGACAATCTTTCTAGCATTTGATCAATAAAGGGTAAAGGGTAATGATCTTTCTTAGTAACTTTATTAACTTTTCGAAAATCAATGCACATTCTATAACCTACAACTATTCTTTGAGGAATAAGCTCATCATTATCATTAGGCACAACAGTCATTCCTCCTTTCTTAGGAACACAATGAACAGGACTAACCCATCTACTATCAGCAATAGGATATATAATACCAGCTTCAAGCAGTTTTAATACCTCATTCCTTACCACTTCCTTCATCTTCGGAATTAGACGACGTTGATGTTCAACAACAGGCTTTGCATCTTCTTCCATATTAATAGCATGTTGGCAAATAGAAGGAGAAATCCCTTTCAAATCATCAAGAGTATAGCCAATAGCTCCTCGGTGTTTCTTCAATATTTCCAATAACCTTTCTTCCTCAATCTCTGAAAGCTTAGAACTAATAATAACAGGATATATTTTCTTATCATCAATATGAGCATATTTAAGATTATCAGGTAAAGGCTTTAAATCAAAAACAGGATCTTCCTTTGGTGGCGGTGTTGTACCCAGATCTTCCACCGGTAAATCATGCTTGAGAATAGGTTGGCGAAGAAAAATTTCCTCAAGCTCATCTCTTTCTTTCCTAAAAGCTTCACTTTCACTATTCTCCAAATGTTGCTGCAAAGGATTATTAGGAACAAGAACAATAGATGCACACTGCTCCATTTTAAAATCATTACTAGGCAAGTCAACTTTATAAGGAGTTTTGGTAAATTTAGAAAAGTTAAATTCATAAGGTTCACCAGCAAATCTAGTCAAAATTTTCTCTTTCTTACAATCTATAATAGCTCCACAAGTATTTAGAAAAGGTCTACCAAAAATGATAGGACAATAATCACTAGCAGCAGAACCAAGTACCAAAAAGTCAGCAGGATATTTAATCTTACCACATAAAACTTCCACATCTCGAACAATACCAATTGGAGAAATAGTTTCTCTATTAGCCAGATGAATAACCACATCAATATCTTCAAGTTCACAAGAACCAATTTCGTGCATAATCTCCGTGTAAAGTTCATAAGGTATAGCACTAACACTTGCACCAATATCACATAAACCATAATAGCAATGATCACCAATTCTAACAGATAGCATAGGAACACTAACTTGTTTGGATTTATTAGGATGTGAAACAATATTAGAAGCATCTTCACAGAAAATAATATGACCATCCTCCACATTCTCAGTCACAAGATCTTTAACTATTGCAACAGCAGGTTCAATTTTAATTTGTTCTTCAGGTTCTTTAGGTTTCTTTTCACTTTTATTAACCGCACTAGATATGACAGAGTACTCCTTCATTTTAGCAGGGAAAGGAGTTTTTTCAATATAAGCTTCAGGAATAACATTATCAACAGTTTCAACCACTACACATTTGTTTACAGATGAATCAATTTTATCTTTATACGGTTCATGATACTTATCAAAATTCTTCTTAGGCAGTTCATAATGAGAGGCAAAAGCTCTATAAAGATTTGCAACAACTTGGGAATCAAGACCATATGTAGCACTCATATTACGAAATTTATCAGTATCCATAAAAGCTTCAATGCATTTATAATCATAAATTATACCTGATTCTCTATCTTTGTCGTTCTCCCATCCTTCAGTATTTTCTTGGATCCGATCAAGAAGGTCCCTTTTAAACTCTTCATTCTTGCGTGTAAATGATCCAGAACAAGAAGTATCCAGCAAGGTCTTGTCTTGAAAAGAAAGTCTTGCATAGAAATTATCAATAATAACATTACCAGGAAGCTCATGAATGGGGCATTTGAGCATTAAAGACTTCAATCTCCCCCAAGCTTGGGCAATACTTTCTCCATCATGAGGCCAGAAATTATATATGCGGTTCCGATCTTTGTGAATTTCACTTGGAGGATAAAATTTGGAATAAAATAAAGGCACAATGTCCTCCCAATCAATAGAATCACCATTCTTCAGCAATTTATACCAGTGCGCCGCTTTACCAGACAGCGATATAGTGAATAGTTTCTTCCTAACTTCATTCATAGAAATACCTGCACATTTGAATAACCCGCATAATTCATGCAAAAATAGTAAATGATCACCAGGATGGACAGTTCCATCCCCTTCATAGCGGTTATCCATAACACGTTCAATAATTTTCGTAGGTATTTTATATGGTACTACTTCCTCACCTGGCGCTTCATCCACTACCGTTGCAGTAGTAGTAGATTTCCCAAATAGAAATTGAAGAGAGGATCTCTCCATAATGATTTATAGCAGCAGGCAGAAATAAAATCAGCACAAACAGTAAAGGTTTTCCTTACCAATTCCACTTACCAATAGCGCTTCACTCCCCGGCAACGGCGCCAGAAAATAGTCTTGATGACCCACAAGTATAGGGGGTGTATCGTAGTACTTTCGATAAATAAGAGTGTCGAACCCAACGAGGAGCAGAAGGTGTTGACAAGCAGTTTCGATGAAGGTTTCACTGTAAATGCTCACAGACAAGTATTCAGGGGGTTTTGATATTGCAGATAAATAAAGTACAAGTAAATAAAATGCGAGAGAAATAATTGCAGCGAGTGGCCCAATCCTTTTTAGCACAAAGGACAAGCCGGTTTGATTACTTATAATGACCAAACGTTCTCGAGGACACACGGGGATTTTAGTCTAGTGCTTTCGCTACATACAGCTGATTAATCTTCATTGTTTTGATAAGTGTTGTGTGGGTGAACCTATGCTAATGCACCGCCCTTCCTAGGACTAATACATACTTGTGATTATACCCCTTGCAAGCATCCGCAACTACAAGAAAGTAATTAAGATAAATCTAACCACAGCCTTAAACTCTGAGATCCTGCGATCCCTCCCGCATCGATATACTAACGGGGGCTTAGGTTTCTGTCACTCCGGCAACCCCGCAATTAGCAACCGAATACAAGATGCACTCCCCTAGGCCCATAAATGGTGAAGTGTCGTGTAGTCGACGTTCACACGACACCACTAGAAGAATGACACCACAACTTAAATATCATAACATTGAATATTACTCAACCATAATTCACTACTAGCATTTAGACTTCACCCATGTCCTCAAGAACTAAACGAACTACTCACGAGACATCATATGGAATACAATCAGAGGTGATATGATGATGAATAACAATCTGAACATAAACCTTGGTTCAATGGTTTCACTCAATAGCATCTACAACAAGTATAGAATAACACCGGGAGAGTTTCCCCTATCAAACAATCAAGATTTAACCCGAATTGCTACAGCGATGACGAGGTGCAGCGGTGGTGATGGCGGTGTAGATGGTGGAGATGATGATGATGATGATGGAGATGATGTCCCGCTCGATGACGATGGCGATGGCGTCGATTTCCCCCTCCGGGAGGGAATTTCCCCGGCGGATTCCTGCCCGCCGGAGAGCTCTTTTCTCTCTGGTGTTCTCCGCCCCGCAGAGGCGGCTGTAACCCTTCGTGAGGATCCCTCTGTGGCTTAGGTTTTCGGGACGAAGGAGTACGCGAAGAAAAGGAGGCGAAAAGGGTCGTGGGCCCCCCAGAGCATAGGGTGGCGCGGCCAGGGCCTGGGCCGCGCCGCCCTATGGTCTGGGCCCACAGTGGCCCCTCTCTTCTCCCCCTTCTGGCTACCTCCGTCATTTGGAAAAATAGGAATTTACGTGAAATTCCCTTCCACAGTTGATCTTCCGAAATATTGTGTTCTGACGGTGCTTTTTCCAGCAGAATCCTGGCTCCCGTGCTTGATCCTCCAATAATGATGAAACATGCAAAATAGGTGAAATAACATAAGTATTGTGTCCCAATATGAAATATATCAATGAATAACAGCAAATTATGATACAAAATAGTGATGCAAATTGGACGTATCACCTAACTAGTGTAAACAAGAAACCAAATGTCGCAATTGCAGAGTCTAAAGGAAATAGCTTCGAGTACTTACAATGGCGCTGGGAAAATAGCTTAGTAGCCGAGATCCGGAGTGTGAGTACCTTTTACCTTTCCTCCCCGGCAACGGCGCCAGAAAAGTGCTTGGCGCGTAGTTGACGAGGGAGGAAAAGTGCTTAGTTGCCGGGCTTGCCAATGTGTGAGTGCCGTTTACCTTCCCTCCCGGCAACGGCGCCAGAAAAGTGCTTGATGTCTACGTTCCCCCTCCTTTCCTGTAGACAGTGTTGGGCCTCCAAGTGCAGAGGTTTGTAGAACAGCAGCAAGTTTTCCCTTAAGTGGATCACCCAAGGTTTATCGAAATCAGGGAGGAAGAGGTCAAAGATATCCCTCTCATGCAACCCTGCAACCACAAAGCAAGAAGTCTCTTGTGTCCCCAACACACCAAATAGGTGCACTAGTTCGGCGAAGAGATAGTGAAATACAGGTGGTATGAATATGTATGAGCAGTAGCAACGGTGCCAGAAAATAGCTTGCTGGCGTGTAGTTGATGGTGGTAGTATTGCAGCAGTAGTAACGCAGTAAAACAAGAAACAAGCAGTAGTAACTCAGCAGTATTTAGGGACAAGGCCTAGGGATTACACTTTCACTAGTGGACACTCTCAACATTGATCACATAACAGAATAGATAAATGCATACTCTACACTTTTGTTGGATGATGAACACATTGCGTAGGATTACACGAACCCTCAATGCCGGAGTTAACAAGCTCCACAATAATGCTCATATTTTAGTAACCTTTAGTGTAAGATAGATCAAAAGACTAAACCAAGTACTAGCATAGCATGCACACTGTCACCTTCATGCATATGTAGGAGGAATAGATCACATCAATATTATCATAGCAATAGTTAACTTTGCAATCTACAAGAGATCATGATCATAGCATAAACCAAGTACTAACACGGTGCACACACTGTCACCTTTGCACACATGCAGGAGGAATAAAACTACTTTAATAACTTTGCTAGAGTAGCACATAGATAAATTGTGATACGATGCACATTGCAATCATAAAGAGATATAAATAAGCACTTCACTACGCTCTTCAACAGTGAATAAGTACTTCGTGAAATATAGCCTAAGAGACCCACACGGTGCACACACTGTCACCTTTACACACGTGGGACAAGGAGTCTCCGGAGATCACATAAGTAAAACCCACTTGACTAGCATAATGACATCTAGATTACAAGCATCATCATATGAATCTCAATCATGTAAGGCAGCTCATGAGATTATTGTATTGAACTACATAGGAGAGAGATGAACCACATAGCTACCGGTACAGCCCCGAGCCTCGATGGAGAACTACTCCCTCCTCATGGGAGCAGCAGCGTTGATGAAGATGGCGGTGGAGATGGCAGCGGTGTCGATGGAGAAGCCTTCCGGGGGCACTTCCCCGCTCCGGCAGGGTGCCGGAACAGAGACTCCTGTCCCCCAGATCTTGGCTTCGCGATGACGGCGGCTCTGGAACTTTTCTCGTATCGTGGCTTTTTCCGTAAGGGTTTTCGATGCAGGGGCTTTAAATAGGCGAAGAGGCGGCGCAGGAGGGTCGAAGGGGCGACCACACCATAGGCTGGCGCGGCCAGGGCCAGGCCGCGCCACCCTATCATCTGGGGCCCACAGGGCCCCTCCGGCGGCTCTCGGGTGTTCGGATGCTTCCGGGCAAAATAGGAACACAGGCGTTGATTTCGTCCAATTCCGAGAATATTTCGTTACTAGGATTTTGAAACCAAAAACAGCAGAAAACAGGAATGGCACTTCGGCATCTCGTTAATAGGTTAGTTCCAGAAAATGCGTAAATACGACATATAATGTGCATAAAACATGTAGGTATCATCAATAAAGTAGCATGGAACATAAGAAATTATCGATACGTTGGAGACGTATCACCATGCTATAATTGTATTAACCGAAACATTGATACATGTGTGTTATGTAAACAACAAGGAGTCCCTAGTAAGCCTCTTGTATAACTAGCTTGTTGATTAATGGATGATCATGGTTTCGTGATCATGAACATTGTATGTTATTAATAGCAAGGTTATGTCATTAGTTGAATGATATAATGGACACACACCCAAATGAGCGTAGCATAAGATCAAGTCATTAAGTTCAATTTTCTATAAGCTTTCGATACATAGTTGCCTTAGTCCTTCGACCATGAGATCATGTAAATCACTTACACCGGAAGGGTACTTTGATTACATCAAACGCCATTGCGTAAATGGGTGGTTATAAAGATGGTATTAAGTATTTGGAAAGTGTGAGTTGAGGCATATGGATCAATAGTGGGATTTGTCCATCCTGATGACGGATAGATATACTCTGGGCCCTCTCGGTGGAATGTCGTCTGATTAGCTTGCAAGCATGTGATTGGATCACAAGAGATGACATACCACACGAGTAAAGAGTACTTGTCGGTAACGAGGTTGAACAAGGTATGGAGATACCGATGATCGAACCTCGGACAAGTAAAATATCGCGTGACAAAGGGAATCGGCATCGTATGTAAATGGTTCAATCGATCACTAAGTCATCGTTGAATATGTGGGAGCCATTATGGATCTCCAGATCCCGCTATTGGTTATTTCTGAGAGGAGTCTCGACCATGTCTGCATAGCTCGCGAACCGTAGGGTGATGCGCTTAAGGTTCGATGTCGCATAAGTAGATTCGGAATATGAGATGGAGTCCAAAGTTTTGTTCGGAGTCTCGGATGGGATTCAGGTCATCACGAGGATGTCCGGAATGGGAGAATAAGATTCATATATGGGAAATCATTTTCCGGGGTTCGGGAAAGTTCCGGTGTTTTGATCGGAGCTTCTAGAATGTTCTAGAAGGGTCACCAGTGGGCCCACCACCCCGGGAGAGGCCACATAGGCGCCACATGGTGGGGCCTGCCCACTATGACATGTGGGCCAGGCCGGCCTACCCCTAGAGATAAGATCTATCTCTAATTTAAATGGTTTAAAATCTAGAGATAAGATCTATCTCCAAAAATAAAGTGTTTAAACGAAGACATAAGGGGAAGGCTTGAGGGTGAAGAAATCTCCCCCCATGCGCCAAAGGAAGAGGTGGGGCCAGGGGGAACCCTAGGGCTGACCCCTCACCCTATATAAAGAGGGGAGGGTGGCCGGCCACTCCACCTTCCACCAAACCCTAGCCGCCCCCTCTCTTCTCCTCCTCCGCAGGCTTAGGCGAATCCCTGCAACAATTCTTCTCCACCACCACCACCACACCGTCGTGCTGCTGGGATTCCGTAGAGATCTACCGCACCTCCGCTGCCCGCTGGAACGGGGAGAGGAAGGGCTTCATCGACACCGTACGCGCGGCCGAGTACGGAAGTGCTGCCGGATTGCAGCACCGGGACGATCGTCTACACCAACAACGAGATTAATCGCATAGGCTTTGGAATCTTCGAGGGTTAGTCTCATCTCCATCTCGTTGCTCCGATCTTGTAGATTAGATCTTGGCTTTTTCCATAGATTAGATCTTGGATTTATTCGTCTTTGCGGTAGGAATTTTTTTGTTTTCTATGCATCAAACCCATCAGTGGTATCAGAGCCGTGTCTATGCATTGATCTGTTGCACGAGTAGAACACAATGGTTTTGTGGGCGTTGATGCTTTTGTTGCTTTAGTTTGTGTACTTTGCATCTTGCGGGATGGTGGGATGAAGCGGCCCGGGCTAACTTTACATGACCGCGTCTCATGAGACTTGCTCCACGCTTGACATGCAACTTGTATTGCATAAGTGGCTTTGCGGGTGTCTGTCTCTCCCACCATAGTGAAGATTCCAATTTGCACTTTCTATTTTCAACACTAGTATCACCGTTGTGGTTCATGTTCGTAGGTAGATTGGATCTTACTCGAAAACCCTAAACCACGTAAAATATGCAAACCAAATTAGAGGCGTCTAACTTGTTTTTGCAGGGTTTGGTGATGTGATATGGCCATGTGATGATGATTATATTTGATGTATGAGATGTTCATTATTGTAACATGGCAACCGGCAGGAGCCTAATGGTTGTCTTTAATTTTTGTTAAAGACCTGCGTGTCTATTCATCATGTAATAGCTTTATTTCAAGTAGTTGTTATAGTAGCTATAAGTGATGGACAACCATGAAGCGGCGCCACTGACCTTGACGCCATGCTGGTGATGATGGAGATCATGTCCGTGCTTTGGAGATGGAGATCAAAAGCACAAGAAGAAAGGCCATATCATATCACACATTATGAATTGCATGTGATGTTAATCCTTTATGCATCTTATTTTGCTTAGATCGCGACGGTAGCATTATAAGATGATCCCTCTCACTAAATATCAAGATAATAAAGTGTTCATCTTTAGTATGCACCGTTGCTAAGACTTGTCGTTTCGAAGCATCTCGTGATGATCGGGTGTGATAGACTCTACATGTGCATACAACGGGTGCAAACCAGATTTGCACACGCGGATACTAAGGTTGCCTTGACGAGCCTAGCATGTACAGAAATGGTCTCGGAACACGGGATATCGAAAGGTAGAGCATCAGTCATATGAATGATGAACACTTTGAGTGTTCGCCTTTGAAGCTACATCTTTTCTCGTGAAGATCAGACTTGGTGTAGTGGATTTGGTTCGTGTAATCACTAGGACAATGTGAGGGATGTTGTTTTGAGTGGAAGATCACCTTGTTAATTTAAGAATTAAAATTGAACTCAATTTATCGTAAAATTAGTCTAAACTCTTTGCAAATATGTTGTAGATCATGGCGCCCCCTCAAAGTTTAACCAGTTCCTAGAGAAAGAAAAGCTTAAGAGCAATGGTAGCAACTTCACTGACTGGTTCCGTCATGTGAGGATTTTCCTCACTGGTGAAGCCTGCAATATGTGCTCGATGCACCGCTAGGTCCCCCACCTGCTCCTGTAGTATCCGAGAACGTAAAGATTGTTTACGAGACTCGGGTGACTCGGTACTCCGAAGTTCAGTGTGCCATCCTGTGCAGCCTAGAGGCAGAGC
The DNA here is from genome assembly GCA_030979885.1 of Lolium multiflorum. Classification (NCBI taxonomy): domain Eukaryota; kingdom Viridiplantae; phylum Streptophyta; class Magnoliopsida; order Poales; family Poaceae; genus Lolium; species Lolium multiflorum. Next base: position 220,396,978 of record CM061749.1, on the reverse strand, counting down.
TCCAAAAGTGTTTTGAGCACCACGACCCTTGTGATATGATCAATGAGCTCAAAGTTATCTTTGAAACTCATGCGGCCGTGGAGAGCTATGAGGCCTCGAAACAGTTCTTTGGCTGTATGATGGAAGAGGGCAGCTCCGTTAGTGAGCACGTGTTCGCTATGTCCGGACACGCGAAGAAGCTCAGTGACTTGGGAATTGTGATGCCTAACCAAGCGGGTATTCATCGTGTCCTCCAATCACCGCCACCAAGTTACAAGAACTAAGTAATGAACTACAACATGCAGAACATGAACAAAGAGTTACCTGAACTCTTCTCCATGCTGAAATCTACTGAAGTAGAGATACAGAAGGAGAACCAAGTGTTGATGGTCAACAAGACCACCAGTTTCAAGAAGCAGGGCAAGCCTAACAAGGGCAACTTCAAGAAGGGCAGCACGAAAGTTGCGGCGCCTCCTGAGAAGCCTAAGGCTGGTCCTAAGCCTGATACTGTGTGCTATTAATGCCAGGGGAAGGGGCACTGGAAGCGTAATTGCTCCAAATACTTCGCCGATCTGAAGAGCGGCCACGTCAAGAATAAAGGTATATTTGATATACATGTTATTGATGTCTATCTTACTGGTTCTCGTAGTAGTGCCTGGGTATTTGATACTGGTTCGGTTGCTCACATTTGTAACTCGAAACAGGAACTACGGAATAAACGAAGCCTGGCGAGGGACGAGGTGACGATGCGCGTTGGAAATGGATCCAAAGTCGATGTGATCGCCGTCGGCACGCTCCCTCTACATCTACCTTCGGGATTAGTTTTAAACCTCAATAATTGTTATTTGGTACCTGCGTTGAGCATGAACATTATATCTGGATCTTGTTTAATGCAAGACGGTTATTCGTTTAAGTCTGAGAATAATGGTTGTTCGATTTATATGAGTAATGTATTTTATGGCCATGCACCTGAGATGAATGGTTTATTCTTGTTAAATATCGATAGTAGTGATACACATCTTCATAACATTGATGCTAAGCGAATTAAATTGAATGATAATTCTACTTATATGTGGCACTGTCGTCTTGGTCATATTGGAGTGAAGCGCATGAAGAAACTCCATTCCGATGGACTTCTTGAGTCACTTGACTTTGAGTCACTTGATAGATGCGAAGCATGTCTAATGGGAAAAATGACTAAGACTCCATTTTATGGTACAATGGAGCGAGCTACAGACTTATTGGAAATCATACATACCGATGTGTGCGGACCAATGAGTGTAGCATCGCGCGGTGGTTATCGTTATGTTCTAACCTTCACGGATGATCTGAGTAGATATGGGTATATTTACTTTATGAAACATAAGTCCGAGACTTTCGAGAAGTTTAAGGAATTCCAAAGTGAAGTAGAAAATCAACGTAACAAGAAGATTAAGTTTCTGCGTTCTGATCGCGGAGGCAAATATCTAAGTTGTGAGTTTGGCATGCATTTAAAGAAATGCGGAATACTTTCAGAGTTGACACCGCTAGGAACACCACAGCGCAATGGTGTGTCCGAACATCGTAATCGAACCCTCTTAGACATGGTTCGGTCTATGATGTCTCTTACCGATTTGCCGTTATCGTTTTGGGGTTATGCATTAGAGACAGCCGCATTCACTTTAAATAGGGCACCATCTAAATCCGTTGAAATGACACCGTATGAATTATGGTTTGGGAAGAAACCTAATCGTTCCTTAAATTTTGGGGTTGCGAAGCTTATGTAAAGAAGTTACAACCTGACAAGCTAGAACCCAAAGCGGAGAAATGCGTCTTCATAGGATACCCCAAAGAAACAATTGGGTACACTTTCTATCACAGATCCGAAGGCAAAATCTTTGTTGCCAAGAATGGATCCTTTCTTGAGAAGGAGTTTCTCACTAAATAAGTGACTGGAAGGAAAGTAGAACTCGACGAGGTTGATGAACCTTCTCTCATAGATCAGAGTAGCGCAGTGCCGGAAGATGTTCCTGTGCAGCCTGCACCGATAGGAGAGGAAGCAAATGATGATGATCATGAAACTTCGAACGAGGAAGCTACTGAACCTCGCAGATCGACGAGGGAACGTACCACTCCTGATTGGTATGATCCCTGTCTAAATGTCATGATTGTGGATAAAAATGATGAAGACCCTGTGACGTATGAAGAAGCGATGATGAGCCAAGATTCCAACAAATGGCAAGAAGCCATGAAATCCGAAATGGGATCCATGTATGATAACCAAGTATGGACTTTGGTAGACTTACCAGATAGCCGCAAGGCTGTCGAGAATAAATGGATCTTCAAGAGAAAAACAAATGTTGATGGTAATATTACTGTCTATAAAGCTCGACTTGTCACGAAGGGGTTCCGACAAATTCAAGGAGTTGACTATGATGAGACTTTCTCACCTATAGAGAAGCTAAAGTCTGTGAGGATTTTGTTAGCAATAGCTGCATTTTTTGATTATGAGATTTGGCAGATGGATGTCAAAACGGCGTTCCTTAATGGTGATATTGAGGAAGAGTTGTATATGGTACAAACCAAAGGTTTTGTCAATCCTAAAAATGCTCACAAGGTATGCAAACTTCAGCGTTCCATTTATGGACTGAAGCAAGCATCCCGGAGTTGGAACCGACACTTTGATAGAGTGATCAAAGACTTCGGGTTTGTACAGACTCATGGTGAGGCCTGTATTTACAAGAAAGTGAGTGGGAGCTCTGTAGCGTTCCTGATATTATATGTAGATGACATATTATTGATTGGGAATGATATAGAACTATTAAGCAGCGTTAAAGGTTATTTGAATAAGTCTTTTTCAATGAAAGACCTTGGTGAAGCAGCATACATTTTAGGCATCAAGATTTATAGAGATAGATCAAGACGCCTAATAGGGCTTTCACAGAGTACATACCTGGACAAGATTCTAAAGAAGTTTAGAATGGATGAAAGCAAGAAAGGGTTCTTGCCTATGTTGCCAGGTAAGGTCTTGAGTAAGACTCAAGGTCCGGCTACGGCAGATGAAAGAGAGAGGATGAGTAAGATCCCCTATGCCTCGGCAGTAGGCTCTATCATGTATGCCATGCTGTGTACTAGACCGGATATCGCACATGTTGTTAGTTTGACCAGCAGATATCGGGATCCAGGGATAGAACACTGGACATCGGTCAAGAATATCCTCAAGTACCTGAAAAGGACTAAGGATATGTTTCTTTGTTATGGCGGTGACCAAGAGCTCGTTGTAACCAGTTACACCGATGCAAGTTGGAACACCGATCCTGATGACTCTAAGTCTTAGTCTGGGTACGTGTTTATATTGAATGATGCTGAAGTAAGCTGGAGCAGTTCCAAGCAGTGCACGATGGCGAAATCTTCAACATAATATGAATATATAGCGGCTTCGGAGGCTTCATCGGAAGCGGTATGGATGAAGAGGTTCATTGTTGAGCTTGGTGTGATTCCTAGTGCATTGGACCCGTTAGTCATTTATTGTGACAACACGGGTGCCATCGCCAATGCAAAGGAACCAAGGTCACACAAGAAGCTAAAGCATATCAAGCTGCGTTTTCATTCGATTCACGAGTACATCGAAGATGGTGAAGTAGAGATTTGCAAAGTACACACAGATCTGAATGTTGCAGATCCGTTGACTAAAGCTCTCCCTAGGGCAAAGCATGACCAACACCAGAATGCCATGGGTGTTAGGTATATTACAATGTAATCTAGATTATTGACTCTAGTGCAAGTGGGAGACTGTTGGAGATATGCCCAAGAGGAAATAATAAATTGGTTATTATAATATCTTTGTGTTTATGATAAATGTTTGCATACCATGCTACAATTGTATTAACCGAAACATTGATACATGTGTGTTATGGAAACAACAAGGAGTCCCTAGTAAGCCTCTTGTATAACTAGCTTGTTGATTAATGGATGATCATGGTTTCGTGATCATGAACATTGGATATTATTAATAAAAAGGTTATGTCATTAGTTGAACTAGCAAGGTGGCCCTCGCAATGCGAGGGCATCATCTTATTGTGTATGAAATGTTAACCTTGAGACTATTTAAGTTTAAACTTATTTTCCTTTTATTTACCAAACTAAAAGAAAAATTACATGACATTTCAGAAGTCGACACATCAGTATGTCGATCTACCTCTTAGTAAGATGACGATGGCAGTATTAAAGTTTGAGATATTCTGAGGGCCGAACGTGCCCATGTTTGCCTGTAGCGTTTTTCTATTTTGTGGTAAACCTTTAACTTGCAAGCAAAATACACTGATTATAAACCATTGCCAAAAAAGCTTCAATTTTAGCTTTGCACTAATTGAAAGGAATAAAACTGTTAGATCACATTAGTGGGGGAGCATACTGTATAAGAAACATCGAAAGTCTTCACCTGCAGCGAGATTGGAGATATTTAATAAAATGTTGAATAATCGATATGTAATAAGAGCCAACTTGTACAAAATACTTCCATGAACGTGTGTGATATTCATGCAAAGAAAAGCATGACAACCACCGGCCTGTCACATTTAGCCAGCTCCAAAAAGAGAAATATCAGCATCCTCACATCGTTACAACGAAATAGCAAGACCCCACAATATCCTATAGAGTTGTATCACGTGCGGTGGCTGCAGTTGGGCGAGCTTATCTACCTGTTATTACTGATCATGCAAAATATAGTCAATGTGGTTACGGAGACGGAGGTGAAAAAATATTGCCATGATTAGAATCACCTAAAACATGCGCAACAAAACATCGGGCCCAGGAGATAGTAGGCATTGGGATCTGGCGGATCGGTGAATCGGTGATGTCACACAACACACAAAACACTAATAAGACAGTAGACTGTGAAACTTATCCAACATGGCGAAGAATACTGCCGAATAATGTTGAGCATCTGTACACATGATCCTCATTAATTGGATTAATGCATTCATCACTCCGAAAACAAATGCATGTATATGTTCTTATCTATTTCCATGGATCCATGAATATTCTGAGTTAGAAGATGCATTACCTCGTGACATTACCTGAGATAGAACTTTGTTTTGATGCATCATACTTATCTGAATTGAACTGTGGAAGAGATTCTCGATGGAGAGGAGAAGTAGGGAAACAAATACATCTCTCGTGCAATATTGCAACTTTTGAATATGCAAATATTTTGTGTCGACCATCTAGACCAATAGTGGATCAGCACTCGTATCGTACAGTATAACAATGTACTGCATGGTCCCTTCTGCTCAGTAGAAGTGGTATCGACCAACAGATGGGAGGCAGGGATTCCATTGCATGCAGTCAATCTTCTAGTCTAGCCCTTCTGATCCAGCATCCACATTATTAGAACCCGCAGACTCCATCCTATGATTCCAATCAGAACACCAGCATAAATGATTAGAGATCTCTAAAAGATAGGTTATGAAAGCGTTCCATCAGAGTGCAACACAGATGATTAGACATCCATAAAAGACCAGATTATGGAAGCTAGTGCACATGCGTGCGTTTGTGTTGGTTAGTATTTACCATGAAAATGTTGCATCTGAATGTCTCAATGTACCTCTATTCAAAACGTTTTTATCATACCTTTTCATGGCCAGGGATGAACATAATTAGGGAGTAAATGCTAACTTGGGGGCTGCTACAAATTTCTCAAATCCTGCTCACTTGCCCAGCGAGAGAAGCCACAACTATCGCCGGCTGTCCGACGTTACCGAGGCAAATACACGTGAAATATGCAGTGATTCATCTCCGATGGTGATCTTTGCATCCATGAGGCAAGCTAGATTGATCATGTATCTTCCGGCCAGAATAATTTCCGGTAGTGGTGCAACACCGAGGGGAGTTGACAATGGGAAATAAGGTCAGCAGCTAGAGCATAGCTATCAAAGAATTTAATGGAGATCAATCCGCCGGCTGTCCGTCGTCACCGAGTAGATACACATAAAAAATGTATGGATGCATGTCTCCCCGTTGGTGATCTATAAATCTATGATGCAAGCTAGAATGATCAGAGGCAGCGATGTACGTGTACGTACCTTGGTGGAGGCCGGCCGACGACACCCAGGGTAAAACGGCGGCGGCGGCAGCAATGCGAGGGCATCATTTTATTGTGTATGAAATGTTAACCTTGAGACTATTTAAGTTTAAACTTATTTTCCTTTTATTTACCAAACTAAAAGAAAAATTACATGACATTTCAGAAGTCGACACATCAGTATGTCAATCTACCTCTTAGTAAGATGACGATGGCAGTATTAAAGTTTGAGATATTCTGAGGGCCGAACGTGCCCATGTTTGCCTGTAGCGTTTTTCAAAAAGCACTGTCGTACAGATTTAAAGGAGCTTCCAAGATCATGCCACGCCGCCGTTCTAGAAATATCACGTCCGCCAGATTCCATAGTCCTAAAGTTTAAATTAATCATGCATATATTTTATTTCTGAAACCAAAATTAAACTTAATTTTAATGAGTTAATTTGACTGCATCTTTACCAAAGAAAAATCATGTTATGGTTAGGTCGATGTGATATCTAGTTGGTGAAAATAACTATGGATCATTTGTTACAAAAGGAGTGATTCTTATTAATTTGTAAATCTACAACTCACTTACATATACATTTGTTACAATCATATTTTGTTAGAGTATGCATGTAGAAACGGCTAGAAATTGATCGGTCTCGCTTTCACGTGTTATAATCGTGTGGAAGTAGTTGCGTACCATTTTCTCACACACGTCCTTCACGCACAAAAGAAAAGTGACCCAAGTCTCACCCGTATAATTTAAGGAAGAAAAATTCCTTATCTCATATGTAGTGTCAGCATATTATATCTATGTACAAAGAAAACAAACACCTTTTTAGATGAAAAAGGTCAAAGGCAACGACACAGGTACATGTTTTTATTAGACTGCCTCTTTTTTTTCTTTGACAGAGTACTTACATATGCAATAGGTCTATTTTTATACACGTACATTGTCGTGGGTAGCACTTCTTATCTTTTAATCTGAGGTGTTAAGTTGATGGGTCGATCAGCAAAGCGGAAAGGGAAAAAATATAGAGATAAGTGTATGTACATATTTATGAGCGCATATATCTTTATACTGTTTCTCAACATAAAATCGAAGAGTCTGTCCAGTACAGGAATGACGTGAGGTGCCGACGGCCGCCAGCCCTCTGCCTAGCCTAGCTTGGCCGTTGGCGCACGCTACGCCGAGGGTTGCCGTCGGCGTAGCCCCTCGGGCAAGGTAATCTTCGGGAGAGCCCACGTGGCCGTCGGCGTACTGGCCCTCGGCGTAGCACGCCAACCAACGCCATCCGTCTAACGGCCGTTAGAGCTATGCCGAGGGCAACACCGTCGACGTACGCGGCCACAAGGCGCGTCTTGGGCGACCCTGGAGCCTTCTACGCCGAGGGCCGCACTGTCGGCATAGGCGGCCACGTGGCGTGTCCTGGGCGACCCTGGCGACGTCTACACCGAGGCTAGGCCGAGGGCTAGGCCGTCGGCATAGCCATAGTGTCTGACGTCATCCTAGCGGGAAAAGAGCTGAAAAAGTGAACGCGCGCTATGCCGATGGCCACCCTCGGCATAGACGTGACGCGGTCACGGCTTCATTAGGGCATGGCCGAGCCGGGGTGGCACCCTGCGGTTATGCCGACGTACGGCTGAGTGTGCGCCGAGGGCCACCATCGAAACCTCGTGGCGTACGCCGAGGAGCTGGCTGAGGGGCTGGGCTGGCCGGCCAGTACGCCGACGGCCCCGATATTTGGGCGTCGGCGTACGGCACGGCCGTCGGCACCTCACGCGGTCCTAGAAACCAAATAATATTTGCCATAACAATTATAAGAGTTAAGAGTTGTACACTTTCAAAGTCCTCTACATATAAATAGTACTGATATATTATTTTTATTTTGTATGCACATTCTACATTTAAAGACATGCCTTTCAACGTGTAATACTAAGAGCTAGTTTCAACAATAAACTTTAGGCCTCTAAAAAAGTGGACGTTGTGTTTCATTTTACACACTCTCAAAAATAAATTATAAGGCTCCTAGAAAAAAGATACGTAGGAGAGATTGGCTGTTATCTCCTCTTTTTCTTTAAAAATACGGACTAATTTATATTATCACCAAAAGGGAAAAGGAATGACCAGCAGAGAACGGAAACATTAGATTTGTTGGAACGTGATATATTTCTTACGGGCCAGCAAAGAAAGAGATAAGGAAAGCAAAATAGCAATCGTTTTTGTTTTTGGAGACCATTTAAATATGTATATTATTTTTATAACTAAATAATGATGCAAAACATATCACTCATATTTTCAGCATGCATGGACGTCAGTCACGTGTACCTTGTAAGACTAAATGACATGATTCTTAGACGATCTCCCTTCAATAGCAAAATATAAATGGTACCATTTGCTGAATCATCTCCATATGTATTATTGTAATCACAAAAAAATCATTCCTTCTAATTATCATTTTGAAACCTTAATTGGTCATATGCTCATAACAAATACGGTAGCACACTGATGCAAATCAAAATTCCCTCAAGTAATACAATTCGCGTTGTCGAACTTCATCATTTGGTTCCATTGTATCTGTACAATAGTGCGTGGCTAACTTCAGCTATTCTTCACAATATAGTTCACTAGAAACCATGCCTTGACTTCTTAATTCACAACATAATTTTGATGGAGTCGGCGCATGTGCCTAATTTTAGATGATTATGGAAACATATCTCGGACATCTCCAGAATATTATGTAACTATGAGCCTGAAAATAAGCACATCAATGCTAGATAACAACACAAAAAATCTAGAACCTTATATGATTTCCAGGAAGGTTCCTCATGGCAAAACATAAAAACAATTCTTCTATGTTAGCACCAAAATGTCATGAAAGGAATAGAAACCCTTTATATATAGATCCTTCAATCATTCCATTGCCACTCTATAAAATAACAATGCTAAAATCTTACCTGGGGTAATTCTGGTCGTGCATTCCAAATCCATATTATTTATAGTACTCATGTAAGTGTTAGTGCATTGTAAATTAGACTAAAAGTGTACTTTGTTGCCAAACAAATCATGGTAAAACCTTTCTTTCCGAGTTTCCTTCTAAAGCAGAAGTCCAGAATTTATATGGATAGTCTCATGGTGTCCTGGCCAAAATAAAATGAATATACCTACATAATTTCACAATAAGATGCCAGAGAGGAAAATAATATAATATAGATGAGGAAACTCGGAAAAGTGGAAACATGAAGCAAATTCTTACAAGAAAACACAAAGCTACGGGACTACTCAAACTGAATTACCACAGGCATAACATGAAGATATACCATAAAATCTCAGGATAGATATACCATCATACTTGGCATAATTGCTGGAATAAACCCCAAAATCTGCAAATATGAAACAACTAAATACCGAAGAACAACCATAGTTCAGTCCCCTTCCAAAGAAAATTAACAACCTTAGTCAAGACCTGAGATCACTACCTAAGAGATACGCACTTGTGGTTGCCTGGCCTCCTCCCTCATAGGTTGGTTCTCGCTGCTCTTGTTTTTGAGACGTATGAACTGCATGTATGTAGTTACGAAATTACAAATAGTTTAAGGATATTGTAAAGAATATAGTTTGAGCCATAGAGAATTGAACATTGGCATTCGAGGCGTAGGGCGCGACGACCAATGCCGACATCAATCCTTCCACATGACCTCCATAATGGTGGAATATGCACGGAACATACCAAACAAATTAACATGAGCTTATTTTGTGGTAAACCTTTAACTTGCAAGAAAAATATACTGATTATAAACCATTGCCAAAAAAGCTTCAATTTTAGATTTGCACTAATTGAAAGGAATAAAACTGTTAGATCACATTAGTGGGGGAGCATACTGTATAAGAAACATCGAAAGTCTTCACCTGCAGCGAGATTGGAGATATTTAATAAAATGTTGAATAATCGATATGTAATAAGAGCCAACTTGTCCAAAATACTTCCATGATCGTGTGTGATATTCATGCAAAGAAAAGCATGACAACCACCGGCCTGTCACATTTAGCCAGCTCCAAAAAGAGAAATATCAGCATCCTCACATCGTTACAACGAAATAGCAAGACCCCACAATATCCTATAGAGTTGTATCACGTGCGGTGGCTGCAGTTGGGCGAGCTGGTCTACCTGTTATTACTGATCATGCAAAATATAGTCAATGTGGTTACGGAGACTGAGGTGAAAAAATATCGCCATGATTAGAATCACCTAAAACATACGCAAGAAAACATCGGGCCCAGGAGATAGTAGGCATCGGGATCTGGCGGATCGGTGAATCGGTGATGTCACAGAACATACAAAACACTAATAAGACAGTAGACTGTGAAACTTATCCAACATGGCGAAGAATACTGCCGAATAATGTTGAGCATCTGTACACATGATCCTCATTAATTGGATTAATGCATTCATCACTCCGAAAACAAATGCATGTATATGTTCTTATCTATTTCCATGGATCCATGAATATTCTGAGTTAGGAGATGCATTACCTCATGACATTACCTGAGATAGAACTTTGTTTTGATGCATCATACTTGTCTGAATTGAACTGTGGAAGAGATTCTCGATGGAGAGGAGAAGTCCGGAAACAAATACATCTCTCGTGCAATATTGCAACTTTTGAATATGCAAATATTTTGTGTCGACCATCTAGACCAATAGTGGATCAGCACTCGTATCGTACAGTATAACAATGTACTGCATGGTCCCTTCTGCTCAGTAGAAGTGGTATCGACCAACAGATGGGAGGCCGGGATTCCATTGCATGCAGTCAATCTTCTAGTCTAGCCCTTCTGATCCAGCATCCACATTATTAGAACCCGCAGACTCCATCCTATGATTCCAATCAGAACACCAGCATAAATGATTAGAGATCTCTAAAAGATAGGTTATGAAAGCGTTCCATCAGAGTGCAACACACACAGATGATTAGACATCCATAAAAGACCAGATTATGGAAGCTAGTGCACATGCGTGCGTTTGTGTTGGTTAGTATTTACCATGAAAATGTTACATCTGAATGTCTCAATGTACCTCTATTCAAAACGTTTTTATCATACCTTTTCATGGCCAGGGATGAACATAATTAGGGAGTAAATGCTAACTTGGGGGCTGCTACAAATTTCTCAAATCCTGCTCACTTGCCCCAGCGAGAGAAGCCACAACTATCGCCGGCTGTCCGACGTTACCGAGGCAAATACACGTGAAATATGCAGTGATTCATCTCCGATGGTGATCTTTGCATCCATGAGGTAAGCTAGATTGATCATGTATCTTCCGGCCAGAATAATTTCCGGTAGTGGTGCAACACCGAGGGGAGTTGACAATGGGAAATAAGGTCAGCAGCTAGAGCATAGCTATCAAAGAATTTAATGGAGATCAATCCGCCGGCTGTCCGTCGTCACCGAGTAGATACACATAAAAAATGTATGGATGCATGTCTCCCCGTTGGTGATCTATAAATCTATGATGCAAGCTAGAATGATCAGAGGCAGCGATGTACGTGTACGTACTTTGGTGGAGGCCGGCCGACGACACCCAGGGTAAAACGGCGGCGGCGGCAGCAATGCGAGGGCATCATCTTATTGTGTATGAAATGTTAACCTTGAGACTATTTAAGTTTAAACTTATTTTCCTTTTATTTACCAAACTAAAAGAAAAATTACATGACATTTCAGAAGTCGACACATCAGTATGTCAATCTACCTCTTAGTAAGATGACGATGGCAGTATTAAAGTTTGAGATATTCTGAGGGCCGAACGTGCCCATGTTTGCCTGTAGCGTTTTTCAAAAAGCACTGTCGTACAGATTTAAAGGAGCTTCCAAGATCATGCCACGCCGCCGTTCTAGAAATATCACGTCCGCCAGATTCCATAGTCCTAAAGTTTAAATTAATCATGCATATATTTTATTTCTGAAACCAAAATTAAACTTAATTTTAATGAGTTAATTTGACTGCATCTTTACCAAAGAAAAATCATGTTATGGTTAGGTCGATGTGATATCTAGTTGGTGAAAATAACTATGGATCATTTGTTACAAAAGGAGTGATTCTTATTAATTTGTAAATCTACAACTCACTTACATATACATTTGTTACAATCATATTTTGTTAGAGTATGCATGTAGAAACGGCTAGAAATTGATCGGTCTCGCTTTCACGTGTTATAATCGTGTGGAAGTAGTTGCGTACCATTTTCTCACACACGTCCTTCACGCACAAAAGAAAAGTGACCCAAGTCTCACCCGTATAATTTAAGGAAAGAAAAATTCCTTATCTCATATGTAGTGTCAGCATATTATATCTATGTACAAAGAAAACAAACACCTTTTTAGATGAAAAAGGTCAAAGGCAACGACACAGGTACATGTTTTTATTAGACTGCCTCTTTTTTTTCTTTGACAGAGTACTTACATATGCAATAGGTCTATTTTTATACACGTACATTGTCGTGGGTAGCACTTCTTATCTTTTAATCTGAGGTGTTAAGTTGATGGGTCGATCAGCAAAGCGGAAAGGGAAAAAATATAGAGATAAGTGTATGTACATATTTATGAGCGCATATATCTTTATACTGTTTCTCAACATAAAATCGAAGAGTCTGTCCAGTACAGGAATGACGTGAGGTGCCGACGGCCGCCAGCCCTCTGCGTAGCCTAGCTTGGCCGTTGGCGCACGCTACGCCGAGGGTTGCCGTCGGCGTAGCCCCTCGGGCAAGGTAATCTTCGGGAGAGCCCACGTGGCCGTCGGCGTACTGGCCCTCGGCGTAGCACGCCAACCAACGCCATCCGTCTAACGGCCGTTAGAGCTATGCCGAGGGCAACACCGTCGACGTACGCGGCCACAAGGCGCGTCTTGGGCGACCCTGGAGCCTTCTACGCCGAGGGCCGCACCGTCGGCATAGGCGGCCACGTGGCGTGTCCTGGGCGACCCTGGCGACGTCTACACCGAGGCTAGGCCGAGGGCTAGGCCGTCGGCATAGCCATAGTGTCTGACGTCATCCTAGCGGGAAAAGAGCTGAAAAAGTGAACGCGCGCTATGCCGATGGCCACCCTCGGCATAGACGTGACGCGGTCACGGCTTCATTAGGGCATGGCCGAGCCGGGGTGGCACCCTGCGGTTATGCCGACGTACGGCTGAGTGTGCGCCGAGGGCCACCATCGAAACCTCGTGGCGTACGCCGAGGAGCTGGCTGAGGGGCTGGGCTGGCCGGCCAGTACGCCGACGGCCCCGATATTTGGGCGTCGGCGTACGGCACGGCCGTCGGCACCTCACGCGGTCCTAGAAACCAAATAATATTTGCCATAACAATTATAAGAGTTAAGAGTTGTACACTTTCAAAGTCCTCTACATATAAATAGTACTGATATATTATTTTTATTTTGTATGCACATTCTACATTTAAAGACATGCCTTTCAACGTGTAATACTAAGAGCTAGTTTCAACAATAAACTTTAGGCCTCTAAAAAAGTGGACGTTGTGTTTCATTTTACACACTCTCAAAAATAAATTATAAGGCTCCTAGAAAAAAGATACGTAGGAGAGATTGGCTGTTATCTCCTCTTTTTCTTTAAAAATACGGACTAATTTATATTATCACCAAAAGGGAAAAGGAATGACCAGCAGAGAACGGAAACATTAGATTTGTTGGAACGTGATATATTTCTTACGGGCCAGCAAAGAAAGAGATAAGGAAAGCAAAATAGCAATCGTTTTTGTTTTTGGAGACCATTTAAATATGTATATTATTTTTATAACTAAATAATGATGCAAAACATATCACTCATATTTTCAGCATGCATGGACGTCAGTCACGTGTACCTTGTAAGACTAAATGACATGATTCTTAGACGATCTCCCTTCAATAGCAAAATATAAATGGTACCATTTGCTGAATCATCTCCATATGTATTATTGTAATCACAAAAAAATCATTCCTTCTAATTATCATTTTGAAACCTTAATTGGTCATATGCTCATAACAAATACGGTAGCACACTGATGCAAATCAAAATTCCCTCAAGTAATACAATTCGCGTTGTCGAACTTCATCATTTGGTTCCATTGTATCTGTACAATAGTGCGTGGCTAACTTCAGCTATTCTTCACAATATAGTTCACTAGAAACCATGCCTTGACTTCTTAATTCACAACATAATTTTGATGGAGTCGGCGCATGTGCCTAATTTTAGATGATTATGGAAACATATCTCGGACATCTCCAGAATATTATGTAACTATGAGCCTGAAAATAAGCACATCAATGCTAGATAACAACACAAAAAATCTAGAACCTTATATGATTTCCAGGAAGGTTCCTCATGGCAAAACATAAAAACAATTCTTCTATGTTAGCACCAAAATGTCATGAAAGGAATAGAAACCCTTTATATATAGATCCTTCAATCATTCCATTGCCACTCTATAAAATAACAATGCTAAAATCTTACCTGGGGTAATTCTGGTCGTGCATTCCAAATCCATATTATTTATAGTACTCATGTAAGTGTTAGTGCATTGTAAATTAGACTAAAAGTGTACTTTGTTGCCAAACAAATCATGGTAAAACCTTTCTTTCCGAGTTTCCTTCTAAAGCAGAAGTCCAGAATTTATATGGATAGTCTCATGGTGTCCTGGCCAAAATAAAATGAATATACCTACATAATTTCACAATAAGATGCCAGAGAGGAAAATAATATAATATAGATGAGGAAACTCGGAAAAGTGGAAACATGAAGCAAATTCTTACAAGAAAACACAAAGCTACGGGACTACTCAAACTGAATTACCACAGGCATAACATGAAGATATACCATAAAATCTCAGGATAGGTATACCATCATACTTGGCATAATTGCTGGAATAAACCCCAAAATCTGCAAATATGAAACAACTAAATACCGAAGAACAACCATAGTTCAGTCCCCTTCCAAAGAAAATTAACAACCTTAGTCAAGACCTGAGATCACTACCTAAGAGATACGCACTTGTGGTTGCCTGGCCTCCTCCCTCATAGGTTGGTTCTCGCTGCTCTTGTTTTTGAGACGTATGAACTGCATGTATGTAGTTACGAAATTACAAATAGTTTAAGGATATTGTAAAGAATATAGTTTGAGCCATAGAGAATTGAACATTGGCATTCGAGGCGTAGGGCGCGACGACCAATGCCGACATCAATCCTTCCACATGACCTCCATAATGGTGGAATATGCACGGAACATACCAAACAAATTAACATGAGCTTATTTTGTGGTAAACCTTTAACTTGCAAGAAAAATATACTGATTATAAACCATTGCCAAAAAAGCTTCAATTTTAGATTTGCACTAATTGAAAGGAATAAAACTGTTAGATCACATTAGTGGGGGAGCATACTGTATAAGAAACATCGAAAGTCTTCACCTGCAGCGAGATTGGAGATATTTAATAAAATGTTGAATAATCGATATGTAATAAGAGCCAACTTGTCCAAAATACTTCCATGATCGTGTGTGATATTCATACAAAGAAAAGCATGACAACCACCGGCCTGTCACATTTAGCCAGCTCCAAAAAGAGAAATATCAGCATCCTCGCATCGTTACAACGAAATAGCAAGACCCCACAATATCCTATAGAGTTGTATCACGTGCGGTGGCTGCAGTTGGGCGAGCTGGTCTACCTGTTATTACTGATCATGCAAAATATAGTCAATGTGGTTACGGAGACTGAGGTGAAAAAATATCGCCATGATTAGAATCACCTAAAACATACGCAAGAAAACATCGGGCCCAGGAGATAGTAGGCATCGGGATCTGGCGGATCGGTGAATCGGTGATGTCACAGAACATACAAAACACTAATAAGACAGTAGACTGTGAAACTTATCCAACATGGCGAAGAATACTGCCGAATAATGTTGAGAATCTGTACACATGATCCTCATTAATTGGATTAATGCATTCATCACTCCGAAAACAAATGCATGTATATGTTCTTATCTATTTCCATGGATCCATGAATATTCTGAGTTAGGAGATGCATTACCTCATGACATTACCTGAGATAGAACTTTTTTTTGATGCATCATACTTGTCTGAATTGAACTGTGGAAGAGATTCTCGATGGAGAGGAGAAGTCCGGAAACAAATACATCTCTCGTGCAATATTGCAACTTTTGAATATGCAAATATTTTGTGTCGACCATCTAGACCAATAGTGGATCAGCACTCGTATCGTACAGTATAACAATGTACTGCATGGTCCCTTCTGCTCAGTAGAAGTGGTATCGACCAACATATGGGAGGCCGGGATTCCATTGCATGCAGTCGATCTTCTAGTCTAGCCCTTCTGATCCAGCATCCACAATATTAGAACCCGCAGACTCCATCCTATGATTCCAATCAGAACACCAGCATAAATGATTAGAGATCTCTAAAAGATAGGTTATGAAAGCCTTCCATCAGAATGCAACACAGATGATTAGACATCCATAAAAGACCAGATTATGGAAGCTAGTGCACATGCGTGCGTTTGTGTTGGTTAGTATTTACCATGAAAATGTTGCATCTGAATGTCTCAATGTACCTCTATACAAAACGTTTTTATCATACCTTTTCATGGCCAGGGATGAACATAATTAGGGAGTAAATGCTAACTTGGGGGCTGCTACAAATTTCTCAAATCCTGCTCACTTGCCCCAGCGAGAGAAGCCACAACTATCGCCGGCTGTCCGACGTTACCGAGGCAAATACACGTGAAATATGCAGTGATTCATCTCCGATGGTGATCTTTGCATCCATGAGGCAAGCTAGATTGATCATGTATCTTCCGGCCAGAATAATTTCCGATAGTGGTGCAACACTGAGGGGAGTTGATAATGGGAAATAAGGTCAGCAGCTAGAGCATAGCTATCAAAGAATTTAATGGAGATCAATCCGCCGGCTGTCCGTCGTCACCGAGTAGATACACATCAAATACGTATGGATGCATGTCTCCCTGTTGGTGATCTACAAATCTATGATGCAAGCTAGAATGATCAGAGGCAGCGATGTACGTGTACGTACCTTGTTGGAGACCGGCCGACGACACCCAGGGTAAAACGGCGGCGGCTGCAGCGTGCATGAGGATACGCTAGATGCCTAGGGCATAATTTTTTTTGCTTTTCTTTGATTCCACGATGCATTAATTGAGGGCTGGACGTTGCTGAGAAAAATAAAAAGGTATCGGAGAGGGTAGATGTATAATGGCAATGGTGGGTAATTTTCTAACTTAAATCTAATCTAACGGCTAGAGATTTTCTATCTATGAATTAAATGGTTGGATGTTTCTGATTTTTGTGGGATTTTCTAGCGATTTCTCTATTTTCTGGTGAGCCCGTAATTTACTTTTAATATATAATAGATGATATAATGGACACACACCCAAATGAGCGTAGCATAAGATCAAGTCATTAAGTTCAATTTGCTATAAGCTTTCGATACATAGTTGCCTAAGTCCTTCGACCATGAGATCATGTAAATCACTTACACCGGAAGGGTACTTTGATTACATCAAACGCCATTGTGTGAATGTGTGGTTATAAAGATGGGATTAAGTATTTGGAAAGTGTGAGTTGAGGCATATGGATCGATAGTGGGATTTGTCCATCCTGATGACGGATAGATATACTCTGGGCCCACTCTCGGTGGAATGTCGTCTGATTAGCTTGCAAGCATGTGATTGGATCACAAGAGATGACATACCACGGTACGAGTAAAGAGTACTTATCGGTAACGAGGTTGAACAAGGTATGGAGATACCGATGATCGAAACTCGGACAAGTAAAATATCGCATGACAAAGGGAATCGGCATCGTATGTAAATGGTTCAATCGATCACTAAGTCATCGTTGAATATGTGGGAGCCATTATGGATCTCCAGATCCCGCTATTGGTTATTGCTCGGAGAGGAGTCTCGACCATGTCTGCATAGTTCGCGAACCGTAGGGTGACGCGCTTAAGGTTCGATGTCGCATAAGTAGATTCGAATATGAGATGGAGTCCGAAGTTTTGTTCGGAGTCTCGGATGGGATCCAGGACATCACGAGGAGGTCCGGAATGGTCCGGAGAATAAGATTCATATATGGGAAGTCATTTTCCGGGGTTCGGGAAAGTTCTGGTGTTTTGACCGGAGCTTCTAGAATGTTCTAGAAGGGTCACCAGTGGGCCCACCACCCCGGGAGAGGCCACATAGGCGCCACATGGCATGGTGGGGCCTGCCTACTATGACATGTGGGCCCAGGTCGGCCTACCCCTAGAGATAAGATCTAGCTCTAATTTAAATGGTTTAAAATCTAGAGATAAGATCTATCTCCAAAAATAAAGTGTTTAAACGAAGAGATAAGGGGAAGGCTTGAGGGGGAAGAAATCTCCCCCCATGCGCCGGCCAAGGAAGAGGTGGGGCCCAGGGGGAACCCTAGGCCGACCCCTCCCCCTGTATAAAGAGGGGAGGGGGTGGCCGGCCACTCCACCTTCCACCAAACCCTAGCCGCCCCCTCTCTTCCTCCTCCATACGCTGCACAGGCTTAGGCGAAGCCCTGCAGCAATTCTTCTCCACCACCACCACCACGCCGTCGTGCTGTTGGGATTCCATGGAGATCTACCACAGCTCCGCTGCCCGCTGGAACGGGGAGAGGAAGGGCTTCATCGACACCGTACGCGCGACCGAGTACGAAAGTGCTGCCGGATTGCAGCACCGGGACGATCGTCTACACTAACAACGAGATTAATCTTGTAGGTTTTGGAATCTTCGAGGGTTAGTCTCATCTCCATCTCGTTGCTCCAATCTTGTAGATTAGATATTGGCTTTTTTCCATAGATTAGATCTTGGATTTATTCGTCTTTGCGGTAGGAAATTTTTTGTTTTCTATGTAACGAACCCATCACTTGTATGCTGGCCTTTATGTCCTGTCTCGGGCGCCGTTTCCAGACTCCACGATCGCCAGTGGGGGCATTGGCGACACTGACTGTGGTCTTACCGCTGTCCTTCATAGCAGGATCTTGTTTAGGTTTCGTCTTGGCGGTATTGTTGTCATTATTGGTGTTGGGGCTTGATGGGGGCAGCAGCGTGGCTGTGTGCACAACGTCTGAGGCCACGTGGGGAGCACCCAACGGTTCAGGTGGTTCCAGGCTTGGTGTAGAAGAAGAGTCAGAGCTGGTGTGCGAGTTGATGACGATCTTGGCGAGGGAGTTGTCGTTGGAGTTCTTGGTCAGCGTGCTGGCGTTTGCAGTGGAGTCGTTGATCATGAGAGTGCTGGTGGTGTTCTTGTTGGCAGCTTCATTGTCCTGCATTGAGAGAATCTCCATCCTTTTCACAACATGATACAACATGATACACGATAGTGGTATGTCGTGTCTCACTTGTCCTCATCTTCCCAGCACCTGCCTCCCAGCTTGAGCGCCATGGCAAGGAGTGGTTGGGGGTGTGCGCCTTTCTTGTCCGATGTGCTCCGGGGGGAACCAACTCCTGATATCATGATGACCAGTAGGGGGTACACCAATACTAGGATTATACCTTGAGATTTTTGGAGTCTTTGGCATGTCGCAGTTCTGCTTGTTGTGTCCGATGAGCCCACGGAAGAGGCAAAAGGTGGGCAACCTCTCATAGAGGAGAGACATCATCACCTCCTCATCCGTGAACTCATCCTCGATCGGGATCCCTCGGAGAAGAGGGCGTCCAAGAGGCAGCAGGACACGGACGCGGAGGATTTTGTCGCAGATGTCGCCGCGTGCGTTGTTGTCGATGCAGATGAACTCGCCCGTGCGCCTTCCGAGGTCCCTGGCTAGGGCCTTCGTTAGGAGGTAGAAGGGTATGCCCTTGTACTGCACACAGATGGGCACATCGTTGAATTGGGTTGTCTCCGGGTCCTCGCCTTCCTTGAGCTTGCGGACAAGCACAACGTCGTCCTTGTATCGCCACGGGCCGCCGCAGATGACGTGCTCAAGGTCACCTTCCTCAGAGAATTTGATGACAAAACGTTTGTCAGCATATTGGTGTGTTTCAAGAGTTCCTCTCACCTTCCAGATGTTGCGCATGTAGTTGATCAGTTGCTTGGAAGTTATGGCGACGACGGAGAGGAGGACGCCGACAACCAGGAGGCGAACCCATGCGGTCCCTCGAGCCTTCGCCATGTTTACAAAGATGGGCTGCACCTCCTCTCTGTGTTCCTCCACCGTCATGACCTGCTTGTCTTTGCGCTTCGCAGAAGAGCTTGCGTGGTCGGCCAGGGTGCGCTTGCGCCAGCAGCAGGTGTAGGGGTGCCGTTCGGTGTCACTTCTTTTGGGGTAGCTTCACCGTTGGGGGCTAAGTGGTTGAGGCTAGGAGCTTGGTGCGCCACCATCTTGGTGGTTTTGTGGCTGTAGGGGTGCTTGTGGTGCTGTACTGACGCATCCCTACCTCCCATGTCTCCCATATTTATACTCATTCCGCCTGGGTCAAGGATCCAGCGAGTGAATGTGTTCGCGGAAATCCATCCGAGATGATCGCTAGCAGCCGTTGAGTGTGAGATTTGGTCCTCTTCAATAACCAGCCAAAAATGCTCTACAGCTTCCTTACGCCCGTGCATGCCAATTTCCAAATCTTCTTCCAGCCAAAATTGCTCTACAGCTTCCTTACGCCTGTGCATTGCACTTTCCAAATCTTCTCCAGAGGTAGCACTCACGGTAGTCTCAAGGGGCATATTATCTGCTCTTAAAGCTGGCATAATAAAAGCTAGGGAAGGGGACTAGTGGGATTATGGTGATTCCGGGATTTGTGGTTGGTACCTGCTCAATCGGGGCATCCGCGGGGATTAAGCGCTCGGATGATTCCTCCTTCTTGATCGGCGGATCGGGGATGACACTAACGAGCCCAAAATTTCCTCTGTCTTCTTTCTTGGTTTGGGCGATTGGGCATTCAATCCTGCTGCTCTGCTTTAGGAAGGATTCAGATTTTGCTTGGAAATAGGTGAGGCTTTTTCTTGGATTTGGGGATTTCCTGATGATATCTCTCAATCTCTCTCTAGTGTCCCAGGGAAGGAAATCCGATCCGGGGGAGCGGTTGGCGGGGGTTCGTCAGGCACTCTTCTCTGTCTCAATCCTTCTCTCTCTTTCTTGGTCATCAGCATGGCGGAGGGGATCCGGGGGATCGCCGCTCCTGACGCCACGAAGGCGAATCGCCATGGTTCTTCGATAAAAAAAAACTTACCGTTGGTTTGAATTTTATGTGATGACACTTTCTTTCTGCGTCTGATGCATCTAACATGCATCTGCGTTCTTTGTAGTTTGTTTTACTATATTCCATCATTATTTATTCCTATAAGGTCATGTTTATTTGTATTATAACCCTGCAGTGCATGAAAAACTCATGTTTATGAGATCACCATTGTTGGTCTTTGATTACAAGTTTTGATCCAACTAGTATGATAGAATAAGAGAGGGGAAACACGTGTGCATTAGTTGCAGTTATACAGTAGTATGGAACTAGATAGTGAGCACAAAGTTTGGGCCCTACTATGGTTTTTTTTACATTTCCGTTTATTGCATCACTAGGGATAAATGAATGCATGTGTTACTATTAGCAAATGACCAACAATGGTGATCTCATATCCTTTGAGGTAGCATATTTGATATTGAACATCATGTCAATGAAACAAATGTAATACTCTGTTTATCTTGCATCTAGGTTTTGAAGTTTTCTATTACCATAGCAGTATTAGTGGGATGTGTTGCTGATAACCCCCAAATGTAGGGGATCACCGCTGTACAATTCGATAAGTATTTGACTGTCGAACCCACGAGGAGCTCAAGGTAAACTATCTATTCTCTAAAGCCATATAACCCCTTATATGGCCTTTTATGCAAAGCTAGGAGATATGGTGTGTGTGTAGAGGTTTTACTAGAAACTATAAGTGCTGAAATTAAACTAGTGCAAGAATAAGTAAAGTGCAATAAAGTAAAATGCAATGAGATGAAGTGAAGTGAAGTGGAGTAACTCAAGAGAGCAAGTGTTCATGCAAATTGCAACTTCATTTGTGTGGTTGTCATAATTACTGAAGCACAAAGATAATCTTTTTAGTGTTTCTTCTAGAGAGGAGCCATAGATGGGTGTAGCCATATACATGTGCAAGTACACACCTAGTGATTGATCCTAAGGCCATCGGAATTTTCAATGTCAAACCATCTATGTAAGTTTAAAGGTCCCCATAATTGGTCCCCCCATTAACATGCATCTAATAACCGGGACAAGGTTTCTGTCGCTACCTATCCCCCATCATGTCAACATGCAACGGTGATAACCTTATGCACCCCCTTGACATATGTGTACACTCATATATCAATACATAATACCATCATAGAAGATAACAAATAAGTGTATGCAACCAACAACAAACTATATAACAATTGCCATGAACAATTCACTACTCAAACATCTACATAGAGATACAATAGATCATGGGAAAACAATATATTGCATCATACATCATGTTTGCCAAGAGATTACAGAGGGGGATGATGAAGAGTTGCTATGTATGTTGATGAAGATGGTGCTTATGCCCTCACCGGGGAGGGGGGTGTGGAGTCCACCGGAGGCGATTTCGGCAGTGTTTCCCCCTCCGATCTCCATCGGCAGCGGCCTGCTGACTCCGTGTTTCTATGTTTTTGGTCTACGCCGCCGTAGCCTCGACGAAACCCCCGGGGTCGTATATATAGTAGTTTTTAGGGGAAAACAAGTCGGTTCTCGAAAAGATGAGGCGAAACGGACGCTCGAGGGCCGAAAGAGGCCTAGTGGCCCGGCCAGAGGGGGAGGCCACCCCACCCTCTCTCTTTCCCAGCCTGTTGACCGCTTGGTGGCCTACTTTAGCTCATTTTGTTCGTCTCGAAATTTCAGAAGCGTGGCCCTAACCTTGCCCTTTTTCGAGTCCCGTAGCTCCTGGAAATTCAAAAACACTAAAAAGTGGCATTTCCTGCCAACCAGAATTAGAACCGGAGGAGGGGGTCCCCTAAAACATCATAAAACATAGGAGTAACATTATATAAGAAGCAAATATGTGGTAATATGTTGAAATAAATTGCAAAGTTCATGTATACATTTTACATGCATGAGTTGCATCATCTCAACCATTGGATATGATGGGCATATGAATATTTATCAAACACAAAAGTTACATCACTACTATGCCATTCTTGAGCCTTTTTTATTTCATCATGTTTATAAGAGAGTAGACAAGTGAATCCATGAACAATGGTCTATTTTTAATCATAAGAAACATCGTTTACTTGCATTTACATAGCTTTACAATTTCAGTATGTAATTAACCCAAAAATACAAAATTATCTTAATTGCATTTAGGTCTTTCATATAAACTACAACACTACCGTTGCCATACTAGTTACTTTTTCATAGCATTTAGTTTACTTTTTATATTGCATTTACTTTATTTTTCTGCATATTTACTTTGTCTAAATTTTGTCATTCTCCTGTTTCTTTACTTTCGTTTGCTTGCATAAGTCATTTCTGTTTTGCATATTTACTTTCTGTTTTGCATTTATCTCTACTCTACATAAACAGAAAGCTAAAAAATATTCTTATCTACTTATAATCATGTCTATCCTTGGTAAACTACCAGCACCTATTAATAATAAAATTTACACCTTTAGACAACAATCAGGAGAGTCGTTAATGGAAGCATGCTTTAGAATAATGCTAGAAATAAATGAAAGATGATCTAGGGCTCATGCCCAGATCTACATTTTGAAGACGTTTTACTATGGTCCAGACACACGGTCACGAATTTTCCTTGATTCTCTGACTTGGTAATTTTACCTTAGTAAGTCCACCTGTGGTAGCTTTCTCCTATTTATCATGTTTGGGGATAATGGTGAAAAGAGAGGAGAAATAGTGATAGAAAAGTTTAAAGAATCTTTGGAGTAATTAGTTGAAAAAGCTAAAAAAAATGCTCTGAAATAGGCACCTAGTCAGAAATTCATGTACAAATATAAAAGGAGATGGTGTTTTGGATCAGAGGTGTAGATGCACCTATTTGAAAAAGTATTTTAAATGAATTTAAAATGTTAAAAAAATTGGACAAAAAATCCCGGTTTTATATGAGGACATTCTATTGTTCGCACATAAAGTTTCATGGAAAAAAGAACATTTTCTATGTCCTATGTAAAGAAGAAAAAACATGTCTGGTGAAAAAGCTATTTCCGAGAAGCGAAATTGTATTTTTTACACAAGCCATAAAAATAAATTCCCGAAGAACTTTATGTGCGCTGATATTTTTTTCAGAATTTTTGAACATACTGAAGTGCATTTGTAGACAGTGGGTGCATCTACACCCTACAAGTCAAAATGGATTTCTCATCTACAAAATATGTTTCTTTACCCATTTAAAAATTAAGAAAATATATAATAGTATGCTTGAACCTGTGAAAAAACACTCATATTTAGACCCACACTTTCGATAAAGAGCATATATTAATATCGCGGAGATACCAATTACATCCAGCCTCTGCAACAACATCATGCCCTAATGACATAAAGGATGCACACAGCTAAAAAAGAGAAAAAGGATTACAGAAAAGAAAGGTCCCGCTACAGAGATCCCTAACTTGAAGCAGCAACACTGACACCACCAAGACAACAGCAGAAGCTCAGCTTCTCCATAAACGACGCCTCCAAGAAGGAAACATTGCATAAACACTATCGTCGCCCGATCATAGATCACAGGTTTTCACCCTGAAGAAAGTCATCTCTCTCAAAACAATGCCTTCATCAAGAACATTGCCAGACACAACCAATTAAGGCCAGGATGATACGGGCATGGAGGCCTATGTGGAGCCCAGATTCAGGACTCCACCAGCTCATTTATCCTAGTTTATGTAATGGTCATATGTGGGCCAATTTTGGGCCTGTCCAAACCAAGGTAGAGAGGCCCACTAGGGCTGGCCGGCCACTCCACCCCTCATATAAGTGGAGGTGCGGCTAGGGTTTTAGATAGACAAGTTTAGACTAAAGATTAGGGTTTTCCCCATTGCGTGTGTTCACGTGTATCATCCCTCCGGGGGTACGGCGCTGCTATTATTATCCGCTGCGAAGGTTCTTGTGTTCATTAAGGATTGTCTAGCTCTTGGTTTGAGGCGGTCGTTCATCGATCCGTTGCTTGCTGGATTCGTTCCCTCTTCTCCAGGCTGCGTTCATCGCGTTGTTGGGAGGATTCTCTACCCCAGGTTCTCGCTGTGAAAGATCGGTTGTTGGGAGGATTCTCTACTGGTTCTCTACCCCAGAATCCTCCCAACAACGTGATGAACGCAGCCTGGAGAAGAGGGAACGAATCCAGCAAGCAACGGATCGATGAACGACCGCCTCAAACCAAGAGCTAGACAATCCTTGATGAACACAAGAACCTTCGTAGCGGATAATATAGATAAACGGCAGCGCCGTACCCCCGGAGGGATGATACACGTGAACACACGCAATGGGGAAAACCCTAATCTTTAGTCTAAACTTGTCTATCTAAAACCCTAGCCGCACCTCCACTTATATGAGGGGTGGAGTGGCCGGCCAGCCCCTAGTGGGCCTCTCTACCTTGGTTTGGGGAAACCAAGGCTCCACATAGGCCTCCATGCCCGTATCATCCTCCCCCCTTCAAGAAGTGTTGTCCCCAACGCGTGAGGGTCTTCTGGAAAAGGTTACGTGATATGAACATGACACGTCCTCACCGTCTTCAAGTCTTGCTTGCCTTCCACACCACATCCTCCCTCGCGGCCTTCTAGACTTGATACAGCACTTGGCGCCTCCTTTCTTCTCCATATGGGCTTGGACTTCGGCGAGGTTTTGATGGACCCTTGTGTCGCTGCACATGACCCTGCACAAGATGTGTAATTCCTGGGCCACATAGATGTCTCACACGTCCATCCTTGCCTCGATGCATCCGCGGTGTCACGGAAAACTGGACTGCATTACTCCTAGCATGGTAGTGCCGCTGCCCACTTTCTCCACTGACGCGCTCGGCCACAGCCGGTCTAGACGCCGGTTGACCGGGTATGCGACCGGTCGATCCGGTTGTGATCGGGTCTGGGACCGGATCCTGACCGGGACGTCGCGACGTCTCACAGAACACGCGCCGGTCGGCATCAGCGCATAAGCCGGTCTGAACCGGGCTCACCCGGTGCCTGGTCCGGTTGGACCGGGCCTGTGACCGGTCTGAAACACCATCAGCACTGGCTTCGCTAACCTTCTCGCCTCCCACTCCTCCCACGCGCATCTGCGCCATATGTACTGGAACATTATCAGCACAAACATCATCAGTCTGCATACTAGCATCAACACAAACTGGAACTGTAGCACATGCTGCAACATCCACATCAACAACAAGTGTAGCTTCATCGGCTTGTCACCAACAAGAACTTGCTTGTCATCTACAGGCTTGGCTGAAACATCACCAACATCAATGCTCGGAACATCATGCACCGTATGCTGCACATTAGGCTTGTGCAACTTCTCCTTACGCACCACTAACTCCACATCGGACTTGATATGATCATCACCCATAGGCTTCAAAGTCCGCTGTTTGCCACCATGCATAAAAGAATATGTATTTGCTCGCCCATCATGTGTCACATTGCGATCATACTGCCAAGGACGCCCAAGTAGCAATCCACACACCTCCAATGGAAACACATCGCACTCGATCTCATCAACATAATCATCAACTGTAAATGGCACACGCACCTTGTGAGTAATCTTCAGCATACCACAGCTATTCAACCACTCAAGACGTTTAGGTTCAGGAAGACGCCATGTAGACAACCCCAATGCTGCCACCATCGCCTTGCTAATGCCATTAGTACAGCTACCACCATCAATCATCAACTTGCAAGCTTTGTCCTTTATAATGCATTGAGTCTGAAACAAACTCCACCGCTGAACCTTGTCAACTGTCTTGCAAGCATCATCTTGTACCTTCTTGAGTTGCATATTCAGCCCGCTCAATGGTACATCCTCCTCAACAGTCACAGTAGTGCTCTTGGTATCAGAGCCAGGTTTCCTCTCCTCAGTGACTGTCTGTACTGGAACCACCTCCTTCACGGTAGTGGTAGAGCACACCACCGCGTTGTCCAACTTTGTGGACTTAACCTGAAATCTAGCATGCAAAAACTGCTTGAAATCTGCCCAACTAGACCGTAGTCCAATGATACCCTGAACTATCAGAAAATCATGATACCACTCAGCTAACTCATGATCAACACGTCGGTATGCAATATCAAATTCAAGTTGGCCACCGAACGTGCTATTCACCACCTTGCATCTCTCAAAACCACCGCCAATGGCTGACTCCCAAACTTGATATTCTATTGGTGTTGAAGAACGAGACAACCGCCACTTGATTGGCTCATCAAATGGTTTACCCGTCCTCATACCGAGGTAGTCATACTAGATGTCCAGCCTCCAACCCAGAGCACGCACTCGTAATGTAAAGGCAGACGGAACAGCAGAAATAACAGCAGCAGCACTGGTTTTCGTCGCCGAAGAATCAGAACCAGCAGCAGCCTGCCCGGCCCAGGGCCCGGTTGGACCGGCCTGTGGACCGGCCTGGCCGGTCTGTGGCCCGGTTGACCGGCCGCCAACCGGATGCATCGTACCGGAACCAAACCGGACGAAATTTTGCGAACTTCCCGGTTTGCCGCCCGGTTGACCGGATTCTACGCCGGCCTGCCCGGTCTTGTTGACCGGATTCCTGACCGGATTTTTCCTGGTCGCGAAATTTCGTCTTCTTCCCGATGCTGGTCGCGATTTTTCGCGATTTTGACCTCCGAAACAGCCATGGATGACCTCCAAATTGCACCAAACGATGCCAAACTTCCTCCAACCAACCTCCTTCGACCGAGAGCCAAACTCCTCCGATCTTAGAGCCAATCTTCTCCGCAGCAAACCGATCAAAGAGATCGATCAACAAAACCTCGCCGTGAGCAACCCAGAAAGCTGATACCACATGATACGGTGGATCCAAGCCGATCCACCTAGATTGATGCCCGATCTTTCACAGCGAGAACCTGGGGTAGAGAATCCTCCCAACAACGCGATGAACACAGCCTGGAGAAGAGGGAACGAATCCAGCAAGCAACGGATCGATGAACGACCGCCTCAAACCAAGAGCTAGACAATCCTTGATGAACACAAGAACCTTCGCAGCGGATAATAATAGATAAACGGCAGCGCCGTACCCCCGGAGGGATGATACACGTGAACACACGCAATGGGGAAAACCCTAATCTTTAGTCTAAACTTGTCTATCTAAAACCCTAGCCGCACCTCCACTTATATGAGGGGTGGAGTGGCCGGCCAGCCCCTAGTGGGCCTCTCTACCTTGGTTTGGACAGGCCCAAACCAAACTGACTCAATTTATTAAAAACCCTAATTGGCCCACATATGACCATTACATAAACTAGGATAAATGAGCTGGTGGAGTCCTGAATCTGGGCTCCACATAAGCCTCCATGCCCGTATCACAGACCTTCGATTTTCACCCTGAAAGATAAGACTCTGAATTTCTCCTGTGCAGTCGCCCCCACATACCAGTCGTTGTTACAAGTCACAAACCGCCAAGCCAATTCTACCTCAGCACTAAGATCTGACCATCATAGTTATTCCACTGATCTCGGCTTGATGACCTTCTCCGCTAGCACCATGGAAAGAAAACGAGGTCCATGATATTAACAGGCCAGTAGAGCTTCGAAGCGCCCCCTCTGAAACCAAACTGGCAGATAAAAAACATGGGTGCGCATGACCGAAACCACCCAATCCAGCAATCTTTAGGCATTATTCGCACAATGAATTTCGCCGGCAGAGCCTTCCGGAACACGACAATCCACCCATACTGGTTGGAAAAAGCATCTGACAGATCTTCAAACCTGGTCCGAGAAGAAGCCTAGAACCGCCACCTTTATTCTTCGACGCAGACGAACAGGGCCCCACGACACCATCCGCCGCCCGACGACGACGAAGGTGGTATGCCTCGCTAAGCCGTCGGCACCAAGCCCATGGCGACTGCAGAGAAGAAGACTCGATAGAAGGTTGCGATCCCTGGTCAGGAACCCGGCAGCGCTGCACGGTCCGAAGCAGAACGACCATGCCCTCTAGGCCCAGATCTGGCCCAGATCAGACCCGCGATGCCGCCAGATCGCTGCGCCGCCACCGCCCAACCGCTGGCGTCCCGCATCCCGTCATCTTGCTGCCTCCTCCGCCGCGCCAAGCTCACCCGCCGCCGCACCTCCCCGCTCAGATGCGTCGCCGGACTTGCCGCCTCCTCTGCCCTCCACCGTTTGGCAGGTCGGGCGCCGCCAGCGCCGCCAGCGCCAGCGATGGCAGCGGCCTGGCCGGAGCAGGCGTGGAGAGGGACGAGGTCGGGGTAGATGGATCTCTTCCGGAGCCGCCCGAGGGGAAGCGACCCAGGAGGAAGAGGCGTCACTACTAGGAAAAGGCCTAGCCGTAAGATGGGTGTTAGTGGCGCACCAGG
This sequence comes from Lolium multiflorum, assembly GCA_030979885.1. Taxonomy (NCBI): domain Eukaryota; kingdom Viridiplantae; phylum Streptophyta; class Magnoliopsida; order Poales; family Poaceae; genus Lolium; species Lolium multiflorum. The sequence goes on along the minus strand of CM061749.1, from coordinate 220,367,391 downwards.
AGGGCAGTGCGCCACTACTACTTAGCAGTGGCGCACCGGAAAGTGGTGGGCCACTATAAAAAATGTAGTAGTGGCGCACCTCTTCTGTGGTGCGCCACCACTAAGTTTGACCATGGGTTTGACCCAGCCTTATACATAGCAATGGCGCACCATGTAGAGGTGCGCCACAGCTATTTTATGTAGCAGTGGCGCACCTCTACATGGTGCGCCATTGCTATGTAAAGGGGATGATGGACATGTTTGGGCATCACTTAGTAGTGGCGCACCATGCTTGGTGCGCCACTGCTAAGTGGTGCCCAAACATTTCCACACCCCCCCCCCCCCGTGGATCGCCTTTTCGGGTTTGGAAAAAATAAAAGAAATAGATAGAAATTTCAAAAAATAAAATCCTTCGAGATGCCCATGTAATATGTCATCTAGGTTTAGTGAAATTTTAAAAAAATGAATTTTGATATATTATGCAAAATGGCGCCATCTTTCGGTAAAACGGGATTTCTGGTTGCATACGACCTCCGATGAAAAACTTTTTTATATCAAAATCTATATACGCGAAATTTCCTATTCGAATTCAACCGCCTACGGCCGTTTAGAGAAAAAATGGATTCGTCAATTGGAAAACAGAAACAGGACTTTTTTCAGGTTTTAGATTTTGGGAAAAAAATAGAAAAAAAGTAGCGGTGGCGCACCCATGCCTTGGTGCGCCACGCTAAGCTTCCCGCCCACGAATTTCAAAATGGCCGGGATTCAAAGTGGGAGGAGCCAGCCACTTACCTCCCTCCTCCCTCCTCCTCCACACATTCTCCTGCTCTCATTCTCCTCTCCTCCTCTCCTCTCCTCCTCTCCTCTCCTCCTCTCTTCACCTCTCCTACCCCTCTCCTCCTCTCCTCTCCTCCTCTCTTCACCTCCGGCGACCTCCTCACTATGTCGACCTCCGGCGATCCTCCGGCGACCTTAATCTCCGACGACCCTCCAGCGATCCTCCGGCGACCCTCCGGCGACCCTCTGGCCTCCATTACCTCCTTCGTCCTCTTGTTCATCCTCTTCTACATCCTCCATCTCCTCACCTCTCTTCACCTCTCCAACCTCTCTCATCCATCCTCACCGGCGGCTAGGCTAAGAAAAATGAGAATGAACATTGCACAAATAATTCTAGCAACAAAAACGAGAAAAAATAACGAGCCAAAAAAATTCGAAAAAAATGTGCCAGATCCAGATCCAGATCCAGATCTAGAAATTTCAAATTTTAGTAGTGGCGCACCTTGTTTCTGTCCAGTGGCGCACCTCAGACATTTAGGAGTGGCGCACCATGAAGCTAGTAGTGGCGCACTACCTGGTGCGCCACTGCTAAGCCAAATAGCAATAGCGCACCACTAGTGCGCCACTACTAAAAGTTAGCAGTGGCGTGATAGTAGTGGCGCACCAGCAGTGCGCCACTGATGGGGAATAGTGGTGCGCCACTGAATAGCCATTTCCTAGTAGTGCGTGGAGAAGGAGAGGCGTGGCGATATGGCTCCGGACAAGTTCTTCCTAGCCGTGCTCGTGCGTGGAAAGAGAAAGATCTATTTTCTCTCATTTTAGACTCACATGTTGAACAAAAAAGAATTTACTAAAACATGTTCATATAAAAATAGCCACGTAGGGGCTGGGCGCATGACCATATCGGCTAAGGTACAATGATCTCAGTGACACTAACATCGACTTTTCGAAATACAGTGACCAAAGTGATTTTCCTCAACAAATACAATTACCGTGGGTGTATTTTGCTCAAAACTTCAAAACGAAGGAAGATCTCTCCATTTTCTCAAAAATCCATTGCTGGCTCGCGCGACAGAAAAGAGTTTTTTCGATAATGGATGATTTATTACTTGATCAAGCAATTTCAACCGGTCTCTGCAAAACCCGGATGCACGAGAGTCTTTAAAATCTCAAAATAAAAAAAAATGACAAAGGCGAATTACATATCAATCGTGAGCAATTGTAGAACGCCTAAAATGATATTAGTGGCCCAATCTGTAGATTATGCTGTCACCTATGTACGGAATAAGTATCCCTCGCCGTATCCTTCAACCGTGTAGATACCTCTGTAAAGAGGACTCGGTTCTCCACTCTCTGCAGCGCAGACCACGAACGAAAAATAGCGATGCATCTATATATAACCTGTAAAAGGGAACAATTCTTATCATTAAACTTTTGCCATTTCTGCATAACCATAGCGACCATGGCAAGTGATCAATACCATGAAGCCAATTCCTAAATACATTGGCTACACTAGTCGGAGGATACAGATCCGAAGCTACTTGGATGCATGACCATATAGATCTGGCAAAGTGACACTAGAAGAACAAGTGTTTAATTGTCTTATTGTGATGACATAATACACAATTAATACTCCCAAGCCAATTTCGTTTCACAAGATTATCTTTGGTTAGGATTACCCCTCAACTTAAATACCATCTAAATTTTTAATTTTTAGCGGTATTTTCATCTTCCGGATCTTCTTGTTCTTATCAAGTGGTATGTCAGGTTGGATAACTGCATTGTATAACGAACTTACTGTAAACTTTTCATTGGATTGTAAGTTCCAACGAAATTCATCCAGCCCTTGGAACAAATGAATGGATTCCAAACGAAGAAGTATGTCATTCCACACATTAAGCCTCTTATCGTATAAGTCTCGTCTAAATGTCACTGATGGTGGTGAGGTCGCCATTACTAGAGCAATGGTATCACTTTTACGGCGAACAATGCTATATAACATCGGATATTGTTCAGAGAGAGATCTATTCCCTAACCAGAAATCCTTCCAGAACCGTATCTACAATCAATACTTATTGGAAAAAGTACCATATTTGAAGAAAAATTTCTTTCGTTGCCGTTGCCATTAGACCGGCCCAGAAGTGCGAGTCCCCCGATTTTAATAGAATTTGATATAACGCTTTCTCACCAATATACTAAACAGAAACGAGTTAACGGAGCGCCAACAATGATCTGATGACACAAATTAAACCTTTATTGATTGAGGGCATACATTCTTATTTCTGAAATACAACAGTGCCTAGCATCTTTCAGCATACTAGCTGCAGAAAGCGCCTAGCCAGACTCGCTAAAATCCCTCAAACCTGTATACCAATTCAGGGTGCAAACCAGATTGGAGGAGAGCACTCTGAAGTAAACTGCTGCGGAAAGCGCCAAGTGCGATCCGTACGATTGAGTATTTTCTGAGCATACACGCCCATGTCAGTACTGGAATACTTACCCCCACTGTTTAACGCGAAGGATATGTTGGATCTAGTATCATCCAAGTAATAGATGTTACCCACGTCGAGCCTGTTGAAGTGGGACATCTCAAATGCCCTGGAGCAGCCTCTACCAAGTAAGAGCAGCCGACCAGGAAGAGTGTGGATCTCCACCCAGGAAGCTTCAGAGCCCCCACCGGGAGCAATCTCAAGGTTCATCTCAAAGATTCTGAACCTAAAGGTGCGACGCCACTTGAGTTGCCGCAGAACCATTAGCAGTTTTCCGCGGGACTCCACCAGATAGCGGGACAGCTTGAGCGACTTGTGCAGGAGATTATCAGGCTTGTAATCAGCGCGCTTCACGACATGATAAGAGCTACGGGACATCACCAGAGGAGCGGTCGTCGGGCCGCCGTTGGGCGTGTACACCACGACATCCTCCGTGTTGGAGAGGACATGGAAGCCTTCCTTGAGCTCATTCTTGTAGTAGATCATGTCCTGGATCACGTCCATAGGGAGACCGTACGCGATCCAGTATCGGTCCATCCCCGGCCGCCAGAACGCGATATTGAAGGCGCTGGAGACGTGCGCGGCGGCAAGGCACCCCGCCTTCCACGGCGCGTCGGAGAAGGTGATGCTGTGAATGACCATATGGTGCTCGCAGGCGTTGTTGCCGTGCAAGTTGGGTTGGTTGGTCCGGAGCCTGTCCGGGAGAGGAACCATCGCGCCGGACACGAGGTTGACCGCCGCGTACCCTCGCCACTGCTCCAAGGCGAGGGCGACCCAGCCACCCTCATGGGAGCCGCATAGGCGCGCGCCGCGGACGTTCTGCGGGAGGTACAGGCGGCGGGTGGCGCCGGAGTGGAGGCTGAAGAAGGAGGGCGCAGCGGGGGATGGGAGGAGGAGCCAGGGGAGCTGGCGAGCCGGAGCCTCGCGGTCAGCCGCGGCGGAGCGCCACGGCCGGCAGACAGCAGAAAAGTAGACGCGGTCGGCTAAGCATGTGAGGTTGAGGAGGATGATGGCAAGGAGATCGGGTTGGAGGTCCGCCCATGACCGGTGTGGTCTACGGGGGCGAGGCATGGTGGATCGGAAGGGGATTTTGGCCGCGGCCCCAAGCTTCTACTGGAGTATCTGATTTGCGTGCTGTTGGCACTTGCCAGCCATTATGCCCTTTTAAGCCTCGGCTGACCGATGGAGACCAGGCAGATATGGATTCTCTGAACTCGAAATCCCTGCAGTCCCCTAACTTTCGGTCGCTGACATATGGGTCCGTGTTTGGTGGGCCTCACATGTCAATGACTCAAAGTTAGATCTGGCTATGTCAAGGGATCCCCCTCCAGCCCTCCGTGGTTATTCGGTGTGCCACGTATATTGGCGAACATTGATCGGTCCCGCTCGTGCCACGTATGGAGCACTCATCGGCGTTACTCGGCCGGCGCATTAAAGCAGTACGAATTTTACGCTGTCTGTTTCTATTTCGATTATCAACTAATAAATTTCCTATTAATGAGATATCGCAAAATTCGGGTAGTCTAGCCCTATTAGAATGCGCATTAAATTGCTCCATATGATAAGGACCCCTATTTTAAATGTTGATTTCATAATATTTTTTGAGCAAAATGTAGGGAACGGAAGTCGCCACAATATAAGGGCTATCCTAGGTAGGGCTATGGACCCCTGTGAGTCGTACCTAAGAGTGGGAGTCGATAGGCCCCTTCCCGACCTTGGCGCCTAGCTTCTCTTCTCGCTTGGCCCACATGACTAGATCTTGTTGCGAAATGTACGATGCATTAGGGGGTCTAGATCTTGGTGTGAGGGACGTGATAGTGAGGCATACTAGCACGGATCTGATAGAAGGGATGTGATGCGGCTAATTATCATGGTATTGTCGACATAGAGGCCATGAGGGGTAGCTCAAGGCAAGGGGAGAACAATGCCGTAATTCGGTGGATGACCAGGATAGGGGATGCACATGAGCAACCCAAGTCCAAGCTTCCCGATGGTGGCAGAACCCTATCTTGTTATAAAACACTATAAGGCAACAAGTGCACATGTTACATGCGACGAAGGATTGTTTTTACGATCCCAGGTCAGTCCCACTGTGGTGACAGGAGATGGGTTTAGTTGTTCTGCAAGGACTCTGGTCAAAAGGAAGACATGACAATGATGAATAACTTCTCCTAGACTTTACTGTCTGTATGATCACAAGATTGTGTAAGACTAGAAGATGAACTCGACGGGCATATAGGTGCATCCGATGAGGTTTATAGATTGATCTAGGGTTTATGGCTATGGAGTCTAAGCCAACGACTTGGTGTAGTTGTTTCACCTTCTCTTCTTCATGAATGGGCTACAATGTATATAGGAGTCAGTGGCAGGGGTCTACATGTAGCACGGTAGGTCTTCGTAGTCTTGCACATCACGTTGATCTAGTGTCTTGGTCCAATGTACATCTGGTTGAGGGAGTCTTCGAGAAGTCTTACTGTAGCATGGCAGGGAGGTCGCTGGAGCTTTTGAATGCATGCATTCATGTCATTGGTATCATGGTCGTCGTGGGCTGGAAGGGGTACGACTCTATGTTGATGGGGTTCGTTGCATAGAAAACAAAAATTTCCTACCGCAAGACGAATAAAACCAACAGATCTAATCTATGGAACACCCAAGATCTAATCTACAAGATCGAAGCAACGAGATGGAGATGAGACTAACCCTCGAAGATTTCAAAGCCTACGAGATTAATCTCGTTGTTGGTGTAGACGATCGTCCCCGGTGCTGCAATCCGGCAGCACTTCCGTACTCGGTCGCGCGTACGGTGTCGATGAAGCTCCTTCCTCCCCCAGCGGGCAGCGGAGGTGTGGTAGATCTCCTCCAAGTTCCAGCAGCACGACGGCGTGGTGGTGGTGGTAGAGGAAAAACTGCAGGGCTTCGCCTAAGCCGGAGCAGCGTATGGTGGAGGGAGAGGCGGCCAGAGGAGGAGGCAATGATGGGGTTCGTGGCCGGCCACCCCCTCCCCTCTTTATATAGGGGGCCAGCCGATCAGGGTGGCCCCCCTTCCCATCTAGGGTTAGGGGTGCGGCGGCCAAAGGGGGGAGAGGGCTTTCCCCTCCCCCAAGTTGATCCCCCCAGGAAAATCCTAGGGGGTTGGCTAGCCTGGGCCTTGGGGGGCATGTGCCCCTGGCCCATTAGGCCAGGGAGCATCCCCTCGGCCCATGCTAGGCCTCCAAGGTCGTGGGCCCCATGGTGGACCCCTCCATAACCTTCTAGAACCTTCCAGTCAACCACCGGAAAAATCCCGAACATTTCCGAAACCCAGAAATCAACTTCCCTTATATGAATCTTATTCTCCGGACTATTCCGAACCTCCTCGTGACATCCTGGATCACATCCGAGACTCCGAACAAACTTCGTCTCCATACCATATTCAAATCTACTTGTGCGACATCGAACCTTAAGTGCGTCACCCTACGGTTCGCGAACTATGCAGACATGGTCGAGACTCCTCTCCGAGCAATAACCAATAGCGGGATCTGGAGATCCATAATGGCTCCCACATATTCAACGATGACTTAGTGATCGATTGAACCATTTACATACGATGCCAATTCCCTTTGTCTCGCGATATTTTACTTGTCCGAGGTTTGATCATCGGTATCTCCATACCTTGTTCAACCTCTTTACCGACAAGTACTCTTTACTCGTACCGTGGTATGTGATCTCTTATGAACCATTCATATGCTTGCAAGCTAATCAGATGACATTCCACCGAGAGGGCCCAGAGTATATCTATCCGTCATCGGGATGGACAAATCCCACTATTGATCCATATGCCTCAACTCACACTTTCCAAATACTTAATCCCATCTTTATAACCACCCATTTACGCAATGGCGTTTGATGTAATCAAAGTACCCTTCCGGTGTAAGTGATTTACATGATCTCATGGTCGAAGGACTAAGGCAACTATGTATCGAAAGCTTATAGCAAATTGAACTTAATGACTTGATCTTATGCTACGCTCATTTGGGTGTGTGTCCATTGTATCATTCAACTAATGACATAACCTTGTTATTAATAACATCCAATGTTCATGATCACGAAACCATGATCATCTACTAATCAACAAGCTAGTTATACATGGGGCTTACTAGGGACTCCTTGTTGTTTACATAACACACATGTATCAATGTTTCGGTTAATACAATTATAGCATGGTATATAAACATTTATCATAAACACAAAGATATTATAATAACCACTTTATTATTGCCTCTTGGGCATATCTCCAACATATGTATCGTAGGGGTACGGGATGGCTCCACTTATATTCGATAATCCTCCAACCAGTACCTTTAATGAGATGCTCGACCTTGATATGTTGAGTAATTTGTCCTTGGTCTTGGATAGACCCCTCTGGTGAGTTTGATGACTTTGTCGACCTGGATGCTAGTCTTGTGGATGCCAGTGGTCTAAATGGTAGGTCTTTGAAGGTTAACACGGCATGGTATATAGTTCATGGGGACCCAAGACCTGGACGGTTGCTCCCTTGGCATCTTCTTGGTTCCGGGCAGTAGGTTCTAATTGTGCATGTGTGAATGACCTGCTTGCAGATCTTGGAACACTTGTGACTGGGGCGACCTTGAAAGAGATGTTAAGTGTACAGGAGAAATACTTTCTTGAATGTGTACCTTTTATCCTAGATATGCATGTTTGGGAGGGAAATGTCCTTTATGATGAATCCTAATCGGATGTTGCATGCAACTTAAGTAGGTCGGTGGTACATGTAAAACAAACCCGTGAAATTATATATATATTTGATATGATATTATATGATACATGCGTGATATATGTGAGGTTCCATGTTTATTTTACACTGATTTATGGGGATCTGCAACAAAGTCCCCTTTCATTGGTTATCTACGATGTACTGCATGAAACCTCTGTCTTGCGTATTTTTAAGTTTCAGGGACCTGACGGACATCAAATGGACCCCGCCTTTTCGCCATGTCATTTTACCAGAATTACAACAATATGAGAAGAAGGAGGGGAGCTGGAGACATGTGGGCCGGGATAGAGGTCCCATGGCGGAGCCACCCTAGTCAGCCACGCCATGGGTCCTACCTCACCCCCATGACCCCATTTACTCGGTTTCAACGCACACTCATCCGTCTTGACCTAAAACGCTTATATATATGCTAGATATCGTAAAGACGCTAAGGGGCGAGCATCAGCAGAGAAAAACATGAAACGGAGAAGTTCCGCGAAGATTGAGGGGGGAAACACCACCGGAGTGGGCACCGGTTGCTCCTCCGCCTTCATCAGCATCACCATCATCGCCAACACAATGAAGAGGGAGTAGTCCACCTCTGGAGTATGGGTTTGTGGATGTAGCTTGTATCATCTCTCCCTATGGTTCACTATTATTACCACTCTAGCTACATATCATGATTGTGATCATATATGTAATGTTTTGATGGTGTATCTTTTGTTATAAGATGCGTTATGAGATGCAATGAAGTATTATTTGTTTGATGTATTAATATATGCATATGTTAATTATCCCATTTGTGTATGTTATATTCTGATCAAACTTGTTTGCATGAGCATGTTTCGGACATGTGTGTGTTATTTTTTGTAACTTGGTACTATGCATGTGGTTGTGACAATAATTTGTGTGCTAGTAAGGTTTTTACCTTTATATTTGTTACCTTGGTAAGGATAAAAAGATTGTGTATGATGTTGTTCGTCTACTGATAATCTAGGTGGCCTTGTTTGCTCAAGATAGTATCATTAAATCCACTTCACGTCAATACTTAAGTTAATACCCACTTTAGTCTTAAACTTGGTTCGAGAGGATCTCTTTCCAAAGGAATATTAGTCGGATGTGTTGCATCATCTTTATGCTAGGACGTGATGCCCATATGAATGCTTATCAACTTACATAATATTACTTGCTATCGATTGTTGTTTGTTATTAAATGTTATATTCATTCCACCTTCTTTAAAATAGAAAGATTAAATGAAACCATGAATGCCGGTCCATTTTAAACCGTAAGAAACATCATTTACTTTACTTTACTTGCACTTTTATTATCAAAACTTCATTATTTAGATAATATAAAAATACTTTGCCTAATTTACTTGCTTTATTTGCTTAATTTTTGTATTACTTACATCACGTTGTGCGTGATAAACACTTCGGTGAAGTTGGGGACACAAAACTGTTGCTACCGGATGATAACATGTGCATTGCTGCGAAAAATGCATCACACATATGACACATATTAGAATGATGCAAAAATAAAGAATGTCAAGTTAATGTATTGCAGATATTCATGGAAGAAATACATTTCATCACGTGCACAAATGTAACATGCATCAGAAATCTCACATACCAAACAGAAGTCTACCATACATTTGGCTGCTAGGGAGGAGCTAAGTGCGTCTTCTTGGGTGTAGGCTACACATGAAAAACTCACCGTTCAGTTGTTCCATGTGTAGGAAATAGAAAAATCAATGAAGCACATTCACATATCCATTAAGGATGAATAATCAAGCAGCCTAAATCATGCAAAACATTGAAGAATAGCCTCTTGCAAATATACAAGGATAGTGATTTCCGAAATATAGTATATATCTATATAAAGGAATGTCATTGTGCACAATTAGTTTTATCAAATTGGATATGATAACATTAAGAGACTGTTTGAACCGGAGTTAAGAAGTCTATTGGCGTAGTTGTTGTCATGGACACTTTCCAGAGATGAATAGAGATTACGCAATTTATACCAAGAAATATTGGCATGAAGTCAATAGTAGGATACCAAAAAAGTTCCATACTTACAACAGTAGTATACGCTATGCATGGCAATGATATAAATATCCTATAATAAGAACCGCAAAACATATGGGTTAGTGCTACTGCTGATATAGGTTTTGATGGCTTTGTAATGCCACGAGGATTAGCTTAGGATAAGCATAACATAAGCAAACCCAGAGCATAGCTAGATCATTGAAGACTAGTAGAAAAACGGGCTTCCGCCCGGAGCTTTAGTCCCGGCCGTGTTTAGGCCCGGGACTAATGTGAGCATTAGTCTCGGTTCCAACGGCTAGGAGGCCGCACGGGAATGACCAACACTAGTCCCGGGTCAAATGGGACCTTTAGTCCCGGTTGGAGACCAGTTGGAGATACCAATCGGGACCTTTAGTCCCAGTTGGAGGTACCAACCGGGACTAAAGTCACCTCCTATATAATCGTCGTCCCTCTTCCTCCCTTGCTCTCCTCTCTATTTTCCTCCCCGGGCTCGAGTTCATGCCCATTTTTTCCATTATTTGTCAAGATTTGGCGGCACCCCATCTATCCAAGGGTTCTAAAAGGTTAGCAAATTCATACTTTCATCTGTCATTGCCAGTTTAGCTCAATTTATGCTCTAGAAGTTAAGGGATTTGTGGGTTTAGTGTGGGAGTAATTAAATGGGAGTTCATTTGATTTATATGCAATCTGAGCTCAAATTAACTTCTTAGTTTGCATATGTGTAGATGTGGTTTACTTAATAATTGATCAAAATGAGTATGGAGTAGAAAGTTTTTAAATCAGTGCATAGTTTTTTATTTATTTTTGCAATAATAACATTTATAGCCATATAGTTGTTTTTTTCATTCCATGTGTGTTGTAAGTATGAGGCATGTTCTTGATTGTTGCAACAACCGATGATTATACTTTGGCACCATCTGTGAGAAAGGGTGTCATAAGCCTTGGGATGGAGGTAGTATGTATTGATAAAATGCATGCGTAGTTCATAGTTTTATTATGTATTTGGTTCCTATTGTTTTTAGTTAGTATTATGTTGTATAAGAAAGACACAAACATCCCCATGTTATTTAAATTTTACAATCGACTTCTCCATCGTGATTGCGTTTAGAGTGTTAGGGAATGTGACTAATTGTAGTGTCGTGATTGTGTTTCTATTGTATCTCTAGCTAGCTAGATACTCGATTGAGACATGTAAATTAGTTTTGTCTACTTTGGTTTTAATGTGATGAACTTGTATTAATTTTTTCACTTCTACATTCTTGATGTTGTGTTATGGTTTTTGATATACTTAATAATATAATATAGATGAACCAGCAATGGATGTACGGTGACCGGTGCCATCCCGAGTTCATTAATGGCATGCATTATTTTATCGGTGTTGCTGAGGCAAAGAAGCGGGATGATTTTATGTGGTTTTGATGACGCTCGCGTATGTCGTCAATTCGTTGGGACTCCAAGTGCAGAGTGTCGTAGCAAGATAAGGTTTTCCCCACAAGGGTGACTCGAGGGTTTATATCGAACTCTCAAGTAATTGGCTTAGAGGTATCTCCCCTTCCTCTTCATCTAGCAATCCTTCCTAGCAAAGTTTTGCCTTGTGTCCCCAACTCCACCGTGTGGTTCTCAAGCATAAGCTTTAGAATTAGTGGTTGTGGATAAAAGAGGTAATGAAAGTAAAGTAAAGCAAATAAACTATGTAAACTAAGTAACATCGATAAAGATATAGTTGTTTTTTGGTTTTGTGTGTGATTAAGTAAAGAAAGTATTTTTTGTGTTTTTAAATTAAAATAGTGCTGCAAGTAAAAAAGTATGATAAAGGTAATGGAAAGGTGTTTCTTATGATTAAAATTGGACCAGGGTTCATGGGTTCAATTGTCTACTGTCTTTTCAAGTTGTAGTGGAAACTAACAATTCATCAATGAGATCATATTGGTGGACCTTCAATGTGTATTTGATAAGCATTCATATGGGTATCACGTCCTATCATAGAGATGATGCAACACATCTCTCTTATACTACACAAGAAAGGAAAAACTCCAACCAATCTTGTATTAAGAACTAATAGAGCATAAACCTAAGTACTTTGACATGATGTTTGAATATCAAATATGCTAGCTTGAGCAAACAAGATTATCACTATTGTCACATATATGGTAAACATAGCACCTGCATTCACTTTATCCCTAGTGAGGTAGCAAAGGAAAAGGTAAAACCTCAATAGATCATGAATTTGTTGTCACAATTCAATCATTAAAACCATGCTACTCCATCTAATACACACGTATCCCCACACATGTTCTTGCATACAAGTTGGATAAGAACTAGAACTTAAGAACAGGGTAGATGATATGCATCTATCAATACATCTTACACATAATAGATTCAAATCTCATATCTCAATATCATAAAATAAAGATCCACCACATAGGAATTACATATATGACCATAGTCGTGTTGTGCAGATCATATGGTAGTAAGATCTATGAAGAACAAGAGAGAAATAGATCAAGCTATTGCCACAAACCCATAGTCCAGAGGTGGACTACTCTCTCTTCATCATGGTGTTGATGTGGAAGATGTTAGAGGAGGTGGAGATCCCTCCGGGGGAGTTTCCCCCTCCAATCTTCGCTGTTGTATCCTCTGTTTTGGTGTTTTTGTCTCTCAGTGGCTCTCTCTTGGATGATACCTTGGGGTTCATATATATATGTCGGTCAAACGGAGTCCGTGGGCAAAAGGATCATGCGAAACGGGCAATCAGCAACAAAAAGCGGCAGGGTGAAGCGCCCACCCTTATTGGGCGTGCCACCTATGCTCTTTTGGGCATCAGGCCCTCCCTCTTGAGGTCCAAGCGCTCTAGATGCTTGTCTTGGTGAAATATTGATGTCCCTGAAATCCTAGCTGAATTGACTCCATATAGGTCCCTCAAAGTGAAAAATACAGAAAACAGGGTTTTCCTGTTCTGCAGAGTTATACCCAAAGAAAAGGGGATCATTGGTAAATCCCCATAAATCGATATAAAACATGGATTTAACATCATATATGTTTCAAATATGTGGGTATATGTTTCAATAAAGTACAAAGTTCATGTATGCATTTTACATGCATCAACATCCCCAAGCTTAACCTATGCTCGTCCTCAAGCATGAAGGTGATAAAACTAACATGGACTTTGGAGTTTATTGCATTGCTTCTATGTTATCATGCAAAGTTTCACAAGGTTCAATCATTGAATAATAACAATAATCAATTGAATTATAAAGTCATATCTCTTACATTCTACAAAGCATGCTCAATAATAAATGGCATTGTAAGCAAATAAATGAGAAGTATTATTAACCATATAGCATGCTTGGATGAACCTATATAATTTATTTGGAAGACTCTTTTTCTTCCCTTTTGACTCATGAATAACAAAAATTAATTAGGGAATACATGTGCTAGTCCTCCAACAAAATAGAATATAAAAGAGAGCATAAAGTAAAGTTTTGAGCTATGTAATTCATGTCAACAGTAATCATAAGGATGGTGTTCCACGCATCTATTTGTTACTTTGTTTTAGAGATACTCATGATTCATGTATTTGACCTCTTATAAGTAAGCGCCTCATGCCCCTTCATCCACTAACAAGCCACACCTCGTGCTACTCAACTTTAGATTATCAAAGACCTTTCACATATTGTTTCAACCAAGCATCGCAAAGGGGCACCTCCATGTCTCATGTACAAAGGACCCAAGGAGATTTTTAAACCCCACTTATATAGGCCATATATATCGGGAAGAAAGGACAATAGACAAATGAACATCCTCCTAGTAAAAATATGTCTCTTACTTTTCTTTAAATACTATTGAGGATGCCCATGTTGAATTTTCCACCATGATTAGGCATGGCTTTGGTTAGCTGCCCAATGCTCTTCTCTAACATATATGCATACTCTAGTCCTTTGTTTGATAACCCCTTTATTTCGTCCGAGGTGGCTATCAAGTAACCAAAAAAACATGATGATCAACTCAAAAATAAGTGCAATGTTGAAAGGTGTTTTCCATGTTAGCATGGTTCCTACCTAGCTCATTACTTATATTTTTTTCTAACCCACAACTTCCAAAGTGGTGTTTTTTCCTTAAATACCTAACTTTCCCATGAGCTTTAAATTACACAAAAATATATTTTTAAGTAATTGGAGACATAACACACATATTATACTTGGCATAGCAAGTGCTACATAGATAGGCACGGTGGGTGTTTGGGTTGAGTTGATTTGGATACAAGTCTCACTACAAGAAAAGTTGCCATGGCCGACGAAGTTGAAGTCGCGCCGTGGTTGGTGGTGCACCATGGCCGACGATTTTTGGTCCCTCCGTGGTTCATGTCAAACCTTTTTTTTTCTCGTTTTTTAGGCCACCTAGCCCGACGAAAGCGGCCAAAACGTCGCGTATGGTGGCCCGGGACGTGGTGCATCGCGAATTCTCGGGTTCGCCGGCCGAGTCAACGCAAATCCGCACCGCCCAGGGATGTAGGGCCCACATGGCGCCATCTCGTTCAACGCTCTCCGATCGAGCCGTTTACGATGCAGGATCATGGGTCCCGCTTGTCATCCTCTATGAAACAAATTTCTTTCTTTTCTTGGATTTTTTTTTACCCCCTGATTTCTGGCTACTTCCTTTTTCTTTTGATCCCTTGCCACCTTGGAAACGTTGAGACCGCTGCAGCTAAATGGGACCCGCATGTCATCCTCTATGAGCTATCAACTTTCTTTTCTTGGAGTTTTTTTTGGCACCTCATATTTGGTCACTTGCCTTTTTTTTCGATCCCCCCGCCTCTCAAACGGTGATACCGCTGATGCTAAATGGGACCCGCATGTCATCCTCTATGTACTATAAAACTTTCTTTTCTTGGATTATTTTTGGCTCCTGATATTTCGTTACTTGCATTTTTCTTTCGATCCCCGCCTCTCAAACGGTGATACCGCTGCTGCTAAATGGGACCCGCATGTCATCCTCTATGTAAAAATTTCTTTTCTTGGATTATTTTTGGCTCCTGATATTTGGTCACTTGCCTTTTTTCTTTCGATCTCATGCCACGTTTGAAACGTTGAGGAACCTGCTGCTAAATGGGACCCGCATGTCATCCTCTATGTACTATAAAACTTTCTTTTCTTGGATTATTTTTGGCACCTCATATTTGGTCACTTGACTTTTTCTTTCGATCCCCTGCCGCCTCTCAAACGGTGATACCGCTGCTGCTAAATGGGACCCGCATGTCATCCTCTATGTACTATAAAACTTTCTTTTCATGGATTTTTTTGGCACCTCATATTTGGTCACTTGACTTTTTCTTTCGATCCCCTGTTGCCTCTCAAACAGTGATACCGCTGCTGCTAAATGGGACCCGCATGTCATCCTCTATGTACTATAAAACTTTCTTTTCTTGGATTATTTTTGGCACCACATATTTGGTCACTTGAATTTTTCTTTCGATCCCCTGCTGCCTCTCAAACGTGATACCGCTGCTGCTAAATGGGACCCGCATGTCATCCTCTATGTACAATAAAACTTTCTTTTTTGGATTATTTTGGCACCTCATATTTGGTCACTTGAATTTTTCTTTCGATCACCTGCTGCCTCAAACGGTGATACCGCTCTGCTAAATGGGACCCGCATGTCATCCTCTATGTACTATAAAACTTTATTTTCTTGGATTATTTTTGGCTCCTAATATTTGGTCACTTGCGTTTTTTTCTTTGATCTCATGCCACGTTTGAAACTTTGAGGAACCTGTGGCTCATGGGACCCGCATGTCATCCTCTATGTGCTATAAAAGTTTATTTTATATGGTTTTTTCACTCTCTGATTTTTGTCTATTTCCTTTTTCTTTTGATGCCCTGCCGCCTTGGAAACGTTGAGTAAGGTGCTTACTCATGGGACCCGCATGTCATCCTCTATGTACAATCAAGTTTCCTTGAATTATTTTTGGCTCCTGATATTTCGTCACTTGCCTCTTTCTTTCGATCTCATGCCACGTTTGAAACGTTGAGGAACCTGCTGGCTCATGGGACCCGCATGTCATCCTCTATGTGCTATAAAAGTTTATTTTCTTGGAGTTATTTTTGACCCCTAATTTCTGGCTATTTGCCTTTTTTCTTTTGATCCCCTGCCCCTTTGAAACGATGAGGACGCTGTTGGCAGGTCGGTCCCACATGTCATCCTCTATGAACAATAAAAGTTTCCTTTGGTGGATTTATTTTTTACCCCTAATTAATTTCTGGCTATTTCCTTTTTTCTTTGATCCCTGCCGCCTTTGAAACGTTGAGGATGCTGCTGCCTCATCGGTCCCGCATGTCATCCTCTCAATAAATGTTTTCTTTTCTTGGATTTTTTTACCAACTGATTTTTTGTTTTTTTTTATTTTCGATCCCCTGCCGCCTTTGAAATGTTGACGACGCTGCTGGATCATGGGTCCCTGATGTCAGCCTCCCGTACAAGAAACATGTGATATCTTGATATTTTGCAGACAATAAACAGTGTATTTCGCTCTGAGCTATTGCAAACGGATAAATTAAATCTTTATTTTTACAACATATATCTTGAATCTCCTTGTTTTTTGTTTTGGCGAAGCATAGGACTTTCTGTTTTTTTTTTGAGAAAAATCCGAACTTTCATGTTGGAGTGGGCTGAAATTGTACAGTCAAAAGGCCCAGAAGGATAGTTCGAAGGCCCAGATGTCCAGATGCAGCCCAATTGAAATCTTTCTTTTCTTGGATTTTTTTCACCCCCTAATTTCTGGCTACTTCCTTTTTCTTTTGGTCTCATGCCGCCTTTGAAACGTTTAGACCGCTGCTGCAAAATGGGACCCGCATGTCATCCTCTATGTACAATAAAGTTTCTTTTCTTGGATTATTTTTGGCTCTCGATATTTGGTCACTTGCCTTTTTTTCTCGATCTCATGCCACATTTGAAACGTTGAGGAATCTGCTGGCTCATGGGACCCGCATGTCATCCTCTATGTACAATAAAAGTTTGATTTCTTGGATTTTTTTCACCCTCTGATTTTTTCCTTTTTCTTTTGATCCCTGCCGCCTTTGAAACGTTTAGTAAGCTGCTGGCTCATAGGTCCCACATGTCAGCCTGTATGAACGATAAAGCTTTCCTTTCTTGGAGTTTTTTTGACCCCCTAATTTCTGGCTACTTTCTTTTTCTTTTGATCTCAAGCCGCATTTGAAACGTTGGGACCGTGCTGCAAAATGGGACCCGCATGTCATCCTCTATGTACAATCAAGTTTCTTTTCTTGGATTATTTTTGGCTCCCGATATTTGGTCACTTGCCTTTTTCTTTCGATCCCATGCCGCGTTTGAAACGTTGAGGAACCTGCTGGCTCATGGGACCCGCATGTCATCCTCTATGTACTACAAAAGTTTATTTTCTAGGGTTTTTTTTCACTCTCTTATTTTTGGCTATTTCCTTTTTCTTTTGATCCTGCCGCCTTGGAAACATTGAGTAAGCTGCTAACTCGTGGGACCCGCATGTCATCCTCTATGTACAATCAATTTTCTTTTCTTGGAGTTTTTTTACCCCCTAATTTCTGGCTACTTTCTTTTTCTTTTGATCTCAAGCCGCATTTGAAACGTTGGGACAGCATGTCATCCTCTATGTACAATAAAAGTTTCTTTTTTTGGATTATTTTTCACCCTCTGATTTTTGGTCACTTGCCTTTTTCTTTCGATCTCATGCCGCCCTTGAAAACGTTGAGGAACCTGCTGGCCCATGGGACCCACATGTCATGCTCTATGTACTATAAAAGTTTCTTTTCTTTGATTTTTTCACCCTCTGATCTTTGGCTATTTCCTTTTTCTTTTCATCCCCTGCCGCCATGGAAACGTTAGTAAGCTGCTGACTGGTGGGACCCGCATGTCATCCTCTATGTACAATCAAGTCTCTTTTCTTGGATTTTTTTACCCCCTTATTTTTGGTCACTTGCCTTTTCTTTCGATCTCATGCAGCCTCTGAAACGTTGAAGCTGCTGGCTCATGGGACCCACATGTCATCCTCGATACTATAAAAGTTTCTTTTCTTGGATTTTTTCACCCTCTTATTTTTGGCTGTTTCCTTTTTCTTTTGATCCCCTGCCTCCTTGGAAACATTGATTAAGCTGCTGACACAAGGGGCCCGCATGTCATCCTCTATGTACAATCAACTTGCAAGATCTTGGGGCGGAAGAGCTTGTATAAGTGGGACTCATATGTCATCCTCTATGTACAATAAAAGTTTTTTTCTTGGATTATTTTTTGCTCCTGGTATTTGGTCTCTTTCCTTTTTCTTTCGATCTCATGCCGCCTCTGAAACGTTGAGTAAGGTGCTGGGTCATGGGACCCGCATGCCATCCTCTATGTACAATCAACTTTCTTTTCTGGGAGTTTTTTTTACCCCTAATTTCTGGCTACTCTTTTTCTTTTGATCTCAAGCCGCATTTGAAACGTTGACACCGCTGCTGCAAAATGGGACACGCATGTCATCTTTTATGTACAATAAAGTTTCTTTTCTTGGATTATTTTTGGCTCCGATATTTGGTCACTTGTCTTTTTCTTTCGATCTCATGCCCACTTTGAAACGTTGAGGAAGCTGCTAGCGCATGGGTCCCGCATGTCATACTCTATGAACAATAAAAGTTTCCTTCCTTGGAGTTATTTTTGACCGCTAATTTCTGGCTACTTCCTTTTTCTTTTGATCCCCTGCCGCCTTGGAAACGTTGAGTAAGCTGCTGACACAAGGGGCCCGCATGTCATCCTCTATGTACAATCAACTTGCAAGATCTTGGAGCGAAAGAGCTTGTATAAGTGGGACCCATATGTCATCCTCTATGTACAATAAAAGTTTCTTTTCTTGGATTATTTTTTGCTCCTGATATTTGGTCACTTTCCTTTTTCTTTCTATCTCATGCCGCCACTGAAACGTTGAGTAAGGTGCTGGCTCATGGGACTGTACAATAAAGTTTCATTTCTTAGATTTTTTTTACCCCTGATTTTTGCTAACTTGCCTTTTTCTTTTCGATCATATGCCGCCTTTGAAATTGAGGTCGCCGCTGGCTCATGGGTCCCACAAGTCAGCCTCTATGAACAATAAACCTTTCCTTTGTTAGATTTATTTTTTACCCCTAATTTCTGGCTATTTGCCTTTTCTTTTGATCCCCTGCGGCCTTTGAAACGATGAGGACGCTGCTGGCAGGTCGGTGCCACATGTCATCCTCTATGAAGAATAAAAGTTTCCTTTTTGGATTTATTTTTTACCCCTGATTTCTGGCTATTTGCCTTTTTTTCTGATCCTGCCGACTTCGAAATGATGAGGATGCAGCTAGCAGATCGGTCCCACATGTCAGCCTCTATGAACTATAAATGTTTCCTTTGTAGGATTTATTTTTTACCCCTATTTTCGGGCTACTTGCCTTTTTCTTTGAAACGTTGAGGACGGTACTGTCTCATGGGTCCCACATGGCATCCTCTCTGAACGATAAACCTTCATTTCTTGTTAACGACAGGTTTATCAGTATTATTTTCGCAGACTAATACAAGCTCTTTGGCTCCAAGATCTTGCAAGTTGATAGATTAAATCAATGAATTATTAGGATATGTTTTAAATTTCAAATCCACTTTATGAATTTTTAAAAATACCGTTATCCATGTGGGTATGGAGCGATCAAGGATTTTCATATTGGGCATGAGCAGTTTCAAAAATTGGAACCCTATAATTCAAAATAAATAAAAACAACTTTTATGTAGAATCTCCGTGTATTTTTTTTGCCAATCATAGGATCTGTGTTTCATTAGAAAAGGGCCGAAATTGCATGAGCAGAAAGGCCCATTTGTAGTTATTGGGCTTCGACGGCCGGAGCAAGTAGACCGATAACAATTACCATGTAGATGTTCCTTGGCAACCCAAAAGTGAAATATTGGGCCCAACAGGGGAAGGTTGAACAGTACTTTTTCTATTGGGAAGGTGGTACATGGGGTTATCCTGACAAAAAAAATGGAACATGGGTTACTGAAGGTTGCCCATTTGTGCCTAATATGTTTGTCAGCAGGAGCTTTACCTTCCGCCGCCGCTCTTCCGCCGCCGCCGCCATGCCTCGTCGCGGGTCGAGCTACCGGTACGGCGGCGTCTCGAGCTCGGGGTACCGCAGCGTCCGCGCGCGCCCCAAATTAAGGTACTTCTTCCTCGGGACGGCACCTACGATAGGCTCGGCTGGCCTTGGGGCATTTACCCCTAGCCTCTTCCATGCTCAAGTTTTTGAAATGTTTCTGGCTCTGTTCAACACTGGATCAAATTTGTCAACATGACCATTCTTATGGAGTAGCAACGAGTTGAATCTCTCAAAACTCTTTAAGTTCTGCAATATAACGACTAATTGGTACTACCTTATATAAAATGATTACATATCCTTATTCTGGTTCCCTGGAAAATCTGATCGCATTAACAGCCGACCCTTCGTTCTCGCTCGTCTCCCCGCGCGAGCGCCTCGCTTCCTGCGCCCGAGTTACAGCAGCCGCCACCGCCTCCCATTATAGATGATGGCGCCATGGGAGAGAAGCTCTACTCCTTCACTCTCGGACCTCCTCTCTCATTTTCTTCCACTCGTTTTCCCGTTAGGTTTCCATGGCGACGGCGTTGATGGTGTTGGTGCTGCTGCTGTCCCATGCCGCCTGCGCGAAGGACGATGGCCAGGGATCGTCTAGTGGCAGGGGGATGGACATGGACGAGGCCTTGGTGGGCAGCCATGCCACGGCGGGTCAGGGCGGAGCCCTGCCTAGGGGTCATGGCGACGGAGGCCTGTTCCCGTTCATGCTGGATGGAAGCATGGAGCTGCTCGACGATAACCACAACTTCGAGAACAACGACGTTGCGTGATACGTCCAAAACGTATCTACTTTCCCGAACACTTTTGCTATTGTTTTGCCTCTAATTTGTGTATTTTGGATACAACTAACACGGACTAACGCTGTTTTCAGCAGAATTGCTCTGGTGTCTCGTTTTTGTGCAGAAATCCAACTTTCGGGAAAATCCTCGGAATTTCTTCAGATGGCCCTATTTTACCAAAATATTGACGGAGCCAGAAGGCGAAGGAGGTGGAGGCCCGAGGGCCCCACACCATAAGGCGCGGCCAGGGGGGCCCGCGCGCCCTATGGTGTGGCCCTGCCGGCCTCCGACGCCCCCTTTGGACTACTTATCGGGTTCGACCTAAAAACGCACGGAGAGAAGTCGACATCGCCAGAAACCCTCCAGAGAGCCGCCACATCGCGAAACTCCGTCGCGGGAGCCGAAGTCTCCGTTCGGCACTCCGCCGGACGGGGAATTGGAGGAGATCGTCACCGCCATCACCGCCAACGCCTCTCCATCAACCAGCAATGTTTCCCCCATCCATGTGTGAGTAATTCCCCCGCTGTAGGCTGAAGGGGATGGTAGGGATTGGATGAGATTGGTCATGTAATAGTCATAAGATTGTTAGGGCATAGTGCCTAGTATCCGTAGATGTCACTTTTATGATATTGTTGCAACTTGTTATGCTTAATGCTTGTCACTAGGGCCCGAGTGCCATGATCTCAGATCTGAACATGTTATTGATTCATGAAGATATTCGTTGTTTATGATCTTACCTATAAGTTGTATACACATGTCGCTGTCCGGAACCAATGGCCCCGAAGTGACAGAAATCGGGACAACCGGAGGGGATGGTAGTGATGTGAGGATCACATGTGTTCACGGAGTGTTAATGCTTTCCTGTATCTATTAAAAGGAGTACCTTAATATCCAGTAGTTTCCCTAGAGGCCCGGCTGCCACCGGCTGGTAGGACAAAAGATGTTGTGCAAGTTTCTCATTGCGAGCACGTACGACTAAATATGGAACACATGCCTATTGATTGATTAGTACTTGGATACCGTTTTATTATTATCTGCAAATGCCCATGCTTTGATTGTTACATGAGTTTCTCTCATCCATGCAACGCCCGTTAAATCCGTCCCTGTGCCTACAGTATTTTAATCCTGCTGTTTACTATAATCACTACTGCTGTCTTTATTTCACCGCTGCTGTTATTTCGCTATTTCCACTGCCATAAAACTGTTACTACTGATAAACTCTTGCGAGCAAGTCTGTTTCCAGGTGCAGCTGAATTGACAACTCCGCTGTTAAGGCTTACAAGTATTCTTTGTCTCCCCTTGTGTCGAATCAATAAATTGGGTAATACTTCCCTCGAAGACTGTTGCGATCCCCTATACTTGTGGGTCATCAAGACTATTTTCTGGCGCCGTTGCCGGGGAGCATAGCTTTATTTGGAAGTTCACTTGGATTGATATTGTTCGCTGCAAATTCTCCATTATGGGTAAACCTCGCGATACTAAGATCGCCATATTACCATCCACTACAAGAAAAGGTACAACTCTGAGTACCTCTGCTGCTCTTGATTCACCATCTGTGATTGATAAACTTGTTTCACCGCCACATGCTTCGCGTGCTGGTACTTCTGCTGAATCTGAAAATTCTCATAATATTGATAATGTTTCTGCTGTGCTTGATGATAGTGGTTCATTGGGATCTTTTCTAGATGCTACAATTGCTAAGTCTAGACAACTTGAAAATACTGAAACTCCTAATGCTGCTACACCTGTTAATTCACCTGAGTCTGTTGAATATTCTAGTGATGATCTTGATGAAGATTATGTAGAGCTTGATGATGATTTTATTGAAAAATGCAATGCTACTACTGATGCAAGAAAAATTAAAAAGTTGCTTGCAGAACATGCTGTTAGATATAAACTATCTCCTGATCCTAAATTTGCCACATCTCCTATAAATATTAGGGATAAAGATTATGATTTTTCTCTTGATCTATCTCATATAGCTATTGTTGAGAAAACACCCTTTTGTGGTACTGAAAAAGAAAGTGCTGTTGAACACATGACTGAGTTATCTACTCTTAGTGGCTTGTTTTCTGATGATATTAAGATGCGTACTTATTTTGTCGCTAAAATTTTTCCTTTCTCATTAAAGGATGATGCTAAAACTTGGTATAATAATTTGCCTCCTGGTTCTATTAAAAGTCCAAAAGAATTGCTTGATGTTTTCTTCCGCAAATACTTTCCTGCTAGTGCTCAACATGCTGCTTTGCAGAGAATTTATAATTTTGACCAGGAAGATGGAGAGAAATTGCCTGAGGCTTGGGCTAGATTTTGTTCTCTTATTAGAGCTCAGCCTGACCATGATTTGGAAAAGCATGATTTACTTGATATATTTTATAGTGGACTAACAATTGAGTCTAGGGCATACCTGGATAGTTGTGCTGGTTGTGTTTTCAGGAAAAGAACTCCAGACGACGCTGAAGAATTATTGGCTAAAATAGGCCGGAATCATGATGATTGGTCTACACCTGAACCAACCCCGACACCGATAGTGAAGAAGAGGGGTATGATTAAATTGAATGATGAAGATATGAGGGAAGCCAAGAAGTCTCTTAAGGAGAAGGGTATTAAACCTGAAGATGTGAAGAATTTACCTCCTATAGAAGATATATGTGAGACAATTCCCCCTTCATCCATGATTGAGGTACACTCGCTTCAACACTTTACTAGAGAAGATATTCCGTATTCAAAATCTCCTGCTCAATGCTTAGATGAATTTGATAATTATATTGTTAAGCAAGAAAACTTTAATATGAGAGTAGAGAATCATTTAATGGAAAATTCTCGAGCTATTAGTGAATTGCATGGTATTGTGGAGAGAACCTCCAATGATGTTAAAATACTTGTTAAACATTTTCAAATGGTTCAAACTCAAATTGATCAACTTACTAAAGTGCAAAATGACTTGTTGGGAAATAATTCTAAAGAAAAACATGCTTGTGAAGTAACAACTAGAGGTGGTGCTTCTACCCAGGATCCTCTATATCCTGAAGGGCATCCCAAAAGAGTTGAACAAGATTCTCAACTAATTAAAACTAGTGCTCCATCTAAGAAAAAGAAAAAGAAACATAAGAATGTTGTAGAATCCTCTGAACCTGTTAATGATCCTAATAGTATTTCTATTTCTGATGCTGAAACTGAAAGTGGTAATGAACATGAGGAAGATAATGATAAGAATGATACTCCTGATAAAGAAGAAGTTGAAAAAGAACCTGAAAAGCATGCTAAAAATAAAAAGTACACTAAAGAAGACTTTATTACTGAGAAGCATGGTAATGAAAGAGAACCTTGGGTTCAAAAGCAAATGCCTTTTCCTGCTAAGAAACTAAAATCAAAGGAGGAGGAACATTATAATAAATTTTGTGATTGGATGAAACCTTCCTTTGACTGATGCTATTAAATTGCCTCCTTATTCAAAGTATATGAAAGATATTGTTACTAACAAAAGGAAAATCCCCAATGAGGAAATTTCTACTATGCTCGCTAATTACTCCTTCAATGGTAAGATTCCAAAGAAGCTTGGAGACCCAGGTATACCGACTATTCCTTGTTCCATCAAGAATAATTATGTTAGAACTGCTCTATGTGATTTGGGAGCAGGTGTGAGTGTGATGCCTTTTTCTCTTTATAAGAGACTTGATTTAGATAAATTGATACCTACTGATATATCTTTGCAAATGGCTGATAAATCTACTGCTATTCCTGTTGGTTTATGTGAAAATGTTCCTGTTCAAGTTACTCAGCATTGCTTGATATTAACTGATTTTGTTGTGTTGGAAATGCCTGAAGATGATAATATGTCCATTATTCTTGGAAGACCCTTTCTTAATACTGCAGGGGCTGTTATTGATTGCAATAAAGGCATGGTTACTTTCAATGTTGATAATAAGGAACACACTGTCTATTTTCCCAAGAGGATTGATAAAGTATGTGGAGTCAATACAATTTTTAATGTGAAAACTATCAAAGTGGGATCCATTGATTGTCCTATATATGAGCCTAAAGAAGAATATCAAACTCTTGTGATTGGATCCATATCAATTCAATATAAGGTAACCTGATTGATTTGAGGTTTATTTCTTCTTATGTCATATAAAATTTATTTGATAGCAAGACTTGATCAACCTTGTTAACAAGTATATTTTATTGCATAAAAGAGCTAAACAACACTTCTTTCTTTCTTTCTCCCTTCACCTATTTTACTTGCTGTAGCACTTTTATTTTGCAATATGCTTTAGTCATTTAAGATTTTAGAAATCATTTTACTGCGCAGTAATCATTAATTTAATACCCAGAAATGTGCATTTTTCAAAGTTCTCTAAAAATTACAAAAATTACACCGTTGGTCCTATTTTTCGACGAGGCACCTGGGAGCACCAGAGGATGACCTGTGGGGCACCAGGGGGTGCCACACCATAGGCGGCGCGGCCAGCAAGGGGGCCGCGCCACCATGTGGTGTGGGCCACCCCTTGCCCCACTACACCATCTCTTTCTCCCAGCACCTTCTCTCTCCCGAAAAAACTCGTACCAAGTTTCTCTCACTCGTGTTTCTGCTCAAGAACTCGCGATTTTTCGATCTCCTTGCTCAGCCCAGATTTCTGTCTGAAATTTGGCACATTTACTCCTTGGTATGTGACTCCTTTGATTGTCCAATTAGAATTTCATTTGGTTGAGTATATCTTGAATATTTTGCTGCTGTAGATAACATGTTTAGTGAGCTTGCATGCTTGTTCTAAGTGGTAGAAATTAGTTTTGATGCATGTTTAGCACTCTAGCAAGTTCCTATAGTAGTTCCCTTCAATTACACACCTTGAAATCAAATTTTATAATGATTGTTGAAAATTTCAGAAAATGGAAGAAGGTGTGCCCCAATTGAACCAAGAAGAATTGGAAGTCCAGCAAGTTTCAAGAGTCAATCGTGAGGAGGGAGTATACCCCTCTTACTACCCATGCGTGGACTTTATGAGAAGTGCGGGGATTTTACAAGATGTGCAAACTCTAATCTCTCGTGCAGGGCTGAGTGGTTTTGTTGAAGGAGAGCCAAGACAATATGCAAAATTAACTATGTCTTTTGTGCAGGACTTCAAGTTCAATTGGTCGCGATCTGACCCCATGGTCCAGTATAAAATTTACAATAAAGCTGTCAACTTGCCATTTAGTGTTTTTTGTGCAGCAATTGGAGTACCGCAATGGGGATCCTGCGAGAAGATCAGGGGAACACCGCGGGAGCTCTCAGATCTTTATACAAGGATTTGTAATGGGAGGAGCCTCTCCAATGATGATGGTAAGATTAGTAGCATTCAACATCCAGCCATCCGCTACTTTGCCTATTTCATTACAAAGTGCGTCCTTGCAAGAAGGACCGGAGGTAAATTATCTGTCCCAGACTTGGCTTTCTTAGCTGCTGCTTTGCAACAGGATAGGACTTATAATTTGGGTGCTTTAATAGCTTGTAGACTTGCTACTAACCGTGAGAAAGGAGGAATTTGTGGAGGTCTTATCGCCTCTCGCTTATTAGCTATGCATGGTGTAGAACCTCACCATTTAGATATTCCGCTTTCTATAGAGAAGCTTGATGTGGTTTCCATGATTAGACATGAGTTTATTTCAGATGCATCTAACTTGAACAACCTGCATTATAGGATAACTTTATATAAGAAAAAATGGAGTATAACTAAGAAAATTGAAAAACTAGTACGATTGCCTGCACCTGCTTTGTTTAACCTTGATGCCAGGAACGGGTGGTCGATCACAGAAAATGAGCTAAATGCATACATAGAAAGAGAAAGCCGTCGTGCGAGGGAAAATGTGGAGGAGACTGAGGAGCATCCCGACTCTTCATCCGATGCAGCAAGCTCCTCATATCAACATCATGGTCACGTGGAGCCTCCACGACATTCTTCTGCACAGGGGCCTTATTACCACTCCATGTATGATCCACCGGCGTGGAACCCCGACCCTCGTTGGGAATGAACTCCACTTAGGCCAAAAGCCTAAGCTTGGGGGAGGTATACCGGCATCACTCATTCTTTGCATATTATGATTGCTGGATACTTGTACATACTTGTTTAGTCTCTAGAGTGGTTTTCTAATGAGAGGGAGATGATATTTGGGGAAGTGCTGTCCAAAAACAGATTCTGTGCTGTTACCAAAAAAATTCGTACGCACAGCCAGAACGTTATTTTGAGTTGCCAATTTTTGAGCGTGTTCCCCAGGTTGTTATCTAACTTTCATTAGTTGAACACTTTTTGGTCTGAGCAACGGAAGATTTTTGTTAAATTCGATTTCTGTACTGCTGTCAGGATTTGGCAGATTTCTGTCATCCTGCTTTTCTGTGTTTCTGTTAGTTTGCATTCTTTTGTTTTCACTTTGTTTCTTTCCTAAAACACAAAAAGACCAAAAATATTTCTGTTGTTTCTCTTCACCATTTGTTTATTTGGTTCCTTGCTCTTAGTTTGCTTTATTTGCTATCATTAGTTTGCTATAAGAAAACCCAAAAAGATTTTGCTTTGTTTGCTTGTTTTCTTTTGTTCTTGTTTCTAATTCGAAAACACCAAAAATATTTGCTGTTCTTCTTTGGTTTGTAAAGTTCATCATGAGTTCAATGGTCTTCGGTGGCTGGAGCGTGGTTTTCATTTCATATTATCCAAGCTACACAAGTGAAAAGGCAATAATGACGATCTACGACAATCTGATTGTGGTGAGAGGCTGGTATGAACTCTATTTGTTTTCATTTTGTACATATACTCATCCATATGATCATGCTTAGTTGGTTCATGTGAGGTATATGTTATTTGAGAAAGTCTAGTAGTTCATGATCTCTCATGTTTAGTTCCAATTTATTAATATGAGTAGCATGTCATGGATGTTTGCTTGCATTGTTTTATTCATAAGTAAGTATGGCATTGTGGTATCCTCCTCTGAATAATTCATTTATATCGACTTGGCACATGCTCACGCATGCATATGACTGAACAAAAAGTCAATTAAGCCTCGATGATTTATATTGCTTCAGAGTTATTGTATCACTTTTATGCCTCCGTTAATTTATTTTGCCGCAAGCATGATTATGACAGTTACTGCTCTCTTGATTTGTCGCTCCCTAGTCTTTTGCTAGCCTTCACTTGTACTGAGCGGGACGCGCTCGTGCTTCCAAACACCTGAAAACCAAGTTGTTCCAAAAGTGTCCACCATAAATACCTATGCATGGCATTTCAAACCATTCCAAGTAAATTCTCATGCGCTACCTTTAAAACTTTCAAAATGCTTCTCAATTTGTGTTAATGTTTCATAGCTCATGAGGAAGTATGTGGTGTTTAACTTTCAACCTTGTCATTTACTTTTGACGGACTCTCATATGGACTAGTGGCACATCCGCTTATCCAATAATTTTGCAAAAAGAGCTGGCAATGGGATTCCCAGTCCCGAATTAATTAACTTAAAAAGACACTCCTCCATGGTTTGTGATTGTTGGACGGCACCCGAAGGATTCGGTTAGCCATGGCTTGTGTAAGCAAAGGTTGGGGGGAGTGTCATCATCATAATAAAACTTAAATAAAAAGGCACTCCTTCATGGTATGTGATTGATGGCAGGCACCCGAGGATTCGGTTAGCCATGGTTTGTGAAAGAAAGGTTGGAAGGAGTGCCAACCAAAAATAAAAAATGGGAGCCGCTCTTGTGAGTCCGGTTGATGAGGTAGTTAGTGTACCCATTACCATTCGTTGACAACAACAAACACCTCTCAAAATAATTTTACTACTGCTTTACAAATGAAAAGCTCTAGCGCATGTTAATCCCTGCTTCCCTCTGCGAAGGGTCAATCTTTTACTTTTATGTTGTGTCTCCATTCTTTCTTTGAGCACTATCTTGAGAGCACAACTGTCATTCTTAGTATAATATGCTTGTCTCAAAATATGATTAATTGTGGTATAACTTTGATGCTTTTATCTTTGACAATCACTATTTCTAGTCTTTCTATGAACTCAAGAGGTGCCTCGGCATTTATGTTTTGCCGATCAAATACAGGCAAGCGAGATACCACTTTATCATATTCTCTTATGAACATTGCAATCCTGCTTATATACATGATTCATGGTGCTTATTATTAATTGTTGGTACCTCTCCATGATTGACATAGCTGTTGGATGATCTTATTTGCATGTATCTCATTATGAACTGCTTAAGTATTAGCCATAGCATGAGAATATATACATCATATGAGCAAATGTGTTCGTGAAAGTTCTTTTATCGCTCAGTTGTTAACTGAATTGCTTGAGGACAAGCAATAAGCTTGGGGGGAGTTGATACGTCCAAAACGTATCTACTTTCCCGAACACTTTTGCTATTGTTTTGCCTCTAATTTGTGTATTTTGGATACAACTAACACGGACTAACGCTGTCAGAATTGCTCTGGTGTCTCGTTTTGTGCAGAAATCCAACTTTCGGGAAAATCCTCGGAATTTCTTCAGATGGCCCTATTTTACCAAAATATTGACGGAGCCAGAAGGGCGAAGGAGGTGGAGGCCCGAGGGCCCCACACCAGGCGGCGCGGCCCAGGGGGGCGCGGCCCTATGGTGTGGCCCCCTCGCCGGCCTCCGACGCCCCCTTTGGACTACTTATCGGGTTCGACCTAAAAACGCACGAGAGAAGTCGACATCGCAGAAACCCTCCAGAGAGCCGCCACATCGCGAAACTCCGTCGCGGGAGCCAGAAGTCTCCGTTCTGGCACTCCGCCGGGACGGGAATTGGAGGAGATCTTCACCGCCATCACCGCCAACGCCTCTCCATCAACCAGCAATGTTTCCCCCATCCATGTGTGAGTAATTCCCCCGCTGTAGGCTGAAGGGGATGGTAGGGATTGGATGAGATTGGTCATGTAATAGTCATAAGATTGTTAGGGCATAGTGCCTAGTATCCGTAGATGTCACTTTTATGATATTGTTGCAACTTGTTATGCTTAATGCTTGTCACTAGGGCCCGAGTGCCATGATCTCAGATCTGAACATGTTATTGATTCATGAAGATATTCGTTGTTTATGATCTTACCTATAAGTTGTATACACATGTCGCTGTCCGGAACCAATGGCCCCGAAGTGACAGAAATCGGGACAACCGGAGGGGATGGTAGTGATGTGAGGATCACATGTGTTCACGGAGTGTTAATGCTTTGCTCCGGTACTCTATTAAAAGGAGTACCTTAATATCCAGTAGTTTCCCTAGAGGCCCGGCTGCCACCGGCTGGTAGGACAAAAGATGTTGTGCAAGTTTCTCATTGCGAGCACGTACGACTAAATATGGAACACATGCCTATTGATTGATTAGTACTTGGATACTGTTTTATTATTATCTGCAAATGCCCATGCTTTGATTGTTACATGAGTTTCTCTCATCCATGCAACGCCCGTTAAATCCGTCCCTGTGCCTACAGTATTTTAATCCTGCTGTTTACTATAATCACTACTGCTGTCTTTATTTCACTGCTGCTGTTATTTCGCTATTTCCACTGCCATAGAACTGTTACTACTGATAAACTCTTGCGAGCAAGTCTGTTTCCAGGTGCAGCTGAATTGACAACTCCGCTGTTAAGGCTTACAAGTATTCTTTGTCTCCCTTGTGTCGAATCAATAAATTGGGTAATACTTTCCTCGAAGACTGTTGCGATCCCCTATACTTGTGGGTCATCATTGCGTTCATGGAAGAACATAGACCGAATATGCAGGTTCGTTTTTAGCTCTGAAAATTGTGACAGAACATGCCAATCGTTTTTAGCTCTGAATATACGCGTGAATTTTGTTTGCAGTGGCTGTGGTATTTGCAAACGGAATTTGAAGCATGGCTTGATAGCATGGAGATCCCACTAGATGTTGAAGATGAAGCACACTTGATGAATGATGGAGTAGCAGCTGTTGATGCGGTTCAAGAAGAAGTAGTTGATGCGATGGCGGAGGGAGTAGCAGCTGTTGATGACTGTGCTAATTAATTCTATCCCAGTGCCTACATCCAGCACAAACCTCTGTCATTGCAGCTGTGACTCACCTCGACCATTGGAGCCCAATCACAAGAGCGAGCTCAGTCTCAACCAGAGAGGCATGTGTCTCATGGTTAGCTATCTACAACTTGCTGTCTTACTAAAACCGTGCCTATCATAGAGATCACCTCGCTGGTGTAGCAATGGCTGCAAGTAGCTGCTAGCATGAGCGAAGGGGATAAGGAAGAAAAGATTAAAAACCCTGTATGATAGGGATGCCATGCCAACTTGAATCCTATGTCAAGAGAAATTCTATTTGATTGTGGTTATAAGATATTCTGCATTAGTTTGATCTA
The DNA here is from genome assembly GCA_030979885.1 of Lolium multiflorum. Lineage (NCBI taxonomy): Eukaryota > Viridiplantae > Streptophyta > Magnoliopsida > Poales > Poaceae > Lolium > Lolium multiflorum. The sequence continues at coordinate 220,336,081 of CM061749.1, read as the reverse complement.
TTATCATTCTATTTTCCTATGGGATATGACCCTATGAATCAAACAGCATGGGATTACTTCCACACAATTAAGTTTGACCAACTTTTAGTAGGACAACAAACATAAATAATTAGTCATCATGGGATTACAATCCAACAGATAATTGTCTTCAGGACTCATACATTTTCCAAATAGAAAAATCAAAACAAATCATGGTTCTTCATCTCACAGCATGATACAGAGACAAGAGTCTAATCATCATCATCATCATCATCATCATCATCATCATCATCATCATCATCATCATCATCATCATCACCTCCGTCTTCATTCTGATATTCGTGCATGGTCTCATCCTGCTCGTCGTGTCCATTCTCCTCCTGAGATTCACCAGGTAGCTTCAGTTTATCCATCTCTTTGTCGACTATGCTAACCTCAACAGTGAAATCTACTTCTCCATCATGTGCAGGGATACCTGTATCCAACGAGGTTTCATCAATGTCAGCAACTTTAGTTTGCATACAACCAGCGAAATCATCTTGCTGGGCACCAATTATTGGATCCGCATTCTCATCCAAATCATATATGTTCCTTGCCACAAACTTTTGCACATACTGCCATCCTTTTCTAGATCTGTCTTCCAAGAAAAGTACCTTGGCCGCTTGAGGTACCAAAATATAAGGATCATCCTTGTACCACTGAGCAGTAGTATTGACTGATATGAAATACCCATCATTTCTGGCACCTTTGCCCTTGTTTGGATCTTGGTTGTACCAATAACACTTAAATAGAACCACAGATCGGACAGTAACCTTATCACTATAGAACAACTGAATAACCTCTTCTATGTGACCATAATGGTCAAATGACTCTGATCTCTTTTTTCTGGTTGTCAAGTGATCTCCACTGGTTGTGATGCCACTATTTCGTGTCTTCAAATGTTGTTCACGCTCATAGGAGCTGTAATGGACACCATTGGCATTGCAAGCTGCAGCTACCAACACCCTCTTATCTGGACCACGTGATAGGACAAGGAGATCAGCACTAACAGCGCCTGGATTCTCCGCATGGAGTTTCGAGATCTACGATTACAAAATAGACAAGAGGTCATCTCATGTGAAAACACATAGACAAGTCAGAGTGCAATTGAACATCTTACATGTTTCTCAAACCAGTCCTGAAACCCACTCCCACGTGCCGATAGCTTTCCATTCGTTTCCATGTACAACCTGCAAAACATAGCCAAGTCAGCTGAATATATTTCATTTTGATACAAGTTCATAGTATATGCGAGGAACTGAGGATTTCGTGTGCATAGTACTCACTTAACATATTCATCAGCCTCTGTAGCATTATTCAGCACATACCAAGACAGCTGTTCAAATTCAGACTGCTCTAATGTTTTTTCGGTCCTCTTTCCTATTAGCTCAACACCATGATTAAAAACAGATCCTCCAACTTCCAAAATTCTGCGACCCCGGTTGAATCTGGTCTCAATATCAGGAATATATCTTGAGGCAAATGTATATGCTTCAGCAGCAATATACGCCACTGCAACGTAACCTGATGTTACTCTGCCGGTTGAATCTGGTCTCAATATCAGGAATATATCTTGAGGCAAATGCATTATAACCTGATGTTACTCTGCCTGACATAGTGCCCAAAGCTGGATAATCATGGGTGCAATACAGTACAGCAGCACGTAATAGAAAATTTTGTTCTTTAGGTTGACACACATCCCGTGTAGGGACACCCTCCCATAATGTTTGCAAGTCTCTAATAAGAGGCTGCATGAACACATCAAAATCCTTCCCAGGAGATTTGGGACCTGGGATGAGTAAGGCCATCATACAGTTCGACTGATCGGTGCATGTCCAGGGAGCCTGGTTGTAAGGTGTAACTAGTACTGGCCACATGCTATACGAGTTGCTCATGTTGCCAAATGGGTTGAATCCATCTGTAGCAAGGCCAAGTCTCAGGTTCCTTGGATCTGCAGCAAAATCTGGATGATCCAGGTCGAATTGCTTCCATTCATCGCCATCAGCAGGATGCCTCAGTAAATCAGGGTCGGGCGTGAGAATCTCTTTGTGCCATCTTGTTTCCCGAGATGTTTGTTCTGAAGCAAACAACCTCTGCAATCTTTGTACAAGTGGAAAGTATCTCAGAACCTTCCAAGGAATCTTTTTCTTACCACCAGCTCCATCATGTTTCCATCTTGATTCCTTACATACTGGACATTCATCGAGGTCATTATACTCCATCCAAAACAGTGCACAGTTATTTTTGCAAAAATCAATCTTCTCATATCCAAGTCCCAGTACCTTGATGTACTGCTTCACCTCATAAAAGGATTTTGGCAGTCCAGCCCCAGGGAGTGCATCGCTGTATGTCTTCGCAACTGCATTGAAGGCTTTATTGGTAATCCCCTGGTATGACTTGTCATGAAGTAATTTCACAATTAATTCGAATCTTGACACAACAGAACCAGGGGCCACTAAGCGCTTAGCATCTTCTATCAGGTCATGGAAAAGAGGCTTTTTGTGATAACCATGGGGCTGTTGGCTTGCATATGGATACAGATCCCGTAACAAATTAGCAGTAGCCTCATCCTGGACGAGATCTTCAGGCTGATAACCATCAGAATAAAGAGGATCAATAATCTCAGGCTGATCATAGTGTTCACCATGGTTAATCCACCTGATATATGTCTGGTCCATCCCATAAACGAATAAATGATCTGAGACTACATGTTGAGGCTTGGACCCAATATTCAAACATACGCGGCATGGACAAATCACTTCCTTTGTCGTGTCGCCGTCAGTAAAATCACTAACATGCTTCATGAAGTCTTCAATACCACTCAAATATGTTGGTGTGTTTAATGAGTGAAATAATATCCAAGTTCTGTCCATCTGTTGAGGGAATAGATGGTCAGAGAAGCAATAAGCTATTTCAACAAACAGGTCACCTACGAATGTAAGCAAACATACCTGAGCAAACAGGTCGAATATAAAACTATAAATGCTACATTATTTGAGCCGATTTCAGCAAACGAACTGAGTGCAAAACTACGGCTACCTAGCGAACAGATTTTTTTAGGCTGACCACTGGGTTTCCCCACTTTGTATTTTTTTATTAATAAAAAGAGGGAAATATGTACAAAAGTTGCTGGAGAGCAACAACTAAAAGGATCATAGATCCCAAACAGCAAAATATATATAAAATGTTCTACCCATGATATGATTTCCTCTTTGCCTTATGAACAAGGAGAGCAATTTCATCCTTGAATCTCTTGTGCCATCTGTAAATGCTTGGGGGGGAGGGGCGAACAGATCTATCGAAAGCAATACAATACCAACACATTCTTTCTTCTTTTTTGCCGTAATTCCGCCGATCTATTAGCAGTGCAAAGAAGCCAAAAGTAATAAGATTACAAACAGGTCCATAGACCACCAGGGCCGTACCTGAGAATACGGAGGGCCTGAGCAAAACAAGAAATAGAGGACCTCAACATGATCATTGGCAACTAAAATGATTTTATATATACTACTCACTCCATTTCAATAAACAATGCACCCTTGTTTTTCGTATTTTATCTTCGAAAAAATATTAATCTATATCTCTCTATTTAAAAATGATGTTTCAATTTTATGTAGATATACATGTATTTAGATGAGTTTAGTTTGCAGATACATGCAAGTTTTGATGAAGTTGAAACATATTTTTCAGGATGAAGTATATAAAAAATATTTGATATAAAACTGGTATCATTAGAAAGTATTTTCCAACACGATTCTAACAATGCTGCTTATGTATTATATGATCGTGATATTGTTGTCCTATTTATTTGGTCAAGGTTCACATTGAAATGTGGTAAAATAAATTAAAAGAAGTGCATCGTGTGAAAAAGCAATCTAAGAATTCAAAAGTGCTAATTGTTAGTCGAAACATGACATCTTTCAAAAATGAATCTTCAATTAGTTCTTCATAAAAATCATTGAGACAAAATATTAATATTCATTGGAAAACTAACTGAATTAGCTGCACTCGCGATGAAAGAGAAAGAGAAGATACGGGTAAGAGCAAGTACAATAAGGTACAGTCTTTTTTTTGTTTGTTTGGGTTGCTCATCAAGCTTATCGCTCGATACAATAAGGTACAGTCAGCGGGAGTGGTGTTTTGGAACATGGGTGCATAGTGGGTGGTATCATGGAGTACTATCATAGATATGCTATATTTATTATAGTGGAGTATTGAAAATGGCATAGAAGGGGATATTGAGAATTGAGAGTGGCATTACCACAACTTCAGTTTTTGTAATGGCATAAACACAACTTGTGAATTGAGGAGTGGCATAGAACCAATTAACCGTTGTTTCAATAACAGCCATCAAAAGCCGATCGAACGCACGAGAATGGATCCAAAATTTACCCATTTTTAGTTTCACGAGAAAATTTTAAACTTAAAATTCGTACTGCCTAGAAGTTTTTGAAACAAAAATCCAGTAAATCTTATATGTTGGGTTATGCATTCTGGGGGAGTTTCATCAGATTCAGCCATATTGTTTATCAATAAACCTCATTTTATGTTTTACAACCAACTTTAAACTTAAAATTCAAACTGTCCAGTAAAAAGAACAACATTCCAGTAAATCTTATATATTTCTTCTGCATTCCGGGAAAGATTGGTCGGATTCAAAAAAAATAGTTTGGGAATAAACATTGTTTTAGTCTGGAAACGACTTATTGTAGAGTGATTTTTGGTTGGATACATTCATGTGCGTTCGATTGGCTTTGGATGGCTGATATTGAACCAAAGTCAACGCTGGGCTTTTGACCTGAACGTCACTGGAGCTGCGTCAAAAGTCCAGCCATGACTTTGTCTCAATAACAGCCATCAAAAGCCGATCGAACGCACAGGAATGGATCCAACCAAAAATCACTCAACCGCTGGAATTTTGACCTGAAAGTCACTGAAGCTGTGTCCATACTTGCCCAACAGGTTGCGTATGAATGTAAACCAACATATCTGAGCAAACAGGTCGAATATAAAACTATATAACTAAATGCCACGTTATTTGAGCCGATTTCAGCAAACCAACTGAGGTCTATTTTTTTAGGCTGGACAGTGGTTTCCTCGCTGTGTATTTTTCACTGTAATAAAAAAGAGGGAAAAGGTTACTGGAGAGCAGCAACTAAAAGGATCATAGATCCCAAACAGCAAAATCTAGCTAAAAAGGTTCTACCCATGATGATAAGCCAATAAGCCATGATATGATTTCCTCTTTGCCTTACAAACAAGGAGAGCCATTTCATCCTTGAATCTCTTGCGGCTTCTGTAAAAGCTTGGGGGCGAACAGATCAATCGAAAGCAATATAATACCAACAAATTATTTCTTCTTTTTGGCCGTAAATCCACCGATGTATTAGCAGTGCAAAGAACCCAGAAGTAATAAGATTACAAACAGGTCCATAGAGGACTGGCACCAAGCGACGACTACAGACATTGGGCAATGGTGAGCAGTACAGTGTACAGTACGAACGAATTCGAGCAAATAGGTAAAGCGGAAAACAATGTCAAACAAACACATCGAGAGGAAAACAATATCAACCGATCGATTCGAACGAACTAACGAACTTATAAGGGCTGGGCGACGGCGACTGACTTCGATTGAGCTATAATGAATCGTACTTGCCCAGGCCTGAAGATAGCATGCATACCGTGAGGATCTACCAGCTGACCGCGCCTGCCGGTGCGGCTGGAGAAGAACGGCGCCACCAGCAGTCGCCGGCTGACGCGGCTGATAGACAGCGTGGGGAAGTTTTGGTGCGCGGCCTGGTTCACCGAGGGTGTGTCTAGAGAAGAACAGGGCGCCGAAGGAGGTGTCTAGAGAAGAACAAGGTGGGCTGGGTGCTGGGTTAAAGGCGAGCGTTCGAAATATTGGGCGCGCGTTCGAAAGTTTAGGTGCGCGAGGGAGGTGTCTGCTGGTGTAAATTTCCCCGTCCTCTTCTTTTTTGGGCTAATCTATTTATCTATAATATCTATCTATACCTCTATCTATCTACATGTTTTTTATTTTTTTCTATTCTATACATGAGTTTTTGAATTTGAATTTTTTCACTCTGTCAGCCTTCCGGCCAATGCTCATTTGAAGTAATTGAAGCCGTTGATTTGCAGCTTAGAGGTGCTATCTACCGCTCATCATACAAGGACTCTTCAGATCTAACGGCTGTGAATGCACGGATTCGTCACCCATCCTTCCCTTGGACTGGCGATGCTGAAAGCCTGAAACACTGGAACCCTCTAGATACTTCGGGATACCTCACTGCCCCACATTATTAAACAGGCCTTTTCCGACATGGGAAGTCAAAAGTTGGGGGCTCCATGCAGTACATATGAATACTCGCTAGCTGCATGGTCTAGAAGCAGACTAGAGTAAATCATCAATTCATCAAATCAATTGGTGTATAATTATTTTAGGAGCTAAGACGCCGGCATGAACCATTTTCAAGCGTTTAAATTCCTCCTACCTGAAAAATGATTCTTTAGATTGACACCAACAAGAGAACTCTTTTAGAAAGAGTGAGAGAAAGGGAGATATGATTGTATACACTGTTCTTAGAAAGGAAATCATGTACTTGTTCATGGAGAGATACAAGTATATCGACTATCTACACTACAATTTTGAAATAAAAGAAACAAAATTGCAAATGTCTATTCTAACTAGATATGTTGATATTTCTAAATAGTACCAAAGCAATACTTATTCTAAGCTGGGCACTCAACTTCTGAAATGTGCGAGTATTCGTAGGTCGATTTTTTTACGTTTTTATTATTATTACTAGGCAGCACATGTGTTTGCCCGTCCAGTGAAACTCTTTCATTTCATTTTTCTTTTCCGCAAGGTCGGGAGTCGGAGGAAGAGGGATCACACGGGAGGAGACGAAGGGAGAGCAGTCACGGGGCCCCACTTATTTATGGTGTCTAGATTTTTTCGGGTGATGTTGACTGTTGTGCAGGGTTGTCAGTGCGCAGGGGGTGCGAGCGAGGCCGAGAATGAGAGAGATTTTTTTTAGAGGGACAACCGAACGATCCTCAAGGACCCAGATTTCCAATACGCATCAGAGCACAGTTTACAGCAGGACACAAAATAAACAGGAAATTACGTCTAAATCCTAGGTTTGACCATGGTTTAAACAAGTTTAAATCATGAATATGAAAAATTAAGCATCTATCCTTCTTAGTCACTCCAAAATGTAGCTCTTGGGAGGGTTTTTGAAATTTCCATGTTTGAAACCAAAAACCACTTCTCTTCATGCATGATTGACTTCATAAGACAGAGTTTAGGGTTAGGGGTAGATATATGCATGATTTTCTGGTTTGAATATGTCTAGACCTTGTTTATCAACTTGAATGCTTACTATATATATGCCATAAGAATGCTATGTCCTTTGTTTTTTCATTCTTTTAATTTTTTCTGAATTTTTATGCCCGTTTGAATCTTTTGGTCAAATCCTAGGTTTGACAAAGATTTAAACAAGTTTAAAACATGAAAATGAAAAGCGAAGCTTGTATCCTTCTTAGTCACTCTAAAATGAAGTTTTTGGTAGGTTTTTGAAATTACCATGTTTGAAACCCAAAACCACTTCTCTTCATATGCTTGACTTCATAAGACAGAGTTTAGGGTTAGGGGTAGATACATGATTTGTATGGTTTGAATATGTCTAGACCTTGTTTATCAACCTGAATGCTTACGATATGACATAAGAAGACTATGTACTTTGGTTTTCATTTTTCTGATTTTTATTAATTTTGTGTCCATTTGAATCTTGGTCAAATCCTAGGTTTGACCAAAATTTAAACAAGTTTAAAACATGAAAATGAAAAGTTAAGCATGGATCCTTCTTAGTCACTCTAAAATGAAGCTTTTGGGATGTTCTTGAAATTTCCATGTTTGAAACCCAAAATGACTTCTCTTCATGCTTGACTTCATAAGACATAGTTTAGGGTTAGGGGTAGATACATGATTTGTCTGGTTTGAATATGTCTAGACCTTGTTTATCAACTTTAATGCTTACTATATGACATAAGAAGACTATATATGTGCTTTGGTTTTTCATTTTTATATTTTTTTGAATTTTATGTCCATATATTTGAATCTTTGTCAAATCCTAGGTTTGACCAGGATTTAAACAAGTTTAAATCATAAAAATGAAAAGGTAAGCATGGATCCTTCTTACTCACTCTAAAATGAAACTTTTGGGAGGTTTTTGAAAGTTCCATGTTTGAATCTTTTGGTCAAATCCTAGGTTTGACCAAGATTTAAACAAGTCTAAAACATGAAAATGAAAAGCGAAGCTTGTATCCTTCTTAGTCACTCTAAAATGAAGCTTCTGGGAGGTTTTTGAAATTTCCATGTTTGGAACCCAAAACCACTTCTCTTCATGCTTGACTTCATAAGACATAGTTTAGGGGTAGATACATGATCGATTTGTCTGGTTTGAATATTTCTAGACCTTGTTTATCAACTTTAATGCTTACTATATGACATAAGAAGACTATATATGTGCTTTGGTTTTTCATTTTTATATTTTTTTGAATTTTATGCCCATATATTTGAATCTTTGTCAAATCCTAGGTTTGACCAGGATTTAAACAAGTTTAAATCATAAAAATGAAAAGGTAAGCATGGATCCTTCTTACTCACTCTAAAATGAAACTTTTGGGAGGTTTTTGAAATTTCCATGTTTGAATCTTTTGGTCAAATCCTAGGTTTGACCAAGATTTAAACAAGTTTAAAACATGAAAATGAAAAGCGAAGCTTGTATCCTTCTTAGTCACTCTAAAATGAAGCTTTGGGAGGTTTTGAAATTTCCATGTTTGAAACCCAAAACCAGTACTTCTCTTCATGCTTGACTTCATAAGACTTAGTTTAGGGGTTAGGGGGTATAGATACATGATTTGTCTGGTTTGAATATGTCTAGACCTTGTTTGTCAACTTTAATGCTTACTATATGATATAAGAAAACTATGTGCTTTGGTTTTTCATTTTTCTGATTTTTTTATTTTGATGCCCATTTGAATCTTGTCAAATCCTAGATTTGACCAAGATAATTTAAACAAGTTTAAAACATGAAAATGAAAAGGGAAGCATGTATCGTTCTTAGTCACTCTAAAATGATGTTTTTGGGAGGTTTTTGAAATTTCCATGTAGGAAACCCAAAACCACTTCTCTTCATGATTGACTTCATAAGACAGAGTTTAGGGTTAGGGGTATAGATACATGATTTGTCTGGTTTGAATATGTCTAGACCTTGTTTAACAACTTTAATGCTTACTATATGACATAAGAAAACTATGTGCTTTGGTTTTTCATTTTTCTGATTTTTTTTATTTTGATGCCCATTTGAATCTTGTCAAATCCTAGATTTGACCAAGATAATTTAAACAAGTTTAAAACATGAAAATGAAAAGGGAAGCATGTATCGTTCTTAGTCACTCTAAAATGAAGTTTTTGGGAGGTTTTTGAAATTTCCATGTAGGAAACCCAAAACCACTTCTCTTCATGATTGACTTCATAAGACAGAGTTTAGGGTTAGGGGTAGATATATACATGATTTTCCTAGGTTTGACCAAGATTTAAACAAGTTTAAAACATGAATATGAAAAAGTAAGCATGTATCCTTCTTAGTCACTCCAAAATGAAGCTCTTAATTAGGAGGGTTTTTGAAATTTCCATGTTTGAAACCAAAAACCACTTATATATCTTCACCATGCATGCTTGACTTTATAAGACAGAGTTTAGGGTTAGGGGTAGATACATGATTTTTCAGGTTTAATATGTCTAGACCTTGTTTATCAACTTAATTAATTGAATGCGCGCATACTATACGACATAAGAAGATCTTGGTATTCATTTTTTTTGAATTTTATGCCCATTTGAATCATGGTCAAATCCTAGGTTTGACCAAGATTTGAAAAAGTTTAAAACATGAATATGAAAAGGTAAGCATGTATGCTTCTTAATTAGTCACTCCAAAATGAAGCTCTTGGAAGGGTTTTTGAAATTTCCATGTTTGAAACCAAAAACCACATCTCTTCATGCTTGACTTCATATGACAGAGTTTAGGGTTAGGGGTAGCCACATACATGATTTTTCTAGTTTGAATATGTCTAGACCTTGTTTATCAACTTGAATGCTTACTATATGACAAAAGAAAACTATGTGCTTTGGTTTTTCATTTTTCTAATTTTTTATTTTTGATGCCCATTTGAATCTTGGTCAAATCCTAGGTTTTACCAAGATTTAAACAAGTTTAAATCATGAAAATGAAAAGGGAAGCATGTATCCTTCTTATTCACTCTAAATGAAGTTTTTGGGAGGTTTTTCATATTTCCATGTTTGAAACCCAAAACAACTTCTCTTCATGCTTGACTTCATAAGACAGAGTTTAGGGTTAGGGGTAGATACATGATTTGTATGGTTTGAATATGTCTAGACCTTGTTTATCAACTTTAATGCTTACTATATGACATAAGAAGATTATGTGCTTTGGTTTTTTTTTTTTTTTTTTTGAATTTTATGCCCATATATTTGAATCTTTGTCAAATCCTAGGTTTGACCAGGATTTAAACAAGTTTAAAACATGAAAATGAAAAATTAAGCATCTATCCTTCTTAGTCACTCTAAAATGAAGCTTTTTGGGAGGTTCTTGAAATTTCCATGTTTGAAACCCAAAACCACTTCTCTTCATGATTGACTTCATAAGACATAGTTTAGGGTTAGGAGTAGATACATGATTTATATGGTTTGAATATGTTTAGACCTTTTTTATCAACTTTAATGCTTACTATATGACATAAGAAGACTATGAGCTTTGGTTTTTCATTTTTCTGTTTTTTTTTTGAATTTTCCGCCCATTTGAATCTCTGTCAAATCCTAGGTTTGACCAAGATTTAGACAAGTTTAACACGTGAAAACGAATAAGTAAGCTTGGATCCTTCTTAGTCACTCCAAAATGTACCAATTGATAGATGTGTTAACTTTGCTTAATGGAAAAAATAATGTCATGTAAATGAGTTAACTTGGATTTCCTACCCTTGAATCCATAGGAAACTTTGTTCTAATGCACTATACTAATCAACCGAGTTTTTTTACACCAACAGGTCTGTCACTTACGTGTGGTGCCCATGCGTGAGGTCCCACACTTCAGTGAGCACAAGTGACGTGCAATAGGTACGCAAACTCCCAGCCATTTTCTTTGTCAAGAGAAGACGCATCAGGATGCGTCTTGGAAGTCTCTGGGTCCTTCAGGATCCTTCGGTTGTCCCTCTCACAAAAAAAACAAATCTCTCTCATTCTCGGCCTCGCTCGACTCGCCGCTCGCTCGCACCTCCTGCTCACTGACAAACCCTGCACAAAAGTCAACATCATCACCCGAAAAAGGGGAGACACCATAATGCTCTCCCTTCTTCTCTCCTTCCGAGTGATCCCTCTTCCTCCGAGTTTCACTCGACGGGCAAACACATATGTGCTGCATAGTAATAATAAAAAGGTAGAAAATTCGACCTACGAATCTATAATTAAATATACTAGGTTAAACTAGGGTTTTGCCCAGTACTACAGATCAAGGTTCAAAAAATCCAACTACGGGGTTCGAACAACCCCATTTCTAATCAAAGATTTTTTCGACGTCATCCAAATGGCCTCAAACTATAGCATGGGCGGATCCAGACTATAGCCAAGGGGGGCAGCTGCCCCCACTCAATTTTCTGAAACCTTGTAATATGATATTTGCATCACTTATCATATGTTTGCCCCCTCTAAAAATTTATCCTAGGTCCGCCCCTAAACTGTAGGGTTAGCATCTAGTGCAGTATGTGTGAACATGTATGCACTATGTGTGCTATAACTTGTATGTCTTTCAAATTTGAACCAAATTTGAATAAGTTTGAAATATTTGAAATGGGGCTTTTGGCTTAAACGTTTGAAACCCAAAACGACTTCTCTTCATGCTAGACTTCATAAGACCGAGTTTAGGGTTAGGGGTAGATATATGATTTGTCTGGTTTGAATATGTCTAAACCTTGTTTATCAACTTGAATGCTTACTATATGACATAAGAAGACTATGTGCTTTTGGTTTTCATTTTTCTATTTTTTTGAATTTTATGCCCATTTGAATCTTGGTCAAATCCTAGGTTTGACCAAGATTTAAACAAGTTTCAAACATGAAAATGAAAACGTAAGCCTGGATCCTTCTTAGTCACTCTAAAATGAAGCTTCTGGGAGGTTTTTGAAATTTCCATGTTTGAAACCCAAAACCACTTCTCTTCATGCTTGACTTCATAAGACATAGTTTAGGGGTTAAGGGTAGATACATGATTTGTATGGTTTGAATATGTCTAGACCTTGTTTATCAACTTGAATGCTTACGATATGACATAAGAAGACTATGTACTTTGGTTTTCATATTTCTGATTTTTTAAATTTTGTGTCCATTTGAATCTTGGTCAAATCCTAGGTTTGACCAAGATTTAAACAAGTTTATAACATGAAAATGAAAAGGTAATCATGGATCCTTCTTAGTCACTCTAAAATGAAGCTTTTGGGATGTTCTTGAAATTTCCATGTTTGAAACCCAAAACGACTTCTATTCATGCTTGACTTCATAAGACATAGTTTAGGGTTAGGGGTAGATACATGATTTGTCTGGTTTGAATATGTCTAGAACTTGTTTGTCAACTTTAATGCTTACTATATGACATAAGAAAACTATGTGCTTTGGTTTTTCATTTTTCTGATTTTTTTATTTTGATGCCCATTTGAATCTTGTCAAATCCTAGATTTGACCAAGATAATTTAAACAAGTTTAAAACATGAAAATGAAAAGGGAAGCATGTATCCATCTTAGTCACTCTAAAATGAAGCTTCTGGGAGGTTTTTGAAATTTCCATGTTTGAAACCCAAAACCACTTTGATGGCGTGTAACTCACACGTTCGTTGGGAACCCCAAGAGGAAGGTATGATGCGCACAGTAGCAAGTTTTCCCTCAGAAAGAAACCAAGGTTTAATCAAACCAGTAGGAGCCAAGAAGCACGTTGAAGGTTGATGGTGGCGAAATGTGATGCGGCGCAACACCAGGGATTCCGGCGCCAACGTGGAACCTGCACAACACAACCCAAGTACTTTGTCCCAACGAAACAGTGAGGTTGTCAATCTCACCGGCTTGCTGTAACAAAGGATTAAGCGTATCGAGTGGAAGATGATTGTTTGCAAGAAAATAGTAAAACACAATTGCAGTAGATTGTATGCTATGTAAAGAATAGGACCGGGGTCCACAGTTCACTAGAGGTGTCTCTCCCATAAGATAAAAGCATGTTGGGTGAACAAATTACAGTCGGGCAATTGACAAATAGAGAAAGGCATAACAATGCATATACATGATATGATAAATATAGTGAGATTTAATTGGGCATTACGACAAAGTACATAGACCGCCATCCAACTGCATCTATGCCTAAAAAGTCCACCTTCAGGTTATCATCCGAACCCCATTCAGTATTAAGTTGCTAAGCAACAGACAATTGCATTAAGTATGGTGCGTAATGTAATCGACAACTACATCCTTAGACATAGAATCAATGTTTTATCCCTAGTGGCAACAGCACATCACAACCTTAGAACTTTCTGTCACTGTCCCAGGTGTCAATGAAGGCATGAACCCACTATCGAGCATAAATACTCCCTCTTGGAGTTAAGAGTAAAAACTTGGCCAGAGCCTCTACTAATAACGGAGAGCATGCAAGATCATAAACAACACATAAACAATAGATTGATAATCACCATAATCATAGTACTCTCTATCCATCGGATCCCGACAAACACAACATATAGTATTACATATAGATGATCTTGATCATGTTAGGCAGCTCACAAGATCCAACAATGAAGCACAACAAGGAGAAGACGACCATCTAGCTACTGCTATGGACCCATGGTCCAGGGGTGAACTACTCACTCATCACTCCGGAGGCGACCATGGCGGTGTAGAGTCCTCCGGGAGATGAATCCCCTCTCCGGCAGGGTGCCGGAGGCGATCTCCTGAATCCCCCGAGATGGGATTCACGGCGGCGGCGTCTCCGGAAGGTTTTCCGTATCGTGGCTCTCGGTACTGGGGTTTTCGCGACGGAGGCTTTAAGTAGGCGGAAGGGCAACGTGGGGGGCCACACGAGGTGCCCAGGGGGCAGGCCGGCGCGGCCAGGGCTTGGGCCGCGCCGCCCTATCCCCTGGCTGCCTCGTAGCCCCACTTCGTTATCTCTTCGGTCTTTTGGAAGCTTCGTGCAAAAATAGGACCCTGGGCGAAGATTTCGTCCAATTCCGAGAATATTTCCTTACTAGGATTTCTGAAACCAAAAACAGCAGAAAACAGCAATGGCTCTTCGGCATCTTGTTAATAGGTTAGTTCCGAAAATGCATAAATATGACATATAATGTGCATAAAACATGTAGGTATCATCAATAAAGTGGCATGGAACATAAGAAATTATCGATACGTTGGAGACGTATCAGCATCCCCAAGCTTAGTTCTGCTCGTCCCGAGCAGGTAAAACGATAACAAAGATAATTTCTGAAGTGACATGCCATCATAATCTTGATCATACTATTTGTAAACATATGTAATGAATGCAGCGATCAAAACAAAGGTAATGACATGAGTAAACAAGTGAATCATATAGCAAAGACTTTTCATGAATAGTACTTCAAGACAAGCATCAATAAGTCTTGCATAAGAGTTAACTCATAAAGCAATAAATCAAAGTAAAGGTGTTGAAGCAACACAAAGGAAGATTAAGTTTCAGCGGTTGCTTTCAACTTATAACATGTATATCTCATGGATATTGTCAACATAAAGTAGTATAACAAGTGCAATATGCAAGTATGTAGGAATCAATGCACAGTTCACACAAGTGTTTGCTTCTTAAGGTGGAAGGAGATAGGTAAACTGACTCAACAATAAAAGTAAAAGAATGGTCCTTCAAGAGGAAAGCATCGATTGCTGTATTTGTGCTAGAGCTTTTATTTTGAAAACATGAAACAATTTTGTCAACGGTAGTAATAAAGCATATGAGTTATGTAAATTATATCTTACAAGTTGCAAGCCTCATGCATAGTATACTAATAGTGCCCGCACCTCGTCCTACTTAGCTTGGACTACCGGATCTTTGCATGCCATGTTTCAACCAAGTGTCACAAAGGGGTACCTCCATGCCGCCTGTACAAAGGTCTAAGGAGAAAGCTCGCATTTTGGATTTCTCGCTTTTGATTATTCTCAACTTAGACATCCATACCGGGACAACATGGACAACAGATAATGGACTCCTCTTAAATGCATAAGCATGTAGCAATGATTATTATTCTCATATGAGATTGAGGATATATGTCCAAAACTGAAACTTCAACCATGATTCATGGCTTTAGTTAGCGGCCCAATGTTCTTCTCTAACAATTTTGCATGCTCCAACCACTAAAATGATAGATCCTTCAGACAAGACGGACATGCATAGCAACTCACATGATATTCAACAATAGTTGATGGCGTTCCCCAGAAGCATGGTTATCGCACAACAAGCAACTTAATAAAATATAAAGTGCATAAGTACATATTCAATACTACGATAGTTTTTAAGGCTATTTTGTCCCATGAGCTATATATTGCAAAGGTGGATGATGGAATTTTAAAGGTAGCACTCAAGCAATTTACTTTGGAATGGCGGAGAAATACCATGTAGTAGGTAGGTATGGTGGACACAAATGGCATAGTAATTGGCTCAAGGATTTTGGATGCATGAGAAGTATTCCCTCTCGATACAAGGTTTAGGCTAGCAAGGTTATTTGAAGCAAACTCAAGGATGAACAAGTGCAGCAAAACTCACATAAAAGACATATTGTAAACATTATAAGACTCTACACCGTCTTCCTTGTTGTTCAAAACTCAATACTAGATATTATCTAGACCTTAGAGAGACCAAATATGCAAATCAAATTTTAGCAAGCTCTATGTATTTCTTCATTAATGGGTGCAAAGCATATGATGCAAGAGCTTAAACATGAGCACAACAATTGCCAAGTATCACATTATCCAAGACATTTTAGAATTACTACATGTAGCATTTTTCCAATTCCAACCATATAACAATTTAACGAAGAAGAAACTTCGCCATGAACATTATGAGTAAAGCCTAAGGACATATGTGTCCATATGCAACAGCGGAGCGTGTCTCTCTCCCACAAATTGAATGCTAGGATCCATTTTATTCAAACAAAAACAAAAACAAACCGACGCTCCAAGTAAAGAACACAAGATGTGATTGAATAAAAATATAGTTTCAGGGGAGGAACCTGATGATGTTGTCGATGAAGAAGGGGATGCCTTGGGCATCCCCAAGCTTAGACGCTTGAGTCTTCTTAAAATATGCAGGGGTGAACCACGGGGCATCCCCAAGCTTAGAGCTTTCACTCCTCTTGATCATAGTATATCATTCTCCTCTCTTGACCCTTGAAAACTTCCTTCACACCAAACTTCAAGCAAACTCATTAGAGGGTTAGTGCACAATTAATAATTCACTCATTCAGAGGTGACACAATCATTCTTTACACTTCTGGACATTGCATAAAGCTACTGGACATTAATGGATCAAAGAAATAAATCCAACATAGCAAAAGAGGCAATGCGAAATAAAAGGCAGAATCTGTCAAAAACAGAACAGTCCGTAAAGACGAATTTAAAGCTGGCACCAGACTTGCTCAAATGGAAAAACTCAAAACTAATGAAAGTTGAGTACATATCTGAGGATCACGCTCGTAAATTGGCAGATTTTTTCGAATTTTCTACAGAGGACTGTGCCCAGATTCGTGACAGACAGCAATGCTGTTTCTGCGCAGCGATCCCAAATATAACATCAACTTTGACATAGAAACTTTACTTGGCACAAAAACATGATAAGGAGAGGTTGCTACAGTAGTAAACAACTTCCAAGACTCAA
Source organism: Lolium multiflorum (assembly GCA_030979885.1). Lineage (NCBI taxonomy): Eukaryota > Viridiplantae > Streptophyta > Magnoliopsida > Poales > Poaceae > Lolium > Lolium multiflorum. The sequence continues at coordinate 220,319,057 of CM061749.1, read as the reverse complement.
CAAAACAAAAAATTGCTGTAGTAAAAACATGGGTTGTCTCCCATAAGCGCTTTTCTTTAAAGCTAGGCGCAGAAAGTGCAAATCAAGTATTATCGAGAGTAGAAGCATCAACATTATTATTTTTCATGCAAACACAACTTGTTGCAGGGGGTACTTTAGGTGCTCCATTATCTAAATTTTCTATGGTGGTGCTAGGGGTTTTAGCAATTTTAGGCCTATAGTAATTCTTTTGTTTAGGCACTTTAGAGGCGTACATGAATTTTTGCTCTTTACCCACATAAGCTTTCTCATTATACTTGAGAGAAGAAAAAGTTGAACCCAAGGTTCCCATAGCTTTTTCAAGTTCATCAATCCTATTGGTTTGATTATCATGGATAACACAAGTTCCTAGGACACTAATTCTTTCATCAATTCCTCCTAGGGATTTATCAAGTTCATCAGTTTTATCCAATAACATTTCCAATTTAGTTTCAATACTTGGGAAATTTTTCTCTATGGTTTCCAATTTTTTCATAACATCCTCAAGAGAGATTTCAATTTTAACTTCATTAACAGGTGGTATTCCAACTAGACTCTCAATGATGCAACTAGCTTCTAAAGCGGGAGTACCTAGGAAATTACCTCCCGAAAGAGTATCAAGAACATATCTATTCCAACTAGATAAACCAACATAAAAGTTCCTAAGAAGGATAGTGGTGGAGTGTTTCTTAATGCACCTTTGATGAGCATTACTAATTCTATACCAAGCATCTTTAAAACTTTCTCCACCTTGTTGCTTAAAAGAACGAACTTCAACTTCAGGATTACTCATTTTAGTAGCAGTAAAATAAAACAAACTAGATAAAGTAAATGCAAGTAACTAATTTTTTTGTTTTTCGATATAGAGAGCAAGACAATAAAGTAAAACTAGCAACTAATTTTTTTGTATTTTGTTTAGGTGCAGCAAACAAAGTAGTAAATAAAATAAAGCAAGACAAAAACAAAGTAAAGAGATTGAGAAGTGGAGACTCCCCTTGCAGCGTGTCTTGATCTCCCCGGCAACGGCGCCAGAAAAAGAGCTTGATGGCGTGTAACTCACACGTTCGTTGGGAACCCCAAGAGGAAGGTATGATGCGCACAGTAGCAAGTTTTCCCTCAGAAAGAAACCAAGGTTTAATCGAACCAGTAGGAGCCAAGAAGCACGTTGAAGGTTGATGGTGGCGAAATGTGATGCGGCGCAACACCAGGGATTCCGGCGCCAACGTGGAACCTGCACAACACAACCCAAGTACTTTGTCCCAACGAAACAGTGAGGTTGTCAATCTCACCGGCTTGCTGTAACAAAGGATTAAGCATATCGAGTGGAAGATGATTGTTTGCAAGAAAATAGTAAAACACAATTGCAGTAGATTGTATGCTATGTAAAGAATAGGACCGGGGTCCACAGTTCACTAGAGGTGTCTCTCCCATAAGATAAAAGCATGTTGGGTGAACAAATTACAGTCGGGCAATTGACAAATAGAGAAAGGCATAACAATGCATATATATGATATGATAAATATAGTGAGATTTAATTGGGCATTACGACAAAGTACATAGACCGCCATCCAACTGCATCTATGCCTAAAAAGTCCACCTTCAGGTTATCATCCGAACCCCATTCAGTATTAAGTTGCTAAGCAACAGACAATTGCATTAAGTATGGTGCGTAATGTAATCGACAACTACATCCTTAGACATAGAATCAATGTTTTATCCCTAGTGGCAACAGCACATCACAACCTTAGAACTTTCTGTCACTGTCCCAGGTGTCAATGAAGGCATGAACCCACTATCGAGCATAAATACTCCCTCTTGGAGTTAAGAGTAAAAACTTGGCCAGAGCCTCTACTAATAACGGAGAGCATGCAAGATCATAAACAACACATAAACAATAGATTGATAATCACCATAATCATAGTACTCTCTATCCATCGGATCCCGACAAACACAACATATAGTATTACATATAGATGATCTTGATCATGTTAGGCAGCTCACAAGATCCAACAATGAAGCACAACAAGGAGAAGACGACCATCTAGCTACTGCTATGGACCCATGGTCCAGGGGTGAACTACTCATTCATCACTCCGGAGGCGACCATGGCGGTGTAGAGTCCTCCGGGAGATGAATCCCCTCTCCGGCAGGGTGCCGGAGGCGATCTCCTGAATCCCCCGAGATGGGATTCGCGGCGGCGGCGTCTCTGGAAGGTTTTCCGTATCGTGGCTCTCGGTACTGGGGGTTTCGCGACGGAGGCTTTAAGTAGGCGAAAGGGCAACGCGGGGGGCCACACGAGGTGCCCAGGCAGGCCGGCGCGCCAGGGCCTGGGCCGCGCCGCCCTATCCCCTGGCTGCCTCGTGGCCCCACTTCGTTATCTCTTCGGTCTTTCTGGAAGCTTCGTGCAAAAATAGGACCCTGGGCGAAGATTTCGTCCAATTCCGAGAATATTTCCTTACTAGGATTTCTGAAACCAAAACAGCAGAAAACAGCAACGGCTCTTCGGCATCTTGTTAATAGGTTAGTTCCAGAAAATGCATAAATATGACATATAATGTGCATAAAACATGTAGGTATCATCAATAAAGTGGCATGGAACATAAGAAATTATCGATACGTTGGAGACGTATCACACTTCTCTTCATGCTTGACTTCATAAGACATAGTTTAGGGGTTAGGGGGTATAGATACATGATTTGTCTGGTTTGAATATGTCTAGACCTTGTTTGTCAACTTTAATGCTTACTATATGACATAAGAAAACTATGTGCTTTGGTTTTTCATTTTTCTGATTTTTTTATTTTGATGCCCATTTGAATCTTGTCAAATCCTAGATTTGACCAAGATAATTTAAACAAGTTTAAAACATGAAAATGAAAAGGGAAGCATGTATCCATCTTAGTCACTCTAAAATGAAGCTTCTGGGAGGTTTTTGAAATTTCCATGTTTGAAACCCAAAACCACTTCTCTTCATGCTTGACTTCATAAGACATAGTTTAGGGGTTAGGGGTATAGATACATGATTTGTCTGGTTTGAATATGTCTAGACCTTGTTTGTCAACTTTAATGCTTACTATATGACATAAGAAAACTATGTGCTTTGGTTTTTCATTTTTCTGATTTTTTTTATTTTGATGCCCATTTGAATCTTGTCAAATCCTAGATTTGACCAAGATAATTTAAACAAGTTTAAAACATGAAAATGAAAAGGGAAGCATGTATCGTTCTTAGTCACTCTAAAATGAAGTTTTTGGGAGGTTTTTGAAATTTCCATGTAGGAAACCCAAAACCACTTCTCTTCATGATTGACTTCATAAGACAGAGTTTAGGGTTAGGGGTAGATATATACATGATTTTCCTAGGTTTGACCAAGATTTAAACAAGTTTAAAACATGAATATGAAAAAGTAAGCATGTATCCTTCTTAGTCACTCCAAAATGAAGCTCTTAATTAGGAGGGTTTTTGAAATTTCCATGTTTGAAACCAAAAACCACTTATCTTCACCATGCATGCTTGACTTTATAAGACAGAGTTTAGGGTTAGGGGTAGATACATGATTTTTCAGGTTTAATATGTCTAGACCTTGTTTATCAACTTAATTGAATGCGCGCATACTATATGACATAAGAAGATCTTGGTATTCATTTTTTTTGAATTTTTATGCCCATTTGAATCATGGTCAAATCCTAGGTTTGACCAAGATTTAAACAAGTTTAAAACATGAATATGAAAAGGTAAGCATGTATGCTTCTTAATTAGTCACTCCAAAATGAAGCTCTTGGAAGGGTTTTTGAAATTTCCATGTTTGAAACCAAAAACCACATCTCTTCATGCTTGACTTCATAAGACAGAGTTTAGGGTTAGGGGTAGCCACATACATGATTTTTCTGGTTTGAATATGTCTAGACCTTGTTTATCAACTTGAATGCTTACTATATGACATAAGAAAACTATGTGCTTTGGTTTTTCATTTTTCTAATTTTTTATTTTTGATACCCATTTGAATCTTGGTCAAATCCTAGGTTTGACCAAGATTTAAACAAGTTTAAATCATGAAAATGAAAAGGGAAGCATGTATCCTTCTTATTCACTCTAAATGAAGTTTTTGGGAGGTTTTTCAAATTTCCATGTTTGAAACCCAAAACAACTTCTCTTCATGCTTGACTTCATAAGACAGAGTTTAGGGTTAGGGGTAGATACATGATTTGTATGGTTTGAATATGTCTAGACCTTGTTTATCAACTTTAATGCTTACTATATGACATAAGAAGATTATGTGCTTTGGTTTTTTTTTTGAATTTTATGCCCATATATTTGAATCTTTGTCAAATCCTAGGTTTGACCAGGATTTAAACAAGTTTAAAACATGAAAATGAAAAATTAAGCATCTATCCTTCTTAGTCACTCTAAAATGAAGCTTTTAGGATGTTCTTGAAATTTCCATGTTTGAAACCCAAAACCACTTCTCTTCATGATTGACTTCATAAGACATAGTTTAGGGTTAGGGGTAGATACATGATTTGTATGGTTTGAATATGGCTAGACCTTGTTTATCAACTTTAATGCTTACTATATGACATAAGAAGACTATGAGCTTTGGTTTTTCATTTTTTGTTTTTTTTTTAATTTTTCCGCCCATTTGAATCTCTGTCAAATCCTAGGTTTGACCATGATTTAGACAAGTTTAACACGTGAAAACGAATAAGTAAGCTTGGATCCTTCTTAGTCACTCCAAAATGTACCAATTGATAGATGTGTTAACTTTGCTTAATGGAAAAAATAATGTCATGTAAATGAGTTAACTTGGATTTCCTACCCTTGAATCCATAGGAAACTTTGTTCTAATGCACTATAATAATCAACCGAGTTTTTACACCAACAGGTCTGTCACTTACGTGTGGTGCCCATGCGTGAGGTCCCACACTTCAGTGAGCACGGTCACGTGCAATAGGTACGCAAACTCCCAGCCATTTTCTTTGTCAAGAGAAGACACATCAGGATGCGTATTGGAAGTCTGTGTCCTTCTGGATCCTTCGGTTGTCCCTCTCACAAAAAACAAATCCCTCTCATTCTCGGCCCGCTCGACTCGCTCGCTCGCTCACTCGCACCTCATGCTCACTGACAAACCCTGCACAAAAGTCAACATCATCACTCGAAAAAGGGGAGACACCATAATGCTCTCCCTTCTTCTCTCCTTCCGAGTGATCCCTCTTCCTCCGAGTTTCACTCGACGGGCAAACACATATGTGCTGCATAGTAATAATAAAAAGGTAGAAAATTCGACCTACGAATCTATAATTAAATATACTAGGTTAAACTAGGGTTTTGCCCAGTACTACAGATCAAGGTTCAAAAAATCCAACTACGGGGTTCGAACAACCCCATTTCTAATCAAAGATTTTTTTCGACGTCATCCAAATGGCCTCAAACTATAGCATGGGCGGATCCAGACTATAGCCAAGGGGGGCAGCTGCCCCCACTCAATTTTCTGAAACCTTGTAATATGATATTTGCATCACTTATCATATGTTTGCCCCCTCTAAAAATTTATCCTAGGTCCGCCCCTAAACTGTAGGGTTAGCATCTAGTGCAGTATGTGTGAACATGTATGCACTATGTGTGCTATAACTTGTATGTCTTTCAAATTTGAACCAAATTTGAATAAGTTTGAAATATTTGAAATGGGGCTTTTGGCTTAAACGTTTGAAACCCAAAACGACTTCTCTTCATGCTAGACTTCATAAGACCGAGTTTAGGGTTAGGGGTAGATATATGATTTGTCTGGTTTGAATATGTCTAAACCTTGTTTATCAACTTGAATGCTTACTATATGACATAAGAAGACTATGTGCTTTTGGTTTTCATTTTTCTAATTTTTTTTGAATTTTATGCCCATTTGAATGTTGGTCAAATCCTAGGTTTGACCAAGATTTAAACAAGTTTCAGACATGAAAATGAAAACGTAAGACTGGATCCTTCTAAGTCACTCTAAAATGAAGCTTCTGGGAGGTTTTTGAAATTTCCATGTTTGAAACCCAAAACCACTTCTCTTCAGGCTTGACTTCATAAGACATAGTTTAGGGGTTAAGGGTAGATACATGATTTGTATGGTTTGAATATATCTAGACCTTGTTTATCAACTTGAATGCTTATGATATGACATAAGAAGACTATGTACTTTGGTTTTCATATTTCTGATTTTTTAAATTTTGTGTCCATTTGAATCTTGGTCAAATCCTAGGTTTGACCAAGATTTAAACAAGTTTATAACATGAAAATGAAAAGGTAATCATGGATCCTTCTTAGTCACTCTAAAATGAAGCTTTTGGGATGTTCTTGAAATTTCCATGTTTGAAACCCAAAACGACTTCTATTCATGCTTGACTTCATAAGACATAGTTTAGGGTTAGGGGTAGATACATGATTTGTCTGGTTTGAATATGTCTAGAACTTGTTTGTCAACTTTAATGCTTACTATATGACATAAGAAAACTATGTGCTTTGGTTTTTCATTTTTCTGATTTTTTTATTTTGATGCCCATTTGAATCTTGTCAAATCCTAGATTTGACCAAGATAATTTAAACAAGTTTAAAACATGAAAATGAAAAGGGAAGCATGTATCCATCTTAGTCACTCTAAAATGAAGCTTCTGGGAGGTTTTTGAAATTTCCTTGTTTGAAACCCAAAACCACTTCTCTTCATGCTTGACTTCATAAGACATAGTTTAGGGGTTATGGGGTATAGATACATGATTTGTCTGGCTTGAATATGTCTAGACCTTGTTTGTCAACTTTAATGCTTACTATTTGACATAAGAAAACTATGTGCTTTGGTTTTTCATTTTTCTGATTTTTTTATTTTGATGCCCATTTGAATCTTGTCAAATCCTAGATTTGACCAACATAATTTAAACAAGTTTAAAACATGAAAATGAAAAGGGAAGCATGTATCCATCTTAGTCACTCTAAAATGAAGCTTCTGGGAGGTTTTTGAAATTTCAATGTTTGAAACCCAAAACCACTTCTCTTCATGCTTGACTTCATAAGACATAGTTTAGGGGTTAGGGGTATAGATACATGATTTGTCTGGTTTGAATATGTCTAGACCTTGTTTGTCAACTTTAATGCTTACTATATGACATAAGAAAACTATGTGCTTTGGTTTTTTATTTTTCTGATTTTTTTATTTTGATGCCCATTTGAATCTTTTCAAATCCTAGATTTGACCAAGATAATTTAAACAAGTTTAAAACATGAAAATGAAAAGGGAAGCATGTATCGTTCTTAGTCACTCTAAAATGAAGTTTTTGGGAGGTTTTTGAAATTTCCATGTAGGAAACCCAAAACCACTTCTCTTCATGATTGACTTCATAAGACAGAGTTTAGGGTTAGGGGTAGATATATACATGATTTTCCTAGGTTTGACCAAGATTTAAACAAGTTTAAAACATGAATATGAAAAAGTAAGCATGTATCCTTCTTAGTCACTCCAAAATGAAGCTCTTAATTAGGAGGGTTTTTGAAATTTCCATGTTTGAAACCAAAAACCACTTATCTTCACCATGCATGCTTGACTTTATAAGACAGAGTTTAGGGTTAGGGGTAGATACATGATTTTTCAGGTTTAATATGTCTAGACCTTGTTTATCAACTTAATTGAATGCGCGCATACTATATGACATAAGAAGATCTTGGTATTCATTTTTTTTGAATTTTTATGCCCATTTGAATCTTGGTCAAATCCTAGGTTTGACCAAGATTTGAACAAGTTTAAAACATGAATATGAAAAGGTAAGCATGTATGCTTCTTAGTCACTCCAAAATGAAGCTCTTGGAAGGGTATTTGAAATTTCCATGTTTGAAATCAAAAACCACATCTCTTCATGCTTGACTTCATAAGACAGAGTTTAGGGTTAGGGGTAGATGCATGATTTGTATGGTTTGAATATGTCTAGACCTTGTTTATCAACTTTAATGCTTACTATATGACATAAGAAGATTATGTGCTTTGGTTTTTCATTTTTCTATTTTTTTGAATTTTATGCCCATATATTTGAATCTTTGTCAAATCCTAGGTTTGACCAGGATTTAAACAAGTTTAAAACATGAAAATGAAAAGGTAAGCCTGGATCCTTCTTAGTCACTCTAAAATGAAGCTTTTGGGAGGTTCTTGAAATTTCCATGTTTGAAACCCAAAACCACTTCTCTTCATGATTGACTTCATAAGACATAGTTTAGGGTTAGGGGTAGATACATGATTTGTATGGTTTGAATATGTCTAGACCTTGTTTATCAACTTTAATGCTTACTATATGACATAAGAAGACTATGAGCTTTGGTTTTTCATTTTTCTGTTTTTTTTTGAATTTTCCGCCCATTTGAATCTCTGTCAAATCCTAGGTTTGACCAAGATTTAGACAAGTTTAACACGTGAAAACGAATAAGTAAGCCTGGATCCTTCTTAGTCACTCCAAAATGTACCAATTGATAGATGTGTTAACTTTGCTTAATGGAAAAAATAATGTCATGTAAATGAGTTAACTTGGATTTCCTACCCTTGAATCCATAGGAAACTTTGTTCTAATTCACTATAATAATCAACCGAGTTTTTACACCAACAGGTTTGTCACTTACGTGTGGTGCCCATGCGTGAGGTCCCACACTTCAGTGAGCACAAGTCACGTGCAATAGGTACGCAAACTCCCAGCCATTTTCTTTGTCAAGAGAAGACGCATCAGGATGCGTATTGGAAGTCTCTGGGTCCTTCAGGATCCTTCGGTTGTCCCTCTCACAAAAAAAAACAAATCTCTCTCATTCTCGGCCTCGCTCGACTCGCTCGCTCGCTCGCACCTCCTGCTCACTGACAAACCCTGCACAAAAGTCAACATCATCACCCGAAAAAGGGGAGACACCATAATGCTCTCCCTTCTTCTCTCCTTCCGAGTGATCCCTCTTCCTCCGAGTTTCACTCGACGGGCAAACACACATGTGTTGCATAGTAATAATAAAAAGGTAGAAAATTCGACCTACGAATCTATAATTAAATATACTAGGTTAAACTAGGGTTTTGCCCAGTACTACAGATCAAGGTTCAAAAAATCCAACTACGGGGTTCGAACAACCCCATTTCTAATCAAAGATTTTTTTCGACGTCATCCAAATGGCCTCAAACTATAGCATGGGCGGATCCAGACTATAGCCAAGGGGGGCAGCTGCCCCCACTCAATTTTCTGAAACCTTGTAATATGATATTTGCATCACTTATCATATGTTTGCCCCCTCTAAAAATTTATCCTAGGTCCGCCCCTAAACTGTAGGGTTAGCATCTAGTGCAGTATGTGTGAACATGTATGCACTATGTGTGCTATAACTTGTATGTCTTTCAAATTTGAACCAAATTTGAATAAGTTTGAAATATTTGAAATGGGGCTTTTGGCTTAAACGTTTGAAACCCAAAACGACTTCTCTTCATGCTAGACTTCATAAGACCGAGTTTAGGGTTAGGGGTAGATACATGATTTGTCTGGTTTGAATATGTCTAAACCTTGTTTATCAACTTGAATGCTTACTATATGACATAAGAAGACTATGTGCTTTTGTTTTTCATTTTTGTAATTTTTTTGAATTTTATGCCCATTTGAATCTTGGTCAAATCCTAGGTTTGACCAAGATTTAAACAAGTTTCAAACATGAAAATGAAAAGTAAACCTGGATCCTTCTTAGTCACTCTAAAATGAAGCTTCTGGGAGGTTTTTGAAATTGCCATGTTTGAAACCCAAAACCACTTCTCTTCAGGCTTGACTTCATAAGACATAGTTTAGGGGTTATGGGTAGATACATGATTTGTATGGTTTGAATATGTCTAGACCTTGTTTATCAAGTTGAATGCTTACGATATGACATAAGAAGACTATGTACTTTGGTTTTCATATTTCTGATTTTTAAAATTTTGTGTCCATTTGAATCTTGGTCAAATCCTAGGTTTGACCAAGATTTAAACAAGTTTAAAATGAAAATGAAAAGGTAATCATGGATCCTTCTTAGTCACTCTAAAATGAAGCTTTTGGGATGTTCTTGAAATTTCCATGTTTGAAACCCAAAACGACTTCTATTCATGCTTGACTTCATAAGACATAGTTTAGGGTTAGGGGTAGATACATGATTTGTCTGGTTTGAATATGTCTAGAACTTGTTTGTCAACTTTAATGCTTACTATATGACATAAGAAAACTATGTGCTTTGGTTTTTCATTTTTCTGATTTTTTTTATTTTGATGCCCATTTGAATCTTGTCAAATCCTAGATTTGACCAAGATAATTTAAACAAGTTTAAAACATGAAAATGAAAAGGGAAGCATGTATCCATCTTAGTCACTCTAAAATGAAGCTTTTGGGAGGTTTTTGAAATTTCCATGTTTGAAACCCAAAACCACTTCTCTTCATGCTTGACTTCATAAGACATAGTTTAGGGGTTAGGGGTATAGATACATGATTTGTCTGGTTTGAATATGTCTAGACCTTGTTTTTCAACTTTAATGCTTACTATATGACATAAGAAAACTATGTGCTTTGGTTTTTCATTTTTCTGATTTTTTTATTTTGATGCCCATTTGAATCTTGTCAAATCCTAGATTTGACCAAGATAATTTAAACAAGTTTAAAACTTGAAAATGAAAAGGGAAGCATGTATCGTACTTAGTCACTCTAGAATGAAGTTTTTGGGAGGTTTTTGAAATTTCATGTAGGAAACCCAAAACCACTTCTCTTCATGATTGACTTCATAAGACAGAGTTTAGGGTTAGGGGTAGATATATACATGATTTTCCTAGGTTTGACCAAGATTTAAACAAGTTTAAAACATGAATATGAAAAGTAAGCATGTATCCTTCTTAGTCACTCCAAAATGAAGCTCTTAATTAGGAGGGTTTTTGAAATTTCCATGTTTGAAACCAAAAACCACTTATCTTCACCATGCATGCTTGACTTTATAAGACAGAGTTTAGGGTTAGGGGTAGATACATGATTTTTCAGGTTTAATATGTCTAGACCTTGTTTATCAACTTAATTGAATGCGCGCATACTATATGACATAAGAAGATCTTGGTATTCATTTTTTTTGAATTTTTATGCCCATTTGAATCTTGGTCAAATCCTAGGTTTGACCAAGATTTGAACAAGTTTAAAACATGAATATGAAAAGGTAAGCATGTATGCTTCTTAGTCACTCCAAAATGAAGCTCTTGGAAGGGTATTTGAAATTTCCATGTTTGAAACCAAAAACCACATCTCTTCATGCTTGACTTCATAAGACAGAGTTTAGGGTTAGGGGTAGATACATGATTTGTATGGTTTGAATATGTCTAGACCTTGTTTATCAACTTTAATGCTTACTATATGACATAAGAAGATTATGTGCTTTGGTTTTTCATTTTTCTATTTTTTTTTGAATTTTATGCCCATATATTTGAATCTTTGTCAAATCCTAGGTTTGACCAGGATTTAAACAAGTTTAAAACATGAAAATGAAAAGGTAAGCCTGGATCCTTCTTAGTCACTCTAAAATGAAGCTTTTGGGAGGTTCTTGAAATTTCCATGTTTGAAACCCAAAACCACTTCTCTTCATGATTGACTTCATAAGACATAGTTTAGGGTTAGGGGTAGATACATGATTTGTATGGTTTGAATATGTCTAGACCTTGTTTATCAACTTTAATGCTTACTATATGACATAAGAAGACTATGAGCTTTGGTTTTTCATTTTTCTGTTTTTTTTTGAATTTTCCGCCCATTTGAATCTCTGTCAAATCCTAGGTTTGACCAAGATTTAGACAAGTTTAACACGTGAAAACGAATAAGTAAGCCTGGATCCTTCTTAGTCACTCCAAAATGTACCAATTGATAGATGTGTTAACTTTGCTTAATGGAAAAAATAATGTCATGTAAATGAGTTAACTTGGATTTCCTACCCTTGAATCCATAGGAAACTTTGTTCTAATGCACTATACTAATCAACCGAGTTTTTACACCAACAGGTCTGTCACTTACGTGTGGTGCCCATGCGTGAGGTCCCACACTTCAGTGAGCACAGTCACGTGCAATAGGTACGCAAACTCCCAGCCATTTTCTTTGTCAAGAGAAGACGCATCAGGATGCGTATTGGAAGTCTATGGGTCCTTCTGGATCCTTCGGTTGTCCCTCTCACAAAAAAACAAATCTCTCTCATTCTCGGCCTCGCTCGACTCGCTCGCCGCTCGCACCTCCTGCTCACTGACAAACCCTGCACAAAAGTCAACATCATCACCCGAAAAAGGGGAGACACCATAATTCTCTCCCTTCTTCTCTCCTTCCGAGTGATCCCTCTTCCTCCGAGTTTCACTCGACGGGCAAACACATATGTGCTGCATAGTAATAATAAAAAGGTAGAAAATTCGACCTACGAATCTATAATTAAATATACTAGGTTAAACTAGGGTTTTGCCCAGTACTACAGATCAAGGTTCAAAAAAATCCAACTACGGGGTTCGAACAACCCCATTTCTAATCAAAGATTTTTTTCGACGTCATCCAAATGGCCTCAAACTATAGCATGGGCGGATCCAGACTATAGCCAAGGGGGGCAGCTGCCCCCACTCAATTTTCTGAAACCTTGTAATATGATATTTGCATCACTTATCATATGTTTGCCCCCTCTAAAAATTTATCCTAGGTCCGCCCCTAAACTGTAGGGTTAGCATCTAGTGCAGTATGTGTGAACATGTATGCACTATGTGTGCTATAACTTGTATGTCTTTCAAATTTGAACCAAATTTGAATAAGTTTGAAATATTTGAAATGGGGCTTTTGGCTTAAACGTTTGAAACCCAAAACGACTTCTCTTCATGCTAGACTTCATAAGACCGAGTTTAGGGTTAGGGGGTAGATATATGATTTGTCTGGTTTGAATATGTCTAAACCTTGTTTATCAACTTGAATGCTTACTATATGACATAAGAATATGTGCTTTTGGTTTTCATTTTTCTATTTTTTTTTGAATTTTATGCCCATTTGAATCTTGGTCAAATCCTAGGTTTGACCAAGATTTAAACAAGTTTAAAACATGAAAATGAAAACGTAAGCCTGGATCCTTCTTAGTCACTCTAAAATGAAGCTTCTGGGAGGTTTTTGAAATTTCCATGTTTGAAACCCAAAACCACTTCTCTTCGTGCTTGACTTCATAAGACATAGTTTAGGGGTTAAGGGTAGATACATGATTTGTATGGTTTGAATATGTCTAGACCTTGTTTATCAACTTGAATGCTTACGATATGACATAAGAAGACTATGTACTTTGGTTTTCATATTTCTGATTTTTTAAATTTTGTGTCCATTTGAATCTTGGTCAAATCCTAGGTTTGACCAAGATTTAAACAAGTTTATAACATGAAAATGAAAAGGTAATCATGGATCCTTCTTAGTCACTCTATAATGAAGCTTTTTGGATGTTCTTGAAATTTCCATGTTTGAAACCCAAAACGACTTCTATTCATGCTTGACTTCATAAGACATAGTTTAGGGTTAGGGGTAGATACATGATTTGTCTGGTTTGAATATGTCTAGAACTTGTTTGTCAACTTTAATGTTTACTATATGACATAAGAAAACTATGTGCTTTGGTTTTTCATTTTTCTAATTTTTTTTATTTTGATGCCCATTTGAATCTTGTCAAATCCTATATTTGACCAAGATAATTTAAACAAGTTTAAAACATGAAAATGAAAAGGGAAGCATGTATCCATCTTAGTCACTCTAAAATGAAGCTTCTGGGAGGTTTTTGAAATTTCCATGTTTGAAACCCAAAACCACTTCTCTTCATGCTTGACTTCATAAGACATAGTTTAGGGGTTAGGGGGTATAGATACATGATTTGTCTGGTTTGAATATGTCTAGACCTTGTTTGTCAACTTTAATGCTTACTATATGACATAAGAAAACTATGTGCTTTGGTTTTTCATTTTTCTGATTTTTTTATTTTGATGCCCATTTGAATCTTGTCAAATCCTAGATTTGACCAAGATAATTTAAACAAGTTTAAAACATGAAAATGAAAAGGGAAGCATGTATCCATCTTAGTCACTCTAAAATGAAGCTTCTGGGAGGTTTTTGAAATTTCCATGTTTGAAACCCAAAACCACTTCTCTTCATGCTTGACTTCATAAGACATAGTTTAGGGGTTAGGGGTATAGATACATGATTTGTCTGGTTTGAATATGTCTAGACCTTGTTTGTCAACTTTAATGCTTACTATATGACATAAGAAAACTATGTGCTTTGGTTTTTCATTTTTCTGATTTTTTTATTTTGATGCCCATTTGAATCTTGTCAAATCCTAGATTTGACCAAGATAATTTAAAAAAGTTTAAAACATGAAAATGAAAAGGGAAGCATGTATTGTTCTTAGTCACTCTAAAATGATGTTTTTGGGAGGTTTTTGAAATTTCCATGTAGGAAACCCAAAACCACTTCTCTTCATGATTGACTTCATAAGACAGAGTTTAGGGTTAGGGGTAGATATATACATGATTTTCCTAGGTTTGACCAAGATTTAAACAAGTTTAAAACATGAATATGAAAAAGTAAGCATGTATCCTTCTTAGTCACTCCAAAATGAAGCTCTTAATTAGGAGGGTTTTTGAAATTTCCATGTTTGAAACCAAAAACCACTTATCTTCACCATGCATGCTTGACTTTATAAGACAGAGTTTAGGGTTAGGGGTAGATACATGCATGATTTTTCAGGTTTAATATGTCTAGACCTTGTTTATCAACTTAAGTGAATGCGCACATACTATATGACATAAGAAGACCTTGGTATTCATTTTATTTGAATTTTTATGCCCATTTGAATCTTGGTCAAATCCTAGGTTTGACCAAGATTTGAACAAGTTTAAAACATGAAAATGAAAAGGGAAGCATGTATCCATCTTAGTCACTCTAAAATGAAGCTTCTGGGAGGTTTTTGAAATTTCCATGTTTGAAACCCAAAACCACTTCTCTTCATGCTTGACTTCATAAGACATAGTTTAGGGGTTAGGGGTATAGATACATGATTTGTCTGGTTTCAATATGTCTAGACCTTGTTTGTCAACTTTAATGCTTACTATATGATATAAGAAAACTATGTGCTTTGGTTTTTCATTTTTCTGATTTTTTTTGATGCCCATTTGAATCTTGTCAAATCCTAGATTTGACCAAGATAATTTAAAAAGTTTAAAGCATGAAAATGAAAAGGGAAGCATGTATCCATCTTAGTCACTCTAAAATGAAGCTTCTGGGAGGTTTTTGAAATTTCCATGTTTGAAACCCAAAACCACTTCTCTTCATGCTTGACTTCATAAGACATAGTTTAGGGGTTAGGGAGTATAGATACATGATTTGTCTGGTTTGAATATGTCTAGACCTTGTTTGTCAACTTTAATGCTTACTATATGACATAAGAAAATTATGTGCTTTGGTTTTTCATTTTTCTGATTTTTTATTTTGATGCCCATTTGAATCTTGTCAAATCCTAGATTTGACCAAGATAATTTAAACAAGTTTAAAACATGAAAATGAAAAAGGAAGCATGTATCGTTCTTAGTCACTCTAAAATGAAGTTTTTGGGAGGTTTTTGAAATTTCCATGTAGGAAACCCAAAACCACTTCTCTTCATGATTGACTTCATAAGACAGAGCTTAGGGTTAGGGGTAGATATATACATGATTTTCCTAGGTTTGACCAAGATTTAAACAAGTTTAAAACATGAATATGAAAAAGTAAGCATGTATCCTTCTTAGTCACTCCAAAATGAAGCTCTTAATTAGGAGGGTTTTTGAAATTTCCATGTTTGAAACCAAAAACCACTTATCTTCACCATGCATGCTTGACTTTATAAGACAGAGTTTAGGGTTAGGGGTAGATACATGATTTTTCAGGTTTAATATGTCTAGACCTTGTTTATCAAATTAATTGAATGCGCGCATACTATATGACATAAGAAGATCTTGGTATTCATTTTTTTTGAATTTTTATGCCCATTTGAATCTTGGTCAAATCCTAGGTTTGACCAAGATTTGAACAAGTTTAAAACATGAATATGAAAAGGTAAGCATGTATGCTTCTTAATTAGTCACTCCAAAATGAAGCTCTTGGAAGGGTTTTTGAAATTTCCATGTTTGAAACCAAAAACCACATCTCTTCATGCTTGACTTCATAAGACAGAGTTTAGGGTTAGGGGTAGCCACATACATGATTTTTCTGGTTTGAATATGTCCAGACCTTGTTTATCAACTTGAATGCTTACTATATGACATAAGAAAACTATGTGCTTGGTTTTTCATTTTTCTAATTTTTTATTTTTGATGCCCATTTGAATCTTGGTCAAATCCTAGGTTTGACCAAGATTTGAACAAGTTTAAAACATGAATATGAAAAGGTAAGCATGTATGCTTCTTAGTCACTCCAAAATGAAGCTCTTGGAAGGGTATTTGAAATTTCCATGTTTGAAACCAAAAACCACATCTCTTCATGCTTGACTTCATAAGACAGAGTTTAGGGTTAGGGGTAGATACATGATTTGTATGGTTTGAATATGTCTAGAACTTGTTTGTCAACTTTAAATACTATATGACATAAGAAAACTATGTGCTTTGGTTTTTCATTTTTCTATTTTTTAATGCCCATTTGAATCTTGGTCAAATCATAGGTTTGACCAAGATTTGAACAAGTTTAAATCATGAATATGCAAAATTAAGCATCTATCCTTCTTAGTCACTCCAAAATGTAGCTCTTGGGATGGTTTTTGAAATTTCCATGTTTGAAACCTAAAACCACTTCTCTTCATGCATGCTTGACTTCATAAAGATAGAGTTTAGGGTTAGGGGTAGATATATACATGATTTTCTGGTTTGAATATGTCTAGACCTTGTTTATCAACTTGAATGCTTACTATATGACATGCAAAGACTTGCTTTGGTTTTTGATTTTGTTTTTGAATTTTTATGCCCATTTAAATCTTGGTCAAATCCTAGGTTTGACCACGACTTAAACAAGTTTAAAACATGAATATGAAAAAGTAAGCATGTATCCTTCTTAGTCACTCCAAAATGAAGCTCTTAATTAGGAGGGTTTTTGAAATTTCCATGTTTGAAACCAAAAACCACTTATCTTCACCATGCATGCTTGACTTTATAAGACAGAGTTTAGGGTTAGGGGTAGATACATGCATGATTTTTCAGGTTTAATATGTCTAGACCTTGTTTATCAACTTAAGTGAATGCGCACATACTATATGACATAAGAAGACCTTGGTATTCATTTTATTTGAATTTTTATGCCCATTTGAATCTTGGTCAAATCCTAGGTTTGACCAAGATTTGAACAAGTTTAAAACATGAATATGAAAAGGTAAGCATGTATGCTTCTTAGTCACTCCAAAATGAAGCTCTTGGAAGGGGTTTTTGAAATTTCCATGTTTGAAACCAAAAACCACATCTCTTCATGCTTGACTTCATAAGACAGAGTTTAGGGTTAGGGGTAGCCACATACATGATTTTTCTGGTTTGAATATGTCTAGACCTTGTTTATCAACTTAATTGTATGCTTATTATATGACATAAGAAGACTATGTGCATTGGGTTTTCATTTTTTTATCCCCATTTGTTGAATCTTGGTCAAATCCTAGGTTTGACCAAGATTTAAACAAGTTTAAAACATGAATAATATGAAAAGTAACCTGCATCGATCCTTCTTAGTCACTCCAAAATGAAGCTCGTGGGAGGTTTTTGAAATTTCCATGATTTTTCTGGTTTGAATATGTCTAGACCTTGTTTATCAACTTGAATGCTTACTATATGACATACACAGACTATGTGCTTTGGTTTTTGTTTTTTTTGAATTCTTATGCCCATTTGAATCTTGGTCAAATCCTAGGTTTGACCATGACTTAAACAAGTTTAAGACATGAATATGACAAAGTAATCATGTATCCTTCTTAGTCACCCCAAAATGAAGCTCTTGGGAGGGTTTTTAAAATTTCCATGTTTGAAACCAAAAACCACTTCTCTTCACCATGCATGCTTGACTTCATAAGACAGAGTTTAGGGTTAGGGGGTAGATACATGATTTTTCTGGTTTAATACGTCTAGACCTTGTTTATCAACTTAATTGAATGCTTACTATATGACATAAGAAGACCTTGGTTTTTCATTTTTTTCTTCATTTTTTTGAATTTTTATGCCCATTTGAATCTTGGTCAAATCCTAGGTTTGACCAAGATTTGAACAAGTTTAAAACATGAATATAAAAAAGTAAGCATGTATGCTTCTTAGTCACTCCAAAATGAAGCTCTTGGGAGGGTTTTCGAAATTTCCATGTTTGAAACCAAAAACCACATCTCTTCATGCTTGACTTCATAAGACAGAGTTTAGGGTTAGGGGGTAGATACATGATTTTTCTGGTTTGAATATGTCTAGACCTTGTTTATCAACTTAATTGAATGCTTACTATATGACATAAGAAGACTATGTGCCTTGGTTTTTCATTTATTTTGATTTATTTTGAATTTTATGCCCATTTTTATGCCCATTTAAACAAGTTTAAATCATGAATATGAAAAATTAGTCACTCCAAAATGTAGCTCTTGAGAGGGTTTTTGAAATTTCCATGTTTGAAACCAAAAACCACTTCTCTTCATGCATGCTTGACTTCATAAAGACAGAGTTTAGGGTTTGGGGTAGACAGCACGCGCCGACGCGTGGACGAAATTTATTCTCTGTCCCCCTGACATGCACTTGCCAGTGTCTTCAACAGTCTGACACGAGCAGTGAAGCTTTTATGGAGCCCAGCGGAGAGGGGCTCCATTTCTCGAGCGGTAGCGAGGTGACATGCACCATGTCACCGTGTGACATGCGGCCTAAATCCAAATTTAAACATTGCGAAAAAATCTGAAAAAAATCATGCACGTTCACAGCTCATATTAAGATAACCCCTAAAAATTTCAGATCAAAATTCGAAACATACATCGAGAAACAAAAAAGAGAAACTCAGATGTGAATAGTCTACAGAGAAACTCAGATTTGAATTCGGGAACTATTCATGACAGATTTCTCTTTTTTGTTTCTCGATGTATGTTTCGAATTTTGATCTGAATTTTTTAGGGGTTATCTTAATATCTATGAACATGCATGATTTTTTTCAGATTTGTTCGCAGTGTTCAAATTTGAATTTAAACCGCATGTCACACGGTGACATGCAATAGGTGCATGTCACCTGATCTGCGGTGACGCTGGGGCTAAAAAGAAGACCTTTCCACCTCATTTCCTCCACTGTTTCACATATTTTAGCTTCTATTTATGCGGTGCCGTGGAGGTGGGGGTCTGGTCGTCACCCTCCTCCTCCCCACCTCATTTCCTCCACTGTCTCGCAACTCCTTGATCTACTACTCCTATCCATATACATGCCACTCAAATGGATGTATTTGTAGATACATCCATTTTAGTGGCAGTTAATATGGACCGGAGGAAGTACTAATAATATGAGGCATATTTTTGAGCTGGCCCTGTTTAGTAGAGTTTACATTTGAGAGTTACATCTTTCTACCACCATTATTTTTGATTTAGCTTGTCTTTTTTTGCCCACCATTTTATCGAGCAGGGTTAATGCAAGATCCATAGCAAACTAGCTTGTCATGACATTTTTTTGGCGGAGTGCATCTTCTCATGGCGAGCTAGCGACTTTGCCTACTAGAGTTTTTTTTGTTGAACTACATTTTTTGGATTTTCCCATTTTATTTGTGCACAAGCTATGAGCCGCCCGCAATTCAGCACCATATATTGGCGGGATTTTCTAGTTCAGCACCATAAATTAGCAGGATGCTATCTTCTAAGGCTTTCATTTCCCCTATATCCAGCCCCACCCACGGACAAGCAAGGGCCTCTCTCCCTACCTCGCACCTAGTCCGTCTCGCTCCCTCTCAGTCCTCCATCCGTAGCCGACATCCACCGCGCCGGAGCCAGCTCAGCGACGCCGTCAACCACACTCCGTCCGCTTCGTCGGATCTGCTTCCCCGACTCACTGGTTCATCTTACCGGCCGGCGAGATCGGTACACAAAGCGCCACCATGATCCACCGAACCAAACCGAACGGCCAACGCGCCACCTCCCCAGTCGACCAAGGTTGAACACTTTGTCCGGCAGCTTTTGTTATGTATTTGATTTCCGAGACTAGTTTATTGCTTGCTTCCACTGCTTGTTATTAGCATCTGTTTTTTTTGTAATGCCTGCTAGATATTCCCCTCGAGAATGCCTACGAAGAATCTCGGAGGCAAAATATCTTGCAGAATATGATAATTGCAGCCAAGCTCGGCATACTGTGGAATGGGACAAAATCACCGCACCCCAAGTCGTTGCCGAGATTTTTCACCCGTGTGATGTGCCGCCAAAAGGACGATTCCGTGGGGCAGCTGCTGAAGAAGGTATTTAGCCGCACTGCTCAAATTTCATATGTGTTGTTTGCTGATTGATTTGATGAACTTTGATTTGCAGCAGCTAGCCACTGCTCATGTTCCTAACAAAGACAGTGAGCGCGCCAGTGATGCAGACATTGGTAGAAAGGAGGCGGGATTTGGTCCTATTGTTCTAGCAAGCAATCATTTGAGGGGCCGCCTAGGATCAGCACATCTGGATCCTCCTGAGCTCAACATTAAGGAGGTAATTTTATAATAGTGTTTTAAACATGACATAATCTAATGTACTGAAAGAGATCAAACTGTCAACAGGAGTGGAGTGGTATAGATGGTAGAGATATAGATATAGATTTCAGATTTCCTAATTTTTTCTTGAAAATAGGGTCGCCCCGGCCTCTGCATCCAAATGATGCACCCACCCTTTTATTGCAATGTTTTAGACTCCATTTAAGGTTTAGAAACTCATGGGTTGCTGAAAGTGGTGACATGAATCAACCAACATATTTCCTTTTAATCTGCTGATTGATTTTATGCATGGCAAATCGCAGAAGCAAGTGACTGCTCATGTCCCTGCCAAGCAGCATTGTAGCACAGATGTCCAGAGTTCCAGTGATGCAAACGTTTGTAGGAACAAAACAGAAGGATGTGGCACTGGGGAAGCTAAGATTAGGCGTCTTCAAAAGGACTTGGATGTGGCCACTTGGCGGAACAAAGAAATGAACCGAGGATGGAATTCTACAATTCAAGATGGCCTACATGCTGTTGCTGATCTGCAGAAGCTAGTGGCTGGCAACTTGGTTACCGCTTTGGCTGATGCAGATGTCCATGAGATCAACTGGACGATCTTGGAACAGGTGAAAGCACGAGCAGAAACTCTGCACTCATCTTTGCAGGTAGATGATTTTCAAAGGGTGATGCAAGAGCCGCTATATGAATAGATTGTTGTTTTCAGTTGATGATGTCCCTGGTTCTTTTGTTTACTTATGTGCTGGTAGTACTTAGGGGAACTAGCTTGTACAAGTAATTTTTTTCCGATAAAGTTGTACAAGTAAATGGCACATGCTTCGCATGTTTGACCAATTAAGTTAAAAAGCTTCACAAAATCCTGCTATCATGTAGGCGGGCTTGCATTGGCTTTCAACCCAAGTGACTATTGACTGCAATCTGTAATATGTACCCCTCTGTTGCACTTAATGGTATCCAAGCCCTTGGGCCCCCCTCCTTTGTTAAAAAAAGATCGAATTCTTATTGCGTCGAAGTTGTTTCACTAAAAAAAAGAGCCCTCACGTGCAAGGCACGTGTATATATACTAGTACTAGTAGAGATGGTACACCTAGACATTAGAGATTTGTTTGTTTTAAAGATATTTTTAATTGTGTACAAGATGGAAAATATAACTTTAGGGCATCCACAATGTTGCTATTGCCAAATCTGATACGATGGTGAATTTGGCTTTGGTGTGAAATATAGCAATAGCTCCACAATGTAGTGGTTCCAAATATTTATAACGTGGGTCCCGCCATCAAGCTAAAACAACACATAAAGCCAATATGGAACTACTCTCACAATGTAGGGAACTAGTTCCAAATGCCAAAAGTGAAATTTGGCATCGGAGCACCTACTTGCTCCGGTTCCCTGTTTTTCTGGTTTTGGAACTACCTCTACAATGTATGGAACTAGTTCCAAAAGCCAAAAATCAAATATGGAACCACTTTTGGCTACACGTTGTGGATGCTCTTAGCAAATTCCTAGTATTTTTCATGGTCGATGTAAAAAAAGTATTTTTCATGGTTGATGTAAAAAAACAAGTTTTTTTCATGGTCGATGTAAAAAAAGAGAGAAAACATGTCTCATAAAAAGCCTTATGGTTAGCACAATTTTTTTACGGAGTAACTCTTTTTTACATAGCCCAAATTACTATTCGATTTTCCATTGAAATATTTTATGTGTATAAAGCAAGCGAAGAAGTACACATGCATTTTTCGTTTTATTCTTTTTTGACATTTCAAAATGTATAGAAGATGAATTTCGAAATAAAGAGATCATATGCACCCAAGAACCAACAAGCATATTGACATAGGCATCCCAAATGGGCCTGCCGAAGATAGTACCCGGGGTTTACTGAAGGCCCACTACCCGAAGAATAAGAAGATTCGGGAGCCCAAGATATATTAAGGAAAGTTAGAGTTGTAATAGGAAGTGTTATTTGTAATCTGGCGGGATGAGTTAGAAACCGTCCCGGACTCTGTAACTTGTACAAAACGAAACCCTCGGCTCCACCTCCTATATAAGGGGGAGTCGAGGGACAAAGAAAGGATCGAATCTACTGTCAACATAACCCTAGTTTTCACAATCGTCGAGTACTTTTCGCCTGAACCTTCGAGATCTACTTGCCCTCTACTTCTAGCAAAACCCTAGTCTACAATCTGTAGGCATTGACAAGTTAATCCTTTGTCAATTGGCGCCGTCTGTGGGAATTAGAGGTTGCAAGGAGCTGATCTCGATGGCACGTTCAAGATCTTCGACTTCGTCGACAGCAAGCAACGCGATGGATCGAGGTAACAAGGAAAAAACTGATCTATTCAATTTTATTCCTCACCCGCCCTCCCGTATGGATGCATGTGCCTATCTGGAGGAGCCCATCATCATGACGTTCGGAGAATTCCGATTTGGCGTCAACAAGGAAGGATCCTACCGTCTCGAAGTTCCAATCTCGTCGGAATTTTCAGCGGTCGATTCTAACTTTTCGTCGAGTGACGAGGAGTTTTCGTCGCCACGCTTCGTCGACAGCAAGGCAAGCGGAAAGCTCGCCAAGATCTTCAGCAACACATCCTTCGAGTCGTCTGCGGACTCCTTTATAAGCAGCGACTCCGAAAGCGTCGACAGCTTCAACTTCATCGACAAATCTGTCGCCATCGGAAAGGTCTTCACCACTCTATATGATGGTGTCACCAACCTTGAGAAAAATCAATACACAAAATACCACCAAATCTGTGCAATAGAAGAAGCGGGTACATCAGAACCACAAACGTCAGAGGCTTTCGACGATTTGGGAAATCCATACGTCGATCCCGCTGATCTCAGAACAGGCCTAGGCACTAAATATGCCGGATCTTCAACTCGCGCAAAAGTCCAACTCCCGCAAGCTGCGTGGGATAGGGCTGCGAGAGCCATGGATGGATCAGAACCAATGAATACTACTGCTACCGTACAAGAGTTACAAGCATATCAATATAGACTTGCTCGGGTAAGCAGAGAGTTGGAAAAACAGACAGCATCCCTGAATAGGAGGAAAGAAGCAGCTTCTGCATCAAGCAGACGCCGAGCAGTTAAGTCGCCTTTCAGGAACTTCGGGAGATAGTCACAGAGAAGCTCGGAGGAGAGCGATGTCTCGGCTCCAAAACATACCCGAAGCAGAAAGAGGAAGCATAATCCAAAATCTCGACATGTCCTTTATGTCGATTGATGAAAGAGGAAATATCATCCCAAAAACTCCAGAAGCAGGTTACATGGCAACACAAGCTTACATCCTTGCGTCTAGACCACCTCCTGGGGACCCGAGAGAACCATTGTTCAATATGGCGATGGCTGGCGTAGGAGTAATGGGAACAGCGTTTGCAACAACGCCTCCCGAAGAAAATCCTAGGCGAAATAGTCCACGACCCAACACAGCAGTTCAAGACCCCCCAAGAACAAGTGGAGCAAGAGACACAGCGGTCCAAGTAAGGGTAGACAGAGCGCGACAAGAAAGAAGGGAGCGTCAGCACTCACCAGAGCTTGCCGACGAAGATATGTGTGGGCTCCCGTGTTTTACGAGAAGAGTTCGAAAGACTCGAGTCCCAAAAGGGTTCAAACTACCCGAAAATTTCAAGAAATTCGACGGTCTGCAAGATCCCGAGGATTGGCTCGTGGATTACCTCGAGATGGTGAAGCTGGTAGGAGGAACCAGAGCAACAGCTATGCAAAGTATCCAAGTTCATTTGAGCGGTGCCGCGAGATCTTGGATAAAGAAACTCCCCCCAAGTTCCATCGACAGCTGGGATAACTTCGAGGACGTCTTTGTGAAAAACTTCCGATCCACCTGCAAAAAACCTGCGTCATTGGAAGAGTTGAGAGCGTGTCGACAGAAACACGACGAGTCGATGAGGAAATACATACAGCGGTGGAACATCATAAAGAACTCGGCAGAAGATATATCTGACGAGAGGGCAATAGATGCGTTCGTGGCAGGAATCCGGCGAGGAGATTTTGTCGAGGACTTAGGGAGAACCAACCCTAAGACCATATCAGCACTCATGGAGATAGCCAATAAATGGGCAGATGGTGAAGACGCAATATACAACAAGCGACACAGGTCGCCAGAAGAGGATCGTGGTCGAAATTATCAAAATAGAAGGCGATTTTCTCGCCAGTTCTACAACAACGATGCTCCCGGCCATATATCGGCTGGTTTTCGAGGAAATCCTGGAGGAAATAGTCGAGATGATTATCAAAG
Source organism: Lolium multiflorum (assembly GCA_030979885.1). Lineage (NCBI taxonomy): Eukaryota > Viridiplantae > Streptophyta > Magnoliopsida > Poales > Poaceae > Lolium > Lolium multiflorum. The sequence goes on along the minus strand of CM061749.1, from coordinate 220,294,066 downwards.
GAGTAATGAGCAACAAGGCGACAATAGAGGTGATTTTCGTGGCAACAGGCAAAATAGTGGACCAAGGATTCAAAGACCTTACGTATCTCCCGAGGAGATGATGAACGGTCCATGTCAAATGCACTTTTACCTCGACAACAATGGAAAGAGGCAGTCAGGACATCTCCAGAAAGACTGCCGTAATTTTCAGGCAATGTTGCGAGCCGCAGGAATTGCAAATGCCCAAGCAAATAACAGAAACCCTCGGGAGCCAAGGAGCGAGATCCACCTTCCACCTCCTCCCGCAATTACCGACGAAAATCGACACCAGCTCAGAATTGCGGCAGCACCACATCCACCTCCATATGTTGACCCCAACTCTAACGGTGCGGTCTCGATGATTCAGAAAGCTAGGCCATCAAATAGGGCGCAGAAGGTAATCTCGCGACAAGTGTTCATGGCAGAGAAGATGCCTCCACCAACAGTCGAGTACCTAAATTGGTCGGGGCAAGACATCGGCTTCACAATCGCAGACCATCCGCAGCAAGTTCCTCGACCTGGACAATCAGCACTCATCTTACCTGCAGTAATCGCTGGTTTTGACGTGTCGAGAGTTTTCATAGATGGCGGCAGCAGCTTAAACCTCATGTATGCAGATACATTGAGGAAGATGAACATATCCCTAGCGAACTTGAAACCAACTGACACACGTTTCCATGGGATTACACCAGAGAAGCCAAGTTACCCATTGGGCAAAATCAACCTCGACGTTCAGTTTGGAACCCGAGAAAACTACAGGATAGAGAATTTGGAATTCGAAGTTGTGGATTTCCCGTCGCAATATCACGCTTTGTTGGGACGACCAGCGTATGCCAGGTTCATGGCAGTGCCGCATTATACATACCTGTTGTGGAGGTTGCCTGGGCCCAAGGGACCTATCACAATCAAAGGAAGTTTCGCGTTATCTGATAAATGCGACAAGGATTTTCATCGACTGTCAGAAACTTTCGGGATGCAAGCAGAATATGCGGCGCCACGGTTCACTGATTATGATGTGCTGCCAGAGGTAGGGAGATCTTCTTGTTGGAGATATGCCCAAGAGGCAATAATAAAAAGGTTATTATAATATATCTTTGTGTTTATGATAATGTTTGCATACCATGCTATAATTGTATTAACCGAAACATTGATACATGTGTGTTATGTAAACAACAAGGAGTCCCTAGTAAGCCTCTTGTATAACTAGCTTGTTGATTAATGGATGATCATGGTTTCGTGATCATGAACATTGGATGTTATTAATAACAAGGTTATGTCATTAGGTGAATGATATAATGGACACACACCCAAATGAGCATAGCATAAGATCAAGTCATTAAGTTCAATTTGCTATAAGCTTTCGATACATAGTTGCCTAAGTCCTTCGACCATGAGATCATGTAAATCACTTACACCGGAAGGGTACTTTGATTACATCAAACGCCATTGCGTAAATGGGTGGTTATAAAGATGGGATTAAGTATTTGGAAAGTGTGAGTTGAGGCATATGGATCAATAGTGGGATTTGTCCATCCCGATGACGGATAGATATACTCTGGGCCCTCTCGGTGGAATGTCGTCTGATTAGCTTGCAAGCATATGATTGGATCATAAGAGATGACATACCATGGTACGAGTAAAGAGTACTTGTCGGTAACGAGGTTGAACAAGGTATGGAGATACCGATGATCGAACCTCGGATAAGTAAAATATCGCGTGACAAAGGGAATTGGCATCGTATGTAAATGGTTCAATCGATCACTAAGTCATCGTTGAATATGTGGGAGCCATTATGGATCTCCAGATCCCGCTATTGGTTATTGCTCAGAGAGGAGTCTCGACCATGTCTGCATAGTTCACGAACCGTAGGGTGACGCGCTTAAGGTTCGATGTCGCATAAGTAGATTCGGAATATGAGTTGGAGTCCGAAGTTTTTGTTCGGAGTCTCGGATGGGATCCGGGACATCACGAGGAGGTCCGGAATGGTCCGGAGAATAAGATTCATATATGGGAAGTCAATTTCCGGGGTTCGGGAAAAAGTCCGGTGTTTTGACCGGAGCTTCTAGAAGGTTCTAGAGGGCCACCAGTGGGCCCACCACCCCGGGAGAGGCCACGTAGGCGCCACATGGCATGGTGGGGCCTGCCCACTATGACATGTGGGCCCAGGCCGGCCTACCCCTTGGAGATAAGATCTATCTCTTAAATTTAAATGGTTTAAATCTAGAGATAAGATCTATCTCTAAAATAAAGTGTTTAAACGAAGAGATAAGGGGAAGGCTTGAGGGGGAAGAAAAGTCTCCCCCCTTGGCCGGCCAAAAGGGATATGTGGGGCCCAGGGGGAACCCTAGGCCGACCCCTCCCCCTATATAAAGAGGGGAGGGGGTGGCCGGCCATTCACCCCATCCACAACCCTAGCCGCCCCCCTCTCTTCCACCTCCATACGCTGTGCAGGCTTAGGCGAAGCCCTGCAGCAATTCTTCTCCACCACCACCACCACGCCGTCGTGCTGCTGGGATTCCGTGGAGATCTACCACACCTCCGCTGCCCGCTGGAACGGGGAGAGGAAGGGCTTCATCGACACCGTACGCGCGACCGAGTACGGAAGTGCTGCCGGATTGCAGCACTGGGGATGATCGTCTACACCAACAACGAGATCTAATCTCGTAGGCTTTGGAAATCTTCGAGGGTTAGTCTCACATCAATCTCGTTGCTCCGATCTTGTAGATTAGATCTTGGGTGTTCCATAGATTAGATCTTGGATTTATTCGTCTCGCGGTAGGAAAATTTTTGTTTTCTATGCTACGAACCCCATCAGTGGTATCAGAGCCATGTCTATGCATAGATCTGTTGCACGAGTAGAACACAATGGTTTTGTGGGCGGTGATGCTTTTGTTGCTTTAGTTTGTGCACTTTGCTTCTTGCGGGATGGTGGGATGAAGCGGCCCGGGCTAACTTTACATGACCGCGTCTCATGAGACTTGCTCCACGCTTGACATGCAACTTGTATTGCATAAGTGGCTTTGCGGGTGTCTGTCTCTCCCACCATAGTGAAGATTGTAATTTGCACTTCTATTGTCAACACTAGTATCACCGTTGTGGTTCATGTTCGTAGGTAGATTGGATCTTACTCGAAAACCCTAAACCACGTAAAATATGCAAACCAAATTAGAGGCGTCTAACTTGTTTTTGCAGGGTTTGGTGATGTGATATGGCCATGATGTGATGATGATTATATTTGATGTATGAGATGTTCATTATTGTATTATGGCAACCGGCAGGAGCCTAATGGTTGTCTTTAAATTTGTTAAGACCTGCGTGTCTATTCATCATGTAATAGCGTTATTTCAAGTAGTTGTTATAGTAGCTATAAGTGATGGACAACCATGAAGCGGCGCCACGGACCTTGGTGCAATGCTGGTGATGATGGAGATCATGATAATGTGCTTGGAGATGGAGATCAAAAGCACAAGAAGAAAGGCCATATCATATCACATATTATGAATTGCATGTGATGTTAATCCTTTATGCATCTTATCTTGCTTAGATCGCGACGGTAGCATTATAAGATGATCCCTCTCACTAAATATCAAGATAATAAAGTGTTCATCCTTAGTATGCACCGTTGCTAAGACTTGTCGTTTCGAAGCATCTCGTGATGATCGGGTGTGATAGACTCTACATGTGCATACAACGGGTGCAAGCCAGATTTGCACACGCGGATACTAAGGTTGCCTTGACGAGCCTAGCATGTACATACATGGTCTCGGAACACGGGATACCGAAAGGTAGAGCATGAGTCATATGAATGATATGATGAACACTTTGAGTGTTCGCCTTTGAATCTACATCTTTTCTCGTGATGATCGGACTTGGTGTAGTGGATTTGGTTCGTGTAATCACTAAGACAATGCGAGGGATGTTGTTTTGAGTGGGAGTTCACCTAGTTAATTGAAGAATTAAAAATGAACTCAAATTATCATGAACATAGTCTGAATAGTATTTTGAATTAAATTTGTAGAATTGGCATCCGTTTTCTACCATGCGCTAGTCTTGTAATTGAGATAGAAATACTGTTAAGTCTGACAAGTAACTTTACGGACTGGTACCGTATTGTTAAAGAATCAAGATATGATTAAGTCCTAATGCAAACTTTTAGTAAACCTCACATTGATGATTCAAAGAGCAATGGTTTCAATTAGTACCTTAAATCATCTTGTCTCCGTGAAACTTGAAGTTCAAATCCGTTTGAAAAGTAAGGAGCTGAAAATTTTGTTTTCAGAAATGAGCAAGGTATGAGATATATGTGATATCTAAGACCTTATTGCAAGATGATAGAATATAATCTAGTGAGACTACATAAACTCATAAGTTTTATGGGAATGTACGAAGGTTGAAGATGCTAGGCATCCCAATCCTCCAACTAGTTGGGCACTAACGATATTCGCATATCCATGAAGTGATCATCCTTAGTATGCACCGTTGCTAAGACTCGTCGTTTCGAAGCATCTCATGATGATCGGGTGTTATAGATTCTACGTGTGCATACAACGGGTGCAAGCCAGATTTGCACATGCGAATACTAAGGTTAAACTTTACGAGCCTAGCATGTACAGACATGGTCTCGGAAAGTCGTCATGATTTGATGGATAAAAATTATGAGTGAAATTGTTCATCACATTAAAAGGTTACTAATAGTGAAATCTGGAACACTTGTCATATGATGATCAACTTCAAAGTAAGAACCTCAAGGTTATTGGTATTTGACCAATGGACCTAGAAGTTATTGAAGGTGAAGTGTTTTTCTGAGAATGGGGAAAGCTAAAAGAGAAACTACAAAAGATTTTGGCAGAAAGAAAGAAAACACTAGAAAGTCTAGCTCAGGTGTATATAGATGATATACATGTTATGAATGTATTCCTTGTTTTGGTCACACAATAAAATTCTTGGGTATTTGTACCATATTGGTTGGTATGAGGTGTCATACAAGACAACGCAATACAAGAATACAATGGCCTAAGTGACTGACAAGGAATATGGTAGAAATGCACGTCTGGAACAAAATAAAGTGTTATTGTGTTCGTCGTTGGCATTTTATCTAGCCCTTCGGATTTTATAATAAAGAACTTTACAATGGTTGTTATGTTCTAGTCAAATGAAAACAATGAGTTGTTCAAATTATGACATATTCCATGTACGATGGATAAGTTATTATAAATCTTTATGGTGAAGCACACATGCATAACACTGACGTTAAAATGCCATAAGGCAAATGATATGAATTCCACTCATTAGTGGAACCGCCATTTAGGTCATGTTAGAAAGGAACGCATGAAGGAACTCCATTTGAATGGATTTTTGGAGTCATATGATTTTTGAATCATTTGGCGCTTGCAAATCTCTTCTAAAGAGAATGACTTAAATACCGTTCATAGGCCAAGAGTTGAACGGGCAACTAACTTAGTGGAAACATACATGATGATGTATATGGTTCACTGGGCATAGTTGTGTGCGGGAGATTCTTCTACTTCATGAAAACTTCCAACAATGAATTGAGTGTATATATGTGGATATATTTATTCGATAAGGAAGAAGTTTGAAACATTTGAATGGATTCAAATAAATTTCAGCATGAAGTGGAAATCATCGTAATAGAAAAGTCAAATATCTATGATTGGATCATGGTGGAAATATTTGAATTACGAGTTTTAGCGAACATCTAAGAGAGTTATGAAATTGTTCTACAACTCACGTTTCTTGGAGCATCATAGTGATGATGAAGTATCCGAGAGACGTATCCAAACCTGTTGGGTTAATGATGAGATAAAATAAAATGATGCCATTATATTTTGTGGATTATGCTTTAGAGACTACCGCTTTTACACTAAATAGAGCGTCATCATAATCCGTTGAAATGACACCATATGAGTTATGGCATGGGTATAAACCCTAATAGTCCTTTCTTAAATTTTGGTATGCGTAGCATAAGTAAATGAGTTTACAACCAAAATCGGATGAATGTCTTTGTTGGTTATCCCAGAGAATTAATTGGGAATTCTTTCCACTATGAAGTCAAAGACAAAAGTGTTTGTCAATGTTTCTTACTTATTTCAAAGAAATTGTTTCTAGCGAACTATTTGAGTGGGAGGACAATGGAACTTGATAAGGTTTATGAACCTGAGCATGATGATCAGAGTAGCGCAGCATCGGAAATGGTTCCGGAAGCAGCTACGAAGATCATGGCTCCCATGTCTACAAAGTGTTATAGTCATGGAGATCAAAGTACTTATTGAACCTTGTAGATTTGGTTTATTTTGTGATCAAATAAATGATTTGTGAACAAAGGATTGATTTTGAACAATGATAAACCAACTACATACAAAGAAGTTATGATGGGCCCTGACTCCGTTAAAATGGCTATGCGCCATGAAATCCAAGATAGGTGAATACTTTTTGAAAGTAAATGGATCTATAGAATTGATGGACTTGGATGGAATATCCTTAAAGAAGCTTGACTTATCGAAAAGTAGTTTACGACAAAGTTCAAAGAGTTGACTACGATAAGATTAGATCTTCCGTGGCAATGCTTATAGTCTATGTGGATTATTCTAGTAATCGCTACATATTTCTTTTATGAGATATGATAGTAGGATGGCAGAAATACATTCCTTACCAGAAGTGTGTATGAAGGATGTATACTAGATACAACCAAGAGTTTTGCTGGTCCGTGGAATACTAGATAGGTATACAAACTTCAATTGGATGAAGTAAGTATCGCGGAGTTGGAATCTTCACCGGATGAAATAATCAAAGAGTTTTGATTTCATCAGAAACGATGAAGATGCTTGCATTTGCAAGAAATTAAGTGGGAGCGCTGAGACATATTTATAATACTTTATGTAGATGACATATCGTTGATTATAAATAGTGTAATTATATAATTGATTTAAAAGGTTTCATTGAGAATTAACATCAATGAAAGGATATGAATTGAAACATATTTAGTGTCAAGATCTATGAAGATAGATAGAAACACATAATAAGTTTAAGTTTAAGTACATAGAATAGATATTGAAGTAGTTCAATTAAGAAGGTGTTCTTTTCATGTGAAGGTTTAACAAGACTTGAGTGTATTTGACACTCGATGAGTAAATACACATGAGTGATTTTAGATCACGAATAATATGTACAAAGTCAGATGTCCTGTGCTCTAAAGTGTTACGAGCATATACCAGAATGATTCATGTAATGATCATTGGACAACAGTAAGAATATCCCTGAGTGCTTTAGAAGAACCAAGGATATATATATAGTTTTTGTATGGGGTAATGACAAACAAATCGCTGTAAGGTGTTGCACCGATATTAGTTTGATCACATATAAAAATAAAATTTCAATCTCAATTAGGCTAAGTGTTATTTAAAAGGTAGCACAATGAGCTAGAATATGTCTATGCTAGATTTAGATGAGTTCTAAATATTGTGACGGATTCTACAAACGAAGGCAGAGTGTGTCATTGTTTTGACAATGACTGAGGATGTTAAGTCGAGGAGTTCTTTGAGAACTTGGTGTAGTTCCGACAGTGTCAGAACTTTGAAGCTATATTGTGTGTGACAATATTAGTGACTTATTTCAGACCGCGGAATTAAGGTTCCACCAGAGGACTAAGCATATACAATTAATGCCGACTCATTTGGAAAATGAGTGATGCGTAGAGACGCAAATGAATTGCAAAATACATACGTTTCTGAGCGTGTCAGATCCGTTGACTAAAACCTCTCCCGTGAGCAAAACATGATAAGCACCAGAAGGCCAAGGTGTTATATCTTTTCAAATGTAAACTAGATTATTGACTCTAGTGCAAGTGGGAGACTGTTGGAGATATGCCCAAGAGGCAATAATAAAAAGGTTATTATAATATATCTTTGTGTTTATGATAATGTTTGCATACCATGCTATAATTGTATTAACCGAAACATTGATACATGTGTGTTATGTAAACAACAAGGAGTCCCTAGTAAGCCTCTTGTATAACTAGCTTGTTGATTAATGGATGATCATGGTTTCGTGATCATGAACATTGGATGTTATTAATAACAAGGTTATGTCATTAGGTGAATGATATAATGGACACACACCCAAATGAGCGTAGCATAAGATCAAGTCATTAAGTTCAATTTGCTATAAGCTTTCGATACATAGTTGCCTAAGTCCTTCGACCATGAGATCATGTAAATCACTTACACCGGAAGGGTACTTTGATTACATCAAACGCCATTGCGTAAATGGGTGGTTATAAAGATGGGATTAAGTATTTGGAAAGTGTGAGTTGAGGCATATGGATCAATAGTGGGATTTGTCCATCCCGATGACGGATAGATATACTCTGGGCCCTCTCGGTGGAATGTCGTCTGATTAGCTTGCAAGCATATGATTGGATCATAAGAGATGACATACCATGGTACGAGTAAAGAGTACTTGTCGGTAACGAGGTTGAACAAGGTATGGAGATACCGATGATCGAACCTCGGATAAGTAAAATATCGCGTGACAAAGGGAATTGGCATCGTATGTAAATGGTTCAATCGATCACTAAGTCATCGTTGAATATGTGGGAGCCATTATGGATCTCCAGATCCCGCTATTGGTTATTGCTCGGAGAGGAGTCTCGACCATGTCTGCATAGTTCACGAACCGTAGGGTGACGCGCTTAAGGTTCGATGTCGCATAAGTAGATTCGGAATATGAGTTGGAGTCCGAAGTTTTTGTTCGGAGTCTCGGATGGGATCCGGGACATCACGAGGAGGTCCGGAATGGTCCGGAGAATAAGATTCATATATGGGAAGTCAATTTCCGGGGTTCGGGAAAAAGTCCGGTGTTTTGACCGGAGCTTCTAGAAGGTTCTAGAGGGCCACCAGTGGGCCCACCACCCCGGGAGAGGCCACGTAGGCGCCACATGGCATGGTGGGGCCTGCCCACTATGACATGTGGGCCCAGGCCGGCCTACCCCTTGGAGATAAGATCTATCTCTTAAATTTAAATGGTTTAAATCTAGAGATAAGATCTATCTCTAAAATAAAGTGTTTAAACGAAGAGATAAGGGGAAGGCTTGAGGGGGAAGAAAAGTCTCCCCCCTTGGCCGGCCAAAAGGGATATGTGGGGCCCAGGGGGAACCCTAGGCCGACCCCTCCCCCTATATAAAGAGGGGAGGGGGTGGCCGGCCAGGCACCCCATCCAGAAACCCTGGCCGCCCCCTCTCTTCCTCCTCCATATGCTGCGCAGGCTTAGGCGAAGCCCTGCAGAATTCTTCTCCACCACCACCACCACGCCGTCGTGCTGCTGGGATTCCGTGGAGATCTACCACACCTCCGCTGCCCGCTGGAACGGGGAGAGGAAGGGCTTCATCGACACCGTACGCGCGACCGAGTACGGAAGTGCTGCCGGATTGCAGCACTGGGGATGATCGTCTACACCAACAACGAGATCTAATCTCGTAGGCTTTGGAAATCTTCGAGGGTTAGTCTCACATCAATCTCGTTGCTCCGATCTTGTAGATTAGATCTTGGGTGTTCCATAGATTAGATCTTGGATTTATTCGTCTCGCGGTAGGAAAATTTTTGTTTTCTATGCTACGAACCCCATCACTTCTAAGGAGCCAACTTTCAACACAACCAAGGATTCAAAAGAGGTACAGATCCACCCGACAGATCCAAAGAAAACGACGTCCATTGCCGCAAACATGGATGTCGCATAGGAAAGCGCGCTCGTCGAGTTCCTCCGTGAGCACTGGAAAATCTTCGCATGGTGTCCAGCTGACATGCCAGGAGTACCCAGGGAACTTGCCGAGCGATACGTCTCCAACGTATCGATAATTTCTTATGTTCCATGCTACTTTATTGATGATACCTACATGTTTTATGCACATTATATGTCATATTTATGCATTTTCTGGAACTAACCTATTAACAAGATGCCGAAGAGCCAGTTGCTGTTTTCTGCTGTTTTTGGTTTCAGAAATCCTAGTAAAGAAATATTCTCGAATTGGACGAAACTTTCGCCAGGGTCCTATTTTTGCACGAAGCTTCCAGAAGACCGAAGACCTAACGAAGTGGGGCCACGAGGTGGCAGAGGCTAGGCCGGCGCGGCCCAGCCCCTGGCCGCGCCGACCTGCCCCCGGCCCCTCGTGTGGCCCCTCGCGTTGACCTTCCGCCTACTTAAAGCTCCCGTCGCGAAACCCCCAGTACCGAGAGCCACGATACGGAAAACCTTACAGAGACGCGCCGCCGCGAATCCCATCTCGGGGGATTCGGAGATCGCCTCCGGCACCCTGCCGGAGAGGGGATTCATCTCCCGGAGGACTCTTCATCGCCATGATCGCCTCCGGAGTGATGAGTGAGTAGTTCACCCCTGGACCATGGGTCCATAGCAGTAGCTAGATGGTCGTCTTCTCCTTGTTGTGCTTCATTGTTAGATCTTGTGAGCTGCCTAACATGATCAAGATCATCTATATGTAATTCTATATGTTGTGTTTGTCGGGATCCGATGGATAGAGAGTACTATGATTATGGTGATTATCAATCTATTGTTCATGTGTTGTTTATGATCTTGCATGCTCTCCGTTATTAGTAGAGGCTCTGGCCAAGTTTTTACTCTTAACTCCAAGAGGGAGTAATTATGCTCGATAGTGGGTTCATGCCTTCATTGATACCTGGGACAGTGACAGAAAGTTCTAAGGTTGTGATGTGCTGTTGCCACTAGGGATAAAACATTGATGCTATGTCTAAGGATGTAGTTATTGATTACATTACGCACAATACTTAATGCAATTGTCTGTTGCTTTGCAACTTAATACTGGAGGGGGTTCGGACGATAACCTGAAGGTGGACTTTTTAGGCATAGATGCAGTTGGATGGCGGTCTATGTACTTTGTCGTAATGCCCAATTAAATCTCACTATATTTACCATGTCATGTATATGCATTATTATGCCTTTCTCTATTTGTCAATTGCCCGACTGTAATTTGTTCACCCAACATGCTTTTATCTTATGGGAGAGACACCTCTAGTGAACTGTGGACCCCGGTCCTATTCTTTCCATAGCATACAATCTACTTGTTTTACTGTTTTCTTTGCAAACATCTTCCACTCGATACGTTTAATCCTTTGTTACAGCAAGCCGGTGAGATTGACAACCTCACTGTTTCGTTGGGGCAAAGTACTTTGGTTGTGTGTGTTCCTAGTTGGCGCCGGAATCCCTGGTGTTGCGCCGCATCACATTTCGCGACCATCAACCTTCAACGTGCTTCTTGGCTCCTCCTGGTTCGATTAAACCTTGGTTTCTTTCTGAGGGAAAACTTGCTACCGTGCGCATCATACCTTCCTCTTGGGGTTCCCAACGAACGTGTGAGTTACACGCCATCAAGCTCTTTTTCTGGCGCCGTTGCCGGGGAGATCAAGACACGCTGCAAGGGGAGTCTCCACTTCTCAATCTCTTTACTTTGTTTTTGTCTTGCTTTATTTTATTTACTACTTTGTTTGCTGCACCTAAATCAAAATACAAAAAAATTAGTTGCTAGTTTTACTTTATTTACTGTCTTGCTCTCTATATCAAAAACACAAAAAAATTAGTTACTTGCATTTATTTTATCTAGTTTGTTTTATTTACTGTTGCTAAAATGGCCAACCCTGAAAATACTAAATTGTGTGACTTCACAAATGCAAATAATAATGATTTCCTATGCACACCTATTGCTCCACCTGCTACTACAGCAGAATTCTTTGAAATTAAACCTGCTTTACTGAATTTGGTTATGAGAGAACAATTTTCTGGTGCTAGTTCTGATGATGCTGCTGCCCATCTCAATAATTTTGTTGAACTTTGTGAAATGCAAAAGTATAAAGATGTAGATGGTGATATTATTAAATTGAAAGTGTTTCCTTTCTCATTAAGAGGAAGAGCTAAAGATTGGTTGCTATCTTTGCCTAAGAATAGTATTGATTCATGGACTAAATGCAAGGATGCTTTTATTGGTAGATATTATCCTCCCGCTAAAATTATTTCTTTGAGAAGTAGCATAATGAATTTTAAACAATTAGATACTGAACATGTTGCTCAAGCATGGGAGAGAATGAAAACTTTGGTGAAGAATTGCCCAACCCATGGACTGACTACTTGGATGATCATCCAAACCTTCTATGCAGGACTAAATTTTTCTTCGCGGAATTTATTGGATTCAGCTGCTGGAGGTACCTTTATGTCCATCACATTGGGGGCGGCTACAAAACTTCTTGATGATATGATGATAAATTACTCTGAATGGCACACGGAAAGAGCTCCACAAGGTAAGAAGGTAAATTCTGTTGAGGAAACCTCTTCCTTGAGTGATAAGATTGATGTGATTATGTCTATGCTTGTGAATGGTAGATCTAATGTTGATCCAAATAATGTTCCTTTAGCTTCATTGGTTGCTCAAGAAGAAAATGTTGATGTGAATTTCATTAAAAATAATAATTTCAACAACAATGCTTATAGGAACAACTCTGGTAATAACTATAGGCCATATCCTTCTGCTAATGGTAATGGTTATGGTAATTCTTATGGGAATTCTTACAACAATAATAGAAGTGTACCCTCTGGTCTTGAAGCCATGCTTAAAGAATTTATTAGTACACAAACTGCTTTTAACAAATCTGTTGAGGAAAAGCTTGATAAAATTGATACTATCGCTTCTAGAGTTGATAGGCTTGCCTCTGATGTTAATCTTTTAAAGTTGAAAGTTATGCCTAATAATGATATTGATAATAAAATTACTACTACAGCAAATGCCATCCAAGTTAGAATTAATGAGAATATAAGATTAATGGCTGAGTTGCGTGCTAGGTGGGATAGAGAAGAAAATGAAAAACTAGCTAAAGAGAATAATGTAGCTAAAGTTTGGACTATTACCACCACTAGTAATGCTAATTCTTCACATGTTGCTGCACCTCCTACTATCAATGGTAAAATAATTGGTGTTGGCAATGTTTCTACTCCTAGTGCAAAGCGTACAAAACTGCCTGAAATTGCTAAAACTGCTGAAACTGCTTGTGATAAAACTGCTGAAATTTTTTCCAACCTTGGGAACAATGATCCCATTGCTGTGGCTCATAATGATTTAGATTTTGATGATTGCCACATCTCTGAAGTTATAAAGTTCTTACAAAAACTTGCTAAAAGTCCTAATGCTAGTGCTATAAATTTAGCCTTTACAAAACATATTACAAATGCTCTCATAAAAGCTAGAGAAGAGAAACTAAAACTTGAAACTTCTATTCCTAGAAAGTTAGAAGATGGTTGGGAGCCCATCATTAAAATGAAATTCAATGACTTTGAATGTAATGCCTTATGTGATCTTGGTGCAAGTATTTCTGTTATGCCTAAAAAGATTTATGATATGCTTGACTTGCCACCATTAAAGAATTGTTATTTGGATGTTAATCTTGCCGATAATGTTAAAAAGAAACCTTTGGGGAGGATTGATAATGTGCATATTACGGTTAACAATAACCTTGTCCCCGTTGATTTTGTTGTCTTGGATATCGAATGCAATGCATCTTGTCCAATTGTGTTGGGAAGACCTTTTCTTCGAACTGTTGGTGCTGTTATTGATATGAGGGAAGGTAATATTAAATATCAATTTCCTCTCAAGAAAGGTATGGAACACTTCCCTAGAAAGAGAATGAAGTTGCCTTTTGATTCTATTATTAGAACAAATTATGATGTTGATGCTTCTACTCTCGATGTTACTTGATTTGCACTTTCTGCGCCTAGCTGAAAGGCGTTAAAGAAAAGCGCTTATGGGAGACAACCCATGTTTTTACCTACAGCAATTTTTTGTTTTATTGAGTCTTGGAAGTTGTTTACTACTGTAGCAACCTCTCCTTATCATGTTTTTGTGCCAAGTAAAGTTTCTATGTCAAAGTTGATGTTATATTTGGGATCGCTGCGCAGAAACAGCATTGCTGTCTGTCACGAATCTGGGCATAATTCTCTGTAGAAAATTCGAAAAAATCTGCCAATTTACGAGCGTGATCCTCAGATATATACGCAACTTTCATTAGTTTTGAGTTTTTCCATTTGAGCAAGTCTGGTGCCATTTATAAATTCGTCTTTACGGACTGTTCTGTTTTTGACAGATTCTGCCTTTTATTTCGCATTGCCTCTTTTGCTATGTTGGATTTATTTCTTTGATCCATTAATGTCCAGTAGCATTATGCAATGTCCAGAAGTGAAAAGAATGATTGTGTCACCTCTGAATGAGTGAATTATTAATGATGCACTAACCCTCTAATGAGTTTGCTTGAAGTTTGGTGTGAAGGAAGTTTTCAAGGGTCAAGAGAGGAGAATGATATACTAAGATCAAGAGGAGTGAAAGCTCTAAGCTTGGGGATGCCCCCGTGGTTCATCCCTGCATATTTTAAGAAGACTCAAGCGTCTAAGCTTGGGGATGCCCAAGGCATCCCCTTCTTCATCGACAACATCATCAGGTTCCTCCCCTGAAACTATATTTTTATTCAGTCACATCTTGTGTTCTTTACTTGGAGCGTCGGTTTGTTTTCGTTTTTGTTTTTGTTTGAATAAGATGGATCCTAGCATTCACTTTGTGGGAGAGAGACACGCTCCGCTGTTGCATATGGACACATGTGTCCTTAGGCTTTACTCATAATGTTCAAGGCGAAGTTTCTTCTTCGTTAATTTGTTATATGGTTGGAATTGGAAAATGCTACATGTAGTAATTCTAAAAATGTCTTGGATAATGTGATACTTGGCAATTGTTGTGCTCATGTTTAAGCTCTTGCATCATATGCTTTGCACCCATTAATGAAGAAATACATAGAGCTTGCTAAAATTTGATTTGCATATTTGGTTTCTCTAAGGTCTAGATAATATCTAGTATTGAGTTTTGAACAACAAGGAAGACGGTGTAGAGTCTTATAATGTTTACAATATGTCTTTTATGTGAGTCTTGCTGCACTTGTTCATCCTTGAGTTTGCTTCAAATAACCTTGCTAGCCTAAACCTTGTATCGAGAGGGAATACTTCTCATGCATCCAAAATCCTTGAGCCAACCATTATGCCATTTGTGTCCACCATACCTACCTACTACATGGTATTTACCCGCCATTCCAAAGTAAATTGCTTGAGTGCTACCTTTAAAATTCCATCATTCACCTTTGCAATATATAGCTCATGGGACAAAATAGCCTTAAAAACTATCGTAGTATTGAATATGTACTTATGCACTTTATATTTTATTAAGTTGCTTGTTGTGCGATAACCATGCTTCTGGGGAACGCCATCAACTATTGTTGAATATCATGTGAGTTGCTATGCATGTCCGTCTTGTCTGAAGGTCTATCATTTTAGTGGTTGGAGCATGCAAAATTGTTAGAGAAGAACATTGGGCCGCTAACTAAAGCCATGAATCATGGTGGAAGTTTCAGTTTTGGACATATATCCTCAATCTCATATGAGAATAATAACTTTGCTACATGCTTATGCATTAAAGAGGAGTCCATTATCTGTTGTCCATGTTGTCCCGGTATGGATGTCTAAGTTGAGAATAATCAAAAGCGAGAAATCCGAAATGCGAGCATTCTCCTTGGACCTTTGTACAGGCGGCATGGAGGTACCCCTTTGTGACACTTGGTTGAAACATGGCATGCGAAGACCCGGTAGTCCAAGTTAAGTAGGACGAGGTGCGGGCACTATTAGTATACTATGCGTGAGGCTTGCAACTTGTAAGATATAATTTTCATAACTCATATGCTTTATTACTACCGTTGACAAAATTGTTTCATGTTTTCAAAATAAAAGCTCTAGCACAAATACAGCAATCGATGCTTTCCTCTTTGAAGGACCATTCTTTTACTTTTATTGTTGAGTCAGTTTACCTATCTCCTTCCACCTTAAGAAGCAAACACTTGTGTGAACTGTGCATTGATTCCTACATACTTGCATATTGCACTTGTTATATTACTTTATGTTGACAATATCCATGAGATATACATGTTACAAGTTGAAAGCAACCGCTGAAACTTAATCTTCTTATGTGTTGCTTCAACACCTTTACTTTGATTTATTGCTTTACGAGTTAACTCTTATGCAAGACTTATTGATGCTTGTCTTGAAGTACTATTCATGAAAAGTCTTTGCTATATGATTCAGTTGTTTACTCATGTCATTACCATTGCTTTGATCGCTGCATTCATTACATATGTTTACAAATAGTATGATCAAGGTTATGATGGCATGTCACTTAAGAAATTATCTTTGTTATCGTTTTACCTGCTCGGGACAGAACTAAGCTTGGGGATGCTGATACGTCTCCAACGTATCGATAATTTCTTATGTTCCATGCTACTTTATTGATGATACCTACATGTTTTATGCACATTATATGTCATATTTATGCATTTTCTGAACTAACCTATTAACAAGATGCCGAAGAGCCAGTTGCTGTTTTCTGCTGTTTTTGGTTTCAGAAATCCTAGTAAAGAAATATTCTCGTAATTGGACGAAACTTTCGCCCAGGGTCCTATTTTTGCACGAAGCTTCCAGAAGACCGAAGACCTAACAGTGGGGCCACGAGGTGGCCGAGGCTAGGCCCGCGCCCAGGCCGCCGCGCCGACCTGCCCTGGGCCCTCGTGTGGCCCCTCGCGTTGACCTTCCGCCTACTTAAAGCCCGTCGCGAAACCCCCAGTACCGAGAGCCACGATACGGAAACCCACAGAGACGCGCCGCCGCGAATCCCATCTCGGGGATTCTGGAGATCGCCTCCGGCACCGCCGGAGAGGGGATTCATCTCCGGAGGACTCTTCATCGCCATGATCGCCTCCGGAGTGATGAGTGAGTAGTTCACCCCTGGACCATGGGTCCATAGCAGTAGCTAGATGGTCGTCTTCTCCTTGTTGTGCTTCATTGTTAGATCTTGTGAGCTGCCTAACATGATCAAGATCATCTATATGTAATTCTATATGTTGTGTTTGTCGGGATCCGATGGATAGAGAGTACTATGATTATGGTGATTATCAATCTATTGTTCATGTGTTGTTTATGATCTTGCATGCTCTCCGTTATTAGTAGAGGCTCTGGCCAAGTTTTTACTCTTAACTCCAAGAGGGAGTAATTATGCTCGATAGTGGGTTCATGCCTTCATTGATACCTGGGACAGTGACAGAAAGTTCTAAGGTTGTGATGTGCTGTTGCCACTAGGGATAAAACATTGATGCTATGTCTAAGGATGTAGTTATTGATTACATTACGCACAATACTTAATGCAATTGTCTGTTGCTTTGCAACTTAATACTGGAGGGGGTTCGGATGATAACCTGAAGGTGGACTTTTTAGGCATAGATGCAGTTGGATGGCGGTCTATGTACTTTGTCGTAATGCCCAATTAAATCTCACTATATTTACCATGTCATGTATATGCATTATTATGCCTTTCTCTATTTGTCAATTGCCCGACTGTAATTTGTTCACCCAACATGCTTTTATCTTATGGGAGAGACACCTCTAGTGAACTGTGGACCCCGGTCCTATTCTTTCCATAGCATACAATCTACTTGTTTTACTGTTTTCTTTGCAAACATCTTCCACTCGATACGTTTAATCCTTTGTTACAGCAAGCCGGTGAGATTGACAACCTCACTGCTTCGTTGGGGCAAAGTACTTTGGTTGTGTTGTGCAGGTTCCTAGTTGGCGCCGGAATCCCTGGTGTTGCGCCGCATCACATTTCGCGACCATCAACCTTCAACGTGCTTCTTGGCTCCTCCTGGTTCGATTAAACCTTGGTTTCTTTCTGAGGGAAAACTTGCTACGTGCGCATCATACCTTCCTCTTGGGGTTCCCAACGAACGTGTGAGTTACACGCCATCAACCACTCAATTTGGATCCTCTCGCAAGACCAGTAAAGCAACCTTTGCGGCGTTTTTCGGAGCCTAGCCGCAAAGCCATGTTATCTGAAATAGATCGACTCAAAGATGCTGGTTTCATCAGGGAAATATCTACCGAAGCCACATGGGTAGCTAACCCAGTGATGGTGCCGAAAAAACACACAATAGTCCTTCGCATGTGCGTCGACTTCACGTGTCTCAACAAACATTGTCCCAAGGATCACTTTCCCCTCCCAAGGATCGATCAAATCATCGACTCCACGGCAGGATGCGAACGTCTTTCCTTCCTGGACGCATATTCTGGTTATAACCAGATAAGATTAAAAGAAGAAGATGAAGCCAAGACAGCGTTCATCACACCTTATGGCGTGTTTTGCTACAAAACAATGCCCTTTGGTCTGAAAAACGCGGGAGCAACATATCAGCGGATGATGCAGAAGTGCCTAGCAACACAGATTGGAAAAAATGTACAAGTCTACATTGACGATGTCGTAATAACATCAAAGAAAGGGTCGACTCTGATCGAAGACTTGAAGGAAACCTTCGACAACCTCGACAAGTTCTGCCTCAAGCTAAACCCGACAAAGTGCTCTTTTGGAGTTCCTGCAGGAGAACTTCTCGGGTTCTTAGTATCAGCAAGGGGGATTGAAGCTAATCCCGAAAAAATACAGGCCATCGTTACTATGAGAAAGCCAACAAAGCTGAAAGAGATACAACAGTTAACGGGGCGAGTCGCAGCTTTAAGCAGATTCGTCGCCAGGCTAGGAGAAAAGGCGTTGCCGTTCTATGCATTGATCAAACAGGGGGAAAAATTTCAATGGAACGAGGAAGCAGATAGAGCCTTCGAGAACCTCAAGCGAGCAATTTCGACACCACCAATATTAGTGGCACCGAAAGAGAAAGAACCTCTCCTCTTGTACATTGCAGCCACACCTCAGGTGGTCAGCACGGCCCTAGTAGTCGAGAGAGAAGAAGAAGGCAAGCTTCATGGAGTTCAGAGGCCAGTATATTTCATCAGCGAAGTACTGTCGCCCTCAAAACAGCGGTACCCGCAATATCAGAAACTGGCATATGGAGTATTCACGACAGCAAGAAAATTG
Source organism: Lolium multiflorum (assembly GCA_030979885.1). Classification (NCBI taxonomy): domain Eukaryota; kingdom Viridiplantae; phylum Streptophyta; class Magnoliopsida; order Poales; family Poaceae; genus Lolium; species Lolium multiflorum. Next base: position 220,275,015 of record CM061749.1, on the reverse strand, counting down.
CGACACTATTTTTCGGCGCACCCGATAATAGTGGTCAACGAGGCTCCCTTATCAAATATACTGAACAACCCAGAAGCTACGGGTCGTGTCTCCCTTTGGGGAATAGAACTTTCTCCTCGGGACATCACGTATGAAAAAAGAAAAGCAATAAAATCGCAGGTCTTACCAGATTTCATTGCAGAGTGGATGGAGCTACAAAACACGGGACCCCCAGATTTATCGAGAACTTGGACCATGAACTTCGACGGGTCCAAAAGACTGGAAGGTGCTGGAGCAGGCGTGATATTGGTATCACCTGAAGGCGACAAGTTGAAGTACGTTTTGCGGATGACGTTCCCAAACGCGTCTAATAATGAAGCAGAATATGAAGCTCTCATACACGGGATGAAGATGGCGAAAGCTTGTGGTGCAACCCGACTGAAAATTTTCGGCGACTCACAATTGGTGGCACAACAAGTCATGAACCAATGCGATGCAGTCAACGAAAGTATGATAGCATACAAAGAGGTGTACAATGAGCTGGAGAAGTTATTCGATGGTTGTGAGGTAAACCACATCAGCAGGATGAGCAACGATGAAGCCGACGTTCTCGCAAACATCGGGTCACAGTGTCTCGCGATTCCTCCAGGCGTGTTTTGGGAAGAGATAAGCGAGAGATCAACAAAGCCAGCAAAAACAAAGAAGGAGAAGAAAGAGAAACCCTCGAGTATCACCAAAGACACAGCAGAAGAAGAAGAAGAACAAGAGCTAGTCATGATGGTGCAAGTTCCATGGATGCAGGCTTACATATCATATATCCTAAGGAAAACGATACCCGACGATCCAGTCGAAGCAAGGCGAATAATCAGGAGATCAAAAGCTTTCACTGTGGTAAAAGGGGAGCTGTACAAACGAAGTATCTCGGGCGTGCTACAGAGATGCGTTACACCCGAAGAAGGAAGAATTATCCTGAAAGACGTGCACGAAGGAATATGCGGGCACCACGCGAGCAGCCGGGCTATCGCGGCTAAGGCTTTCAGAGCAGGATTCTATTGGTTAACGGCAATCGAGGACGCAAAGGAAATAGTGAGAACTTGCGACGCGTGCCAAAGATTCGCCGCCAGACCTCACTCTCCTGCAGCAGAACTTATGCCAATCCCATTATCTTGGCCTTTTGCTCAATGGGGTCTCGACATGGTGGGAAAACTACACAAAGCTTCGCCAGGAGGTTATGAGTATATGCTGGTCGCTGTCGACAAATTTACAAAGTGGATAGAAGCAAAGCCGATAAATTCACCGGACGGCGCATCGGCGATTAAGTTCGTGAAAAGCATCGTCTTCAGATTTGGAGTCCCTCACAGCATCGTCACAGACAACGGCAGCAACTTCACGTCCAAGGAGTTCAAAGCATATTGTGCAGAAGTGGGCATTAAGTTAAGTTTTGCGTCTGTCGCACATCCACAGACCAATGGACAAGTCGAGAAAGCCAATGGCATTATCTGCAATGGCATCAAGAAACGCCTGCTAGGACCACTGGAAAAAGCTCGGCATACTTGGCCGGAGGAGCTGCCAAGTGTATTGTGGAGTATCCGAACAACACCAAATACGGCGACACAGGAAACACCGTTTTTTCTGGTCCATGGAGCCGAAGCAGTCCTGCCGATAGAAATCGAGCATGATTCCCCGAGAGTTACAGAATATAATGAAGAAATCTCGAGAAAAGCCTTGGAGGACGACGTCGATGCACTTGACGAAGCTCGAGATGAAGTTCTGTCGCGAGTCGCTAAATATCAACAGGACCTGAAGAATTACCACAGTCGAAGATTGCGGCCAAGATCTTTCCAAGTCGGTGATTTAGTTTTGCGACTCAATCAAAAAAGTCACGAAAAACTCGAGTCACCATGGCTTGGACCCTACATCGTCACAGAAGTCATCGAAGGAGGAGCATATAGAATCAAGGACAAGAAGACGGGGAACGTTGAGCCAAATCCTTGGAACGTGGCGCAGCTCAGGCGTTTCTACGCCTAGATAGCAAAATATAGTCTCCTCTGTAAACATACAATGTACTGAAACGCCCGCGAGTTTTCAGACGCACTCTTTTCCTTTTTCGGGGCACCGAGTGGGGCCGGGAAAGGTTTTTAATGAGGCGGGCTCGCGGTGCTGCAATATAATAAAAATAGTAAAGATATACTTCTTATTCGTCGACATACTCGGGGGCTCTGCACCCTCAAATATCAAAACAGACAAACTCGATTTATTGAAAATATTTCGCCTTGGTACAATAATACCTCGCCAAATATATAAATCGGAAGTTGGTCATAATTAAATATAGTGCACACGTCAAAAAATCTCATCACGTTGGTCCAGAAAACTCGACAAACAAAAATATAGAACTTCGACACCAAGATCCTGCAGTCCATCAAGGTGTTTTATTACAGCACAAGAAGAAATCTTGAGAAGAGAAAAATAGTACAAACTCTAGCCAAAAGGCTCGGGGGCTCCAACAATATAGAGCATTCTGTGATATACAACAAATGTTTTCGACAAAGTTTTACAAATCAGTCAGAACCCAAAATAGTATCTATTGACAAGCCTCTGGTTGTTTTATGCTCGGCATAAGATCCCTTGACGAAGAATTCTGAATCCATCCGAAGAAGCTCGTCTATCATCGACTCGGCCACAGGAGTCACCATCTCATTGATTGCATCAATATTATTCTTCCGCCGCGTTTTCTTCGCCATGCAATCAACGACAATCGTCGACAGGTCTAACTTTGGATGGCAAATATTTATCATAATCATGGCAAATCTTGCTCCAGCAGTCAGTTGGGCTCGTACGAAATTATGAATACGAGGAGCATCTCTGAAGGTCTCTAGCAATTCAGGAAGAGTCGCAGGAACCTCATTCCGAGGAAACAAAGTCTTGAAAACAAGGGTCAACGTTGTCGTGCAAAAATTTAGAAATTCGCGTACTTGGCAAGCACGATCTTGGAACCTGACAATCTGCTGGGTTCGTTCAGGAGTGGCCCAAAATAAAGAGCCATGGTTCAGAGAAAGGTTGACAAGAAGATTTGTTCTCTCATTTACTCTTAGATCTTCGGCAGCAGCATCAAGAACTGAGCCTATTGGACAACAAGGCAAGAAACTTGGAAGAAGGCACAGCAAAATAAAGAGAAGGCATCAGAAAGTTTGAGATACATACCTAACATATCCGTGCTAGCTTCCAACATCAGCTCGAGCATGCTATTTTCTCGGGCACTAGCTCCTTTTGCTTCCAATATAGCAGCATCCTTGGCAGCCATAGCCTCTTCGGCTTGTCGACGAGCAAGTTGTTCTTGTTCAGATGCTTTCCGAGATTGTTCCATCATTGCCAGAGTTTGTTTCTTCGTGGACTGAAGTTGTTGTCGAAGTTCCTGTAAATCTTCCGACAAAGGTGTGCTTGAAGAACCTTCAAGGAAATTGTCATCGGCTTTTACTTTCTTCGACAAGGAAGACGCGGGAGCAGCATCGGGAGAGCAAGGATTGGTTGAATAATTATCAAATATCAACTGGAAAAGAAAATCCCCGGATCAATGATAGCACCAAGAGGAATTTCATTGCTTCTAGAAAATTTACATGGTCATTACAAAAGAAGTTCTCCTAAGGGACTGGCAGGGTAATTGTCGCCAAGGCTAGAATGGCGACAACAGCAAAAGAAATAAAGAAAGCAAAAAATAGACAAGACAAAGGCATTCAATTAGACCTCCGGCCTTGACGAGCTAGGAGTCGAAGATGGCTTGATCCCGAGATAGGCCAGGATTTTCTTCGTGTTCAGCTTTGCCGCCTTGATCAATGATCGCCACTTTGTTTGCTCTATCTGCTCCGTGTCGCCAACTTTGGCCCAGTCAATAGTCTGTTGACTGTCAGCAACTAGGGCAACGGTGCTTTCCACGGCAACCTTCATGTTCTCATGGCGCATCTTCAGCCCAAGATCTTCGGGAGGATTAAAGCACTTGGCAAGACCAAGGAAAGTCGCGGGCTCCTCTTTCTTCGGGAAGAAGTAGGGGAAAAGCTTCGACAACCCCGCCTTGGCTTCATCCATGCCTTCACGCGCTTCCGTCCCATGAAACTCAAGGAATGAAACGGCGTCAAGAAGAGAATCGTTGTCGGGATTCTCAAGTTCAAATTCTTGAGAGGTCCTATCTGACAAAATAAAAATAGAAAATTTGGTCAACAAACAAGTGCAAAAAAGAAAAATCCAAAGGATATGAAATGGTGCAAATACTTACCGACAAAGCGACGACTTTGTGTCTTTATGCGTTTGGTGATCGCCGCTTCGCGAGCAGATTGCGCAGTTATGTGATCGCTTAGCGAAGTCTCGGCATCATGCAGACGTTTCCGAAGATCTTCGACACCAGCAGCATCAGCCTTAGCTTTGTCAGCTTCTTGCCTAGCTTCAACAGCATCCGACTCGGCCTTCTTACGAGCCTCTTCACATTGCTCTAACTTTTGAGCAAGCGTGTCAGCACGTTCGTTGGCTTCTGCCAGTTTCTCTGAAAAAGGAAGACAAGATTAGTTATAAACGTCGACAGTCATGCAGAAAGGAAGCAAAAAATAGCGAGCATTACCTTCAGTCTTGCTGGCGTAATCACGGTACCCAACGAATTGGGCACCGATGCGAAGAAGCTCTTTGATCATAGGCTGTCAAGAAGAGACAAAGAAAGAAAATGTCGGTATGGGAAAAATGACGACACATAGGAGCAAACGGAGAAAATATAAACAGCGACAAGAGCGTTAACAACTTACATCATCCAAGAGAGGGTTAGAAGAGCTACTCGATTGAAGAGTAAGCTCCGGATTTGTTTCAACCCTTGCCCTTTTTGGTGAAGGGACAAGGGGGCTTGACGGAGGAGTAGCAGCGCCGACATTCTGTCGAGGAGGCGACGTTTCTTCTCCTTCAACTGGCGTCTCCGAGGCGACTAATGTATGTGACGTACTCGTTCGAGCAGCCACATCAGCAGTTGGTACTTCTTCTTCATCATCACTACGAGCAAGTGTCGACAATATAAAAAGCAAGATAGACAAGAATCTTCGAGTACAAATAAACAAGAGAAAGGGTACTTACGAACTGATGAGAGCCTCGAGGTATGGATCATAGCCTGCCTTCTGGTGAGAAGGGACAGCTTCTTCGACCTTGGAGGTGCCGGAATCTTCGGCATCATCTCTTTTCCTTTTGTTCCTTGGAGAAACAGCAGGAGGAGGAGATTGTGCCGACGCAGTGGCTTCAGAGACATCCTCTTTTTCGTCGGATCCCGCAGATTTTCGAGATTCTGCGGGTTCATTTGCAAAAGAGGGGGCATCTGGGTTATCATCGGAGATAACGGCCCTTTCTTCGACATCCCCACCTTCAGGAAGAGGAGGAAGTGAAACAAGATTTGGGTGGTCCTGTATAAAAAGAGGGAAGGATGTCAGAAATGAATAACAACACAAAAAGCAAGGCAATAGACAAATTACGCGACAATGTTTACCTTGGGAAGCGCATGGGCGGCGCTGTATGGTTTTACGCGATAAGTGGAAGGGATGGAGTCTTTCTTCTTGAGAGATGAAATCCTTCGAATAAGCCTATCCAAATCCTTGACTTCCAGATTCGTCGACAGGCGATCTGTGTCTTCATCGCCAGCATAATTCCAGAAAGGGTTTTTGCGAGCCTGAAGAGGCTGCACCCTAGTCCTAAGGAAGTACGCCGTAATTTGGATGCCTGATAATTCTTTTCCACGAGTATTTTGCAACTCATGGATGCGAGTCATCAGGGCCTCTGTCGAAGTTCTTTCTTCCTCGGTAGCTTCTGCGTCCCAAGAACGGCGGCGAAGGATTTTCTCGGCACCGTCAAAAGGAGGAATGTTGTCTTCGGCGCATCCATGGTTTTCTTCACGAATGTACAACCACTTCTTGCGCCACCCTTGAACGGAGTCAGGGAGTTTGACGTCGAAGTAGTTGACAGAGGAGCGAACAGAAATAACAACGCCGCCTATATTATAGGCGACATTGGCAGAGCCATTACGGCGACAAAAGAAAATGCGCTTCCATAATGCCCAGTTAGGCTGGACACCAAGGAAGGCTTCGCAGAGGGTGATAAAGATAGAAATGTGAAGGATAGAGTTGGGCGTGAGGTGGTGAAGTTGGAGACCATAAACATAAAGTAATCCCCGAAGAAAAGGGTGAATGGGGGCGGAAAGACCGCGGATGAGATGATCAACAAAACTTACCCGATACCCCATTGGAGGGGTTGGGTAGCTTTCTTCACTGGGGAAGCAAACCGCTTTGGGTTTCTTGGTAATCCCCAGCTTCTTCAAGAGATTGAGGTCCTGGTTCGTGATCTTGGACCTCTCCCACTCCGCGGCTCCTAGATCCGCGGCAGCCATCGATGAATCAGGTGTGCTGTGCCTGGTCAATCGACGCGGTGGCATCAACAATGGCGGAGAGGTGTAGCTACGAAGAGAAGAGCTTTGGGAGATGAGGAGCGCAGGAGGAAATTTTGCAGAGGAAAGCAGGGGAACGGCGCGAGCGGAAGTGTTCGAGGAAGAAGAAGGGGACCTTATATACAGGTGCGGTGAAGCGACGGAACCGTTGGATGAAAAAAGAATGCAGCAGATGATCGCCACGTGGATACAAGGGTACAATGGTATTTTAACATTGACGAGGTTACAGAACGTGTGCCAGAAAAAGGGGAGAACATGTGTCCCCCACTTGCACGACGTGTCCGTCAGATCAGGAATTGGGACCCACAAGGCAGCGAAACAAGCGGTAATGGTCAGTTTCCAAAATAGAAATCGTGGCTATCATCAGCAATGACGTCGTCAAGATAAAAGAAAAATTCGACTATGAGGTTTCAAAAGTTTATCGACAACGCAAGATTATCTCGGGAGCCTTTGATCAAATACAAGTTTTTGCCCAAACGCTCGGGGGCTACTTTGGAAAAATAGAAAATTTCGAGTATGACAAGATAGAAATGGCGAGAGCCTATGACCAAATGCAAGCATTTGTTCATAGCCTCGGGGGCTACTCCCATCGGGAGCGCTGGTCGCGCACCCGATAAATATAAAACTGTCGAGAAAGATTATAAATATAGCGGCAACGGATACTAATCTGTGGAGCCTACACCCAAGCACAAGTCCTTGGATGTAGCCTCGGGGGCTACTCCCATCGGGAACGCTGTTCGCGTGCCCGATGAATTTTTATCAAAATAAAGAAACAGAAGTGAGTATATTTCGAGTTACACAGATAACTCTACATATACTCCCATCGGGAAGACAAAATAAGTCATCAAATATGACTCGATAAAATGTGCTATTCCAAAGGCGAAAAGCACTCGACAATATATTCTCAGAACGCCAAAGTTGCGATCAATTTCTGAATGCCGCAAATTTGCGAAGGTAAGACCCCAGATCCGTTCTGCTGGGCGTGGCATCGCCAAAGACTGCGCTCTGCTACTTTTATCCGTATCAACAGATACGAAGAAAAATACTAACGGACGCGTTAGGTACTCGATAAATTTGACTGGGACTCGACAGAATGGTAAGACCTTAAGCGGCACCTGTCGAAGTTTGCACCAGTATCCCGAGATCATGTCCAGGGACGTGATCTTGAAGTAGGTTTTTGCGGATTGCCACTAGAGCAGTTAACTAGTACCTGATCCGTCAGATGAACTAGCCCCAACTACCATTATCCCTGTACAATATAGAATTTTATGTGAAGAAGTATAAATAAAAGCTCTCGAATAAAAATAAACAGTCGAGATTTTCCCTGACTCTACGATTCAAGCAAAATCTCGGGGGCTACTGACATAGGCATCCCAAATGGGCCTGCCGAAGATAGTACCCGGGGTTTACTGAAGGCCCACTACCCGAAGAATAAGAAGATTCGGGAGCCCAAGATATATTAAGGAAAGTTAGAGTTGTAATAGGAAGTGTTATTTGTAATCTGGCGGGATGAGTTAGAAGCCGTCCCGCGAACTTGTAAAAACGAAACCCTCGGCTCCACCTCCTATATAAGGGGGAGTCGAGGGACAAAGGAAGGATCGAATCTACCGTCAACATAACCCTAGTTTTCACAATCGTCGAGTACTTTTCGCCTGAACCTTCGAGATCTACTTGCCCTCTACTTCTAGCAAAACCCTAGTCTACAATCTGTAGGCATTGACAAGTTAATCCTTTGTCAATATCCCCTTGACCCCGAACATAAAACTTTTTTGGGCCCTTTTTTGGCTTTTTTTTGGCCAAATATACTCCCTCCGGTTCATATTAATTGACTCTAATATGGATGTATCTAGACACATTTTAGTTCTAGATACATCCATATTGAAGTCAATTAATATGGATCGGAGGGAGTATTATATTCTTGGGATTTCTATTTTCGTGCCCTCGGGTCGTTAGTTGTACTCAGTTTTCCCCAGCCCCTTAGTTTTTCCTCAGTTTTCCCCAAGCCTATGTCTGAAACCCACAGAAGGAGCTCGGACGGAAGGAATCCGTTATTTGACGTTCCGTGCTGGCGAGTTGGGCGCGTCGTTTGTGGGGCCGCGTCGTGTGGGGCCGCGTCGCGTGGGGCCGGTGTGGGGGTAGGGACAGGACGAGAAGCGTTTGGTTGCACGTGAGCAGGAGCTGGGTTTTGTCTCTCTCGGCCCAAATTGGCATTTTTAAGAGCACCTTTTCCCCTCTTTCTCTCTCTGTCTTTTTCACCAAATTAGTATCAAATCTAGAGAAGCTTCTATTTCTGTCTTTCTTCAATATGGCAGCAAATCTAGTAGCAAATCTCTGGGGTTATTTATGCCTTTTGGCCCTCGTTTTTTGCCCAATATGGCAGCAAATCTAGTAGCAAATCTAGAAGCTAGTATATGATAAATTGACAACTGCATAATCAGAAAACTAAGTATAATACATAGGGAAACTGCATACAGCAGCCAAAAGCAGCCAATAACGTTGTAATATACAAGACGCACGCAATGTATGGACAACAAGAAGATTAGGATGAATGAATTTGTTCTTCATTCCTCCTCATATATTTCGTCGTCGCTCCAATCGTGCATTACCCGAAGGAAATATTCATTGAACTCCCTCCGTCTGCAGTGTGCGGCCAATACATCCTCCAAACGGTATGGCTTGTGTTCATTTCTCATACCGTAGTTTCCTATTCTATCCACACGTACTGCCCACTCATCCCAGGCCTTTGTATCATGAGAGTACTCTCTGATATAACCCAAATCCGTGTAGTAGATGCAGCCAGGTCGAAGTGTCGGGTACACTCTGGTGTCGACGGAGATACACCGGATATAATTCACGAAGAAGGCATTACTGCCAATGTTACTGACCGGATGGAGAGAGCGGCTCTGAGTGTCCACACGGTACACCAATGGTCTGCCCGCCAAAGCCACGCTGACCAACAACACAAGCAGCAGATCACCATCCGACTTCACAAGGTAGAACTTCTGATGTCCAAGTTCTGGAAATGAAATTAGTGTCTCCATCTTGACAGTGCTCGCGCGCTGCTGCAACTGTACATTGGTGCACACTATTCTTCCGTTCTCAAAATTGTCCACAGCTAGTGCATACAGTTCACCATTGAACGGGGTAATGCAACGCAGACAATGGTTCTTGATCTTAAATCTTTTTTCCCAATCTTCATCTATATCCTTAGTTGGAGTGCTCTCATCGACCCAACCAATTTCCGACGGGTAATGTGCGGTAACGAAGACCATAGTCGGGGATTTGATCACAGCGACTGATTTCAGGAAAACAGATGGCATCTGCGCCTCAAACATAGTGTTCGATTTCTTTGTGAGTGGGTTCAGAAGCCGTATCTTGTGCGGCGGGTTCTTCTGGGCAAGCACGATGACGCCACGGCAAAATCCGACGAAGTAGTATCTGGGCAAGCACGATAACATTCAGCACTAAGATGTTTAAGATTGAAAATAAAGAGGTAGATATGGAGGAAGTTGAACCTTGTATGAACTTCCGATAGATCTATGGTGACGTAGCGTGATGTGCCGAGTTGGAGGAAGGTGAACTCAGCGACGTGTGGAAGGGCGTGGTCTAGCATGATCCATTCGTCCAGGTGCACGTCGGGCTCAGGCAAACCTGAGCGCCAATTTCTACAGACTTGCCTCATGGCAGAGTAGGTGTCGGCGTACTCCTCGTTCGCCAGCAAGCATTCGCCGATCTTGTGAAGTGGTCCATCAGCCGAGAGAGAGGCCCAGTTCACGGAGGAGCCGCGCTTGGATGCGCCGCCCTCGGAGGCGACGCGCTCGGCGGCGACTGGCTCGGCGGCGACGGGCTCGGCGGCGACTGGCTCGGCGGCGACGGGCTCGGCGGCGACTGGCTCGGCGGCGACGGGCTCGGCGGCGACTGGCTCGGCGGCGACGGGCGCGGAGGCGACGGGCTCGGAGGCGACGGCCGCCGGCGCATTCTTCTTCTCCATCGCCGGCAGGGTAGCGTGCGTACGGCGGTTGGGGTTTTTTCGATTTGGAGAAGTTGATGGGACGTGAGAGGGGTGGTTTCGTGCGTGAGCGAGAATGAGACGACTGTGTGCAGAGGGAGGGAGGGAGGGGCTTACGCGTCCTAAATGCGACCCGCGTCCTACGCGTCCACTATTTGCACGTCTGCACCGCGACACGCGTCAACAATGGCACGTCTTCCACTTCTGCACCGCAACACACGTCCTCGAGTCTAACCCTGGAAATTTAGATATACTCAGGTATACCCTCGAGTCATATACTAGCATTTTTTGTGTGCTCAGTTTTCTCCTTGAGTGCTAATACTGGCTAGTGCAATATACTCAGTTTTACCCTCAAGTGGCTGGTCAACAGAGAGTCAACAAATGGGATTAACTAGTTAAATGAGTTATTTAATGTGCAAAAAATCCGAAAAAGAGTGGCACTTACTCATGGAGTCTTTACCACAAATTGCCACTTCTCAAATCATAGATAAATCATAGATAAATCAAGTTTCACCACAAATTGCCACTTCTCAAATCACCTAGTAGCTATGAAGGTGCATGGTTTTCCATAATAAGCCCTACCCAAAACAGCTTTCCCCAAAACATACTTTGTCTGAATGAGGCCATAATTTTCACACTCGTGTAGATTTGTATTGCAAATAGTTTGAGGTAGGCCAAGATGGGTTTCATTGTACAAAACACGCATTTTCCAATTTTTAAATCTCATATTTCAATCCCTTAGTCTGTTTACTACTCACTTGCCCTTGGTTTCTTGATACTACTCAGTTTTGCCCTCTCCCTTCACACACTCTCACAGACGCCGAACATTGCCCTGATTGGTCTAGCCCATGTCACGCGGATCGTGCCCGACGACCGTTGATCGTATGATCTAACGGGCAGGATAATCCCTATCTCTCTCTCTGGTCGGGGCCACCACCCTCTCTCTCTCTGTCGTCGGTTAGCTTCCACCCTCTATGTATGCGAAAGGGCGGTTACCCAGTACGCTAAAGTTTGGTTTTCTGCATTATTTTTCACGAGCTAAATTATAAACTCTTTTTAGGCATTACTTTTCACGCAAAAAACGATAAACCATCGCCGATTTGTTGTAGCCATTACTTTCCACGCAAAAAACGATAAACCATCACCGATTTGTTGTAGCCATTACTTTCCACGCAAAAAAATTATAAACCATCACCGATTTGTTGTAGCCAATACTTTTCACGCAAAAAAATGATAAACCATCACCGATTTGTTGTAGCCATTACTTTTCACGCAAAAATGATACACCATCACCCATTTCTTGTAGCCATTACTTTCCACGCAAAAAATGATAAACCATCACCGATTTTGTTGTAGCCATTACTTTTCACGCAAAAAAATGATACACCATCACCCATTTCTTGTACCCATTACTTTCAACGCAAAAAACGATAAACCATCACCGATTTTGTTGTAGCCATTACTTTTCACGCAAAAATATGATACACCATCACCCATTTCTTGTACCCATTACTTTCCACGCAAAAAACGATAAACCATCACCGATTTTGTTGTAGCCATTACTTTTCACGCAAAAAATGATACACCATCACCCATTTCTTGTACCCATTACTTTTCACGCAAAAAACGATAAACCATCACCGATTTCTTGTAGCCATTACTTTTCTTTTAGGCATTACTTTTCACGGTAAAATGATAAACTATATCACGAAGTTCCATTTCCGTCAACATAGTCCGCATTACTTTTTTGTTGAGATATATACCCCCACAACGGTCGTCTCCTCCTTAATTTATTGTGTATAAACCCCCACAACGGTCATCTCCTCCTTATTTTATTGTGTAAACCCCTACAACGGTCATCTCTCCCTTATAAACACCCACACGGCCATCCCTTGTGTCAATAGGTTCTGCCTCTCTCTTCTTCGTTCACATACACTTTATCCATTGCCATGGCTTCCACGTCTCGGACGCGGACCGGAAGGGGAAGGGGAAGGGGAAGGGGAAGGGGAAGTGGATCATCATCATTGCCACCACCACCGTCAACACTGCCATTGATCATAGAGGAGTTCTTCATCGTCGTCTATGAAGACCCTTTGGTCAAGAAGGTACGTACGCGTTCCCACATATATGATGCATGTGATTAATTATGGGCATGTTCTAAAAAACCTTTAATTTCAAGGGTTCCCTAATTTCAAACGATCGGCGCTCGATCTCTTTGCAGGAACTCCCAAAAAAATTTGCGGACTATCTTGACGGCAAGGAGCCAGCTAAGGTGTATCTGCGAGCAGCTGACTGCGGTCCTCGTCTCTGGACCGTGGAGGTCCTATTTGACGGACAAGGCCGGATGTACCTCGACAAGGGCTGGGAGAAATTCGCCATCGCGCACGGTGTGGATTTCGGCTGGTTCGTACACTTCAAATATGAAGGCGATGATGTGCTCACAGTGAAGGTGTTCGACGGAACAATGTGCAGGAGGTACTACTACTCAGACGACGAAGATACTGACGATGAAAGCGACGACGACGTGAAGCCATGCATCCATCCCCTTTAGATAATTAAGGGGATTATGACCAAGAATATATATGTAGCTTCATATGCATCGATTTAGAGATCTAGCTATTTTCTATATATTATGCATGTAAAAAATAATATCGCATTTCCACTATTATTCGAGCACCACATCCTCCAAACGATGCCGATGCCGATATCGGCATGGTCAGAACGGCTATGCTCGCCACCACTGCTAGGTCAACGTCGGGATGCACAATGTTTAGCATAAGAGTCACTTTAGATTAAGCTGCGAAAATAGTCACGTGCCATGGGCTGAGGCGGCCCCTACAGAGCGGCTCTATATTATATTCTCTAAATAAAATAGACGACCACAACGGTCATTGGCTGCGGAGGCCCCACAGAGCGGCAATATATAATTTTCTATAAATAAATAGACGACCCACTGGTCATTGGCTGCGGCAGCCCCATAGAGCGGCCCCATTTGTCATTGGCAGCACCGCGTATACAATCAGGAAATAAAACGGCCCACGCGTCAGCGGTAGATGGATCCACCGTCGATCCAGCACGAGACGGTCAGCGAGGAACTGACCTCACGGTAACGGTAAGGCCTCTGACCTGACGGCAACCCGCGTCTTCGAGGGGTTTCAAACTAGAGGGAGGAGAAAACTGAGGAAAAACTAACGAGCTGGGGAAAACTGAGTACAACTAACGAAGCAGGGGCACGAAATAGAAATCCCTATATTCTTTTGGCTTCCAAAATCCAAAAGCCAAAAAGCCACAGCAAAAGGGCCCTCAGCTTCAGACTTGGGATTTCGTAGGCTAGGGTTCCACAGTTTTCCACCAACCAGTAATAATTTCAACTCTGCCCCAAAATTCCCGCCGAAATCCCCCCGCTTCCAAAATTCAAAGCGATGTGAAATAAGTACAGTGTCGATCTTATCCCCCCGGACCGCTCAATTCAGACCTATCACCGGCGGCGCCGAACCCCGCATCTCTCTCTCACGCTTCCACCCTGCATGACCCACCGGATCATCTCACACGCCGGCGCCGGCCCACTGTCCCACTCCCACACCAGCACTACTGCCTTCTCATCGGCCACCGTAGTGACCGACGACGTTCCGCCGTCTCCCTTGCTTTTTAGCAAGCCGGAGTAGCTTCCACCTCCCCCACCCCCACCGACGACCACTGTACCATACGAGCTCCTCCGTAGCCGACTTCCACCGCCGCCTTGTCAGCGACAGTCACCATCGCCGGGTTCTCGTATCTTAATCCCCGACTCCTTCCGTCCACCGGACTGGAGAGATGGGTACAGAAAGCGCCTCCATGATGTTCCACGGCTGGAAACCAAAGCGTACACGCGCCCACTTCCAAGAAGGTTGATATGGCCGCATTCGTTATGCATGTGATTTCGAAAAGTATTTTTTTGCTTACTTGCACCGCCATCTCATTAGCATTTTTTTGTAATGCATGCTAGATATTATTGCAATACAGAAGAATGAATTAAAAGAGAAACGGATACGGAATATATGTAGAAGATATGCAAGCCGTGTGGGCACAAACATGTGTAACGCTATTGCCTCTAGTGCAAACCTGAACAAAATCGGAGAAGAACCCTTTCCCCTCCCCAAAGATAAAGAACAATGTTATGATTCACAATTTGATCCTGCTGAGCCTCTTGGAGAGCTGACTCAGGAAGATGCCTTGCCTGACCATTCTCCTCAACCCCACCAGGTGATTTCTGTGTTTTTACTTTGAGATATCTGTTGCAACTTCCATGTGTTGTATACTTGTATCCTGAATCCCACCAAACATGTTCACATGCCACCTCTAGGTCTCCTTAATGCATCATATATATGTTTCAGCATGCACGTCATCCTTTACTGTTCTTCATTCTATTCCATTTGCATATCATCATATATGGGACTTCTGTAGACTGAAATATCGTTTATGTGTGCTAGGAATCTGCAGCTTCAAGTAAGAATTTCGCAGGAACCACCAATGAGAGGAAGACCATTCAACAGGCACCTGAATCGGTGATAGAACAGCTGCAACCAAAAAAGAAACCTGCTTCTGCTACTAGACAGTCTCAGCGATTCATGGCACCAGTTGAAGAAAATAACGAAAATTCTAAGAGTACTGAAATAAAAAACATGGTGAACACCCCAAGCGGTTGAATCAGCCACCTGTTACCAATCCAGTCAACCAGCGACAATCGGCAGCAGAACCAGTTTCCACAGCAACTTCTCAGCCACAATTGGCAGCAGAACCAGTTTCCACAGCAACTTCTCAGCCACAATTGGCAGCAGAACCAGTTTCCACAGCAACTTCTCAACAACAATTGGCAGCAGAACCAGTTTCCACGGCAACTTCTCAGCCACAATTGGGATCAGCAGTAGCTGTGGTAGGAAATACTGCCCAAGGACACACTGTACCAGTCCCAGCTGACACAACCACAACTGGCCAAACACTGCTAGCACAACATCAACAAACTATTGATGATCTCCCACTGACCCATATTAGTCCTGCCATAGATAAGGGTCAGCGCGTCGAGAAGCTCGTCACCCACAGGACCGTCAACCTCATATTCTTGATGAGTCCTCCCTACAAACAATCAGAGAGCCGTATAAAAAATAAAGAATGCAGGTGAAACGCGAGATAATCCGAGGAAAAGCAAGGATTCAAGAACTTACTAACAAAACGCCGAGCTTGCGATTCCAAGCGGGAAAGAATCTCTGCCTCTCGAGCTGATTGCTGAGTTATGTTATTACTCAAGGAAGTTTCAGCCTTATGAAGCCTCTTTCGAAGATCTTCAATGGTGGCAGCATCCTTTTCAGCTTTTTGGCGATTTTCTTCGCTCTGCTTCAACTTAACAGCAAGAGCGTCCGCACGTTTGTTGCTTTCCGCAAGATCTCCTGGAAAAATTGCGGCAGATAAATACTATGATAAAATCATGGTACACATGCAACAAAGGAACAGGACAATAATACCTTCGAGCTTCTTGGTGTAGTCACGATACCCGACAAATTGGGTACCAAGACGAATAAATTCCTTCATCAGAGGCTGAAGAAACGATCAAGGAGGAAAAAGAAGTCAATATAACCAATATAAATTCGACAACATTTAGTATGATCGAAGTATTGAAAGATTCAAGACTTACATCATCCAATGAAGGTGTCGAAGAACCACCAGGGAATTGGATAGAATCTCTCGATGGCTCAATTCTCGCTCCTTTTGATGGAGAGGCTCGGGGGCTCTCAACTAGCGGCGGTTGCACGATGTCTTGTTGGGGAGGAGAAGTTTCATCCCCATCATGTTGAGCTTCCGACACAATCAAAGTACGCGATGTACTCGTTCGTGCAGTAGCATCAACAGCTAGTTCTTCCTCGTCATCACTACAATAAAATGGCGACAGTATAAGAAGCAAGAGACAAGAAACATCAAAACAGGAAAAGTAAAGAGTAAGGAGTAACTCACGAGCTGACGAGGGCATCAGTGTATGGATTAAAAGCTGCCTTCTTAAGTGAAGGCTCAGCTTCTTCGGCTTTGGAAGTGCCGGAATCTTTTACGTCATCTCTCTTCCTCTTCGAAGCATGAGGAAGAGAATGTGTCGAGGCAGTGGCCTCTGACTCAGCAGAAGCCGCGGATTTGTGAGAACCCGCGATTTCAGTGGCAGGGCGAGTGGTGCTTTGGTTGTCATCATCGACAACGGCACGCTCCTCCACTTCTCCACCTTCAGGAAGAGGAGGAAGAGAAGCAAGAACGAGGTGGCCCTGAGAAAAGAAAAAGTGTCGAGAAAAAGGCGTTAACAAAATAGTAATCGACAAAATAACAAAGCCCGAGGAAACAATACAGCTATTAAAAGGAAATTACCTCGGGAAGGGGTTTGGCGCTACTATATGGCGCGACACGGCAAGAAGTGGGAATTAAATCCTTCTTGTTGAGCGATGAGATTTTGCGGATAAGTTTTTCAAAGTCCTTCAAGGGAAGATCCTTTGAGAGCCTGTCAGCATCTTCTTCACCAGCATATTTCCAGAAGGGGTTTTTGCGAGCCTGGAGAGGCTGCACTCTAGTCCTAAGGAAATAGGCGGTAATCTCAATACCCGAAAGTTCTTTGCCGCGGGTGTTCTGTAGCTCGTGAATGCGAGTCATCAGCGCCTCTGTCGCCAATTTCTCCGCTTCAGTAGCTTCAGCATCCCAAGAACGGCGGCGAAAGATTTTAGCTTCTCCGTCAAAAGGGGCGATGTTCTCTTCCGCCGGATTGGAGCTTTCTTCATGGATGTACAGCCACTTTTTCCGCCAGCCTTGGACGGAGTCGGGAAATTTGACATCGAAATAATCGACCTCCGAACGAACACATATAACAACGCCGCCAATATTGTAGGCGACGTTGTGGTGGCTATTGCGGCGAATACAAAAGATGCGTTTCCACAGGGCCCAATTGGGTTGGACCCCGAGAAAGCACTCACAGAGTGTGATAAAAATCGAAATGTGGAGGAGAGAATTGGGCGTCAGATGATGCAACTGAAGCCCATAGACAAAAAGGAGACCACGTAGAAATTCGTGGATTGGGGGAGAAAGTCCTCGGATGAGGTGGTCAACGAAACTGACCCGGTAGTTGATTGGAGGCTTTGGGTAGCTCTCCTCCTTGGGGAACTGGAGCGCGTTCTCCTTCTTGCTGAATCCCATCTTCTTCAGCATGTTGATGTCTTGGCCTGAGATCTTGGATCTCTCCCACTCGGCGCTTCCCAGATCTGTTGATGTCATCTTCGATTCTGGTGTGTTGTGTCTAGTCAAACGAGCGCGCGGCGGCATCAACGGACCTAGCAGAGAAGGGAGAAAAGTGCTCGAGCGCTAGAACTAATGGGAGCAAGGGAGCAGTTGCAGAGGAGAAGAGATGCGGCGTGAGCGAAAGTGCTCAAGGAGGAAGACGATGGCTTTATATAGCGGTGTGACGGAACGTCGCAACCGTTGGATTGGCAAGAAAGGATACAGATGGCAACCACGTGGACAAGGGGTAAAAGTGTATTTTTACCAAGAAGTGAACAGGCAGGAGATACAGTAATAGTGCCAGAAAAGCGGAGGACGTGTGTCCCCCACTTGCACGACGTGTCAACTGGATAGGAAAAAGGGACCCACAAGACAGTGACAAATAGCGGTTTTCGCGTGTTTCCAACACAGAAATCGTGGCTATCATCAGCAATGATGTCATTATGGAAAGATAAAAGCTCGACTAAGAAGCCGAGCGAGAATATCGGCAATGCAAGATTATTTCGAGAGCCTTTGATCAAATACAAGTTTTTGCCCAAATGCTCGGGGCTACTTTGGAAAAATAAAAACTTCGAGTATGACAAGATAGAAATGGCGAGAGCCTATGACCAAATGCAAGCATTTGTTCATAGCCTCGGGGGCTACTCCCATCGGGAGCGCTGGTCGCGCACCCGATAGATATGAAAATATCGACAAGGACTACAAATATAGCAGCAGAGGGTATAATCTGTGGAGCCTACACCCAAGCGCAAGTTCTTGGCTGTAGCCTCGGGGTTACTCCCATCGGGAACGCTGTTCGCGTGCCCGATGAATTTTTATCAAAAAGGAAGAAACAGAAGTGAGTATATTTCGAGTTACAGATAACTCTACATATACTCCCATCGGGAAGACAAAATAAGTCATCAAATATGACTCGATAAAATGTGCTATTCCAACAGCCGAAAAGCACTCGACAATATATTCTCAGAGCGCTAAAAGTCGCGAATAAATCTCTGAATGCCGCAAAACTTTGCGAAGGTAAGACCCCAGATCCGTTCTGAGCGGCGTGGCACCGTCTCTGACGGCGTCTGCTACTTTTTTCCGTATCAACAGATACGAAGAAAATCCTAACGGACGCGTTAGGTACCCGATAAAATATGACTGGGACTCGACAGAATGGTAAGACCTTAAGCGGCACTGTCGAAGTTTACACCAGTATCCCGAGATCATGTCCAGGGACGTGATCTTGAAGTAGGTTTTTGCGGATTGCCACTAGAGCAGTTAACTAGTACCTGATCCGTCAGATGAACTAGCCCCAACTACCGTTATCCCTGTACAAAATAATATTTGCATATCGAAACATTATGTAATGAGTAAAGTTGGAGATTTTCCCTGATTCTTCGATTCAAGAAAAATCTCGGGGGCTACTGACATAGGCATCCCCAATGGGCCTGCCAAAGATGGTACCCGGGGTTTATTAAAGGCCCAGGACTCGAAGAATAAGAAGACTCGGAAGCCCATTTAGTGTTAAGGAAAGATAGTTTGTATTAGGAAAGATAGAGATTTGTAATCTTACGGGTTGGGTACGAAACCCTCCCGAACTGTAACTTGTGTATTACGAAACCCTCGGCTCCACCCTCTATATAAGGGGGAGTCGAGGACAAGAAAGGATCGAATCTATGTCAACATAACCCTAGTTTTCATAACGCGAGTACTTTTCGGCTGAAACCTTCGAGATCTACTTGCCCTCTACTTAAAACCCTAGCCTACAATCCGTAGGCATTAGTCCTGCCATAGACAACTCCCCTGAGGATGAGCCCCACACCGAAGAAGGTACATTTTCCAATGCTTATAGTTTCATTCTCCGTTATAAAGTTATACTTTATATATATATATATATATATATATATATATATATATATATATATATATATACCAGCACTATTCTGCAACCGGTTGCAGAATAATATTCTGAGCACCGACTTGTACTTTCCTGGACACAAGGTTGTACTTCCCGGATAACAGGGTTCAACTTTCTGTCGAACTTACCTGAACTTCCCGTTTTCTTCAGAGGTACTGATTATACCTCGAGTTTCTCAACCATTTGTCGGAACTATGCAAATGATATACCGTTGGATAGATAATGAAAAACCGCAACTTTTTCATGTTCACACTTTTCACAGATTTTGCACGGTTTAAATTTAATTTTGAAAATACGAAAACGCTTCTATATGGCCAGAAAACGAACTTTTAGTTCGATTTTCGAATCGCTTATCGAAACTGTGCAAATGATATACCGTTGGAAAGATAATGAAATTGCGCAACTTTTTCATGTTTTATGTTTTTTCAAAATCCTCACAGTTTTTGAACAATTTTGAAAATACCGAAATTCGGACGTACTCAAAAAACGAGCGGACAGTAATTTGGATGATTTGTTTCAACCGTATGTCGGAATGATGCAAATGATATGGCGTTGGAAAGCTATGGACTAGGCGCAACTTTCTTATTCCAATTGTTTTCTCTAATTCCTTACAGTTTAAGAGAATAACTCGAATTACTGTCCGCCTGGTTTATGTGACGGGCACCAAATCCCCGCGATTTCCATGCAATATTTAAACAATGGAAATGATATACGGTTGGAAAGGGTCAAAATGGCGCATGTTTTTCATACCTACCATTTTTGCCAAATCCGAACGGTTTAAAACTAATTTTAGAAGTTTTGAAATCATGTTTCCGGTATATTTTGTGGGATAACGATTTGAATTTGATGGATTAGATCCATTTATTTGTTGTAAAATGTTGTAGGTAATGAAATTAGACATATACTCTACCATATAAAGCTTTTGGTGACAATGATTGAAGTGGTTGGTGATCAAATCGATGAGATTTGCACAATAGATTTCCGCCCCGTAAAAACAGAGCATTGAACTTCCCTCGACACGAACTTGCACTTCTAGGGAAATGCGGTTGTACTTCTCGGCGCTGTTTCACGAAATTGTTCAGTAAAATGACTATAAGTTTCTCATACCGTGTCCATTTGAGGTCCACGACCACACAAAATGCTCAGCACAACCACGTGCATCTGAACTTCCCGCGACATGTCCTTGTACTTCTTGACCTTCGCGGTTGTACTTCCTGGAAATGTTTTGATACTAGTGTGTTTTACAAAAACTAGCATGTGTGCTTCAAAATGATAATTTTAGATTGTCCCTATATTCTATTTAAGATATTCTGCACTTCCCGGATCTTAATATTTGAACTTCACAACGTTGCTATGTGAACTTATGTGGGGGTATTTTCTTCATGTAATTACCGCTTGTACTTCCTGTTGTCTCCGCCTGTACTTCTCGGAATCACTGCACGTACTTCCTCGCAGATGACGGGATTATTTTGTTTTTTCTACATTTGGACTTTGTCGGGTTTCTTGTACTTCCTATATTAAGTGGGTGTATTGCTCGTGTCGAATGGTTGTACTTCTCATTGTCAAGTATATGAACTTCTTTACGGGTGATGGGATTATTATTGTTTTTTGCTATGTGAACTTATGTGGGAGTATTTTCTTTGAACACTTTTAATTCATGTAATTACCGCTTGTACTTCCTGTTGTCTCCGCATGTACTTCTCGGAATCATGCTCGTACTTCCTCGCATATGATGAGATTATTTTGTTTTTTCTACATTTGGACTTTTTCGGGTTTCTTGTACTTCCTATATTAAGTGGGTGTACTGCTCGTGCCGAATGGTTGTGCTTCTCGTTGTCAAGTATATGAACTTTCTCGCGGGTGACATGATTTTATTGTTTTTTGTACATTTGGATTTTGTCGGTTTTTTTGTACTTCCTATATTAAGCGGGTGTACTGCTCGTGTTGAATGGTTGCACTTCTCAACATCAACTATTTGAACTTCCTCACGGATGACGGGATTTTTTTGTTTTTTCTAGATTTGGATTTTGTTGGTTTTCTTTTACTTCCTATAATAACTGCTTGTACTGCTCGTGTTAAATGGTTGTACTTATCTGTGTCTAGCATTTGAACTTCCTCGCGGATGACCGGATTATATTTTTTTGTACATTTGGATTTTCTCGGTTTTCTTGTACTTCATATATTAAGCAGGTGTACTGCTCGTGTCGAATGCTTGTACTTCTCAGCATCAAGTAGTTGAACTTCCTCGTGGATAACAAGATTATTTTGTTTTTTCTACATTGGTTTTCTAGTACTTTCAATATTAAGTGGGTGCACTGCTCGCGCCAAATGGTTGTACTTCTCAACCACAAGTATTTGACCTTCACTCCGGATGACTAGATTATTTTGTTTTTTCATTTGGATTTTGTAGGTTTTCTTGTACTTCCTATAATAAGTGGTTGTACTACTCGTGTCGAATGTTTGTCCTTCTCATCGTCGAGTATTTGAAGTCCCTCGTGAATGACGAGATTATTTTTGTTTTTTCTACATTTGAATTTTGTCGATTTCTCGACATGTCGCGGACTAACACGGTAGCAGCAAGAAACATTTTCTACTTTAAAAAGAGTAGTTCATGGTTCATCCTTGTTTGGGTGAACTATAAGATTTCTCGTCGATCTTCCTTGTACTTCTGTGGGTAGCTAGTTGTACTACTGATGCGCAATATTTACTGACTTTTCTGAATATAGTCAAGCTGACATGGTAGTGCACTAGCGCGCTCTGCACCACCGTTATGTGTGCTTCTTTTTATTGAGCTCTGCCAAATGGCCATGGGTTGTACTGCTATACCTCAAGTCTACTATTTTTCATGGGGAACCTTCCATACATTCCATTATATCAAGTATGAATTGTTTCCTAGAAATGGGAAAGACTCGCTTCACGTGTTTCCATTCTTAACCAGCCATACCTCCTCTTGTTTCCTTTCTACTACTTTATCGCCTCTGAAGGATGTTAGATTATCACTTCTCAAGGACGTTAGATGTTGTCGCCGGCATCGGCCGCCCAGCCGACGGAGCTCCCACCACCAGATGAGGCAACCGTTCTTGTGCTTTTAGCATTTTCTCCCTACATATTTGACTTATATCTTGATTACATGAGTTATGGTTTCTTCCTTCAACGACTTCTGTGGTGCAGAAGAATGGAGGACATGGCGCGGCAAGGATTGAAACCGGTGGCCATCTGTCTTCTAAGGCGGCACACGAAGGTCACTAGATTACTTAAAATAAATTGCTCGGAATTTTCTACTAGCACATGGAAGTTCAGCTCTTTTCACAAAATCACAAGTAGACGCAGCGACAAGAAGATAGCTAATATCTTTTATCATGGGGAAATACATAGCGATGCTTTTGAGAAGTTCAGCCCGATGCCAAAACAAAAGTTCAATTAAAAAAATCAAAATAGAAAAAATATATATATAGGTGAATGGCTAGTTTTCTGCTATCAAAAGACAAAATAATTTTGCCTCGCAGCTAGTGCTACTTTGTTTAGTTGCGACTTGCGAGGAAAAAATGCTGCTACATGTACTGCTAGTGAGGACGTGCTTGTACTGCTGCAGAGGACGTGCCTATAATGTTGTTGCTTTATGCTACCAAGAACAAGCAATAGAGGGCGACCACGCAGCGACGTCGGGAGAGGCTGATGATCCGAGGGAATTCTTTGCGTGCAGGGGCATCTCGTGGACGGCGGCGGGGCTACTCGAGGAGGCCCTCGACGCGGTGTTGTTAAGACGGAGAGGATGTGCCGGCGGGGGAGGGGGGTGGAATCGGGTAGGCCGGCAGCGAGAGGAATCGGCTGAGGCCGGCAGCTGGGAATTGGATGTGCTCGGCCGCGCGGTCGTTGGAGGAGCTTACGGGTGAGGCGCTGGTCGTCGAAGAGTACGAGAAGGGCGGCGCCAGTCGCTGGAGGGAAGGGGTCGGGGGCGCTAGGTGAGCGTTGGTTATATTTTTTACACATGTTTTTTCTCATTACGTTTCATGGGGTACTTGTGTACTTGACAGAATTGAATATGTGTACCACCCAAAATTACTTAGTATACTTCTCAATAGATGAGTTTAAATCTTTATGGATATTTTTTTAACGAGAGATGTGTACTTCTTAGAAGCGAATCCATGTACTTCCTAGAATTGCTTATTTGAAATTCTTGGGATCAAATTTGTGTATTTATCGAAACGATTTTATTTACTTCTTGGAATGACTGTAGTTAATTTATTATCTAAAAATAAACGTGTACTGCCCGATGGTACAAAAGTTATACTTCGTTTTACAAATTAATGGTAATTGACTGCTGGACATTTCTTACTGATTTTGTGGCCGTGGGTATTTTTTTGTGTGTATTACTTCTACCATCATCTTTGATGATCGATATTTTAGTACACCGACAAAAATCATGGTTGAACTGCCTTGGCTCAAAATTCTACCTCCCATTTTTTTTTAATATATGTCTGCGCTGCCAATAGTTGACACATAATTATAAATTTGTTTACTTCCCTGGCTAAACCCTGTGTTCTGCCTTTTAAAGAATGATGTTACTCCCTATAACTGAATTAGTGTACTGCCAGGAAAGATAAAAGAGGTAAGGCAAGAGAAACGAGAAAGAGGAGACGGAGAGAGAAAACAACAACGTCAGCCAGCCTCAACCGTTCCTGTTACGGCCCTTGCGGTGAATGAATGGGAGGAAGGCCATCGAGCTTTGTCGGAAGTCAGTTTTTCCCGAACCAAAGCGAGAATTGTTGCAGCTGTGTGTAAACTCAGTCTGCACACGATCATATGGTGACACGCAGAGACCGTGCCGACTAAATGTACTGCCTGACTGATGGCGGTGACGGAGAGGAGTCAACGGGAGAGACGACGGCCACCAACAGCTCGGGCATCTGGACAAGAAACTCGTGCAGCACGCCCAGCGGTAGAAGCAACGATTGTAACAAGGTTACCTCAAAGCATCCTTATCTAGATAATCAACGATTGCAGCAAGGCTACCACAGAACAATTTTAATTCTGGGACACTGCGAAATTTTGTGAGCCGCCAGGATATGTACTCCGTGTACTCGCATATCTGCTAGCACAAATAGAAAACAACAAATACTGAAAATAGCTGAAAGAAGCTGTGCTGTATGACTTGTACTGCCCCGGGAAATAGTTGTGTGCTTCTCGCCAATGCGAACATGTGCCTCTCTGAATACCAATATGGACGGATTGCTCATGGGGAAATTTAGGCCTGCACACTCGCGCGGTGACTAGAGAAAGGAACCTCGAGGAGAAGCTCTGCGGCAACTGACACCGATCGGGCAGCACCCGCGCGGCAGGTCAACGCCGCACATGACGAACAGCTCCGCGCGTATCACAAAGAAGTTGACTGCTGATTCCGGTTCCCGTTCTCCAGCCCGTCCATGTTGGTGCTAGAGAGGACGAAGGGAAGAGCGCCGATGCAGGGGAAGACGGCGTAGACATGCAGCAGGACGGTGCGCCGGAGGAAGCCGTGCCCGCGCCGGCAGATGGGGAAGAAGGAGCGGCGGCCTGTGGGCATGGTCGGGGGCGCGAGCCCAAGGGGCGGCAGCGTGTGTGTAGGGGCGGCGACCCGCGGGTCGAGGGACAGCAGCGCGCGGCTCGCCGGTAGGGTGAGGTTGGCCGGCAAGGAAGACGGTTGGGCGGCGGTCATGGGGATGATGGGCGCATCGGCGGCGCTGATTTCCTAGTGAGGAGGCGACGTCCACCAAGGAGGCGGCGGCAGTGATTCCCGAAGGAGGAGAGGTGGAAGGAGGGCGTGGTGGTGTGGAAACGGGGAGGTGGGAGGTTGGAGATGAATGATGGCCCAGGTGGGGGCGGTCTCTTTTTCCGCATCGGGCCTTTTAGGGTGTGATAATATTCTGAGCACTGGTTGCGGAATAGTGTTACCCTATATATATATATATATATGATGTAATGCTTAACTTTGTAGTTGCACCACGATCAAGAAAAACGAGGGGCCCAACAGTAGGGAAAATGTTCGTAGCTAAGCTTGCTAGGATGGAATCAAGATTTCGCCTTTCATCTATCGTAGGTGGCAGAAGGCCACTGGACCCAGAAGAATCTTGTAAATTAGCATCGGATGTAGGAATTTTCGTCAGGAATGAAATTCCTATCTTCCCAACATGGAAAGAGCACGTAGACACCTCTGCGCATTTTGAAAAATTAGTGCACAGGTTACACGTAAGTCATCTTTCTCTTGGTAATGTTACTCATACTAGTATACCACATTGGCACGTCCCGTTCCTTCTAGCTTGTTGTTGGATCTATGTATATCACACCAACGGTTTATATTGTTGTGAACAGTTAAGGTTCGAGTTCGATGAGGACCAAGAGGAAGTAAAGCATGTTCTCAACAGTCTATTCTCAGACTGTCTGCGCCAGTATCGCAGCAGGCTAAAGAAGAAATACTTCACTGGAAAGATTACTGGGAGTGTTCCAACTATATCTCCTTTTAAGCAAATGACTGACAAACAGTGGGGAGATCTTGTGAAGCACTGGTCTGATCCAAAGAATATGGTATGATTTGTAAGACTGAGACCAGATCACATCTTGGATTCTTATTTATAGCAGTGTCTCACTAGTCTCCTTTTTGCAGAATTTGGCTAAACAGAATCAGGAAAACCGCGGTAAACTACTTTTACCTAGCCGTACGGGATCTCGTAACCTTATAGTGCACATTCGGCAAAAAGTAAGGACATGTTGTTTTATACTGCTATTTAGAAATATTTTAGTAAAAGATCATGCAGAGTATATACACCAGTGTGCAGCTTATATTATGATCCTCCATTTCAACCACGTTATTCGATTTATAAATGGTAGTACTAAAATGCAGATGTTACATAATGCAAGTAAAAGGGAACCAAACAAAGAGATGACTCTGCCAGAGATTTTTGAAGCATGCCAGAAGAACAAACTTGAAGTGATTGGAGAAGTCGCACAGAGTGTTCTTGTAAGTCTTCTCAAAGATTGAAATTTTGTGACGACTCACATCCCAACTTGTAGGAGTAGTAAAGTACATGTCAATATGATATTATATATGTTTATTAAAATTCATGTGATGTGAATCAGACATGCCAAACTGTAGGAAGAGTGGCATTTTGGCACCCGGGAGCATATGCTCCCGGTTTTAAAACTTCATTTTAAATGCACTTTTAAAATGTTGAAAAATTTGAACACAAAATTTAGTAGATACATCTCGAAATTCTACACGTTCACAAAGTGGTTCCACAGAAAACCGACATTTTGAGTGTCATCTGTAAAAAAGACAAATTTTTCTGTAAAAAATGGTTGTGTACGAGACGTTTTGTTTATCTTTTTCGCACAAGTCACAAAAAATGTCGGTTTTTCGCAAGACTTGGTGTGCGCACGTAAAATGTTGATACGTAAGCGAGAAATTTTTTATTCGAATTTTTTGAATATTTCAAAATATTTTTCCGGTGGCAGGAGCATATGCTCCCATGTTCCAAATTGAATTTCCGTAAGAGTAGGTCATACACATGATAAATCTACTATCAGAAAGTTTCTCTGTAGTAACTATCATGTTTACACATGTGTACGAACTGAATTTTTTGCAGGAAGATATGAAATTAGAGATGGCAAAACCCGGTAAAAACGGTCTGGAAAAAACCGATGAAGAATGTGTGAAGGCATTTTCTATGGCAATAAAAAAGAAAGGCATTGCCAAAAACACTTTCTTACGGAATGCTGGACTGCTGAAGTGCAAGTCCATGTCCAAGTCAAAGTATTTGCATGCTCAAGTTCTAGAGGAGCAACTCCAAGTAGAACGAGCTGCATCAGCTGCGCTAAGACTAGAAGTCGACAATTTTAGAACGATAGCAGCACAGAAGGAGGCCCTACTGGAGCAGGTTAGGAATGCTAGTAAGTAGTAAGAAGAGTATCTGCTAGATAATTGGAGATGAACGGGGACAGTGACAGGTCATTACCTTGGTCTTGTAAAATGGTTCCTTAGTCTGAGCATATTTCGTAGGTGCATTTATCTGCAATTGCTATGATCTTGGTGGTCGTTTCCTTGTTGTGATGTGGATTTTTTTGAACCGGAACCCTGCTGATTGTTAATATTATAAGTGGATTGCCTAGCCCTTTCCATCAGTTCTGACTTGTGGTTCCGTTGGCTCGTGGATGAAGCTTGACGTGGTATCAGAGCCCATAGTCTCAAGTTCGAGTCATCGCTTTCGCAAACCTTCTCTTCTCTTCTCCCGGTCTAGCCTTTTCTGTCAGTTTGGACTTTTTGTTGCCTTGACTATGTTGCGATGTATAAAGTGGATTGCCTAGCCCTTTCCATCAGTTCGGACTTTTGGTCGCGTTGGCTAGTGCATTAAAGCTTGACACTGATGATTTTCTGTGATCCATTGATTTCCATCTTTCTACATATAGCCCAGGTCTAGAAGCTTGTCAACTGGTCTGGTTCATTCATCGCTGTATTGAGTGCAATGAACGGAACAGTGGCTTCTCCTTTGTGTTGTGCTGCAACACAACAGCTGTTCCTGCTTCTGTACAGGCGAGTTGTGAACAGAGATACTTATGTATGCTACCAAATTTCGACTCCATATAATCAATAGCTTAACAACCCTCTAATTCAAAATCTCAACACTGTAGCATATACCTCCTGCCTATCGAATACAATTATTTCACACACTGAAATATTTTGTACGTGTTTTGAATTGGAGAACATGGGAACCGACTTTGGTTTCTGATTATGACTTGATGTGACCCTAGGCCCTGGATTCCTGAGCAGAAGGTATGTGTAAAAACAAAGAGATTACGAAGTGCTAATTCCCTTTTTTTGTAAGTCCTGGTGGCATTGACACTCCTTTCTTACTTGCTATATTTTTTTGGTGTTTATATATAATAGAGAATTACCAGCTTATTGTCGAACCCGTTAGATTTTGGGCAATAATTGTTACGTGGCTGCTTCTTAATTAAAGTTTATCATGTCATGTAGATGGATTTGTGAAAGATGCAGCGGGTCGTTCTTCAGATCGTCTACATGGGATTCCCATCTACATGTATGTTCACGGTTTCATGGAGTACTTCAGCTCATAGCAGCCACATACGATCCTGCAAGATTTGCATTTTTTTGACCTTGCAAGATTTGCATTCAATGTATCGCCAAGACGCGTCCGTGAGAACTCTAGAAACATCTTCGTCTGACTCGTTTTGGCGCGCGCAGTTCCCGAGCGAATCCAATGAATTTTGACCGTTCTCTTAAAAAAAGGAACTTTGACCGTTGGATCAAGCGTTGGAGAACTGATGTGCCAACGGCCAATAATTATGATCGTCGTAACCGATTTTCAACGTGATGATGAATTGATGTGACATTTGGCCGTACTAGTACGGTCTCATATTTTTGTATTACTTGGACTGTAGCCAAATTCGAAATCTCATTCCAGCGGCAAAACTTCCCGCCCGAAAAATACAAATATTTCACACGCTTCTAACTTCCCATTCTACCCTCGTAAAGATGACAACAATGTCCATGTATAAGTCGGTTGGTGGGGGGTCTACCCGTCATTTTTTTCGATCACCACCTCCCTAGCTCCGAAACTCCCCAAAATTCATTTCCCTCACTCTCTCATCTGAGACCACCCACCGGAACTTCCCAAGTCCCTCTCTCTCCCACCTCCACGACCACCGCACCGGAACATCCCCACCGACTTCCCTGGCCTACCCGAGGCCTCGCGATCCTCGTCATCCGGCTGCCTGCCGGAGCCGCTTCATCGACGCTGTCATCAACCGGACCGGATCATCCCCGCCGAACCTCGAAACCATATACTCATCCAGCAGTCTACCGCAGTCGCTTCAGCTGCGGTATCGTCCACCCCACCGGAGCCGCTTCGCCGGATCCGTCGTCCACCGCATCGGATCTAGCTCACCGACACCGCTGTGCATTAACCGGATCTGCTTCACCGGCGCCGTGCATGATCTAAACTCTTCTACTGTCGCTTTTCTATTGCTTGCCTGCAAGTTCTTCTTTAATCTTGGGGGAACCTGTTTGTGCTAACAACGCGCCATTACGTTTTTGCAGATGAGATGAGTAACCAAGAAGTGTAATGGCCGTCTCTCCAACCCCAAGTAGCACATGTAGTGTACTTCATCACCGGATCTATCAACCCCAGGAAGATCTGCTGTGACTCCCACAGAGTGCTTCTCCTAATGTAAGTCCCTTGTTTTAGCGCCATGTTCTGGGTTCAGATGCTTGTTGTCTGAAGCTCTTTTAGTTCATTCCTAGCTATGACAGTAACACCTTGCTATTCTCTAGTTCATTGCTAACTTTAAGCGATTAAACATTTTGGTTTGCATTCCCTGCTCTCTAGATGTAGCCATCATAACTTCTATCTTGCTCAGTCGTTGTTACAAAAATTATAGGCTGCTACTATTTTGTTCATGCCAATCTTGTTCTCCCTGAACATGTTGGTTCGCATTCCCTGTACTACAGGTGATGCCGTAGTTATTTCTATCTACTTCGTCGTAAGCTAACAAAGTAACTGCCTGCTATTAGTTCCTGCATGCTATCGCTCTGCCATCCTGCAGTACAAATTTATTTGATCTCGTCACAGTAGCTACTTCGATCATAATTTTGTCTGCAACCTGATTCTTCAAATGCTGCAATATTAACTTGTTTCTCTTACTTGGCATGGCGCTCACATATGGAATGCTGAACATATTGGTGTGCATTCCCTCTTCTACAAGTTCACAGGTGATCCCACTATATTCCGTTTCTGGTCCATCCTAAGCCGTAGCATTTACTATCCTCTATGTGTTGCTCATTACAACTTTATATCCCGAAACAAATTGATTTGCAATCCCTTATCTACAAGTTTATGAGTGATGCCATTATAACTCCTATCTGTTTTATTCCTAGCTATTATAGAAGTTTATATCCCGAAACATCTTGATTTGCATCCCCTTCACTATAAGTTCAGGAGTATTTTGATTTGCATCCCCTTCACTATAAGTTCAGGAGTATTATTTAGTTCACGGCCAATTTGAAGTAATTGCACTTGGCACATGTTGGTTCACATTCCCTCCTCTTTAGCTTCTGCCATCGTAATTTCTATTTTTGGTTTACATTCCCTGTCTGTAGATGTAGCCATCATAACTTCATCTTGCTCACGTTGTTACAAAATTTATAGCCTGCTACTATGTCTGCCAATTTTGTACTCCCAACATGTTGGTTTGCATGGGACTCGACAGTAGTAAGTCTGATGTTTCATTCTAACGTGCTCTGTTATATTGGCTGTTGGTATGCGGCATGCACTCTTTGTTTGCTTATTGTGCGCATTACAATGATCTTGTTATAACAACGAAATGATGAGTTCCAAATTCTTTGGCAAACAATTTTGTAGTGTCTTTGCCTTTCCATTGTTGCTGTCTTAACTTGTAATGTTTTTGTTTCAGATATAGGTGTTGCATGGACAACTTAAAAGATTGCCGAATGGCTTCATTGTATTGCTAGGTTTAATTACCATTCAATTTCTCTGGGTTCTGTAATATTTTTCAAAGCCTTGCAGCTGATGTAATATTTAGTTAGTTTTTATAGTTCTTTCGCGCATTTTTTCTATGGTGCTGGTAAGTGAGGCTATCCGACAGAAATCATGTGCTGCGTAAATATTCCCAGTATCTAAATCACAAATTCCCATCCCTTAAACGGCCCAATTAAGCGAAATCACATATATGCCGGCTCGCAAAATCCTAAAGCGCCTATTATGCCGATATAAAATGTGGACCCCATCCACTACTGGGCCGGCCCTGTAACAAAAATGCCCAATGTTTATTGGGCTGGCCCACTAGCTTGTTGGGCCGGCCCAAATGCTTTGTTGTGGACCCCACTTGATAATTGGACCGGCCCGTTACCAGATAGTGGGCCCCGATATACATCGGGCCGCCCCGTCGACCTGTTGGGCCAGCCCACTGCTGCTTTGGTGGACCCCACTTACTAATCGCCGGCCCTAGTTACACCACCGTGGCCCCACTGCTATTGGGCCTCCACTATCTTGTTGGGCCACCACTTGCTATTTGGTGGACCTCATACTATGGGCCGCCCTCAACAAAGAACGCGGACCCACATGTGTTTTGGCCCGGCCCACCGCCTTGTTGGGCCAGCCCACCGGTATATTGTGGACCCCACATACTAAATGGCCTACCCTTTAACTAGAATGTGGGACCCACCTCGTGTTTTGGCCCGGCCCACTATCTTGTTGGGCCGCCCACTTGCTATATAGTGGACCCCAATGCACTAAATGGGCTGGCCTTTATCAGAAAGTGGGACCCACATGCTTACTGGGCCGGCCCACTAACTTTGGCCCGGCCCACTTGCCATATGGTGGACCCCACATACTAAATGGGCGGCTCCTTTAGCAGTGGGGCCCACATGCTAAATGGGCCGGCCTGGCTTGCTTAAAGGTGGACCCCACTTGTTAAATGGGCCGCCCGAACAGAAAGTGGGCCCCACATGTCTTGTGGGCTGGCCCTTTTGCCTGTTGACCGGTCAAACGAGTGCATTCGGCCCGGCCCACATGCTTAGTGGGTCGCCCATTTTAAGTTTTGACCAAATAACCTTAGAGGTTAGGTCTTACCACGATTTAATCTGACCATCCCAGCTATATAGTTGACCGGTCAAACTAAGTCAGCTGGCCCGGCCCGCAAACTTAATGGGCCGGCCCGCTTAAGACGTGGAGGCGCCTCGTGTGGGCCTACCATTGATGGCGTGTAACTCACACGTTCGTTGGGAACCCCAAGAGGAAGGTATGATGCGCACAACAGCAAGTTTTCCCTCAGAAAGAAACCAAGGTTTAATCGAACCAAGAGGAGCCAAGAAGCACGTTGAAGGTTGATGGTGGCGAAATGTGATGCGGCGCAACAATGGGATTCCTGCGCCAACGTGGAATCTGCACAACAAAACCCAAAGTACTTTGCCCCAACGAAACAAGGAGGTTGTCAATCTCACCGCTTGCTGTAACAAAGGATTAAGCGTATCGAGTGGAAGATGTTTGCAAAGAAAATAGTAAAACACAATTGCAGATGGTATGCTATGTAAAGAATAGGACCGGGGTCCACAGTCACTAGAGGTGTCTCTCCCATAAGATAAAAGCATGTTGGGTGAACAAATTACAGTGGCAATTGACAAATAGAGAAGGGCATAACAATGCATATACATGATATGATAAATATAGTGAGATTTAATTGGGCATTACGACAAAGTACATAGACCGCCATCCAACCGCATCTATGCCTAAAAAGTCCACCTTCAAGTTATCATCCGAACCCCCATTCAAGTATTAAGTTGCTAAACAACACAATTGCATTAAGTATGGTGCGTAATGTAATCGACAACTACATCCTTAGACATAGAATCAATGTTTTATCCCTAGTGGCAACAACACATCACAACCTTAGAACTTTCTGTCACTGTCCCAGGTGTCAATGAAGGCATGAACCCACTATCGAGCATAAATACTCCCTCTTGGGGTTAAGAGTAAAAACTTGGCCAGAGCCTCTACTAATAACGGAGAGCATGCAAGATCATAAACAATAGATTGATAATCACCATAATCATAGTATTCTCTATCCATCGGATCCCGACAAACACAACATATAGTATTACATATAGATGATCTTGATCATGTTAGGCAGCTCACAAGATCCAACAATGAAGCACAACAAGGAGAAGACGACCATCTAGCTACTGCTATGGACCCATGTCCAGAGGTGAACTACTCACTCATCACTCCGGAGGCGACCATGGCGGTGTAGAGTCCCCCGGGAGATGATTCCCCTCTCCGGCAGGGTGCCGGAGGCGATCTCCCGAATCCTCCGAGATGGGATTCGCGGCGGCGGCCTCTGGAAGGTTTTCCGTATCGTGGCTCTCGGACGGGGGTTTCGCGACGCGAGGCTTTAAGTAGGCTTAAAGGGCAACGCGGGGGCCACACGAGGGGCCCAGGGCGGGCCGGCCAAGGCCCTGGCCGCGCCGCCCTATCCCCTGGCTGCCTCGCGGCCCCACTTCGTTATCTCTTCGGTCTCCTGGATTCGTGCAAAAATAAGACCCTGGGCGAAGATTTCGTCCACTTCCGAGAATATTTTTTACTAGGATTTCTGAAACCAAAACGCAGAAAACAGCAACGGCTCTTCTAACATCTTGTTAATAGGTTAGTTCCTAAAAATGCATAAATATGACATATACTGTGTAAACATGTAGGTATCATCAATAAAGTAGCATGGAACATAAGAAATTATCGATACGTTGGAGACGTATCAGCATCCTGTGCTTAGCCCTCGTCCCCAGCAGGTAAAACGATAACAAAGATAATTTAAGTGACATGCCATCATAATCTTGATCATACTATTTGTAAACATATGTAATGAATGCAGCGATCAAAACAAAAGTAATGACATGAG
Organism: Lolium multiflorum; assembly: GCA_030979885.1. Classification (NCBI taxonomy): domain Eukaryota; kingdom Viridiplantae; phylum Streptophyta; class Magnoliopsida; order Poales; family Poaceae; genus Lolium; species Lolium multiflorum. The sequence goes on along the minus strand of CM061749.1, from coordinate 220,240,935 downwards.
TAAACAAGTGAATCATAAAGCAAAGACTTTTCATGAATAGTACTTCAAGACAAGCATCAATAAGTCTTGCATAAGAGTTAACTCATAAAGCAATAAATCAAAGTAAAGGTGTTGAAGCAACACAAAGGAAGATTAAGTTTCAGCCGTTGCTTTCAACTTATAACATGTATATCTCATGGATATTGTCAACATAAAGTAATATAACAAGTGCAATATGCAAGTATGTAGGAATCAATGCACAGTTCACACAAGTGTTTGCTTCTTGAGGTGGAGAGAGATAGGTAAACCGACTCAACAATAAAAGTAAAAGAATGGTCCTTCAAAGAGGAAAGCATCGATTGCTGTATTTGTGCTAGAGCTTTTATTTTGAAAACATGAAACAATTTGTCAACGGTAGTAATAAAGCATATGAGTTATGTAAATTATATCTTACAAGTTGCAAGCCTCATGCATAGTATACTAATAGTGCCCGCACCCTCGTTCTACTTAGCTTGGACTACCGGATCTTGCATGCCATGTTTCAACCAAGTGTCACAAAGGGGTACCTCCATGCCGCCGTACAAAGGTCTAAGGAGAATGCTCGCATTTTGGATTTCGCTTTTGATTATTCTCAACTTAGACATCCATACCGGGACAACATGGACAACAGATAATGGACTCCTCTTAAATGCATAAGCATGTAGCAATAATTATTATTCTCATATGAGATTGAGGATATATGTCCAAAACGAAACTTCCACCATGATTCATGGCTTTAGTTAGCTGCCCAATGTTCTTCTCTAACAATTTTGCATGCTCCAACCACTAAAATGATAGATCCTTCAGACAAGACGGACATGCATAGCAACTCACATGATATTCAACAATAGTTGATGGCGTTCCCCAGAAGCATGGTTATCGCACAACAAGCAACTTAATAAAATGTAAAGTATAAGTACATATTCAATACTACGATAGTTTTAAGGCTATTTTGTCCCATGAGCTATATATTGCAAAGGTGAATGATGGAATTTAAAGGTAGCACTCAAGCAATTTATTTGGAATGGCGGAGAAATACCATGTAGTAGGTAGGTATGGTGGACACAATGGCATAGTAGTTGGCTCAAGGATTTTGGATGCATGAGAAGTATTCCCTCTCGATACAAGGTTTAGGCTAGCAAGGTTATTTGAAGCAAACTCAAGGATGAACAAGTGCAGCAAAACTTACATAAAAGACATATTGTAAACATTATAAGACTCCACCGCCTTCCTTGTTGTTCAAACTCAATACTAGATATTATCTAGACCTAGAGAGACCAAATATGCAAATCAAATTTTAGCAAGCTCTATGTATTTCTTCATTAATGGTGCAAAGCATATGATGCAAGAGCTTAAACATGAGCACAACAATTGCAAAGTATCACATTATCCAAGACATTTTAGAATTACTACATGTAGCATTTTCCAATTCCAAACATATAACAATTTAACGAAGAAGAAACTTCGCCTTGAACATTATGAGTAAAGCCTAAGGACACATGTGTCCATATGCAACAGCGGAGCGTGTCTCTCTCCCACAAAGTGAATGCTAGGATCCATCTTATTCAAACAAAAACAAAACAAAAACAAACCGACGCTCCAAGTAAAGAACAAGATGTGACTGAATAAAAATATAGTTTCAGGGGAGGAACCCGATGATGTTGTCGATGAAGAAGGGGATGCCTTGGGCATCCCCAAGCTTAGACGCTGAGTCTTCTTAAAATATGCAGGGGTGAACCACGGGTCATCCCTAAGCTTAGAGCTTTCACTCCTCTTGATCATAGTATATCATTCTCCTCTCTCGACCCTTGAAAACTTCCTTCACACCAAACTTCAAGCAAACTCATTAGAGGGTTAGTGCACAATTAATAATTCACATGTTCAGAGGTGGCACAAACATTTTTTCACTTTTGGACATTGCATAATGCTACCGGACATTAGTGGATCAAAGAAATAAATCCAACATAGAAAAGAGGCAATGCGAAATAAAAGGCAGAATCTGTCAAAAATCAGAACAGTCCGTCAAGACGAATTTAAAGCTGGCACCAGACTTGCTCAAATGGAAAACTCAAAACTAATGAAAGTTGCGTACATATCTCGAGGATCACGCAAATTGGCAGATTTTTTCGAATTTTCTACAGAGAACTGTGCCCAGATTCGTGATAGACAGCAATGCTGTTTCTGTGCAATGATCCCAAATATAACATCAACTTTGACATAGAAACTTTATTTGGCACAAAAACATGATAAGGAGAGGTTGCTACAGTAGTAAACAACTTCCAAGACTCAACAAACAAAAATTGCTGTAGTAAAAACATGGGTTGTCTCCCATAAGCGCTTTTCTTTAACGCCTTTAGCTAGGCGCATAAAGTGCAAATCAAGTATTATCGAGAGATGAAGCATCAACATCATTACCAGGGGTGTTGGGAGTTTTCTCAACCAAGCATAGTATATTGGATACATAAGTTTTAGCGTCCCCTTTTCATTAGTCTGGGCTTGCTATTCTCATCGAACAAATTTTCAGAACAAGCCAAGCATAGTTATTTTCTAGTGCATCATTCATAGCTAGGAGTTTACATGGTATTGGTGCTTTGATTTCCCCACCATAATTAAATGTTATTAGTGTACCTTATTCTACCCATGTCCATTTTTTCAAGGAGACCAATAAAATTGGTATGAGAACCTAGCATATTAAATTTAGCAAAACCTTTCTAGCCTCTCTTGCTAGACCACCAAATTCTCTAAGAAGAGTTTCTAAAACAAAATCTTTCTTTTCCCCTTCTTCCATATCACCAAGTGTGAGAAACATGTGCTGGATTATAGGATTGAGATTAACAAATTTAGTTTCCAACATGCGGACTAAAGCAGCAGCAGCAATTTCATAGGTAGGTGCAAGTTCTACTAAGTGTCTATCTTCAAAATTTTCAGTAATACTAACATGATTGAAAAAAAATTCTTCTATATTATTTCCTCCCAACTATGGACCCACGTCCTACTGGTATGTTCTTTGTGGTAAAATTAAAAGGAAACATGATGCAATAAGCAAAAAAAGTAGACTAGGCAAACAAAAGGAAAAGACGAGTAACTAATTTTTTTGTGTTTTTGATATAGAGTAGCAAGACAAGAAATAAAGTAAAAGAAGTAACTAATTTTTTTTTTGTGTTTTGTTTAGGTGCAGCAAACAAAGGGTAAATGCAAAGCAGACAAGAGATACATTTTCTTGGGCGCTGATTCCCGCACGGCGCCCAAAAAAGAGCTTGATGGCGTAGTGGCCACACGCCTGCTGGGAACCCCAGAAGGCATGATGCTTCACAAGTATAGTTTTCCTCGTAGTCCAGCAGTTTAATACTGGGATGGTGGAGAATAGGATTCCTGTACGCTAACTGAACCCGCACAACAAGTCCAAAATTTCAACTTATAGTTGAAGGTTCAGGCTTACAAAGGATTGCTGTGATCGAGGAAGATGTTTGTAAAGAAAATAGTAAGACAATTGTAGGATACAAAAGTTATGTAAGAATAGACCGGGGTCTCACAGCTTCACTGAAATCTCCCATATGTTGGGTGAAATAGTCGGCACTGACAAGAGAAGGGCATAAACAATGCATATATATACATGATACGATAATATAGTGAGTATTACATTATTTAATAAAGTATATATTAACTAACCGGGCATCTATGTCCACCTTCAGCTATCAACCGGCCTCATTCAGTATTGTTAAGTAATACACAATTGCATAATATATTTAATAACACAATTACATCCCTGGTATAGAACACAAGTTTTTTATTCCTTAGTAATCTTAATTAAGCAAAATAATATGCATGAACTCCACTCATCGAGCACAAATACTCCTCTCTGGGGTTGTAACTTGGCTGTATTTACACACGGAGACAAAAAGATATAAACAACACATGCATTGATAATCACTTACAGTATTTTCTAGCCATCTAATCCTCAAAACACAACATATATATTATGATAGATGATCTTGATCATGCTAGTAGCTCACAAGAAACTAAACAATTTAGCGAAGGCAAGAGAGACCTAATAATCTAGCTACTGTTATGGACCCATGGTCCAGGGGTGAACTACTCACTCATCACTCCGGGAGGCGACCATGGCGGTGTAGAGTCCTCCGGGAGATGAATCCCCTCTCCGGCAGGGTGCCGGAGGCGATCTCTGATACGTCTCCAACGTATCGATAATTTCTTATGTTCCATGCTACTTTATTGATGATACCTACATGTTTTATGCACATTATATGTCATATTTATGCATTTTCTGGAACTAACTTATCAACAAGATGCCGAAGAGCCAGCTGTTTCAGTTGTTTTTGGTTTCAGAAATCCTAGTAAAGAAATATTCAGAATTGGACGAAACTTTCGCCCGGGGTCCTATTTTTGCACGAAGCTAGAAGACCGAAGACCTAACGAAGTGCGGCCACGAGGCAGCCAGGGGTGGCTTCGCCGCGCCAGGGCTTGGCCGCGCTACCGTTTTCGGGCCCCCGTGTGGCCCTCGCGTTGACCTTCCGCCTACTTAAAGCCTCCTTCGCGAAAACCCCTGGCAAGACGGAGCCACGATACGGAAAACTCCACAGAGACGCCGCCCTCGCGAATCCCATCTCGGGACTCGAGACGCTCCGGCACCCTGCCGGAGAGGGATTCATCTCCGAGGACTCTTCATCGCCATGATCGCCTCCGAGTGATGAGTGAGTAGTTCACCCCTGGACCATGGGTCCATAGCAGAAGCTAGATGGTCGTCTTCTCCTTGTTGTGCTTCATTGCTAGATCTTGTGAGCTGCCTAACATGATCAAGATCATCTATATGTAATTCTATATGTTGTGTTTGTCGATCCGATGGATAGAGTACTATGATTATGGTGATTATCAATCTATTGTTCATGTGTTGTTTATGATCTTGCATGCTCTCCCTTATTAGTAGAGGCTCTGGCCAAGTTTTTACTCTTAACTCCAAGAGGGAGTAATTATGCTCGATAGTGGGTTCATGCCCTCATTGGGACAGGACAGAAAGTTCTAAGGTTGTGGATGCTATTGCCACTAGGATAAAACATTGATGCTATGTCTAAGGATGTAGTTGTTGATTACATTACGCACCATACTTAATGCAATTGTCTCTTGTTTGCAACTTAATACCGGAGGGGGTTCGGACGATAACCCGTCGAAGGTGGACTTTTTAGGCATAGATGCGCTTGGATGGCGGTCTATGTTCTTTGTCGTAATGTCCTCGGATTAAATCTCACTATATTTACCATGTCATGGCATGCATTATTATGCCTTTCTCTATTTGTCAATTGCCCGGCTGCAATTTGTTCACCCAACATGTTTATTCTTATGGGGAGAGACACCTCTAGTGAACCGTGGACCCCCGGTCCTATTCTTTCCATAGCATACAATCTACTTGTTTTACTGTTTTGCAAACATCTTCCACTCGATACGTTTAACTTTGTTACAGCAAGCCGGTGAGATTGACAACCTCAATTGCTTCGTTGGGGCAAAGTACTTGGTTGTGTTGTGCAGGTTCCTAGTTGCCGCCGGAATCCCTGGTGTTGCGCCGCATCACATTTCGCGACCATCAACCTTCAACGTGTTTTTGGCTCCTACTGGTTCGATTAAACCTTGGTTTCATACTGAGGAAAAACCCTGCCACTGTGCGCATCATACCTTCCTCTTGGGGTTCCCAACGGAGGCATAATCCACGCGCATCAAGCACTTTTTCCGGCGCCCGTTTTCGGGGAGATCAAGACACGCTGCAAGGGAGTCTCCACTTCCTCTCTTTACTTGTTTTTGTCTTGCTTTATTTTATTTACTACTTTGTTTGGTGCAACTAAATCAAAACACAAAAAATTAGTTGCTAGTTTTACTTTATTTACTCGTCTTGCTCTCTATATCAAAACACAAAAATTAGTTACTCGCATTTACTTTATCTAGTTTGCTTTACTTAGCTAAAATGGCCAACCCTGAAAATACTAAGTTGTGTGACTTCACAAATGCAAATAATAATGATTTCTATGCACACCTATTGCTCCACCTGCTACGCAGAATTTTTTGAAATTAAACCTGCTTTACTAAATCTAGTCATGAGAGAACAATTTTCTGGTGCTAGTTCCGATGATGCTGCTGCTCATCTCAATAATTTTGTTGAACTTTGTGAAATGCAAAAGTATAAAGATGTAGATGGTGATATTATTAAATTGAAAGTGTTTCCTTTCTCATTAAGAGGAAGAGCTAAAGATTGGGTGCTATCTTTGCCTAAGAATAGTATTGATTCATGGACTAAATGCAAGGATGCTTTTATTGGTAGATATTATCCTCCGCTAAAATTATTTCTTTGAGAAGTAGCATAATGAATTTTAAACAATTTGATACTGAACATGTTGCTCAAGCTTGGGAGAGAATGAAAACTTTGGTAAAGAATTGCCCAACCCATGGACTGACTACTTGGATGATCATCCAAACCTTCTATGCAAGACTAAATTTTTCTTCACGGAATTTATTGGATTCAGCTGCTGGAGGTACTTTTATGTCCATCACATTGGGGGCGGCTACAAAACTTCTTGATGATATGATGATAAATTACTCTGAATGGCACACGGAAAGAGCTCCACAAGGTAAGAAGGTAAATTCTCTTGAAGAAACCTCTTCCTTGAGTGATAAGATTGATGTGATTATGTCTATGCTTGTGAATGAGAGATCTAATGTTGATCCAAATAATGTTCCTTTAGCTTCATTGGTTGCTCAAGAAGAAAATGTTGATGTGAATTTTATTAAAAATAATTTCAACAATGCTTATAGGAACAACTCGCAATAACTATAGGCCATATCCTTTTGCTCTGTTAATGGTAATGGTTATGGTAATTCTTATGGGAATTCTTATAACAATAATAGGAATACACTTCTGGTCTTGAAGCCATGCTTAAAGAATTTATTAGTACAAAAACTGCTTTTAACAAATTGTTGAGGAAAAGCTTGATAAAATTGATACTATCGCTTCTAGAGTTGATAGGCTTGCCTTTGATGTTAATCTTTTAAAGTTGAAAGTTATGCCTAATAATGATCTTGATAATAAGATTACTACTACAGCAAATGCTATCCAAGTTAGAATTAATGAGAATATAAGATTAATGGCTGAGTTGCGTGCTAGGTGGGATGGAGAAGAAAATGAAAAACTAGCTAAAGAGAATAATGTAGCTAAGTTTGGACTATTACCACCACTAGTAATGCTAATTTTTCACATGTTGCTGCACCTCCTACTATCAATGGTAAATAATTGTGTTGCAATGTTTCTACTCCTAGTGCAAAGCGCACAAAACCGCTGAAATTGCTAAAACTGCTGAAACTGCTTGTGATAAAACTGCTGAAATTTTTTCCAACTTTGGGAACAATGATCCCATTGCTGTAGCTCATAATGATTTAGATTTTGATGATTGCCACATCTCTGGGTTATAAAGTTCTTACAAAAACTTGCTAGAAGTCCTAATGCTAGTGCTATAAATTTAGCCTTTACAAAACATATTACAAATGCTCTCATAAAAGCTAGAGAAGAGAAACTAAAACTTGAAACTTCTATTCCTAGAAAGTTAGAAGATGGTTGGGAGCCCATCATTAAAATGAAATTCAATGACTTTGAATGTAATGCTTTATGTGATCTTGGTGCAAGTATTTCTTATGCCTAAAAAGATTTATGATATGCTTGACTTGCCACCATTAAAGAATTGTTATTTGGATGTTAATCTTGCTGATAATGTTAAAAAGAAACCCTTGGGGAGGATTGATAATGTGCATATTACGGTTAACAATAACCTTGTCCCCGTTGATTTTGTTGTCTTGGATATCGAATGCAATGCATCTTGTCCAATTGTGTTGGGAAGACCTTTTCTTCGAACCGTTGGTGCTGTTATTGATATGAGGGAAGGTAATATTAAATATCAATTTCCTCTCAAGAAAGGTATGGAACACTTCCCTAGAAAGAGAATGAAGTTGCCTTTTGATTCTATTATTAGAACAAGCTATGATGTTGATGCTTCTACTCTCGATGTTACTTGATTTGCACTTTCTGCGCCTAGCTGAAAGGCGTTAAAGAAAAGCGCTTATGGGAGACAACCCATGTTTTTACCTACAGCAATTTTTTGTTTTATTGAGTCTTGGAAGTTGTTTACAACTGTAGCAACCTCTCCTTATCATGTTTTTGTGCCAAGTAAAGTTTCTATGTCAAAGTTGATGTTATATTTGGGATCGCTGCGCAGAAACAGCATTGCTGTCTGTCACGAATCTGGGCATAATTCTCTGTAGAAAATTCGAAAAAATCTGCCAATTTACGAGCGTGATCCTCAGATATGTACGCAACTTTCATTAGTTTTGAGTTTTTCCATTTGAGCAAGTCTGGTGCCATTTATAAATTCGTCTTTACGGACTGTTCTGTTTTTGACAGATTCTGCCTTTTATTTCGCATTGCCTCTTTTGCTATGTTGGATTTATTTCTTTGATCCATTAATGTCCAGTAGCATTATGCAATGTCCAGAAGTGAAAAGAATGATTGTGTCACCCCTGAATGAGTGAATTATTAATGATGCACTAACCCTCTAATGAGTTTGCTTGAAGTTTGGTGTGAAGGAAGTTTTCAAGGGTCGAGAGAGGAGAATGATATACTAAGATCAAGAGGAGAAAGCTCTAAGCTTGGGATGCCCCCGTGGTTCATCCCTGCATATTTTAAGAAGACTAAGCGTTTAAGCTTGGGGATGCCCAAGGCATCCTCTTCTTCATCAATCAGGTTCCTCCCCCGAAACTATATTTTTATTCCAGCACATCTCGTGTTCTTTACTTGGAGCGTCGGTTTGTTTTCGTTTTTGTTTTTGTTTGAATAAGATGGATCCTAGCATTCACTTTGTGGAGAGAGCTCCGCTGTTGCATATGGACACATGTGTCCTTAGGCTTTACTCATAATGTTCAAGGGGAAGTTTCTTCTTCGTTAATTTGTTATATGGTTGGAATTGGAAAATGCTACATGTAGTAATTCTAAAAATGTCTTGGATAATGTGATACTTGGCAATTGTTGTGCTCATGTTTAAGCTCTTGCATCATATGCTTTGCACCCATTAATGAAGAAATACATAGAGCTTGCTAAAATTTGATTTGCATATTTGGTTTCTCTAAGGTCTAGATAATATCTAGTATTGAGTTTTGAACAACAAGGAAGACAATGTAGAGTCTTATAATGTTTACAATATGTCTTTTATGTGAGTTTTGCTGCACTTGTTCATCCTTGAGTTTGCTTCAAATAACCTTGCTAGCCTAAACCTTGTATCGAGAGGGAATACTTCTCATGCATCCAAAATCCTTGAGCCAACTACTATGCCATTTGTGTCCACCATACCTACCTACTACATGGTATTTACCCGCCATTCCAAAGTAAATTGCTTGAGTGCTACCTTTAAAATTCCATCATTCACCTTGCAATATATAGCTCATGGGACAAAATAGCCTTAAAAACTATCGTAGTATTGAATATGTACTTATGCACTTTATATTTTATTAAGTTGCTTGTTGTGCGATAACCATGTTTCTGGGGAACGCCATCAACTATTGTTGAATATCATGTGAGTTGCTATGCATGTCCGTCTTGTCTGAAGGTCTATCATTTTAGTGGTTGGAGCATGCAAAATTGTTAGAGAAGAACATTGGGTCGCTAACTAAAGCCATGAATCATGGTGGAAGTTTCAGTTTGGACATATATCCTCAATCTCATATGAGAATAATAACTTTGCTACATGCTTATGCATTAAAGAGGAGTCCATTATCTGTTGTCCATGTTGTCCCGGTATGGATGTCTAAGTTGAGAATAATCAAAAGCGAGAAATCCGAAATGCGAGCATTCTCCTTGGACCTTTGTACAAGCGGCATGTTAGTACACTTTGTGCTGGCAATCAGATCTCCTCGCAAGTTAAGTAGGACAAGGTGCGGGCACTATTAGTATACTATCGTGAGGCTTGCAACTTGTAAGATATAATTTACATAACTCATATGCTTTATTACTACCGTTGACAAAATTGTTTCATGTTTTCAAAATAAAAGCTCTAGCACAAATACAGCAATCGATGCTTTCCTCTTTGAAGGACCATTCTTTTACTTTTATTGTTGAGTCGCTTTACCTATCTCCTTCCACCTTAAGAAGCAAACACTTGTGTGAACTGCATTGATTCCTACATACTTGCATATTGCACTTGTTATATTACTTTATGTTGACAATATCCATGAGATATACATGTTATAAGTTGAAAGCAACCGCTGAAACTTAATCTTCTTATGTGTTGTTTCAACACCTTTACTTGATTTATTGCTTTATGAGTTAACTCTTATGCAAGACTTATTGATGCTTGTCTTGAAGTACTATTCATGAAAAGTCTTTGCTATATGATTCAGCTTGTTTACTCATGTCATTACCTTTGCTTTGATCGCTGCATTCATTACATATGTTTACAAATAGTATGATCAAGATTATGATGGCATGTCACAGAAATTATCTTTGTTATCGTTTTACCTCGCTCGGGACGAGCAGAACCAAGTTGGGGATGCTGATACGTCTCAACGTATCGATAATCTTATGTTCCATGCCACTATTGATGATACCTACATGCTTATGCACATTATATGTCATATTTATGCACTGAACTAACCTATTATTAATGCCAGATCGCTGCTGTTTTCGCTTGGTTTCAGAAATCCTAGTAAAGAAATATTCTCGGAATTACCAAACTTTCGCCAGTCTATTTCACGAAGTTCCGAAGACCGAAGACCTAACGAAGTGGGGCCACGGCGTTGTGGGGTGGCAGGCGCGGCCTTGGTCATGCCCGCTCCCCCCGGGCCCCCGTGTGGCCTCGCGTTGACCTTCCGCCTACTTAAAGCCTCCGTCACAAAACCTCAGCACCGAGCCACGATACGGAAAACCTTAGAGACGCCGCCGCCGCGAATCCCATCTCGGGGGATTCTCGAGATCTCCGCACCCGCCGAGAGGGGATTCATCTCCCCGAGGACTCTTCATCGCCATGATCGCCTCCGGAGTGATGAGTGAGTAGTTCACCCCCTGGACCATGGGTAGCAGCAGCTAGATGGTCGTCTTCTCCTTGTTGTGCTTCATTGTTAGATCTTGTGAGCTGCCTAACATGATCAAGATCATCTATATGTAATTCTATATGTTGTGTTTGTCGGGATCCGATGGATAGAGAGTACTATGATTATGGTGATTATCAATCTATTGTTCATGTGTTGTTTATGATCTTGCATGCTCTCCGTTATTAGTAGAGGCTCTGGCCAAGTTTTTACTCTTAACTCCAAGAGGGAGTAATTATGCTCGATAGTGGGTTCATGCCTCCATTGAATCTGGGACAGTGACAGAAAGTTCTAAGGTTGTGGATGTGCTGTTGCCACTAGGGATAAAACATTGATGCTATGTCTAAGGATGTAGTTGTTGATTACATTACGCACCATACTTAATGCAATTGTCTGTTGCTTTGCAACTTAACACCGAGGGGTTCGGATTTATAAACTCTGGACTTTTAGGCATAGATGCAGTTGGATGGCGGTTCTTTGTCGTAATGCCCGATTAAATCTCACTATATTTACCATGTCATGTATATGCATTATTATGCCTTTCTCTATTTGTCAATTGCTCCACAATTTGTTCACCCAACATGCTTTTATCTTATGGGAGAGACACCTCTAGTGAACTGTGGACCCCGGTCCTATTCTTTCCATAGCATACAATCTACTTGTTTTAATGTTTTCTTTGCAAACATCTTCCACTCGATACGTTTAATCCTTTGTTACAGCAAGCCGGTGAGATTGACAACCTCACTGTTTCGTTGGGGCAAAGTACTTTGGTTGTGTTGTGCAGGTTCCTAGTTGGCGCCGGAATCCCTGGTGTTGCGCCGCATCACATTTCGCGACCATCAACCTTCAACGTGCTTCTTGGCTCCACCTGGTTCGATTAAACCTTGGTTTCATCTGAGGGAAAACTTGCCCGTGCGCATCATACCTTCCTCTTGGGGTTCCCAACCTGACGGCAATCCTACGCGCATCAATCTCCCGAATCCTCGAGATGGGATCACAGGCGGCGCTCTCCCAGGTTTTCCTTATCGTGGCTCTCGGTACTGGGGTTTCGCGACGGAGGCTTTAAGTAGGCGAAAGGGCAACGCGGGGGCCACACGAGGGCCCGTAGGCCGGCGCGGCCAAGGCCTGGGCCGCGCCGCCCTATCCCCTGGCTGCCTCGTGGCCCCACTTCGTTATCTCTTCGGTCTTCCGAAGCTTCGTGCAAAAATAAGACCCTGGGCGAAGATTTCGTCCAATTCCGAGAATATTTCCTTACTAGGATTTCTGAAACCAAAAACAGCAGAAAACAAAGCTCTTCGGCATCTTGTTAATAGGTTAGTTCTAGAAAATGCATAAATATGACATATAATGTGCATAAAACATGTAGGTATCATCAATAAAGTAGCATGGAACATAAGAAATTATCGATACGTTGGAGACGTATCAACCATCTACCACAGGGTTTCAGCCGGTTAACGCTGATCGCAAGTTAACGGCGCTTCGCTAATGGTCGCTTGCATTGACGTCGCAATCATCCAAGCCCCGAAAACTTGCATAACGGTCCGATTTTCCGTGGTGAATGGCGCCCAAAGGCGACGGACCGAAAAAAACGTCATAGGACTTTGCCTGACGAGTTTACAACACCCATATCGTTATTAGGCCCATAGGCGAAGAAAAATGCCCGTAGGTTGATTTAGTGTGTTTGAGAACTTTCTTGTAGTGTCTAAGTTTGTGTGAGAGTTCATCTTTTTGGCTAGCAAGAGATCTAAAAGCATGCAATAATGTTCATAGTGCTATTCATTTATCATCAAACAATGATACTTAATGTTAAACATCTATGTATACTAGTGAGAAATAGCACTAAATAAGGCACTCAACAAAAAATATTCAATAAAGAATAGAAACTATTAATACCATTCATAACTTAACTTTCAGCTTTTTGTTGGCATTCCCTCTTTTTCTTTTATAACATGCAACTTATTTTAATTGACGCATTCAAGAATAGGAGAGTTTATTTCATTATCTCTTTCATACGCATGAATAGTATTTATGATGGTGGCCTTATGTATTTCAAAGCTAAACTAGACACAAAACTAATAAAGGACACTACAAGTTTTTGCAATCATTTCATGTTGCTCAAAAAACAAAGTTTAGGAGTGTGCAAGCCGAGAGTTCAAGATGAGTCCAGTTTGATGCCTTGGGAGTGCCCAAGCTTATGGTCTTCACCATTCTTGGATAGCTCTTGGTGCGGTGTTCCTCTATTCCCTGTGAAAAACTTCAACACAAAACTTTCTCTCATTTATTTTCTATGGGGTGACATTAGTGGTATAAGAATTATATGCTTACAACAATATTCTTCAAAGATAAAATTATTCCTTTATGAAACAGAGAGAACATAATGTCCTACACATTCCTAGCAAATTAAAAGATTCAAGAAAAATTATTTTGAAACCCAAAAGAATGGTTCAAACATTAAGAGGCAGAATCTATCAAAAAAATTAGCACCAGTAAAACTGAATTTTTTGACCACTTCGACACGTCAGGAATTTTACCCAAGTTTTGTGCGTATAGAGGATGAAAAGTTTTAGATCCTATGAATTTAGGTTTTAGGAGCTACCAAAAAAATCAAAATAATCGTGCACTACAAAGTGCAGTGCAGAAATCAGCAACTCCCATTTTGTTTCACAACTTTAAAACATCCAAATGGGTAAAACTTGTACTTTATTAGAAAATCCAGAGAGTAAAATAACTCTTTGTTCAACAAGAATCAAAAAAAAACCAAAAAAATCTCGGGTTGCCTCCCGTAAAGAGCTTTCTTTAAAGCCAAATAGCTAGGCTTACTTACTTGATTATTGGTATGGAACTAATGTGGTAGCTTGAATCTTGGTGCTACTTCTTTCTTCATTGTAAACAATTCCATCAACTTCTTGTGCGGGAATTGAAACTTCACATTCCCTTCCTTTGATTCAATAATAACACATGTAGTTCTCAAAAAGGGTCTCCCAAGAATTATAGCACTAGAGAGGTATTGATCCGCATGTCCATGTGATGCATATAAAATGCATACACACTAGTAATATATGGGTCTTCAATGACGGTATGATACTGACGGTTTGGAAATCCGTCAGCGATTGTCTTTTTCTATGATGATAGGTTGTTTTCGCGTCACGGATGGCAATTTGGGCCGCTCGGCCCGAAAAAATAGTGACTGGCAAGGTCTAAACGTCAGCGATTGTGCCGAAATGAGCGTCGCGGGTGGTTGGCGGCCCGAATTGCTGAGTCAGCAGTGAGCGGGCGTCACAATAACTGGGCTTCGGGCCGGTGGACACACCTGACCCACACTCTGCACGCTCCTGTTCACGTACTTTTCTGTCTGCCCGCACAACAGTCCAAGGCCTGCAGCAGTGGGACCCATATTTGTAAGGGGAGACAACCACTGTCCGCACACATGTACCTCGCCTGCACCACTCGGACCCGCATGTCAGGTGCCGACAAGACCCATGATACGTCTCCAACGTATCTATAATTTCTTATGTTCCATGCTACTTTTATGACAATACTCACATGTTTTATACATACTTTACATCATTATTATGCATTTTCCGGCACTAACCTATTAACAAGATGCCGAAGCGCCAGTTGTTGTTTTGCTGTTTTTGGTTTCAGAAATCCTACAAAGGAAATATTCTCGAATTGACGAAATCAACGCCCAGGGTCTTATTTTTCCACTGAGCTTCCAAGACCCAGGGGATACGGTGGGGCCACGAGGGGCCGACACCATAGGGCGGCATGGCCTGGCCCTTGGGCGCGTCGGCCTATGGTGTGGGGCCCCTGTGCCCCCTCCAACGCTGCCCTTCCGCCTACTTATACCCTCCGTCGCGAAAACCCTATTACCGAGAGCCACGATACGGAAAAAGTTCCGCAGAGACGCCGCCGCCGTCAATCCCATCTCGGGATTCAGAGATCGCCCGCACCCCGCCGGAGAGGGGAATCATCACCGGGAGGGCTCTACATCACCATGCCCGCCTCCGGATTGATGCGTGAGTAGTTCATCCTTGGACTATGGGTCCATAGCAGTAGCTAGATGGTTGTCTTCTCCTCTTGTGCTATCATGTTTAGATCTTGTGAGCTGCCTAACATGATCAAGATCATCTATTTGTAATGCTACATGTTGTGTTTGGCGGGATCCGATGAATATAGAATATTATGTCAAGTTGATTATCAATCTATCATATATGTGTTGTTTATGTTCTTGCATGCTCTCCGCTGTTAGTAGAGGCTCTGGCCAGTTGATACTTGTAACTCCAAGAGGGAGTATTTATGCTCGATAGTGGGTTCATGCGTCCATTGAATCTGGGACAGTGACAGAAAGTTCTAAGGTTGTGGATGTGCTGTTGCTACTAGGGATAAAACATCAATGCTTTGTCTAAGGATATTTGTGTTGATTACATTACGCACCATACTTAATGCAATTGTCTCTTGTTTGCAACTTAATACTGGAAGGGGTGCGGATGCTAACCCGAAGGTGGACTATTTAGGCATAGATGCATGCTGGATGGCGGTCTATGTTCTTTGTCGTAATGCCCTGATTAAATCTCATAGTGATCATCATGATATGTATATGAATCTTTATTTGTCAATTGCCCACCTGTAATTTGTTCACCCAGCATGCTATTTATCTTATTGGAGAGACACCACTAGTGAACTGTGGACCCGGTCCATTCTTTTACACTAAATACAATCTAATTTTCTCTCGTTGTTCTTCAAACAAACATCATTCCTCCACACCATACGTTTAATCCTTTGTTTCGCTAGCCGGTGAGATTGACCACTATTACGTTGGGGCAAAGTATTTTGATTGTGTTGTGCAGGTTCCACGTTGGCCTCCGGTGTTGCGCCGCACTACACTCCTCCACCAACAACCTTCACGTGGCCCTTGACTCCTACCTGGTTCGATAACCTTGGTTTCTTTCTGAGGGAAACTTGCTGCCGTGCGCATCACACCTTCCTCTTGGGGTTCCCAACTACGTTTGCATCACGCACCATCAACCCACCTGCGTGCCGCCCGTTTCGATAGCCTCCTCCCAATGCGAAGTGGCCCAGAACTGTCAGTACCACCAACATGGGTTCCACATGTCGGGTTGCCATGCCAATTGTTTTCGCACGTGCCACTCAAGTGTCCGCCGCTCGTCAATTTCTGACGCATGGCCCCGCAGGCAGAGCCTGCTGGGACCCTTCTCTGAGAGTTTTGGTGGGTCCGGCATGCCAGAGATCTGTGGGGGCCGCATGTCAGAGCCTGTGGGACCCTTCTCTGAGTTTTGGTGGGTCCGGCATGCCAGAGATCTGTGGGGGCCGCATGTCAGAGCCTGGTGGGACCCTTCTCTGAGAGCTTTGGTGGGTCCGGCATGCCAGAGATCTATGGGGGCCGCATGTCAGAGCCTTGTGGGACCCATGTATGACACTTTTAGTGGGTCCCGCATGCCAGAGATCTGTGGGGTCCGCATGTCAGAGCCTTGTGGGACCCACGTATGACAGTTTTAGTGGGTCCAGCATGCCAGAGATTTGTGGGGTCCGCATGTTAGAGCCTGGTGGGTCCCAGCATGCATGAGCTTGGTGGGCCAAACATGCCAGAGTATGGACCCAATATGTCAGAACTTGTGGGGCCCGTATGTCAGAGCTTGGTGGGTCCCTGGTCCCAACCCCGTCGGGCCCACATGTAGCCGTGGGACCTACTGGATTCACTATGTGTCCCACCTGTCAGCTACGCGTCGTGGTGTCCTTGGGCCAGATTGGCTGACTAAAGGCCCAAGGCCAATTTATTCAGGTCGAAACAAGACATGCAGAGGAAATTAATCGGCCTATGGTGGCCCGTCTAACGTGCGACTGTCATTTATTCGTGAAATTATTGTGGGCTTATGCTGCCCTGTCTAGCATGCACACAGCGCTGGTCCTCTAGTTGGCTATCCTCAGCGGCCTGGGAGCCACAGCCACTACGCGGTAACTATCGTGCGCCCAAAGAGGAAATTACCTTGCTGGCTTACTGTTTGGCCGACGAGTGACCTACAATGTAGATTGATGGCCGCCTGCCGCTGTGAGGATCTCGGGGTAACAGATTTACAAACTGAAGTTTGGAAATCTGTTGGGGAGAACAATTACGTTGCCCTTGTGTGCCCTTCCCAAAGACTCTCAAGCAGGTCTGCAGGAGACGAACTAGGATTGCTTATCAATACTAACGTCTGGGTTCAAGTACATTCCGTATAGAAACAAAATAGAAAACAATATAACAGAAACAACAAAAAATAGGAAATGAAACAGAAACAGAAACCAAAACAGCTACATCGTCTAACTGGGCCGGCCCATACCAGGCCCGGGTTATTCTACATCCCTATCATGCATTCAGGATTTACTCGCAGCTAGGAAACAACTTTTGTGGATCAGATCCTAGTACTCCTAAGGCCTTGTACAACTTGTTTTTTGGTCCGTGCCATAATAACATCGAGCAAGTTGTGGAAGGTCTAGACTCCAGAAAACTTGATCGCTCTAACAGCCGATATCGATGCGTAAGATGAAAAGGAATGAAACCTTTTAATAAATATAGTAAGTACAAATATAACTAAGTGCCAACTTTCATGGATTTCAGTTGTGATCTATTCATCCTGGCATTCATGTCAAATCTGAGTACATCATTCTAGTGTTTGTCTGGGCGGGAAAAGGAATTCATATATTGGCATAGCCAACACAACGGGATGGTGGAAATTCATCATTTGAGTCAAAACCACCTCCTACTATGCCTGTGTGAAATACACGATAAACTTCCGAGGATAGCATCAACCAATAGATGCAGCGGAAAAACAAACACAAGCACACTACTTAAATGACAAAAGGATTTACGTGGAAAACCACCTCAACTTGAGGGCAAGAAAACAGGTGTGGATGCAAGCTTCACTATGAGCAACCTGGGTACAGAGTTTTGCAACCTGCTTTGCCAAGCCAGTGCTCCCCTTGAATGGGTAACCAAATATCCCGAAGTGGACTTTCTGCCATCAATATCTCTAGCCAAATCTGAATCTGAAATCAGCTCTGACTCTTTACCACCAAAACAAATCGTCATATCTGTAGTGCCCCGGAGATATCTCAAGATGTTGGACAGAATATAGCAGCTGCTAGCTTGTGATCGAGCTTGTGACAAGATGGGGATGATAGATATCTATCACCCATCTTGAGGGGGAGTGTTGGACAGTATATGGGTTGCATTACTGTCCAACACAAGATCCACTTCACAAATAAGTAATGTCTTTCGTACGGTGTCACCAAAGTCTAGTCCTGAAACGCACTCATACAGCAAAAGCAGCTGCTGGAATTCACTTGAAGAAGGAGCCACCATGGAGGGTAATGAAATCATTCCTCCCACTTCTGGAATTTTTCCAACACCTAGGAAATTGCTTCGGTGTGAGAAACACCTTCTACAATCTATCAACTGCAGAAAAGTAAAAAAACATTCATCAATATTATAACATTTATATAAATACTGCAGAACTCATAGTAAATGCGCAAAGGAAGAAAAAACAATACATTCTGCAATATTTGTCAGTACCTGCCTATGTGTCATCCACTCGTGCAGCCTCCTTTCGTGCGGTGTCACCGAAGTATAGTCTCTTTGTACATGTAAACACAAAATAAGCTAAAGTAAACAAATCCAGTTTCAGATAACCATAAAGCCCCGCAACCCTTACAAATATTGGGTCAGACAAAGGGATACCATTTCAGCCCATAGTGGGGAATCGAGGGAATTTTTCCAACACCTAGGAAATTGCTTCAGTGCGAGAAACACCTTCTGCAATCTATCAACTACAGAAAACAGTAAAAAAAATCATCAATATTATAACATTTATATAAATACTCCAGAACTCATAGTAAATGCGCAAAGGTAGAAAAAACAATACATTCTGCAATATTTGCCCAGTACCTGCCTATGTGTCATCTGTTAGTGATGTATAGACCCCTTTACTATATATTTCCAGTGTATGAGGGCTTCCCTGCATATTGTATCACCTGTACATGTACTGGCCTTTGGCCCACAGTGAATACTAGTTGCTCATTCACAACATGGTATCAGATCATCCTTTCGTGCGGTGTCACCGAAGTATAGTCGTCTCTTTGTACATGTAAACACAAAATAAGCGAAAGTTAACAAATCCAGTTTCAAATAACCATAAAGCCCCACAACCCATATAAATATTGAGTCAGGCAAAGAGATACTATTTCGTCCCAGAGTGGAGAATCAAGGGAATTTTTCCAACACCTAGGCAGTTGCTTCGGTGCCAGAAACACATGCTGCAATCTATCAACTGCAGAAAACAGTAACAAGAAATTCATCAATATTATAACATTTATATAAATACTCCAGACCTCATAGTAAATGCAAAGGAAGAAAAACAATACATTTTGCAATATTTGCCAGTACCTGCCTATGTTTCATCCTTTCGTGGAGCCTCCTTCCGTGCGGTGTCATCTTTCCCTCCCCGGATCCTCTGGTCTAAATCCGACCCCAACTCAAGCCTACCCATGGCACTTGTATGTTCACCACGATCACAACAGACAACCTGAGTTCCGAACAACAGAAGAATAAGGAGGTATCGTCTAAACATTTATGGTGAAAGAAACTCAATTTGATAAGTTAAACAAAGGACGCAAGCATGACATGAGCACCAAAAACTTAAAAGATTTGCAGTTTAAGATGATTTAAAACAAGAAGAGCGAGAGAGGAACTAGCCTGCAGCAGGAAGATAAATTCTTTTTTCCAACTTTCATAGTCCAATTTAGCTCTACTGCTTCACTGTTTTGGGCTGACCTGGGCGAGCCATCACCCCGGTCAGCTCCACTGCTGCTGCCTTGTAGACCAATTTAGCTCTACATGCTTATTTTCCCGCTTCCAAGGATTAATCCTAGGCAAAGAGATCCCTCGAGCTTAGGCTTTTGTAGCGTTGAGCCTTTCATGCGATGTCACCAAAGTATAGTCTATATGTTCATGTAATACAAAATAAGCTAAAGTAAACAAATTCAGTCTAGATGTACATGTAACACAAAATAAGCTAAAGTTAACAAATTCGTGAATCTTTTCTGTCACCCAACACAAAACCCCATCCCCAATCCACTAGGTAGGGGTAGAGTGTTGGGGATTGAAAAAATTACACTAAAATTTGGGGGAAAGTGGGGATTAAACTCGCTGGGGATAAGTGGGGATTGAAGTTTGGAGCGGATCATCCCCGATAATCACCACTAAAACTCTAGTACCAAACAAGCCCTTATAAATATTAGGTCAGACAAAGGGATAAAATTTTGGCCCAGGGTGGAAAATCGATGGAACTTTTCCAACACAATCTCCTAGGCCGTTTCTGCGTTGACACCGGAGTTTACTCACCGAAAACAGCTGCTGCAATTTATCAACTGCAGAAAACTGTACAAAAACATTCATCAGTATTATAACATTTATATAAATAGAACATAACTCATAGTAAATATGCAAAGGATGGACAAAACAATACATTCCAGTACATGCCTCCTCCTTTAGTGCAACCTCCTTGCGTCTTGTGTCAACAACATTTGAGAATGAAGGCATCATGTTACGGTCCGGAAATTCCACATCCATTAGGTGTATATAAAGCCTCCTCCTTTCGTGCAGCCTCTTTTCGTGCGGTGTCACCAAAGTATAGTCTCTTTATACATGTAAACAGAAAATAAGCTAGGGATTTCTATTTTCGTTAACTTAGGTCTTAGTGTACTCAGTTTTCCCCAGCTCCTTAGTTTTCCTCAATTTTCCCCAAGCCCTTGTTTGAAACCCGCAGAACAGCTCAGACGGCGGGATTCCCGTTTAGTTGGACCGTTATGTGCACGTGTGGGGCCACGTCGTGTGGGGCCGCGTCGTGTGGGCCCGCGTCGCGTGGGGCTGGTAGAAACGGACCGCGTGGGACAGGACGAGAAGCGTTTGGTTGCACGTGAGCAGGAGCTGGGTTCTGTCTCTCTCGGCCCAAAATTGGCATTATTAAGTGCACCTTTTTCCCCTCTTTCTCTCTGTCCTTTTCACCAAATTAGTATAAAATCTAGAGAAGCTTGCATTTCTGACTTTCTTCAATTATTTGTGCCTTTTGGTCCTCGTTGTTTGCCCAATATGGCAGCAAATCTAGTACTCCCTCTGGTCCATATGTATGTAGTTAAATCTAGAAGCAAATCTCCAGGATAATGTACGATAAATTCACAGTCATAGTAAATCAAGAAAACTAAGTACGGCCAACAAAATATAGTAGACTAGGGATAGATAATCCCTAGATAATATGGATAGATAATAGGCATACACAGCAGCCAACATAGTAACAGGTTCTTCACAACACCATCATACTAACATAACAACAAGGGATCCCTAGCTAAACAAAGGGATCCCAACAACAAACTAGGAGGCAGCAGCAGCAGACACGTCCGGGACTCGCCTACCCCATCTGCTCTGCCTCCACTTGTTGCTCTTGCTCCCCTTGGGAGCCAGCAGGATGAGCGAGGCATGCGCCCGGCGGAGATGCACTGGCCGCTAAGTCGGCGAGTACATGCCGAGCGCCCCGTGCTTGGCGCGGAGAGTGGACGTTCACCATCGTGCCGACGTTGGGGAAGGTGTTGCTGATGTTCTCAGCATGCGTGACGAGGCGTTGAAGTCCGTGGCGCCGAGTCTCCTGGTGCAGAAGGGGCACCTGTAGACCTCCTTGGCGAAGTAGGAGATATCTGTTGCAGCCTCCGCAGCACTGGCGAGTCTTGACGTCCTCCTCCTCTTCGTCGCTGCCGACGTCGCTGCCGACATCTGATCCATATCAAACAGAAACTAGTGAATGAGTTGCAACGATGACTAACATACATGATAACAAAGTTAAGAAAAACAGAGCCAGCCTCAGTAGAGTGGACATGATTATATATCTACAGGGAAGGTGTTATGAACTAAAGCTCATACACAACAGATTTGTACACAGCAATGGTGCTGAACCCTCCTCTGAAAATTTCTGCCCAACCATTCATCATAGGCAAAGAAACAGATTCTAGATCTGAACTAGATCTGAACTTGAACACATTCGAGATTATTTGCAAAATTAAACAGTTGATATCTTTTGATTAGTGCATAAAATAACTGATTGAGATCCCATGATTACTTGCATAAATTAACTGATTGAGATCCAATATTACTTGCATAAATTAACCGAACAGCCGAACCCCAAATCTTAAACGAAATCAAGAAGT
The DNA here is from genome assembly GCA_030979885.1 of Lolium multiflorum. NCBI lineage: Eukaryota > Viridiplantae > Streptophyta > Magnoliopsida > Poales > Poaceae > Lolium > Lolium multiflorum. Next base: position 220,218,537 of record CM061749.1, on the reverse strand, counting down.
GATCAAAACAAAATGGAATAAAATCAGCGCAAATATTAGCCCAATACTCATCCATCTACAGATCCATCTACACCAGCAAAAATAGGGTTCAAAAAGGAATGGGGAACAAAAAAGGAAGCAAACCGTAGTTACCTCGTTCCATGGGTCCTCCAGGGAGGTGTCGTAGGGGTTCGGGGGCGGGACGTACGGCACGGGGTCGTAGGGGTCCCATCCCGACCCGATCGCGCCACGGCGGCGCAGCCTCCGATGCACCGGCGACGGCGGCGGCGGACGTCCGTAGAGGGGACGGCGCCCGAAGATGGAGGCGTCGCGCTTCGAGCCTACCTCGACGATTGGATTGGCATTCTCCTTGTCCATCTCTCCGGCGGAGGAGGAGAGGGAGAGGAGAGGGAGAGAGGGGTTTTTGCTTGGAGAAGATGATGGGACGTGGAGAGAGTTGGCGATGCGTGAGCGAGTGAGAGTGACAGAGAGAGAGGAGAGCGTCTATAAAGGCGAGGGGTGGTTAATGCGACCCGTGTCCTACGTGCAACAGTGCACGTCTGCACGTCTTGGACTCCGCGCGACACGCGTCCACGATTGCACGTCTCGACTTCTCCACCGCGACCCGCGTCTACGCGTCAACAATTGCACGTGTCCTCGAGTCTAACCCTGGAAATTTAGATATACTCAGGTATACCCTCGAGTCTTATACTAGCATTTTTGTGTGCTCAATTTTCCCCTCGAGTGCTAATACTGGCTAGTGCAATATACTCAGTTTTACCCTCAAGTGGCTGGTCAACAGAGAGTCAACAAATGGGATTAACTAGTTAAATGAGTCATTTAATGTGCAAAAAAATCCGAAAAAGAGTGGCACTTACTCATGGAGTCTTTACCACAAATTGCCACTTCTCAAATCATAGATAAATCAAGTTTTACCAAATTGCCACTTCTCAAATCACCTAGTAGCTATGAAGGTGCATGGTTTTCCACAATAAGCCCTTCCCAAAACAGCTTCCCCCAAATCATACTTTGTCTAAATGAGGCCACAATTCTCACACTGATGTATATTGTATATGTAAATAGTTTGAGGTAGGCCAAGATGGGTTTCATTGTACAAAACATGCATTTTCCATTTTTTAATCTCATATTTGAATCCCTTAGTCTATTTACTACTCAGGTGCCCTTGGTTTCTTGATAGTACTAAGTTTTGCCCTCTCTATTCACAAATTCTCGCAGACGTGCAACATCGCCCTGATTGGTCTAGCCCATGTCACGCGGATCGTGCCCGCCGATCGTTGATCGTATGATATAGGGAACGGGCAGGATAACCCCTCTCTCTCTCTCTCGGTTAATTAGCTTCCACCCTCTAAGTATGCTGAAGGGCGGTTTTCTGTATTATTTTTCACGCGCTAAAAATTATAAACTCTTTTAGGCGTTATTTTCACGCAAAAATGATAAACCATCACCGATTTGTTGTTGCCATTACTTTTCACGCAAAAAAAAGATAAACCATCACCGATTTGTTGTTGCCATTACTTTTCACGCAAAAAAATGATAAACCATCAACAATTTGTTGTAGCCATTACTTTTCACGCAAAAAAATGATAAACCATCACCGATTTGTTGTTGCCATTACTTTTCACTAAAAAAATGATAAAGCATCAACAATTTGTTGTAGCCATTACTTTTCACGCAAAAAAAGATAAACTATTTTTGTTGCCATTACTTTTCCGCAAAAAATGATAAACCATCACCGATTTGTTGTTGCCATTACTTTTCACGCAAAAAATGATAAACCATCAACAATTTGTTGTTGCCATTACTTTTCACGCAAAAAAATGATAAACCATCAACGATTTGTTGTAGCCATTACTTTTCACGCAAAAAATGATAAACCATCTATCTTTGTATAGAATGATAAACCTATCACGTATGATTTTGAGGTCATTTAGAGAAGGCAGAAAAAACCTAATTTGTTACAAAAGCTGGTTTCGGTGAGACCTAACCAAGTTTGGCATACATGATGGCATACCTATAACAACAAGGAATATCTAAAAGGGAAAGTTTCAGAAAATTTGAAATTTAGGGTGAAAATGATGCCATACATGATGCTGTTTTTCGAGGTTTTGACCTGAAAATCAATTGGGTATTATAAAGGGAAATAAAAAGTTCGAAAAATGTAAAAACGAAACAATATATCTATCTATGTATAGAAGATTAGCTGTATGAAATTTGAGGTTATTTAGAGAAGGTAGAAAAAATCACCTTGTTAGAAAAGCTGGTTTCAGTGAGACGAAACGGCATGCGCTTAAGCAAAGTGATTTTTTCGAACATCTCCAAATGACCACAAATTTTCCATACATGATGCCATACGTGTAACAACAAGGAACCCTATCTAAAAAGTGTCAAAAAAGTTTGCCCAACCGTATAGATCTATCAAAAAGAACCTCGCCATGGCGCTAGTATAATTTTGGGATAGTTACAAACTTTCGTTACCTAACTTTTAACATGAAACTTGTTTCAAATTCATTTTGGCCTACAATAAACAAATCCCAACTTGATTCGAGCACCACAGCCTCCAAACGATGCCGATGCCGATATCGGCATGGTCAGAATGGCTATGCTCGCCGCCACTGCTAGGTCAACGTCGGGATGCACCCTCAATCCCGTCCCCTCATTCGATCACTGACACACCAGATACCACCGAGGCCAATGCCGAACGTACATGTTGATGCCAATGCCGAACATGCATGCACGCCGTTGTGGGCACGCCGACCCGCTATGCTAGACGCCACAGACCGCCGCGAGGTCTTTCCCTTCGCCACCACACTCTCCTAGCACCCACCTATACACGCCAGAAAGGAGAGACACTAGTTTTCTCTACATTGCTCGCGTTCGTGTCCGACACGGTCGGTCAAAGTTTTGAGGTGGTCATCGATGTCGTCGACCATTTCTTCTCTTCTTTGCATGGTTAAACACGTCTAGTTCATATCTATCTAATGCGTCTGGTCTCGCCTCATGCAGTTCTTTGTGGACGTCGATCTCATCTCGGCACCCCGCATGCCACCTCCTCCGTGCCATCGCTGTAGAGCTCCGTTTAAAAATATAATCCTACACGTGTATTGCCCCTTGTATCAGCGTCATGGCCCCACTTGTCATTTGATATACCGAAGCCCCACTCGTTCGCGTTTTGGTCAGGGATACGACGCTGCTTACGGTCAAACAAAGATGGATGGTCTGACGCACTACTAGGAAAAGGCCTAGCCGTAAGAAGGGTGTTAGTGGCGCACATCAAAAGTGGTGCGCCACTGCTAGTTAGCAGTGGCGCACCAAAACTGATGCTCCACTAGTACGAATATAGCAGTGGCGCACGACTTTTAGGGTGCGCCACTACTAAAGTTCAGCCAGATCCCACCTCTCATCGAAACTTAGCAGCGGCGCATCCCTTAGAGGTGTGATACGTCTCCATCGTATCGATAATTTCTTATGTTCCATGCCACTTTATTGATGATATCTACATGTTTTATACACATTATATGTCATATTCGTGCGTTTTCCGGAACTAACCTATTGACGAGATGCCTAAAGGCCAGTTCTGTTTCTGCTGTTTTTGGTTTCAGAAATCCTAGTAAAGAAATATTTTCGGAATCGGACGAAATAAAGACCGAAGACCTTATAATTCCGGAAGCTTCCAGCACGGAGAAGGATGAGAGGGAGTCGGGGGCCCACACCACACCCGCCGCAGGGGGGGCGCGCCCTCGTGGTGTGGGCAGCCCGTGCCCCTCCGACTCCCTCTCTTCGCCTATTTAATCGTCTCTGACCTAAAAACACCGACGGGGAAGACGAGACCCGAGAAAACCTTCCGAGCCGCGCCATCGCGAAATCAAGATTCGGGGACAGAAGTCTCTGTTCCGCACCTGCCGGACGGGGAATTGCCCCGGAGTCGCCCACCGCCGTCTCCACCGCCATCTTCACCGCCATCGCTGTCTCCATGATGAGGGAGTAATTCACCCCCGGGGCTGAGGGCTCCGCTGTAGCTATGTGGTTCATCTCTCTCTTTATGTGATCTAGTTGAATATCATCTATGTGCTACTCTAGTGATGTTATTAAAGTACTCTATTCCTCATCCACGTGTGTAAAGGTGATAGTGTGTGCATCGTGTGAGTACTTGGCGTAGGCTATGATTGTGATCTCTTGTAGATTATGAAGTTAACTATTGCTATGATGGTATTGATGTGATTTGTTCCTCCTACATAAGCGTGAAGGTGATAGTGTGCATGCTATGTTAGTTCTTGGTGCAATTATGTTGATCTATCTTGCACTCTAAGGTTATTTAAATATGAACATTGCATTGTGGAGCTTGTTAACTCGGCATTGAGGGTTCGTGTAATCCTACGCAATGTGTTCATCATCCAACAAAAGGGTGTAGAGTAGTCCTATTATGTGATCATTGTTGAGAGTGTCCACTAGTGAAAGCAGGATCCTAGGCCTTGCTTCCAAGCATCGAATCTCCGTTTGTTTACTGTTTTGCTGCATGTTTACTCGCTGCCATATTTTATTCAGATTGCTATTATCACTCATATACATCCATATTACTTGTATTTCACTATCTCTTCGCCGAACTAGTGCACCTATACACCTGACAAGTGTATTTGGTGTGTTGGGGACACAAGAGACTTCTTGCTTTGTGATTACGAGGTTGCTTGAGAGGGATATCTTTGACCTCTTCCTCCTGAGTTCGATAAACCTTGGGTAATCCACTTAAGGAAACTTGCTGCTGTTCTACAAACCTCTGCTCTTGGAGGCCCAACATCGTCTACAAGAATAGAAGCACCCGTAGACATCAAGCACTTTTATGGCGCCGTTGCCGGGAGGAAAGGTAAAAGGCACTCATACTTCGGTTCTGGTAACAACTTTTCTGGCGCCATTGTGTGTGTGCTCGAAGCTATTTCCTTTAGATCCGCAATTGCATCTTTTTGTTTCTTGTTTTTATTTTCACTAGTTAGGCATAATGGAAAACAACAAAAAAATTAGTGAGCTTTTTAATCTTTTTCCTAATTTAGAATTGTTTGATGCGAAAATTAGAAAACCTATGGAACCTTATTTACATGATAGTAGCAATGTTATCAGTATGAATGCAATTACCGCTAATGCTATGAAGAAGTCTAAGCTTGGGGAAGCTAGTTTACATAAAAATAATCTTTTAGCTCCTCCGCTTTGGAAGAAATATTTTGCTCCGATAATGCTTTATCTCCCATATGCGATAACTCTAATGATGCTTCTGATATTTTAAATCCACCTGCTGAAAGTATTCCGTATAAAATACCTATGAAAATTATTGAACGTGTTATGGATAACCGCTATGAAGGGGATGGAACTGTCCATCCTGGAAATCATTTACTGTTTTTGCATGAATTATGCGGGTTATTCAAGTGTGCGGGTATCCCTATGGATGAAGTGAAGAAGAAACTATTCTCTATGTCGCTGTCTGGTAAAGCGGCGCATTGGTATAAATGCTGAAGGACGGCGCTCTCTTGATTGGAAGGATATTGTGCCTCTATTTTATTCCAAGTTCTATCCTCCAAGTGAAATTCACAAAGATCGAAACCGCATATATAATTTCTGGCCTCATGATGGAGAGAGTATTGCCCAAGCATGGGAGAGATTGAAGTCTTTAATGCTCAAATTCCCCAATCATGAGCTTCCAGGTAATATCATCATTGATAATTTGTATGCAAGACTTTCTTTTCAAGATAAGACCTTGCTGGATACTACTTGTTCTGGATCATTCACACGCAATAAAGAAGAGTTTAAAAGGGACCTTCTTGATCGGATTAAGGAGAACACCGAAGATTGGGAGAACGACAAAGGTAAAGAGTCAGGTATAAATTATGATTATGAATGCATTGAAACTTTCATGGATAGTGGTAAATTTCGAAATATGAGTGCTACTTATGGTCTTGACTCTCAAGTTGCTGCAAATCTTTATAAAGCTTTTGCTTCTCACATTGAATTGCCTAGGAAGAATTTTGATAAGTATCATGAACCTTTTAAAGACGCTTGCATGAAGAATGAAATTGTTGTTAATGATTGCAATAAGCGTGCTCAAACTCCTAAGAATGCTATTTCCTATAAGCATGTTAATTTTTGTGGAATACATAGACCTTGTGGAATTAATCAAATAGAAGATGAATATTGTATCCATCACAGAATGAAAAAACTAGAAAGTGGTCTAGAGCTCTAGATGATCTTGGGGAAAAAGTGTGTGCCCTCTATCCTTTTATTTGTGAACTTTGCCATAGAGTTGGTCATTTTAATTTTCAATGTTCCTCCAATGATAATTCAAACCCCATGAGTGCTGCAAATTTGTATTGTGATGATGAAATTATTCCTAATCAGCATGATGAACTTACCTTATTTTTGAAGTGTGAAGAGTTATCAAGAAAAATTCTTTGTTAAATATTAACGATCTTGATATTGATGATGTCTGCATGGTTGTCTTTCTTACTGCATTAATAATTGCCATACAAATACTTACATACAGAATATTTTAGAAGATGACACCTTGCCAAAATATGATAGGACCGCTGTGTGTTTTCAATTAATTAATGAAAAGGAGGGATCCTCCCAAGTTTCTTCTATTGTTTCTAAAAGTAAATCAGGCTATGCGGACAAGCCACCCTTCAAGCCTCTTCCTCCTAAAGAAGGAAGCGAGGAGAGGGAAGAAGAGAAGAAGAAGAAGAAGAAGGGAACGAAGAAGAAGAAGAAGAAGAACAAGAAGAAGGAGAATAAAGAGAAAGAGGCAATGGCATATCCCCGCATGTATGAGGTAACAATAGGTAAGCGTAAGTATGTTGCGCCTAATGATTATTATGATAATGAATCTGAGTACGATGATCTTCCTATACCCTTTACCCATATTAGTGATCATGATTTGGATGAGCACACTGCCTTTGATATTGAAAATCTCTTTGGTACTGATTATGAAAGTAATGATGATAGCATTATTCATGTCCCCTTAAACGATGATATTGAAAGCTCTAAGCTTGGGGATGTTGTGCTTGAAGATCCTATATTTGAGACTTCTACTTTTAGTGAAAATGATGATATTACATATTCTGGTTTAGATAATTGCTATAGAGATGTATATGACACATGTTACAATTATCCTTATGAAACTTGTCATAGTTATGATGGGCTTGCCAAAAACCATTTCCTTAGTATGCAACTTGTTTACCATGTTCAAATTCTTGATAATAATCTTGCTCCAATTACTATTAATGAGAATAACTCTTCTTATGCCAAAATTAATGATACTTCTATGCATATGAACCATGATAAGAATGTTTTAAGTGACGGGTATATTGTGGATTTCATCAATGATGTTACTGAAATTTATTATGAGAGAGGGAAATATGTTTATATGCATCTTAATAATATTAAGTTTCCCTCTTTATGTTGAGAATCTTGAAGTTACTCGTGTTTTATCCTCTTATGCTTGTCACTTTGCTCTTCATGAATTCATTTGTGTATAAGATTCTTCTTGCATAGGAAGCAGGTTAGGCTTAAACGTATTTTGAATTTGCCTCTTGAAGCTCTCTTTTGCTTCAAATACTATTTCTTGCGGGTGCATCATCAAAATTCTGAGCCCATCTTAATGGCTATAAAGAAAGAACTTCTTGGGAGATAACCCATGTGATTATTTTGCTACAGTACTTTGTTTTATATTTGTGTCTTGGAAGTTGTTTACTACTGTAGAAACCTCTCCTTATCATGTTTTTGTGCCAAGTAAAGTTTCTATGCTAAAGTTGATGTTATATTTGGGATCGCTGCGCAGAAACAGCATTGCTGTCTGTCACGAATCTGGGCACAGGCCTCTGTAAAAAATTCGAAAAAATCTGCCAATTTACGAGCGTGATCCTCAGATATGTACGCAACTTTCATTAGTTTTGAGTTTTTCCATTTGAGCAAGTCTGGTGCCAGATTTAAATTCGTCTTTACGGACTGTTCTGTTTTGACAGATTCTGCCTTTTATTTCGCATTGCCTCTTTTGCTATGTTGGATTCATTTCTTTGATCCATTAATGTCCAGTAGCTTTATGCAATGTCCAGAAGTGAAAAGAATGTTTGTGTCACCTCTGAACATGTGAATTTTTGATTATGCACTAACCCTCTAATGAGTTTGCTTGAAGTTTGGTGTGAAGGAAGTTTTCAAGGGTCAAGAGAGGAGTATGATATACTATGATCAAGAGAGTAAGCTCTAGCTTGGGGATGCCCCGTGGTTCATCCCTGCATATTTCAGAAGACTAAGCATCTAAGCTTGGGGATGCCCAAGGCATCCCCTTCTTCATCGACAAAGTATCGGGTTCCTTCTCTTGAAACTATATTTTTATTCAGTCACATCTTGTGTTCTTTACTTGGAGCGTCTGTATGTTTGTTGTTGTTTGAATAAATGATTGTTTGGGAGAGAGACACGCTCCGCTGGTTCGTATGAACACATGTGTTCTTAGTTTTAATTTTCATGGCGAAGGTTGAAACTGCTTCGTTAATTGTTATATGGTTGGAAACGGAAATGCTACATGTAGTAATTGGTGTAATGTCTTGAATAATGTGATACTTGGCAATTGTTGTGCTCATATAGATCTTGTTTAAGCTCTTGCATCATGTACCTTGTACCCATTAATGAATAATTACATAGAGCTCGTTAAAATTTGGTTTGCATGATTGGTCTCTCTAAGTCTAGATATTTTCTGGTTGAGGTGTTTGAACAACAAGGAGACGATGTAAAGTCTTATAATGCTTACAATATGTTTATATGTGAGTCTTGCTGCACCATTTTATACTTGAGTTTGCTTCAAATAACCTTGCTAGCCTAAGCCTTGTATCGAGAGGGAATACTTCTCATGCATCCAAATACTTGAGCCAATATTCATGCCATTTGTGTCCACCATACCTACCTACTACATGGTATTTCTCCGCCATTCCAAAGTAAATTGCTTGAGTGCTACCTTTAAATCATTCAAAATTTATCACCTCTGATTTGTGTCAATGTTTTATAGCTCATGAGGAAGTATGTGGTGTTTATCTTTCAATCTTGTTGGGCAACTTTCACCAATGGACTAGTGGCTTCATCCGCTATCCAATAATTTTGCAAAAAGAGCGGCAATGGGATTCCCAGTCCCAAATTAATTAACAAAAATCGACACTCCTCCATGGTATGTGATTGTTGGACGGCACCTGAAGGATTCGGTTAGCCATGGCTTGAGAAAGCAAAGGGAGGAGTGTCATCATAATAAAACTAAAATAAAAGGCACTCCTTCATGGTATGAGATTGTTGGCGGCACCCGAGGATTCGGTTAGCCATGGTTTGTGAAAGAAAGGTTGGAAGGAGTGCCACCCAAAAATAAAATAAAATGGGAGCCGCTCTTTGAAGGTTTGTCGGCAAGGGGGTTAGAGTGCCCATTACCATTCGTTGACAACAACAAACACCTCTCAAACTTTATTTTTATGCTCTCTATATGTTTTCAAAATCAAAGCTCTAGCACAAATATAGCAATCGATGCTTTCCTCTTTGAAGGACCATTCTTTTACTTTATTGTTGAGTCAGTTTACCTATTCTTTCTATCTTAGAAGCAAACACTTGTGTAAATTGTGTGCATTGATTCTTACATGTTTACCTATTGCACTTGTTATATTACTTTGTGTTGACAATTATCCCTGAGATATACATGTTAAAGTTGAAAGCAACCGCTGAAACTTATATCTTCCTTTGTGTTGTTTCAAAGCTTTCTACTAAGAATTTATTGCTTATGAGTTAACTCTTATGCAAGACTCATTGATGCTTGTCTTGAAAGTATTATTCATGAAAAGTCTTTGTTATATGATTCATTTGTTTACTCATTATCTTCATCATTGCTTCGAATCTCTGCATTTATCTCATGTGCTTTACAATAGTATGATCAAGGTTATGATGGCATGTCACTTCAGAAATTATCTTTGTTATCGTTTTACCTGCTCGGACGAGCAGAACTAAGCTTGGGGATGCTGATACGTCTCCATCGTATCGATAATTTCTTATGTTCCATGCCACTTTATTGATGATATCTACATGTTTTATACACATTATATGTCATATTCGTGCGTTTTCCGGAACTAACCTATTGACGAGATGCCGAAAGGCCGTTGCTGTTTTCTGCTGTTTTTGGTTTCAGAAATCCTAGTAAAGAAATATTTTCGGAATCGGACGAAATAAAGACCGAAGACCTTATAATTCCGGGAGCTTCCGGAGCACCGGAGAAGGATGAGAAGGGGCAGTGGGGGCCCCACACCACACCCCGGCGCGGCCCAGGGGGCGCCCCTGTGGTGTGGGCAGCCCGTGGCCCCTCCGACTCCCTCTCTTCGCCTATTTAATCGTCTCTGACCTAAAAACACCGACGGAAGACGAGACCCGAGAAACCTTCCAGAGCCGCCGCCATCGCGAAATCAAGATCTGGGACAAGTCTCCGTCCGACCTCCGGACGGAATTGCCCCGGAGTCGTCTCCACCGCCGTCTCCACCGCCATCTTCACCGCCATCGCTGTCTCCATGATGAGGAGGGAGTAATTCACCCTGGCTGAGGGCTCTATGTAGCTATGTGGTTCATCTCTCTCTTTATGTGATCTAGTTGAATATCATCTATGTGCTACTCTAGTGATGTTATTAAAGTACTTTATTCCTCCTCCACGTGTGTAAAGGTGATAGTGTGTGCGAGTACTTGGCGTAGGCTATGATTGTGATCTCTTGTAGATTATGAAGTTAACTATTGCTATGATGGTATTGATGTGATTTGTTCCTCCTACATAAGCGTGAAGGTGATAGTGTGCATGCTATGTTAGTTCTTGGTGCAATTATGTTGATCTATCTTGCACTCTAAGGTTATTTAAATATGAACATTGCATTGTGGAGCTTGTTAACTCCGGCATTGAGGGTTCATGTAATCCTACGCAATGTGTTCATCATCCAACAAAAGGGTGTAGAGTAGTCCTATTATGTGATTATTGTTGAGAGTGTCCACTAGTGAAAGCAGGATCCCTAGGCCTTGCTTCCAAGCATCGAATCTCCGTTTGTTTACTGTTTTGTTGCATGTTTACTCGCTGCCATATTTTATTCAGATTGCTATTATCACTCATATACATCCATATTACTTGTATTTCACTATCTCTTCGCGAACTAGTGCACCTATACACCCGACAAGTGTATTTGGTGTGTTGGGACACAAGAGACTTCTTGTGTGATTACAGGGTTGCTTGAGAGGATATCTTTGACCTCTTCCTCCTGAGTTCGATAAACCTTGGGTAATCCACTTAAGGGAAACTTGCTGCTGTTCTACAAACCTCTGCTCTTGGAGGCCCAACACTGTCTACAAGAATAGAAGCACCCGTAGACATCAAGGTGCGCCATTGCTATCTCACATAGCAGTGGCGCACCTATGAGTACTACGCCATTGGTAAGTGTGAGGCTATATTATAGATGAGGGCTAGAGTTAGCGGTGGCGCACCTATAGGGCACACATATGTGGTGCGCCACTACTAGTGTAAACAACAGTGGAGCACACATATGTGGTGCGCCACTATGTGCACGAAATTCCAACTACCACGCCACGCGCCACACACGCACACGCACACGCACACGCCTCACTCCATGCGCCCCACTACGCACGTGGGCCCCATACGTGGCATCTGATTCCCCACTCGCTACCTACACCGCGCCCAAGGATCCCCACCCACCGCAGATCGCATCCACCACCATCTCTCCAATAATTCCTCAGACGGCTCCCCCTTCCGCCCAAGTCCAACCCTTCCGCCCTCCACTTCTCTCTCCGCCTTCTGCTCTCTGCTCGTTCTGCGGGGACCGAAGTCACCGAACCCCAAATCGACCGCGCCCGCGGCAGCGGCTGGAGGCCAGCGGAGCGGCGGACACCGGCGACAGCGGCGGCGCGTGCCTCCGGCGGCCGCTGCCCCCACCATGGGTGACACCGGCTTGCAAGGCGAGGGAGACACCGGCTTGCGCGGCCAGCGGAGCGGCGGACACCGGCGACACCGGCTTGCGCGGTGAGGGAGACGCTCGATCTGACGCTGTCGGGCTGATCTCCACCGCCGGGACGTGCGGTTCTGCGGCGCGCCGCATCGAGCCCTACGCGCGCAAGCTCACGGCCGTTGCCTTGATGCGGTCCAGGAAGGTGCCTCCTCACACTCTCTCCAAGTACGCCAAGGCCGCCCGCAAGTTCCCCGCCGGGGTGAGCCCCGGATCCCCGCCGACGAGCTCCACCGAGCCGGAGTCAACGCGGAAGGAGGCGGCGAGGTGTGCCCCTCGGAGCAGCGCCCACGCACGGCCGACGGAAGGCGACGTCGGAGACGAGCAGCTCGGTGGCCTGCAGGAAGCCGGCGTGCTTCGGCGACGTCGTGTGAGAGGCGGCGGGAGGCGCCCGGACTTGGAGGTCTCCCAGATGCGGCGGAGAGGACCAGGTACTGGATTGCTTTTTCTTCCAGAGTTTTGGGGTCCTGCTTGTAATTTACAGCTCTATTTTAGCTTTTTCTTTTTCTATAGGGACTTGATGTAATATTGTACCACCGGTTGAGTAATACGAGCACCGTTTCGGGTCAATCCCGTTCAGAAAACAATAATATTTGGGTAATATTAAATGCAGAACAGGCACATGCTGCAACTTTTTTGTTTTTTTGTAACTTGCTAACTGTGGCGCACCGTATAGGTTTCTTAGTGGCCCACCTGCAACTTGTAGCAATGGCGCACCGTATAGGATACTTAGTGGCGCACCTAAATCTTCTAGCTGTGGCGCACCGCGTGGTGCGCCACTGTTATCTGCCTTACCAATGGCACACTAGTGGTGCGCCACTGCTAACAGTTAGCAGTGGCGTGATAGTAGTGGCGCACCGAGGTGCGCCACTGATAGCCAAAAGTGGTGCGCCACTAATAAGCTGTTTCCTAGTAGTGACGTGTCTTTGCAGGCTCTACGTGGCCCCACTAGTCAGAAGATAACGGTCAACCGTCGGGCAACCGGCCGTTACATCACGTGTGATGGTTTCAGACAAACGCTTGGGTAAAACTGAGGAAAAACTAAGGAGCTGGGAAAACTGAGCACAATTAAGGACCCGAGGGCACGAAAATAGAAATCCCAATAAGCTAAAGTTAACAAATCTAGTTTCAGATAACCATTTCTTTATTGTCCACAATGTCACGGGTGTGTTTGGTAGCACACCTTCCCTCCCCGGATCCTCTAGTGTAAATCCGGCCCCAACTCAAGCCTACCCATGGCACTTGTATGTTCACCACGATCACAACAGACAACCTAAGAAGAATAAGGAGGTATCGTCTAAACATTTATGGTGAAAAAAAAAACTCAATTTGATAAGTTAAACAAAGGACGCAAGCATGACATGAGCAGCAAAACATAATTTTTTTAGTTTAAGATGATTTAGAAACAGGAAGAGCGAGAGAGGAACTTGCCTGTAGCAGGAAGATCAACTCTATTTTCTTACTTTCCCTGTCCAATTTAGCTCTACTGCTTCACTGTTTTGGGCTGACCTGGGCGGGCCATCAACCCACTCATATACATCTAAGCTCCACCATTGCTGCCTTGTAGACCAAATAAGTCTAGATGCTAATTTTCCCGCTTCGAAGTATTAATCCTATCTCCGTCCCTGACCCCACAACACTTTGAAATATTGGGTTAGGTAAAGGGATCCCCCGAGCTTGGGCTTTTGTAGCGCTGAGCCTTTCGTGCGGTGTCACCGAAGTATAGTCTCTATGTACATGTAAACACAAAAAAGCTAAAGTTAACAAATCTAGTTTCATTTATGGTAACATTTATGGTGAAAGAAAACTCAATTTCATAGTTAGACAACGGACAGAAGCATGACATGAGCACCAAAACATAAAGATTTGCGGTTTAAGATGATTTAGAAATGTGAAGAGTGCGAGAGGAAGGAAGATAAACTTCATTTACCTACTTTCACAGTACAATTTAGCTCTACTGCTTCACTATTTTGGGCTGACATGGCGAGCCATCCCCTCGGTCAGCTTCGCTGCTGCTGCCTTGCAGACCAATTTAGCTCTAGATGCTTGATGTCTACGCATGCTTCTATTCATGTAGACAGTGTTGGGCCTCCAAGAGCAGAGGTTCGTAGAACAACAGCAAGTTTCCCTTAAGTGGATCACCCAAGGTTTATCAAACTCAGGGAGGTAGAGGTCAAAGATATCCCTCTCAAGGAACCCTGCAATTAAGATACAAGAAGTCTCTTGTGTCCCCAACACACCTAATACACTTGTCAGATGTATAGGTGCACTAGTTCGGCGAAGAGATAGTGAAATACAAGTAATATGGATGATTATAAGTAGTAATTGCAATCTGAAATAAAAATGGCAGCAAGCGAACATGTAGCAGAACTTGTTGGAAACGGTGTTTCAATGCTTAGAAACAAGGCCTAGGGATCATACTTTCACTAGTGGACACTCTCAACAATGATCACATAATTGAATAAATAAATGCTACTCTCAAACACTCTCTTGTTGGATAACTAACACCATTCATTGTGTAGGGCTACAAAAGCTCCCTCAAGCCGGAGTAAACAAGCTCCACAACGTCATAAAGGAATCACACACGATGCGCACACTGTCACCATCACACCGTGGAGAGTGACTCCGGAGTTCATATTAAAGTAACCTCTAGAGTGCATAATAGACAAGAGTAACATCTACATATTCAACTAGATTACAAAGCTCATGATCACATAAAGATCACACCATGGGAAAGAGAGATGAACCACATAGCTACCGGTAGAGCCCTCAGCCTCGGGAGAACTACTCCTCCTCATCATGGGAGTCAGCGGCGATGAAGATGATGGTGGTGTCGATGGAGATGACTCCGGGGCAATTCCCCGTCCCGGCGGCGGCCGAACAGATTCTGTCCCCGAACTTGGCTTCGCCATGGCGGCGGCTACATAACTTTTCGTGGAGGAAGACCGATTCTCTTAGGGTTTTTACATCTGGGAGAATATATAGGCGAAGAGGCAGCGTCGGGGGATCCAGGGGCTCCCACCCCACATCTGGGCGCGGCTAGGGGGCCACCCGCGCCACCATATGGTGTGGGCCCCCTGCTGCCCTTCCCACTCTTCTTCGTGTTCTGGAACACCGTGGAAAATAGGGCCGTGGGCTTTTTTTCGTCCAATTCCGAGAATATTTCCTGTGTAGAATTTCTGAAACCAAAAACAGCAGAAAACTGGAACTGGCGCTTCAACATCTTTTTAATAGGTTAGTCCCGGAAAATGCATAAAAATGATATAAAGTATGAGCAAAACATGTAGGTATTGTCATAAAACTAGCATGGAACATCAGAAATTATAGATACGTTGGAGACGTATCAAGCATCCCCAAGCTTAGTTCCTACTCGCCCTCGAGTAGGTAAACAATAAAAGAATAATTTCTGACATGCTACCAACATAATCTTGATCAATACTATTGTAAAGCATATGAGATGAATGAAGTGACTCAAAGCAATGGTCTATAGTTTGCTAACAAAAAGATAATCACTAAACAACTGAATCATATAGCAAAACTTTTCATGAATAGTACTTTCAAGACAAGCATCAAAAAGTCTTGCATAAAAGTTAACTCATAAAGCAATAGATTCTTAACAAGAGGTTTTGAAGCAACACAAAGAAAGATTTAAGTTTCAGCAATTGCTTTCAACTTTCAACATGTATATCTCATGGATAATTGTCAACACAAAGTAATATAATAAGTGCAATAAGTAAGCATGTAAGAATCAATGCACACGGTTGACACAAGTGTTTGCTTCTAAGATAGAAAGAAGTAGGTAAACTGACTCAACATAAAGTAAAAGAACGGCCCTTCGCAGAGGGAAACATGGATTACTCATGTGCTAGAGCTTTTTATTTTGAAAACATGGAAACAACTATGTCAACGGTAGTAATATTTCATATGGGATATGCATAAAACTTCCTATAAGTTGAAAGCCTCATGCATCGAATACTAATAGTGCCCGCACCTTGTCCTAATTAGCTTGGATTTCCATGGATTATCATTGCATTACATATGTTTCAACCAAGTGTCACAAAGGGGTACCTCTATGCCACATGTACAAAGGTCCAAGGAGATAAATCGCATTTGATTTCTCGATTTTGATAGATCTCAACTTGAGGACATCCATACCGGGTGATACGTCTCCAACGTATCTATAATTTCTGATGTTCCATGCTAGTTTTATGACAATACCTACATAATTTGTTCACACTTTATATTATTTTTATGCATTTTCTGGAACTAACCTATTAACAAGATGCCAGTGTGCCTATTTGTTGTTTTTGGTTTTAAATTCTACACAGGAAATATTCTCGGAATTGGACGAAACAAAAGCCCAAGGCCTTATTTTCCACGGAGGGTTCCAAACCGAGAGAACGGAGAGGGGCCACTGGTACCCCACCCACGGCGCGGCCAAGGGGGCGCCCCCTATGGTGTTGGCCCTCGGGACCCCTCCGACGCCGCCCTTCCGCCTATATATTCTTCCAGTCGTGAAAACCCTAAATCGTCAAGTCATATTCCACGAAGAGTTCCGTAGCCGCCGCCATCGCGAAGCCAAGTTCGGGGGACAGAAGTCTCTGTTTGATTTACTTTTAGTATCGTGATGCTAAGGATTTGAACCAATGTTTGATTTACAAGTCTGGTACCACGTGAAATTGTTACTGCAAGCATAATCTATATGGTATGTAAGATTCAACCAACGGATCAATCTGTAAGTGGAAGCAAAATCTATATATTTAGCTAAAGTCCCGAGTCATCCGATTTCATCGTGATTCGTGCACATCAGTTGCAATTTGGATTGCATACGAGTTTTTTGGGGGGGTTGCAAGTGGGGGGTCGCATCTGAGATTTTTTCAGTTGCAAATGGGAATGCAACTAAGAAAAATGCTCCCACTTTAACCAGAGATTATTTTCGGTTGAAAATGGGAATATGCAATGGTTTGAACGGTGCCAAAATCTCGTGAAGTGGAACGGTTGGACGACCCAATATTAATATATATATAGACGTTGCTTGGTGGAAACATGTTTGCATGCATGTGGGGTGGAGAACGAAACAAACTGACATATGCATGTTAATTTGCATGCAGGTGATGCGGTGGAAAACGAAGAAAATGGGAACGCAACAAAGAAAATTTCTCCCACTAAGTTTCACCATAGGGAATAGCATGCGATTGGAGAGTAATTGTAGGAGGGTTACTTCTTCTAATTATATAAATGCACGTAGCTTAGGAAGAATTTTTAGCGTCCAATGAGAAATTGTCTGGTGGTGATGCAAATAGCCTTTTAATTGAAGGAGGTAGTACCAAATTCCCATTCATTTTTCGGCATCCATCTACAATCTTCCTCACTCATTCCGCACCGATCCCTCCCACCACCCCCTCCCCCCTCCACACACACACAGTAGCTCTACCTCCCACTCATGGACGTCGGGAACCATATGGAGACCCATCACATCACTGCCCATGGCACCATGACTCCGGAAGTTGTCTACACCAATGAAGAACCTACTGTGGAGCAAATCCTAGCCATGTATGAGAAATGGCTCGAGAAGGAGAAGAATAGGTTCGTTGGAATCGACCTCGAGTACACCCCACGTAGCACATGCAAGCGACAGGAGATGGCCGTCATGCAGATCGCCATGCGGCACCACGTCCTCGTGTACCACTACAGCAGTTCCTCCAAATATTATCCGGCTCTGAACAAATCTTTTGAGCGCAAGGGTATTACTTTCGCGAGCATTGACACTAGGAACGACAAGGTCATGCTTGCCCGTGCCAAGATGCATATTCCAGAGCTGTACCACATCGACATCCAAGATATATTCAAGAGCCGGGTAGGAATGGCTAATCTAGCAGTGGCCATCATTGACGGGTCCTACAAGAACATGAAGACAAAGTTCTCATCTGACAAGCACGACTTATGGGAGACTAAGCCACTCTCCTCAATGCACCTCGAGTACGCAGCAAAAGACGGGTACGTGAGCTACGAGTTATACCGTAGGATCCTTACCCTCGAGTTGTAATTATGTAGAAATATAAGTGCATGTGTATCTATTCTATGATGACCACTAGTACGAGTATGTCAATTTCATGTGAAGGAACTGGTCCAGAATGTAATTTAGCAAATTATGTATGGAGCTTTCAGAAATACTCATGGTGATCATGGGTTTACGGAAAAACATACAGTACTACTCTAGGTTGGCCATTCGATTGGTAAAATTCTCATCCTAATTCGCATCCGATCCTTACCACTACTACTACGGTTAGGAAATGGTCAAACACACACGCAAACACGAGCAAGAAATCATCTGCACAACGGGCCATAAATGTATCCTCTCCTCTCGGGCAGAGCAAATACGGCAGGGGTCACATCGTAGTGAAAACTTAGCAGGTACAGCAGGGGTCACGTCAGAGTGAATAACTTGAGCTTAGCTAATGTAGAGCCTCTATAACGGACCATGCGCAACGATCTCGAGAACATGCGCACCATGAGGCGTGTGAGATCCATGCTTTCAAGTTCATCCGGTGGACAAACTTTTTGGAAGACCGAGGAAAGAAATAATCAGCCTAATTATTGTAGGCATAAAGAAATGTTGGACAAAAAATTATTAGTAAAAAAATAATTACACCTCTTCGTTGAGTGTCCTTCAGTCCAGCAAATTCAGGAGCTTGTCGCGACGATGTTCTGAATGCAGAGCCTATGAATGACATCATGGTCACGGGAACTAATCAAGCTAATGAGTTGTATAGCTTCTCACAACAAAAGAAAAATTGACAGATCATGGGTAGGCCATGAAAATGCACGACGAGTGGGTAAACAAGAACAAAATTTTGGAGATATTCCTTTTTTATATTATTATTACATGGCATTTCTTTATGAAATCAACCAGTAGAGAGTGAAATCTGGAGAGCTGCAACATATTAGTACAAACCAACGAGAATTTATTTAGGGAACTATGTGAGTGGACGTATAGAGATACATATATTCGCCCACCCATACTATGTTGGCGCTCTATAGATTGTCAGGCAAAATTTGGCCGTACCGATGCTTTAGTACTAAATTTTGGAACCGTTTACTAGAAATTCAATTCGGCTCCCGGGTGCGTATGCTCCCTTTACCAAAAAAGTATATTTTGAAATGTCGAAAAATTTGGATAAAAAATTCTACATGTACATCTTCATTATGTATGTGCATTCGTCAAGTTTCACGAAAAAACAATATTTTTTGTGGTCTATGTAAAAAGGAGAAACTTTATCATGTGAAAAGCATTAAGCACTTTTTTATCACATGATAAGTCGATTTTTTATGAAACGACTTTGTGAGCGCGTAGCACGTGAACATGTATGTACCAATTTTTTGTTTTAATTTTTTTGAAATTTAAAATATGTGTAAGATGCATTTCAAAATATAGGGAGCATATGAACCCATGTTCCAAAACACCACATAATATTTGGTGTGTACTAGGTGTAGATTTTTTGGATTCCTATCATAATAAAATATAAGGGTGGCGCCCACCACTATTACAAGTTCATAGTATTACGAGTTGGTGTTGAGAGGGACTTGCAATCCAATCTTCTTAAAATTGACTATGTTTGTCATGAATAGAAGAAAACATAACCACTCATGGTGATGGTGACAAGGAGACGAAGTGTCAACATAGATGATTTTGCAGGAATGTATAAATAAATTTCTCCCGATGCAACGCACGGACACTTTTGCTAGTTATAATAAAATCTGGACACAGATACAGCTATACCATCACATTTGGATGAGTGGGTCCAGAAAACGGTGAGCGAAACAAAATGATATTCAACGACCCAAATCATGTGCTGTACACGATATGCAATTCTACAAGGCGGTCGTCTCAATGGAAGGGGCCGATAATACAACAGAAATCATAGTATTACTAGCACCAAATTTCCGCTGAACCAAGTTCCTACGGCTGCCGCCGCCTCCAGAAAGAAAAAACCCTAGCCATCTCCGCTTCAGCCTCCTCCATAGATCGGTCCCCCCTCCTCCTGCCGGCTTCGCCGGCGTCGGGAGGAGTGGGGAACCCGATCTATGCGTGGAGTTTTCAATAAAAGTAGTCTTTTCAGTAGTCTATGTTAGGATTTTGGTCGTCGTTTTCTTGTTGGTTTTCCGGCAATGGAGATGACATCGTCTGCAATAAGTGATCTTCAGCCTTTCGTTCGACGACGAGATCTCCTTCCCGGCGTCAATGGTGGTGTTGAAAGATTACAATTATCTAGGTATGGATGTTCAGATCTTGCTTCGCCAGATCGATCTTGGATCTTTTCTCATGGTTGCCGCGAGGAGGATTATCCTCGCAGTTTTTGTCCCGGTTGCTACGTCCTCGACAATGGTGATTCGTACTCTCGGCTCTCCATCAACGTCGACAAGGCAGATCGGTTTTTATTCCCTGATATACTGGTGTTGGTACTCTTGCCGATGTTGATTGACTACTTTAATGGTTGCGCGCGTGCACGCATCCTTGGCATTGCGGCTCAAATTAAAATTATGGGAGAACCTTCGTTGGTATTTACAGGTCTATGGTTTGTTATCTATCTTTGGCTGCCTCCAGAAAAGTACAAGATTATGGCTTGGAAGAAGAAAGAGTTTGAAGATCTCGAAGATTTGCTAGTATCTTTTAGACTTTATATTGTAATCGCTGGAGACAGCTCGTGTATCTCTACCATGTATTTCCCCTCAAAAAAAAAATCTCTACCATGTATTATTTATTATTATGAATATATGTGGTATTGATTGTCAAAAAAAAATCATAGTATTACTTTTGACTCAGTACATTACCAAACATTATTCTTGTAACTGTGAGACAATGAGTTATTGAGTGATCACCTCTGAAGATGCAACTGGACTGATATCCTAATCTAGGGCCAAGGCTAAGATCATCACAAAAACTCAACCTTCTCGTAACCCTACAACTACATAGTGTAAAAAATACAGCAGGCCGAAGCATTATCTGTGAGATAATACCGCACCAAGGCATCATCAGTGATGCGTCTGAGTCCGAGGGAGTAAAGAATGCACACTGGGCCTCACAAGCATAGCCGATGCAGCAAAAGAAACCTATTACCTAGTAGAAGCCTTCTCTTCATGCTGCTGCAAACCAAAAACCAAGAAGTATAGCTTCTTCAAACGATAGAGCCTTGTATGAACATCGTAAAAACTGAGGCCTAACAAAATCATTGGATTTACACAAGACCACACCTGGGTACTAACTTGCCTCAAAACATATCTAAGAAAAGGCACCATAATTGCCTCTATAAAAGAACATGTGCGTACGTAACTTCACACTACTTCCAAAACCATCTGCATATGGTATTAAAATAATCAAACAAGTAAGTGATGGCACAAGGAAAACTTCTAGTCCTGAAAATCCAGTTTCAACCTAAAATGGTCACTGTTCTATTATAGAACAGAACTGATGTGAAATGAATCAAGTCAAGGCAACCAATTATCAATGAACCTAAACCATGATGGTTTCAATGAATCTCAATCTAGTAGAAATTGTACAGTATTTCGTGACAACTGGACTGGAAATAAGGTAAATTGTGCAAAGCATGTACCTCGGCTTTTCACCTCCTTTGATTTTCTATGAAAGCTAAAATGGAGAAACCTACAAGTAGTCAGGCATTTTGAAAGTTCACTAAAAAAGGACTGAAAGTAAGACTAACATGGGATAATATAGGTGCACAACATTCACATGCACATGTGAGTTTCAGCATTCCCTGATCTGGTATGCAACATAAAACATAGAGAAACCACTAACGATGAAAACTAAAGAGTCCAGAGGAAACATACTTCCTCCTAAGGACGAATGTTCAAAGACTTGATGCATAAAAGTCACCACGAATGCAAACAGAGAGTAGTTGGGTTATGTATAATGTATCATGTATACCTAGAAAATAATTAGTGCAGGTGACGGCGTAGAAATAAGTAGAGAGCATGATTGTCTCAACGGATCTTGTTCAAGCATTAAACTTAACAACTCCTAAGTTTAATATAAGTACAATTGTATTTCAGTTGTACATTTAAACAAGTGTCTGAACCAAAGTTGTCACTGTCATGACAAATCCCAGGTAAGAATTAAATCAAACAGCTTAATCATTTATAAAATCTACTAAAACTGGATCCAAAAGAATAAAGATCTATAGGGGGTTAGTATGTATAAATCATCCACTTCTGCTTTCCACACCCCTCAGTTTCGTAGTGGGCTAAGACAACATGAAAATTTCAAATGGAAGAACAGTGAGAGAGTGAACATCAAAAACATCACCTCATGCAACCAATTCATGCAGCAATAAACCACACTCCATCGTCTTTCAGAAATAATATCTTGTTTCGAAACCCAATTAAGTACTAACCTATTCATATGGATTTCTTATAGGCAAGTAAAACAAAAAAAACATGTCTCTGTACAAGGAATTCTGGAGTAAATATTTTATGAAACAAGCTGACAGTTCATATACACACAAGAAATGCAACCAGACCTCGGCAGATTATCACCATCTCTGTTGGATGGGGAAGAGGCGTAGCTGGGCTAGCGCAGGCGCCCAGTGGTGGTGTGAGTGGTGATGCAGCTCGCCGGGGGAGGAGACGTTTGCTAGGCTTCAGCTTGTATGCCGTAGTTCTGAACTTCTAATTTAAATAAGAGGTCCGAAAACTGAATAAACATCATATATTACTGAACTATGACAGCTATAAATATAAACATGAGCGTTAAATTCATTGTAAAGCAGGCATCACCCTTTATGCTAACTTTGTCAAATCCTACCATGATAAGATTTACTGAAACATAACCTAGATATAGATCACGATCCATAACCGTGCCAAATCGTACCATATTAAGATTTACTGACACATAGAGATGGATAGCTAGGTAAAGATCCTATATCCACGACCGTGGAGAATGAGAGGTAAAATTACTTTGACAGCAACACCTAAAGACAAAAAATATATATCAAAGCAACAGATTAATAGATGCATCAATTATAACCAACCCAAAAGAAGACAGTTTAATCAACCGTGAGCTTTTCTATCGGAAGAAAAGATCCAAAACACACGCGCCAGACCTTGAAAGGAAGAACCTTGATGAGGATGTGTCCGCACTCGCCGATGGAGCTAGCCTGCTGCCGGTAGGTCTTGGAGGCGCCGGAGTTGGCCTTGGATTCGAAGTAGGTATCCTCGCGGGGACAGGCGGACGGCGACCTAGCTCTGTGTTGAACTCGTCGGAATCTAGATGGAGAGGGCCCTTAGAATAGGTAGGCGTGGGAGGAACGACTGCACAGTTTTCTGGTGGCCATCGACAGAGTCCGACCTCCAAGCCTGCAACCAGCACAGCCCATGGCGTTCTTCATGGTGGGAGAGCATCACCTCTCCTCCGCGAGCATCCGGAAATTGGGCCTATATGAAGCAGGTCTGGATCTCCTGCCGTTGTCGATGTTCGAGAGAGCAGCGTCGATCAACACTGGAGCCGGCCATAACCGCAGGCGAAAGCGACGATTTGCCAAGCGTGGGAGAGGTGGAAGAGGAAGGGAGCGATACTCGGGCGAATAGCTCCTGTGCCACATAGTTGAGGAACACGATGACGTTGGCCGAAATGGCTACCATGCGATGCATCTGCTAGTTGAAATAGCATATATACGACATTCGTTCGTTTGCTCACAACGTGCCATTAGTTCAAGTGGGATCCACAACTTAACCAGCTCAGCGTGGGACCTACGACTTATGACCCACAACTTAACCAGCTCAGCGTGGGATCAACGACTTATCCAACTCAGCGTGGACCCCACACCACTCGTGTAGCTCACTTTGGTGCAGACGGAGCTCGAGCGAGCCCGTACCCACCATTGCTTACCATCTCGTCGTCCCCCACCTTTTTTCGGGCCCCCCTTTTCTTCTTCTTCTCCGGCGACTCAGCAGCGTCACCATCCGGCGAGAGATGCGGCAGAGATGCATAGCTGACCTGTTGCCCTGATTGCCCCCCGAGTTGAGCCTCAATTGCGTTTTCCTCTTTTACTTTTGGTTCTAGGGTTCATGTTGAAATTGGAGAAATTTGCAGACTCTCAAGCATTGCGGCCATTTCGAGTGGACTGATGCATACATTCGCTTAAATTTGAAATTCTCTAAATATTTGAAATAAATTAGCTTTGAATGTTATGAACTCGAATAAATTAGCTTTGAATGTTTGCACATTGAAACGAAATTTTACCGTGTGTGGCTCAAATATTTTTTTGATGGCTAAAATATTGTTGGATTAAAAAGAAATTCCGTGGTTGTGGTGTTGTGATGGATCAATATGGAATCATTTTATAAAACAAAATTTGAAATTCTCTAAATATTTGAAATATTTTGATCGGCTATTGGCTTAACCGTGACGTCCAGGTCATTTATCAGTTGTTATGCAATATTTGTAATAATCCAAGCCCTTTAGCTCGGGTAAACATCTCCAACAAGCAACCGGTTGTCCAAAATGAGCTAAAAAGAGCCCCAAAGGTAGCCCAAACAGCTCCATTTCTAACCTCAAACTATAGGGTTGGCATCTAGTGCACTATGTGTGAACATGTATACACTATGTGTGCTCTAACTTATGTGTCTTTCAAATTTAAACCAAATTTGAATAAGTTTAAAATATTTGAAATGGGGCTTTTGGCTTAATCGTGGCATGTAATGCCATTTTACTATATGGTTATGCTCGTTTTGAACCAAATTTGAATAATTTTCAAATATTTCAAATGAGGTTTTTGGCTTAACCGTGAACAATCTCCAACAAGCAACCGGTCGTCCAAAATTAATGAGCTAGAAAAGAGCCCCAAAGGTAGCCCAAACAGCCCCATTTCTAACCCAAACATGATGTTTCTAGTTTGAATATTTCTACACTTTGTTTATCAACTTGAATGCTTACTATATGACATAAGAAGACTATCACTACGAGAAAAGTTCTGATAGACAACGTCCCAAAATCGTCAACTAAGGGGCATTTTTCGTCGCCTATGGGCCTAACCCGACGATATGGGTTCTGTTGTCAAAAACGAGCAAAGTCCTACGACGTTTTTCGGTCCGTCGCCTTTGGGCGCCCTTCCGCCACGGAAAATCGGACCGTTGCGCAAGTGTTTTCGGAGCCCGTTGACGCCGACGTCATGCAACCGACACGTGGCACGCCGTTGGCAAGCAACGGCGTAACGGCCGCAACCCCGTGGTAGATGGTAGGCCCACACGAGGCCTGCCACGTCTTAAGCGGGCCGGCACATTAAGTTTGCGGGCCGGCCAGCTGACTTAGTTTGACCGGTCAACTATATAGCTGGGCTGGTCCATTAAGTGGGCCGGTCCTAACCTCTAAGGTTGATGGTCAAAACTTAAACGGGCGGCCCACTAAGCATGTGGGCCGGGCCGAATGCACTCCTTTGACCAGTCAGGCAAAAGGGCCGGCCCACAAGACATGTGGGACCCACTTTCCTGTTATCGGGCCGGCCCATTTAACAAGTGGGGTCCACCTTTAAGCAACTGGGCCGGCCCAAGAAGTTAGTGGGCCGGCCGAATTAGCTTGTGGGTCCCACATTCCTGTTAAAGGACCGGCCCATTTAGTATGTGAGGTCCACCATATAGCAACTGGGCCGGCCCACGAAGTTAGTGGGCCGGCCCAATAGCAGGTGGGTCCCACTTTCCTGTTAAAGGCCGGCCCATTTAGTACGTGGGGTCCACCATATAGCAAGTGGGCGGCCCAACAAGATAGTGGGCGGGCCAAAAACACATTCTAGTTAAAGGGGCCCATTTAGTATGTGGGGTCCACCATATAGCAATTGGGCCGGCCCAACAAGATAGTGGGCCGCCAAAAACATAGGTGGGTCCCGCTTTCTTGTTAAAGGGCGGCCCATTTAGTATGTGGGGTCCACCATATAGCAAGGGGGCCCAACAAGAGTGGCCGGCCCAATAAGCAGTGGGGCCATTGGTGTAAGGGCCGGCCCGATTAGTAAGTGGGGTCCACCAAAACGCAAGTGGGCTGGCCCAACGTCGGCGGGCCGGCCCAATAATATATGCGGGGCCCACTATTAAGCCGGCCCAATTAGCAAGTGAGGTCCACCACAAAGTTATTGGGCCGGCCCAATAAGCTTGTGGGGCCACTTTTAGGGCGGCCCAGTAGTGGGTGGGGTCCACCTTTTATATGTCGGCATAATAGGCGCTTTAGGATTTTGCGGGTTGGCATATATGTGATTTCGCTTAATTGGGCCGTTTAAGGGATGGGAATTTGTGATTTAGATACTGAGAATATTTACGCAGCATGATTTCTGTCGGATAGCCTCACTTACCACAAGCACCATAGAAAAAATGCGTGAAAGTACTATAAAAACTAACTAAATATTACATCACCTGCAAGGCTTTGAAAAAATATTACAGAACCCAGAGAAATTGAATGGTAATTAAACCTAGCAATACAATGAAGCCATTCGGCAATCTTTTAAGTTGTCCATGCAACACCTATATCTGAAACAAAAACATTACAAGTTAAGACATCAACAATGGAAAGGCAAAGACACTACAAAATTGTTTGCCAAAGAATTTGGAACTCATCATTTCGTTGCTATAACAAGATCATTGTAATGCGCACAATAAGCAAACAAAGAGTGCATGCTGCATACCAACACCAATATAACAGAGCACGTTAGAATGCAGACTTACTACTGTCGAGTCCCATGCAAACCAACATGTTCAGGGAGTACAAAATTGGCATGAACAACATAGTAGCAGGCTATAAATTTTGTAACAACGACTGAGAAAGATGAAGTTATGATGGCTACATCTACAGACAGGGAATGTAAACCAAAAATAGAAGTTACGATGGCGAAGCTAAAGAGGAGGGAATGTGAACCAACATGTGCCAAGTGCAATTACTTCAAATTGGCCGTGAACTAAATAATACTCCTGAACTTATAGTGAAGGGGATGCAAATCAAAATACTCCTGAACTTATAGTGAAGGGGATGCAAATCAAGATGTTTCGGGATATAAACTTCTATAATAGCTAGGAATAAAACAGATAGAAGTTATAATGGCATCACTCATAAGCTTTTAGATAAGGGATTGCAAATCAATTTGTTTCGGGATATAAAGTTGTAATGAGCAACACATAGAGGATAGTAAATGCTACGGCTTAGGATGGACCAGAAACGGAATATAGTGGGATCACCTGTGAACTTGTAGATGGGGGAATGAACACCAATATGTTCAGCATTCCATATGTGAGCGCCATGCCAAGTAAGAGAAACAAGTTAATATTGCAGCATTTGAAGAATCAGGTTGCAGACAAAATTATGATCGAAGTAGCTACTGTGACGAGATCAAATAAATTTGTACTGCAGGATGGCAGAGCGATAGCATGCAGGAACTAATAGCAGGCACTTTGTTGTTAGCTTACGACGAAGTAGATAGAAATAACTACGGCATCACCTGTAGTACAGGGAATGCGAAACAACATGTTCAGGGAGAACAAGATTGGCATGAACAAAATAGTAGCAGCCTATAATTTTTGTAACAACGACCGAGCAAGATAGAAGTTATGATGGCTACATCTACAGAGCAGGAATGCAAACCAAAATGTTTAATCGCTTTAAAGTTAGCAATGAACTAGAGAATAGCAAGGTGTTACTGTCATAGCTAGGAATGAACTAAAAGAGCTTCAGACAAACAAGCATCTGAACCCAGAACATGGCGCTAAAACAAGGGACTTACATTAGGAGAAGCACTCCGTGGGAGTCACAACAGATCTTCCTGGGGTTGATAGATCCGGTGATGAAGTACACTACATGTGCTACTTGGGGTTGGAGAGACGGCCATTACACTTCTTGGTTACTCATCTCATCTGCAAAAACGTAATGGCGCGTTGTTAGCACAAACAGGTTCCCCAAGATTAAAGAAGAACTTGCAGGCAAGCAATAGAAAAGCGACGTAGAAGAGTTTAGATCATGCACGGCGCCGGTGAAGCAGATCCGGTTAATGCACGGTGGTGTCGGTGAGCTAGATCCGATGCGGTGGACGACGGATCCCGAAGCGGCTCCGGTGGGGTGGATGATACCGCAGCTGAAACGATGCGGTAGACTGCTGGATGAGTATATGGTTTCGAAGTTTGGCGGGGATGATCCGGTCCGGTTGATGAGCCGTCGATGCGCTCCGGCAGCGGATGACGAGGATCGCGAGGCCTCGGGTAGGCCAGGAAGTCCGGGGGATGTTCCGGTGCGGTGGCCGTGGAGGTGGGAGAGAGAGGGACTTGGGAAGTTCCGGTGGGTGGTCTCAGAGGAGAGAGTAAGGGAAATGAATTTTTTTCGGGGAGTTTCCGGAGCTAGGGAGATGGTGATCGAAAAAATGACGGGTAGACCCCCACCAACCGACTTATACATGGACATTGTTGTCATCTTTACGAGGGTAGAATGGGAAGTTAGAAGCGTGTGAAATATTTGTATTTTTCGGGCGGGAAGTTTTGCCGCTGGAATGAGATTTCGACTTTGGCTACAAGTACTAAGTAATACAAAAATATGAGACCGTACTAGTACGGCCAAATGTCACATCAATTCATCATCACGTTGAAAATCGGTTACCACGATCATAATTATTGGCCGTTGGCACATCAGTTCTCCAACGCTTGATCCAACGGTCAAAGTTCCTTTTTTAAGAGAACGGTCAAAATTCATTGGATTCGCTCGGGAACTGCGCGCCAAAACGAGTCAGACGAAGATGTTTCTAGAGTTCTCACGGACGCGCCTTGGCGATACATTGAATGCAAATCTTGCAAGGTCAAAAAAATGCAAATCTTGCAGGATCGTATGTGGCTGCTATGAGCTGAAGTACTCCATGAAACCGTGAACATACATGTAGATGGGAATCCCATGTAGACGATCTGAAGAACGACCCGCTGCATCTTTCACAAATCCATCTACATGACATGATAAACTTTAATTAAGAAGCATCCACGTAACAATTATTGCCCAAAATCTAACGGGTTCGACAATAAGCTGATAATTCTCTATTATATATAAACACCAAAAAAATATAGCAAGTAAGAAAGGAGTGTCAATGCCACCAGGACTTAAAAAAAAGGGAATTAGCACTTCGTAATCTCTTTGTTTTTACACATACCTTCTGCTCAGGAATCCAGGGCCTAGGGTCACATCAAGTCATATTCAGAAACCAAAGTCGGTTCCCATGTTCTCCAATTCAAAACGCGTACAAAATATTTCAGTGTGTGCAATAATTGTATTGGATAGGCAGGAGGTATATGCTACAGTGTTGAGATTTTGAATTAGACGGTTGTTAAGCTATTGATTATATGGAGTCGAAATTTGGTAGCATACATAAGTATCTCTGTTCACAACTCGCCTGTACAGAAGCAGGAACAGCTGTTGTGTTGCAGCACAACACAAAGGAGAAGCACTGTTCCGTTCATTGCACTCAATACAACGATGAATGAACCAGACCAGTTGACAAGCTTCTAGACCTGGGCTATATGTAGAAAGCTGGAAATCAATGGATCACAGAAAATCATCAGTGTCAAGCTTTAATGCACTAGCCAACGCGACCAAAAGTCCGAACTTGAGATTATGGGCTCGATACCATGTCAAGCTTCATCCACGAGCCAACGGAACCACAAGTCAGAACTGATGGAAAGGGCTAGGCAATCCACTTATAATATTAACAATCAGCAGGGTTCCGGTTAAAAAAAAATCCACATCACAACAAGGAAACGACCACCAAGATCATAGCAATTGCAAATAAATGCACCTACGAAATATGCTCAGACTAAGGAACCATTTTACAAGACCAAGGTAATGACCTGTCACTGTCCCCGTTCATCTCCAATTATCTAGCAGATACTCTTCTTACTACTTACTAGCATTCCTAACCTGCTCCAGTAGGGCCTCCTTCTGTGCTGCTATCGTTTGTCGACTTCTTGTCTTAGCGCAGCTGATGCAGCTCGTTCTACTTGGAGTTGCTCCTCTAGAACTTGAGCATGCAAATACTTTGACTTGGACATGGACTTGCACTTCAGCAGTCCAGCATTCCGTAAGAAAGTGTTTTTGGCAATGCCTTTCTTTTTTATTGCCATCTAGAAAATGCCTTCACACATTCTTCATCGGTTTTTTCCAGACCGTTTTTACCGGGTTTTGCCATCTCTAATTTCATATCTTCCTGCAAAAAATTCAGTTCGTACACATGTGTAAACATGATAGTTACTACAGAGAAACTTGCTGATAGTAGATTTATCATGTGTATGACCTACTTTTATTCCTACAGTTTGGCATGTCTGATTCACATCACATGAATTTTAATAAACATATATAATATCATATTGACATGTACTTTACTACTCCTACAAGTTGGGATGTGAGTCGTCACAAAATTTCAATCTTTGAGAAGACTTACAAGAACACTCTGTGCGACTTCTCCAATCACTTCAAGTTTGTTCTTCTGGCATGCTTCAAAAATCTCTGGCAGAGTCATCTCTTTGTTTGGTTCCCTTTTACTTGCATTATGTAACATCTGCATTTTAGTACTACCATTTATAAATCGAATAACATGGTTGAAATGGAGGATCATAATATAAGTTGCACACTGGTGTATATACTCTGCATGATCTTTTACTAAA
This sequence comes from Lolium multiflorum, assembly GCA_030979885.1. Taxonomy (NCBI): domain Eukaryota; kingdom Viridiplantae; phylum Streptophyta; class Magnoliopsida; order Poales; family Poaceae; genus Lolium; species Lolium multiflorum. The sequence continues at coordinate 220,187,809 of CM061749.1, read as the reverse complement.
ATATTTCTAAATAGCAGTATAAAACAACATGTCCTTACTTTTTGCCGAATGTGCACTATAAGGTTACGAGATCCCGTACGGCTAGGTAAATGTAGTTTACCGCGGTTTTTCTGATTCTATTTAGCCAAATTCTGCAAAAAGGAGACTAGTGAGACACTGCTATAAATAAGAATCCAAGATGTGATCTGGTCTCAGTCTTACAAATCATACCATATTCTTTGGATCAGACACAAGATCTCCCCACTGTTTGTCAGTCATTTGCTTAAAAGGAGATATAGTTAGTCATGAGGGGTGCTAACTAGTGTGTATTGCTCTAGGCTAATTTTGATGCTCTTGTACTACTCTATATCTAGACCAAGTGAATCATGAATCAAAAGTAAACTTTGATAAACCAAAGCCAAAAACTTGTAAGATAAAAACTTGGGTTGGGATCCTTAAGCATGAAGTATTATGTAAAAGTGCCTTGCTCTAGTAGAGCTTTGCACTAATGTATCTTGCAAGAGTATAGCTTGCCTTGATTGGTACAGTGGTCAAAGTTCTCTTCTTCTTCTTCAAAGTAGACCTCCTCCTCCTGGTATTCCTCGGTACTAGCGTCTATAACGAATACGAGGTATACAATCACCAAACAAATCTTAAGTGCTATACTAAACACACCAAGGGTTCACACAAGCTATTCTAGCATCACATCATTATTAGCAAGGTGATTGACTTTGTTTTCTTTAAAAAAATTCCTCTCATTACAAATATTGATTAGGGTTTCTATTTAGTTCTTCGAAGAAATAATTTCCTCTCATTGAATCTTGTTAAGATTTAATTTCCTCAAATAATAAGGTATGAACATATGTTGACCAAGGTCAACACTTCATCTTTATTACTTGGGGAAAATGATTTAAATGAGGTATTACACCTCATGCAATTTAATACTAACATAGTAATAACTTAATATCACTAAGTAATAAAATATGAGGTTCATTAGACCAAGGTCATCACCTCTTATTGAATTACTTAGGACCATGATTTAAATGAGATAATACCTCTCATACTATTTAATTAATTGGGGCAATTTAAATGGACTAGAAATAGCCACATAGCCATTATTTATTCTAGCCCATGATCATATGAAGCAACCATGTCATATTTTCACATATTAAGATAGACAATATGAAATGTGATTTTTGAGAGTTGGAATCAACTCAAAATCATTTATGGTTGATTTTTAATAAATGTTTGAAGTTTGAAAAGGCCCTGCCTTGTTATTTTTACTACATTATTTCTACAATGAATCTAAGGTTGAAACCAGTGTAGTTGTTTAGATAATTTTATAAGCTTTCTAAATATATAAAATTCATCAAATTTGGTTCAGCAGATTTGATTCTATTTAATTTTGAAAATGTCATCTGCAAGGAATTTCAAATAAATGAATTATTCCGAATTCAAACGTGTGGGCTTGGCGGGAAACGAACTTGGGCCACAGAGAAAAAGGAATGGGCCAGCCCATCTACGCGTCTCGCGCGAGTGGGCTGCCTGACAGTGGGACCCGCTGTCAGCGGCTATTTCACAGCGAATCGGTACGAGCGATGTGAGGCGTAGGATTAGAAGTGGATTGTGAGGCTGGCGATCATCGTCGTCCCTGACGAGATCCCGCGTCATTGGCGGCGAGCCTAGGGGGTCGGAGAGCTCACCGGTGCTCCGGCGATCGTCGGCGAGGTGTGCAGCGATGTTGTCGTGGACGGCGAGCCTCCTGGTACTGGTGGCATCGCTTGAGGTGGCCCCAATCAACGGCGAGGTGCTGCAGGTATTGGCGGTGCTCCGACGACGAATTAGAGCTACTCCGGCTACAATGTGGCGAGGGAGGTGGTCGAGGAGAAGCAGAGATGAGAGGATAGCGAGCTGGTGTAAAGAAATGAGGAGCGGGAGGCCTCTATTTATAGCGGCGCTCGGGTGCTGCGGGGGTGCGCTCGGGTCGTTCATGGCGCGGCGTCTCTGGGCCGCGAAAGGGCAAGGCGAGGACGGCGTGGGCTTGCCTGTATCGTGGCGATGCTTGCATGCTAGCTGGCGCAGAGAAAGCGAGACGAGACGGCTCGGGATGATGCAAGGTCTGCGGCGGTACTGGAGGCAACGCTTTGAAGGGGACGACGGCGACAGTGCCTCCATGAGAATTTGAGCATGTCTAGGAGCTAGCCGTTGGGGTGGTGATGCGCGATGCAGAGGTAGAGAGATAGGGGAGGACGGAGGCGATGGGGCTTGGCCATGCTCTGGCGCGTCCAGGGCGTGGTGATCGCGCGTGGCTGGCACGCCTGGGCGCTCTGGGCGCGTACGGGGCTGGCCAATGCCGGCCTCTCCCGTGCCAGGGGCTGGCATGATCATGCTCAGGGATGGCATGGGATGCTGCTGGACATGCTTTCGGTGAAAAGAAGTGGCAGAGAGGAGAGATGGCATGGAGGTGTGCATGGTGCACGGCATGGTGGTGCTCTGGCAATCTCCATGCTTTAATCATCAAAGGCTTGTGCATGGTTTGATCCAGGAGACAATGAGGCACAGTAATGATCAGGTTTTGTCTCTGGTTTAGGCCTAGAACTGCTAGGTAATAGGGTGTGTGATCAAACCAGATTCTTACCTGCTAGGTGTTCGACACAATGGCCGCATGAACACTTTATTTGAATTTTGCAAAGATTTTTGGTGGAGTTGATTCAATTAATATTTGGCACACAATGTTGGTGGTGGTGTGCAAAATTGAGTTGGTTTGTGAAATTCCAAAATGTGTATGATCTAGTTTTTGTTTCAATGTTGCCACTTGTCATTCTTATATTAAGCAATTGAGGCAGATTCAACCATGTTGGTCAACACACAAAGTGCTCACCTTGATGTGCTCTTGGATGAGGTGGAAAGAATTGGAAGGGTTTGGTTTAAGATTTGCTTAATACAAAGGCTCAAAGTGGGTAACATATTAATAGTGGCAGATTTGACCATTATCATATGTAACTTGAATTTGATTTTTTCCTTTGCTTTGATTTGTGTTTCTTTGATTCAAAAGTGTTTGTTATTGGTCTATTGATGTTTCCCAAGCATTGACACAAGTCATTATGGCCTTGGTTGAGGATTTGCAAAAATGGCCATTTGTTCTCATATGGCTTTTCCTTTTATTTTCCTTTTTGCTTATTTTATTTCATTTTGATCTCAAATAGCAAGTGTTAGAGTTTTAGAGGTATTAGTAACACTCAAGCAAACAATCATGGCACAACTCAAACCAAACATGCATGATCACTATGCACACTATGCAACATATTAAAAGTTTTTGTTAGTTCCAAAATTTGAACAAGTGAATTCTTTGTCTTTATTGAATTGAAATCTTGGGATGTTACACGGAGCCATCTCCATCGACTCCACTACCATCTTCATCGCCATTGCTGACTCCCATGATGAGGAGTGAGTAGTTATCCCCCGAGGCTGAGGGCTTTACCGGTAGCTATGTGGTCTATCTATCTCTCCATGTATGACCTTTATGTGATCATGAGCTTTGTAATCTAGTTGAATAAGTAGATGTTATTCTTCAACTATTGTGCTACTCAAGTGGTTTTATTATGTGATCTCGGGAGACACCTTGTCCTATGGTGTGAAGGTGACAGTGTGCACACCGTTTTTGTTTCTTAAGCTTAATTTATAGAAATACTTATGAATTGTGGTGTCTAGTTAGTACCATCTTTGTATGCTCAAAGTGATAGCATGGGGCGTCCATAGACTTGGGAATGCGAACTTTAAGGAGTGCTTATGCAGTCCTACACAGTGAATTTGTGTTTATTATAAAACCGGAGAGTGGTTCAGAGTAGCATAGTGAAATGATAATACCTATGTATTCAATTATGGTATTATTGTTGAGAGTGTCCACTAGTGAAAGTATGATCCCAAGGCCTTGTTTTCAAGCACTGAAACACCGTTTACAACCAGTTCTCATACATGTTTGCTTGCTGCCATTTTTATTTCATATTGCAATTATTACTTAAATTCATCCATATTACTTGTATTTCACTATATCTTCGCCGAACTAGTGCACCTATACACCTGACAAGTGTACTGGGTGTGTTGGGGACACAAGAGACTTCTTGTATCGTAATTGCAGGGTTGCTTGAGAGGTATATCTTTGACCTCTACCTCCCTGAGTTCGATAAACCTTGGGTGATCCACTTAAGGAAAACTTGTTGTTGTTCTACAAACCTCTGCAATTGGAGGCCCAACATTGTCTACAAGAATAGAAGCGTGCGTAGACATCACGTGCCCACCTACCTCCCCTGCTGCCAACCCCACCCACCTTGTCCTCCACTACCGACCGGAGCTCTACCCCACCCCTACCCCACCTGCCACACCTGGCGGCGAATCTTCCTCGAGCTCCACCCGTTTCCCGCCAACACCCGGCCCACCTGGTCCCCCGTTGGCAGCGCGCTCCACTACGTGTCCCCCACCCACTCCCACAGCACCACCTCCACCCATACCGGCCGGAGGAATTACCGTAGAGCCACCCAATAACGCACACAGAATGAACACCAGAGGAAAATCTAAATATTTCATGCCTCGCAAACACTTTAACCTTGTTGTTTCCACTCCACCTTCACCCATACCCACCTCCTACCGTGCTGCACTCAAAGATGACCGTTGGCACGATGCAATGCGTGATGAATTTGATGGTCTAATACAGAATGACACTTGGCCTTTAGTGCCTTGCCCTGCAGGTGTAAACGTGGTGACCGGAAAATGGATCTTCCGCCACAAACTTCACCCTGATGGATCGTTGGCACGGTACAAGGCTCGTTGGGTACTACGTGGATTTACACAAAAGGAAGCCGTGGACTATGGTGAGACTTTTAGCCCCGTGGTGAAACAAGCTACAATTCGAGTGGTGCTCAGCAATGCGACCTCCAAGTCATGGCCTATTCATTAGTTGGATGTGAAAAACGCATTCTTGCATGGGGAGCTAGATGAAACTGTCTATTGCACTCAACCCTCCGGGTTCAGTGATTCCACCCACCCCACCCATGTGTGCAAACTCAAGAAGCCCCTCTATGGACTCAAATAGGCCCCACGGACCTGGTTCCTTCGCTTCACCACCTACCTACATTCCCTCGGTTTCCAATCCTCCAAAAGTGACTCGTCCATTTTCATTTTACGCACCAACACAGCCACTGCATACTTGCTTCTTTATGTGGATGACATCATCCTAACAGCTAGCTCCACCACTGCTCTCACTGCCATTATCGACTCCCTCCACAATGAGTTCGCCATGAGTGACTTGGGTGCGCTCCATCACTTCCTTGGGGTAAATGTGCATCGGACATCCCAGGGCATGTTCCTGCCGCAACAACAGTACGCTCTGGAGCTTCTTGAGAGAGCAAAGATGACCAATTGCAATCCCATTGCGACACCGCAAGACACGAAGACCAAACTTTCAAGCAATGATGGCCGGCCTGTAGCTGATCCTTCACAGTACCGCAGCATTGTAGGGGCTCTCAAATACCTGACGCTAACACGCCCGGACCTCTCCCATGCCGTGCAACAAGTTTGTCTGTTCATGCACGATCCGTGTGATGCCCATCTTCAGCTGATCAAGCGCATCCTGCGGTATGTCAAAGCCACTGCTCATCTTGGCCTTCAGTTTCATGTTGGTGCCTCTTCTGATCTGGTGGCATACTCTGACGTTGACTGGGCCGGTTGCCCTGACACACGTCGTTCGACGCCTGGTTTTTGCGTCTTCCTCGGCACCAACCTGGTCTCATGGTCTTCCAAGCGGCAGCATACCGTCTCCCGTTCGAGCGCAGAGGCTAAGTACAGAGCTGTCGCCAATTGCGTCGCTGAATCAGTATGGCTGCGCCAACTCCTTGCTGAGCTTCATCAGCCAATCACCCGTGCCACTGTTGTTTGCTGTGACAATACCAGCGCCACTTACCTGTCCACAAATCCGGTTCAACATCAACGGACGAAGCACGTCGAAATTGACCTTCACACTGTCCGTGACCGAGTTGCTCTTGGTGAAGCCCGAGTCCTCCATGTTCCGACGAGCTCGCAATATGCAGATATATTCACAAAAGGTTTGCTCACTTCGGTCTTCCAAGAATTCAGAGACAGTCTCAACATTCTGCCATCTCCGGTTTTGACTGCGGGGGGTGTTGAGCAACGGTCACCTCTGTAACTGGCTAGGACCTATTCCTTAGGCTTTCTCCTCCACTATCGCAACGCACGCCCCTGCGAGGGTCAACTACGTGTGCACGATCCCTCTCTGACTCTATACATTGTAACTCATGTGTATCTGATCAATACAAAACGATAGGCACATTGCTCGTCTTCTGAAGCTGGGGATCAAGTAGTACAAAAGCACACTCCTGCCCATCCCATGATGAGTAGTAGGGTTTGGTGCTAGTGTATTTCAAACTAAACTGAACCGAAGCTGAGTGTAGAGAGATTAGACAGATACAGGACACAGTCGCTATGACTGAGAAGCCCTATAAAAAGGAGGGCCAGTAAGTTTGCGGGCCCCGGAATATCTGCAGCTACCGATGATTGACCGTTGGGGCCGGCACCCCGGCAGCAAAAGGGGCAAATCTATTTAGCTGTGCACGGGGTCTCCAAGAAACACAGCGATGATGATTAGCAAAGCAGGGCAAGTACTCTTGGTCGTAATCATGATGCAACATGCGTCCACTCATCATGGAAAGATGGTCTACTCATGGGGGTATATGCAAACGTCGGCTCAGAAAAAGAAAAGAAAAGAGAGAAAGAGAGAATCGTCTCGCAAACAAAGAGGAAACAAGAGATCGGGGAGTGAACCATTTGAGCTTCAACGTTGATGCAGCATGAGCCGGGTCGCTGGTCAAGCACAGCATCCTGTGTGCCCTCAAAAAGAAGTAGTACAGCATCTTCTTGTTACTTAAAAGGGGAGAAGGAAAAAAGAAAAGTGGCTAGAGAGTGAGAGGATCATATCGAGTTATCGACTATAGTAGGAGCTAGCTAGTAGTAGTGGAAGAGGCTGGTCATCTCCCGGACGGAGCCGAACGCCGGCGAGGAGGGCATGACGCCGAGCCCCCACGGCAGGCACGGCCCGTCCTCCTGCGCCGCGTCGCCGAACATCGTGTAGGACGCCGCCTTGGCCACGGCCGGGTTGTAGCAGCCCCACTGCTGCGGCTGCGTCTGATGCTGCTGCCGCGCGTACCCGTACGCGTATTCCATGCCGCTGTCTGATGCCATCGCCGTCGGCGTCACCGCGGCGGCGGCCGCGCGCCGCTCCTCCTTCTTATAACGGATTCCGCACGCGTTGCACAGCGACTGCAGGTAGCAGGAATGGTGATCAGTTAGGGTCATAGTATCGACATGTATACGTACGGTGCGAAGCTTAGTCTAGGCAATGTACATTGCTGCTGGGTATGTTACCATATGTACCTTTGGTCCGCGTGGCCCGTTCCTCCAGAGCGGGGTGGAGGTGGTGTCGCAGTTGGCGCACCGGCGAGCGCCGCCGGAAGTGGCCTGGTCCGCGCGCGCCGCGCTGAGGAGCTGCTGCTGCCCGCCGTTGCAGGTGGACACCGCCTCCCACGGAAGCCCTGCGGGTGCCGCCGGCGCACGAGCCCCACCGGCCTCGGCGGCGCGCCTGGTGGAGGGTGTGCCGAGCGAGAGCGTGCAGTCGACGGAGCCGCCGTAGGGGACGCCGAAGCCCTGCTGGTCGCCGCATTGCTTGCCGTAGTAGTGGTGGTGGTCGCCGAACTGCAGCATGGAGCAGCCGCCGCCGCAGCTGCCGTAGAGCATCCCGCACGTGCATGGCGCCGCCTCGTGCAGCATCTTGGCTAGTGCCTACTACCCGGAAGAATAGATGGATGGAACTAACTGAGAATGATGCGAGAATATCGCTCAGTGGTAGCTAGCTGGTGCTGTATCGGGGCTAGATTAATACTAGTAGGATTATGGAGGAAGGGGAGCTTCGAGATCGGAGTCGAGGCAGAACAGGATGTAGCGGTGTCTGGTCTTGGAATGTGGAAATGGCCGGCCACTAACACACTAGGGCGTGATCCTTGGCGAGAGAGTTAAGCTATTTCGCGCATGTGGGTGGGTGGATGGATGGATGGATGTGGGAGGTAGGGTACGGGATCCTGGGGTTCTTATAGCGACGACGTGGGAGTACGGTGGGGTGGCTTTTTACATGGTAACCTGGGCCGACCCGATTTTGGATTCCGGCCGGGGCTGCTGGGCGCGAGACGCGATGCGCGCCGCAGCGAGGAGGGAGAAGGCATGTCCGGCCGGATGTCGCTAGCTAGCTAGCTGCGGTCAAAGAAGGATGTGGCGGTCAAAAGCTAGGCCACGTGAAACCGGGAACAGCCTCCCATGCACTGGGGACGTGGAGGCTCTCTCTTCCTCGATCGAGAGAGACTGAGAGGTACTCACTACTCAGTGGAGTGGTAGTAGTACAACTGACATGCGGTGGTACTACTACGTCGAATCCATTGGAGTTTGCCGATCACGAGGGGCACAGTTCGATCTGTCCTCCGTCCTCCTCTGCGCCGGTTGTGCGTGGGATCCCAGGCTAGGCTATCCATCCACGCAGACGCAGTGATGAGCTCGCAACAACGAGATGCATGGCAATGCCATGGCATGCATGCACGCACCCGTTAGCTCAGGGCCTGAAAGCCTGCGGTGCGCTGCATCAGCCCGGCCGGCCGGTCGGGTCTTTAATTTCCATGGGGATCCAGCGAGCGACCTAGCCACCTCCCGTCATCTTGCAACGACACGACGGATCCATATCTCTGTCCTGCCGCACCAGACTGAGACGTACGCCACCACCATTTGACTGCCCACGCACTTGGACCAACCATTGGAGTGCTCATAGATTGTCGCTGCATCTGGAGTACTTAGTTTCGTGCGAGCTACAAGAGGTTAGCGATATAATTATCATGTTGTACAATTAGATTGGTTGCCAATAAGTTGGGTTAAGCATCCTAGCAGAAGACCACGCCTCGTCGTTTGGCTTCGTTCTTTTTGTGTTTCATGTTTTGGGCATGTGTTTTGTTATGAGTCGTTTCCCGAACATGGTTACCACGTTCTCTTCATGGTGAGCTTATCAAAGCGATCAACATTGTACAAAAGGTGTTTGACATAATAGCATTTTAGACAGGGATTAGATTGTTGCACTATGAGTTCACCAACACCTGCTCGTGATGCAACACAAGTTCATTAAACGAGGGGTTAATACACACCTCCTCGTCATACCTAGGTACCATCAAAACTATACATATTTGGCATTCATGTTCATCAAACCTAACTACTTTCAGAATATACATCATCGTCATGATGTTCATCACCGCCAGACCGAGCACCACAACAACAACTCAATTCTCTGACTCCTCAAAGGTAATACTTCTTCAGGAAGGCGGTAAACCAGGACATCCGCACTCATGGCTCATTGCAAGGTACTTGGTGGCATGTGCCTTGTGCTCCATGAGGTGGCTAAGAGCACGGTGGAACGTGGTGGGAGAGATGTGTGCTTGTGGAATAAGTCCTACGTAGATCATCTTCATCTGAGCATAGTTCGCTATTGTCTTGTTGAGAAGATCACCGTCATCTAGGTCAGTTTGCAAACAAGAAGCTAGTTAGTTAATCGTCCTATCATAGCTTACGACTGAGTGCACACAAGCAAACGTGGGAGCATTGATCGAATGATGATGTGCACAAAGTAAGCATCATCGTCCATCATGATTGTTGTTGTCTCTTCAACTCAGCGCACTCCTCAAGCCTTTTGAACCTGCAAACATGAACCCACCATGTTCTTCAGTGCCTAAGATGCGGGGCAACTGCATGTCCAAAGTACTTGAGAAGTGAATCTGCAACACCGTTTGTGTACTTCACCTTGAATCCAAGGTCCACTCTAACCCCTTTCTTGATGAGGTCACACGCCCAGTTTAGAACGAACATGGACAGAGCAGGTGGCCATGGCATCATGTTCTTCTTCGTCACCAGGCAATACTTATCAGGCACCGGCTTGTAACGAAGAGGCACCGCCACCTCCGCATGCAACACCGACTGCACAGAGAGATCTAGCGAGTTTTCCTTGTCCTAAAGCAGAAATGAAAGTACCATAGTACAAGAACATAGCACACATCAAACACCTTGCATGAAGGAACACTAACAAGCTCTTAGAACATAGCATGCATCAAACACCGTGAAGGCAAGCAAACTAACAAGGTCTTAGTCTCTTAGAACATAGAACACATCGAACACCTTGTAGGAAAGCAAACTAACAAGCTCTTAGAACATAGCACACATCGAACACCTTGAAGGCAAGCAAACTAACAAGCTCTTAGAACATAGCACACATCGAACACCTTGAAGTCAAGCAAACTAACAAGCTCTTAGAACATAGCACACACCAAACACCTTGCAGGGAAGAACACTAGTAACAATCTTCTTTCCATGCTCGCATTCATAAGTCCAAAGCTGGTACAAGGAGAGCCCATACACGTTGTAGAAGAAATCCTCGTACCAACTATTGCACTTATACGTGGCCTACACAGCAATGAAGATCACACTTTGCGACGAGCACAAGTAAAATACCTAGTTCTAAATCTACCAGACGCTACATCAAGAAACTGCTGCTCTAGAAGGTACTAACACCCTCCAGATCTAAGAAAATAAGCCTGGAAAATTAGATCTAAGCTAGGGTTCTATGTTATTCACATCGTTCTAACAGTCAGATGAGGTAGACGAAGTCCACATGCTAGCGACGATGAGGAAGATGACCTACCATGGCGGGGATCCACTAGACGAAGAAGATGAGTCACTTACCTGCTTGTCGGTGAGAAGCTGCCCTAGACGGAGAGCTCGAAGGGGGGGAATGGTGGAGGGGGGGATTTTCGGTGAGGCGTAGCGGTGTAAATAGGGGGCGAGTATCGGTAAGAGGTGAGCGAATTTCTCCCACGGGATTTTCCCAAATGCACGCGAGCTCCCGCCATCTCCCGCTCGCACAAGCTGGACACAAATTTTCCCATGTGAGCACGAGAAGAGCTTGGCTCACCATGAATTCCTGAATCGAGTGTGCCTTCTCATACAGGCTCTACGCTGCTTTAAGAATCGTGCGAAGCAGGGAAGTGAAAACAAGTGGTCATCCAAACTACTCTTTCTTGCATCGAGACGGGAAACCACTCCACGAGCAACCAAACTCGCCCTAGATGATAGACCCATTTTACCAGCAGCATCGTTCTTACATTCAAAGTACGAATCGTGACCCCTCAAGGCACCATGAATAGTCATGCATAATTTTTTTGACATCCGAAATCGGTGCCGAAAAACATACTTAGATGATAGTGGATGAGACGATGAAAGTAGAGTCAGACATGGTTGACTTCTGGACTACGCTTCAAATTGACCTTACATGGCTGATACGTCTCCGACGTATCGATAATTTCTTATGTTCCATGCTACATTATTGATGATATCTACATGTTTTATACACATTATATGTCGTATTTACGCATTTTCCGGCACTAACCTATTAACAAGATGCCGAAGAGCCGTTGTTGTTTTCGCTGTTTTTGGTTTCAGAAATCCTAGTAAAGAAATATTCTCGGAATTGGACGAAATCAACGCCAGGGTCCTATTTTTGCACGAAGCTTCCGTAAGACCGAAGGGAAAGGAAGTGGGGCCACGAGGCGCCACAAGGCGGCGCGGCCTAGGGTTTGGCGCGCCCTGCGTGTGGGGCCCTCGTGGCCCCCGCGTTCTTCCGCCTACTTAAAGCCTCCGTCGCGAAACCCCCGTACCGAGAGCCACGACAAAACCGAGAGCGCCGCCGCGAATCCCATCTCGGGGATTCAGATCGCCTCCCGCACCCCGCCGGAGAGGGGAATCATCTCCGGAGGACTCTTCATCGCCATGATCGCTCCGGAGTGATGAGTGAGTAGTTCACCCCTGACTATGGGTCCATAGCAGTAGCTAGATGGTCGTCTTCTCCTTATGTGCTTCATTGTTGGATCTTGTGAGCTGCCTAACATGATCAAGATCATCTATCTGTAATATTATATGTTGTGTTTGTCGGGATCCGATGGATAGAGAATACTATGTTATGGTGATTATCAACCTATTACCTATGTGTTGTTTATGATCTTGCATGCTCTCCGTTATTAGTAGAGGCTCTGGCCAAGTTTTTGCTCTTAACTCCAAGAGGGAGTATTTATGCTCGATAGTGGGTTCATGCCTCCATTGATACCTGGGACAGTGACATAAAGTTCTAAGGTTGTGGATGTGCTGTTGCCACTAGGGATAAAACATTGATGCTATGTCTAAGGATGTAGTTGTTGATTACATTACGCACCATACTTAATGCAATTGTCTGTTGCTTGCAACTTAATACCGGAAGGGGTTCGGATGATAACCTGAAGGTGGACTTTTTAGGCATAGATGCATGCCGGATGGCGGTCTATGTACTTTGTCGTAATGCCCAATTAAATCTCACTATATTTATCATATCATGTATATGCATTGTTATGCCCTTTTCTATTTGTCAATTGCCCGACCGTAATTTGTTCACCCAACATGCTTTTATCTTATGGGAGAGACACCTCTAGTGAACTGTGGACCCCGGTCCTATTCTTTACATCGCATACAATCTACTGCAATACTTGTTTTACTGTTTTCTTCGCAAACAATCATCTTCCACACAATACGGTTAATCCTTTGTTACAGCAAGCCGGTGAGATTGACAACCTCACTGCTTGGGGCAAAGTACTTTGGTTGTGTTGTGCAGGTTCCACGTTGGCGCCGGAATCCCGGTGTTGCGCCGCATCACATTTCGCCACCATCAACCTTCAACGTGCTTCTTGGCTCCTCCTGGTTCGATTAAACCTTGGTTTCTTTCTGAGGGAAAACTTGCCACCGTGCGCATCATACCTTCCTCTTGGGGTTCCCAACGGACGTGTACATCTACGCGCATCAAGCCTGTTTTCCGCGCGTTGTGGGAGATCAAGACACGCTGCAAGGGGAGTCTCCACTTCCCAATCTCTTTAATTTGTTTTTGTCTTGCTTTATTTACTACTTTGTTTGCTGCACCTAAACAAAACACACAAAAATTAGTTGCTAGTTTTACTTTATTTACTGTCTTGCTCTCTATATCAAAAACACAAAAAAAATAGTTACTTGCATTTACTTTATCTAGTTTGCTTTATTTACTTGCTAAAATGAATACCCCTGAAAATACTAAGTTGTGTGACTTCACAAACATAAATAATAATGATTTCCTATGCACACCTATTGCTCCACCTGCTACTACAACAGAATTCTTTGAAATTAAACCTGCTTTACTGAACCTTGTTATGAGAGATCAATTTTCTGTGTTAGTTCTGATGATGCTGCTGCCCATCTTAATAATTTTGTTGAACTTTGTGAAATGCAAAAATATAAGGATGTAGATGGTGATATTATTAAATTGAAATTGTTTCCTTTCTCATTAAGAGGAAGAGCTAAAGATTGGTTGCTATCTTTTCCTAAGAATAGTATTGATTCATGGACTAAATGTAAGGATGCTTTTATTGTTGGTATTATCCTCCCGCTAAAATTATATCTTTGAGAAGTAGCATAATGAATTTTAAGCAATTAGATACTGAACATGTTGCTCAAGCATGGGAGAGAATGAAAACTTTGGTAAAGAATTGCCCAACCCATGGACTGACTACTTGGATGATCATCCAAACCTTCTATGCAGGACTAAATTTTTCTTCGCGGAATTTATTGGATTCAGCTGCTGGAGGTACCTTTGTGTCCATCACTTTGGGAGCGGCTACAAAGCTTCTTGATGATATGATGATAAATTACTCTGAATGGCACACGAAAGAGCTCCACAAGGTAAGAAGGTAAATTCTGTTGAAGAAACCTCTTCCTTGAGTGATAAGATTGATGTGATTATGTCTATGCTTGTGAATGGTAGATCTAATGTTGATCCAAATAATGTTCCTTTAGCTTCATTGGTTGCTTAAGAAGAAAATGTTGATGTGAATTTCATTAAAAATAATAATTTCAACAACAATGCTTATAGGAACAACTCTGGTAATAACTATAGGCCATATCCTGTTAGTGGTAATGATTATGGTAATTCTTATGGTAGATATGAGGAAAAGATGCTAGAAATTGAAAAATCCACTAAAAACTTTATGCAATCACAATATGAGCAAAATCAATTGTTTACTAAAACTATGAATGAACAATCTACCTTGTTGAAAAATATAGGAAATCAACTTGAAAACTTGAATAGGGAGATTTCTGGTCTGCAAACTAAAATTTCAAATGCTGAAACCCGAATCTCATACATGTCCGCGTCACAATCCTCTTTAATTAATAAAATGGCTGCTAAACCTGATGATATTGATAATAAGATTACTACTACAGCAAATGCCATCCAAGTTAGAATTAATGAGAATATAAGATTAATGGCTGAATTGCGTGCTAGGTGGGATAGAGAAGAAAATGAAAAACTAGCTAAAGATAATGTAGCTAAAGTTTGGACTATTACCACCATTAGTAATGATAATGATTCACATGTTGCTGCACCTCCTACTATCAATGGTAAAATAATTGGTGTTGGCAATGTTTCTACTCCTAGTGCAAAGCGTACAAAACTGCCTGAAATTGCTAAAACTGCTGAAATCACTTGTGATAAAACTGCTGAAATTTTTTCCAACCTTGGGGACAATGATCCCATTGCTGTAGCTCATAATGATTTAGATTTTGATGATTGCCACATCTCTGAAGTTATAAAGTTCTTACAAAAACTTGCTAAAAGTCCTAATGCTAGTGCTATAAATTTGGCCTTTACAAAACATATTACAAATGCTCTCATAAAAGCTAGAGAAGAGAAACTAAAACTTGAAACTTCTATTCCTAGAAAGTTAGAAGATGGTTGGGAGCCCATCATTAAAATGAAATTCAATGACTTTGAATGTAATGCTTTATGTGATCTTGGTGCAAGTATTTCTGTTATGCCTAAAAAGATTTATGATATGCTTGACTTGCCACCATTGAAGAATTGTTATTTGGATGTTAATCTTGCCGATAATGTTAAAAAGAAACCTTTGGGGAGGATTGATAATGTGCGCATTACGGTTAACAATAACCTTGTCCCCGTTGATTTTGTTGTCTTGGATATCGAATGCAATGCATCTTGTCCTATTGTGTTGGGAAAACCTTTTCTTCGAACCGTTGGTGCTGTTATTGATATGAGGGAAGGTAATATTAAATATCAATTTCCTCTCAAGAAAGGTATGGAACACTTCCCTAGAAAGAGAATGAAGTTGCTTTTTGATTCTATTATTAGAACAAGTTATGATGTTGATGCTTCTACTCTTGATGTTACTTGATTTGCACTTTCGCCTAGCTGAAAGGCGTTAAAGAAAAGCGCTTATGGGAGACAACCCATGTTTTTACTACAGTACTTTGTTTTATATTTGAGTCTTGGAAGTTGTTTACTACTGTAGCAACCTCTCCTTATCATGTTTTTGTGCCAAATAAAGTTTTTATGTTAAACTTGATGTTATATTTGGGATCGCTGCGCAGAAACAGCATTGCTGCCTGTCACGAATTCTGGCATAAGTCTCTGTAGAATATTCGAAAAAATCTGCAAAATTACGAGCGTTATCCTCAGATATGTACGCAACTTTCATTAGTTTTGAGTTTTTTCATTTGAGCAAGTCTAGTGCCCCTTTCAGGTTCGTCTTTACGGACTGTTCTGTTTTTGACAGATTCTGCCTTTTATTTCGCATTGCCATATTTGCTATGTTGGATGAATTTCTTTGATCCACTAATGTCCAGTAGCTTTGTGCAATGTCCAGAAGTGTTAAGAATGATTGTGTCACCTCTGAATATGTGAATTTTAATTGTGCACTAACCCTCTAATGAGTTTGCTTGAAGTTTGGTGTGAAGGAAGTTTTCAAGGGTCAAGAGAGGAGTATGATATACTATGATCAAGAGGAGTGAAAGTTCTAAGCTTGGGGATGCCCCGTGGTTCATCCCTGCATATTTTAAGAAGACTCTCTAAGCTTGGGATGCCCAAGGCATCCCCTTCTTCATCGACAACATCATCAGTTCCTCCCCCGAAACTATATTTTTATTCACCACATCTTGTGTTCTTTACTTGGAGCGTCGGTTTGTTTTTGTTTTTGTTTTTGTTTGAATAAAATGGATCCTAGCATTCACTTTGTGGGAGAGAGACACGCTCCGCTGTTGCATATGGACAAATATGTCCTTAGGTTTTACTCATAATGTTCAAGGCGAAGGTTGAAATTTCTTCGTTAAATTGTTATATGGTTGGAATTGGGAAATGCTACATGTAGTAATTCTAAAATGTCTTGGATAATGTGATACTTGGAAATTGTGTGCTCATGTTTAAGCTCTTGCATCATATACTTTGCATCCATTAATGAAGAAATACATAGAGCTTGCTAAAATTTGGTTTGCATATTTGGTCTTTCTAAGGTCTAGATAATTTCTAGTATTGAGTTTTGAACAACAAGGAAGAAGGTGTAGAGTCTTATAATGTTTACAATATGTCTTTTATGTGAGTTTTGCTGCACCGGTTCATCCTTGAGTTTGCTTCAAATAACCTTGCTAGCCTAAACCTTGTATCGAGAGGAAATACTTCTCATGCATCCAAAATCCTTGAGCCAACCACTATGCCATTTGTGTCCACCATACCTACCTACTACATGGTATTTCTCCGCCATTCCAAAGTAAATTGCTTGAGTGCTACCTTTAAATTTCCATCATTCGCCTTTGCAATATATAGCTAATGGGACAAAATAGCCTTAAAAACTATTGTGGTATTGAATATGTACTTATGCACTTTATCTCTTATTAAGTTGCTTGTTGTGCGATAATCATGCTTCTGGGGACGCCATCAACTATTCTTTGTTGAATATCATGTGAGTTGCTATGCATGTCCGTCTTGTCTGAAGTAAGGGAGATCTACCACCTTAATGGTTGGAGCATGCATATTGTTAGAGAAGAACATTGGGCCGCTAATTAAAGCCATGAATCATGGTGGAAGTTTCAGTTTTGGACATATATCCTCAATCTCATATCAATAATAATTGTTGCTACATGCTTATGCATTAAAGAGGAGTCCATTATCTGTTGTCCATGTTGTCCCGTATGGATGTCTAAGTTGAGAATAATCAAAAGCGAGAAATCCAAAATGCGAGCTTTCTCCTTAGACCTTTGTACAGGCGGCATGGAGGTACCCCTTTGTGACACTTGGTTGAAACATGTGTATTGCGATGATCCGGTATTCCAAGCTAAGTAGGACAAGGTGCGGGCACTATTAGTATACTATGCATGAGGCTTGCAAGTTGTAAGATATAATTTACATAACTCATATGCTTTATTACTACCGTTGAAAAATTGTTTCATGTTTTCAAAATAAAAGCTCTAGCACAAATATAGCAATCGATGCTTTCCTCTTTGAAGGACCTTTTTTTTACTTTTCTTGTTGAGTCAGTTTACCTATCTCTCTCCACCTCAAGAAGCAAACACTTGTGTGAACGTGCATTGATTCCTACATACTTGCATATTGCACTTGTTATATTACTTTACATTGACACTATCCATGAGATATACATGTTATAAGTTGAAAGCAACCGCTGAAACTTAATCTTCCTTTGTGTTGATTCAATACCTTTACTTTGATTTATTGCTTTATGAGTTAACTCTTATGCAAGACTTATTGATGCTTGTCTTGAAGTACTATTCATGAAAAGTCTTTGCTTTATGATTCATTTGTTTACTCATGTCATTACCATTGTTTTGATCGCTGCATTCATTACATATGTTTACAATAGTATGATCAAGATTATGATGGCATGTCACCTGCAATTATCCTTGTTATCGTTACCTGCTCGGGATGAGCAGTAACTAAGCTGGGGATGCTGATACGTCTCCGACGTATCGATAATTTCTTATGTTCCATGCTACATTATTGATGATATCTACATGTTTTATACACATTATATGTCGTATTTACGCATTTTCCGGCACTAACCTATTAACAAGATGCCGAAGAGCCAGTTGTTGTTTTCTGCTGTTTTTGGTTTCAGATATCCTAGTAAAGAAATATTCTCGGAATTGGACGAAATCAACGCCTGTGGTCCTATTTTTGCACGAAGGTTCCAGAAGACCGAAGGGGAAAGGAAGTGGGGCCACGAGGCGCCGCCACAACAGGGCGGCGGGTTTGGCCGCGCGGCCCTGGCGTGTGGGGCCCCGTGTGGCCCCCGCTGCCCTTCCGCCTACTTAAAGCCTCCGTCGCGAAACCCCCGTACCGAGAGCCACGATACGGAAAACCTTCCAGAGACGCGCCGCCGCGAATCCCATCTCGGGGATTCAGATCGTCCGGCACCGCCGGAGAGGGGAATCATCTCCCGGAGGACTCTTCATCGCCATGATCGCTCCGGAGTGATGAGTGAGTAGTTCACCGGACTATGGGTCCATAGCAGTAGCTAGATGGTCGTCTTCTCCTTATGTGCTTCATTGTTGGATCTTGTGAGCTGCCTAACATGATCAAGATCATCTATCCGTAATACTATATGTTGTGTTTGTCGGGATCCGATGGATAGAGAATACTATGTTATGGTGATTATCAATCTATTACCTATGTGTTGTTTATGATCTTGCATGCTCTCCGTTATTAGTAGAGGCTGGCCAAGTTTTTGCTCTTAACTCCAAAAGGGAGTATTTATGCTCGATAGTGGGTTCATGCCTCCATTGATACCTGGGACAGTGACAGAAAGTTCTAAGGTTGTGGATGTGCTGTTGCCACTAGGGATAAAACATTGATGCTATGTCTAAGGATGTAGTTGTTGATTACATTACGCACCATACTTAATGCAATTGTCTGTTGCTTGCAACTTAATACTGGAAGGGGTTCGGATGATAACCTGAAGGTGGACTTTTTAGGCATAGATGCATGCCGGATGGCGGTCTATGTACTTTGTCGTAATGCCCAATTAAATCTCACTATATTTATCATATCATGTATATGCATTGTTATGCCCTTTTCTATTTGTCAATTGCCCGACCGTAATTTGTTCACCCAACATGCTTTTATCTTATGGGAGAGACACCTCTAGTGAACTGTGGACCCTGGTCCTATTCTTTACATCGCATACAATCTACTGCAATACTTGTTTTACTGTTTTCTTCGCAAACAATCATCTTCCACACAATACGGTTAATTCTTTGTTACAGCAAGCCGGTGAGATTGACAACCTCACTGTTTCGTTGGGGCAAAGTACTTTGGTTGTGTTGTGCAGGTTCCACGTGCCGAATCCTGGTGTTGCGCCGCATCACATTTCGCCACCATCAACCTTCAACGTGCTTCTTGGCTCCTGGTTCGATTAAACCTTGGTTTCTTTCTGAGGGAAAACTTGCCACTGTGCGCATCATACCTTCCTCTTGGGGTTCCCAACGGACGTGTACATCTAGGCGCATCAATGGCCTCGTCGAGCCCTTGAACCTTGACAGCTACTTATCGATGTGGTCATAGATGAGGGTTGCCACAGACATCAAAGCATTGTTATCACCCCTAGGCAATGAATTGGTTGTACAAAAACTTGATTAAGTTACTAATCATCTATGTACAACATAAAGGACAATTATCATATAAATGGTCACTCGGTCAATGTCTATCCTAACCCAAGTTGGCATGAAAATAGATGTCTAGTTTGTACCTCAAGTTCAGTCAAGCAAATAGTTGAACAGGTCATGGGTGTCGGGGTTCGCGGGCACGTCCGAGCCTACAACTGGCAAGTCGACATGTCCTGGCCGGATCTGGGAAGACAATTGAAAAGGGCAACAAACCCCCGCGAAGGCGTGAACTGATGTGTGGTGGTGACCGTGACAAAGACACGATGCGATGGTGGGCGGCTGCAGGGTCTGAGCTCCTCATGCGGCTAGGGCGTGAAAATAACATTGACAAGAGGACTAGGCCCTGGCAAGCAGCGGATGAAACAAGCGGCTACCACAACTGCGTGGAGAGGCGCATGCGGCAATGCCATCGCGACGGGGATGGAGGAGGATGCTGCATGTGGAGCTAGTGGTGAATCTAAGACAAAATCAGTGGGGTGCAAGAGCTAAAACATTTCCCTTTTATGATTTATATTTAGCCACTATTAGCCCAAATACTACTAGCTAAAGAAATTTTATACTTTTGGAGGGGGTGCCGTATCTCACTAACATGAGTGTCCACAGAGAACAAGAGGGGACATACGCGGCCGATGTTCTAGGTACCACATTTTCAGCCCAAATTTAAGCAATTAGAGCATCTCCAACAGGCGCGCTAAATCGCGGCGCGCTAAACCGCCGATTCTGCGCGCTGTAAACAGCTACCGCGCGCTGGGCCGTATTTCCCCCCGCCGGACGCGCTACTATGCAGCGCGTGCGCGGGCGGAAAAAATCGTCCTCCGCCGGGCGCGCCAAAATACAGCGCGCACGGGCGCGGAAAACAGTTTTGTGGACTATTTTGCAATCACAAAGATCAAATAATCACACATAATTCATGAAACAAATGATGTACCATAATTTAAATGGACACAAAGTGCAACATACATCACATAGTTCAAGAACGACACACAAAATGACGTAGTTCAACAATGACACACGACATATGGTTCAAATGGACAAAGTGGAACACATATCACAAATGCATATCACACTTCCGCATTTTCCAAGTCAACACCTTCTTCTTCTTCCTCGTCATCTTGGGTTGAAGGAGGAATAGTAGCATTCATGGAAGACATGAAGCCTCCCGGTGGTGCTGTTATCACCGGATTTTGGCCAAATCAGGAGATGGGCCGTAAGTGAAGATGGGCTTGAAGGACGTACACGTGGAGCATCTTCGAAGCGGCCTTGCGCTAAGAGTTTGGGCTAAATTGCCCGTGTACCTGTAATTTTATTAGATCGTATCGTGTTTAGAATTAACAGATAGAGTCTGGCCCGTGCACGGTTAGGTGCACGCCTCAATTAGAAAGTCCCTTGGACTATAAATATGTATCTAGGGTTATCGGAAAAGGAGGACAATCACGTTCACAACAAACACAAATCGGCGCATCGCCACCCCTTTCTTCGAGGGTTTCTTCCGGTAAGCATCATGCTGCCTAGATCGCATCTTGCGATCTAGGCAGACACGTTTATTCGTCTACCTTGTACCGCTCGTGCTGAAGCGTTGTTGATGGCGAGCAGATTACTTATCATTAGGTGTTTAGGGGCTTGCATTGATGCTTTCTATATCGCGTGGCAATGCCGTCCTCGACACCTAGCTGCCCTTACACCTATCTGGGTGTAAGGGCAGCATCTTGCTTGTTCGTTACTTAGTAGATCCGATCCGTTATAGTTGCTCCTTGCTCCACAGGGATTAGTTTAATATCTGCATAGTTAGGCCTTATGCTGGGGTCGGACGATCCGGTAGTGCGTTAGGTGTTGTTCACCGTCCCTGCAAGGGATGTTCCGGGAATCAACGTTATGTTGGTTTTTAGGCCTCTTGTAGGGGTAGTTTGCATCATCTTCCGTAGCTGCTAGGCCCGATCACACGTAGGACGTTCCGGTTATGCGGTGAAAACCCTAAACTGTCGTAGATCGGTTTAGCTTTGTTTTGATCAAGCAGGATCCCCATGTCATTGCAAATCCAACGTGAACCATGGGGCGATCGGCTCTTTGAGCCGATCCACAGGCCAACCTGAGAGCCGATAGGGCTCGTATTTAATGTTTACGTGTCTACCATGCAGGAACAATCGAAGCACTCTAACACCTTCCCGATCGGGTCTAGGTCAGTGGCACGCCTAGCAACCGCCAGGACGTGGCTGGAAGATTTGCGGGACGACGCGAGGTGCCAGGGTCCACTAAGCGGCCTTGGGAGCCTCCCCGGCTCTTCGTGTTGCTTAACCATTGCCCGTCGGTGGGTTTTGGAGGTAACACATTCTGGCACGCCCGGTGGGACCTCTTCTGCAACATCCACGTCAACACCGACACCCGAGATGGCAGAGGAACAGATCACATACGAGGATCTCCCTGCGGATCACAAGAAGAAATTCGATGAGCTGAAGGCCATCTGTGAAGCCGAGCTCATCGGCTCCTTTGAGAAGACCCGTTCTCACAACATCAAGCTCAAAGGAAACACGCGCCCGTCGCATGGCGTCAACACGGTAGATCTCAGCCACTCCATAAGGGAGCCAGGGTTCTCATTAAGTGTCAACATGGCAGGGCTGGTGAACCGCCATAGCGCGGACAAAGCAGAGAGCAGCCTCTCGTGGCAAAGATAAAGAAGAGGCCGTTCCACGCGACCGGCCCCAAGATGATGATAGACGGTACCTAACCGAGGAGGAGGTGAGAAGCACGCGGTATCAACGCCCACCCTCCGCGCATCTCCTCAACTAATACGAGCAGCATACGACCGACGTCGGCTACGACGAAGATGATGAAAGATATCGTCACGATGCGGACAGGAGGTATCGCGCGGATAAACAACGACGGCACGCTTCACGCTAGAGGGAGGTCAAGGAGCAGACAACGTGGGTAAGCACCGAACTGTCCTTTCTTCAAACATTGCTGGGACTCAGAATGAGCCGATTGCCAACAATCGAGAATTTCCCAGAATGCAAACAGCAAAGGAGGAGGACAAATGAAGTTTCAAGTGTTCGAACGTCTAGGCCTCTCCCACCTCAGAATAAACGAGCTGAGTCATCTCAAGAAGAAGACTTTGAGGAGTCGATGAAGAAGATAGGTATCACCGACCAAGGTGGTGCCCCTGATGGACTCAGCCATTCTCGAGCTTAGGGCAAGCCGGAACTTGGAAGAAGCCGAGGCACACTGTACACGTTGAGAAGAGCACGGCCCGATCTGGCCGTGAAAATTCAGCAAACATTGGAGGCGAAGGCGCGCCCGCCAAAGAAAGTATGGCGCCCAAACAAGAAAGCCGATGCACAGCATCGGCTGATGCCGATGTAGAACATCGGCCGACACAAACATGGTGTTCATACTCCCGCCGGAGTTTCGCGCTCCAAACGATGAGGAGGTATCAGTGGCTCAATTCGACTGCGGTCCACGACCAGTTATCTTTGAGAAGCCACGAGATAGAAGCTATCGGCACTTGAAAGCCCTATACTTGAGGGGTTACATCAACGGGCAGCCTGTCAGCAAGATGTGTTGGTTGACACCGGAGCGGCAGTCAACATAATGCCGTATTCCGTGCTACGACGTTTGGGGTATTCCAGCGACGATCTGATCAAGACCAACATCACATTAAGCGACTTCAACGGCCAGGCGTCAGAAGCGAAAGGTGTTCTGAATGTAGAGCTTACTGTAGGCCGGAAAACCATACCTACCGCGTTCTTCATCGTCGACAAAAGCAATTACGCCGTCCTATTAGGAAGGGACTGGATTCATGCTAACTGTTGCATTCCGTCTACAATGCACCAGTGGGATGGAGATGAAGTGGAAGTCGTTCAGGCGGATGACTCAATCGAGATATCGTTAGCTGCCATGAGTGTGTGGGAAGCAGATAACCAAGAGCCGCTCTCTGGAATCAGTTTAGAGGGCTGTGAGCGCATCGAAGCTTCGAAAAATGGGGCAAGGCTGGTTTTATCCACCGGCCTAACAGAGTAGCAGGTTCAAGACATTGGACGTACGTGGCAAGGCCGATCCCTGAGATCGGCCCTCAGAAAATGAAAAGCAAAGGACCTTATCTCCAGCATGCCACGTAGCTACAGTAGAAATCCGAGAAGTTGCAAACCATCGTCAAGCATTGCAATGAAGAGGGAGGCCGATTCCCGCAATCGGCCAAAATTATCCTCAACATGCGTTTTGTCTGTGTTCAACGTTGATCCAACAGATGCCTGAAGAGCCGATACCATCAAATACTTGACAGAATCGGCTCGGGGGGCACATAGAAGGATAGAACACGAGGATACGGAGTTTGGAGCAATTCAGGATGTAAGTGGGGGCCGTTACATGAGTAAATCGGCCGTAGAAAATTTCAAAACGAAAAACCTTTAAAAGCAGCCGATGCGCAGACATCGACTCAAGGATAAAAAGCCGGTGTGTGGTCATCGACTCAAGAAGCCCAATGGAGTAGTTATCAAATTATATGGAGGAACTCCTCCTTGGCGAGCCATCAGGTGCAGCAGTACTGGCAGGAGCATCGCTTGTGGCGTCCAACATTACCTTGGCCCATTTAAAGCCACTGATGTTTTTCTGCAAGATTGAGGATTGCAACCCTGACTAACAACAAGAGCGGCATAAACTTGCAAGTCAGGTTAAGCATGGGCCCGACGAAGGGAACATACTTCCTCTAGGACCGTGAGAGCGGCCGATGATGAAGCAATCGGCTGTAGCATTTCTGCCTGAGGACTCGGTCAAGATGGCAACTTGGTGGACATTACCTTCAGAGGATGTTACGACCGGAGTGGGGAAGGACGTCAGGGCTTCATCAAACACCCCCACTAGCAGTTGCGTTAGCCTCCCAAGAGGATGAGCCGATCTGATCAGCAAGGCGCGAGAACTGAGCTGAAAAAGGCTCGGGGGGCAGCGCGCCCTGAATTTTCTTTCGCTCTGAAGAACCGATTGGGTTGGATCGGCTGATTCTGCCCTACAACTTGGAGGCCGATGGGAGCCCATCTGGCTGGCCCGCTATGGTCCTCACCCTGATCGAGGCTCGGGGGGCAGTTTGCCCTGAATGATACTTTGCTGTAGGAAGCCGATTCTTGTCGGATTCGACTGGCTCGGTGTCACGACTTGTCTGAGGAATGGTGCTGATGCTGCAAAATTATCAGTTCCAAAGTGCAAGACGATTCAGCGACAGGCCCAGAGCTCTATCAAAGACACCTACCCACAACCAGGTTACCAGCTTGCTGGATTGGCGGCTACAGTACCGGCTGTCAACGGAGGAAAGGCGATCGGCTGGTTGGCCCTGCATGATAGCTCTTTCAGATGTGATTGAGCTTGGGTCTGGTTGTTTGAATTACGTGTCCCCATCACCGTTTTCACCTCGACTGAGGTTTGGGGCAGCAGCTGGCCTCGTGGATGCTCTGTTTTTTAGAAGCCGATTGGAGAGTCATCGGTTGGTCCCGCAACGCAATTCCTCTCAAAGGCGATGAGTTCTTGCAAAAGAAGGGTCCATCATCACCGATGGAGAATGGACTCTGGGCTATCTGGTTGCTGTAAAGGAACAGAGCAGGGGATATCTGTACTACAGGGGTCTCGGTTTCAACGGCAAGCTGTTTGAGAGGCAGTTTTAAGACTCTTTTGAAGGCATTGGCCTGCCTCACTGTCCATCAGGGCTCCAGATCATCGGTCGAAAAGGTGAAGGATAGATCGTATGGGATCGATACGTTGACATTGATTGGTTGAGCATTGACCACGTTCACGATCACTCCGACGTAAAAAAGAGGAAAAGCGGATTATGGGGGACCGATGCATGGAAATCGGCTTGATTGAGCATTGACCGAGTTGACAATCGGCAGACTCAGTACGAAGGACGATCGGCTAAATTATCATAAAGGAAATCGGCAAAATCAAATTGGGAAATTCTTCATTGATAAATCAGATTTCTTACATGGAAGAGCTGGTTGCCCTCAAAAGGAGGAATCTATCCATCTTCATTGATTAAAAAGGGGATTTCTTACAAGGAAGAGCTGATTACTCAAACAAAAGGGGAACAGATTGCTACTGCTAGTCTTATGCTAGTGAATCCCTACTCTAAGGGCTGTTGCCGTCTTCGTCGTCGCTGGGGTAGCTGCCCTCATCGCTACGTTACGAATTCCTCGTCGCTGCTACTGTGACCTTCAGCGGAGGCCTCTTCCTCGTCATCATCATCCTCCTCATCGGACCAGGCCCAGCCACGGATGCGCTTTGGCGGCGGTTCCTCGGAGGAGGTGTCATCCTCTCGGTTCCTTCTTCGTGTCGGAGGAGACGTCTTCGTCGTCTGTCCTTCTTCTTCTTCTTCCTCTTTGGTAGAGGAAGTGAATTTACCCCGGAAGAGAGGGTCGTTGCTGTCGCTCTCCGCCTCTAGTTCTCCATCGATCAAGAACCGAAGATCATCTTCCCCGTCGGTCAGGGGCATGTCACCATCCGACCAGACGAGGTCTTCGGGCACGAAGTCGAAGTCAAATTCTTGCTCGTCCCAATGCTCGGGAGCGCGCCGGTTGTATGCTTCCGTCTGATTGACCTCCGGCTCTCCCTCGCTTGCGGAAGAGGATTGGGAAGAGGAAGGAGAAGACATGGCTATGAAGGAGGAGGGTTTTTTGGCTGACGGCTGGTTTGGAGCAAGGGGATGAGGAAGAGAACTGTTCGATGCGGTTAAATAAAGGGGGATATATTGGAGATCAATGCTCGAACAGTTTCCGAGGGTATAGGGCCAAAATTGTCAAATCATGCAGAGGAGTTGAGAAGGCAAGACGTCATGATGAAGAATATGCGACGGTTCTGCTCTGCGCACGACACGACCCCTCGAAGGAAAAACGATGGTTTTGATATTATCATTACCAAAACCAGGGGGGCATGTGTTATCATCGGATTTTGGCCAAATCAGGAGATGGGCCGTAAGTGAAGATGGGCTTGAAGGACGTACACGTGGAGCATCTTCGAAGCGGCCTTGCGCTAAGAGTTTGGGCTAAATTGCCCGTGTACCTGTAATTTTATTAGATCGTATCGTGTTTAGAATTAACAGATAGAGTCTGGCACGTGCACGGTTAGGTGCACGCCTCAATTAGAAAGTCCCTTGGACTATAAATATGTATCTAGGGTTATCGGAAAAGGAGGATAATCATGTTCACAACAAACACAAATCAGGCGCATCGTCACCCCTTTCTTCGAGGGTTTCTTCCGGGTAAGCATCATGTGCCTAGATCGCATCTTGCGATCTAGGCGACACGTTTATTCGTCTACCTTGTACTGCTCGTGCTGAAGCGTTGTTGATGGCGAGCAGACTACTTATCATTAGGTGTTTAGGGCTTGCATTGATGCTTTCTCGTGCATATCTCGTGGCAATGCCGCCCGACATTTAGCTGCCCTTACACCTATTTGGGTGTAAGGGCAGCATCTTGCTTGTTCGTTACTTAGTAGATCCGATCTGTTATAGTTGCTCCTTGCTCCGCAGGGATTAGTTTAATATCTGCATAGTTAGGCCTTATGCTGGGTCGGACGATCCGGTAGTGCGTTAGGTGTTGTTCACCGTCCCTACAAGGGATGTTCCGGGAATCAACGTTATGTTGGTTTTTAGGCCTCTTGTAGGGGTAGTTTGCATCATCTTCCGTAGCTGCTAGGCCCGATCACACGACGTTCCGGTTATGCGGTGAAAACCCTAAACTGTCGTAGATCGGTTTAGCTTTGTTTTGATCAAGCAGGATCCCCATGTCATTGCAAATCCAACGTGAACCATGGGGCGATCGGCTCTTTGAGCCGATCCACAGGCAACCTGAGAGCCGATAGGGCTCGTATTTAATGTTTACGTGTCTACCATGCAGAACAATCGAAGCACTCTAACACCTTCCCGATCGGGTCTAGGTCGTGGCACGCCCTAGCAACCGCCAGGACGTGGCCGGAAGATTTGCGGGACGACGCGAGGTGCCAGGGTCCACTAAGCGGCCTTGGGAGCCTCCCGGCTCTTCGTGTTGCTTAACCATTGCCCGTCGGTGGGTTTTGGAGGGTAACAGGTGCTCCCATACTCCCATACACACCACTCACCGAGCCTCCCATGGTCCCTCCAAAGACTCCTCCATAGCTTGGTCCTCCCATGCCGGCCATGCCTCCATAGCCTCCCATGCCGGCCATGCCCATGCTTCCCATGCCGGCCATGCCTCCCATGGTGGGCATGGGCATGCTTCCCATGCCGGCCATGCCTCCCATGCCTCCTCCAAACGTCGGCATGGCTCCTCCAAACATGCCTCCTCCAAACATGCCGGTAGTGGAAGTGTTCATGTTGGCTACCAACAATCTCTTTTTGGCCAACACTTCATCGCGAAGAAGGTTGATGTACTCCTTTTGCCTCTCATCCATATGGGAAGTATCCATCAAGAAAAGCTTCCTCTCCTCCTCCGCTAGGCGTGCATGCTCCTCGGTGGCTTGCCTCTTCTCCTCCAAAGCCAACTTCCTCTCCTCGTTGGCGGCAATCCTCTCCTCCAAAGCGGCTCTCCTAGCTTCAATAGCATCCATAGCCTCTTTCTCCAAGTTTCGTTGCATCTTTCTATCTTCATTTGCTTGCAACCTTGCATTTGCAATCCTTTCCATAGCCATGGCAATGTCATTATCTTCGGCCTTCTTTCCCTTCATTTCCTTGGCGGGATGAAGAGCGTGCGCGCAGCAACCGTTGCGTTGCCGCCGTCGGCGCCGCCGCTAGGGTTTGGCGGTGGTGCGGCGGAAGTGGCGGCGGCGGAGGGTGGGACAGAGTAGGGAGGGGTCGTCGGGTTGCCGGAGGGGTCGTCCATCGTCGGGATTTCACCGGCGGCGCGCGGAGACGACGGATTGAGCGCTCGGGCGGCGACACGGAGGAGGAAGTTTCAGCGCGGGGGATTTTTCGCGCTTGGAGGAGCGATGCCGCGCGTTGTAGCCGACGCGCCAGATATACCGCTCCGGTTTGTGCAAAACGCCGCGCGCCCTAATCCCTCCCGCGCCTGCTGGAGCGCCGTAATCCCTCCCGCGCGCGCTATATCTGACGTTTTTATGCCGCGCGGCCTATATCAAAGCCTGTTGGAGATGCTCTTAAGCTAGAAATGAATCCTAGCGGATAGTCGGTCCCTTTGAATCACATTGTTGGGTCGTGCAGGGTGCCGCTGTCTATATGCGGATACATGTTATGACTTGATCCGTTTGTGTTGGCCCGTTAGAAACGCCGTTAGGCTGCAATACATCATCCGTGTACATACACCGTGCTAGTCACGAAATTTGAACGTGGACTCGCCAAGGTAAGTAAAGCAAGGAAGGTATCAGCACGAACACCACGTTTGCGCACATGATTAGGCTAAGAGCCGCTTCCAAACCGCAAAGAAAGAAGGAAAATCTAAAGACAAAGGAGCCGTAGCGAAAGAAGGGCGGATGGGAATGGGGAGAATAAAAGAGGTTCCGGCCGGGAAGGAAATCAAAAGAAGCAAAAGAGCAAAAGGAGTCCGTCGAGGAGGAGCGACTCGATCGAGTCGAGCGAGGAGGATGAGGAGGAGAGCGGGGAACACAGGAAAAGACGGGTGGAAGAGAGTGAAGTATAATTGGCCGCGCGCAAGGATCCATCATGGCTCCTCCAAGTTCCATAAAAGTGCCCCGTCGAATCGAATCCGATCATCGGTCCAAGGAACAGTCGCGGTCAGGCATAGAAGATCCCGCCTTTTGGCACCAACCTCCACGCACGATAACCCAGGACATACTACTATCACCCAGCTGCCGCTACGGGGATCCGATACTACGGCTAGTGGCTAGACTGATCATTTTCTCTTCGATATCCTCCTACCCTACTGCTACTGGTAGCGAGACGAGTAACTGGCGTGGCTTTTCTTTTCTTCTGGTTTGATTTCCTTTTCCTTTATCGGTGTTGTAAGCTGCTTAATTCCCCTGCCAGGTCAAAGGAGGCAGCGATTCCAGAGAAAGCCAAAGCCCGTGGAGCCCATGATTCCGTATGCATTGCTGCTCCCAACGGCCAAAGTGCCGACACAACCTTACCCAAAGCATATACCTGGGGCCTTAACCATGCTTGCTCTCGCCTTCTTTCACGCTCTACTAAACAAAACAAGCACAACTCAGGAAACCAAAAGCGATTACGTTCAAAACATCCGAAATGCAGGCACAAAGCATCCAACTTGCTCCATGATTTGATGTGCGCCGGCCGGATCGAGACTAGTTTAGTAGCTGTTGTTTTAGCAGTCTAGTAGTGCCTCGGCCGGTCCGTTTCGTCTCAGGTCTTTGAAATGGTGATGTGGTTGGTACATTCTGAATTCATTATAGGATCATTGCTATTCTATCCTCGTTTCGGTGATGCGTCTAGAATCAGTGAAAGGCGTCTGAAGTTGTATATCTAACTGATCTCCTAGCATCTGATCGATTTTCTATTCGTTGGTGTGGTTTTAAATCGATCTCTATGGTTGATATCATTGGCGATAGTAGATGCTCTAGCGCGCCTTTTAGGTCGTCTTAGCTCAAGGACTTC
Organism: Lolium multiflorum; assembly: GCA_030979885.1. Lineage (NCBI taxonomy): Eukaryota > Viridiplantae > Streptophyta > Magnoliopsida > Poales > Poaceae > Lolium > Lolium multiflorum. The sequence goes on along the minus strand of CM061749.1, from coordinate 220,157,634 downwards.
TGGTTCGTCTACTATAACAAGCTCTATCACAACAAAATATGTCTAACTATGGTGATGGAGGAGCTGGAACTAAACGTCTTTCGTTTGCCCTAGTGTTTATGGTCGTCGCAAGATGGCCAATAACTTATTTATATTTTCATTATATTTTAGGCCCTTTTTACTGCCATTGATGATTATTAATAAATCAATAAATTTTCTTAAAAAAATATTAATGCCCAGTTTTTTGGCAGGGATTATACGCCTTGTGCTTTGTGTGGCGATCCGTTTGCTGCACTGTCCAGGAGGAGCTAAAATAAGACGGCAGAAAAAACAAGAGGAGGAACACGAGCCCGAAGCAGTATATGCGAGTATTGTAGCAGGTGTTGCGAGCAAGAAGTTCTCGTGTGTTTCGTGCACCGTCTTGGGCAGGCAATCCGCCCGAGGAGATCGTCGTTCAAAAAGTTGTCCCGACACTGCCAGAGTTAAGCCTAGAGATTGGTGTCCTTTGGTTGGGATATCTCAAGCCCTCGTCCCTTCCCTTTGCCCTTTGATTGCAGGGAGATGGGACGGGCATCTCTCGGAAAGCGATACTCCCCTGACGCCCTTCGCGTCTCTCTAGGTTTGAACCATTACTTGTTAACTTGACTGTCGGGAGCGGCTAATTAAGCTCGATCGCAAAGTGATCAGATGGAAGGTTGATTCAGTTCAAGTATCAAGGCTGGAAATAGTATATCGCTCTTTTACTTTCACCACGCTTAGAGCATCTTCAAGACCCAAAACCGGTATTTTTTTTCACAAATATGACCCTGGCCAAATTAGTGCCTCGTTTGGCTGGTTCAGCGAAACTATTTTGCAATCTGATTTCTGTAATGAAACTAAAATAGTGCAGGTTAGCGCCACACATCTTCCAAGTCGGGCCACAAGATTTGCCACCAAAAGTAGGGTGCCATGCTCGTTGGCGCCAAACTAGTTTTTTCTTTTAACAAGGTAGGGTCCAAAGACCCTAGAAGCTGCTAGTATTGACTAAGTGGCGGTTACAATTTGCAGAAAAACTCCTACAGATCAGGGGATTTCTGGATAAGGATAGAGCTTTTACAGAAAGGACCCTACATAAACATAGGGAAAAGCAATTCGGTCCTTCGTGCTCAGCACTACCAGTGCAGCAAGTCGCCATCGAGTTGCTCCGCCACCGAACAGACACCGGCGCCGGGGACGAACCACTTGGTCCGGCGTCGTGGCAGGAGCGAAAGATCTTCCCCTCGGACTTCTTGGTCTCTGAGAAGTAGTATATCCAGGAGAAGGGTCGCCAATCGACCATATGATACGGGGGCAGGGCGGTGTCGCCGGCATAAGTCCTCCGTTGAAGAGCTTCTCGTGATGAACGCCGCCGCAACATCGGCGACGACGAAGAAGTTGCAGCTCCATAGCACCTCTTGGGCAGCCTCAATCTCTGCTCGGTCGCCAGGTCCACTGTCGGATGCTCTTCTCCCTCGCCACCAAGGCCGGCCGAGATGAGCATCGACAGTGCATGGACTCCGTCGAAGAAGAGGCGACGACACTTATTGAAGGGAGGCCTCACAGATGCGGAGGACTTCCCCATCTCCCACCTCAGGAGCAAAGGAAAGGACCTCACCTGTGATTGCCTGGCACCGCGTCGAGGCGCCAGGGAAGAAATTGACCTCCAGCTGACTCCAGGATCCGTTGAGCTAGCCCCTAGCTTCCCCATCCCCTCGCCTCCATGGTCGGCCAGAGGGGGAAACCATAGCAGTAGAGCACAACAGATGCAGCAGCAAAGAAGGATCTTATTGACGGAGATCACCGAGGTGGAGGAGCTCGTCTTCTCCGGCCGACGGAGCTCAACGAGGTAGGACCTCCACACCCAGATGCACCAGATCTGATCCCAAAGACCTCCCTACTCCAACCTACCAGCAGGCCGCCGAGAAACCTAAACCTAACCCTATCTACAACTTTAGTGCCAAACTAGTAAAACCACCCATGTTATATACTTATATTCCTTTGGCGCCGAGACAGATTTTAGTGGCTTCGACCTGCACAATTCTAACTCCATCCTCTTTGACATCAAACTCAGAGGTCAGACTCGGAATAGTTTCACCCAAGGATCACATAATGCATTAAATTTTTCAAAAGTGATAGATTGCGGAAATATGATTGTATTGATATGCGGTAATTGGTGATTACATTGTGTGCCTCTTGGACAGTTTATATAGTAGAGAAGACTTGGATAACAAGAACCCTAGTAGAGATAGATCTAGGTTACAATCTTAAGCTACCTAATATAACTAAACGTAATATACTCTAACACCCCCCCTCCTCCGCAGTGTGATCGATAGTAACGCGGACGGTCCGACTAGAGCAGAAGCCGAATACGTGGTGTATTCCTTGATGCCGATGTCGATGAAGCCGCTATTGTCGTGGTCGATGATGCCTTGTGTGATGTAGTCGTCGGACTCGGGAGTGCGCTGGGGACGAAGGCACACGCAGGTGTTACCAGTATCGGACGTGCGAATACAGTGACCACCATGAGCCATCCGCGCCAGAGTTGGATGGAGTAGCAGAGAAGGCCTCGTGAACGGTCAGTGCATAGAAGTTTTCTTCCGATATGTTGGAGTAGACGAAGTAGCTTCAAGAAGAAAAATTAAGCACGAGCGTGCAAATAAAAATAGACTGCAACTCTGGCGGCGAGGTCGTGGTGGATGAAGACGGCAATGTAGTTGTTGAAGTAGATTCCGGGGATTAAACCCGGGTTCCGCGTGGATTGTCGCGGAGAAGAAGATCTCGGTTGGTGTTGACGATGACCATGAGTGTTGGCAATGATGCGGTTGTTGATGTAGATGGTTGTCGGCGATGATGACAAGCGGCGATGATGCGGCCCTTTGTTGACGGCGCATACTTGGGACGGCTTGGTGCCGGCGAAGACGATCCAATGTAGTGGCAACGTGCAGTCGGAGAAGTCAGCAACGGTGCATGAAGGCGTCCCTTGGGGCGCCGCGTAGAGCCTCCATGGAATGGTCGTGGGCGAAGATTTGCCGGAGATGAGTCGACGCTGAAGTTGATGTAGAGGCGCATGTCGAGGGTGCTCCTCGGCAATGCCCTCCGATAGGGGCTTAGGGTTGACGGAATCCTGCAAGCTGACACGAGACATCGGTTCACAGACAAACGGGGGAGCGATTTACCCAGGTTCGGGGCCCTCGATGAGGTAAAACCCTTACGTCCTGCTTGTCTGTTCTTGATTATGATGATAATAGGTTACAATGGGGTGCCGAATAGTTCGGCTGAGATCTCGTCGAGATGCTAAGCTTTATGATGATCTAGCTCTAAGCTTTTGGTGGCTAAGATTGCTAAGAGATTGTGTCCCTCGGCAGCCCCTCTCCTGGCCTTTATATAGGAGGCCAGGTCTCAAGAGGTCTAACCGAGTACGACTAGGTTTACGTAGTTTTAGATCCAATCTTCCCTTGTTCGGCTGCTTCTTCATCTTGCTTGCCAAGGAATCTTCTGGTGCACCGTCCTGGATGGGCCACTTCGCCTCCAAGTGCCTTCATTCTCCAGCCAGGAAATATAGGATAGGCAACGTCGGTTACCCGAAGGGTAGTGCCCGTCAGTAGCCCCCGAGTGTCTAGCCGAAGATAGTTCGGGTAGAGACTAAAGCATGGCTTTTTCTAATGTCCTTCTTCTTGATTGTTCTTGTTCTTCTTCTGTCGGGTGCGCGTCAGCGCTTCCGATGGGAGTAGCCCCCGAATCTAGGTACGGATGCCTGCAATCCGTGCGTAGACTCAAGTTGTACCACTCGAATATATTTTGTTCTGCCGAAGGTTTTCTGCAAGTCTTCATAAGTCATCTGATACATTTCCTCATGCAAGGGATAACGAGTAACGCGCCCAACTTTTGTTGGTTAACTGCCGATGGCAAAACAACGCTACCCTACACAGAATCAAGTCCCCGGGCATGATCCCGGAGTACAAAAAAGTTTCATCGGGTGCACAGCTAGTGCTCCCGATGGGAGTAGCCCCCGAGTCTGGACACGAACGCCTTTTGTTCGGGTGCAGATTTAAGTTGAACATGCCATCCTTCTCCCAAATATATCTTCGAGTCCTCATTCCTTCGATTGCACGTCTTGTTTTTATCGGGTGCGCGTCAGCGCTCCCGATGGGAGTAGCCCCCGAGTCTGGATACGAGCATTTTGTGGTCGGGTGCAGACTCAAGCCTGAATATCCGAAGATTATTTATTTTCCTTCGATTGCTTTCGATTCCCTTCATGATGACATTGATGACGTGTTGCTGCTGTGGTGTGATTGACAAGACTTGACCTGACGGGCCCACCCTAGCTCTGCGCGGGCAGTTTTTAGGAAGTGACCGGCATACGCGCTCTGACCGAGGCATCTCCTCGATTTTCGCGCGTCGTGGGTTTAATGGGCCACCGGTTCCGTTCTCCTCTTTATCGCCACGTGTACAGCCAGATCTGACCTGCTTCCCACGATGCTTGTGAAGTTATGGCCACGATCTCGTCTCATTTTTACGACATAAATAGTGAGTCCTCCCTGCTTTCACTTTTTACGCCTCCTACTGCTCATCTTCTTCACCTGCCCCTTCCTGCTTTCTCTGCTCTTCCTTCAAGAACTTCAAGCGCCATGGGCAAGAAGAAGAGCGCCAGCACCTCGGACGCGGCCAAAGTCAGCCGTGACTGGAGCGCCACCGCCATCTCCAGTCGCGACATCAACAAGTTGCGCAACCTCGGCTTCATCTCCGCATCTGAGGAGGACATTCGTCTTCCAGGTGCGGTCACTTGCCCAAAGCCCCCAAAGGGCTTCACCGTTGTTGCCTTTTTGTTCCATGGTCTCTCTCTCCTGGCCCACGAGTTCCTTCGGTCTCTCCTTTTCTTCTACGGGATCCAGCTCTGGCAGCTGACCCCGAACTCCATTCTTCATCTTTCCATTTTCATCACGGTTTGCGAGGCCTTCCTTGGCATTGACCCCCACTTGGGTCTTTGGAGGAAGATCTTCTATGTGAAGCGTCACAACGACAGCAATGGCCCCCCTGTCGTGGGTGGCGTTGGCTTTGTCGTCAGGCAGGATGTCGATTACCTCGACTATCCGATGAAAGAATCGGTTCAAGGGTGGCGCAACAAGTGGTTCTACCTGCGAGACCCTGCGGTTTCTGGGCAGCGCCCGATACCTTCAAACGTATCTATAATTTCTTATGTTCCATGCTACTTTTATCACAATACTTGAGTGTTTTACACATACTTTACAGCGTTATTTTACATTTTCCGGCACTAACCTATTAACAAGATGCCGAAGTGCCAGTGTTTTTATGCTGTTTTTGGTTTCAGAAATCCTAGTAAGGAAATATTCTCGGAATTGGACGAAATCAACGCCCAGGGTCCTATTTTTGCACGAAGCTTCCAGAAGACCGAAGAGGGAAGTGGGGCCACGAGGGGGCCACACATCGGCGGCGCGCCCAAGCCCTGGCCGCGCGGCCTGGTGTGTGGGGCCTCGTGCCGCCACTTGACCTACCCTTCCGCCTACTTAAAGCCTCCGTCGCGAAACCCCCGTACAGAGCCACGATACGGAAAACATTCGAGAGGCCGCCGCCGCCAATCCCATCTCGGGGATTCAGAGATCGCCTCCGGCACCCTGCCGGAGAGGGGAATCATCACCGGAGGGGCTCTACATCATCATGCCCGCCTCCGGATTGATGCGTGAGTAGTTCATCCTTGGACTATGGGTCCATAGCAGTAGCTAGATGGTTGTCTTCTCCGCTTGTGCTTTCATTGTTATAGATCTTGTGAGCTGCCTAACATGATCAAGATCATCTATTTGTAATGCTACATGTTGTGTTTGGCGAGATCCGATGAATATAGAATATTATGTTAAGTTGATTATCAATCTATCATATATGTGTTGTTTATGTTCTTGCATGCTCTCCGTTGCTAGTAGAGGCTCTGGCCAAGTTGATACTTGTAACTCCAAGAGGGGGTAATTATGCTCGATAGTGGGTTCATGCCTCCATTAAATCTGGGACAGTGACAGAAAGTTCTAACGTTGTGGATGTGTTGCTACTAGGGATAAAACATTGATGCTTTGTCTAAGGATATTTGTGTTGATTACATTACGCACCATACTTAATGCAATTATCTGTTGTTCGCAACTTAATACTGGAAGGGGTTCGGATGATAACCTGAAGGTGGATTATTTAGGCATAGATGCATGCTGGATAGCAGTCTATGTACTTTGTCGTAATGCCCTGATTAAATCACATAGTAATCATCGTTGATATGTATTGAATCTTTATTTGTCAATTGCTCACCCGTAATTTGTTCACCCAGCATGTTAGTTATCTTATTGGAGAGACACCACTAGTGAACTGTGGACCCCGGTCTATTCTTTTACATCTGAATACATTCTACTGCTTTTACTGTTCTTTGCAAACAAACACCATCTTCCACTCGATACGCTTAATCCTTTGTTTTCAGCAAGCCGGTGAGATTGACAACCTCACTGTTACGTTGGGGCAAAGTACTTTGATTGTGTTGTGCAGGTTCCACGTTGGCGCCGGTTTCACTGGTGTTGCGCCGCACTACATTCCTCCACCAACAACATTCACGTGCTTCTTGGCTCCTACTGGTTCGATAACCTTGGTTTCTTTCTGAGGGAAAACTTGCCGCTGTGCGCATCATACCTTCCTCTTGGGGTTCCCAACGGACGTGTACATCTACGCGCATCAAGCACTTTTTCTCGCGCCGTTGCCGGGGAACGAAGAAAAGTTACACCACAGAGAATTGCCTCCCACGGCAACAGACTTTTTCTGGCGCCGTTGCCGGGGAGATCAAGACACGCTGCAAGGGGAGTCTCCACTTCCAATCTCTTTACTTTGTTTTTGTCTTGCTTTATTTTATTTACTACTTTGTTTGCTGCACTTAAACAAAACACAAAAAAATTAGTTGCTAGCTTTACTTTATTTACTGTCTTGTTCTCTATATCAAAAACAAAAAAATTAGTTACTTGTCTTTACTTTATTTGCCTAGTTCATTTTATTACTGTTATAATGAGTAATCCTGAAGTTGAAGTTCGTTCTTTTAAGCAACAAGGTGGAGAAAGTTTTAAAGATGCTTGGTACATAATTAGTAATGCTCATCATAGGTGCATTAAGAAACACTCCACTACTATCCTTCTTAGGAACTTTTATGTTGGTTTATCTAGCTGGAATAGGTATGTTCTTGACACTCTTTCGGGAGGTAATATTCTAGGTACTCCTGCTTTAGAAGCTAGCTGAATCATTGAGAGTCTAGTTGGAATACCACCTGTTAATGAAGTTAAAATTGAAATCTCTCTTGAGGATGTTATGAAAAAATTGGAAACCATAGAGAAAAATTTTCCAAGTGTTGAAACTAAATGGGAATGCTACTTGATAAAACTAATGAACTTGATAAATCCTTAGAAGGAATTGATGAAAGAATTAGTTTCCTAGGAACTTGTGTTGTCCAGGATAATCAAACCAATAGGATTGATGAACTTGAAAAAGCTATGGGAACCTTGGGTTCAACCTTTTCTTCTCTCAAGTATAAGGAGAAAGCTTATGTGGGTAAAGAGCAAAAATTCATGTATGCCTCTAAAGTGCCTAAACAAAAGAATTATTATAGACCTAAAATTGCTGAAACCCCTAGCACCACCATAGAAAATTTAGATAATGGAGCACCTATAGTACCCTCTGCAACAAGTTGTGTTTGCAAGAAAAGCTATGATGTTGATGCTTCTCTCTTGATGTTACTTGATTTGCACTTCTGCGCCTAGCTAAAAGGCGTTAAAGAAAAGCACTTCCTGGGAGATAACCCATGTGTTTATTTTACTACAGCAATTTTTGTTTTGTTGAGTCTTGGAAGTTGTTTAATACTGTAGCAACCTCTCCTTATCATGTTTTTGTGCCAAGTAAAGTTTCTATGTTAAAGTTGATGTTATATTTGGGATCGCTGCGCAGAAACAACATTGTCTGTCACAAATTCTGGCATAAGTCTCTGTAAAAAATTCGAAAAAATCTGCAAAATTACGAGCGTGATCCTCAGATATGTACGCAACTTTCTTTAGTTTTGAGTTTTTCCATTTGAGAAAGTTAAGTGCCCAGTCCAGATGCATCTTTACGGACTGTTCTGTTTTGACAGATTCTGTCTTTTATTTCGCATTGCCGCTTTTGCTATGTTGAATGAGTTTCTTTGTTCCATTAACTTTCAGAAGCTTTGTGCAATGTCCAGAAGTGTTAAGAATGATTGTTTCACCTCTGAATATATGAATTTGTGGTTATGCACTAACCCTCTCATTAGTTTGCTTGAAGTTTGTGTGAAGGAAATTTTCAAGGGTCAAGAGAAGAGGATGATATACTATGATCAAGAAGAGTGAAAGGTCTAAGCTTGGGGATGCCCAGTGGTTCATCCCTGCATATTTTAAGAAGACTCAAGCATCTAAGCTTGGGGATTCCTTGGGCATCCCCTCTTCATCGACAACATTATCAGGTCACTTCTAGTGAAACTATATTTTTATTCCGTCACATTCTTATGTTCTTTACTTGGAGCGTCGGTTTGTTTTTGTTTTTGTTTTGTTTTGAATAAAGTTGGATCCCGCCATTCTTATATTGGAGATATTACGCTCCGCTTTTTTTATGGAACACTTGTGTTCTTAATTGTGCTTTAATGTTCATGGCGAAAGCTTATTGCTTCGTTAGATTGCTATTTGGTTGGAATTGGAAAATGCTGCATATGGTTTGGTAAATTTGGCAATTGTTTGAGCTCTCATAGATCATGTTTAAGCTCTTTCATCATGTAGTTTAATCTATTAATGAAGAACTACTATAGAGCTTGTTTAATTTGGTTTGCATGATTGATCTCTCTAAGTCTAGATATTTTCGGGAAAATGTTTGAACAACAAGGAAGACAGTGTAGAGCCTTATAATGCTTGCAATATGTTCTTGTGTGAGTTTTGCTGTACCTGTTCATACTTGTGTTTGGTTCAAACAACCTTGCTAGCCCAAACCTTGTACTGAGAGGAAATGCTTCTCGTGCATCCAAACACCTTGAGCCAAAATCCATGCCATTTGTGTCCACCATATCTACCTACTATGTGGTATTTTTCTGCCATTCCAAAGTAAAGTACTTGAGTGCTACCTTTAAATTTCATTCCTCTACCTTTACAATATATAGCTCATGGGACAAATAGCTTAAAAACTATTGTGGTAATGAATATGTAGTTATGTGTCTTAATTCTTATAAGTTGCTTGTTGAGCGGTAACCATGTTTCTGGGACGCCATCAACTTTATCTTTGTTGGATATCATGTGAGATGCTATGCATATTCGTCTTGTCTGAAGTAGTGGACTTCGCGATCAAATGGTTTGAGTATGCATATGTTAGAGAAGAACATTGGGCCGCTAACTAAAGCCATGTATCATGGTGGAAGTTTCAGTTTGGACATACAACCTCAATCTCTTATGAGAATATTAACTATTGTTGAATGCTTAAGCATGAAAAAGAGGAGTCCATTATCTGTTGTCTATGTTGTCCCGGTATGGATGTCTAAGTTGAGAATAATCAAAAGCGAGAAATCCAATGTGTGCTTTCTCCTTAGACACTTGTACAAGCGGCATAGAGGTACCCCTTTGTGACACTTGGTTGAAGCATATGTTATGCGATGAGAATCCGTGTTTCCGAGATAGTAGGACAAGGTGCGAGCACTATTGGTACTCTATGCATGAGGCATGCAACTTGTAGGAAGTATTATGCATAGCACATATGAATTATTACTACCGTTGACAAAATTGTTTCTATGTTTTCAAAACAAAAGCTCTAGCACAAAAATAGTAATCAATGCTTCCCTCTGCGAAGGGCCAATCTTTTACTTTATTGTTGAGTCAGTTTACCCATTCCCTTCTATCTTAGAAGCAAACACTTGTGTTAACTGTGTGCATTGATTCTTACATGTTTACTTATTGCACTGTTATATTACTCTATGTTGACAAATATCCATGAGATATACATGTTACAAGTTGAAAGCAATTGCTGAAACTTAATCATCCTTTGTGTTGCTTCAATGCATTCTACTATGAATTTATTGCTTATGAGTTATCTCTTATGCAAGTCTTATTGATACTTGTCTTGAAAGTACTATTCATGAAAAGTTTTGCTATATGATTCATTTGCTTAGTCATTATCTTTGTTAGCAATCTTTTGTTCAGATCACTCCATTCATCTCATATGCTTTACAATAATGTTGATCAAGATTATGTTGGTAGCATGTCACTTCAGAAATTATTTGTGTTATCGTTTACCTACTCGAGGACGAGTAGGAACTAAGCTTGGGGATGCTTGATACGTCTCAAACGTATCTATAATTTCTTATGTTCCATGCTACTTTTATTACAATACTTGAGTGTTTTACACATAATTTACAGCGTTATTTTACATTTTCCGGCACTAACCTATTAACAAGATGCCGAAGTGTCGCTTGTCTTTTTCTGTGTTTTTGGTTTCAGAAATCCTAGTAAGGAAATATTCGGAATTGGACGAAATCAACGCCGGGTCCTATTTTTGCACGAAGCTTCCAAGACCGAAGAGGAGACGAAGTGGGGCCACGTGGCCACACATCGGGCGGCGCGGCCCAAGCCCCGGCCGCGCCTGGTGTGTGGGGGCCCGTGCCACTTCTGACCTACCCTTCCGCCTACTTAAAGCCTCTGTCGCGAAACCCCGTACGAGAGCCACGATACGGAAAACATTCTGAGAGGCCGCCGCCGCCAATCCCATCTCGGGGATTCAGGAGATCGCCTCCGCACCCTGCCGGAGAGGGGAATCATCACCGGAGGGGCTCTACATCATCATGCCCCCCTCCGGATTGATGCGTGAGTAGTTCATCCTTGGACTATGGGTCCATAGCAGTAGCTAGATGGTTGTCTTCTCCGCTTGTGCTTTCATTGTTATAGATCTTGTGAGCTGCCTAACATGATCAAGATCATCTATTTGTAATGCTACATGTTGTGTTTGGCGAGATCCGATGAATATAGAATATTATGTTAAGTTGATTATCAATCTATCATATATGTGTTGTTTATGTTCTTGCATGCTCTGTTGCTAGTAGAGGCTCTGGCCAAGTTGATACTTGTAACTCCAAGAGGGGTAATTATGCTCGATAGTGGGTTCATGCCTCCATTAAATCTGGGACAGTGACAGAAAGTTCTAAGGTTGTGGATGTGATGTTGCTACTAGGGATAAAACATTGATGCTTTGTCTAAGGATATTTGTGTTGATTACATTACGCACCATACTTAATGCAATTATCTGTTGTTTCAACTTAATACTGGAAGGGGTTCGGATGATAACCTGAAGGTGGATTATTTAGGCATAGATGCATTCTGGATAGCGGTCTATGTACTTTGTCGTAATGCCCTGATTAAATCACATAGTAATCATCGTTGATATGTATTGAATCTTTATTTGTCAATTGCTCGCCCGTAATTTGTTCACCCAGCATGTTAGTTATCTTATTGGAGAGACACCACTAGTGAACTGTGGACCCCGGTCCATTCTTTTACATCTGAATACATTCTACTGCTTTTTGTTCTTTGCAAACAAACACCATCTTCCACTCGATACGCTTAATCATTTGTTTTCAGCAAGCCGGTGAGATTGACAACCTCACTGTTACGTTGGGGCAAAGTACTTTGATTGTGTTGTGCAGGTTCCACGTTGGCGCCGGTTTCACTAGTGTTGCGCCGCACTACATTCCTCCACCAACAACCTTCACGTGCTTCTTGGCTCCTACTGGTTCGATAACCTTGGTTTCTTTCTGAGGGAAAACTTGTCACTGTGCGCATCATACCTTCCTCTTGGGGTTCCCAACGGACGTGTACATCTACGCGCATCACGCCCGAACCTTCCCCCCTTTTGAAGACAAGCTGGTGGCCAAGCCGAAGAAGTCCTGGCAAAATGCCCTTTCTCCTGAAGAAAGGGTGATAGCCGATAAATTGTTTGACCAAGTTGTCGCTCTGAAGAATACGGGAGGCTTGACGATGTGCGGCACTGAGGTAGTCTCAGTGTTCCTACAACGTCGAGTGCAACCGCTGATGTCTCGCCCCCACCAGCTGTGGCTTTACACAGGTAAGGATGATGAGTCTAGGGTCAGCTCTGCCGACCTTTCGGCTGAAGACCTGCGGGACGAAGTTCGCCGCCTGACATGCCTTAGTGCAAAGGACAATATTGTCCTGGTGTCGGCTCGTCCCCCTTACGATTCCCAACATCTTCCGACTGAGGTACACCTCCGTTGTTTTTCACTTGCAGCCGATATTCCCTTTTTGCTGTGCTTTTACAAACTTTCACTCGACAGGTTCCCGCCGTTGCTCAATGCTATCCTCCTATACTCGAAAGCGGTGTGGAACCAGAGGATGATAATGACAACTCCGAGGAGACCGAGGATGCGCAGCATCCCCTTGAGGACAGCGATGTCCGAGAGGAAGAGGCTACGGAGGATGATGCTTTTCTCAAGAGCAGGCGACGAAAGCAGATACATGAAGATTTCATTACCACGGCCGAATCAAGTCCTAGCGGACAAGATAATGACGCCGCTGGAGCTGCTCCGCCTCCTCCCGCCAAGGCAGCCTCGACGAGTTTTTTCGCCCTTTAAGACGACCTGGACTTGTAAGCATTTATATCCCTTCATAACTTATTCTTTGTAGTTGCGTATGCTGACTGTTTATTCTTCATGTATAGTTCTGATGACGACGATGAAGTTCCTCTCGCAAAGAGGGCCAAATCAACCCTTGGGAGAAAAGCATCAGTCCAGGAGCCGAAGCCTTCTCCTGCCAAGTCGACGCCGCCCTCCCGAACGACTGTGGAAAAGATCCCTGTGTCACGGGTTATTCCTGCTGGAAGTGCTCCCGCCTCATCTGCTGCCCGCGATCACGTAAGTGTTTTCATGTCGTCTTGATTTCTCTCTTGCCTCTCATCCAACTAATACTTCTTGGTTTTCTCTTTCTGCAGCCGATTTATGCCACAGTCGATGCTGTGGCAGATTTTGCTGAGCAGTTTACTGAAAACGCCCAGCTTGGGAAGACTATCAAGTCTTCGGCTGATCAGGTGTTGGAAGCCAACAGGCTTGCCACCGATGCCAAGAAGGAAAACGCCTTGTTGAAGGAGGAGGTGTCGAAGTTAAAGCAGCAGATGAAGGATGAGCAGGACGCCAGGCGCGCGGCAGCGGTTGCAATCGACAAAAAGGAAGGTGTTCTCCGTGAATCCATCAAAGATTTATTGGGTAAAATTCGCGACACACAATTTCTTCTCTTTGGTTTTGATATTTCTTTTTTGGCTATTGATCTGTCTTTCTTTCAGAGGCCGCCAATAGAACCGTTACTCGATGCCACCAGCTTCGGGAGGACTCCACATCCGATGCCCTGTCGCTTGCTGCCGAGTCAAATGTCCAAGTCCTTGGTCTCCTGCAGAAGACTAGAGGAGCTCTGTCGAGGCTGTACTCGATGATCTTCCCAAAGGTGAAACAGGACAAGACCCTTGGCGAGATGGCGGATGCTTTTCTTGTCGACCCTTCCGAACCTGTGGAGGTATTGAAACGCCGTTCTCGATTATTCGGGGCGGTTCTTACTTTCCAGCTGCTAATGGGTCATGGGCTGGAGTCTGACTTAGAGAAGTTATCTAAGGCGTTGCCTTGTGCCAGTCAACTGCTGGAGTTGGTGGACGGAGCACAAGCCAAGCCTACTCCTGAAGCTGCCCCTGGCCCATCATCAGCGCCTCCTTAAACTTGTTGCCTCTTTAGTTGTAAATAAGACCAATCGTATCTTGACTTTATTTGGCTCTGTTGCCAGTTTGAACTCCCTTTTGGATGTAATATATACGCCAGCACTCCCGATGGGAGTTTTATGTTAATGTCTTTTCTGAATTGAAGATTGTACTGCAGATTCCTTCATCTTCTTCCCATGCCGAACTTCTTTCAAATTCCTCAACTAGTGATGAGTCTGGCCTTGTTCGTTCTTTACGCGACCAAATGCTTCGTCTGAACAAAGATATCACTTCCCTTCACGCGATGGCAGCGTTGTTGAAGAAAAAGAGTGAGATAGCAACTGCCATCGAACAACACGCCCTTGATCGCCTTCGCGTTGCTACCGAAAGTCTGGGCTGTAAGTGCTAACTTTTCTTATGATTTCTGACATATCCTGGATGCTTCCCAACTTAATATTTGTTCCTTTTCAGTTGCATCCCACGATAAATCTGAAGAGGACAGGAGGATCCATGAAAAAGTCGAGGCAATGACTGACGTTGCTCATCCGAAACATGATTTATGGTCGCATCGTCCGAAAGTTGTGCTCGTGGCGAAGTTCGAGCATCGGGCAGAGAAGGTGCATTATTATTTTGATAAATTCCACGCTCATCTTACGATGGTTTGGAAGACTTTGTTTCCTCTGGACCAAGCACCCGAAACGTTGTCTGCCTTGTTCACCCGATTCAAGTCTCCCGAACGGATTCGACAGTTGGTGCGGAAGGGACTTCTAGCTGGTGCTGAACTTGCTTTTGCTACGGTATTGGCGTGCCACCCATCTTTGGATTTGAGAGCCATAGCAAACACTGAGAGGAATTTGGGCCATTACGATGCTGCTAGAGGTCCTTCTTACACCATTGTTTCTCGAATGGAGTCATGCCTTGAGAAGGATCTAAAGGCCCATTGGGACCAGGGAGCCCGATCATGAATGTAATAGCCTTATACCTGCATAAGATTGTTTTTGTATAAATTTACTGCGTACGTTGCACGCTATGTTAGTTCGATTGATATTTTTATTGTCGAAGGCGGCTGAATGATCAGTTCAACCTGCTCTCTCGACGACTTCGTTGAATTATGCAATGTTATTGCGAAGCCTATATGTAAGTTTTGTAAGAGCGAGACCCATCGACTTAGTCGAGGGAATTAGACGCTTGGCTTCGTCACGCGGTGCACCGGTTTGAGCCTTATTTTGTGCTAGTGTAACCATCGACTGCAGCACTCGCGTATTTTCTCGAGGCTTGGATTGGTTGTTTTTGTGTGTCACTAATCTTAGCTCTCGTTGAGAGTATTTAATTAATGACACTGCGTGTTTCTGGGCCAGCGCTCCCGATGGGAGTAAGAGCCAAAGGTAAGGGCCGCAGTCGACCTGTTCGGGTGGTAGGGCCTGAATTGAGGAAAAAAGGCAGAAAACCTGATTAAAATTTTATTCATAACTCAAAAGCAACCTTAAAGGCTGTTGAACAATAAAAAGCAGTAATATCCTATGTGTAGAACCGTCGCAGGTGTGCGATGTTCCATGGATTCCCAACATCTTTTCCTGAAGTTGGGTTTTTGAGCCGGTATGCTCCTCCTGGTATCACTTCGGTGATGATATAAGGCCCTTCCCATGGGGACTCGAGTTTCGAGGGTCTCTCTTGCTTCAGCCGAAGTACCATATCTCCGACGTTAAAGCTTCGGTTGCATATTCGTCGGCTGTGATAATTCCTTAACGCCTGTTGGTACACTGTGGTTCTGGCTAAAGCAATGTCTCGGGCTTCGTCAAGGAGGTCTACAGCGTCTTGTAATGCGATGTTGGAAGAAGCTTCTGTGTATGTTGTTACTCGAGGGGCTTCGAACCGAACGTCGGCTGGTAAACTGCTTCGGCTCCATGTACCAAGAAGAACGGGGTGTATTGAGTCGACCTGTTAGGTGTGGTACGCAAGCTCCAAAGTACAGATGGTAACTCTTCGACCCAGGCTCCGGCCGCGCCTGTAAGGCGTTTCTTGATACCATCCCCGATTAGACCATTGATCCTTTCCACCTGGCCGTTTGTCTGTGGGTGAGCCACTGATGCAAACTTTAGTTTGATTCCTCCATCATCACAAAATTTCCGAAACTCTTTTGAGTCGAAATTAGTCCCGTTGTCTGTAATGATACTGTGAGGCATGCCGAATCGGCAGGTTATTCCTTTAAAGAATTGAACTGCTGTTTTTGCCGTCTGGTTCCGTACTGGTACTGCCTCAATCCACTTTGTGAATTTGTCGACTGCGACCAATAAGTACGTATGTCCTCCAGGCGACGATCTTGGTAGCGGTCCGACTTGATCGAGCCCCCATTGAGCGAAAGGCCATGCCAGAGGTATCGTCATTAGGTCTGTCGCAGGAGCGTGCGGTTTCGGGGAAAACCGCTGACAGGGGTCGCACTTCATGACCAGATCTCGAGCATCCGAAGCTGCTGTTGGCCAGTAAAATCCTGCCCTAAAGGCTTTCGCCACAAGGGCCCTGCTTCCTGCGTGATGTCCGCAAGTTCCTTCATGTATCTCGCGCAACAGTGCTTTTCCATCGTCAATGGCTATGCATCTTTGGAAAATACCGGAAATGCTGCGCTTGTATAGTTCACCGTTTACTATGGTGAAGGCTTTCGATCTTCTGACGATTCGTTTCGCTTCTATTGGGTCCTCTGGTAACTCCTGCCTTGTTAGATACGCTAGGAACGGCTTGGTCCATAGTGGTTCGAGGAGGAGGACTTGTTCAGCAGGAGAAGTTGGGGATTCTTCGACAGCTTGCTGCGGGCTTGCCTCTGATTCACCAGCCGACGGTTTTGGCGGTGCCGACGCCTTTTCTTTTATCGATCGCTGAGTGATTACTTCGTAAAACACTCCGTCTGGGATGGGAGAGCACATGGACCCGATATTTGCTAAAGTGTCGGCTTCCTCATTGCTGGCTCTGCCGATATGTTTAAGCTCACATCCTTCAAATTTGGCTTCCATGTTCTGGTATAACTATCGGTAGGCGATCATGTTGTCGCTGACCGCGTCACATAGGTTCATCGACTGTTGTACTAGCAAATTTGAATCTCTGTAGATTTCCAAGCGAGTTGCCCCGCATGCCTTAGCCATCTTCATCCCATGTAATAGCGCCTCATATTCTGCTTCGTTATTATTCGGCAGGGGGAAATTCATACGTAGTATGTACTTCATCTTATCTCCTGCGGAGATATAGCACCACCCCGCTCCTGCTCCTGTGCTTCGTTTTGACCCATCAAAGTACATTGTCCATGACCCCGACATGTCGGGTGCTGCCGGCGTTTGCGATTGGATCCAATCTGCCACGAAGTCCGGGAGGATTTGGGATTTTATCGCTGTCCGATTGACGTAAGTTATGTCGTGTGGTGCTATCTCGATCGCCCATTGAGACACTCGACCCGTGGCTTCTGGGTTAGTCATTATGTTCTTCAATGGTGCTTCGCTCACGACGACAATCGGGTGCTCTGTGAAGTAGTGCCGCAGCTTGCGCGCTGACCTCCATACTGCATATGCCAGCTTCTGATGATGGGGATACCTCTGTCTTGCCGGTGTGAGCACTTCACTGAGGTAATAAACAGGCCTATGCACGCCGTGAACTCTCCCCGCTTCTTCTCGTTCGACGACCAAGACGCTGCTGAAAACTTGGGCTGTCGCAGCTATATACATAAGCAGTGTTTTTCTCACGGGGGGTCACAAGGACTGGGGATGTTGATAAAATTTTCTTCAGATTGTTGAAGGATTCCTGCGCCTCCTTTGTCCACTCGAAATTTTCTGATTTTTTCATCAAGTTGTAGAAAGGTAGAGCTTTTTCCCCTAGCTTGGCGATGAATCTGCTGAGTGCTGCCAGCCGTCCTGCCAACTGCTGCACTTGGTGCAGATTCTTTGGCGGTTCCATGTCGAGGATAGCCTTGATCTTCAAAGGATTAGCTTCTATTCCCCTTGCTGAGATGAAGTAGCCGAGTACTTGTCCTCCTGGCACCCCGAAGAAACATTTCTTCGGGTTCAACTTGATCTTGTATTTGTCTAGATTGTCGAAGGTTTCACGTAAATCATCGATGAGAGTGGCAGCGTGCTTTGTTTTCACCACGATATCGTCGATGTAGACCTCGATGTTCCTTCCGATCTGCTCCCCAAGGCAAGCCTGCATGCAACGTTGATAAGTTGCTCCCGCGTTTTTCAACCCAAAGGTCATGACGTTGTAACAGAAAACGCCGTGTGGGGTGATGAACGCGGTTAACTCCTGGTCTTCTTTCTTCAACTTGATCTAATTATATCCGGAGTATGCATCAAGGAAGGAGAGGCGATCGCATCCAGCTGTGGAGTCGACTATCTGATCAATACGAGGCAGCGGGAAGTGGTCCTTTGGACAGTGTTTGTTGAGGCTGGTGTAATCGATACACATGCGTAGAGCAGTGGTGTCCTTTTTTGGCACCATGACAGGGTTGGCCACCCACTCGGCTTCCTTGAGCTCCCGAATGAATCCTGCTTTACGGAGTCGATTGACTTCCTCGCCAATCGCTCTTCTCTTTGGCTCGGAGAATCGGCGCATTGACTTCTGCACTGGTTTGGCGGTTGGGTCAACATTAAGGGCGTGCTCAGCGAGTTCCCTGGGGATACCTGGCATGTCGGATGGTTCCCATGCAAATATCCCAGCGCTCACGGAGGAACTCGATGAGCGCGCCTTCCTATGCGACCGTAAGGTCAGCCGATGTATTGACTGTTTTCTTCGGGTCACTGGGATGCACCTGCAACTTCTTGGCTTCCTTTGCAGTGTGATGTCTACGGGTGCTTCTATTCTTGTAGAAAGTGTTGGGCCTCCAAGAGCAGAGGTTTGTAGAACAGCAGCAAGTTTCCCTTAAGTGGATTACCCAAGGTTTATCGAACTCAGGGAGGAAGAGGTCAAAGATATCCCTCTCATGCAACCCTGCAACCACAAAGCAAGAAGTCTCTTGTGTCCCCAACACACCTAATAGGTGCACTAGTTCGGCGAAGAGATAGTGAAATACAAGTGGTATGAATGAATATGAGCAGTAGTACGGCGCCAGAAAATTGCTGGCGTGCAGTTGATGGTAGTAATATTGCAGGAAGTAAACATGCAGTAACGCAGTAAAAAAGTAAACAAGCAGCGATAGCAGTATTTAGGAACAAGGCCTAGGGATTAGACTTTCACTAGTGGACACTCTCAACATTGATCACATAACAGAATAGATAAATGCATACTCTACACTCTCTTGTTGGATGATGAACACATTGCGTAGGATTACACGAACCCTCAATGCCGGAGTTAACAAGCTCCACAATTAAATGTTCATATTTAAGTAACCTTAGAGTGTAAGATAGATCAATACGACTAAACCAAGTACTAACGTAGCATGCACACTGTCACCTTCATGCTTATGTAGGAGGAATAATACACATCAATACTATCATAGCAATAGTTAACTTCATAATCTACAAGAGATCATGATCATAGCATAAACCAAGTACTAACACGGATGCACACACTGTCACCATTACATCGTGCAGGAGGAATAAAACTACTTTAATAACATCACTAGAGTAGCACATAGATAAATTGTGATACAAAACACATTGCAATCATAAAGAGATATAAATAAGCACTTCACTACGCCATTCATAACAGTGAATAAGTATTCTGTGAAATATAGCCTAAGAGACCCACACGGTGCACACACTGTCACCTTTACACACGTGGGACAAGGAGTCTCCGGAGATCACATAAGTAAAACTCACTTGACTAGCACAATGACATCTAGATTACAAGCATCATCATATGAATCTCAATCATGTAAGGCAGCTCATGAGATTATTGTATTGAAGTACATAGGAGAGAGATGAACCACATAGCTACCGGTACAGCCCCGAGCCTCAATGGAGAACTACTCCTCCTCATGAGCAGCAGCGGTGATGAAGATGGCGGTGGAGATGGCAGCGGTGTCGATGGAGAAGCCTTCCGGGGCACTTCCCCGTCCACGGAACAGAGACTCCTGTCCCCCGATCTTGGCTTCGCGATGGCGGCGGCTCGGAAGGTTTCGCGTACCGTGGCTTTTTCGTATCGAGTTTTAGGTCGGGACCTTTTTATAGGCGAAGAGGCGTCGAAGGTCGAAGGGCGACGACACCATAAGGCGCGGCTGGCCTCAGCCGCCGGCCTATCATCCGGGGCCGTGTGGCCCTCCTGGCGACTCTCGGTGTTCGATGCTTCCGGCAAAATAGGAACCGGGCGTTGATTTCGTCCAATTCCGAGAATATTTCGTTACTAGGATTTCTGAAACCAAAACAGCAGAACAGAACTGGCACTTCGGCATCTTGTTAATAGGTTAGTTCCAAAAATGCACGAATATGACATAAAGTGTGCATAAAACATGTAGGTATCATCAATAATGTAGCATGGAACATAAGAAATTATCGATACGTTGGAGACGTATCAGCATCCCCAAGCTTAGTTCTGCTCGTCCCGAGCAGGTAAAACGATAACAAAGATAATTTCTTAAGTGACATGCCATCATAACCTTGATCATACTATTTGTAAACATATGTAATGAATACAGCGATCAAAACAATGGTAATGACATGAGTAAACAAGTGAATCATAAAGCAAAGACTTTTCATGAATAGTACTTCAAGACAAGCATCAATAAGTCTTGCATAAGAGTTAACTCATAAAGCAATAAATCAAAGTAAAGGAATTGAAGCAACACAATGGAAGATTAAGTTTCAGCGGTTGCTTTCAACTTATAACATGTATATCTCATGGATATTGTCAACATAGAGTAATATAACAAATGCAATAAGCAAGTATGTAGGAATCAATGCACAGTTCACACAAGTGTTTGCTTCTTGAGGTGGAGAGAGGTAGGTGAACTGACTCAACGATAAAAGTAAAAGAATGGTCCTTCAAAGAGGAAAGCATCGATTGCTGTATTTGTGCTAGAGCTTTTATTTTGAAAACATAAAGAGAACATAAAAATAAAGTTTTGAGAGGTGTTTGTTGTTGTCAACGAATGGTAGCGGGTACTCTAACCCCCTTGCCAGACAAACCTTCAAAGAGCGGCTCCCATTTTATTTTATTTTTGGGTGGCACTCCTTCCAACCTTTCTTTCACAAACCATAACCGAATCCTCGGGTGCCTGCCAACAATCTCATACCATGAAGGAGTGCCTTTTTATTTTAGTTTCATTATGATGACACTCCTCCCCACCTTTGCTTTCTCAAGCCATGGCTAACCGAATCCTTCGGGTGCCGTCCAACAATCACATACCATGGAGGAGTGTCTATTTTTGTTAATTAATTTGGGACTGGGAATCCCATTGCCAGCTCTTTTTGCAAAATTATTGGATAAGCGGATGAAGCCACTAGTCCATTGGTGAAAGTTGCCCAACAAGATTGAAAGATAAACACCACATACTTCCTCATGAGCTATAAAACATTGACACAAATAAGAGGTAATAACTTTTGAATTGTTTAAAGGTAGCACTCAAGCAATTTACTTTGGAATGGCGGAGAAATACCATGTAGTAGGTAGGTATGGTGGACACAAATGGCATAGTGGTTGGTTCAAGGATTTGGATGCATGAGAAGTATTCCCTCTCGATACAAGGTTTAGGCTAGCAAGGTTATTTGAAGCAAACTCAAGGATGAACCGGTGCAGCAAAACTCACATAAAAGACATATTGTAAACATTATAAGACTCTACACCGTCTTCCTTGTTGTTCAAAACTCAATACTAGAATTATCTAGACCTTAGAGAGACCAAATATGCAAATCAAATTTTAGCAAGCTCTATGTATTTCTTCATTAATGGGTGCAAAGTATATGATGCAAGAGCTTAAACATGAGCACAACAATTGCCAAGTATCACATTATCCAAGACATTTTAGAATTACTACATGTAGCATTTTCCAATTCCAACCATATAACAATTTAACGAAGAGGAAACTTTGCCATGAATATTATGAGCTAAGAACACATGTGTTCATACGAACCAGCGGAGCGTGTCTCTCTCCCACACAAGGATGAACTTATTCAGAGGACTAAGATAACAAAACAAAAATAAAAGCACACACAGACGCTCCAAGTAAAATACATAAGATGTGACCGAATAAAAATATAGTTTCAAGAGAAGGAACCTGATACTTTGTCGATGAAGAAGGGGATGCCTTGGGCATCCCCAAGCTTAGACGCTGGGTCTTCTTGAAATATGCAGGGATGAACCACGGGGCATCCCCAAGCTTAGACTTTTCATTCTTCTTGATCGTAGTATATCATCCTCCTCTCTTGACCCTTGAAAACTTCCTTCACACCAAACTTCAAGCAAACTCATTAGAGGGTTAGTTCACAATAAAAAAATTACATGTTCAGAGGTGACACAATCATTCTTTACACTTCTGGACATTGCATAAAGCTACTGGACATTAATGGATCAAAGAAATTCATCCAACATAGCAAAAGAGGCAATGCGAAATAAAAGGCAGAATCTGTCAAAACAGAACAGTTCGTAAAGACGAATTTTAAAATGGCACCAGACTTGCTCAAATAGAAAAACTCAAAACTAATGAAAGTTGCGTACATATCTGAGGATCACGCTCGTAAATTGGCAGATTTCTTCGAATTTTCTACAGAGACTTGTGCCAGAATTCGTGACAGACAGCAATGCTGTTTCTGCGCAGCGATCCCAAATATAACATCAACTTTAACATAGAAACTTTACTTGGCACAAAAACATGATAAGGAGAGGTTGCTACAGTAGTAAACAACTTCCAAGACTCAAATATAAAACAAAGTACTATAGTAAAAAAACACATGGGTTATCTCCCAAGAAGTTCTTTCTTTATAGCCATTAAGATGGGCTCAGCAGTTTTAATGATGCACTCGCAAGAAATAGAAGTTGAAGCAAAAGAGAGCATCAAGAGGCAAATTCAAAACACATTTAAGTCTAACATGCTTCCTATGCATAGGAATCTTGTAAATAAACAAGTTCATGAAGAGCAAAGTAACAAGCATAGGAAGATAAAACAAGTGTAGCTTCAAAAATTTCAGCACATAGAGAGGTGTTTTAGTAACATGAAAATTTTTACAACCATATTTTCCTCTCTCATAATAACTTTCAGTAGCAACATGAGCAAACTCAACAATATAACTATCACATAAAGCATTCTTATCATGAGTCTCATGCATAAAATTATTACTCTCCACATAGACATAATCAATTTTATTAGTTGTAGTGGGAGCAAATTCAACAAAGTAGCTATCATTATTCTCATCATCAAATATAGGAGGCATAGTATCATCAAAGTAAATTTTCTCCTCAATGCTTGGGGGACTAAAAATATCATGCTCATCAAAGCCAGCTTCCCCAAGCTTAGAATTTTCCATAGCATTAGCAACAATAGTGTTTAAAGCATTCATATTAATATGTTCCATGGGTTTTTTAATTTTCGCATCAAACCATCCATGTCTTAAATCAGGAAATAGAATAAAAAGGTCATTGTTGTCCATTATGCCTAACTAGTGTAAACAAGAAACCAAATGTCGCAATTGCAGAGTCTAAAGGAAATAGCTTCGAGTACTTACAACGGCGCTGGAAGATAGCTTAGTAGTCGAGATCCGGAGTGTGAGTACCTTTTACCTTTCCTCCCAACGGCGCCAGAAAGTGCTTGATGTCTACGGGTGCTTCTATTCTTGTAGACAGTGTTGGGCCTCCAAGAGCAGAGGTTTGTAGAAACAGCAAGTTTCCCTTAAGTGGATTACCCAAGGTTTATCGAACTCAGGGAGGAAGAGGTCAAAGATATCCCTCTCATGCAACCCCGCAACCACAAAGCAAGAAGTCTCTTGTGTCCCCAACACACCTAATAGGTGCACTAGTTCGGCGAAGAGATAGTGAAATACAAGTGGTATGAATGAATATGAGCAGTAGTACGGCGCCAGAAAATAGCTTGCTGGCGTGCAGTTGATGGTAGTAATATTGCAGAAGTAAACATGCAGTAACGCAGTAGTAACGCAAAACGGTAAACAAGCAGCGATAGCAGTATTTAGGAACAAGGCCTAGGGATTAGACTTTCACTAGTGGACACTCTCAACATTGATCACATAATGAATAGATAAATGCATACTCTACACTCTCTTGTTGGATGATGAACACATTGCGTAGGATTACACGAACCCTCAATGCCGGAGTTAACAAGCTCCACAATTAAATGTTCATATTTAAGTAACCTTAGAGTGTAAGATAGATCAATACGACTAAACCAAGTACTAACGTAGCATGCACACTGTCACCTTCATGCTTATGTAGGAGGAATAATACACATCAATACTATCATAGCAATAGTTAACTTCATAATCTACAAGAGATCATGATCATAGCATAAACCAAGTACTAACACGGATGCACACACTGTCACCATTACATCGTGCAGGAGGAATAAAACTACTTTAATAATATCACTAGAGTAGCACATAGATAAATTGTGATACAAAACACATTGCAATCATAAAGAGATATAAATAAGCACTTCACTACGCCATTCATAACAGTGAATAAGTATTCTGTGAAATATAGCCTAAGAGACCCACACGGTGCACACACTGTCACCTTTACACACGTGGGACAAGGAGTCTCCGGAGATCACATAAGTAAAACTCACTTGACTAGCACAATGACATCTAGATTACAAGCATCATCATATGAATCTCAATCATGTAAGGCAGCTCATGAGATTATTGTATTGAAGTACATAGGAGAGAGATGAACCACATAGCTACCGGTACAGCCCCGAGCCTCAATGGAGAACTACTCCCTCCTCATGGGAGCAGCAGCGGTGATGAAGATGGCGGTGGAGATGGCAGCGGTGTCGATGGAGAAGCCTCCGGGGCACTTCCCCGTCCCAGGGTGCCGGAACAGAGACTCCCGTCCCCGATCTTGGCTTCGCGATGGCGGCGGCTCTGGAAGGTTTCGCCGTGGCTTTTTTCGTATCGTAGTTTTAGGTCAGACCTTTTTATAGGCGAAGAGGCGGCGTCGAAGGTCGAAGGGGCGACGACACCATAAGGCGGCGCGCCAGGCTGGGCCGCGCCGGCCTATCATGGGGCCCGTGTGGCCCCCTCTCGGCTCTCGGGTGTTCTGGATGCTTCCGGGCAAAATAGGAACCTGGGCGTTGATTTCGTCCAATTCCGAGAATATTTCGTTACTAGGATTTCTGAAACCAAAAACACAGAAAACAGGAACTGGCACTTCGGCATCTTGTTAATAGGTTAGTTCCAGAAAATGCACGAATATGACATAAAGTGTGCATAAAACATGTAGGTATCATCAATAATGTAGCATGGAACATAAGAAATTATCGATACGTTGGAGACGTATCAGCATCCCCAAGCTTCTGCTCGTCCCGAGCAGGTAAAACGATAACAAAGATAATTTCTTAAGTGACATGCCATCATAACCTTGATCATACTATTTGTAAACATATGTAATGAATACAGCGATCAAAACATTGGTAATGACATGAGTAAACAAGTGAATCATAAAGCAAAGACTTTTCATGAATAGTACTTCAAGACAAGCATCAATAAGTCTTGCATAAGAGTTAACTCATAAAGCAATAAATCAAAGTAAAGGCATTGAAGCAACACAATGGAAGATTAAGTTTCAGCGGTTGCTTTCAACTTATAACATGTATATCTCATGGATATTGTCAACATAGAGTAATATAACAAATGCAATAAGCAAGTATGTAGGAATCAATGCACAGTTCACACAAGTGTTTGCTTCTTGAGGTGGAGAGAGTAGGTGAACTGACTCAACGATAAAAGTAAAAGAATGGTCCTTCAAAGAGGAAAGCATCGATTGCTGTATTTGTGCTAGAGCTTTTATTTTGAAAACATAAAGAGAACATAAAAATAAAGTTTTGAGAGGTGTTTGTTGTTGTCAACAAATGGTAGCGGGTACTCTAACCCCCTTGCCAGACAAACCTTCAAAGAGTGGCTCCCATTTTATTTTATTTTTGGGTGGCACTCCTTCCAACCTTTCTTTCACAAACCATGGCTAACCGAATCCTCGGGTGCCTGCCAACAATCTCATACCATGAAGGAGTGCCTTTTTATTTTAGTTTCATTATGATGACACTCCTCCCCACCTTTGCTTTCTCAAGCCATGGCTAACCGAATCCTTTGCCGTCCAACAATCACATACCATGGAGGAGTGTCTATTTTTGTTAATTAATTTGGGACTGGGAATCCCATTGCCAGCTCTTTTTGCAAAATTATTGGATAAGCGGATGAAGCCACTAGTCCATTGGTGAAAGCTGCCCAACAAGATTGAAAGATAAACACCACATACTTCCTCATGAGCTATAAAACATTGACACAAATAAGAGGTAATAACTTTTGAATTGTTTAAAGGTAGCACTCAAGCAATTTACTTTGGAATGGCGGAGAAATACCATGTAGTAGGTAGGTATGGTGGACACAAATGGCATAGTGGTTGGCTCAAGGATTTGGATGCATGAGAAGTATTCCTCTCGATACAAGGTTTAGGCTAGCAAGGTTATTTGAAGCAAACTCAAGGATGAACCGGTGCAGCAAAACTCACATAAAAGACATATTGTAAACATTATAAGACTCTACACCGTCTTCCTTGTTGTTCAAAACTCAATACTAGAATTATCTAGACCTTAGAGAGACCAAATATGCAAATCAAATTTTAGCAAGCTCTATGTATTTCTTCATTAATGGGTGCAAAGTATATGATGCAAGAGCTTAAACATGAGCACAACAATTGCCAAGTATCACATTATCCAAGACATTTTAGAATTACTACATGTAGCATTTTCCAATTCCAACCATATAACAATTTAACGAAGAGGAAACTTCGCCATGAATATTATGAGCTAAGAACACATGTGTTCATACGAACCAGCGGAGCGTGTCTCTCCCACACAAGGATGAACTTATTCAGAGGACTAAGATAACAAAACAAAAATAAAAGCACAACACAGACGCTCCAAGTAAAATACATAAGATGTGACCGAATAAAAATATAGTTTCAAGAGAAGGAACCTGATACTTTGTCGATGAAGAAGGGGATGCCTTGGGCATCCCCAAGCTTAGACGCTTGAGTCTTCTTGAAATATGCAGGGATGAACCACCGGGGCATCCCCAAGCTTAGACTTTTCATTCTTCTTGATCGTAGTATATCATCCTCCTCTCTTGACCCTTGAAAACTTCCTTCACACCAAACTTCAAGCAAACTCATTAGAGGGTTAGTTCACAATAAAAAAATTACATGTTCAGAGGTGACACAATCATTCTTTACACTTCTGGACATTGCATAAAGCTACTGGACATTAATGGATCAAAGAAATTCATCCAACATAGCAAAAGAGGCAATGCGAAATAAAAGGCAGAATCTGTCAAAAGAACAGTTCGTAAAGACGAATTTTAAAATGGCACCAGACTTGCTCAAATAGAAAAACTCAAAACTAATGAAAGTTGCGTACATATCTGAGGATCACGCTCGTAAATTGGCAGATTTTTCGAATTTTCTACAGAGACTTGTGCCAGAATTCGTGACAGACAGCAATGCTGTTTCTGCGCAGCGATCCCAAATATAACATCAACTTTAACATAGAAACTTTACTTGGCACAAAAACATGATAAGGAGAGGTTGCTACAGTAGTAAACAACTTCCAAGACTCAAATATAAAACAAAGTACTGTAGTAAAAAAACACATGGGTTATCTCCCAAGAAGTTCTTTCTTTATAGCCATTAAGATGGGCTCAGCAGTTTTAATGATGCACTCGCAAGAAATAGAAGTTGAAGCAAAAGAGAGCATCAAGAGGCAAATTCAAAACACATTTAAGTCTAACATGCTTCCTATGCATAGGAATCTTGTAAATAAACAAGTTCATGAAGAGCAAAGTAACAAGCATAGGAAGATAAAACAAGTGTAGCTTCAAAAATTTCAGCACATAGAGAGGTGTTTTAGTAACATGAAAATTTTTACAACCATATTTTCCTCTCTCATAATAACTTTCAGTAGCAACATGAGCAAACTCAACAATATAACTATCACATAAAGCATTCTTATCATGAGTCTCATGCATAAAATTATTACCTCCACATAGACATAATCAATTTTATTAGTTGTAGTGGGAGCAAATTCAACAAAGTAGCTATCATTATTCTCATCATCAAATATAGGAGGCATAGTATCATCAAAGTAAATTTTCTCCTCAATGCTTGGGGGACTAAAAATATCATGCTCATCAAAGCCAGCTTCCCCAAGCTTAGAATTTTCCATAGCATTAGCAACAATAGTGTTCAAAGCATTCATATTAATATGTTCCATGGGTTTTTTAATTTTCGCATCAAACCATCCATGTCTTAAATCAGGAAATAGAATAAAAAGGTCATTGTTGTCCATTATGCCTAACTAGTGTAAACAAGAAACCAAATGTCGCAATTGCAGAGTCTAAAGGAAATAGCTTCGAGTACTTACAACGGCGCTGGAAGATAGCTTAGTAGTCGAGATCCGGAGTGTGAGTACCTTTACCTTTCCTCCCCGGCAACGGCGCCTAAAAGTGCTTGATGTCTACGGGTGCTTCTATTCTTGTAGACAAGTGTTGGGCCTCCAAGAGCAGAGGTTTGTAGAACAGCAGCAAGTTTCCCTTAAGTGGATTACCCAAGGTTTATCGAACTCAGGGAGGAAGAGGTCAAAGATATCCCTCTCATGCAACCCTGCAACCACAAAGCAAGAAGTCTCTTGTGTCCCCAACACACCTAATAGGTGCACTAGTTCGGCGAAGAGATAGTGAAATACAAGTGGTATGAATGAATATGAGCAGTAGTACGGCGCCAGAAAATAGCTTGCTGGCGTGCAGTTGATGGTAGTAATATTGCGGAAGTAAACATGCAGTAGTAACGCAGTAGTAGTAACGCAGAAAAACAGAAACAAGCAGCGATAGCAGTATTTAGGAACAAGGCCTAGGGATTAGACTTTCACTAGTGGACACTCTCAACATTGATCACATAACAGAATAGATAAATGCATACTCTACACTCTCTTGTTGGATGATGAACACATTGCGTAGGATTACACGAACCCTCAATGCCGGAGTTAACAAGCTCCACAATTAAATGTTCATATTTAAGTAACCTTAGAGTGTAAGATAGATCAATACGACTAAACCAAGTACTAACGTAGCATGCACACTGTCACCTTCATGCTTATGTAGGAGGAATAATACACATCAATACTATCATAGCAATAGTTAACTTCATAATCTACAAGAGATCATGATCATAGCATAAACCAAGTACTAACACGGATGCACACACTGTCACCATTACATCGTGCAGGAGGAATAAAACTACTTTAATAATATCACTAGAGTAGCACATAGATAAATTGTGATACAAAACACATTGCAATCATAAAGAGATATAAATAAGCACTTCACTACGCCATTCATAACAGTGAATAAGTATTCTGTGAAATATAGCCTAAGAGACCCACACGGTGCACACACTGTCACCTTTACACACGTGGGACAAGGAGTCTCCGGAGATCACATAAGTAAAACTCACTTGACTAGCACAATGACATCTAGATTACAATCATCATATGAATCTCAATCATGTAAGGCAGCTCATGAGATTATTGTATTGAAGTACATAGGAGAGAGATGAACCACATAGCTACCGGTACAGCCCCGAGCCTCAATGGAGAACTACTCCCTCCTCATGGGAGCAGCAGCGGTGATGAAGATGGCGGTGGAGATGGCAGCGGTGTCGATGGAGAAGCCTTCCGGGGCACTTCCCCGTCGGCAGGGTGCCGGAACAGACTCCTGTCCCCCGATCTGGCTTCGCGATGGCGGCGGCTGGAAGGTTTCGCGCACCGTGGCTTTTTCGTATCGAGTTAGGTCAGGGACCTTATAGGCGAAGAGGCGGCGTCGAAGGTCGAAGGGGCGACCACACCATAAGGCGGCGCGGCCAGGGCCCGGGCCGCGCGGCCTATCATCTGGGCCTGTGTGGCCCCCTCTGGCGGCTCTCGTGTGTTCTGATGCTTCCGGCAAAATAGGAACCTGGGCGTTGATTTCGTCCAATTCCGAGAATATTTCGTTACTAGATTTCTGAAACCAAACAGCAGAAAACAGGAACTGGCACTTCGCATCTTGTTAATAGGTTAGTTCCATAAAATGCACGAATATGACATAAAGTGTGCATAAAACATGTAGGTATCATCAATGTAGCATGGAACATAAGAAATTATCGATACGTTGGAGACGTATCACAAGCTCATCGGATCTACGTTTCGATTGTCGGCTGGTGGTTGCGTATGATCTGTGGTAGCGTCGATCGCGTTGAGTTCTTCCTTGGCACCGAACTTCGAGGCGATCTTCTGGAACTCCCTATCGCAAGTGTCTGATCGAGCAAAGCTCCCATGGACAGTTATTGGGGTCCCGTTATTGCCAGGCATCTTCAGTTTTAGGTACGCATAATGAGCTACGGCCATAAATTTGGCAAAGGCGGGTCTGCCGAGGATGGCATGGTACTGAGATTCCCAGTCAACTACCTCAAACTCGATTTTCCCCTTCCTGAAGTTGCTAGGTGAGCCAAAAACTACATCCAGTGTTGTTTTGCCTAGAGAGTAAGCGGGCCGAGTCGGTATGATGCCGTGGAATCCTGTATCGGACTCTCTTAACATGTCGACTGTTAAACCCATCGCCTTCATCGTGTTTGCAAACAACAAGTTTAGGCCACTTCCTCCATCCATGAATACCTTGCTCATATTGTACCCCCGATTTGCGCCTCAAGGACAAGGGCTGCATGACCTGGTCTGGGGACGGCCTTTGGGTGGTCTGTCCTGTCGAAGGAGATGCTTTGCTCCGACCAGTCGATGAATTCGGGTGTGTCCACCATGGCAACTTCCGCATACTTCACCTCTCGCGAGAATTTCTTGATTTTCCTCTTTGAAAAGCTGGTCTTATGGATCATGTTGACCTGCCCACATGGTTCAGGAAACGCTTCGGCTGGTAAATACTTGTCTCTTTCCATTGGCTCATATGGCTCTGGTACATACGGTTCTGGTGGATAGCTGTAAGACCCCGTTCTCTTCTCCATTATGTGAACTCTTGATAAGGCTTCGATTCTAAGGTCGTCACAGAACTGTCGAATCTCCAGAAAATGATGGCAGTTCCTTAGCAGATGGCTAGATTTCTCCCGACCATCCTTCGGATCAATGTAGGAGTGAAGGTAGCATGGTGCCTCGAGTTGCTCTGTAGCCGACAGATAAGGTGAACGGGCACGGCCATGGATCGGTCGCATGTCCTCCTGCCTTCGTTCGGACTGGAGGGTGAGATGTTGTACGTTCCTCTTCTCCATGGTGCGAGTCCCGTCGTCTTTTTCCTGTCGTGACGTCGAAACTTCCGCGGCTGCCTCCATGCTTGCTTCCGGTGGATTTCCGCGCGTCGCCTGTCGAAACTGAGGTCTTCGAACCAGATATACTTGTCCTAGGGAGACGAAGGAAGCCTCCGGAGTCGATGATGAAGTGAACGCCTCCAAAAGTGGTGGTCATACCGTCGTGCGATTCTGCAGGAACTGAGTGTGTGATACGTCTCCAACGTATCGATAATTTCTTATGTTCCATGCTACTTTATTGATGATACCTACATGTTTTATGCACATTATATGTCATATTTATGCATTTTCGGAACTAACCTATTAACAAGATGCCGAAGAGCCAGTTGTTGTTTTCTGCTGTTTTTGGTTTCAGAAATCCTAGTAAAGAAATATTCTCGGAATTGGACGAAACTTTCGCCCAGGGTCCTATTTTTGCACGAAGCTTCCGAAGACCGAAGAGATAACGGAGTGGGGCCACGAGGCGGCCAGAGGGTGGCCGGCGCGGCCCGGGCCTGGCCGCGCCGACCTACCCCCGGGCCCTCGTGTGGCCCCCGCGTTGACCTTCCGCCTACTTAAAGCCTCCGTCGCGAAACCCCCAGACCGAGAGCCACGATACGGAAAACCCTGAGACGCCGCCGCCGCGAATCCCATCTCGGGGATTCTGGAGATCGCCTCGCACGCCGGAGAGGGGATTCATCTCCCGGAGGACTCTACACCGCCATGGTCGCCTCCGGAGTGATGAGTGAGTAGTTCACCCTGGACCATGGGTCCATAGCAGTAGCTAGATGGTCGTCTTCTCCTTGTTGTGCTTCATTGTTGGATCTTGTGAGCTGCCTAACATGATCAAGATCATCTATCCGTAATACTATATGTTGTGTTTGTCGGGATCCGATGGATAGAGAGTACTATGATTATGGTGATTATCAATCTATTGTTTATGTGTTGTTTATGATCTTGCATGCTCTCCGTTATTAGTAGAGGCTCTGGCCAAGTTTTTGCTCTTAACTCCAAGAGGGAGTATTTATGCTCGATAGTGGGTTCATGCCTTCATTGATCTGGGATCGTGACAGGTTCTAAGGTTGTGATGTTGTTGCCACTAGGGATAAAACATTGATGCTATGTCTAAGGATGTAGTTGTTGATTACATTACGCACCATACTTAATGCAATTGTCTCGTTGCTTTGCAACTTAATACCGGAGGGGGTTCGGATGATAACCTGAAGGTGGACTTTTTAGGCATAGATGCAGTTGGATGGCGGTCTATGTACTTTGTCGTAATGCCCGGATTAAATCTCACTATATTTATCATATCATGTATATGCATTGTTATGCCTTTCTCTATTTGTCAATTGCCCGACTGTAATTTGTTCACCCAACATGCTTTTATCTTATGGGAGAGACACCTCTAGTGAACTGTGGACCCCGGTCCTATTCTTTACATAGCATACAATCTACTTGTTTTACCGTTTTCTTTGCAAACATCTTCCACTCGATACGTTTAATCCTTTGTTACAGCAAGCCGGTGAGATTGACAACCTCACTGTTTTTTGGGACAAAGTACTTGGGTTGTGTTGTGCAGGTTCCGCGTTGGCGCCGGAATCCCTGGTGTTGCGCCACATCACATTTCGCGACCATCAACCTTCAACGTGCTTCTTGGCTCCTCGGTTCGATTAAACCTTGGTTTCTTTCTGAGGGAAAACTTGCTACTGTGCGCATCATACCTTCCTCTTGGGGTTCCCAACGAACGTGTGAGTTACACGCCATCACGGTGGCTCAAGATGTGGTACGAACTCGAAGGATCCGCAGCGGATCGGGTCTCTTGGATCTGGTGGTGTTGGCGACTCGAGCACGAACGCTGCAGATGTGACTGGTATTGCCGATGTCCTGCCTTGTGCCGACAGGCTTCCCACAGACGGCGCCAATTGTCGAGGGTGCTCCTCGGCAATGCCCTCCGATAGGGGCTTAGGGTTGACGGAATCCTGCAAGCTGACACGAGACATCGGTTCACAGACAAACGGGGGGAGCGATTTACCCAGGTTCGGGGCCCTCGATGAGGTAAAACCGTTACGTCTTGCTTGTCTGTTCTTGATTATGATGATAATAGGTTACAATGGGGTGCCGAATAGTTCGGCTGAGATCTCGTCGAGATGCTAAGCTTTATGATGATATAGCTCTAAGCTTTTGGTGGCTAAGATTGCTAAGATTGATTGTGTCCCTCGGCAGCCCCTCTACTGGCCTTTATATAGGAGGCCAGGTCTCAAGAGGTCTAACCGAGTATGACTAGGTTTACAGTATTTTTAGATCCAATCTTCCCTTATTCGGCTGCTTCTTCATCTTGCTTGCCAAGGAATCTTCTGGTGCACCGTCTGGATGGGCCACTTCGCCTCCAAGTGCCTTCATGGGCCTCCAGCCAGGAAATATAGGATAGGGCAATGTCGGTTACCCGAAGGGTAGTGCCCACGTCAGCGCACGATGACAACATGTCGATTGGACTGATCAGATTATTTGGTGGCTAAAGAAAAAGAGAGAAATAAGCAGATATAAATCGAAATTTGCTAATCTAAAGAAAAACCTTGCTATGGTGGAGATCATGGAGATCGATCTCCCCGGGGGCAGCGGAAGCGGTGGGTAGCTAAACTCTAGGCTGCGAAAAGAACCGCTCTGATACCATGATAGATTGTGGAAATATGATTGTATTGATATGCGGTAATTGGTGATTGCATTGTGTGCCTCTTGGGCAGTTTATATAGTAGAGAAGACTTGGAGGGCAAGAAGCCTAGTAGAGATAGATCTAGGTTACAATCTTAAACTACCTAATATAACTAAAAGTAATATACTCTACCAAAAAGGTTAGAATTTGTCAAAAATAAATACCCCAAATCGCCCATATCCGTCTAATTCTGTCCCCGGGGATGCCGCTTTGTCCATTTTACCTACCAACGGCGCCCCATGTGTGTCAGTTGTCCACGGACAACCCATGTGCCCCATCCTGGCCCCATATTTGGGATGGGATTGGGGAACCAGCAGATGTTGTCCGCGGTCCTCTTTGGTCCGCATGAATCCCCTCGTCAGCCACTATCCCCTTGTCCACCTCCTCCACTAACTCTACCCCAACCTTCCCGGCCGGACCGAGCGCTCCGGTGGCCCAACACCACCGTCGATCCCTTGTCGTTACCGCCTCACGCAGCCACCAAAATAACAGGCACTACCCACCACCAGCGTATATCCACACTTTTGTTGTCACGTTTGACGTCCTCGGTCATTGCCCGCTAGCCATCTTTGCCACAACCACCGTGTAGTCAATCTCGTTGTCTCCTTACCAATCAACGTCGATGTTCTTCTATCCACTGCAAACCCCGTTGGTTGGACCGCTACCTCGCCCTCGCCTGCTGGAGCCTTGGACGGCTCGGGCATTTCTAGCTCTATCGGTCTTTACTCCGCCCACAACATGTTCGATCATTTGCCAAAACAACCACTTTAGGTAAAATAAATCACAAACTATCTTCAACACTTTTCTTTGTGCATAGTTCATGATGCTCCTTCCAATATTTTATCGTAGTTAATGGCGGATGATACTTTTTTTAACTTCGACGAGTTCTTTGACATGTCCTCGAATGACTCGTCTGATCATGATGATGACATATTGCTTGCGGTTGCTCTTGTTTTCTATGATAACCATCAATTTGTCATACCAAGGTTCAGACCGGGTAGAGATGATTTGTCTCAAAGATGTTCCGCTCATCCAAGAATCTGAAACTTCATCTACATAAACTCATAAATAGCCCTTTCCTTTCTTTTCTTGACTTAAAAAGGTAATCAATCCTTTCTTTTCATCTTTTATCAAGTCTTCCTCTTCCCGATTGACTCAGTCAGGGATAGAAATTCGGATCAACTATGAGGAGTAGGGCTGCTGGGCAAGTGAATGAACTCTATCCTAGGCATTTCCAATAAGTTCAGTGAAGTGAGGGCGAAGCCAGGACATGAAACCTTGGACTGTGACCGAATTGGCGCTCATGTTCAACTCTACAATGACTACTTCAATCCGGCAGCAAATATCTATTCTCCATCTCAGTTGCATTGACTCGTCCGCATGTGAAGGATTGTGTTCAACTGTATATTGGAGGGCGTGAAAGCCTAGGCCAACTACTTCACGATTGATACGTTGGATTTGGAATATCGGATGATGTATAGTTGCTTTTTCTCTAAAAGGCCTAGGTTTATATTGATCCTTGGGAAGCGACTAATGTGGTGATTTACTCAAGCAAGAACTTGTTAACTTGTGGAATTTTCGTCTCACCGAAACTTCAAGGTTATTTGGGGTTTGTGAATCAATGGATGAAGATAGGCCAGGGCTAAGGTTTTACCAGCAGTTGTGCATACATGATATGGGATAAAAATAACAATAATAATAATAAACATAATTGTGCATAATAAATTTAGATTAGATTCTTGTGGGTGATAGGTCCTTATGTACTATAGACTCTAGTCGAGTTGGTTATCTACAGACTATTGCCTACCCAATCACTCAAGTCGAGCTAGCTATGAAGGATTATTAAGTGCTAATAATAGACCAAATAATTAAGATTAATGATGACACCGTTATTCCCTAATGGATCTCAAACTACCACGATACTCCCCCTACTGTCATTGGGTTTCGCAAGAAACATCAGATCACCACTAATCTCACCTTATTACATTTATCAATCATCGTGCTCTTGGGTTCCTAATCAGTCCTAGATTGAGGTAGGAGATAGAGAAGCAATCATAAAAATCCTTGAATGTAAATTAAGCACAACAACCATGTAAAGCTGGATGCACATGATCATGCAAGGCTAGGCCTCGGCCCACAGCCCGTGAGGACTACTTACACATGATAAGATCAACAATCATAAACATTGTATAGAAATTCTTAAGATCAATAACAACTAGTCTTCCAATGCCACCAATTGTGATGAGATCAAGAATAGAAGTAGGATCTATGGCTAAGGAGAGGGGGGATGGAGATGGTGATGAAGATGGCGATGGAGCAGCGGTTCCCCTCTCCTCGTATGTGATTGGGTGAAATGGATCTCATGCATGCATGTGGCTTCTTTCTATATCCCTCTCGTCTTTGCGTCCTATTTGCAGCGGTTGTGACGCCCAATATATATAGGCTCCTTTATGAAAGTTGTTTCATTTAACAAGGGGAAGGCGGTGGTACATGGTACGAGTGCACCGTACTGGCGGGTGATGCATGTAAAATGCATACATAAACTTTGCACTATATTGCCACATATTACCACCTATTTTCTTCTTATATAATGTTATTTTCATGTTTTGTATTGTTTTCGGGGTTTTTCTAAACAATCCCCTCTCCTCCAGTTCAAATTCTGTTTGGAAGAAAATGCCTCTTTTTAGTGTTTTTGACTTTCCACGAGCTACGGGACTTGAAAAAGGGCAAGGTCAGGGGCCACGCTTCGGAATTTTTGAGATGACAAAAATGATATAAAGTGGGACACCAGGACGTCAAGGAGTGATACATTGCAAACGTATCTATAATTTTTGATGCTCCATGCTTGTTTTACACTAATTTCTATATGTTTTATTTACACTTCGTGGCACTTTTATGCATTTTCTGGAACTAACCTATTGACAAGAGAGATGCCACTGGAATACTTGGGTTTGATTCCATTCAGAAGTTCACTGATTTAGTTCATATGCTTGCGTGTAGAGTTTCCGATGATCTTATTAATGGCAGTGTTTGGCGAGCACTACTTGAGAGGGCCAAATGATGAGAACATAGCTCGGCTCATGGATAATGGCAATTCAATAGAATATCATGGTTTGCTTGGAAGCATCGATTGCATGCACTGAGAATGGAAAAACTATATGTTTGCTTGGCAGGGCGGTACAAAGGCCATGTTGAAGGTTGCACAGTCATTCTTGAAGCAGTGGCATCTCAAGATCTCTAGACCAAACACTATTTTCTTAGGCATGGTGCAAAGGGTTACACCAATGCAAGATTTGACACTTTCATCCAGATGACTCAAAAACTTATTCGGGATATGTGTTCATGGTGAATGGAGGCGCGGTGAGATGGAGGAGCAAGAAACAAGCTACAGTTGCTCAATCTACGATGGAGTCGTAGTACATAGGTGTTTCGGGTGCGGGAAATGAAGTTGTTTGGCTGAGGAAGTTCATCATCGAACTAGGTGTATTCCTGAATATGCATGACCATGTGTTTCTCTACTGTGATAACACATGCGCCATCGCAAATACAAAGCACCTAAGGTATCACTCAGTGGCCAAACGCATTCTTTGACGCTATCATGTGATAAGGTAGTATGTCCATGACAATGAAGTAAATGTTTGCTAATTACATACGTATATAATGTCGCGGATCCAGTGACGAAACCTCTGCCACAAGTGAAGCATGATCAACACCAAGAGTCTATGGGTGTTAGATCTTTGCCTAATGTAAACTAGTTTATTTGTAATCTAGTGCAAGTGAGAGACTGTTGTATATGTGCCCCAGAGGCAAATAAATAAAAATGTTTTATTGTCTTATATGTATTGTTCATAATAAGTTTTATGACATGCTATAACTGCATTAAGCGAAAACATTAATACACGTGTGGTATGTAAACAAATCCTTGTCCCTAGTAAAATAGTCCATTTATTAATAGATGATCAAGGTTTCCTGATCATGGACAACAACGTCAATTAATAATGGAGTCATGTCGTTGGATGAATGACGTGATGGACTCACACCCATATAAAGTATTGCAATGTGATCCAAACACAAAGTTTAGCATTGTGATACTAGAGAAATGTTGTAACCTAATCCTTATACATGGAGGCCATATCTAATCATTGTCACCGGAGGCTGCTTTGACAACATCAACCACCACACTATAACAGGGTGCTCATAAAGGTGTTACTCAGGTATTCCAAAGGGATGGGTTGAGGCAAGAGCGGGATTTTTACATTCACGTGACAAATAGATACTCTGGGCCCACTGGTGATATTATATATACGAAGCTTGCAAGTGTGTGACTAGGTCACGAGGATATGATATCACGAGAACGAGTTAATGTGTTTGTCAGTAACGATATCAAACGAAATATAAGAGATACCGAAGATCAAGTCTTGGAAAAACTAGGTAATGTAAGACAAAGGGAGTAGGACTCGACGTTGAGGTTTAACTGATAAAGATATTTTGTGGAAAAGCGTAGGGATCGTTATGGTTTTCAAGAATTCCATGGTGGTCATTGATTATAAAGATGTCTCGGTCATGGCTACGCATTCCCGAAACCGTAGGGCGGCACGCTTAAGGTTATACGACGCTTAGAGATTGATGCAGGGTCGTTTGAGTAATAAGAGAGAACATTAGAATTGTTCCGGAGAGGTATCGGAATAAGTTCCGGAGTCTATGAATTGTGTAGAGACTTAATAAATATGTTTATGTTTTTAATTAATCGAATTAAATATTAAACATGATTTAAATATAGGCATACCCTAAATGGGACACTGATACGTCTCCAACGTATCGATAATTTCTTATGTTCCATGCTACTTTATTGATGATACCTACATGTTTTATGCACATTATATGTCATATTTATGCATTTTTCGGAACTAACCTATTAACAAGATGCCGAAGAGCCGGTTGTTTTCTTTTTGGTTTCAGAAATCCTAGTAAGGAAATATTCTCGGAATTGGACGAAATCTTCGCCCCGTGGTCCTATTTTTGCACGGAGCTTCCGAAGACCGAAGAGATAACGAAGTGGGGCGACGAGGCGCCGCCACCATAGGGCCGCGCGAGGGGGGCCCGCCGCTCTGTGGGCCCCTCGTCAGCCCCCGACCTACCCTTCCGCCTACTTAAAGCCTCCGTCGCGAAACCCCAGATCGAGAGCCACGATACGGAAAACCTTCCAGAGACGCCGCCGCCGCGAATCCCATCTCGGGGATTCAGAGATCGCCTCCGGCACCGGCCGAGAGGGGATTCATCTCCCGGAGGACTCTTCATCGCCATGATCGCCTCCGGAGTGATGAGTGAGTAGTTCACCCCTGGACCATGGGTCCATAGCAGTAGCTAGATGGTCGTCTTCTCCTTGTTGTGCTTCATTGTTGGATCTTGTGAGCTGCCTAACATGATCAAGATCATCTATCCGTAATACTATATGTTGTGTTTGTCGGGATCCGATGGATAGAGAATACTATGTTATGGTGATTATCAATCTATTATTTATGTGTTGTTTATGATCTTGCATGCTCTCCGTTATTAGTAGAGGCTCTGGCCAAGTTTGTACTCTTAACTCCAAGAGGGAGTATTTATGCTCGATAGTGGGTTCATGCCTTCACCTGGGACAGTGACAGAAAGTTCTAAGGTTGTGATGTGCTGTTGCCACTAGGGATAAAACATTGATTCTATGTCTAAGGATGTAGTTGTCGATTACATTACGCACCATACTTAATGCAATTGTTGCTTAGCAACTTAATACTGAATGGGGTTCGGACGATAACCTGAAGGTGGACTTTTTAGCCATAGATGCAGTTGGATGGCGGTCTATGTACTTTGTCGTAATGCCCGGATTAAATCTCACTATATTTATCATATCATGTATATGCATTGTTATGCCCTTCTCTATTTGTCAATTGCCCGACTGTAATTTGTTCACCCAACATGCTTTTATCTTATGGGAGAGACACCTCTAGTGAACTGTGGACCCCGGTCCTATTCTTTACATAGCATACAATCTACTGCAATTGTGTTTTACTTGTTTTCTTGCAAACAATCATCTTCCACTCGATACGCTTAATCCTTTGTTACAGCAAGCCGGTGAGATTGACAACCTCATTTCGTTGGGGCAAAGTACTTTGGTTTTGTTGTGCAGATTCCACGTTGGCGCCGGAATCCCTGTTGTTGCGCCGCATCACATTTCTCCACCATCAACCTTCAACGTGCTTCTTGGCTCCTCCTGGTTCGATTAAACCTTGGTTTCTTTCTGAGGGAAAACTTGCTACTGTGCGCATCATACCTTCCTCTTGGGGTTCCCAACGAACGTTTGAGTTACACGCCATCAAGCTCTTTTTCTGGCGGCTGCGGGAGATCAAGACACGCTGCAAGGGAGTCTCCACTTCTCAATCTCTTTACTTTGTTTTTGTCTTGCTTTATTTTATTTACTACTTTGTTTGCTGCACCTAAACAAAACACAAAAAAATTAGTTGCTAGTTTTACTTTATTTACTGTCTTGCTCTCTATATCAAAAACACAAAAAAATTAGTTACTTGCATTTACTTTATCTAGTTTGTTTTATTTACCGTTGCTAAAATGAATACCCTGAAAATACTAAGTTGTGTGACTTCACAAATGCAAATAATAATGATTTCCTATGCACACCTATTGCTCCACCTGCTACTACAGCAGAATTCTTTGAAATTAAACCTGCTTTACTGAATTTGGTTATGAGAGATCAATTTTCTGGTGTTAGTTCTGATGATGCTGCTGCCCATCTCAATAATTGTTGAACTTTTGAAATGCAAAAGTATAAGGATGTAGATGGTGATATTATTAAATTGAAAGTGTTTCCTTTCTCATTAAGAGGAAGAGCTAAAGATTGGTTGCTATCTTTGCCTAAGAATAGTATTGATTCATGGACTAAATGTAAGGATGCTTTTATTGGTAGATATTATCCTCCCGCTAAAATTATATCTTTGAGAAGTAGCATAATGAATTTTAAGCAATTAGATACTGAACATGTTGCTCAAGCATGGGAGAGAATGAAAACTTTGGTAAAGAATTGCCCAACCCATGGACTGACTACTTGGATGATTATCCAAACCTTCTATGCAGGACTAAATTTTTCTTCGCGGAATTTATTGGATTCAGCTGCTGGAGGTACTTTATGTCCATCACTTTGGGGGCGGCTACAAAACTTCTTGATGATATGATGATAAATTACTCTGAATGGCACACGGAAAGAGCTCCACAAGGTAAGAAGGTAAATTCTGTTGAAGAAACCTCTTCCTTGAGTGATAAGATTGATGTGATTATGTCTATGCTTGTGAATGGTAGATCTAATGTTGATCCAAATAATGTTCCTTTAGCTTCATTGGTTGCTCAAGAAGAAAATGTTTATGTGAATTTCATTAAAAATAATAATTTCAACGACAATGCTTATAGGAACAACTCTGGTAATAACTATAGGCCATATCCTGCTAGTGGTAATGATTATGGTAATACTTATGGTAGATATGAGGAAAGGA
Organism: Lolium multiflorum; assembly: GCA_030979885.1. Lineage (NCBI taxonomy): Eukaryota > Viridiplantae > Streptophyta > Magnoliopsida > Poales > Poaceae > Lolium > Lolium multiflorum. Next base: position 220,116,171 of record CM061749.1, on the reverse strand, counting down.
TGCTAGAAATTGAAAGATCCACTAAAAACTTTATGCAATCACAATATGAGCAAAATCAATTGTTTACTAAAACTATGAATGAACAATCTACCTTGTTGAAAAATATAGGAAATCAACTTGAAAACTTGAATAGGGAGATTTCTGGTCTGCAAACTAAAATTTCAAATGCTGAAACCCGAATCTCATACATGTCTGCATCACAATCTTCTTTAATTAATAAAATGGCTGCTAAACCTGATGATATTGATAATAAGATTACTACTACAGCAAATGCCATCCAAGTTAGAATTAATGAGAATATAAGATTAATGGCTGAATTGCGTGCTAGGTGGGATAGAGAAGAAAATGAAAAACTAGCTAAAGAGAATAATGTAGCTAAAGTTTGGACTATTACCACCACTAGTAATGCTAATTCTTCACATGTTGCTGCACCTCCTACTATCAATGGTAAAATAATTGGTGTTGGCAATGTTTCTACTCCTAGTGCAAAGCGAACAAAACTGCCTGAAATTGCTAAAACTCTGAAACTGCTTGTGATAAAACTGCTGAAATTTTTTCCAATCTTGGGAACAATGATCCCATTACTGTAGCTCATAATGATTTAGATTTTGATGATTGCCACATCTCTGAAGTTATAAAGTTCTTACAAAAACTTGCTAAAAGTCCTAATGCTAGTGCTATAAATTTAGCCTTTACAAAACATATTACAAATGCTCTCATAAAAGCTAGAGAAGAGAAACTAAAACTTGAAACTTCTATTCCTAGAAAGTTAGAAGATGGTTGGGAGCCCATCATTAAAATGAAATTCAATGACTTTGAATGTAATGCTTTATGTGATCTTGGTGCAAGTATTTCTGTTATGCCTAAAAAGATTTATGATATGCTTGACTTGCCACCATTGAAGAATTGTTATTTGGATGTTAATCTTGCCGATAATGTTAAAAAGAAACCTTTGGGGAGGATTGATAATGTGCACATTACGGTTAACAATAACCTTGTCCCCATTGATTTTGTTGTCTTGGATATCGAATGCAATGCATCTTGTCCTATTGTGTTGGGAAGACCTTTCTTCGAACCATTGGTGCTTATTGATATGAGGGAAGGTAATATTAAATATCAATTTCCTCTCAAGAAAGGTATGGAACACTTCCCTAGAAAGAGAATGAAGTTGCCTTTTGATTCTATTATTAGAACAAGTTATGATGTTGATGCTTCTACTCTGATGTTACTTGATTTGCACTTTACTAGCTGAAAGGGTTAAAGAAAGCGCTTATGGGAGACAACCCTACTACAGCAATTTTTTGTTTTTTGAGTCTTGGAAGTTGTTTTACTGTAGCAACCTCTCCTTATCATGTTTTTGTGCCCTAGTCAAAGTTGATGTTATATTTGGACTGCGCAGAAACAGCATTGCTGTCTGTCACGAATCTGGCAGACAGGCCTTAAAATAAAAAAAATCTGCCAATTTACACGGCGTGATCCTCAGATATGTACGCAACTTTCATTAGTTTTGAGTTTTTCCATTTGAGCAAGTCTGGTGCCAGCTTAAATTCGTCTTTAGGTGTTTGCTTTTTGACAGATTTGCCTATTTGCATTGCCTTTTTGCTATGTTGGATTCATTTCTTTGATCCATTAATGTCCAGTAGCGTAAAGAATGTAGTGTAAAGAATGTTTGTGTCACCTCTGAATGTGTGAATTATTAATTGTGCACTAACCCTCTAATGAGTTTGCTTGAAGTTTGGTGTGAAGGAAGTTATGGGTCAAGAGTATTATGATATTCGTATATTTGGCAAGACTCAAGCGGCTTAGCTTGGGGATGCCCCAAGGCATCCCCTTCTTCATCGAAAACATCAAGTTCCTCCCCGAAACTATATTTTTATTCAGTCACATCTTGTGTTCTTTACTTGAGCGTCGGTTTGTTTTTGTTTTTGTTTTTGTTTGAATAAAATGGATCCTAGCATTCACTTTGTGGGAGAGAGACACGCTCCACTGTTGCATATGGACAAATATGTCCTTAGGCTTTACTCATATGTTAAGTTTCTTCTCGTTAAATTGTTATATTGTTGGAATTGGAAAATGCATGTAGTAATTCTAAAATGTCTTGGATAATGTATACTTGGCAATTGTTGTGCTCATATGTTTAGCATCATATGCTTTGCACCCATTAATGAAGAAATACATAGAGTTTGCTAAAATTTGATTTGCATATTTGTCTCTCTAAGGTCTAGATAATATCTAGTATTGAGTTTTGAACAACAAGGAAGACGGTGTAGAGTCTTATAATGTTTACAATATGTCTTTTATGTGAGTTTTGCTGCACCGGTTCATCCTTGAGTTTGCTTCAAATAAACCTTGTTAGTACCTGGAGCCAACTACTATGCCATTTGTGTCCACCATACCTACCTACTACATGGTATTTCTCCGCCATTCCAAAGTAAATTGCTTGAGTGCTACCTTTAAATTCCATCATTCACCTTTGCATATAGCTCATGGGACAAAATAGCCTTAAAAACTATCTAGTATTGAATATGTACTTATGCACTTTATCTTTTATTAAGTTGCTTGTTGTGCGATAACCATGCTTCTGGGGAACGCCATCAACTATTGTTGAATATCATGTGAGTTGCTATGCATGTCCTTGTCTGAAGGATCACCTTAGTGGTTGGAGCATGCAAAATTGTTAGAGAAGAACATTGGGCCGCTAACTAAAGCCATGAATCATGGTTGAAGTTTCAGTTTTGGACATATATCCTCAATCTCATATGAGAATAATAATTGTTGCTACATGCTTATGCATTTAAGAGGAGTCCATTATCTGTTGTCCATGTTGTCCCGGTATGGATGTCTAAGTTGAGAATAATCAAAAGCGAGAAATCCAAAATACGAAAGATTCTTACGGCATGGAGGTACCCCTTTGTGACACTTGGTTGAAACATGGCATGCAAAGATCCGGTAGTCCAAGCTAAGTAGGACGAGGTGCGGGCACTATTAGTATACTATGCATGTAATTTACATAACTCATATGCTTTATTACTACCGTTGACAAAATTGTTTCATGTTTTCAAAATAAAAGCTCTAGCACAAATACAGCAATCGATGCTTTCCTCTTTGAAGGACCATTCTTTTACTTTTATTGTTGAGTCAGTTTACCTATCTCTCTCCACCTCAAGAAGCAAACACTTGTGTGAACTGTGCATTGATTCCTACATACTTGCATATTGCACTTGTTATATTACTTTATGTTGACAATATCCATGAGATATACATGTTATAAGTTGAAAGCAACCGCTGAAACTTAATCTTCCTTTGTGTTGCTTCAACACCTTTACTTTGATTTATTGCTTTATGAGTTAAATCTTATGCAAGACTTATTGATGCTTGTCTTGAAGTACTATTCATGAAAAGTCTTTGCTATATGATTCACTTGTTTACTCATGTCATTACTTTTGTTTTGATCGCTGCATTCATTACATATGTTTACAAATAGTATGATCAAGATTATGATGGCATGTCACTTCAGAAATTATCTTTTTGTTTTACCTGCTCGGGACGAGCAGAACTAAGCTTGGGGATGCTGATACGTCTCCAACCTAATTTCTTATGTTCCATGCTACTTTATTGATGATACCTACATGTTTTATGCACATTATATATATTTATGCATTTTCGGAACTAACCTATTAACAAGATGCCGAAGAGCCAGTTGCTGTTTTCTGCTGTTTTGGTTTCAGAAATCCTAGTAAGGAATATTCTCGGAATTGGGACGAAATCTTCGCCGGGGGTCCTATTTTGCACAGAGCTCCCAAGAGCCAAGAGAACTGGAAGTGGGGCGACGAGCGCGCCACCATAGGGCCGCGGCCGGGAGGGGCCCGCGCCGCCCTATGGTGTGGCCCCTGGTCCCCCGACCTACCTTTCCGCCTACAAAGCCTCCGTCGAGTGCCCGACCGAGAGCCACGATACGGAAAACCAGAGACGCCGCCGTGAATCCCATCTCGGGATTCGGAGATCGCCTCCGGCACCCTGCGGGAGAGGGGATTCATCTCCCAGGAGGACTCTTCATCGCCATGATCGCCTCGGAGTGATGAGGTTCACCCTGGACCATGGGTCCATATAGATAGATGGTCGTCTTCTCCTTGTTGTGCTTCATTGTTGGATCTTGTGAGCTGCCTAACATGATCAAGATCATCTATATGTAATACTGTGTTTGTCGGGATCCGATGGATAGAGAATACTATGTTATGGTGATTATCAATCTATTGTTTATGTGTTGTTTATGATCTTGCATGCTCTCCGTTATTAGTAGAGGCTCTGGCCAGTTTGTACTCTTAACTCCAAGAGAGTATTTATGCTCGATAGTGGGTTCATGCCTTCATTGACACTGGGACAGTGACAAAAGTTCTAAGGTTGTGATGTGATGTTGCCACTAGGGATAAAACATTGATTCTATGTCTAAGGATGTAGTTTCGATTACATTTACGCACCATACTTAATGCAATTATCTGTTGCTTAGCAACTTAATACTGAATGGGGTTCGGATGATAACCTGAAGGTGGACTTTTTAGGCATAGATGCAGGTTGGATGGCGGTCTATGTACTTTGTCGTAATGCCGGATTAAATCTCACTATATTTATCATATCATGTATATGCATTGTTATGCCCTTCTCTATTTGTCAATTGCCTGAAGTAATTTGTTCACCCAACATGCTTTTATCTTATGGGAGACACCTCTAGTGAACTGTGGACCCCGGTCCTATTCTTTACATAGCATACAATCTACTGCAATTGTTTACTTTTTCTTGCAAACAATCATCTTCCACTGATACGCTTAATCCTTTGTTAAAGCCGGTGGACAACCTCACCTGTTTCGTTGGGGCAAAGTACTTTGTTTTGTTGTGCAGATTCCACGTTGGCGCCGGAATCCCTGTTGTTGCGCCGCATCACATTTCTCCACCATCAACCTTCAACGTGCTTCTTGGCTCCTCCTGGTTCGATTAAACCTTGGTTTCTTTCTGAGGGAAAACTTGCTACTGTGCGCATCATACCTTCCTCTTGGGGTTCCCAACGAACGTGTGAGTTACACGCCATCAGACACCATGAGGCATCCCATGAAGGGGGCTAGCCAAGCCCCAAGGGAGGAGGTGGTCGGGTGGCCCATTTGGAGGGGTGTGGTTGCCGCAAAGACCTCACCATATTCTCCGGTGAGCACCACCACAAAGGCCTAGCTCACTTGCCCACTAAGGTATTTCCTCAAGGGGGAAGCCGGACGTTTAGAAGTTTCTTCGGGCACACATCCACAACAAAGTTGGAGGCTCCCTAGTTTGTTACAACACAAAAAAGTTATCAATGAAGTAAACAACAACTAGGGTTTCCAAAGGAAACTCTAGCCAAAGGTCCCTCAAGTGAATGAGGGGGGAATTCAAATCCCTTTGGTGATGATGTAGATCTTGGTCTTCTCCTTCGATTCTCCAAAGATCAAGAGCTTTGGTTGGTTGAGGGAGGAGATCTAGTGAAAATCGTGGTTCAACTTTAGGGTTTCTTCTTGGGGAAAATGAGCAGCTTGAGGTTGATAAGGAAGGGGGTATTTATACCCCTTCGCAAATAAAGCCATTGGGCGAAACAGGGGCCGGATTATCAACCCAAGTAGGGAGCGGATAGTCTGTCAGAATAAAATATCCGGCCTTCCGAAATATCCGGCCAATAATCCGGTACTAGTGGTAGTCCCTAGGCGATGGCGTGTAACGCCGTTCGTTGGGAAACCAAGAGGGGTATGATGCGCACGGTAGCAAGTTTTCCCTCCGAAAGAAACCAAGGTTTAATCGAACAGTAGGAGCCAAGAAGCACGTTGAAGGATGATGGTCGCGAAATGTGATGCGGCGCAACACCAGGGATTCCGGCGCCAACTAGGAACCTGCACAACACAACCCAAGTACTTTGTCCCAACGAAACAGAGGAGGTTGTCAATCTCACCGCTTGCTGTAACAAAGGATTAAACGTATCGAGTGGAAGATGTTTGCAAAGAAAACAGTAAACACAATTGTAGATTGTATGCTATGTAAAGAATAGGACCGGGTCCACAGTTCACTAGAGGTGTCTCTCCCATAAGATAAAGCATGTTGGGTGAACAAATTACAGTCGGGCAATTGACAAAATAGAGAAAGGCATAACAATGCATATACATGACATGGTAAATATAGTGAGATTTAATTGGGCATTACGACAAAGAACATAGACCGCCATCCAACTCTATGCCTAAAAAGTCCACCTTCAGGTTATCATCCGAACCCCCTCCAGTATTAAGTTGCAAAGCAACAGACAATTGCATTAAGTATGGTGCGTAATGTAATCAACAACTACATCCTTAGACATAGCATCAATGTTTTATCCCTAGTGGCAACAGCACATCACAACCTTAGAACCTTCTGTCACGATCCCAGATTCAATGAAGGCATGAACCCACTATCGAGCATAAATACCCCCTCTTGGAGTTAAGAGCAAAAACTTGGCCAGAGCCTCTACTAATAACGGAGAGCATGCAAGATCATAAACAACACATAAACAATAGATTGATAATCACCATAATCATAGTACTCTCTATCCATCGGATCCCGACAAACACAACATATAGTATTACAGATAGACGATCTTGATCATGTTAGGCAGCTCACAAGATCCAACAATGAAGCACAACAAGGAGAAGACGACCATCTAGCTACTGCTATGGACCCATGGTCCGGTGAACTACTCACTCATCACTCCGGAGGCGACCATGGCGGTGTAGAGTCCTCCGGGAGATGAATCCCTCTCCGGCAGGGGTGAGGCGATCTCCGAATCCCCGAGATGGGATTCGCGGCGGCGGCGTCTCTGTAAGGTTTTCCGTATCGTGGCTCTCGCACTGGGGGTTTCGCGACGGAAGCTTTAAGTAGGCGGAGGGTCAACGCGAGGGGCCACACGAGGGGCCCGGGGATAGGTCGGCGCGGCCAGGCCTGGCGCGCCGCCACCCCCTGGCCACCTCGTGGCCCCACTTCGTAGGTCTTCGGTCTTCTGGAAGCTTCGTGCAAAAATAGGACCGGGCGAAAGTTTCGTCCAATTCGAGAATATTTTTACTAGATTTCTGAAACCAAAACAGCAGAAACAGCAACCGGCTCTTCGGCATCTTGTTAATAGGTTAGTTCCGTAAAATGCATAAATATGACATATAATGTGCATAAAACATGTAGGTATCATTAATAAAGTAGCATGGAACATAAGAAATTATCGATACGTTGGAGACGTATCAGCATCCCAAGCTTAGTTCTGCTCGTCCCGAGCAGGTAAAACGATAACAAAGATAATTTCTGAAGTGACATGCCATCATAATCTTGATCATACTATTTGTAAACATATGTAATGAATGCAGCGATCAAAGCAAAGGTAATGACATGAGTAAACAACTGAATCATAAAGCAAAGACTTTTCATGAATAGTACTTCAAGACAAGCATCAATAAGTCTTGCATAAGAGTTAACTCATAAAGCAATAAATCAAAGTAAAGGTGTTGAAACAACACATAGGAAGATTAAGTTTCAGCGGTTGCTTTCAACTTATAACATGTATATCTCATGGATAGGGTCAACATAAAGTAATATAACAAGTGCAATATGCAAGTATGTAGGAATCAATGCACAGTTCACACAAGTGTTTGCTTCTTAGGTGGAAGGAGATAGGTAAACTGACTCAACAATAAAAGTAAAAGAATGGTCCTTCAATGAGGAAAGCATCGATTGCTGTATTTGTGCTAGAGCTTTTATTTTGAAAACATGAAACAATTTTGTCAACGGTAGTAATAAAGCATATGAGTTATGTAAATTATATCTTACAAGTTGCAAGCCTCACGCATAGTATACTAATAGTGCCCGCACCTCGTCCTACTTAACTTGGACTACCGGATCTTCGCATGCCATGTTTCAACCAAGTGTCACAAAGGGGTACCTCCATGCCGCCTGTACAAAGGTCTAAGGAGAATGCTCGCATTTGGATTTCGCTTTTGATTATTCTCAACTTAGACATCCATACCGGGACAACATGGACAACAGATAATGGACTCCTCTTAAATGCATAAGCATGTAGCAATGGTTATTGTTCTCATATGAGATTGAGGATATATGTCCAAAACTGAAACTTCAACCATGGTTCATGGCTTTAGTTAGCGGCCCAATGTTCTTCTCTAACAATTTTGCATGCTCCAACCACTAAAATGATAGACCTTCAGACAAGACGGACATGCATAGCAACTCACATGATATTCAACAATAGTTGATGGCGTTCCCCAGAAGCATGGTTATCGCACAACAGGCAACTTAATAAAATATAAAGTGCATAAGTACATATTCAATACTACGATAGTTTTTAAGGCTATTTTGTCCCATGAGCTATATATTGCAAAGGTGAATGATGGAATTTTAAAGGTAGCACTCAAGCAATTTACTTTGGAATGGCGGAGAAATACCATGTAGTAGGTAGGTATGGTGGACACAAATGGCATAGTAGTTGGCTCAAGGATTTTGGATGCATGAGAAGTATTCCCTCTCGATACAAGGTTTAGGCTAGCAAGGTTATTTGAAGCAAACTCAAGGATGAACAAGTGCAGCAAAACTCACATAAAAGACATATTGTAAATATTATAAGACTCTACACCGTCTTCCTTGTTGTTCAAAACTCAATACTAGATATTATCTAGACCTTAGAGAAACCAAATATGCAAATCAAATTTTAGCAAGCTCTATGTATTTCTTCATTAATGGGTGCAAAGCATATGATTCAAGAGCTTAATCATGAGCACAACAATTGCCAAGTATCACATTATCCAAGACATTTTAGAATTACTACATGTAGCATTTTCCAATCCCAACCATATAACAATTTAACGAAGAAGAAACTTCGCCTTGAACATTATGAGTAAACCCTAAGGACACATGTGTCCATATGCAACAGCGGCGTGTCTCTCTCCCACAAAGTGAATGCTAGGATCCATCTTATTCAAACAAAAACAAAAAGAAAAACAAACCGACGCTCCAAGTAAAGAACACAAGATGTGATTGAATAAAAATATAGTTTCGGGGGAGGAACCTGATGATTTTGTCGATGAAGAAGGGGATGCCTTGGGCATCCCCAAGCTTAGGCATTGAGTCTTCTTAAAATATGCAGGGGTGAACCACGGGGCATCCCCAAGCTTAGAGCTTTCACTCCTCTTGATCATAGTATATCATTCTCTCTCTTGACCCTTGAAAACTTCCTTCACCAAACTTCAAGCAAACTCATTAGAGGGTTAGTGCACAATTAATAATTCACTCATTCAGAGGTGACACAATCATTATTTTCACTTCTGGACATTGCATAATGCTACTGGACATTAATGGATCAAAGAAATAAATCCAACATAGCAAAAGAGGCAATGCGAAATAAAAGGCAGAATCTGTCAAAAACAGAACAGTCCGTAAAGACGAATTTAGAAATGGCACCAGACTTGCTCAAATGGAAAAACTCAAAACTAATGAAAGTTGCGTACATATCTGAGGATCACGCTCGTAAATTGGCAGATTTTTTCGAATTTTCTACAGAGAATTGTGCCCAGATTCGTGACAGACAGCAATGCTGTTTCTGCGTAGCGATCCCAAATATAACATCAACTTTGACATAGAAACTTTACTTGGCACAAAAACATGATAAGGAGAGGTTGCTACAGTAGTAAACAACTTCCAAGACTCAACAAAACAAAAAATTGCTGTAGGTAAAAACATGGGTTGTCTCCCATAAGCGCTTTTCTTTAACGCTTTCAGCTAGGCGCAGAAAGTGCAAATCAAGTATTGTTTAGAGATGAAGCATCAACATTATTATTTTTCATGCAAACACAACTTGTTGCAGGGGGTACTTTAGGTGTTCCATTATCTAAATTTTCTATGGTAGTGCTAGGGGTCTTAGAAATTTTAGGCCTATAATAGTTCTTTTGTTTAGGCACTTTAGAGGCGTACATGAATTTTTGCTCTTTCCCCACATAGGCTTTCTCATTATACTTGAGAGAAGAAAAGGTTGAACCCAAGGTTCCCATAGCTTTTTCAAGTTCAACAATCCTATTGGTTTGATTATCATGGATAACACAAGTTCCTAGGACACTAATTCTTTCATCAATTCCTCCTAGGGATTTATCAAGTTCATCAGTTTTATCCAATAACATTTCTAATTTAGTTTCAATACTTGGAAAATTTTTCTCTATGGTTTCCAATTTTTTCATAACATCTTCAAGAGAGATTTCAGTTTTAACTTCATTAACAGGTGGTATTCCAACTAGACTCTCAATGATGCAACTAGCTTCTAAAGCGGGAGTACCTAGGAAATTACCTCCCGAAAGAGTATCAAGAACATATCTATTCCAACTAGATAAACCAACATAAAAGTTCCTAAGAAGGATAGTGGTGGAGTGTTTCTTAATGCACCTTTGATGAGCATTACTAATTCTATACCAAGCATCTTTAAAACTTTCTCCACCTTGTTGCTTAAAAGAACGAACTTCAACTTCAGGATTACTCATGATAACAACAATAAAGTAAACTAGGCAAATAAAGTAAAGACAAGTAACTAATTTTTTTGTGATTTCGATATAGAGAGCAAGACAGTAAATAAAGTAAAACTAGCAACTAATTTTTTTGTATTTTGATTTAGTGCAGCAAACAAAGTAGTAAATAAAATAAAGCAAGACAAAAACAAAGTAAAGAGATTGAGAAGTGGAGACTCCCCTTGCGGCGTGTCTTGATCTCCCCGGCAACGGCGCCGAAAAAGAGCTTGATGGCGTGTAACTCACACGTTCGTTGGGAACCCCAAGAGGAAGGTATGATGCGCACAGCAAGTTTTCTCCGAAAGAAACCAAGGTTTAATCGAACCAGTAGGAGCCAAGAAGCACGTTGAAGGTTGATGGTCGCGAAATGTGATGCGGTGCAACACCAGGGATTCGGCGCCAACTAGGAACCTGCACAACACAACCCAAGTACTTTGTCCCAACGAAACGTGAGGTTGTCAATCTCAGCTTGCTGTAACAAAGGATTAAACGTATCGAGTGGAAGATGTTTGCAAAGAAAACAGTAAACACAATTGCAGATTGTATGCTATGTAAAGAATAGGACCGGGGTCCACAGTCACTAGAGGTGTCTCTCCCATAAGATAAAGCATGTTGGGTGAACAAATTACAGTCGGGCAATTGACAAAATAGAGAAAGGCATAACAATGCATATACATGACATGGTAAATATAGTGAGATTTAATTGGGCATTACGACAAAGAACATAGACCGCCATCCAACTGCATCTATGCCTAAAAAGTCCACCTTCAGGTTATCATCCGAACCCCCTCCAGTATTAAGTTGCAAAGCAACAGACAATTGCATTAAGTATGGTGCGTAATGTAATCAACAACTACATCCTTAGACATAGCATCAATGTTTTATCCCTAGTGGCAACAGCACATCACAACCTTAGAACCTTCTGTCACGATCCCAGATTCAATGAAGGCATGAACCCACTATCGAGCATAAATACCCCCTCTTGGAGTTAAGAGCAAAAACTTGGCCAGAGCCTCTACTAATAACGGAGAGCATGCAAGATCATAAACAACACATAAACAATAGATTGATAATCACCATAATCATAGTACTCTCTATCCATCGGATCCCGACAAACACAACATATAGTATTACAGATAGACGATCTTGATCATGTTAGGCAGCTCACAAGATCCAACAATGAAGCACAACAAGGAGAAGACGACCATCTAGCTACGCTATGGACCCATGGTCCCGGGGTGAACTACTCACTCATCACTCCGGAGGCGACCATGGCGGTGTAGAGTCCTCGGAGATGAATCCCCTCTCCGCAGGGTGGAGGCGATCTCAGAATCCCCGAGATGGGATTCGCGGCGGCGCGTCTAAGGTTTTCCGTATCGTGGCTCTCTGCAGGGGTTTCGACGGAAGCTTTAAGTAGGCGGAGGGTCAACGCGGGGGCCACACGGGGGCCCAGGGGATAGGTCGGCGCGGCCGGGCCGGGCCGCGCCACCCCCACCTCGTGGCCCCACTTCGTTAGGTCTTCGGTCTTCGGAAGCTTCGTGCAAAATAGGACCCTGGGCGAAAGTTTCGTCCAATTCCGAGAATATTTCTTTACTAGGATTTCTGAAACCAAAAACAGAAAAGCAACTGGCTCTTCGGCATCTTGTTAATAGGTTAGTTCCAGAAAATGCATAAATATGACATATAATGTGCATAAAACATGTAGGTATCATTAATAAAGTAGCATGGAACATAAGAAATTATCGATACGTTGGAGACGTATCAGTCACCTATAAGTCCTAAGTCAATTTTTGGGGTTCGATGTTGACCAAAAAATCTTATAAAGAATTCTGCAATACTTATCAACACATTAGATTATCACTAATGTTGTTATGTAACACACAAAACCATAAGAGGTGGGGAAATGTTCTTTCAAAGTTTATTCCCTTCTTCAGCACCCATGTTCCAATCAAGATTATTGCGTGCACCCGCATGTTGAGCAGGCTCAATGTAGTATCCATCAGATCACCTGTGGGCCTTTTTCCGGGTCTCGCATATTTAGGGTTGCGCTTGTGTGGCGTGTTGGCTATTGATATCCACCTACGACACTCATATCCACCATCAGGCGCACCCAACAGTTCCTTTACCTGTTCCTCCAGTTGGGCCAAGCCCACATCCACCCCTAGCTTTGCGAGCCTGACCACGACTGCAAACTCCTCACGTGACCATCTTCCTATACAACTATTCAACTATCATCAATCCAGGAGTTGAACTGAGGTTAGACTCCATGTTTTCCCCTGTACCACACTCGAGATATGTGTGATCCATCAATCCGCACACCTAACAGTGCTTAGGTACCTCATACTACGCCGATAGACACATGCGCTCACTGCCCTCCTATGTCTGTGGCACAAAGCATGTTAGTGGCTTAGTCGAATCCAACTTCATCTGAATTTGGTGAAAAACTCCCATCCTCGTTTGTACAGCTGACAGATCGACAAAAATGATCCCGGCCAACCTCTTTGATAACTGAGTCGAGACCTCAATGTTGAGGAAGAGTGGTGGCAACTTGTGAATCTGAACCCCTATTGCACTTCCTCAGGTATGACCGAGGGAACCATCGTTTCCCCTTAAAAGGGATCAATCATCAACGCATATCTTGTATGCCTGCAAGACAAAAAGATTTGATTCCACCTCATGGAAGTTGACTTCATGTGTAGACATAATCGTTTTTTTCAAGGAGTAGATATTGAAAGTTTTCCTCATCAAAATCATTGCCGTCGTGAGTCACTTCATCTCTGGTCAGTGTGTGATCTCCTCCTTACCCATAACCACCTCATTGAGCTCCTCCCTGTGCAACTTCAGTTTCTTCAACAACTCATCCACGTGACCACGTCAAACACTATTTTCTCCTTCCTTTCTCTCGCCCTAGAACTCTCCGCCATGGCGATCGCTCTTCTCGCCCAAACCTCTACCAAACTCTAGCCATCAAAACTATCTTTCAAGGCTGGACAACTAGAATCGTTAGCCCCTGGGTCAGCCCAAGTCAACAGAGATGGGGAAAGAAGGATTGGTGCGCGGGACACTGAACTTCCAGCGAGACATAATCATCACCGGAATCGCCTACACCCTAGATAACACTAGGTCGTGAGTTTTCACGGGCGCTCTAAGTGTCAACCTTCTTTTCTTTCGGGGAAAAAAAGGCGAGGCCCCTCGGGTTGAAAACAGCGGTAAACTTGGCCCAGTGAAAATGTTGTCATAGCAGGCCGGCCCCTTGCAAGGGAAAAAAAAGAGACGCTGCGGGCCCAATCGTCATCCCCGAAATCTCAGTCTCATCCAGAACTGACGAAGCAGACCCTCCGCGCGCGCCACGCCCACCCGCCTCTCCGTCTCGGCTCTCGGCATGGACGCGGCGGAGAGGAGGCTCGCTCGCGTCAACGCCCACCTGCTACCCTCCCTCCCTCTCCCACTCGCCTCTGCCCCTCTGCTCGCGCCGTCCCCCTCTGCTGCTTCGTCGTCGCCCGCCGGAGACAGCTACCGGCGCGTCCACGGTGATGTCCCGTCGGAGCCCCCGGAGTGGCGCGCGGCGACGGACGAGGACGGGAAGGATTTCGTCGACATCCTCTACGAGAAGTCCGTTGGAGAGGGTATCGCCAAGGTGAAGCATTTCTTTGCTACCCACAAGCTTGTCAAGTTTTTCGGTTTTTGGCAGACCGTCTGTGGACTTGTACTATATCAGCAATGCAACGTTCTTACATTTCATCATTAACTGATTGTATTTTCTGCTCAAGATCACAATCAACCGTCCTGATAGAAGAAACGCATTCAGACCACTGACTGTCAAAGAGCTGATGCGTGCGTTCAGCGACGCGAGAGACGATAGTTCAATTGGAGTCGTCATACTGACAGGGAAGGTGATGATTGCCCCTTCTAGCAGAGGAACAGTGAAATTTATCCATTTTACAATCCTGATAAGGTTAGGCTTTTTAATTTTTTTTGGGTGCATAGGGATCCAAGGCATTCTGTAGCGGCGGCGACCAAGCCTTGAGGGATTCTGATGGATATGTTGACTTTGATAGCTTTGGCCGGCTCAACGTTCTAGATCTTCAGGTAATACACAATCCTCTGAAATTTTGTACCATATCTTACTTGCTTACAAATCAGACGAATTCTTTTTATGTTGCCTATTGGTGTATTAGTGTTTACCGGCCAGTGTCACTTCTGTATGAAATGATTGATATCTCTGAGCACATCAACTGAATCATTTCTCATTTCTCCAGGTGCAAATTCGGCGCCTTCCAAAGCCAGTTATAGCTATGGTATGAGCATTACCTTCTATCATCTCTTAGTCGATTTTATTTTATGACCCAACAAATTAGTCCCGTTGAATATGCTACCAGGTTGCTGGTTACGCAGTAGGTGGTGGACATGTTCTACATATGGTGTGTGATCTAACAATAGCAGCTGACAACGCCATATTTGGGCAGACTGGTCCAAAGGTGATTTTTCTGGCCTATTTTGCTTATTGATGTGTTGTACGCAGAATTGTGATTGTTGATTTTAGATAGGAAGTTATATTGTTGTCACTTTTACATCTTGTATGAAAAGACAATCTCCTGTGAAGTGTATATGCGTGGGACTTTACTTGTCCATATTTGAAACATTATTTCGTCCACACATCATTAGCATGTGCAATGCCTTTGTATACACCCTTGATACCATGGATGCACTTGTTCCGAATTCTGGCAAAAGCTAACAGTAGGCCAAGATTATGACAATTTTCGATTCATGGTAGCATATCAGTAATCCAACCTTTTGCGATCTTTCTCGGAGTTCAACTTAAATTGCACCATCAAAATTGCCAGGGCAAGTCAGGCGGAAACTCTAAATGGGGGCAAAGTGCTGAGTGGAACAATCCTATAGAGAGAGAAGGTGGATGCATGTAGGAATTTTCCACCTGATGCCGACGTCATCAACTATTAATATCTAAATCCAAAATTTTAGAATATACTGTCTCCTAAACAGTTAATTCGATAGCGGTCCATTTTCATCATTTGAATTTGTCTTGATGTGGGCTTCAAAACAAGATCCTATTTTATTATGTTTTAACTTGTTTTTTCGCTGCTATCAACTACCATGTTATAAACTTATAATATGATGCTACCATATAAGAAGTGAACTGTTACCACCCTCGGCGTGGAGTATTTGTAGTTTTGTACTTGTGGTGACAATGCAATGTTATGGAAGCCAGAGCATGAGTATTGATGTGTTTCCAACAAATAAGAAATAGTATCAATCATCAAAGTACTATCATGCAAGTCTTACATGGATGGCAAGCGTCGTTCGATAACCTGGTAACAAAGTGGCTATAGCATGTCTATAACCTGGTCATTAACAAAAAAAAAAGTCTATAATCTGGTAAAAGGTCGATTATAAGCTGACTGCTACTGAGAGAAAAAAGTTGTCGGAACATATCAAATGGGATCTTGTTTCCGAGTACATGTCGCGACAAAGCCAACGATAAAAAATGAATCATCAATCGGGTACACAGTTTGAGAGATAAAAGATCTGAAACTTAGAAATTGAAGGAAATCGATGTCATTCAATGCAGAGGCCGGGGGTCTTTCCTTTTCTAAAAATATCTTGATGTCATATTTTTTAAATGTCTTGCTTTTGTGTACAGAGAAGTGCATGCATGAGTATTTTTAGATAGAACCGCCGCAACCTAAGGCAACGGTGGGCACATGTGTAGTTTAGTTGCCCCTTCCAGGTGTTATGTGTGGCAGCTTTTTTTTCATATGGTTTCCTCTATCCAAATGCGATTATATGTTTGCTTTTTTCCACGAGATTCATTACTTCAATTGGGAACACTAGAATTTTAAAAACAAATGCTGATACGTTAATATAAGTGTAATATATTCATTGCTGCTTTTTCTCTTGTGTCTGAATCCTCTTCCTTATAAAACCCTACCAGGTTACCACACATAGCTTACTTTACCTTTTCTGTCTGTGATTTCTATCACAGGTTGGAAGCTTTGATGCTGGCTATGGCTCTTCCATTATGTCTCGGCTAGTAAGCTACCATACCACTCTTTTGGCTTCATGCTTAATAGGTGATCCAACGAGATGCACATTCTACAGCATAAAAGTAAATGTGCCTGATGATTAGAGCTTTCGAGCGAACTCCCAAGGCAACCCTGATCAGCACTTAGTAGAAGCGCAGAGCAACTTTGATCATATTGAGAAAATATTCGCAGTTTTCTCTTTCTCATTTGATCCATTGCCGACAGGTCGGACCAAAGAAAGCTCGTGAGATGTGGTTTCTGTCACGGTTCTACGCCGCTGATGAAGCAGAGAGAATGGGACTTGTCAATGTAGTCGTTCCAGTAAGTGCCTGAAAGTTATTAATTACAAAAATGAAAACTTCTTATTAGTTGTTGTTAGCTATTTTCGCATGCAATGCGATATGCCCCACCTAAGGTGCTTATGCAACCATGTACTTGCTATACCCTTTGCATCTGCAGCTTGTTGATTTGGAGCGCGAAACTGTGAAATGGTGCCGGCAAATCTTAAGGAACAGCCCCACAGCCATTCGGGTGCTGAAATCTGCGCTGAATGCAGTTGATGATGGTCATGCTGGTCTTCAGGTATTAGTTTGTCTGATGTTAAGAAACTCGAACATTGCCATTTTGTTAACCCTCCAAGCGACGTTTATGTCCCTGTAAGTACTAATGTCGTAATGGGCATTTGTGCCACAGGAGCTCGGCGGGAATGCAACACTGATCTTCTATGGCACCGAAGAGGCCAAAGAAGGGAAGAATGCGTACATGGAACGACGACGTCCCGATTTCTCAAAGTTCCCACGGAAACCTTGATTTACACTTGATGATTTCATCATGTTATAAGTTGTAAGAAATCTTACATATCGGATCACTTCCTCTCGTCAACATTGCCAGAAGCAACCCGAAATATTTGGTAGCTTCGGTGGATACTGTACAAATGTACATCATTGCTGTTTCTACACACCCGAAGTCTGTTGACAGTTTGCTGCGAGAAATGCAGTTTGTGTGCACGAAAGGAAATGCAGTAGCATGTGTGAATATCCTTGCGATACAATATATTTTTATGGAAAATAAGTACCTTTTGGTCACATCAGCTTGAGGATATCAGATTGTAACAGGCATTGACTCTGCACAACCAGTTTTTGTCTATTTTATTATCTCCGTGGTTTCTTGTCTTCGCTGGTCTACCTTCTGTTTCAGTAGGTGGTTTTTTAACCGTGTGACGTAAGTGTCGCGTGTTTGGAGAAGTGCCCACCGTAAAGGATAAGAGCATCTCCAGCCGTTTGAGACCTCTGGCGAAAATTCGGATTTAACAAACCTGAATTGGATGAAAAAATGGTCGCACCCTGGCATTCACCCATCAGCGATGATAGTTTTAAAATATCGTCTTCCCGCTACACAAAAGCATCGCCAAAGTTCCGGCGATCGGATCAGCCACATCCCGAGCCTTGTCTGCCGCGGCATCGGCCGGCGAAACATCGTCGGCAGCCGGTGTTGCAGCGGCGGGAGTGGACATCGAAGGGGAGGACGAAGGAGCCGACGGAGGCCGGAGGATGTCTTGGCGATGGGCGTCGTACCAAGCCCTCGTCGCCTCGTCCATCTTGCCGTCGTTGCCGCCGATCAGGAACACCAGGTCGGTGTTCCTCTTTTTCGCCGTGGAGGTTGCCTTCAGCAAGGCTATCCAGACGCTTTGGTTAGCGAGCATCTCCTTCTACCGCACGTCTTACTTGTCGTCCCTCCCGGCGGCGTGCGCCCTCACGTCGGCCCAACACTTGTCAAAGGCAACCTTTCGGCTGGATGGCCCGCCTTCTTCAGTTCTTTCAGCTTCTTCTGGCCGAGCTCGGGGCGGCCCGCCGACGCGGCAGGGGTTGGAACGTCGGGGTTGTACTGCTCGCCCTTGTTATTCGCGAGGTTCCGGCGTACCTCCGCCCACTTCTCGTAATTCTCGATGCGGGCGAAGAAGTTGAGGTACTTGAATGTCTAGTCGTCGGTGTCGTCCGCGTACATGTCAAACGCCCTCCGCATCTGCAAATACAGGCCGGCGAATCAAGATTAAACCTCGGCGATCCAGGGTTGACGGAGGAGCCACAGTGAGTGAGCATACCTTGGCTTCAAAGTCGGCGCCGCTCACCGGGCGGGCTTCGATCTCCTCCTGTATGTCGTGCCACTTACTGCACGCCGCCTGCATGATCCCCCAATGGGTGTCCATTGCCTTGTCGCCGCGGATCATCACCGTCTTGTTGAAGTATGGATCGACGATTTTGCGCTTGTCGAACGCCAACTTGACCCACTGCCAATACGTCTCATAGGTTTGATTGGTGCTGGTGATGCCATTCATGGAAACGGTCTTCCAAGCTTCGACGAGGCACTCCTCTTCTTTGCCCGTCCATTTAATCTGCGGCTCGGCTGGCGGCGAGTTCTTCTTCCTTTTCTTCCTCCCCTTCGACGCTGCCAACGTGGGTTCAGGCGCGTCTTCTTCGCCGACGTCCTGGTCGAGGTCGGCCTGCTCATCTTCTTTGTTGACGTCTTGGGTGCCGTCTCCAAGACCGTCGTTCTGATCGTCGATGGCACCCAGCGACGCGACGGCTTCCGTCGCCCTTGCCTCCTCTTGTGTGAAGAAACCCGGGCTCGACGCGGCGGCAATGGAGGCCGACGTGATCATCTCGTGCATCACTCCGTCATTCGGCGGTGGCATCCCGGGGTTGGAGAAGGAGAGTGGCCCACGGCGCAAGGCAGGCGAGATGCCCTCGTACATCTTACCGTTGTACTCCGGCGGCGACGGCGTAAACCTCGTCATGCCGGAGATGTAGGTGTCCTGGAACATGCCCGATGACGCCGGCGAGAAGGTGGAAGGAGAGCCGATCGTACCTTGGGTCGGCCATGGCCCGGGGAATTGGCCGACGCGCGGCTGGGAAAAGTTCATGGAGACCAGCCTCGCATGTTTGTCCGCCGCCACCGCCCTCTTCGCCGCGAGCTTCTTCTCCCTCTGCGTCCTGCCACGAGTTTCGTTCCGCCGCCGCTCCACATCCTCCGCCTACCTTGCGTTTGTCCAGCCCAGCGGCCTCTCTTTTGGCGTCCGCTGCTTCCTCGCCTTCGGGGTGCCGTCGGCGACGATCTTCTTTGGCGGCATGGTGGTGGAAGGGAAGATGAGGAGCTGCAACTGTGGGGGAATGGCGGTAGCTCCTCCGAAATTCAGCGGGGAAATGGTTCTATGCGGCGCATTTTGAAGGGAAAACAAAATAAATGGAGGAAACTACCCTTTCTGTCGCCGACACCGCGGGCCCGCTCGATGTTTCGCGCGTTTTTTGTTTCGTCCGGAGTCCCCGGCCGGGCCTCGGGAAGCCGAGGATGATCTAGGCTCTCCGGATGGATTAAAAACCAAATCCGAAAGAAAACGAGTAGCCGAGGATGCGCCTAGGCGAATAACACCGTCCGGATAAAAAAAAAAGACTCTCGGAAACCTCGTCGGGGAGATGGCTGGACATGCTCTAAGCCTGAAAGCCCAGTTCAAAACCAAGGCCCAGCCTGCCTGATGTTTATCCCTTGCGGCCTGCGCTCCTCAGCGGCGCGGGCGGATCTCCTACACCTCTCAAAACCGCAACCGCCAGGTCTCCTCCACAAACAGCACGCCACGTCTACAGTCCACACCGACGCCAGGTTAGCCCTACCGCTACCCGTTCGCCGAGCACCGGATCCCCCACCTCTTCCGCGGCCGCAACCACAACCACAATTCGCCTCCTCCACCACCCCCAGCCCAGGTTAAACAAATCCATCCACCCACGCACAGCCGGAGATCGCCCGCCCGTCAGAAGAATCCATCCACGCCAAACCTCCGAGATTGTTGGCGATGCTGCGCACGGGAGGAACCCGGCTGGCGGCCCCGGCGCTCCGGCGGCTCCTCGGCGAGCGGGCCCAGCCGGGGCTCGCGGCGGCGGGCGCCAGGGCGTACCACGAGCGCGTGGTCGACCACTACAACAACCCGCGCAACGTCGGCTCCTTCGACAAGGACGACCCCAACGTCGGCACCGGCCTCGTCGGCGCGCCCGCCTGCGGCGACGTCATGAAGCTGCAGATCCGGGTCGACGAGGGCACAGGGAAGATCGTCGACGCCTGCTTCAAGACCTTCGGCTGCGGCTCCGCCATCGCCTCGTCATCCGTCGGTCAGCCTTTTCCCCGAACCCCCGCTCCCCGGTCTCGTTTCCTCACTTTATTTTCCCCCAAACCGCCCGAGGTGCATATTCGTTGCGTACTTAGAGGTGGTTAGGTTACCTTCTGTGAATTGAATCGATAAAACAAAATCGATGGTGCAGTCGTTTAGGATAGGGAGGGTTTTTTTTAAGGATGAGCACTTACTTTGGAATCCCGACTAGTTAGATGATATGATGTTTGTAAAGACGATTCTGACTCTGAAACATGACCAGATCAGATGACTAGTGGCTGCAGTGCCGACGTTCATCTATGGTCATGTTATCGATTGGATAATGCCATTATTTGGGTCTACCTTTGCCTCTGGGTTATTGAATTGGCCCGTGGCATTTGATTTGATTTGATTTGATTGATGCTAACTGTAAGCATGCCTTCAATTTGGGCTGTGGAGCTATACATATAAGCTGTATGATAGGAGTCCATGCATGGATTACAGTTCACCTTAACAATTTGCGAGTCCAGGGTTGAACTTTTCATTTGTGGCTTGTGGATACTATTGTATTGATGGTATAAGTGTTCTTTTATTTTGATCGGTTTGCCTACTTGGCTTTCGAATTGTTCTTCACATTTATAGAGAATTTTATCTCTAGAAACATTATGGCTCGTAGTTTATTTTCAGGTTCTGCAACCAATAGTTACTTGTCCAAATTAGAAACTACTGTTCTCTAATGCTAAACATACACTTTAGAAAGGTATGTTTGTTATTGTGAGACTCCTGATTTCTTTTAGATCATTCTCAAGAATGAAATGCCTCCACACTATTGCTGATCGTTGGTAGTCTGACAATTGGGTAGAGGCAGTTTGTGTTCCTTTTTCTGATGTATATTGCTTCTATTTCCCTGCAAAAATGTATGGTATCTGTATTAGCAAATCTTAAGGCATAAAGTCAATTCTTGATCCGACCATTGTCCTTGCAGCTACTGAATGGGTGAAGGGAAAGCAAATGGAGGAAGTAGTGACTATCAAGAACACGTAAGCTCTCCTTCTTATTTTTTAATCTTCTTTTTAGTTAATCCCTCAGCCCTGATTTACTTAACGCAGATTTGTCTAGGTACGCATGTATCTAGACACGTTTTAGTGTATAGATACATGCAAATCTAGACAAATGTGATATTTAATTTGGGACATAGGGAATACAATATTTTAGGTGCTGTTTTTGTCTTATCTGGACATTTTTTTAATGTTGGCCCTTTGTTTGCCATTTCGTTGAAAAATGTATGTACCAGTCGGTCTTTAACGAAAGGTCATGACACATAGTTTCTTTTGCAAAAGGTACTCACGTATCAGAATCTGTGCACCAGTATTACGATGTGCGAGTTTGCAACTTTGCATTAGCCTATACTCCATTCACTACTGACTATCTTCTGATGTGCGTCTAGAATTATGGAAACAAAATATTTTAGATTGAGCTTGCTCCATGTAGCTTACTAATGTTTCATTATGTTTTCTTAAAGTCACTAAGAACATGGTCTTATTTAGTTGCTAAAACATTCAGCTTAATATTAAAGTTTATTGTAGTGTGTTGTGTTACCTCATGTTGTTTAATGAGATTGTTAAGGTCAAGGTACAATCAAGCCATTTTGTTCAGATGCTTGATAAGGCTGTTAACTCTGGCATTGTTTGGCTGTTGATATATGCAAATGAGCATGTTTACTAGTCACTTCAGAGAAAGCTGTTGCTCATGGTCTTAGTTTATGTGCTTTTGTTTGTTACAAGATGAATCAACTCATGTCCATATTTTTGCTATAACTGCAATACGGCCATTGATGACTCGGTGTCTCCAGTATGCTGTTTAATCCTGTTGATCAAATCAAGTTATTTAAAACAATAACAAGCTCCAATGTTCTGTGTTTTCAGTGAGATCGCAAAGCACTTGTCACTTCCACCAGTAAAGCTCCACTGCAGTATGCTTGCTGAAGATGCAATTAAAGCTGCCGTGAAAGATTATGAAGCAAAGAAGGCAAAGCTGGGAGATGGCCCTGCAGAGAAGGCTGCTGAAGCATGAACACGCGGTTCCTGTCATGAGGGGTATTGACCATCTGCCATGCATCTGCTCCTAGTGATGATATATGCTTCTGTTATCTGATGGTGGGAAATAGCGTGTAATTTTCACAAACTCTGGAGATGTTGCATGTATCGTAAGGATTAACACGAACGGCTTGGAATAAATGTGCGGTCATGTTAGGAAGAAGTTGTGCGTGCATAGCAGCTGAAAAAATGTGCATGTATAGCAGCTGCTTGGAAGTCTTGTAGTCATACTTGCTAATGTAAGATGCAAATCTACTGTTTGATTTTTCTTTGTGATGCTGTTAGGGTTTTGTAGCTGCTTTGCAATGCTTCTGTGTTGGAACGTTCTAGTGGTGTGGCATCAGCTAGGCTGTGAATTCACGTCCAACGTTGGCTAAGAACATGGTGCACTCTGGTGAAGTCGCAGATAAGCCGCGGACTGCAGAGTGACACTTGAGCTTGCTGCCAGTTTGTTTCTGATGGACAATTTGTTTGCCAAGTTTCTCTGGCCAAATACTATCTCACGGGCTGATGCGTACAGGTACAGACGCATGCCAAAGTCAGGCAAAGTGGGACTCTCCATTGTGCTGATCCTTGTGGATGCGTTACATCAAGGGTGCCAACAGCATGACCCATTTACATATTTCAAAGCAAAACTACAAATTTAGAAGTACAAAGTGGAG
The DNA here is from genome assembly GCA_030979885.1 of Lolium multiflorum. NCBI lineage: Eukaryota > Viridiplantae > Streptophyta > Magnoliopsida > Poales > Poaceae > Lolium > Lolium multiflorum. Next base: position 220,092,648 of record CM061749.1, on the reverse strand, counting down.
GTAAAGTAAGTTTCATTGGCTCAATAGATTGAAATAACGGGTAGGAACAAAATACTCTAGAAATACGACACATTATTTTCAGTCAACTTCCGAGGTTTAGTTCCAAACATAGATATCTGCATCTGGAGTTTCCGTGTCCTCCAACTACCCAACTTCACATGCCATGTCGAAGGTAAAAAATGATGTACTCACATTGCTCTGCACAAACATGAGATAAATCATGTCAAAATGAGAATCTAGAACGTTTGTTTCTATATTTTAAGTACAATCATATAAACAAATCATGATGATAGATAAGAAATCAGGCAGTTGATAAAGGTAAGATGTATGTGAACGAGTACTCTCAGAACAAGCTAACTGACTAGAGCCATCGACATGCATATAGTAATGAGGTTCATGTCATGTGCAAGCTCTGAATGTTGCTCTTTCCTATAAAGATATGGTACACCGTCGGCGTACTCGCGAAAAAAAAACAATGTTGTTGGATAAATAGCGTCAAGATTTAGCGATGAGAATGTGGGAAGAATTGATCATCTACAACTTCATATTCGTTAAGCTACTACATTTAACCACACATGCCCATTTTGGGGATTGGGTGATATGATAATATAAACAGAAACAACAGTTGGTTTATTCTACACATTGCTCAGCTGACTGCAAAGGAACCAAACTCTAATATTTGCATAGATGTCAAATTCTCAATTGTTCATTTATTTGACATTACACAACGCTGTGCGGAAGGTGTAGAGATGCCTTGGTGGAAATACAAAAATAATTACGTTCATTGTTTGAACATAAAACAGGAAGATGTTTTTCAGAACAACAGTAAAATCAAGGGTAAATCAACTGATAACAATTTGTTCTGATCAGTGGCATGCTTAAAAACAAGGCCCACTTCACCCTGGTAATGACTTACTCACTAGACATACTGAGCCAACACAAAGTTGGTCTTGTAAGACCCTGGAGAGATAATGTCATATAGCATTGCTGAATAATCTAACACAATATCATGTACTACCTCTGTTCATAAATAGATGTCTCAGATTCATCAAAATTTGGATGTATGTAGACACTATTTAGTGTATAGATACATTCAAAATTAAACAAACCTAAGACATCTATTTTTGGAGTACCAATGTTGAACAAAGTTAAGTAGCAACTCGCAACAGTCTCAGTGGCAGTTATTGTCTGAATTGAGCTTGAGTAAGTACATTGTCATGTATGAACTACTTCTGACTCTTCTGTTTGTAGGGAAATACTTCTGATAAACTCTAAAACCGGCAATACACAATCTCTACAAGCACGACACTACCCAATATCTGAAATCGATAGTACCCAGTAGGAACGTAGAGCATGCATTATCCAATATTGATGATACAAGACATCTTACAAAACACAAATATGAGCTAATTTCATATGGAAAAAAATCCACTGCAATTACAAGAGGAATACAAGAGATTTTGATGAAAATTACAAGGTGGTGAGAAAAAAAGGAGCCTAGTATACCTACTCTCACGCAATTGTCACCTTGGCGCCGACCCCCTCGAGCTGCTTCTTGGCCTCCTCGGCTTCCTCCTTGCTGACGGCTTCCTTGAGCTTCTTGGGGAGCCCCTCGATAAGGTCCTTGGCCTCCTTGAGAGCCAGGCTGGTGAGCGCGCGCACAATCTTGATGGTCGCGATACGCGCGCTGCTGGGCACCTCTTCGATGACGACATCGAACTCCGTCTTCTCGACCGGGGCCTCCTCGGCCACCGCAGCCGCTGGCGCCGCCGCCGCGGCAGCGGGCGCGAAGGATGCGGCGGAGACGCCGAGGCGTTCCTGGAGGTGGTCTACGAGGTTGCGCGCCTCTTCGAGGGTGAGCCCGGCAATGGCATCGCCGAGCTCAAGGACCTTCGGGGACTCCGTGGCGGTGGAGGCGACGGCGACGGCGCGGCGGCGGCGGTTGACCATGGGGAGAGTCCTGGGGACCGAGGCCGAGGGGGATGGCGAGGTGGAGGGGAGCGAGAGGATGGAGAAGGCGGAGGAGAAGGTGGTGGATGCCATTGGGAGCTCTGGAGGCTTGGCTTCGGGAGTGAGCGGGAGGAGGGAGGAGGAAGCGCGAGCAATGGAGGGGATAAGATGAGGCGAGGGGATAGATAGACGGTGCCATCTATATATCATCATCCGTGACCCGTGAGTGGCTAATACCTGTGCTTCTACTTAGCAATCGCAACACTGATAAGCAAAGCCAATGAGATTGTTGTTTATTTTCTCCATAACTTTCAGGGAAATTTGTCTGTAATGTTTTGGATGCCTTAGCGCAGGTATGATGGTAGAAATTGCGTGTCTTTCCTTAGTAGCTCTTCATATCATCAGGTATATGTCATGCAATACGATTATCTCTTGCTGCTATCCTTAGCAATTTATAAGAATTAGTTAAATTTTCGTAGATTTCTTTAGTGTTTCATTAATACAAAATCATGTGTTCCAAAAAGAGTAAACAAATGTGAAAACTATCAGACAAACCATGAGAAAACATGTGTTCCAAAAAGACTTTACAGAAAACTATCTTCGGAGTTTTTTTTGTACTTGCCCAAGCCAACGAACTTCGGACGCACGAGAAATCTCTGTCAGCTAACCTGACCCTGGCGCGGTGCCGCCGTCAAGTGGCGCCATTCCTTCCTGAAGGGCGTCGTGGGAATCCCTTGTCCACTGTACTCTTCGTGCCGGGGGAAACCCTAGGACCGATCCGGTCCGGGCAGCAACGCCGTGTCGACGATGCTTCCTTTCTTGAAGGGGCTGCTTGGCACGTGGTGCTTTGGGGTGCTTGGGGCGTGGTGGGTCATAGACGGAGGGTGATACGTTGCAAACGTCTCTATAATTTTTGATGCTCCATGCTTGTTTTACACCAATTTCTATATTTTGGTTTACACTTTGTGGCATTTTTATGCATTTTATGGAACTAACCTATTGACAAAATGCCATAGTGCCGGGACGGGGAATTACCCCCGGAGCCATCTCCATCAACTCCACCACCATCTTCATCGTTGTTGCTGACTCCCGTGATGAGGAGGGAGCAATTCTCCCCCGAGGCTGAGGGATTTACCGGTAGCTGTGTGGTCTATATCTTTTCCATGGTATGATCTTTATGTGATCATGAGCTTTGTAATCTAGTTAAATAAGTAGTTGTTATTCTTCATCTATTATGCTACTCAAGTGGTTTTATTATGTGATATCGTGAGACACCTTGTCCCACGGTGTGAAGGTGACAGTGTGCATATTGTGTGTGTCTCTTAAGCTTAATTTACGGAAATACTTATGAATTATGGTGTCTTGTTAGTACTATCTATGTATGCTCAAAGTGATAGCGTGGGGCGTCCATAGATTGGGAACACGAACTTTAAGGAGTGCTTTTATAGCCTTACATAGTGAATTTGTGTTCGTTATCCAACCGGAGAGTGGTTCAGATTAGTATAGTGAAGCGATGATATTTATGTATTCAATTATGATATTATTGTTGAGAGTGTCCACTAGTGAAAGTATGATCCCTAGGCCTTGTTTCCAAGCATTGAAATACCGTTTACAACAAGTTCTGCTACATCTTTGCTTGCTGCCAATTTTATTTCAGATTGCAATTACCACTCATAATCATCCATATTATTTGTATTGCATTATCTCTTCGCCGAACTAGTGCACCTATACACCTGACAAGTGCATTGAGTGTGTTGGGGACACAAGAGACTTCTTGTATCGTAATTGTAGGGTTGCTTGAGAGGGATATCTTTGACCTCTACCTCCCTGAGTTCGATAAACCTTGGGTGATTCACTTAAAAAAACGTGTTGTTGTTCTACAAACCTCTGCACTTGGAGGCCCAACACTGTCTACAGGAATAGAAGTGTGCGTAGACATCAAGCTCTTTTCTGACGCCGTTGGGGGGGTAAGGTAAAAGGTACTCACATCCTCTGGCTACTAACTCTTCTAGTTGTTGGTGAGTGCTTGAAGTTATTTCCTTTAGATTCTGCAATTATATCTTTTTGTTTCTTGTTTTTATTTTCACTAGTTAGGCTTAATGGAAAACAACAACAAAAAATTAGAGAGCTTTATAGTATTTATCTTGAGTTAGGACATGAGGTGTTTAAAGAGAAAATTAAAAAAACCTATGAAACGTTATTTGCATGCTAATAGCAATGTTAGTAGTATGAATTCTTTGAACACCGTTATTGCTAATGCTATGGAAAAGTCTAAGCTTGGGGAAGCTATTTTTTTATGAAAATGATCTTTTTAGTTCCCCAATTTTAGAGGAGGAAATTTGCTATGATGATACTATGCCTCCAATATATGATGATTACAATGATGATTATGTTATTTTCAGTCCACCTATTATTGAGGAGAAAATTAATTATGATTACAATATGCCTCCTATATTTGATGATTATGGTGATGAGAATAATAATGATAGCTCTTTTATTGAATTTCATCCCACTACAATTAATAAGAATGACTATGCTTATGTGGGGAGTAATAATTATTTTATGCATGTGGCTCATGATAAGAATGTTTTATGTGATAGTTATATTGTTAATTTTATTCATGATGCTACTGAAAGTTATTATGAGAGAGGGAAACATGATTTTATGTATCTCAATAATATTAGTTTTCATCTCTTTATGTTGAAAATTTTGAAGTTGCAATTGTTTTGCTTTTCTATGCTTGTTGCTTTGTGCTTCCATGACTTCTTTATTTACAAGATTATTTTAATAGGAAGGTGGTTAGACTTAAATTTGTTTTATATTTTCTTTTTGTTGCTCTTTTTTACTTCAATTCATATTTCTTATGTGAGCATCTTCTCAAACTACTGCGCCTAGCTGAAAGGCGTTAAAGAAAAACACTCTTGAAAGATAAACCATGTTTTATTTCTGTAATTTTTTCTTTTGTTGAGTCTTGGAAGTTGTTACCTCTGTAATAACCTCTCCTTATCCTTTTTATTTCATTTTTATGCCAAGAATAGCCTCTAATAGGAAGAAAGTAAGATTTTGGGCAGTTGCTGTCCTGAAATAGATTCTGTGTTGTTACAAAAAAAAATCGTATTCCCAGCCAGAAGGTCATATTGACCTGCTAATTTTTGCGCATATGCCCCAGGTTATTATCTAACTTTTGTTAGTTTTGAACTTTTCGATTTGTGCAACAGAGGATTTTCGAAAAAAAAGAGATATTTACCTGTTGTTCTGTTTTGACAGATTTCTGCCACTATTTGCATTTGCCTCTTAATCTTTTTTTCTTTTTGAGTTCTTTTGAGAGAAAGAGCTTTTTGAAGAAGTTGCTACAGTAGCTAATGTTTTAATGGATGTTTGACTTGTTTTATAACTGAACCAAAGTGGATTTGTTATTTTGATTGCACTAATGCTGCTAATGAAAATTGTGAGAAGTTTTGTATGAAGGAAGTTTTCAAGTGTAGGGAGTGAAGAATGATGTGATGATATGAAGGATGGAAAAAAGCTCAATCTTGGGGATGCCCAAGTCACCCCAAGAAATATCCAAGAGGTACAAGCGTCAAAGTTTGGGGATGCCCAAGGCATCCCCTTCTTCATCAACAAAGTATCGGGCCATCTTTCAAGACGCTATATTTTTATTGCTTCATAATGTATGTGTTGTTTTTGGAGCGTCTTTATTTTTGTTTTTAATTTAATTTTGTTTTGTTTGCTGTAGCAGTTGGAGATATGCCCAAGAGGCAATAATAAAAGTTTTTATTGTTATATCTTACTGTTCATGATAAATGTTTGCATCTCAAGCTATAATTGTATTAACCGAAACATTGATACATGTGTGTTATATATGTAAACAACAAGGAGTCCCTAGTAAGCCTCTTGTATAACTAGCTTGTTGGTTAATAGATGATCATGGTTTCGTGATCATGAACATTGGATGTTGTTAATAACAAGGTTATGTCATTGGGTGAATGATATAATGGACACACACCCAAATAAGCATAACATAAGATCAAGTCATTAAGTTCATCTTGCTATAAGCTTTCGATACATAGTTACCTAGTCCTTCGACCATGAGATCATGTAAATCACTTACACCGGAAGGATACTTTGATTACATCAAACGCCATTGCGTAAATGGGTGGTTATAATGGTGGGATTAAGTATTCAGAAAGTATGAGTTGAGGCATATGGATCAAGAGTGGGATTTGTCCATCCCGATGACGGATAGATATACTATGGGCCCTCTCGGTGGAATGTCTTCTAATTACCTTGCAAGCATGTGACTAGGTCACAAGAGATGACATACCACGGTACAAGTAAATAGTACTTGTCGGTAACGAGGTTGAACTAGGTATGGAGATACCGATGATCGAACCTCGGACAAGTAAAGTATCGCGTGACAAAGGAATTGGTATCGTATGTTAATGGTTCAATCGATCACTAAGTTATCGCTGAATGTGTGGGAGCCATTATGGATCTCCAGGTCCCTCTATTGGTTATTGATCGGAGAGGAGTCTCGATCATGTCTGCATAGTTCACGAACCGTAGGGTGACGCGCTTAAGGTTCGATGTCGTATAGTAGATTCGGAATATGAGATGGAGACCGAATGTTGTTCGGAGTCTCGGATGGGATCCAAGACATCACGAGGAGGTTCGGAATAGTCCGCGGAATAAGATTCATATATGGTAAGTCATTTTCAAGGTTACCGAAAAAGTTCAGGATTTTTCGGTATTGCACCGGAGGTTCTAGAAGGTTCCGGAGGGTACCATAGTGGGGCCCACCTATCCCGGATGACCAACATGGACCGGAGGGGTCACATAGGCCCACATGGTCCAGGCCAGGCACACCAGCCCCCCAAGGCCCATGTGGGTAGATCAAGTGGATAAGATCAAATCCCTTGAAAATAGGGACATAACTTGGGGGGAAAGTTGCCCCTTTTTTGGCCGACCCTTGGGCTTGGAGGAGGGGCCAAGGCAGTCCCCCCCCCCACGCCTATATAAGAGGGAGGGGAGGGTTGGGGTGCAGCACATCATCCCCCAAGCCCTAGCCGCCCCTCTCGCCCTCCTCCTTCTTCCTGCGCAGGCTTGCGCCCTTTGTCCTCCACCTCCACCACCACGCCATCATGCTGCTACGATTCCGAGGGGATCTACCACCTCCGCTGCCCGCTGGAATGGGGAGAGGATGGACTTCATAGACACCGTACGCACGACCGAGTACGAAAGTGCTGCCGGATTGCAGCACCGGACGATCGACTACATCAACAACGAGATCTGATCTCGTAAGGCTTTGGATCTTCGAGGGTTAGTCTCTCATACATATCGTTGCTTCTATCTTCATAGATTAGATCTTGCTTCTTCCTAGATTGGATCTTGGTTTTTGTTCATGTTCACGGTAGAATTTTTTTGTTTTCCATGCAACGAACCCATCATGGTATCATGCATGTCTATGTTGCACGAGTAGAACACAATGGTTTTGTGGGCGTTGATGCTTTTGTTGTCTTTAGTTATGAGTACCTTGCATCTTGCGGGATGGTGGGATGAAGCAGCCCGGGCTAACTTTACATGACCGCGTCTCATGAGACTTGCTCCACGCTTGACATGCAACTCATATTGCATAAGTGGCTTTGCGGGTGTCTGTCTCTCTCACCATAGTTAAGATTCAATTTACTATTTCAATCGACAACACTAGTATCACCGTTGTGGTTCTTGTTTGTAGGTAGATTGGATCTTACTCGAAAACCCTAAACCACGTAAAATATGCAAACCAAATTAGAGGCGTCTAACTTGTTTTTGCAGGGTTTGGTGATGTGATATGGCCATGATGTGATGATGAATATATTTGATGTATGAGATGAATGGTTGTCTTTAATTTTGTTAAGACATGCGCGTCTATTCACCATGTAATAGCTTTATTCCATTACTATGAGTTAGTAGTTGTAATAGTTGCTATGGATGGTGGACAACCATGAAGCCGCGCCATGGACCTTGGTGCAATGGTGGTGATTATGGAGATCAAAAGCACAAGAAGAAAGGCCATATCATAACACATATTATGAATTGTATGTGATGTTAATCTTTTATGCATCTTATCTTGATCGCGACGGTAGCATTATAAGATGATCCCTCACATTAATATCAAGATAATAAAGTGTTCTCCCCTCGTATGCACCGTTGCTAAAGTTCGACGTTTTGAAGCATCTCGTAATGATCGGATGTGATAGATTCTACGTTTACATACAACGGGTGTAAGCCATGTTGCACATGCGGAAATACTTGGGTTTGCTTGACGAGCCTAGCATGTACAGACATGGTCTCGGAACACAGGAAACCGAAAGGTTGAACACGAGTCATATGGATGATATGATCAACATGTTGATGTTCACCATTAAAGCTACACCATCTCACGTGATGATCGGACTTGGTGTAGTGGACATGGATCGTGTGCCACTAAACAACTATGAGGGATGTTGTATTAAGTGGGAGTTCATTAGTAATTAGATTAAAACATGAACTAATTATCATGAACATAGTCTGAATAGTGTTTTGAATTAAATTTGTAGAATTGGCATCCGTTATGCGCTAGTCTAGTAACTGAGATAGAAACACTGTTAAATCTGATAAGTAACTCTACGGACTGGTACTGTATTGTTAAAGAATCAAGAAATGATTAAGTCTTATTGCAAACTTTTGGTAAACCTCACATTGCTGATTCAAAAGAGCAATGGTTTCAATTAGTACCTAAAATCGTCTTGTCTCCGTAAAACTTGAAGTTCAAATCCGTTTGAAAAGTAAGGAGGTGAAAAGTTAGTTTTCAGAAATAAGCAAGGTGTGAGATATATGTGATATCTAAGACCTTAGTGCAAGATGATAGAATATAATTTAGTGAGACTACATAAACTCATAAGTTTTATGGGAATGTACGAAGGTTGAAGACGCTATGCGTCCCGATCCCCCAACAAGTTGGACACTAACGATATTAGCATATCTATGAAGTGGTCGTCCTTAGTATGCACCTTTGCTAAGACTTGTCGTTTCGAAGCATCACGTGATGATCGGGTGTTATAGATTCTACGTGTGCATACAATGGGTGCAAGCCAGGTTTGCACGTGCGAATACTGAGGTTAAACTTTACGAGCCTAGCATGTACAGACATGGTCTCAGAAAGTCGTCATGATTTGATGGATAAAATTATGAGTGAAATTGTTCATCACATTAAAAAGTTACTAATAGTGAAATCTCGAACACTTGTCATATGATGATCAATTTCAAAGTAAGAACCTCAAAGTTATTGGTATTTGACCAATGGACCTAGAAGTTATTGAAGGTGAAGTGTTTTCTGAAAATGAGGAAAGCTAAAAGAAAAACTACAAAACATTTTAGTAGAAAGAATGAAAAGACTAGAAAGTCTAGCTCAGGTGTATATAGATGATATACATGTTATGAATGTATTCCTTGTTTGGTCACACAATGAAATTCTTGGGTATTTATACCATATTGGTTGGTATGAGGTGTCATACAAAACAACGCAATACAAGAATACAATGGCCTAAGTGACTGACAAGGAATATGGTAGGAATGCACGTCTGGAACAAAATAAAGTGTTATTGTGTTCGTCGTTGGCATTCTACCTAGCCCTTCAGATTTATAATAAAGAACTTTATAATTGTTATTTTGTTCTGGTCAAATGAAAACAATGAGTTGTTCAAATTATGACAGTATTCCATGTACGATGGATAAGTTATTATAAATCTTTATGGTGAAGCACACATGCATAACATTGACGCTAAAATGCCATAAGGCAAATGATGTGAATTCCACTTATTAGTGGAACCGCCATTTAGGTCATGTTAGAAAGAAACGCATGAAGGAACTCCATGCAAATGGATTTTTGAAGTCATTCGATTTTTGAATCGTTTGGCGCTTGCAAATCTCTTCTAAAGAGAATGACTGAAATACCGTTAATAGGCCAAGAGTTGAACGGGCAACTAACTTAGTGGAAACATACATGATGATGTATGTGGTTCATTGTGCATAGTTGTATGCGGGAGATTCTTCTACTTCATGAAAACTTCCAACAATGAATTGAGTATATATATAAGAATATATTTATTCGATAAGGAAGAAGTTTGAAACATTTGAATAGATTCAAAAAGTGGAAATCATCGTAGTAGAGAAGTCAAATATCTATGATTGGATCATGGTGGAAATATTTGAATTACGAGTTTTGGCGAACATCTAAGAGGGTTATGAAATTGTTCTACAACTCACGTTTCTTGGAGTATCATAGTGATGATGGAGTATCCGAGAGACATATCCAAACCTTGTTGGGTTAATGATGAGATAAAATATAATAACGCCATTATATTTTTGTGGATTATGCTTTAGAGACTGCCGCTTTTACACTAAATAGAGCGTCATCGTAATCTGTTGATATGACACCATATGAGTTATGGCATGGGTATAAACCCTAATAGTCCTTTCTTAAATTTTAGTATGCATAGCATAAGTAAATAAGTTTACAACCAAAATCAGATGAATGTCTTTTTTGGTTATCCCAGAGAAATGATTGGGAATTCTTTCCACTATGGAGTCAAAGACAAAAGTGTTTGTCGATGTTTCTTACTTATTTACAAGAAATTGTTTCTAGCGAAGTATTTGAGTGGGAGGACAATGGAACTTGATAAGGTTTATGAACCTGAGCATGATGGTCAGAGTAGCGCAGCATCGGAAATGGTTCCGGAAGCGGCCACGACGATCATAGCTCCCACGTCTACAAAGAGTTATAGTCATGGAGATCGAAGTACCCATTAAACCTTGTAGGTATGGTTTACTTTGTGATCAAATAAATGATTTGTGGACAAAGGATTGATTTTGAACAATAATGAACCAACTACATACAAAGAAGTTATGATGGGCCCTGACTCCGTTAAAATGGCTAAGTGCCATGAAATCCAAGATAGGTGAATACTTTTTGAAAGTAAAAAGATCTATAAAATTGATGGACTTGGATGCAATATCCTTGAAGAAGCTCGACTTGTCGAAAAGTTATTTACGATAAAGTTCAAAGAGTTGACTACGATAAGATTAGATCTTTCGTAGCAATGCTTATAGTCTATATGAATTATTCTAGTAGCCACTACATATTTATTTTATGAGATATGTTAGTAGGATGATAGAAATACATACCTTCCAGAAGTGTATATTAAGGATGTATACTAGATACAACCAAGAGTTTTGCTGGTCTGTGGAATACCAGATAGGTATACAAACTTCAATTGGATGAAGTGAGTATCGCGGAGTTGGAATCTTCACCGGATGAAATAGTCAAAGAGTTTTTGATTTCATCAGAAACGATGAAGATGCTTGCATTTGCAAGAAATTAGGTGGGAGCGCTGAGACATAGTTATAATATTTTATGTGGATGACAATCATTGATTATAAATGATTTAATTATGTACTTGATGTGAATAAAAGGTTTCATTGAGAATTAACTTTAATGGAACAATATTGACTAAAACATATTTAGCGTCAAGATCTATGAAGATAGATTGAATCGCATAGTAAGTTTAAGTCAAAGTACATAGAATGAATATTGAAACAGTTCAATACGCAAATGTTAAGAAGGTGTTCTTTTCCATATGAAGGTTTAATAAGACTTGAGTGTATTTGACACTCAATGAGTAAAAACACATGAGTGATTTGAGATCACGAATAGTATATACAAAATCAGATGTCCTGTGCTCTAAAGTGTTACGAGCATATACCAAAATGATTCATGTAATGATCATTGGACAACAGTAAGAATATTCTTGAGTACTTTGAAAGAGCCAAGGATATATATATAGTTTTGTATGAGGTAATGACAAACAAATCTATGTAAGGCGTTGCACCGATATTAGTTTGGTCACATATAAAAATAAATTTCAATCTCAATTAGGCTAAGTATTGATTAAAAGGTAGCACAATGAGCTAGAAGAAGTCTATGCTAGATTTAGATAAGTTCTAAATATTGTGACGGATTCTACAAACAAAGGCAGAGTATGTCATTGTTTTGACAATGACTGAGGATGTTAAGTCGAGAAGTTCTTTGAGAACTTGGTGTAGTTCCGATAGTGTCAGAACTTTGAAGCTATATTGTGTGTGACAATATTAGTGACTTATTTCAGACCGCAGACTTAAGGTTCCACCAGAGGACTAAGCATATACGATTAATGCCGACTCATTTGGAAAATGAGTGATGCGTGGAGACGCAAATGAATTGCAAAATACATACGTTTCTGAGCGTGTCAGATTCGTTGAATGAAACCTCTCCCGTGAGCAAAACATGATAAGCACCAGAAGGCCAAGGTGTTATATCTTTACAAATGTAATCTATATTATTGACTCTAGTGCAAGTGGGAGACTGTTGGAGATATGCCCAAGAGGTAATAATAAAAGTGTTTATTGTTATATTTTAGTGTTCATGATAAATTTTTACATCCCATGCTATAATTTTATTAACCGAAACACTGATACATGTGTGTTATGTAAACAACAAGGAGTCCCTAGTAAGCCTCTTGTATAACTAGCTTGTTGATTAATAGATGATCATGGTTTCGTGATCATGAACATTGGATGTTGTTAATAACAAGGTTATGTTATTGGGTGAATGATATAATGGACACACACCCAAATAAGCATAGCATAAGATCAAGTCATTAAGTTCATCTTGCTATAAGATTTCGATACATAGTTACCTAGTCCTTCGACCATGATATCATGTAAATCACTTACACCGGAAGGATACTTTGATTACATCAAACTCCATTGCGTAAATGGGTGGTTATAAAGATGGGATTAAGTATTCGGAAAGTATGAGTTGAGGCATATGGATCAAGAGTGGGATTTGTCCATCCCGATGACGGATAGATATACTCTGGGCCCTCTCGGTGGAATGTCGTCTAATTAGCTTGCAAGCATGCGACTAGGTCACAAGAGATGACATACCACGGTACGAGTAAAGAGTACTTGTCGGTAACGAGGTTGAACAAGGTATGAAAATACCGATGATCGAACCTCGGACAAGTAAAGTATCGTGTGACAAAGGGAATCGGTATCGTTTGTTAATGGTTCAATCGATCACTAAGTTATCGCTAAATGTGTGGGAGCCATTATGGATCTCCAGGTCCGCTATTGGTTATTGATCGGAGAGGAGTCTCGATCATGTGTGCATAGTTCACAAACCGTAGGGTGACACGCTTAAGGTTCGATGTCATATAGTAGATTCGGAATATGAGATGGAGACCGAATGTTGTTCGGAGTCTCGGATGGGATCCAAGACATCACGAGGAGGTCCGGAATAGTCCGGAGAATAAGATTCATATATGAGAAGTCATTTTCAGGGTTACCGGAAAAGTTCAGGCTTTTTAGGTATTGTACCGGAGGTTCTAGAAGGTTCCGGAGGGTACCATAGTGGGGCCCACCTATCCCGGACGACCAACATGGACTGGAGGGGGTCACATAGGCCCACATGGGCCAGGCACACCAGCCCCCAAGGCCCATGCGGCTGGATCAAGTGGATAAGATCAAATCCCTTGAAAATAGGGACATAACTTGGGGGGAAGTTGCCCCCTCCCCTTTTTTGGCCGACCCTTGGGTTTGGAGGAGGGGCCAAGGCAGCCCCCCACGCCTATATAAGAGGGAGGGGAGGGTTGGGGTGCAGCACATCATCCCCCCAAAGCCCTAGCCGCCCCTCTCTCCCTCCTCCTTCCTGCGCAGGTTTGGCGAAGCCCTGCAGGAATTTCTCCTCCACCTCCACCACCACGCCGTCGTGCTGCTGGGATTTCGAGGGGATCTACCACCTCCGCTGCCCGCTGGAACGGGGAGAGGATGGACTTCATCGACACCGTACGCACGACCGAGTACGGAAGTGCTACCGGATTGCAGCACCAGGGCGATCGACTACATCAACAACGAGATCTGATCTCGTAAGGCTTTGGATCTTCGAGGGTTAGTCTCTCATGCATCTCGTTGCTTCTATCTTCATAGATTAGATCTTGCTTCTTCCTAGATTGGATCTTGGTTTTTGTTCATGTTCACGGTAGAAATTTTTTGTTTTCAATGCAACGAACCCATCAGTAGCATATGGTTGGATCCCATCATATTTTTTTGGAGAATGACACACTCCATTTTAATTGCATAGAACACTCTAGTTTTCACTCCTATTGTTCTGCGAGTGTTTTCTTTTGATAGTACTGCGTTTAGCTCTGGTTTTCCACTCGTATTTTTTCAGAGCTTGTTAGTTTTCTTTTTGTTAGGTATGATTAGCTTTCTGGTCTTTATTAATTATTATATATGAGATTTGTTTCAAATAAATTGATTGGTGTTGGAGACGAGTAAAATGTTTCATGCTTATAGTGATGCAAAAGAAAGTTTGTTTAGACTGTGGCATAGACTTAGTTATTGTTGTAGCATGACTTGTCTCAAATATCTGAGAGTGCTTAATGTGGCATTGAAAGAATCATGTGTTGTTTCCATCATATAAAAGCATAATATTGTGGTATTTTTCTTTGATGCTTTATTGGGTTGACTTGGCACATGCTTACATCATGTTATGAATACAAACCAGTCACCTAAAGCCTCTATGATCATTTAGTTTTTGACTTTTAGTATCACTTTATGCTTTGATTAATAATGTTTTGTCGCTATGCATGATTATGACCATTATTGCTCTCTTAGTTGGTCGCTCCCAGTCTTTTCTAGCTTTCACTTGTACTGAGTATGAGCTCTACTCGTGCATCCAACTCCCAAAAACCAAAGCTTGCCAATTGTGTCCACTATACCTACCTATATGTGGTATTTCACCGCCACTCCAAAGTGAATTGCTTGTGTGCTACCTTTAAACCTTCAAAAATTATTACCTGTTTTGTGTTTTGTTTTAGCTCATGAGGAAGTGTTGAATGCTTTATCATATCTTTCATGTTTATTATGTCTTCACACCTTGACTAGCATGCATAATGTGCTAGTCCCTAATTTTGCAAAAGAGAGCACGCGCGGGTGCCCAGCCCACTAAATATAAATTGAACCAATAACCAAAATCTACTAACACTATGTGATGCGCGTAGATGTACACGTCCGTTGGGAACCCCAAGAGGAAGGTGTGATGCGCACAGCAAGTTTTCCCTCAGAAAGAAACCAAGGTTATCGAACCAGTAGGAGCCAAGAAGCACGTGAAGGTTGTTGGTGGAGGAGTGTAGTGCGGCGCAACACCAGTGAAACCGTCGCCAACGTGGAACCTGCACAACACAATCAAGATACTTTGCCCCAATGTAACAGTGAGGTTGTCAATCTCACCGGCTTGCTGAAAACAAAGGATTAAGCGTATCGAGTGGAAGATGGTGTTTGTTTGCAAAGAACAGTAAGAACAATAATTGCAGTAGAATGTATTCAGATGTAAAAGAATGGGGTCCACAGTTCACTAGTGGTGTCTCTCCAATAAGATAACTAACATGCTGGGTGAACAAATTACACATGGGCAATTGACAAATCAAGATTCAATACATATCAATGATGATTACTATGAGATTTAATCAGGGCATTACAACAAAGTACATAGACCGCTATCCAGCATGCATCTATGCCTAAATAATCCACCTTCGGGTTAGCATCCGCACCCCCTCCAGTATTAAGTTGTAAACAACAGATAATTGCATTAAATATGGTGCGTAATATAATCAACATGAATATCCTTAGACAAAGCATCGATGTTTTATCCCTAGTAGCAACAGCACATCCACAACCTTAAAACTTCTGTCACTGTCCCAGATTAAATGGAGGCATGAACCCACTATCGAGCATAAATACTCCCTCTTGGAGTTACAAGTATCAACTTGGCCAGAGCCTCTACTAGCAACGGAGAGCATGCAAGAACATAAACAACACATATATGAAAGATTGATAATCAACTCGACATAGTATTCTAGATTCATCGGATCCCATCAAACACAACATGTAGCATTACAAATAGATGATCTTGATCATGTTAGGCAGCTCACAAGATCTAAAAAATGATAGCACAAGCGGAGAAGACAACCATCTAGCTACTGCTATGGACCCATAGTCCAAGGATGAACTACTCACGCATCAATCCGGAGGCGGGCATGATGATGTAGAGCCCCTCCGGTGATGATTCCCCTCTCCGGCGGTGCCGGAGCGATCTCTGAATCCCCGAGATGGGATTGGCGGCGCGGCGTCTCGGAAGGTTTTCCGTATTGTGGCTCTCGGTACGAGGGTTTCGCGACGAAGGCTTTAAGTAGGCGGAAGGGCGGAGTCGGAGGGGTCACGGGGCCCCACACGCTAGGGCCGCGCGGCCCCCTAGGCCGCGCCGCCCTAGTGTGGCGGCGCCCCGTGGCCCCACTTTCCCCCTCGGTCTTCGGAAGCTTCGTGTAAAAATAGGACCCTGGGCGTTAATTTCGTCCAATTCCGAGAATATTTCCTTTGTAGGATTTCTGAAACCAAAAGCAAGGAACAGCGCTTCGGCATCTTGTTAATAGGTTAGTGTCGGAAAATGTATAATAATGATGTAAAGTATGTATAAAACATTCGAGTATTGTCATAAAAGTAGCATGGAACATAAGAAATTATAGATACGTTTGAGACGTATCAAGCATCCCAAGCTTAGTTCCTACTCTCCCTCGAGTAGGTAAACGATAACACAAATAATTTCTGAAGTGACATGCTACCAACATAACCTTGATCAACATTATTGTAAAGCATATGAGATGAATGGAGTGATCTGAAGCAAAAGATTGCTAACAAAAGATAATGACTAAACAAATGAATCATATAGCAAAACTTTCATGAATAGTACTTTCAAGACAAGTATCAACAAGACTTGCATAAGAGCTAACTCATAAGCAATAAATTCTTAGTAGAATGCATTGAAGCAACACAAAGGATGATTAAGTTTCAGCAATTGCTTTCAACTTGTAACATGTATATCTCATGGATATTTTTCAACATAGAGTAATATAACAAGTGAAATAAGTAAACATGTAAGAATCAATGCACACAGTTAACACAAGTGTTTGCTTCTAAGATAGAAAGAAGTGGGTAAACTGACTCAACATAAAGTAAAAGAATGGCCCTTCGCAGAGGGAAGCATGGATTACTATTTTTGTGCTAGAGCTTTTGTTTTGAAAACATAGAAACAATTTTGTCAACGGTAGTAATAATTCATATGTGCTATGCATAATACTTCCTACAAGTTGCAAGTCTCATGCATAGAGTACTAATAGTGCTCGCACCTTGTCCTAATCAGCTCGGATAACACGGATTATCATTGCATGACATATGTTTCAACCAAGTGTCACAAAGGGGTACCTCTATGCCGCCTGTACAAAGGTCTAAGGAGAAAGCACGCATTGGATTTCTCGCTTTTGATTATTCTCAACTTAGACATCCATACCGGGACAACATAGACAACAGATAATGGACTCCTCTTTTAATGCTTAAGCATTCAACAACAGATAATATTCTCATAAGAGATTGAGGTTGTATGTCCAAACTGAAACTTCCACCATGATACATGGCTTTAGTTAGCGGCCCAATGTTCTTCTCTAACAATATGCATACTCAAACCATTTGATCATGAAATCGCACTTACTTCAGACAAGACGAACATGCATAGCATCTCACATGATATCCAACAAAGGTAAAAAGTTGATGGCGTCCCCGAAACATGGTTACCGCTCAACAAGCAACTTATAAGAACTAAGACACATAACTACATATTCATCACCACAATAGTTTTTAAGCTATTTGTCCCATGAGCTATATATTGCAAAGATAAAGGAATTAAATTTTAAAGGTAGCACTCAAGTAATTTTACTTTGGAATGGCAGAAAAATACCACATAGTAGGTAGATATGGTGGACACAAATGGCATGGGTTTTGGCTCAAGGTGTTTGGATGCACGAGAAGCATTTCCTCTCGGTACAAGGTTTGGGCTAGCAAGGTTGTTTGAAGCAAACACTAGTATGAACAGGTACAGCAAAACTCGCACAAGAACATATTGCAATCATTATAAGACTCTACACTGTCTTCCTTGTTGTTCAAACACTTTACCCGAAAATATCTAGACTTAGAGAGACCAATCATGCAAACCAAATTAAACAAGCTCTACGGTAGTTCTTCATTAATATATTAAACTACATGATGTAAGAGCTTAAACATGATCTATGAGAGCTCAAACAATTGCCAAGTTATTCCAAACCATATGTAGCATTTTCTGATTCCAACCAAATAGCAATTTAACGAAGCAATTTTAGCCTTCGCCATGAACATTAAAGCACAATTAAGAACACAAGTGTTCCATATGAAAAAGCGGAGCGTAATATCTCCAATATAAGGATGGTGGGATCCAACTTTATTCAAACCAAAACAAAAATAAAAGCAAACCGACGCTCCAAGTAAAGAACATAAGATGTGACGGAACAAAAATATAGTTTCACTAGAAGTGACCTGATAAGTTGTCGATGAAGAAGGGGATGCCTTGGGCATCCCCAAGCTTAGATGTTTGAGTCTTCTTAAAATATGCAGGGATGAACCACCGGGCATCCCCAAGCTTAGACCTTTCACTCTTCTTGATCATAGTATATCATCCTCTTCTCTTGACCCTTGAAAACTTCCTCCACACCAAACTTCAAGCAAACTCATTAGAGGGTTAGTGTATAATTAAAAATTCACATATTCAGAGGTGACACAATCATTATTAACACTTCTGGACATTGCACAAAGCTTCTGAAAGTTAATGGAACAAAGAAACTCATTCAACATAGCAAAAGCGGCAATGCGAAATAAAAGGCAGAATCTGTCAAAACAGAACTGTCCGTAAAGACGAATTTTGCAGGGGCACTTAACTTGCTCAAACGAAAAAACTCAAAACTAATGAAAGTTGCGTACATATCTGAGGATCACGCACGTAAATTTGCAGATTTTTTGATTTTTTTACAGAGAGTTCTGCGCGAATTCGTGACAGACAGCAATGCTATTTCTGCGCAGCAATCCAAATCTAGCATCAACTTTACCATAGAGACTTTACTTGGCACAAAAACATGATAAGGAGAGGTTGCTACAGTAGTACACAACTTCCAAGACTCAACAATACAGTAGATAAAATGAAAACTTGGGTTATCTCCCAAGAAGTGTTTTTTTCTTTAACGCCTTTCAGCTAGGCGCAGAAAGTGCAAATCAAGTATTATCAAGAGATGAAGCATCAACATCATTACCTCGGGAGTTAGGAGTTTTCTCAATTATGCATTGTATCTTATTTATGTATGGAACTCCCTTTTTAATACCCTTAGGCTTACTATCCTCCTCAAATAAATTTTCAGGGACAATCCAATCAAAATTCTTTTCTAATGCCTCGTGCATTCCTATGAGTTTATGAGGTATCGGTATTTTAATCTCCCCCTCACAATTGACTTTATTAGTGTATCTTAGCCTATCTTTTTCCCTTTTTTCAAGGATATTTGCAAAATTGGTACACAAGCCTAGCATCTTATATCGAATAAAGACTTTCCTAGCTTCTCTAGCTACATCACCAAATTCTCTAAGAATGGTTTCTAGAATAAAATCTTTCTTTTCTCCTTCTTCCATATCACGAGTGTAAGAAACATATGTTGCATTATGGGATTAAGATTAACAAATCTAGCTTCCAACATGTGCACTAAAGAGGCAGTAGCAATTTCATAATCAGGAGCAAGTTCTACCAAGGATCTATCTTCAAAATCTTTAGTCTTACTAACATGAGTGAAAAATTCTTCTATATTATCTTTTCCAGTGATAGACCCGCTACCTACCGGTATATCTTTCAAAGTTAATTTAGGATGAAGCATGATGCAATAAACAAAAGGTAAATAAAGTAAATGCAAGTAACTAATTTTTTTGGGTTTTGATATAGAGCTAATAAACAAGACAGTAAATAAAGTAGCTAATTTTTTTGTGTTTTCGGATATGAAGCAAACAAGACAGTAAATAAAGTAAAATAAAGCAAGACAAAAACAAAGTAAAGAGATTGGATGTGGAGACTCCCCTTGCAGCGTGTCTTGATCTCCCCGGCAACGGCGCCAGAAAAAGATCTTGATGCGCGTAGATGTACACGTCCGTTGGGAACCCCAAGAGGAAGGTGTGATGCGCAGCAGCAAGTTTTCCCTGAAAGAAACCAAGGTTATCGAACCAGTAGGAGCCAAGAAGCACGTGAAGGTTGTTGGTGGAGGAGTGTAGTGCGGCGCAACACCGGTGAAACCGGCGCCAACGTGGAACCTGCACAACACAATCAAGATACTTTGCCCCAACGTAATGTGAGGTTGTCAATCTCACCGCTTGCTGAAAACAAAGGATTAAGCGTATCGAGTGGAAGATGGTGTTTGTTTGCAAAGAACAGTAAGAACAATAATTGCAGTAGAATGTATTCAGATGTAAAAGAATGGACCGGGATCCACAGTTCACTAGTGGTGTCTCTCCAATAAGATAACTAACATGCTGGGTGAACAAATTACAGATGGGCAATTAACAAATCAAGATTCAATACATATCAATGATGATTACTATGAGATTGAATCAGGGCATTACGACAAAGTACATAGACCGCTATCCAGCATGCATCTATGCCTAAATAATCCACCTTTGGGTTAGCATCCGCACCCCTCCAGTATTAAGTTGTAAACAACAGATAATTGCATTAAGTATGCTGCGTAATGTAATCAACACAAATATCCTTAGACAAAGCATCGATGTTTTATCCCTAGTACCAGCACATCCACAACCTTAGAACTTTCTGTCACTATCCCAGATTAAATGGAGGCATGAACCCACTATCGAGCATAAATACTCCCTCTTGGAGTTACAAGTATCAACTTGGCCAGAGCCTCTACTAGCAACGGAGAGCATGCAAGAACATAAACAACACATATATGATAGATTGATAATCAACTTGACATAGTATTCTAGATTCATCGGATCCCATCAAACACAACATGTAGAATTACAAATAGATGATCTTGATCATGTTAGGCAGCTCACAAGATCTAAACAATGATAGCACAATCGGAGAAGACAACAATCTAGCTACTGCTATGGACCCATAGTCCAAGAATGAACTACTCACGCATCAATCCGGAGGCGGGCATGATGATGTAGAGCCCCTCCGGTGATGATTCCCCTCTCCGGCAGGGTGCGGGAGGCGATCTCCTGAATCCCCGAGATGGGATTGGCGGCGGCGTCTTTGGAAGGTTTTCCGTATCGTGGCTCTCGGTACGAGGGTTTCGCGAAGGCTTTAAGTAGGCGGAAGGGCGGAGTCGGAGGGGTCACTGGGGGCCCACACGCTAGGGCCGCGCCGCCTAGTGTGCCGGCGCCCGTGGCCCCACTTCCCTCGGTCTTCGGAAGCTTCGTGTAAAAATAGGACCCGGCGTTAATTTCGTCCAATTCGAGAATATTTCCTTTGTAGGATTTCTGAAACCAAAAACAGTAGAAACAGCGGCGCTTCGGCATCTTGTTAATAGGTTAGTGCCGGAAAATGTATAATAATGATGTAAAGTATGTATAAAACATTCAAGTATTGTCATAAAAGTAGCATGGAACATAAGAAATTATAGATACGTTTGAGACGTATCAATATGTACTTGAGAAATCATGAACTTAGCTTGTTCAAATAAAGGAGAAGAGGAACTTTATTGTTCTCTCTATGGGAGCCGCTCTTGAATCCATTAAATATGAAAGGATGATAGATCATTTGATGACATTCGTTGACATAGACATACATACCTCTCAAAATATATTTTCAACACCTCTATTGTATTCAAAATAAAAAGCTCTAGCATATGAGTAATCTTGCTTCCCTCTGCGTAGGGTCTTTCTTTTACTTTTATGGTGAGTCTTCATCTTCTTATTTTATGCACCGATTAAGAGAGCATAGTCGTCATTCTGAGTATAATGTGCATAGTCCCAAAAAATCATTATTGATTGATTCATGATTATGTTATTGCTTGTTCTCAAATTATTTGCATCTAGTCACCCTAGGAACTTTAAAGGTGTCCTAGCATTTATATTTTGCTACTTCATAAAGGACAAGCTGACTACCACTTTGCTATGTTTTCTCTATGCTAAAAAACAAACAATTGCTTTCAGTGCACTATTATTCATGATCTTTTGTTTGAGTTATTCATGTTGTAACACAGTTGCTAAGTTCTATTGTTAGAATTATTTCTATCATGCCTATGTTTAGAGTACTATGATCCCAGCTCACAATGCTTTTACAATAACTTGATCAAGATTGTGTTGGCTGCATGTCACCTCAAAAATTATTTTTGTTATCACTTACCTACTCAAGGACGAGCAGGAGTTAAGCTTGGGGAATGTGATACATTGCAAACATATCTATAATTTTTGATGCTCCATGCTTGTTTTACATCAAGTTCTCTATGTTTTGTTTACACTTCGTGGCATTTTTATGCATTTTCTGTAACTAACCTATTGGCAAGATGCCACAGTGCCAGTTCCTATTTTCTGATGTTTTTGTATTTTAGAAAAGTTGTACAGGAAATATTCTCGAAATTGGACGAAACGAAAGCCAAACCTCCTATTTTTTCCGACACGAAGACGGAGTTCAAAGCAGAGACGGAGGCGGGCACTAGGGAGGGCACACCATACCTAGGTGCGGGCCCCTCCCTGGCTGCGCCTAGGGGTGGTGTGGGCCCCCTGGCGCCCACCGACTTCGGCCTTCCGCCTATAAGTTGCCTCCCGATGCGAAAACCCTAAATCATCCAACCTCCAGCCACAAAAAGTTCCGTAGCTCCGCCGCCATCGATGACAAGTTTTGCGGGACAGTCTCGTTCCGGCACCCTACAGGACGGGAATCGCCCCGCCATCTCCATCGACTTCACCGCCATCTTCATCTTGTTGCTAACTCCGTGATGAGGAGGGAGTAGTTCTCCCCCAAGGCTAAGGGCTTTACCAGTAGCTATGTGGTCTATCTCTCTCCCATGGTATGATCTTTATGTGATCATGAGCTTTGTAATCTAGTTGAATAAGTAGATGTTATTCTTCATCTATTATTCTACTCAAGTGGTTTTATTATGTGATCACTGAAGACACCTTGTCCCATGGTGTGAAGATGACAGTGTGCATACCGTGTGTGTCTCTTAAGCTTAATTTACATAAATACTTATGAATTGTGGTGTCTTGTTAGTTCTATCTTTGTATGCTCAAAGTGATAGCGTGGGGCGTCCATAGATTGGGAACGTGTACTTTAAGGAGTGCTTTTATAGCCCTACACGGTGAATTTGTGTTCGTTATCCAACCAGAGAGTGGTTTAGAGTAGCATAGTGAAGAGATGATATTTATGTATTCAATTATGATATCATTGTTGAGAGTGTCCACTAGTGAAAGTATGATCCCTAGGCCTTGTTTCCAAGCATTAAAACACCATTTACAACCAGTTCTGCTACATGTTTGTTTGCTGCCATTTTTATTTCAGATTGCAATTACCACTCATAATCATCCATATTACTTGTATTTCACTATCTCTTTGCCGAACTAGTGCACCTATACACGACAAGTGTATTGGGTGTGTTGGGAACACAAGAGACTTCTTGTATCGTAATTGCAGGGTTGCTTGAGAGGGATATCTTTGACCTCTACCTCCCCGAGTTCGATATACCTTGGGTGATTTACTTAAGGGAAACTTGCTGCTGTTCTACAAACATCTGCACTTGGAGGCCCAACACTATCTACAAGAATAGAAGCATGCGTAGACATCAGAGGGCGCAACGGTTGTGGGTCATCTTCGTTTTTTCTTCGTCATTACCTTCTTTTCTTTTTCTTTTTGGGCATGCTGTTTATGTTGCCCCAACATTTTCCTTTGTTTCGAATTGTTGTATCGGTGTGGTTACTATATTAATATAGCAGGGATGTCCTTGTGCGTACTTGAACCAAGATCCATCGCATCTCATCAACAAAGTCGAGGAATAACGACAAATTTACCACCTTCGGACCAACATTCTCCCTCGAGAGCAACCACCTCACCTTGGCCTCTAGCGTCATTGTGGATAACGATGGACAACAGCGACACACTGAGAAACTGATCTCTCTAGATCTAACGAAAGACCAAGCCACCAATCTGAAGGATCAGCAAGCATAAGATGCCATTAACTCCGAGACGTCACCGTGAAGGTCGGTGTCGGTGTGGGACTAGAGTTGAGGCAGATTTATTCGCCCAACCGACGCTCTCACCACCCTAGCGGCACACCACAACAGACAAACTCTAACCCTAAACACTAGACTAGAATGGAGAAACAACGTCCCCTCCCTCCTGCCGCTAAAAGGCAAGCATAGGAAGAGGGGACCAACACTAAGGCCGGTGGAGATCTGGGGAGGGAGGGGTGTCGTCGCCTCTCTTCTATCTCGTGAGACCATTTTAGTAGAAAATTATGATCATACGCGAAGACATATAATACAACGGAGAAAAATAGTCTTTGCCTATTTTTCTAAGAGATCCTCCCTTAGCTAAGGAAGACAACCTTTTATTCTTCTTTCTTCTCTTTACGCCAACTAAGCAACAACTAATGTGACAACTCTAAATAAATGATGACATCATACTATTTACCTCCCAGAACAAAAAGTTTGATCATGGCTCCAAGAAACTAACTTGTTCAAATGCTCTTTAAAAAGAGGTGATAGTGTAGGGCATTTTTTCTCGGTCCATTAAATTTTAGAGAAGAAAAGGAGGAGTTGTGTTTTGACTCATGGGAGCATATGCTCCTTTTATTTTGAAATATACCTTAGACACATTTTAAGATGTACGTGTTACACACCCACAAAGTTATTTCTTTAAAAAGTTGACTTATCATGTGGCATGTGTAAAAAAATCATAAAAATAAGGCTTTTCACAAGATAAACCTTCTCTTTTTCACATAGATCATAAATAGTATCATTTTTTCGCGAAATTTGACGAACACACATATATTGTGCAGATGTATATGTAGAATTTCTTGTCAGTAAATTTTGACGCTTCAACATATGCTTTTTTTTTTTGGTAGAGCAAGCATATGCTCATAAAATAAAATAAAAATATGTGGTTCCTTTATAGAAAGGAAGTTACCACTAAAGAGGATTTGTTGAAGAGAAATTGGCATGGATGTACTAAGTGTTGCTTTTTTGTGTTAAGATTAAACAATACATGTCCTTTTGCTAAGATTGATGGTGCAAATAATTTCCAACAGAAACCCACCAGGAAACGTAACAAATTTATTTGGCAATTGGATGAATGGTGTGCACAAGAAAGAAAAGGCTCACACTAGAGTAGGTGTATGTACATTGTTATGAGCCATTTGGGGAATGCAGAATGATTTTATCTTTAGCGAGCTTCCCATCATTTATGCAAGTTATTTCTATAACTATCCACTAAATCTATATGTGATCCTATCTTAAGCCGCCGGAGGAACATTGAGGCATGGATTTTGTGTGCAACCGTTTAACAACGATAGCATGGGTGTACAGCCAATACGGCTGGCGGCTTAATCGAAGGATAACATGTTGATGCACATGCGCATCATGTTATTGCAGTTCTTTAGATGGTGCATGCATGTCTACACTCTAGCTAGTTCATGTTTTGTAATAATCTTTGATACTATTTACCTCTTTTTTTAAGATTTTGAATATTTTTAATTGATGTAGAAGTTAGGGTTGTCACATTTCAAAAGGGGGGAGGGGGTTGTGCATGCATGCGTTTATAAATTCATAGGGGCAATTGTATGCGTGCATTTGTGAGGGTCTGTGATGTATTGTGTTTCACAATAAAAATAACCTAGAACTAAACTAGAATTTTTATTAATTTGAAATAGAGCCAATATTTCTCTTGAAAAAAAAGAGTATACATATGTGCTAATGGATTGTGCCATGATGCTTCGGACCATGTTGCGTTCCCTTCCACATCTATGGGGCCTCTTATTCCCAGCTTTAAGGGTATGTACAGTGGTGATATCTTAGCAGTGCCACGTAGGATAAATACTTAGATGGAGGAGAGAGAATGTTGAAAAAAAAGTTTGTCTTCT
Organism: Lolium multiflorum; assembly: GCA_030979885.1. Taxonomy (NCBI): domain Eukaryota; kingdom Viridiplantae; phylum Streptophyta; class Magnoliopsida; order Poales; family Poaceae; genus Lolium; species Lolium multiflorum. The sequence continues at coordinate 220,066,591 of CM061749.1, read as the reverse complement.
CTTAATTAAGAGATAATCTCTTAGCACAATCTCTCTCATCACAAATATAGGACATCTGATTACTATAGATAAGACTAAAAAATAACCCATTATACATCATGTTTTGTTGTTATATCTAAATTACGTAGCGACGCTAAGATAAGACAGTCTTATCAACCATTGCACATGCCCTAAGTGGGCTCGGTAATGGTTGCGCTGATTTCAACCCGGAAAGAGCAAGTTCAGCATGACCCCTAAATTTTCCTCCCTACAACTCCATATAGGAAACACCCCTAAATAGATTCCCTCCCTACATATTGTCCACTTCCAGCAGCTCCCCTATATCACATTTATATATATTTAAACAATATTTCATAACTAACTTTGTAAACGGTTAATTTTGTAACCGTCGTAATTCGAATGACTATATTTTCAACGGCTAGTTTTCCAACGGTATTATTTTCAACGGCTAGTTTTCCAACCGGTATTATTTCTAACGGCTAGTTTTTCAGGTATATATATACAGATTCAACCCTCACACCTCTCACACATTGCTGAATCTACCTCTGCTCCCACAATTCTCTCAATCTCCCGGTATCCTTTCCCACCCATGGAGCTGTCCCTCACCTCCCTCTCTTCTTCCTCTCATTTATGTGCCCATCGCTGCCCACCCCGCCGACTAACGACTTGCCTCCTTCGCGTCCTGTCGCCTTGCTCTGGCCTGCTCTCCACCCAACTCCGGCCTGCTCTCCGCCCAGACAACCGCCTTCGACCCTCACCGCATCTTGCGCAGTAGATCTGACCCGATCTGGAGCTCGATTTCGATTTAGTTTTTGACATATGAAGAGGAATAAAATGGTGGAGACGTACCTGCTCCTAAGCTTGGTGGCGGGAGAAAGCTTCCGGGAGCGAGCAGTTGGTGTGGGAGCTGGATTGGGGACGCCTCCACTGCCCCGATGTGTAGGGGGAAGGGGATCTCGGTCGGGGAAGCGGAAAGCTCGGGGCGGCTGCAGGGTACCTGCTGGAGAGCGTTTTTCTCCGCTCTCCGCTCTGTCCCCTATATTTCCTATCGGGGGAGCTATCGGGTCCCTGCTGGACTTGCTCTAACATATAAGGATTCTCCTTTTCTCTTCTTTTTGTTTTAGATTAAACAAAATTAAATTATAATGTTTAAATTTTAAAAATTCAAACATAAAAATAGTTCAGATTAAAAATGCTCATATTTGTAAAAAAATGTTGAAATTTGAAAAATGTTTAAAATAAAAAATATTCAAATATTAATAAGTTGAATCAAACTTAAATCTAAAAAATCAAACGTGAAAAAATTCTGAATTGAAAAATATTCCAAATTTCAAAATTTTAAAAAACTGACTCGCAAAAAGTAAAAATCAGCAGAAACATAAGAAAACCCGAAAGAAACGGAAAAAAGCAGTAAACCCCAAAACACAGCTGAAAACCGGTCAAACCCCACCAAAAACCAAAAATAGAAAGTGCCCCCAGTTCCCGCTCATGGGCCTGGCCCAGCCGGTGTTTGTTTCAGGCGGCCCCGATCGTTGGGGCCGTAACGAGCGGCAAATAAGTTCCACCCGTACTGCGAGCGCGAGAGGCCCGTGCCGTCCTGCGCAGTTCATCAGCAGCGCGAGCCCAACAATTATCATCACGCACTGGCAAGCAGCCCAGCTTCACGGAAGGAGCGCCATGTACCAACGAACGAGACCATGGGGTGGAAATTTTGCCCTAAAAAAACCAAAAAAGCGAGGCGGGCACCAGGTCCCGATCCCAAGATCATTGTGAGCTCGTGGCCGTGCCATGGCTCTTCTCAGTGGCGGTGCGCGAGCGGCGGTGGCGGTGTTGCCATGGCTCTTCTCAGTGTTGCGCGAGCATCTTCGCCGCACGCGCGCTGGCAATGGCAAGGCCGTCGCCGGAGGCCCGAATGCTCGAACTCAACCGCTCGCACCTGCTGTCCAGATTCCGCCGGCACGTCTCCCCATCAAATCACACCCATAATCTAAGCTCCGTGGTCTTACGCCCTTACCGATCAGGAACGGCCAAGCTAACGTCTTTACCGATCTGCAGCAGCCAAGTATAGGTACGTAGCTTCATTTTTATATGGTCGACTTGGGAAGAGATTAGCTCATCTAGCTCGATCGATCGGTCCAGCGTCGCTTTCTGCTCAGAGTTCACGCGCGATGCTTCACGGATACATACACATAGGGCCCTTGGTTCGTTCTCCACCATTACAATACTGAGCTCGCGACATGACCTGTAGTCCAAACAGACAACACGCTCCACCTGCAGGTGTGGAGTCGGTGCACGTACCTACGTGTTATATTCTGCCCCTGACGTTTACGTTGTTGTCTCCTCGTCGTTTAGGTGCAACAAAAACCGACACCGTCAGCGAGACGTAGTATGAAACGGACTGAGATCGAGTGTCAAGGCACTGATGAACAGTACTATGCCTTGACCCCCTTTTCTGACTGTTGGATCGAGAATGGACAGTCAGATGCGCATGAACAGTACTCTGCTACAATATAAGATGGGGGCGTCGCTTAGTTGTGACGAGTGAGCAGTCATCGTGTTTTGGTACATAGTCCAGATGCACATAAAGTTTTACGGAAAAATAACATTTTATGTGGCGAGTGACAAAAACAAAATCTCGTGAAGAGGTACCGTTCAGCACCACAAATTATATTTTTTACATAGGCCAGAAAAATGTTTTGTTTTCATGAAATTTTGTGAGAGAACATACAATGTCTAGATTTATACCCAAATATTTTTTATGAAATGTTTAGACATATTTTTTTGAAGTGGTTGCATCTACACCTATATGAGTCAAAATGGATTTGCGTGAGCGAACATATTTTGGTCCTTTCTTCATGGATAATCTACCTCCACTTCTAATCCGTGTCTAATCATATTGTGTAATGATCATTCAGTTCTCTATTGGCCAGCTGGTTTCTTCTAATTTCTGTCGCCCACGTAATCCTAATAGTTGTGTATTGACTTCCTTGAATAAGGGAATGATTCTCGTTATCCGGTTTGTTCTTTTGCCACCGATGCTGACCTATGAACTAACTGACTCACTATGTATTGTACTTGTTTCTTTCGATAGTGAATTAATGTGTACGAATTCTTACAATGATATATATTCCTATCGACTTATAAAAAGATCTTCTTGCGTGATCTACAGTTTTTGCCAATACAAGTGTGGGAGTGATGTTTTTGAACTTCATTTTAAATGCATTTTTAAAATGTTGAAAATTTTGAACACAAAATTTAGTGGATACATCTCGAAATTCTACACGTTCAAAAAGTGGTTCCACAGAAAACCGACATTTTGAGTGTCATCTGTAAAAAAGACAAATTTTTCTGTAAAAAAAGGTTGTGTATGAGACGTTTTGTTTATCTTTTTCACACAAGTCACAAAAAATGTCGGTTTTTCGCAAGACTTGATGTGCGCACGTAAAATGTTGATACGTAAGCGAGAAATTTTTTTGTTCAAATTTTTTGAACATTTCAAAATGTTTTTCCGGTGGCAGGAGCATATGCTCCCATGTGCCGAATTGAATTTCCGTACAAGTGTACTCTATTGTGTTGCTTTAGTAGTAGACGATCGCCTTTATAAAATTCACAAACTAGTATACTTCTTTGTTCCTTGCCCTTTCATCGACTGCGACAACCAGCCACTCTCTTGATTTCCTGTCATTATCTTCTTGAGTTTAAAAATGAAAGAGCAACCAATCTCCGAGCCTGCTTGATTTGAGTATATCAAAAGGGCAAATGACGGTTTCGTACGTGTCTAAGGCCACACGATCTGTAACATAAGAAGACTAAATAATCTTTGTACATGACATTAAAGTATTGTTAGTTGCTGACGTACATGTTCAAAGTTGACTTCACCATTATTGTGGATCAATCTACAACTTCACCTAGTCCTAGTTACGCTCTTGCTCGCAGCTACTAACGAGTTTTAAAAGTCCTGGACAATTGTGTTCAAAGAGCACCTTGGATACGGTTTCCACGGAAAGCCGGAATCCCAAGTCTTGTGACAATCCGTGTTGTTTACTTTCAGTGTTTGTTTATTGTTCATAGGTAGATTGAGCTCAGTTGAGACTGTCATGCCATGCCAATAAATTGTCGTTCTCTGTTACTAGAGTTGTCAATTTCAGATGCAGTAGTTGTTACTTGTAGCCATGCTCGCTGTGTCAAGTTTGTCACTTGAGTTGTATAACTCTTCACACTGGCTGATAGAAATGCAGGGCTGTAGCCAGTAAAACTAGAGCTGGTGTGGTAATTGTTAATGTAAGTCAACATATATGCTTCTGGGTGACATAGACCACATGGTGACAGTATCACTACCATACCAATCATACATAAACAAGAAAGTGGGTCAAGGAGAAGATAAACTGCCTGCTGGACACCTCAGCTTAATAACCATCTGAAATCACGCATACATATCCGAGCGAAACCCACGTGGTGCTGCCGCAGCAACCTCTACCAGAATGTAGTATATCGGATTAACTCAAAGTCGGGAGAGGTTCACACCCCCTGCACTGTAGTTCACTGTGCAGCCAGCCCAGCAGCATTTGACCATGTTTCTAGCTGCGCCTGCGCACATGAACTGCAGTCCGCAAACCTTTCCGTCGATCTGGCAGACAGTACCACACCTGGAATCTGAGATCTGGGAGCTCATGAAAGCAACAAAGGCAATCTATCTGTCTAACCCGTAACTGAATTCCACCGTTTCCGGTTAGTAGAATCTCTCGCTGGCTGATCCTAATGGCAACATTTCCAAAGCAGATTCTGAAGTTACTCCAGGTAGATTGCGTGAAGAAATTTAAATGGGGTAAACTGTCTGCCCTGTCGCGTCATGGTCTCATCTTCCTCGTCGTCCATTCTTCACTGAACCTCTTCGGAGAGGGCAGTGGGCAGAGGCCGCGCGCACGAACACACTGTGCAGTGTGCACAACATACTCGCGGGCGCGCACATGCCAGCATACGACAAGGTGACCTGCTGCTATAAACAACTCGTGCAGCGCGTTAAAGACGAAGCGATGTGATGTGATCGCTGAGAAGATGTGCACTGCACAGCCACGTACTGAAAGGAAAACTGCTACTACGCCCTAGGTCCACGCTGATTGATCCTTTTGTTTGTACCGACAAGCCCTGACTAGACGTGAACTTTTTATATAGGAGTAATCTTTTATGAAAAATAGGGGATAAGCTATGAAGAACCGTTTCAAATAATATAATCCATAATTCATGCTAGCACATAAAACTCACAATAACTTGCTTCACTTCCTTCGATCCATAATAAATATTAAGGTTAGTTCAAATTAAATTTATGCAATGTATGTGTTCCTTAACTTGCAAGAGTATGATGGATGCAATAGCAAAGTTTTGGTGGGGAGATGATGCAAATAATAATAAAATGTATTGGTTTGCTTGGTGGAAGTTTCCCAAAAAAAATTAAGGAGGTATGGGATTTAGAGAATTCCATTCTTTTAATCCAACTATGTTGGCTACACAGGTCTGTCCGGTAATTGAGGGGTCTAATTCTCTAAGTGCTCAAGTCCTGCGTGCAAAGTATTACCCTTAAGGGGATATTTTTAAGGCGGGTCCTAAATCAGGATCATCTTTCACGTGACAGAGCATCGTGGTTGGGTTAGCAACCTTCAAAAGAGGCTATATCTCGCCCGATCCTTGGATCCAATCAAGTCCGACTAGAATGGCGACATCAAACAACGGATCTACTCTGCTTACGAAGGTGTCACAGCTGATTAACCCGTACTCTGGACAGTGGGATGGGGATTTAGTAAGATCGATCTTTAATGTTGCGGATTGGGGCGCATTATGCAAATTCCCTTAAACCCGCATGATTTTTCAGATTTCATTGGTTGGTTGCTAACGAAGTATGGTTTTTATTCTATCTGATCTGCATATCATTGCCATTGGAAATACCAATTCAGTGGGTTAGCTTCTAGCCTGTCCCTACCAGGGTCCTCGACTATGAACCATGTTCGACGAATTCTATGGAAATTACGGATCTCTATGAAAGTTAAAAAGTTATTTGGATGGGATTTGCATGGTATTCTTCCTCTTGAAAGTATCCTAGCTAATAGGCATGTTGGTTTGAGTGGTGAATGACCCATCTGTCGTTCTGGACCTGAGGACATGCTACACCTTTTATTCAAATGTGAAGTTGCATATAAAATTTGGCAAAGTCTAGGATTGATGAATGTCATTGAGGATGCTATGTCCGTTGACAGAGCTGGTTCAGCCATTTAAGCACCTAATTCGAGACTCTGATAACAATTTCCCAGGGCTCTTCCCAGCTTGATCTTTGTTCCCCTTGCGTTCTGGACAACGACAAGACCAATAGCCTATCACGCCACACATCTAGCAAGAATCTTTCTTGGTAGTCTGAAAGACTTTGTTCTTCCCCTTGGATTTCTAGGCATTTTTTTGAACCATATTGGTAGAAGACGTCCCTCGGTTCACCTACACCTGAGCATTCCTCGGGTTGGGCCGGGTTTTGGGCCGGGCATAAAAAATTCCTACTTAAAATTCCCAAGCCCGAGCCTGGCCCGGCCCGACCTTCGGGCTTACAAATTAGGCCTAAATCCGGTCCGGCTTGACATGCTCAACCCGAACTAGGCTTAGATTGTGTTTTCTATAATCCCGAGCACGGCCCAACCCGATGTTCAGGCTTCATAATCAGACCCAAACCCGGCCGGACGTGCAAGCCCGACCCGGCCCGGCCCAGGATTTTTGGGCCGGGCCGTTCGGGACGGTCTGCCCATGCCCAGCTGTAGTTTCACCAGCGTACTTGTCTTTTTCCCTCTTATTCTCTTCAACATCTAGAGAGCCATTGATATGCTCAACAGAGAACTCATGCCTCTTATGTTTTAGGGAAGTGACAAAGTTCCTCTGAAATTGCAGGATCCCTCATGTGTGGTATTGTTAATCAATGGCAATTCATGTGGACTAATGTCTGCGTTAAGTTATATTTGTAGGATTTTTCCATAGACAATGCTCGAACGTTGTCAGAATCATGATCTTGAATTCGATTGGAACCTCTATGGTAGGATCGTAAAACTCAGGATCTTAACTTTCAGAATCGTAAAATCTTAGATTCTACTTAGTAAAATCTTTCCACTTAATTTGGGTCGTAAAGTCGTAGAATTATATAGTAGAATCATGATTCTGACAACTATGCTTGAACCATATGTTGGCTTCAAAGTTGCAAGAAGAAGAAAATGAAGAAGATCAAGTGATAAGTATGTCTTGGAGAAAAAATATGGAGTGGTCTCTCATGTGTATGTTCAAGATATCAATACTATGAAGAAAGAAGAAATAAAGTTTAAGTTGAGCCATCTACAAAGGATCGTATGCTTCAAGCTTTTCATTCATATGGTGATTGTGAATATGGAGATATGCCAAATAAAAATCTCTCCTATAGTAATTTATGGGAGACGATTTCGCAAGACTTTACCAAGCAAACACAATCAAGAAAGACGTTCATCTTGATGGACTAAAGAACTTTATTACCTAGTGATGAGGACATCCCATCTGTTGATACAACCGTTATACCTACAGCCACACAAATACAAGGACCAATCACTCGAGCTCGTGCCAAACAACTTAACTATCAGGTACTTTCGTTTCTTGAAACTATTCCTCACATACATGATAATATGATGCTGCCTAAATCAGACGTGTTTGTTACTCTTAGGAATGATGGACCTAGCATGGATGAGCAGGACAAGCATTGGAGCATGATCACACATGGAGGAGATGGCAGCAAACATATGAAGATTGAAGAGGACGCCCCCAGTGGAGATTTCAGAACTTTGAAGCCACCATAATAAAGAATGAAGACTTGGACGAAATATACAAGATTACACTTCATAATTTCGTCCATAGCATAATATGGTGCTGCATCACCTTTAGTTTTGGGCCAGGCCCATGTCATTTTCGCAGGAATTAATTCAGCCACTTTTTAGAGTCGTATTGAAGGGAAAGGCCTTCTAGGGTTTGGTTCGGCCACCATATGTATGGCTGGCCGAAACCCCACCTTTCCTCCTTTAAATACCCCCATAGCCGTCACGTTTACACTCGAATTTTGATTAGACTAAAAGTTAGCCATTGCTGTAACTCTCGTGTACTTCTTTTGAGGCCAACGCACAGAACAAGACCGAATATTCGGAATCCCACCTTTTCAATAAAGCTTTCATCTACATCCGCTATATTCTGATTGCAATATTAGTTCTTACTTGTTCACGATTTCAGGTCGGAATGAAGACTCGCTGGTCAGGCTGATCGTGCATCCGCAAGATCAGTAACTCCCGGAGATTGTCCTAGCGATTGCATTGGCGCACGAGCTTTGCATGTGTAGTCGGATCGTCAAGCACGAACTCCACCAACAAATCGAAGTTATCCTCGTCTCATCGAAAGATCGGCCATATTTTTCCTATCAAGTGGTATCAGATTTCAGGTTGCTCGGTGAGATTTTACAATTTTCCTAGTGTAGATTGCATCTGCCATCATACCCATAAACAGCGAAAAAATCCAAAAAATACTATTAGGGTTTTAGATCATCGTCCCATAAACCCCCTGCCACGTCTTTGCATTGTCTTTTCAGTTTTGCATAGTTGAATTTGTGTCTGCATCTTCGTGTTGAGTTGCTGGTCTTAGCATCTAGTTCTTTTAGAGTTTCGAGTTCTGTTCGTATTAGTCATGCCGCCGCCGCTCGCACCATACACAGATCACCACCAGAATTGCCATATACACCTGCCACATACTTCCGCCACTGCCATATACACCTGCCATATACTTCCGCCATTGCCATATCCACCTGCCATATCCATCCGCATCTACCATATACCCCATTTCCTACTGCGACACGGATTGTTGATGTTTCTCTGCCGCGATAGAGTCCGAGTACAATTAGGTTTTATTGTTTTTCCTCCTTAGCTGTTGCCTTCTAATTTCATCTGTGCTGTAAGAAAAATTTCCGTGAGATAAGTCTCGCCCGCCGGTAAAGAATTGTGAAGGAGAGCAAAAAAAAGTCTGGAAACGCCTCCGAAATTTTTTTCTGGCTACATTGGTTTTTGATATTAGGGATCACTTTTCTCCACTAACCGTTATAGCGATATTTTTTCTACGCCTGCGCGCTTTCCGGAGCACTTCCGAAATTTCGACAAATTTTTTTTCTGAGGCTATACTGTTTTTAGACCTCGGGGATCAGTTTGAGACACTTGCCATCATAGTGATTTTTCGCATCTTGGGTCTCCACATCATCGCCACCTCATCGCTGCTAGTTGCTTGTGTGCCGCGCCGTGACCTCGTTAATATTCTAGGCTCGCGTCTCTAGTACGGTCTAGCCTAGGACCAGCACAATACCGTTGTTGAGCATACTTTCAATATTGCATCGCTGTTTTGACAATTGCTGTTTTGCTACCATATTAGCCTTCCTATAGCTCTACATGTTGTCTCCACGTGCTCTGTGTCGACACCTGGTAATCGCTTTGGCAATCTTTGGGGCAACGGTGATCCTTGTTGTTGCTGTATCGCTTTCCTCCTGTTTGGTAAGAACTTGTAAGAGCTTTGTATTTTGCTTGACGGATTACGCGTGAACTACCATATTCCGTAGTTTGTAGGCATATACATTTGTGCTTTTTGAGGACTAATCATGACAGGACCTACATCGGCCGCTGTTGATCCGGCCAAGATGACGAGTGAGGAGTTGCATGCTCATTTTACCCACCTCTTGGGCGGGCATGCAACCGACATGGATGCGCGTCTTGGTGATGTTCATGCTAAACTCACCGACGCGTTGGACAAGATGGATGGTCTCGAGGCAGCTTTCAACTCCAAGCTCGACGTCAAGTTCCAGGAGTTGTTGACTCTGTTACCGCAGCCTCGCAACAACGTGCGACGTCGCGCACGCCACGTTCCTCGTGCGGAGGTGCCTGCGGGTACCGCCACTGCAGCAGCAGCCGCACCTGAAGCGGCCTCTGACGAAGGATATGATGATTATGGAGGAGAAGAGGAGATGGTCGATGAGAACGTGTTGGACGGCGAAGAGGTCGAACAACCTGCACCTGGTCGTCCGCGGCAACTGAACCGCAACGCTCGCCCACCTCCACGACCGGTACATGATGATGATCATGTTGCTAAACTTAAATTGAATATTCCGCCATTTGAGGGTAGATATAATCCTGATGCATATCTTACTTGGGAATTGGAAGTAGAGCAACGCTTTGCATGTTTACGATATCCTAATCATTTGCGTGTTAGTGCTGCTACTTGTGAGTTCACATATTTTGCATCTATTTGGTGGTCTGAACATTTGTTACCCTCCAAAACCCACCGACGGGCAATGGCTAAGCAACACGAAGAGCCGGGAGGCTCCCAAGGCCGCTTAGTGGACCCGGCACCTCGTCGTCCCGCAAATCTTCCCCCGTCTGGCGGTTGCTAGCGTGCCACCTGACCTAGACCCGATCGGGAAGGTGTTAGAGTGCTTCGATTGTTCTGCATGGTAGACACGTAAACATTAAATACGAGCCCTATTGGCTCTTCAGGTTTCCCTGTGGATCGGCTCAAAGAGCCGATCGCCCCATGGTTCACGTTGGATTTACAATGGCATGATCAAAACAAAGCTAAAGCGATCCACGACAGTTTAGGGTTTTCACTCTTAGGAACGTCCTACGTGTGATCGGGCCTAAGCTACGGAAGACGATGCAAACACCCCTACGAGAGGCCTAAAAACCAACATAACGTTGATTCCCGGAACATCCCTTGCGGGACGGTGAACAACACCTAACGCACTACCGGATCGTCCGCCCCCAGCATAAGGCCTAACTATGCAGATATTAAACTAATCCTTGCGGAGCCAGGAGCAACTATAACGGATCGGATCTACTAAGTAACGAACAAGCAAGATGCTGCCCTTACACCCAGATAGGTGTAAGGGCAGCTAGGCGTCGAGGGACGGCATTGCCACGCAGATATGCGAAAGCATCAATGCAAGCCCTAAACACCTAAGGATAAATAATGCTACTCGCCATCAACAACGCTTCACGAGCGTACAAGGTAGACGAATAAACGTATATTGCCTAGATCGCTAGATGCGATCTAGGCAGCATGCATTTACCCGGGAGAAACCCTCGAAGAAAGGGGTGGCGATGCGCCTGATTTGTGTTGGTTGAACGATGATTGTCCTCCTTTTCGATAACCCTAGATACATATTTATAGTCCAAGGGACTTTCTAATTGAGCGTGCACCTAACCGTGCACGGGCCAGACTCTATCTGTTAATTCTAAACACGATACGATCTAATAATACTAGATACATGGGCAACTTAGCCCAAACTCTTAGCGCAAAGGCTTCGAAGATGCTCCACGTGTACGTCCTTCAAGCCCATCTTCACTTGCGGCCCATCTCCCGCCAAAATCGGGTGGTAACACATGCCCCCTGGTTTTGATAATGATAATTGCAAAACCATCTATCTCCTTCGAAGGGTCATGTCGTGGCAGAACATCGCAGTTTTCTTCATGATGACGTCTTGCCTTCTCAACTTCCCTGCACGATTTAACAGTTTTGGCCCCATGTCCTCGGAAACCGCTTCGACAATTAAATTTCCATCTCCTTTTATTTAACTGCATCGAACAGTTCTCCTCTTCACCCCATTGCATCAGCACTTCCAAAAACCCTTCTCCGCCGCCATGTCTTCTTCTTCTTCTTCCTCCAGCGGGTCTCTCCTACGTGTCCTCTCCCATCCGGGAATCAACACCCAGTGGGGTGCGCAGGCGGCGTACGATATCCTCGCCCCAACAGCGTGGGACCAAGAAGACCACGACTTCTCCGTCTGGTCCGAGGATGACAAGTCCTCAAGCGACGGGAAAGTGACCTCCGCTTCCTCGCCAATGAGGAAGCGGTGGAGAAAGCGACGACGACCGCCTTTCTGGGAGGGTCATCTCCTCCGAAGAGGTGAAGGAGGAGGAGGAGGAGAGGACGATCCTCGACGGCCCAACGCCATTGCCCCTGGCCGGAAACCTCGGCGACTTCGACGGCGAGGACGACGATGTGACGAGGAGGATGAGGACAACGAGGGTCTGGCGCCGCTACGACGACGAGCCGGTCGGGAGCAGCGCCGATGACGGCGACGGTGACGACGATGAGGGCAGCGATGGCCCCTAGATAGGAGCTTATCTTAGGGCCAACAGTAGTAGATAGGGCAATGCACCCTAACCCTTCCTTTTGAGAGCAATCAGCTCTTTATGTAAGAAATCTTGTTTATCAATGAAGAATTTCCCCAATTTGATTTTGCCGATTCCTTGCCAAGTGATTTAGCCGATTCTCCCTTATATGGATTTTGCCAAGTGATTCCCCAATTTGATGCCTTCAGGAGAACTCTAGGACCATTGCTGCAAACCTCGACCGCCTACAACCTTCGCTGATGCTTTGCCTCTTTGTAGCAACAAACTGGCCCAAAGCCTATCAATTATGATGGCTCCCTCCTCAAATTTCTCTCACCAGCTCCGCAGTTCCCTTCTGCGATAATTCACCACCTTTCAAACGAGCAGTGATAGAGTCAGCGGTGATGGAGCAGCCGATCCCAACAAATCGGCTCTGCAGAACAGAAACCTTAAGGGCTTGCCCCCGAGCTTCAACCAGCGAGATAAAAGTAGACCAGCCAAAGGAGCCATCATCGGCCTACCATTTGTAGTGCAACGTCAGCCGATTCTAACCAAATCGGCTTTTAAAAGCAGAGAACCTTCAATGTGAGCTGCCCCCCGAGCTTCTTCAGTCCACTGGCGCAATCTCTGGTGAGAACGCAGTTTTAGTCCAACTGGACGCTCGTCGGCTGTTCTCATGATCCTGGCCTGATCTGCACGTTCATCGTTCTTGCTGTGGCCAGGGCTGCGATCCTCAAACTTGCCGGCAACCACAGCTTAAATGAGAGAGGTGGCCGTCTTGGGCCCGAACCGATGCTTCTTTGGTCTGCCGAGCTTGGAGTCTTGCAGAAGGAGTTGGAAGTCCTTGAAGAGAGGGCCTGAGTCACCAAGCAATCCTAATGAGGGGTTCCTCAGTGAAGCCTCGCCGTATTGAGCCGCTCCATTGGGCTTGCTCCCTTGAGTCGATGGGTGCATCGGCTTTGAATTCTTAAGTCGATGTCTACGCATCGGCTGTGCCCAAAATTTCGTATTTTCGTTTTTTTATATTGGCCGATTGCATCGGCCCCCCATACTTGAGCTGTTCTGCTGGGCATTCGACATGCATTCTCAACCTCGTATCCTCGTGTCTTATCCATCTATGTGCCCCCCGAGCCGATTCTGTCAAGTAATTGATGGTATCGGCTCTTGGCATCTGTTGGATCAATGCTGAACACGACAAGGTATGTTGAGGATAATTTTGGCCGATTGCGGGAATCGGCCTCCTTTTCCGTTGCAATGCTTTGACGATGGTTTGCAACTTCTTGGATTTCCACTGTAGCTACGTGACATGTTGGAGACAAGATCCTTTGCTTTTCACCTCCTTTTTTTTTTTTTTTTTTTTGAGGCCGATCGAGGATCGGCCTTGCACCATATGTCCAATGTCTTGGACCTGCTACTCCGTCCGGGTCACGGATACCATGTTTGTATCAGCCGATGCTGTGCATCGGCATCAGCCGTGTGCATCGGCTTTCGCCTGTTTTGGGCGCCATACTTTCTTTGGCGGGCGCGCCTTCGTCTCCAATGTTTGCTGAATTTTCGCGGCCAGTCGGGCCGCTCTTCTCAACGTGTACAGGTACTGCCTCGGCTTCTTCCAGGTTTCGCACCGCTGCCCTACGCTTCTGAGAATGGCTGAGTCCATCAGGGCACCACCTTGGTCGGTGATACCTATCTTCTTGTCCATCTGACTCCCCGAAGTCCTCTTCTTGAGATGACTCAGCTCGCTTGTTAATAGGTGGGAGAGGCCCTAGACGTTCGAACACTGAAACTTCGTTTGTCCTTCTCCTTTGCTGTTTGCATTCTGGGCAGTTCTCGATTGTTGGCAATCGGCTCATTCCTGAGTCCCAGCAATGTTTGAAGAAGGACAGTCCCAGTGCTTATCCACGTTGTCTTGCGCCCTTGACCTCCCTCTAGCGACATTTGTACCGTCGTTGTTCTGTCATCCGACGATACCTCATTCGCATCGAGACGATATCTTTCATCGTCTTCGTCGTAGCGACGTCGGTCGTATTGCTGCTCATATTTGTTGAGGAGATGCACGGAGAATGGGCGTTGATACCTTTCTCCTCCTCCTCGGTTAGGTACCGTCTATCATCATCTTGGGGCCGGTGCGTGGGCTCCTCTTATCTTTGCCACGAGAGTGGCTGCTCTCTGCTTTATCTTTGCCATGGCGGATCACAAACCCTGCCACATCAAAAGAGAACCCTGGCTCCCTTATGGAGTGGCTTAGGTCCACCATGTTGACGTCCGGAAACGGACGCATGTCTACCTTCATGGCAAACTGTCCGAAAGTTAATCGGCCCGATTCTATCGCCATCTGAATTTGTGCGCGCAATACTTTGCGGTCGTTGGTGGCGTGCGTGAACGTATGATGCCATTTGCAGTATGGCCTTTTGTTCATCTCTTGTGCCGTAGGGATCTTGTGGCCTTCGGGAGCTTCAAGGCTTCTCTTTCGTGCAGATCGAAGATGCATTCGTTTCTCACATCAAAGTCCAACCCTCTTGGAGGCCCTGGCGGGTTCACCCATTTGCGGGACACAGTGCGCGTCGTCCACTCGGCTCTGCGACTTCTTGATCTTCCGCAGAATCTTCATCCTCATCAGCGTTGACCAGGGTTATCGCGCGCTTGAACTGTCTGACACGATTCACGGATGGCGTTCATATAAGGTCGATCTGCCGGAGGTGCGTCAACGAGTTACTCCACTTGGAACGTCGAGATCTTTGAATGACGCTGCAAGGCCTGCCACGGCCAGCTAGCGCTTCTTTCGGTTAAATAACCGAATAGCATCGGTTCTTGGCGGTCCCAAACGCTGAATGTACTCATACTGTCTCTCTCTCGCCTCTGCCGAACTTTGTGCTAGTTCGGCAATACCAGCTTCAGTTCCGAATGATATTGGGTGTGAGCTGTTCCTCCATTTGCTTCCATGATCGTGCTGAATTTGGTTGCAACGGGTGTACCATCCAAAAGCTGGACCGGTGAGGGATTGCGAAAAGAACCTCACCCGTAGCTGATCCGATGCAAACCATGCCAGGTGGGCCAAGTATCGGCTCACGTGCTCGATGGAGCTAGATCGACCCACTGAATTTGTTGAAGTCCGGAAGCGGTACTTAGGTGGTAGTGGGATCAGGTCAAACTCATTGGGGTACGGCTTGGAATAGCCGATTATCTTCTTCTTCGGCAAGATGTCGAACTGATCTCTCGAGCCCGATCGATGCGGTGGAGGTAGTGGCGTGAGCTTTCGGATGGTCCGATGGTATTAGCCATTTGTTTCTCAGCCTTCCGCTCCAAACTCCCGTACTGCGTCGTTCTCCCTGCCGGAACAGTGGCTCTGCTCGGCAATCCCTCTGTTGGAGTGGATCGCTTTGTGTCCGTTGTTGCGATCCGGCACGTGCACACGTATCCGTGTGGGATCTCCTTGGGCGGCTCATATAAGAGCGTAGTCGCCGGATCACCTCCAACCTTAGACATGCGGTGAACCTTGCTGTGGTCTTGCCGGGCGGCAATGGTGGTGGTGTGGAGTTGCACCTCTCCTTGGTGAGTCCCTAGAACAGGTCTGAAGGAGTCGACGCTCCATGATCTCTTGCACCACACGGAGCGCAACGCGCTCCAAAGGTCACCAGGCTCTGCCGATGCAGTGAATGAGCCACCACGTAGTTGATTTCTGTCGCGGGGCTCTGGTACGTTCATCGAAGGGAGGATAAATCCAACCCATCGAGGACACCTTGTGGCGTGAATCCTTTGAACCCCGATGCCGTGCGAACGGGTCTTCTCAAATGAGCCGATGAGTTCGGCTTCAACGATGGCCTTCAGCTCATCGTACTTCTTCTTATGATCGGGAGGGAGATCCTCGTATGTGATCGTTCCTCGCCATCTCGGATGTCGGTGTTGACGTGGATGTTGCAGAAGATGTCCCACCGGGCGTGCCAAAATGTGTTACCCTCCAAAACCCACCGACGGGCAATGGCTAAGCAACACGAAGAGCCGGAGGCTCCCAAGGCCGCTTAGTGGACCCTGGCACCTCGCGTCGTCCCGCAAATCTTCGACCACGTCTGGCGGTTGCTAGAGCGTGCCACCTGACCTAGACCCGATCAGGAAGGTGTTAGAGTTCGATTGTTCCTGCATGGTAGACACGTAAACATTAAATACGAGCCCTATTGGCTCTTCAGGTTTCCCTGTGGATCGGCTCAAAGAGCCGATCGCCCCATGGTTCACGTTGGATTTACAATGGCATGATCAAAACAAAGCTAAAGCGATCCACGACGAGTTTAGGGTTTTCACCGCATAACGGAACGTCCTACGTGTGATCGGGCCTAGCAGCTACGGAAGATGATGCAAACTACCCCTACGAGAGGCCTAAAAACCAACATAACGTTGATTCCCGGAACATCCCTTGCAGGGACGGTGAACAACACCTAACGCACTACCGGATCGTTCGACCCCAGCATAAGGCCTAACTATGCGGATATTAAATAATCCCTGCAGAGGAGCAACTATAATGGATCGGATCTACTAAGTAACGAACAAGCAAGATGCTGCCCTTACACCCAGAGATAGGTGTAAGGGCAGCTAGATGTCGAGGGACGGCATTGCCACGCAGATATGCACCGAAAGCATCAATGCAAGCCCCTAAACACCTAAGGATAAATAATCTGCTCGCCATCAACAACTTCAGCACGAGCAGTACAAGGTAGACGAATAAACGTATCTGCCTAGATCGCTAGATGCGATCTAGGCAGCATGGTGCTTACCGGAGAAACCCTCGAAGAAAGGGGTGGCGATGCGCCTGATTTGTGTTGGTTGAACGATGATTGTCCTCCTTTTCCGATAACCCTAGATACATATTTATAGTCCAAGGGACTTTCTAATTGAGGCGTGCACCTAACCGTGCACGGGCAGACTCTATCTGTTAATTCTAAACACGATACGATCTAATAAATTACAGATACATGGGCAACTTAGCCCAAACTCTTAGCGCAAGGCCGCTTCGAAGATGCTCCACGTGTACGTCCTTCAAGCCCATCTTCACTTGCGGCCCATCTCCTGATTTGGCCAAAATCGGGTGGTAACAACATTGTCGAGTACATCATGCTAATATTCCTACTACTTGGATTGGTTTAAAACTTGCTATGAGTACTCGTTTTGTTCCTCCACATTATCAGCGTGATTTTCTTAAAAATTTGTCTCGTTTAGAACAAGGAAAAAATTCTGTAGAAGACTATTATCATGAATTGCAAACTGGCATGATTCGATGTGGTATTGTAGAAGATAATGAGGCTATGCTTGCATGTTTCTTTGGTGGTTGGAATAAAGAGATTCAACATATTTTAGATTATAAGGAGTACAACACTATTACTCGCTTGTTTCATCTTGCTTGCAAAGCTGAACGTGAAGTGCAGGATCGTCAACCACCATGGAGAAGAGCTAATATTTCTGCAGGTCGTACATCGTCATGGTCTCCGCGACAATCAGCGCCACCATCTCGTGGTGCTGCACCAACGCCTACTACCTCCAAGTACACCGCCTGCATCACGCGCACCACCTGCTGCTACTCCATCGCCATCTGCTTGTCCTCCTCGGAGTTCATCTTCCATGGCCTCCACGGGAAGACGCGCGACATTCAATGTCGCAAATGCTTGGGATTTGGTCACATAGAGAGAGAATGCAGGACGAAACGTGTCATGTTGGTGCGTGAAGATGGAGAATATGATTCTACAAGTGACTTTGATGAAGATACATTGGCTCTTATTGCTGCACGTGATGCAGCTAATTCTGATTCTGAGAGAGAGATGGAGGTAATAGAAGCTGACACTGCTGATCAGTACAGGAGCTTAGTTGCACAGCGTGTGTTGAGCGTGCAATTGAGCAAATCTGAGCATGATCAATGCCACAATCTGTTTCAAATAAGAGGCATTGTAAAAGAGCGAGCTATACGGATCATCATTGATGGAGGGAGCTGCAATAATCTGGCTAGCATTGGCATCGTGGAGAAGCTTTCTCTACCCACAAGACAGCGCACACATCCATATTACATTCAATGGTTTGAGATCTCTCGGAAGCTCAAGGTAACAAGAACTACACGTGTGCATTTTACTATTGGTACATATTCTGATTTTGTTGATTGTGATGTTGTACCTATGCAAGCTTGTTCTTTGTTACTTGGTAGACCTTGGCAATTCGATAGAGAATCTGTTCATAATGGTAAAACTAATCAGTTTTCTCTTAGGCATGATGGAAATAAAATTGGTCTCAAACCTATGACTCCTGAACAAATACTAAAAGATGATCTTGCAAGAGCTAGTAGAGTAAAAAAAACGAGGATAAACATAAGAGTGAAAATCAGATTGTTGCTGCAGATTTTGTGCCACATAAGACTAATACTAAATCTGATTCGAACCATGCTACTGAAATTCGTTTGAAAAATCCTTGTTTGCTTGCTAGAAAATTTGATATTGCTGAACTTGATGTGAACACTACTCAATGCTATGCTATTATTTGCAAAGAAGTTTTGTTTTCATTTGATGATATGCCTCCTTATTTACCACCTGCGGTTGCTAACCTTTTGCAGGAGTTCATTGATGTGTTCCCACAAAATGTTCCACCTAGACTACCACCTATCCGTGGGATAGAACACCATATTGACTTGATTTCAGGTGCTTCGCTGCCCAACCGTGCGCCATATCGTACCAATCCTGAAGAGACCAAAAAGATTCAGCGACAAATTCAGGTTCTCCAAGATAAAGCTTACATTCGTGAGTCTCTTAGTCCATGTGTTGTTCCTATTATTTTGGTACCTAAGAAGGATGGTTCTTCGCGCATGTGTACTGATTGTAGAGCTATTAACAATATTACTATTCGATACCGTCATCCTATTTCTTGTTTAGATGATATGCTTGATGAGTTGAGTGGTTCTATTATGATCTCTAAAGTTGATTTGCGTAGTGGTTACCACCAGATTCGTATGCAATTAGGAGATGAATGGAAAACAGCGTTTAAAACTAAGTTTGGTTTATATGATTGGTTAGTAATGCCTTTTGGATTAACTAATGCTCCTAGTACTTTCATGAGACTAATGAACGAAGTTTTACGTGCTTTTATTGGACGATTTGTGGTGGTATACTTTGATGATATTCTGATTTATAGCAAATCTTTGGAGGATCATTTGGATCATTTACGTGATGTTTTCAATGCTTTACGTGATGCACGTTTGTATGGTAATCTTGAGAAGTGCACCTTTTGCACCAATCGAGTTGCGTTTCTTGGCTATGTTGTTACTGCGCAGGGTATTGAAGTTGATCCAGCCAAGATTGAGGCAATTGAGAGTTGGCCGCAGCCAAAGACAGTCACGCAAGTGAGGAGTTTTCTTGGCCTCGCTGGATTCTATAGGCGCTTTGTGAAATATTTTGGATCCATTGCGCCGCTGAATGAGCTTACAAAGAAGGATGTGCCCTTTGTGTGGGGCGATGCACAACAAGAAGCCTTCGTGATATTGAAAGATAAGTTAACACTTAACACATGCTCCATTACTCCAACTTCCTGATTTCAATAAGACTTTTGGGTTTGAATGTGATGCTAGTGGAATTGGTTTGGGAGGTGTGTTATTACAAGAGGGCAAACATGTTGCATATTTTAGTGAGAAATTGAGTGGGCCAAGTCTGAACTATTCTACTTATGATAAAGAATTATATGCGCTGGTTCGGACATTAAAAACTTGGCAACATTATTTATGGCCTAAAGAATTTGTTATACATTCTGATCATGAATCTTTGAAGCATATTCGTAGTCAAGCTAAGTTCAATCGTCGCCATGTGATGCGCGTAGATGTACACGTCCATTGGGAACCCCAAGAGAAAGGTATGATGCGCACAGTGGCAAGTTTCCCTCAGTAAGAAACCAAGGTTTAATCGGACCAGTAGGAGTCAAGAAGCACGTTGAAGGTTGATGGTGGCGAAATATGATGCGGCGCAACACCAGGGATTCCGGCGCCAACGTGGAACCTGAACAACACAACCAAAGTACTTTGCCCCAACGAACAGTGAGGTTGTCAATCTCACCGGCTTGCTGTAACAAAGGATTAACCGTATTGTGTGGAAGATGATTGTTTGCGAAGAAAACAGTAAAGAACAATTGCAGTAGATTGTATGCGATGTAAAGAATAGGACCGGGGTCCACAGTTCACTAGAGGTGTCTCTCCCATAAGATAAAAGCATGTTGGGTGAACAAATTACGGTGGGCAATTGACAAATAGAAAAGGGCATAACAATGCATATACATGATATGATAAATATAGTGAGATTTAATCAGGGCATTACGACAAAGTACATAGACCGCTATCCAGCATGCATCTATGCCTAAAAAGTCCACCTTCAGGTTATCATCCGAACCCCTTCCAGTATTAAGTTGCAAGCAACAGGACAATTGCATTAAGTATGGTGCGTAATGTAATCAACAACTACATCCTTAGACATAGCATCAATGTTTTATCCCTAGTGGCAACAGCACATCCACAACCTTAGAACTTTTCACTGTCCCAGTTTAATGGAGGCATGAACCCACTATCGAGCATAAATACTCCCTCTTGGAGTTAAGAGCAAAAACTTGGCCAGAGCCTTATAACGGAGAGCATGCAAGATCATAAACAACACATAGGTAATAGATTGATAATCACCATAACATAGTATTCTCTATCCATCGGATCCCGACAAACACAACATATAGTATTACAGATAGATGATCTTGATCATGTTAGGCAGCTCACAAGATCCAACAATGAAGCACATGAGGAGAAGACGACCATCTAGCTACTGCTATGGACCCATAGTCCAGGGGTGAACTACTCACTCATCACTCCGGAGGCGATCATGGCGATGAAGAGTCCTCAGGGAGATGATTCCCCTCTCGGCCAGGTGCCGGACGATCTCTGAATCCCCGAGATGGGATTCGCGGCGGCGCGTCTCTGGAAGGTTTTCCGTATCGTGGCTCTCGGTGAGAGGGTTTCGCGACGAAGACTTTAAGTAGGCGGAAGAGGCAACGGGGGCCACACGAGCCCCACACACCAGGCCGGCGCGGCCGGGGCCAGGCCGCGCCGCCCTAGTGTGGCGGTGCTCGTGGCCCCACTTCCTTTCCCCCTCGGTTTTGGAAGCTTCGTGCAAAAATAGGACCCTGGGCGTTGATTTCGTCCAATTCCGAGAATATTTCCTTACTAGGATTTCTGAAACCAAAAGCAAAACAACAACTGGCTCTTCGGCATCTTGTTAATAGGTTAGTGGGAAAATGCGTAAATACGACATATAATGTGTATAAAACATGTAGATATCATCAATAATGTAGCATGGAACATAAGAAATTATCAATACGTTGGAGACGTATCAGCATCCCCAAGCTTAGTTCTGCTCGTCCCGAGCAGGTAAACGATAACAAGGATAATTTCTGGAATGACATGCCATCATAACCTTGATCATACTATTGTAAACATATGTAATGAATGCAGCGATCAAAACAATGGTAATGACATGAGTAAACAAATGAATCATAAAGCAAAGACTTTTCATGAATAGTACTTCAAGACAAGCATCAATAAGTCTTGCATAAGAGTTAACTCATAAAGCAATAAATCAAAGTAAAGGTGTTGAAGCAACACAAAGGAAGATTAAGTTTCAGCGGTTGCTTTCAACTTATAACATGTATATCTCATGGATAGTGTCAATATAAAGTAATATAACAAGTGCAATATGCAAGTATGTAGGAATCAATGCATAGTTCACACAAGTGTTTGCTTCTTGAGGTGGAGAGAGATAGGTAAACTGACTCAACAATAAAAGTAAAAAAGGTCCTTCAAAGGAAAGCATCGATTGCTATATTTGTGCTAGAGCTTTTATTTTGGAAACATGAAACAATTTTGTCAACGGTAGTAATAAAGCATATGAGTGATACGTCTCAACGTATCGATAATTTCTTATGTTCCATGCTACTTTATTGATGATACCTACATGTTTTATGCACACTTTATGTCATATTTATGCATTTTGGAACTAACCTATTAACAAGATGCCGAAGTGCCAGTTCTGTTTTCTGCTGTTTTTGGTTTCAGAAATCCTAGTAACGAAATATTCTCGAATTGGAGAAATCAACGCCCGGGTTCTATTTTGCCGGAAGCATCCAGAACACCCGAGAGCCGCCGGAGGGCCCTGGTGGGCGAGATGACATGGTGGCGCGGCCTGGGCCCTGGCGCGCCCTATGGTGTCATCGCCTCGTTGACCCTCTGCGCCGCCTCTTCGCCTATATAAAGCCCCATCGAAAACCCTTACGGAGGAAGCCACGATACGAGAAAAGTTCCGAGCCGCCGTCATCGCGAAGCCAAGATGCGGGGACAGGAGTCTCTGTTCCGGCACCACGCCGGGACGAAGTGCCCCGGAAGGCTTCTCCATCGACACCGCTGCCATCTCCGCCATCTTCATCAGCTGCTCCCATGAAGAGGGAGTAGTTCTCCATCGAGGCTCGGGGCTGTACCGGTAGCTATGTGGTTAATCTCTCTCCTATGTACTTCAATACAATGATCTCATGAGCTGCTTTACATGATTGAGATTCATATGAGTTTTGTATCACAATTTATCTATGTGCTACTCTAGTGATGTGTTATTAAAGTAGTTTTATTCCTCCTGCATGTGTGCAAAGGTGACAGTGCGTGCACCGTGTTAGTACTTGGTTTATGCTATGATCATGATCTCTTGTAGATTGCGAAGTTAACTATTGCTATGATAATATTGATGTGATCTATTCCTCCTACATATGCATGAAGGTGACAGTGTGCATGCTATGCTAGTACTTGGTTTAGTCGTTTTGATCTATCTTACACTTAAGGTTACCTAAACATGAGCATTATTGTGGAGCTTGTTAACTCCGGCATTGAGGGTTCGTGTAATCCTACGCAATGTGTTCATCATCCAACAAAAGTGTAGAGTATGCATTTATCTATTCTGTTATGTGATCAATGTTGAGAGTGTCCACTAGTGAAAGTGTAATCCCTAGGCCTTGTTCCTAAATACTACTGCGTTACTACTACTTGTTTACTGTTTCACTGTGTTACTACTGCTGCAATACTACCACCATCAACTACACGCGACAAGCTATTTTACGGCACCGTTCTTGCTCATATTCATTCATACCACCTGTATTTCACTATCTCTTCGCCGAACTAGTGCACCTATTTGGTGTGTTGGGGACACAAGAGACTTCTTGCTTTGTGGTTGCAGGGTTGCATGAGAGGGATATCTTTGACCTCTTCCTCCCGAGTTCGATAAACCTTGGGTGATCCACTTAAGGGAAAACTTGTTGTTCTACGCACTTGGAGGCCCAACATGTCTACAGGAAAGGAGGGGAACGTAGACATCAAGCACTTTTGGCGCCGTGCCGGGGAGGAAAGGTAAAAGGTACTCACACTCCGGTTCAGTGGATACTTTTCTGGCGCCATTGTGTGCGTGCTCGAAGCTATTTCCTTTAGACTCTGCAATTGCATCTTTTTGTTTCTTGTTTTTATTTTTCACTAGTTAGGCATAATGGAAAACAACAAAAAAATTAGTGAGCTTCTTATTCTATTTCCTGATTTAAGACATGGATGGTTTGATGCGAAAATTAAAAAACCTATGGAACCTTATTTACATGATAGTAGCAATGTTATTAGTATGAATGCAATTACTGCTAATGCTATGAAGAAGTCTAAGCTTGGGGAAGCTGGTTTACCTAAAAATAATCTTTTTAGCTCCGCTTTGGAAGAAATATTTTGCTGATAATGCTTTATCTCCCATATCGATAACTTTAATGATGCTTCTGATATTTTAAATCCACCTGCTGAAAGTATTCCGTATAAAATACCTATGAAAATTATTGAACGTGTTATGGATAACCGCTATGAAGGGGATGGAACTGTCCATCCTAGTAATCATTTACTGTTTTTGCATGAATTATGCGGGTTATTCAAGTGTGCAGGTATTTCAATGGATGAAGTTAGAAAGAAATTATTTGATATATCGCTGTCTGGTAAAGCGGCGCATTGGTATAAACTATTGAAGGACGGGCGCTCTCTTGATTGGAAGGATATTGTGCCTCTATTTTATTCCAAGTTCTATCCTCCAAGTGAAATTCACAAAGATCGAAACCATATATATAATTTTTGGCCTCATGATGGAGAGAGTATTGCCCAAGCATGGGAGAGATTGAAGACTTTAATGCTCAAATGCCCCAATCATGAGCTTCCAGGTAATATCATCATTGATAATTTCTATGCAAGACTTTCTTTTCAAGATAAGACCTTGCTGGATACTACTTGTTCTGGATCATTCACGAGCAATAAAGAAGAGTTTAAAAGGGACCTTCTTGATCGGATTAAGGAGAACGCTGAAGATTGGGAGAACGACAAAGGTAAAGAGTCAGGTATAAACTATGATTATGAATGCATTGAAACTTTTATGAATACTGATAAATTTCGAAATATGAGTGCTACTTATGGTCTTGACTCTCAAGTTGCTGCAAATCTTTATAAAGCCTTTGCTTCTCATTTAGAACTGCCTAAAAAGAATTTTGATAAGTATCATGAACCTTTTAAAGAGGCTTGCATGAAGAATGACATTGTTGTTAATGATTGCAATAAGCATGCTCAAACTCCTAAGAATGCTATTTCCTATAAGCATGTTAATTTTTGTGGAATACATAGACCTTGTGGAATTAATCAAATAGAAGATGAATATTGTATCCATCACAGAAATGAAAAAACTAGAAAATGGTCTAGAACTCTAGATGATCTTGGAGAAAAAGTGTGTGCCCTCTACCCTTTTATTTGTGAACTTTGCCATAGAGTTGGTCATTTTAATTTTCAATGTTCCTCTAATGATAATTCAAACCCCATGAGTGCTGCAAATTTGTATTGTGATGATGAAATTACTCCTAATAAGCATGATGAACTTACCTTATTTTTGAAGTGTGAAGAGTTATCAAGAAAAATTTCTTTGTTAAATATTAACGATCTTGATATTGATGATGTCCTGCATGGTTGTCTTTCTTATTGCATTAATAATTGCCATACAAATACTTACATACAAAATATTTTAGAAGATGACACCTTGCCAAAATATGATAGGACCGCTGTGTGTTTTCAATTAATTAATGAAAAGGAGGGATCCTCCCAAGTTTCTTCTATTGTTTCTAAAAGTAAATCAGGTTATGCGGACAAGCCACCCTTCAAGCCTCTTCCTCCTAAAGAAGGGAATGAGGAGAAGGAAGAGAAAAGAAGAAGAAGAAGAAGGGAACGAAGAAGAAGAAGAAGAAGAAGAAGAAGAAGGAGAATAAAAAGAAAGAGGTAGCGGCGTATCCCCGCGTGAACGAGATAACGCTAGGTAACCGTAAGTATGTTGCTCCTAATGATTATTGTGATAATGAATCTGAATACGATGATCTTCCTATGCCCTTTACATATATTAGCGATCATAATTTGAATGAGCACACTACCTTTGATATTGGAAATCTCTTTGGTACTGATTATGAAAGTAATGATGATAGCATTATTCATGTCCCCTTAAACGATGATATTGAAAGCCCTAAGCTTGGGGATGCTGTGCTTGAAGATCCTATATTTGAGACTTCTACTTTTAGTGAAAATGATGATATTACATATTCAGGTTTAGATAATTGCTGTAGAAATGTATATGACACATGCTACAATTATCCTTATGAAACTTGTCATAGTTATGATGGGCTTGCCAAAAACAATTCTTTTAATATGCAACTTGTTTACCATGTTCAAATTCTTGATAATAATCTTGCTCCAATTACTATTAATGAGAATAACTCTTCTTATGCCAAAATTAATGATACTTCTATGCATATGAACCATGATAAGAATGTTTTAAGTGACGGGTATATTGTGGATTTCATCAATGATGCTACTGAAAGTTATTATGAGAGAGGGAAATATGGTTATATGCATCTTAATAATATTAAGTTTCCCCTCTTTATGTTGAGAATCTTTAAGTTACTCGTGTTTTATCCTCTTATGCTTGCCACCTTGCTCTTCATGAATTCATTTGTGTATAAGATTCTTTTGCATAGGAAGCATGTTAGGCTCAAATGTGTTTTGAATTGCCTCTTGAAGCTCTCTTTTGCTTCAAATACTATTTCTTGCGGGTGCATCACCAAAATTGCTGAGCCCATCTTAATGGCTATAAAGAAAGAACTTCTTGGGAGATAACCCATGTGTTATTTTGCTACAGTACTTTGTTTTATATTTGTGTCTTGGAAGTTGTTTACTACTGTAGCAACCTCTCCTTATCATGTTTTTGTGCCAAGTAAAGTTTCTATGTCAAAGTTGATGTTATATTTGGGATCGCTGCGCAGAAACAGCATTGCTGTCTGTCACGAATCTGGGCACAATTCTCTGTAGAAAATTCGAAAAAATCTGCCAATTTACGAGCGTGATCCTCAGATATGTACGCAACTTTCATTAGTTTTGAGTTTTTCCATTTGAGCAAGTCTGGTGCCATTTCTAAATTCGTCTTTACGGACTATTCTGTTTTTGACAGATTCTGCCTTTTATTTCGCATTGCCTCTTTTGCTATGTTGGATTTATTTCTTTGATCCACTAATGTCCAGTAGCATTATGCAATGTCCAGAAGTGAAAATAATGATTGTGTCACCTCTGAATGAGTGAGTTTTTGATTATGCACTAACCCTCTAATGAGTTTGCTTGAAGTTTGGTGTGGCAGAAGTTTTCAAGGGTCAATAGAAGAGGGTGATATAATGTGATCAAGAAGAGTGAAAGGTCTAAGCTTGGGGATGCCCCGGTGGTTCATCCCTGCATATTTTAAGAAGACTCAAGCATCTAAGCTTGGGGATGCCCAAAGGCATCCCCTTCTTCATCGACAACTTATCAGGTTTCTTCTAGTGAAACTATATTTTTATTCGGTCACATCTTGTGTACTTTACTTGGAGCGTCTGTGTGCTTTTATTTTTGTTTTTGTTTTGTTATCTTAGTTCTCTGAATAAGTTCATCCTTGTGTGGGAGAGAGACACACTCCGCTGGTTCGTATGAACACATGTGTTCTTAGCTCATAATATTCATGGCGAAGTTTCCTCTTCGTTAAATTGTTATATGGTTGGAATTGGAAAATGCTACATGTAGTAATTGGTAAAATGTCTTGGATAATGTGATACTTGGCAATTGTTGTGCTCATGTTTAAGCTCTTGCATCATATACTTTGCACCCATTAATGAAGAAATACATAGAGCTTGCTAAAATTTGGTTCGCATATTTGGTCTCTCTAAGGTCTAGATAATTTCTAGTATTGAGTTTGAACAACAAGGAAGACGGTGTAGAGTCTTATAATGTTTACAATATGTCTTCTATGTGAGTTTTGCTGCACCGGTTCATCCTTGTGTTTGTTTCAAATAAACCTTGCTAGCCTAAACCTTGTATCGAGAGGGAATACTTCATGCATCCAAATCCTTGAGCCAACCACTATGCCATTTGTGTCCACCATACCTACCTACTACATGGTATTTCTCCGCCATTCCAAAGTAAATTGCTTGAGTGCTACCTTTAAACAATTCAAAATTTATCACTTCTTATTTGTGTCAATGTTTTATAGCTCATGATGAAGTATGTGGTGTTTATCTTTCAATCTTGTTGGGCAACTTTCACCAATGGACTAGTGGCTTCATCCGCTTATCCAATAATTTTGCAAAAAGAGCTGGCAATGGGATTCCCAGTCCCAAATTAATTAACAAAAATAGACACTCCTCCATGGTATGTGATTGTTGGACGGCACCCGAAGGATTCGGTTAGCCATGGCTTGAGAAAGCAAAGGTGGGGAGGAGTGTCATCATAATAAAATTAAAATAAAAAGGCACTCCTTCATGGTATGAGATTGTTGGCAGGCACCCGAGGATTCGGTTAGCCATGGTTTGTGAAAGAAAGGTTGGAAGGAGTGCCACCCAAAAATAAAATAAAATGGGAGCCGCTCTTTGAAGGTTTGTTGGCAAGGGGGTTAGAGTACCCGCTACCATTCGTTGACAACAACAAACACCTCTCAAAACTTTACTTGTATACTCTCTTGATGTTTTCAAAATAAAAGCTCTAGCACAAATACAGCAATCGATGCTTTCCTCTTTGAAGGACCATTCTTTTACTTTTATTGTTGAGTCAGTTTACCTATCTCCTTCCACCTCAAGAAGCAAACACTTGTGAACTGTGCATTGATTCCTACATACTTGCATATTGCATTTGTTATATTACTCTATGTTGACAATTATCCATGAGATATACATGTTACAAGTTGAAAGCAACTGCTGAAACTTAATCTTCCATTGTGTTGCTTCAATGCCTCTACTTTGAATTATTGCTTTATGAGTTAACTCTTATGCAAGACTTATTGATGCTTGTCTTGAAGTACTATTCATGAAAAGTCTTTGCTTTATGATTCAGTTGTTTACTCATGTCATTACCATTGTTTTGATCGCTGCATTCATCTCATATGCTTACAATAGTATAATCAAGATTATGATGGCATGTCACTTCAGAAATTATCTTTGTTATCGTTTTACCTGCTCGACAGAACTAACAGGGATGCTGATACGTCTCCAACGTATCGATAATTTCTTATGTTCCATGCTACTTTATTGATGATACCTACATGTTTTATGCACACTTTATGTCATATTTATGCATTTTTGGAACTAACCTATTAACAAGATGCCGAAGTGCAGTTCTGTTTTCTGCTGTTTTTGGTTTCGAAATCCTAGTAACGAAATATTCTCGGAATTGGACGAAATCAACGCCGGGTTCCTATTTTGCCCGGAAGCATCCAGAACACCCGAGAGCCGGAGGGGGCCCTGGTGGGCCCAGATGACATGGTGGCGCGGCCTGGGCCCTGGCCGCCACCCAATGGTGTCATCGCCTCGTTGACCCTCTGCGCCGCCTCTTCGCCTATATAAAGCCCCTGCCCGAAACCCTTACGGAGGAAGCCACGATACGAGAAAGTTCCCGAGCCGCCGTCATCGCGAAGCCAAGATGGGGGACAGGAGTCTCGTTCCGGCACCCTGCCGGAGCGGGGAAGTGCCCCGGAAGGCTTCTCCATCGACACGCTGCCATCTCCACCGCCATCTTCATCACCATTCTTGCTCCCATGAAGAGGAGTAGTTCTCCATCGAGGCTCGGGGCTGTGCGGTAGCTATGTGGTTAATCTCTCTCCTATGTACTTCAATACAATGATCTCATGAGCTGCTTTACATGATTGAGATTCATATGAGTTTTGTATCACAATTTATCTATGTGCTACTCTTGTGATGTGTTATTAAAGTAGTTTTATTCCTCCTGCATGTGTGCAAAGGTGACAGTGCGTGCACCGTGTTAGTACTTGGTTTATGCTATGATCATGATCTCTTGTAGATTGCGAAGTTAACTATTGCTATGATAATATTGATGTGATCTATTCCTCCTACATATGCATGAAGGTGACAGTGTGCATGCTATGCTAGTACTTGGTTTAGTCGTTTTGATCTATCTTACACTTAAGGTTACCTAAACATGAGCATTATTGTGGAGCTTGTTAACTCCGGCATTGAGGGTTCGTGTAATCCTACGCAATGTGTTCATCATCCAACAAAAGTGTAGAGTATGCATTTATCTATTCTGTTATGTGATCAATGTTGAGAGTGTCCACTAGTGAAAGTGTAATCCCTAGGCCTTGTTCCTAAATACTGCTACTACTACTTGTTTACTGTGCTGCTACTGCTGCAATACTACCACCATCAACTACACGCCCAAGCTATTTTCTGGCACCGTACTACTGCTCATATTCATTCATACCACCTGTATTTCACTATCTCTTCGCCGAACTAGTGCACCTATTTGGTGTGTTGGGGACACAAGAGACTTCTTGCTTTGTGGTTGCAGGGTTGCATGAGAGGGATATCTTTGACCTCTTCCTCCTGAGTTCGATAAACCTTGGGTGATCCACTTAAGGAAAACTTGCTTTTGTTCTACAAACCTCGCACTTGGAGGCCCAACACTGTCTACGAAAGGAGGGGAACGTAGACATCAATGAGTTATGTAAATTATATCTTACAAGTTGCAAGCCTCATGCATAGTATACTAATAGTGCCCGCACCTTGTCCTAATCAGCTTGGACTACCGGATCATCGCAATACACATGTTTCAACCAAGTGTCACAAAGGGGTACCTCCATGCCGCCTGTACAAAGGTCTAAGGAGAAAGCTCGCATTTTGGATTTCTCGCTTTTGATTATTCTCAACTTAGACATCCATACCGGGACAACATGGACAACAGATAATGGACTCCTCTTTAATGCATAAGCATGTGGCAACAATTAGTGTTCTCATATGAGATTGAGGATATATGTCCAAAATGAAACTTCCACCATGATTCATGGCTTTAGCTAGCGGCCCAATGTTCTTCTCTAACAATATGCATGCTCCAACCATTAAGGTGGTAGATCTCTCTTACTTGAGACAAGACGGACATGCATAGCAACTCACATGATATTCAACAAAGAATAGTTGATGGCGTCCCCAGAAGCATGGTTATCGCACAACAAGCAACTTAATAAGAGATAAAGTGCATAACTACATATTCAATACCACAATAGTTTTTAAGGCTATTTTGTCCCATGAGCTATATATTGCAAAGGCAAATGATGGAGTTTTAAAGGTAGCACTCAAGCAATTTACTTTGGAATGGCGGAGAAATACCATGTAGTAGGTAGGTATGGTGGACACAAATGGCATAGTGGTTGGCTCAAGGATTTTGGATGCATGAGAAGTATTCCCTCTCGATACAAGGTTTAGGCTAGCAAGGTTATTTGAAGCAAACTCAAGGATGAACCGGTGCAACAAAACTCACATAAAAGACATATTGTAAACATTATAAGACTCTACACCGTCTTCCTTGTTGTTCAAAACTCAATACTAGAAATTATCTAGACCTTAGAGAGACCAAATATGCAAACCAAATTTTAGCAAGCTCTATGTATTTCTTCATTAATGGGTGCAAAGTATATGATGCAAGAGCTTAAACATGAGCACAACAATTGCCAAGTATCACATTATCCAAGACATTTTAGAATTACTACATGTAGCGTTTCCCGATTCCAACCATATAACAATTTAACGAAGAAATTTTCA
Organism: Lolium multiflorum; assembly: GCA_030979885.1. NCBI lineage: Eukaryota > Viridiplantae > Streptophyta > Magnoliopsida > Poales > Poaceae > Lolium > Lolium multiflorum. The sequence goes on along the minus strand of CM061749.1, from coordinate 220,035,209 downwards.
ACCTTCGCCTTGAACATTATGAGTAAAGCCTAAGGACATATTTGTCCATATGCAACAGCGGAGCGTGTCTCTCTCCCATACAGTGAATGCTAGGATCCATTTTATTCAAACAAAAACAAAAACAAAACAAACCGACGCTCCAAGCAAAGTACATAAGATGTGATTGAATAAAAATATAGTTTCAGGGGAGGAACCTGATGATGTTGTCGATGAAGAAGGGGATGCCTTGGGCATCCCCAAGCTTAGACGCTTGAGTCTTCTTAAAATATGCAGGGATGAACCACGGGGCATCCCCAAGCTTAGAGCTTTCACTCCTCTTGATCATAGTATATCATACTCCTCTCTTGACCCTTGAAAACTTCCTTCACACCAAACTTCAAGCAAACTCATTAGAGGGTTAGTGCACAATTAAAAATTCACATATTCAGAGGTGACACAATCATTCTTAACACTTCTGGACATTGCACAAAGCTACTGGACATTAATGGATCAAAGGAATTCATCCAACATAGCAAATACGGCAATGCGAAATAAAAGGCAGAATCTGTCAAAAACAGAACAGTCCGTAAAGACGAACATGAAAGGGGCACTAGACTTGCTCAAATGGAAAAATTCAAAACTAATGAAAGTTGCGTACATATCCGAGGATCACGCTCGTAATTTTGCAGATTTTTTCGAATTTTCTACAGAGACTTATGCCAGAATTCGTGACAGACAGCAATGCTGTTTCTGCGCAGTGATCCCAAATATAACATCAACTTTAGCATAGAAACTTTACTTGGCACAAAAACATGATAAGGAGAGGTTGCTACAGTAGTAAACAACTTCCAAGACTCAAATATAAAACAAAGTACTGTAGTAAAAACATGGGTTGTCTCCCATAAGCGCTTTTCTTTAACGTCTTTCAGCTAGGCGCAGAAAGTGTAATTCAAGTATTATCAAGAGATGAGGCATCAACATTATTACCTTGGGAGTTGGGAGTTTCCTCTACAATGCATGTTATCTTATCTATGTAAGTTTCAGAGGCTCCTTTTCATTACTCTTAGGCTTGCTATTCTCATCAAATAAATTTTCGGGAACAATCCAATCATAATTCTTTTCTAGTGCCTCGAACATTCCTACAAGCTTGCAAGGTATTGATGTCTTAATGTCCCCTCCATCATTAACATTATTAGTGTACTTCATTCTATCAATATCCATTTTTTCAAGGGTACTAGCAAAGTTGGTGTAAGAACCAAGCATTTTGTATTTAGTAAAGACTTTTCTAGCCTCTCTTGCTACACCACCAAATTCTTTTAGAAGAGTTTCTAAGACAAAATCTTTCTTTTCTCCTTCCTCCATATCAGAGAGTGTAAGAAACATATGCTGAATTATAGGATTAAGATTAACAAATTTAATTTCCAACATGTGTACTAGAGAAGCAACAGCAATTTCGTAAGTAGGAGCAAGTTCTACCAAGTGTCTATCTTCAAAATCTTCAGCTATACTAACATGAGTGAAAAAATCTTATATATTATCTCTTCCAATTATAGACCCTCGGCCTACCGGTATGTCTTTTAGAGTGTGCTTAGGAGGAAACATGATGAAATAAACAAAGAGTAAACTAAGCAAATAAAGTAAAGACAAGTAACTAATTTTTTTGTGTTTTTGATATAGAGAACAAGACAATAAATAAAGTAAAACTAGCAACTAATTTTTTCGTGTTTTGTTTAGGTGCAGCAAACAAAATAGTAAATAAAATAAAGCAAGACAAAAACAAAGTAAAGAGATTGGGAAGTGGAGACTCCCCTTGCAGCGTGTCTTGATCGCCCGGCAACGGCGCCAGAAATTTGCTTGATGCGCGTAGATGTACACGTCCGTTGGGAACCCCAAGAGGAAGGTATGATGCGCACGATGGCAAGTTTCCCTCGAAGAGAACCAAGGTTTAATCGGACCAGTAGGAGTCAAGAAGCACGTTGAAGATTGATGGTGGCGAAATATGATGCGAACAACAGGGATTCCGGCGCCAACGTGGAACCTGCACAATACAACCAAAGTACTTTGCCCCAACGAAACAGTGAGGTTGTCAATCTCACCGGCTTGCTGTAACAAAGGATTAACCGTATTGTGTGGAAGATGATTGTTTGCAGAAAACAGTAAAGAACAATTGCAGTAGATTGTATGCGATGTAAAGAATAGGACCGGGGTCCATAGTTCACTAGAGGTGTCTCTCCCATAAGATAAAAGCATGTTGGGTGAACAAATTACGGTCGGGCAATTGACAAATAGAAAAGGGCATAACAATGCATATACATGATATGATAAATATAGTGAGATTTAATCGGGGCATTACGACAAAGTACATAGACCGCTATCCAGCATGCATCTATGCCTAAAAAGTCCACCTTCAGGTTATCATCCGAACCCCTTCCGGTATTAAGTTGCAAGCAACAGACAATTGCATTAAGTATGGTGCGTAATGTAATCAACAACTACATCCTTAGACATAGCATCAATGTTTTATCCCTAGTGGCAACAGCACATCCACAACCTTAGAACTTTCTGTCATGTCCCAGATTTAATGGAGGCATGAACCCACTATCGAGCATAAATATTCCCTCTTGGAGTTAAGAGCAAAAACTTGGCAGAGCCTCTACTAATAACGGAGAGCATGCAAGATCATAAACAACACATAGGTAATAGATTGATAATCACCATAACATAGTATTCTCTATCCATCGGATCCCGACAAACACAACATATAGTATTACGGATAGATGATCTTGATCATGTTAGGCAGCTCACAAGATCCAACAATGAAGCACATGAGGAGAAGACGACCATCTAGCTACGCTATGGACCCATAGTCCGGGGGTGAACTACTCACTCATCACTCCGGAGGCGATCATGGCGATAAAGAGTCCTCAGGGAGATGATTCCCCTCTCCGGCGGTGCGGAGGCGATCTCCTGAATCCCAGAGATGGGATTGGCGGCGGCGTCTCTGGAAGGTTTTCCGTATCGTGGCTCTCGGTGAGAGGGTTTCGCGACGAAGACTTTAAGTAGGCGGAAGCGCGGGGGGCCACACGGGCCCCACACACCAGGCCGGCGCGGCAGGGCACGGGCCGCGCCGCCCTAGTGTGGCGGCGCCTCGTGGCCCACTTCCTTTCCCTCGGTCTTCGGAAGCTTCGTGCAAAAATAGGACCCAGGCGTTGATTTCGTCCAATTAGAGAATATTTCCTTACTAGGATTTCGAAACCAAAACAACAGAAAGCATCAACCGGCTCTTCGGCATCTTGTTAATAGGTTAGTGCCGGAAAATGCGTAAATACGACATATAATGTGTATAAAACATGTAGATATCATCAATAATGTAGCATGGAACATAAGAAATTATCGATACGTTGGAGACGCATCACCATGCAAAGTGGGTTGAATTTATTGAGTCTTTTTCTTATGTTATCAAACACAAAAAAGGTAAAGATAATGTTATTGTTGATGCTTTGTCGCGTTGTTATACTATGCTATCTCAACTTGACTTCAAGATTTTTAGATTAGAAACTATAAAGGAACAATACTTGGATGATGCTGATTTTAAAGATGTGTTGCTGATTTGTAAAGATGGTAGAACATGGAACAAATTTGTCCTGAATGATGGATTTATGTCCGTGCTAACAAGCTATGCATCCCAGATAGTTGTTTGTCTTTTGTTGTTGTAGGGGGCGCATGGAGGAGGATTGATGGGTCATTTTGGTGTGAAGAAGACGTAGGATGTAATTTATGCACACTTATTTTGGCCACATATGCGTCGAGATGTTGAGAGATTTGTGGCACGCTGCACTACATGTCAAAAAGCTAAGTCTCGACTTAATCCACATGGTTTATATATGTCTCTTCCTGTTCGTAGTGTACCTTGGGAGGATATTTCTATGGATTTTGTTTTGGAACTGCCTCGTACACAGAAGGGGAGGGATAGTATCTTTGTTGTTGTGGATCAGTTTTCTAAGATGGCACACTTTATTCCATGTCACAAGACTGATGATGCTACACATGTTGCTGATTTGTTCTTTCGTGAAATTGTTCGTTTACATGGTGTGCCAAATACTATTGTTTATGATCGTGATACTAAGTTTCTTAGCCACTTTTGGAGATGTTTATGGGCTAAATTGGGTACTAAATTGTTGTTTAGTACTACATGTCATCCCCAAACTGATGGACAAACTGAAGTAGTAAATAGAATATTGTCTACTATGTTACGGGTTGTTTTGAAGAAGAACTTAAAATTGTGGGAAGAATGTTTACCTCATATTGAATTTGCTTACAATCGTTCGCTGCATTCTACCACTAAGATGTGCCCTTTTGAGATTGTGTATGGTTTTGTTCCACGTGTACCTATTGATTTATTGCTTTTACCATCTTCGGTGCAAAATGATTTGGATGCTACACAACGTGCTGAATTGATATTAAAATTGCATGAGACTACTAAAGACAACATAGAACGCATTAATGCTAAGTATAAAATTGCTGGGGATAGAGGAAGAAAGCATATTGTGTTTGATGTTGGTGATCTTGTTTGGTTGCATTTGCGGAAAGATCGTTTTCCTGCATTGCACAAGTCTAAGCTAATGTCACGTGTCGTTGGTCCTTTTATGGTGTTAGAGAAAATAAATGATAATGCATATAAACTTGTATAAACTTGAGCTTCCTTCAGAATTGGGTCCGGTTAGTCCTACATTTAACATTGCAGATTTGAAGTCTTACTTTGGTGAAGAAGATGAGTTTTCGTCGAGGACAACTTCAATTCAAGAAGGGGGAGCATGATGAGGACATCCCATCTGTTGATACAACCGTTGTACCTACAGCCACACAAATACAAGGACCAATCACTCGAGCTCGTATCAAACAACTTAACTATCAAGTACTTTCGTTTCTTGGAACTATTTCTCACATACATGAGAATATAATGCTGCCTAAATCAGATGTGTTTGTTACTCTTAGGAATGGTGGACCTAGCATGGATGAGGAGTACAAGCATTGGAGCATGATCACACATGGAGGAGATGGCAGCAAACATATGAAGATTGAAGAGGACGCCCCAAGTGGAGATTTGAAGCCACCATGATGAAGAATAAAGAATTGGACGAAATATACAAGATTACACTTCATAATTTCGTCCATAGCATAATATGGTGTTGCGTCACCTTTAGTTTTGCGCTAGGTCCATGTCATTTTCAGGAATTAAGTCAGCCACTTTTTAGAGTCCGTATTGAAGGGGAAAGACCTTCTAGGGTTTGGTTCGGCCACCATATGTATGGCTGACCGAAACCCCACGTTTTCCTCCTTTAAATATCTCATAGCCATCACGTTTAGACTCGGATTTTGATTAGACTAAAAGTTAGCCATTGATGCATTTCTCGTGTACTTCTTTTGAGGCCAACGCCCAGAACAAGACCGACTATTCGGAATCCCACCTTTTAATAAAGCTTTCATCTACATCCGTAATATTCTGGTTGCAATATTAGTTCTTACTTGTTCTCGATTTCATGTAGGAATTAAGACCCTCGCTGGTCAGGCTGATCGTGCATCCGCAAGATCAGTAACTCCCGGAGATTGACCTAGCGATTGCATTGGCGCACGAGTTTTGGACGTGTAGTCGGATCGTCAAGCACGAACTCCACCAACAAATCGAAGTTATCCTCGTCTAATGGAAAGATCGGTCATCTTTGCCCTATCACCCTATCACCTAGTTCAAGTGGAAAGCACAATGTTATGTTTTGCTTGTAATACGGTTTATTTCTTACTGGCCTCGTGGTGTACTTGGGAGACCGGTCTATAGAATAGTTGGTCGTGCTATTAAATGGGCTCTCGAGTGAGTAGTTTGATTGTATCGTTCGGAGATGATGCCAAGCATGCAAGGGTTTCACATGACAAGAAAAAATGTTTAGCGGCGTTTCCGCAAAAAAAGATGTTGCCAGTTTATCCGCACCAGAAGCATTTGGAACCAATTTAACTGAGCATCACAATTTTTGGGACTAGTTCACCCCAATTTGCAACCAGTGTGTTTAGCTCTTTAATAAATCACAGACAATTTTTGTAGAACTGAGGAAGTACATATCCAACAGATTTCATAACTCTTTCGCCTGAACCGTTTGGCCGTGCGAAAGGTGAAACAATTGCCAGTTCGGAATTTCCTTGATCTGCCGTTGCTGCATTGACTTGTTTGTCGTTCACGGTATTACCGCGAGGAGAGCGTACTCCCTCCGTCCACAAATAAGTGTACACGCGGGGTTTTCGAGACAAATTATGAAGTGAAGTGAAAAGTGCATTGGGAAGATGCATCTCTCCACTTTAATTATTTCACCTCCAATGAGCTAAGTGCTTGTAGAAAACAAGGAGGACATGTGCTTAATATTATTGGATTTGATTTCCGTGCGATGAGAGAGAAGCAATTAAAGTGCATTGAAAAGATAGGAGTACACTCTTTTGTGGACAAAGTTTAGACCTTAGATATCCACTTATTTGTGGACGGAGGAAGTAGGCACATGCATCTTGTACAAGGTGAAGTAAAATAAGGAAAGAGATGATACGTGGCGCCTAGTTTCCCTGAGATGATGTGGCTCCTAGCTAAAAAAAGGCCAGGTCTTGGCCGGCCCGAGGAGGAGAGAGGTCAAACGAGATTCTCCGGGTTTGCCTTGTTCGGTACTACTCCCTCCGTCCACAAATAAGTGGACGCGCGCGGTTTTCAAGAGATCTTAAACTTTTTGTAAAAATCCTTCATTCCTTCAATCAATCTGCTCATTAATCAAGAAGATGCTTTGATTTAGGTGCTAATAAATGTTGTGCATGCTAGTAACCAATAAAACAACATTGAGAACCCAAAAATAATTAATGGGGGCTGGAATCAAGGCATGCACTAGGGGCCTAAACATAAAAAATATACCAAGAAGTCTAGATGTACACTTATTTGTGGATTTTCTTAGAAGGCTAGATGTCCAGTTATTTGTGGACGGAGGGAGTAGTAATGAAATAGCGTTACCACTCGCACCCTCCAGCTCTACAGATTCTCAGTCCAGGCCTGGCCACGAGTAGTTGGTGACGGTATCGGCAAAAGATTAGTCTTTGGTCCCAGCTCCCAAGCCCAACTGAGATGCTCATACATTTTGCACGGTGGTGAAATATAGTCTTCTACTCTTCTGCATGCACTTGAGCTGGTAGAATGACTGCCCGCAAAACGCCACCGCTTTCTTCCCCACTCACATTTCCGATGCAGCTTAGCAGCCCCAGTCGCCGTTCCCTAGCGAGTTGGCTGCAGTATATAAAGTCCCGAGAGAGTGAGCCGCGGGGCAACGGAGCCTCCTGTTTCACTAGCTCCGCTCAAATCAAGTGTGGCCACCACCCACGCCGCCGGCTCAAACTCCAGTCCGCCGGCCCGCCGGAGAAGCTCCTTCCCACCCGCCGCTGCTCCGATCGATCCATCGCCATGTCTGCCGTGGAGGTCGCCGCATCCGGGGCGCGGGAGCTAGGTCGTCTTTGACCCGCCCGACGCCGGCTCACACTCGATCGATCGACGGCGGCGCGCCCTCCCTTCACCGCAAGTAAGCTTTGCTGCCCTTCCCCCTCCTCGGTTAACCGTTGAACATGGCGCTCTAGTCATTGGTTGACGGTGCTTTTTCTCGGTAGATTGGCCCCGGTCCGCTCATACGCTTTGCTAGCTTGCTAGTAGTTCTTTCTTTACAGCGGCGAAAACACGAGAGATGACAGGTTTGACCAGCGCGCCAAGCACACTACCATGGCTGCCGAAAACGCCAAAACACAATGTAGCTGCAGTTTTCACATCGGAAAAAAGAGGTAGATGCACATGCAGCTCTTTAAATGCGTGCTACGAGCAATACAGCAGTAAGCCAGCACCAGCTGCAGTACAAGTAGTCAAGTACATGTTCAAAAAAAAAAAAAAAGTAGTCAAGCCAAGTAGCTATATCACTGTATATATGCAGAGGTGAAAGTAAAATTAAAAATAAAAACAAAAACTTATGGGCGATGCTCCTCTCGGCAAGTGTGTCATCCTAGGAAAGGAAACCTAGCCGCTACTCTGCAGACTGCAGCGATGCCAGGGCTGCTGCCCGCTGCACACACCCATGCACGCATTCGCAAGGTTCAGGAAACCTCGGCTAGCTCCGTAGCCCTGACACAAGCTACGCAATCATCGCTTGTGCTGTTGAAAAATATATTTCTCCTGGTTAAAACTACTCCTTGTAGCATGAATACGTTTTTGTCCTCTTTTGATCTCTAGGGAATGGTTGAGCTCCGAGCTTTTGACTTCCACGACCGGTCATGCTTGCGTACGTAGCCTCGCCTATTTTCTATGCCGCCAGGAATCTTTCCATGTCTTCGTTCATGGCAAGAGGCCAACGCATATACGGATATACAATTCCACTAGACCATTCATTTAAAATCTTGAAATGAAACTTTAGAGCCATGTCATTTTTATGTCTATGTGCATTGCTTTCAGCCAAAGCACGCCCATAAAAATAGGATACATGTAGCTTGTTGCGTACGTGCTTGCCAAATATCCAATCTATTTATTTCTGGGATCACTGAGACGGCAAGCTCTAAAATATATCCAATCTGTTGCTGAGATCACTCAGATGGCAGAGCTCTAAACAATTCCGACGGCGAAGCTTTCGGCTTTCGCCGCTTCCTTAATCATGCCAACTTTTACGGTAGACTATGCGCAAAATTATAAAATAGTAGACCTGTTCCCGTTCATCCATGTCATAGTATGGAGGGATTGGATCAGTGGAGAGTTTCATGATGGAGACGGTTTCTTTCCACACTCTAGAAAGCTACCGACCAACGATTGTTTTAAGTTGTTTTAACTGAAATTAAGAATTCAGACAGGCTGATGTGGACCAAAGCTACCGATCGAGTACTACTGAAATTAAGAATTCAGACAGGAGTATATGCAAGTACTGCTGAAACTAAACGATGGCATTAAAATTCAGCTTGCTTTGCTTAACCACCGGATGTACATTAAACATGAACGAAGCGTGCAACTCGGTCGTCTCTCTCGCAATAATCATCGTGTACCACCTGCAATGATTTGGGGACAAGGACACGGCAGGGTTTTGCAATGCATCGTATTTAATTGTCGTCTGTTGTGAAGCACAGTGGGCTGATGGCGACCCTTGTAAGGCTTTAGGTGCACTTAAGTTTAATGAAATTGAGTTGCTACCTATTATTCCTAGTCTAAATCATGGATTGAGCTGTTTTTTATTGCAAAAAGTACTGTTGATCTAACAATCATCAACATCATTATAAAAGAACACAAAAAGTAATAAAATTATAAATAGGTGTTTGGATCACCTAGCATCAACTACGAACAATAGAGCGAGTCCAAGGCATGTTGCCTTCCTCGACCGTCCATCACTGTAGCAGGACAAAAGTTATGAAAGTAAAGCATTTTGTACTAGACATAGATGAAGTCGTTGTGCTAAGGCCCCCAAAAGACCAATTAATGTACCAGATCATCGACCATAACCAATTAGGAGAACTGTACTTCGGAAGAACCAAAGTTGTAACCACACCGACAAAGATGAACCAAATCCTAACATATCCGCCGGACACACAATTTTGCGTGCCCTCCGTTGGCACTAGGCGCGCCACCAAAGTGAGGATAACACTGGAAAGGAATGTTATTATTCCTTCGGGTTGTCGGCACTACCTCACCATCCCAAAAAGGACCCTAGAACCACCTAAAAGAACTAAAACCCTGTTAGACTTTGTATAGCTGTCTCTGTATTATACGTGTATATGTACGATGTTCCCCTATATATATATGAGATATGCCACCCCTAGAGGGTTGAGCAAGTTCCCACAACAACGTTGTTTTATATGGTATCAGCCTAACACCGATCCGCCTACCCTAACCCTAGCGCCGTCGCCGCCCACTACGCCTGGGTCGGCCGCGCCTGCCTCGCTGTAGCCTTCCTCGTCGGCGTCTTCACCACCGGCAGCACCGCCTCCACCCGTACCTGCTGCCTCGCGTCCTCATACGCGCAGTCGCAGCGGCATTGTTTGCCCTAAGGAGCGCACCGACGGCACTGTTGCGTGGCTGGCAGCTTGCATGGCTCATGTTGTGGATGATCCCACTGCTGAACCTCGCAGTTATCAAGCCGCTATGACCATTCCCCATTGGCGGGCTGCTATGGAGCAGGAGTATCAGGCTCTTCTTCAGAATGAGACCTGGACGCTTGTTCCTCCTCCCCCACGTGTCAACATCATTGACTCAAAGTGGGTCTTCAAAGTGAAGAAACATGCTGACGGCTCCATCGAGCGCTACAAAGCTCGTCTTGTTGCCAAGGGCTTCAAACAGCGTCATGGGCTTGACTATGAGGACACCTTCAGTCCCGTCATCAAGCCTACCACCATTCGGCTCCTCCTGTCTTTGGCAGTCTCCCGCGGTTGGTGTCTTCGACAGCTGGATGTTCAGAATGCATTCCTTCATGGTCTTCTTGAGGAAGAAGTCTACATGCGGCAGCCCCCAGGATTTGTTAGTCCTGATCAGCCACATCATCTGTGTCGACTAACTAAGGCTCTGTATGGATTGAAGCAAGCACCGCGGGCTTGGCATGCTCGTCTGGCTTCTGCTCTTCACACTCATGGCTTCATCCCCCTGACACATCGCTGTTTCTGTTTCAGCGACCCCGTGTGACTATGTATCTACTGGTCTATGTTGATGATATTATCTTGGTCAGCTCTTCACCGACAGCTGCTACTGCTCTCATTTCTGCTCTTGGTGCTGATTTTGCTGTCAAAGATTTGGGTCAATTGCACTTCTTCTTGGGAATTGAGGTTGCTCATCAGTCTACTGGTCTGGCTCTCACTCAGAAGAAGTATTCTCTGGATCTCTTGCGTCGTGCTGGTATGCTCAAGTGTAAGATGTCGCCCACGCCCATGTCTTCTACGGACAAGCTCTCAGCCACTGATGGTGTTCTCTTATCTTCTGAGGATGCCACGGAGTATCGCAATATTGTTGGTGGCTTGCAGTATCTGACCATCACACGTCCGGACTTGTCCTATGCTGTCAACAGAGTGTGCCAGTATTTGCATGCTCCTACTGATGTGCATTGGTCTGCTGTCAAACGCATCTTGCGTTATGTCAGTCACACGTCCTCGTTTGGTCTTCATCTCCGGGCTAGTTCATCAGGGGTTCTGTCTGCGTTCTCTGATGCTGATTGGGCTGGGTGTCCAGACGACAGGCGATCCACGGGGGGTTATGCTGTGTTCCTAGGTCCTAATTTGATCGCCTGGAGAGCACGCAAGCAAGCCACTGTTTCTCGCAGCAGTACCGAAGCCGAATATAAGGCGGTTGCTGATGCAACTGCTGAGCTCATATGGGTTGAGTCCCTTCTTCGGGAATTGGGTGTCTCTCAACCTCGTCCACCGGTCCTTTGGTGTGACAATATCGGTGCCATGTTTCTTTCATCTAATCCGGTATTTCATGCACGGACCAAGCACATAGAAATTGATTTTCATTTTGTGAGGGAACGTGTCTCGAAGAAGCTACTACAAGTCAAGTTCATCTCATCAAAGGATCAACTTGCGGACATCTTCACCAAGCCTCTACCTTTGCCCATGTTTGAGGTCTGTAGGGGGTGTTAGACTTTGTATAGCTGTCTCTGTATTATACGTGTATATGTACGATGTTCCCCTATATATATATATATATATATGAGATATGCCACCCCTAGAGGGTTGAGCAAGTTCCCACAACAACGTTGTTTTATAAACCCACCCGTCATCGAGTGGACGTCGTCCACCCGAGGCTGGACGGACCGCTAGCATCGCCGGCAGGGGCGGGGGAGGGGCAGGGTCGTGTCAAATGGTCAGTTGTTTCTAGGAATAATTTATATTCAGTAGATGTTCAAATGTTAGCACATGAAACCGTAAAAAAATTAGCTGCGAGTCATTGAATTTTTCGATCGACCGGTGGATGTTAAGTGGCATGCTGGACCATTACACGTGGCAACTCGTGGATGCGTTCGCTCCACAGGACGTCCAAACCACAACAAAGCATATACCAGGTGCATATGTGTTGAGATTCCTCCTAGCCCGACATGTTCCATCGAATGGCCACTCAGACGCCTCTCGCTCCCCAGCTCAGCTGAAGCCTCGTCGTCCAATGATGAAAGAAATGAAAACATCGGAAGAAAAAACATAGAAACCCTCGTGCATTATTGTCCTTTTTCATCATCGATCTCTGGTGGTGTACTTGTCACGAGCACAGCAATCTATCCAATCGACCCCAAGGAGAGGGAGGGGCCGACCGACCCCGTGCCTTTGAATGGCCAAGTTTTTTGAAGTTAAACGTCGGGAAAGCCCGGCAGTTACTGCGGGGCGGCCCCCCCACGGCACGGCGCTGCAGGCAGGCAGAAATCGGGCAAGAGATCCATGGCGCGTCGGGCGGTGATGGCTGCTACAGTTTCCGGCTGTACCCGTCCGACGTGGTTGCACAGTAGCTTCACCCCCACACCACACCACGCACCTGCCTCTGCCTTCCTCCCCGCCTAAAAGCAGGCACCTCACCACAGGTAGGGAATTCATTTTGAAAACTGACCAGGCACTTCTTGTTTCCTTTCACGCCCGTACCCATAGGCCATAGGCGTATTTGCCTTGCCTAGACTAGGTATCTTCCTCTTCCTTCTGTCCTCGCCGATCAACTTCTGCCTGCCCTCCCTCACTTGCCTTCTTCATCATCCTGGTTTCTCTAAAGATTATTAGGCTAGCCATGGTGCTAGTATCATAGCTAGTATCATGCATCCTAGTCCAATCAAAAATGTTGATATGGCAGGTAATTATGGATGAGAGAGGAGATTACAGTATCATAGGTAGATACTGTATCACACATCGCGAGAAAAGTTAGTATCAAATAAATCTTGTACACAAATTTGTATTGGAATTCTACAAATCAATTAATATAGCAAAACTATGATACTATTATGCATTATGGATCTAGTATCATATACATAATACTACTATATGATACTACCCACTATGGCCTTGTTAATCCATTTTTTTTTTCTCTTTTATTTTATTTGGCGATATTAGATTAGGCCATTTGTTTGGTTTCCTTGCCAGCCGCCAAACCTTCCATATCAGGGTGGTGCTTGTGCATTTACTGGCATATGTCCATGTCCACACGGCTCCCTTAATTTACAGCCGCATGTGCTCTCTCTACATTGCCTCTTTGCTCGCTGCCTTTTTATTTCTTCCCAAACGCTACCTCCGTCGGCTAGTCTCGCGCAAACACTCGGCTTTGAATCAATTGCGTTGCAGCGAGCGAGTAAACCTCTGTGATGCCATGACAATTTCTCCCCACCATCCAGCTGACCTCTCGCAATGGACAGGCTGCAGCAGCGTCCGCATGACGCGTTGACCGGCCGTCGGAGCGGCGGCGGGGGGCGCTCCTCCTCGATGTCGCGGCGGCAGGGCCGGTTCCACCACGGCGGCACCGACAGCGACGACGACGGCGGCAGCGGCCCGTCTTCGTCGTCCTCGGCAACGGCGACGGTGGTCGACCACGCGGAGTGCACGGCGCGGTCGTGCCGGTCGTGCGTGGCGGTGTCGCTGGCGGACTGCATCGCGCTGGGGTGCTGCCCGTGCGCGGTCGTCAGCCTGCTGGGGCTGGCGCTCGTCAAGGCCCCGCTCGCCCTCGGCCGACGCTGCGTGCGCCGGCTGCTCCGGCGGCGCGGGAGGCTGCGGCAGAAGAAGCGCGTGCGCGACGACATGGTGGACGACCTGGCGGACGGGCGCCCCGGCGGCAAGCACGCGGGCCACGCGGCGCCTGGCGACGAGGAGGACGACGTGGCGGTTGCAGCGGCGGCGGCGGCGGAGGCTGCGGCCGCCAGCGACGCGGACAGGGTGTGGCTGGAGATGTACCAGGTGGGGCAGTGGGGGTTCGGCCGCTTGTCTTTCTCCGTGAACCCGCCCCCGAAGAACGGCGACGGCGACGGCTGCGAGAGCCACGTGTGATGACGAGCTGGCCAAACTGCCAGGGCTCGTGCCAGTCCCGTTTGGTCTGTACTGTCTGTCGCTGCCACGGCAGCACGGACGGCGGCGACAATTCACAATTCAGTTGTCCCGGCAGCTCACCGGGGCGGGAGATGTTTCTCTAGGCTCGCGGATCTCCAGCACATGATCCAATGCCAAATTGGTTGGGGATGCTCGGGAGAAGCGGCATCGTCTTCACTGCTTGGGTAGCTTCGTGTTCATGTGCCCCGAAACCAGAACACCTCAATGCGCAATGGAGAAACCAGGAGCTGGCCTGATGTTCGTCTCTCTTCTTCTGTGTTCACTGGTTTGGGGGAGCTCCATTTGTACTGTAGCCAATTGTACATAATTTATGCCTTCGAGGTCCCTGGATTCCTCTTCTGGGAATCTGTGTATATATTTCCCCCTGGGCATGATTAACAGGTTTGGCTCCTAGCATCTCAGACTTCTGCGGCATTGCCGCAAGTGATTCACCGGGAAATGTTGTGGTTACGGAGAAACAGGAACTGAATCCGCCAAGAAATCGACGGAATCCGATGCACCGCCGTCTGTTCGCCGCTGCTGAACCTGAAATGGCTCAGGGTTCATGGAAGTCTGTAGGCGCTGCATGCATGCGCCGGCACTGCGCAGCGCGCACGACCCGGTCAACTTCGATGGTGCCACTCCCCTGCACCTGCAGCCTAGCAGGCTTTGTAAACATCGAACTTAACGGCTTCGGAATACAGGCCGCACCTGTTTATTTGCATTCAGAGATTGGTGCTATGTTCAGATTGGAAAAGGGAGTATATGCTGTGAAATGCCTCTCACGAACTGTATGTAGGGTGGCACGTGAACTAGGAGATGTTAGAAATCAGAATACATAACGGTCCGTCCTGTATTGCTGGCTTGTTGATGAACAACAATCCTACTCCTTTTTTCGCTAGCAAAAAGGGAAAAAACGATGATAAATACAGAGTAGAAACCATGTCGTGAAGCTAGTTTTGAGGTCTGCTATAAGAAAAAACTAATTTTGAGGAAAATGTGAGGCCGGTGTTCTGGCAACTCTCCATATATTGGCCTTGTAATAAAGAAGGCCCAAAGGCTTTTCGACAAACACGTCAGTTTGTGGCCCACGATACATGAACGTTTTTTTTCTTCTTTTGCTGTGAAGAAGAAAATAAAACGCGTTATGTTACACTTTCCCCTCCGTGAAGCATCATACAGATTTTCATAAACAGAGAAGTTTAAGGAATATAAAGCTCGCCATTTGGAAGCTGAGTAGGTTTGTAGTAAAATAACAAAGGGCATACTCCCTCCAATCCTAAAAAAGTGTCGGAAGCACCGTACAATCACGTTTTGCAGTTTACCCCTTCTAAATAATCAAGATCAGAACCAGAACAACTGCTCGTAGCATGGTAGGCTCGCAGATCTCCATGGCGCTGGTGGCCGGCTCCAGCCTCGCCCGGTGAAATGTAGCCATGGCGCCCGCCGCTTGCTGCCCGCCGCCTTCCGCCTGCTACCCGTCAGCTCTGATCCATGGCGCTCCTCAACCGGAGGCGGCTGAAACCCTAAGGATAGGATGGCTCTGATCCACGACGCCTTGACTGGAGGCGACCGCTCCACAGCCCGCCGAGGCAACCCTCCATCGCTGGGAAGGTCGACATCTGAGTGGGGGTCGGGGGCACTGGGGGTTCTCGACTTCGCGTCTGGCCGGGAGGAGTAGTACCCATGCGGCCTCCGTCACGACTCTATCCACGCGGCCTCCATCACAACTCTATCCACACGGAGGAGGGGAGGGTCGTGGACTCACATGCATGGTTGACTCCAAGAGGAGTGCGGGTTGATGAAGTAAAAAAGTTTGAGGGTGTGTTTGCGAAATTCACTTTCCGACTCTTTTTTGGTCGGAGGGAGTACATAATATTGTGATTCTTGATGGTCACAACGGGATCGAGAACCGGTTTGCGTAGTCCTGATTCCCGTCAAGTGGGTGCAACAACGGTTGAGTTACGTAGCAGAAAACAAAAGAATTCTAACTAAACGTGAACCCTAATATGCAAGATCTATCCATGTGGTAATGCAGTAACAAAGGTGATATCGGTGACGTACCCTCGTAGACCGATAGCGGTTAACGTTCCGCTAGAACATGGTTGATGTAGACGAACAGTCATCGCCGACCTCAGGGTCATGAAGAAGTCCTCTACCCGACGTCGAGTGTCGTAGGTGCAGCACGTCGTAGTTTCGCACACGTACAGTGCTTAACGACGCTTCCGGCTCCAATCCAGCGAAGTTGCGGAAGTATATCTTTTAGATCCGGATCCCGGCAACGCTCCCGCGTACCGGGTGGAGTTGTCTCCCTCTCTGTGTAGTTCTTTGATGAACCGCACGGAGAAGAAAACTAGAGAGATATATTTCTCTATTTAATCGTGTATATATTTTGCCCCTATAGGTCTCTTTATGTAGGGAGCAAATGGGGCAATGTTTCATAACGAGGCAAGGTGGGACAAAAGAAATGAGGGGGAGTTAGGGAGCCGGCCGACATAGCCAGGCACGGGCGGCGCGCCCCTCACCCCCCTGCTCATCGGCCCAAGTGGTCCGACCGGCCTCCTCCCTCCTCCCCTCATGGGCCCCTTTGGCACATGGGCCTCAATAGAGGTGGGAGTGACTTTTTAATTAAATCAAAATCATTTTTATTAAATTAAATATATTCTAATATATTGATTCACTTAATTAACATATTAAACATATACTTTAATTGCCATTTGTCCGAGACACCTCCCGAACTATTATGAACAACTATCTCCGGAACCCTATTCCAAATATATCTCTCAACTCCAATTAATGCAAAACTATCTCGAGATTCGATGAAACTTTAAGTGTGTTACCCTACGGTTCTGTAATATCATAGCCATGATACGGGACTAGGTCTCCGGCCATAATAATTACTAAGGGGGTCTGGATAACCATTGCGATCTCTATGTATTCCATGAAGATAGGATTGTCGTTTGAACCTGTGCATTGAGTCTTATTCCTTTTGTTCATTTGATACTGGTGAAAGAACATGGAGCCCCCATGTGTGGTTTTGATAATTGATGACAATCCCTATGGACTAACGGTTGTTTTGAGAATCTATCTTAGGTCGTGTCCATAGCCATGTGTTGGTCTCAAGGTTGCAAGATGGAGAAGAGCGAGTACTATGAAGAAGATGGATGAAGACGGTGTAGAAGATGAAGAGAGATGAAGATGGCGTAGAATATGGATGGAGACGATGGCGTGTATGTTGGAAGGAGATGGCGGCATGTACAAAGAGGATGAAGACGGAGCTTGCCGAGTCGAGTGGAACGCGCAAGGACAAGGTTTCTGCTCGATAGGTGATAACCCACAAGTATAGGGGATCGCAACAGTCTTCGAGGGAAGTAAAACCCAAATTTATTGATTCAACACAAGGGGAGACAAAGAATACTTATAAGCCTTAACAACTAAGTTGTCAATTCAGCTGCACCTGGAAAAGCACTAGTAACAGGGGTGATGTGAAAGCAGTGTAATATGAGAGCAATAGTAAGTAACACGCAGCGTAGCAGTAACACAGAGACAATGGCACCGAAAATAGTTGATACTACTTCTAATGGCATATAGGACCGAGTGAGTATTTGATGATGAAAGATGGACCGGGGTTCCCAGCTATCTACACTAGTGGTAACTCTCCAATAACAAGTGTTGGGTGAACAAATTACAGTTGGGCAATTGATAGGATTGAAATAGCATTAAGACAGAACATCAAGTTTATTAATCATGTAGGCATGTTTTCCATATATAGTCATACGTGCTCGCAATGAGAAACTTGCATAACATCTTTTGTCCTACCAGCCGGTGGCAGCCGGGCCTCAATGGAATCTACTGGTAATTAAGGTACTCCTTTTAATAGAGCACCGGAGCAAGCATTAACACTTGGTGAAAACATGTGATCCTCGTATCTAAGCCATCCCCTCCAGTTATCCCAGTTGTTGTCACTCTGGGGCCTCGGGTTCCGGACATAGACATGTGCAAACAACTTGTAGATACAATCTAAGCAATAATTATAGAGCTTAAATCTAAGATCATGCCACTCGTGCACTAGTGACAAGCATTAAACACAACAAGATTGCAGCAACAATAACTTCACAAACTTTATAGATAGACCGATCATAATGTAACAATTCATCGGATCCCAACAAACACAACACCGATTACATCAGATGGATCTCAATCATGTAAGGCAGCTCATGAGATCATTGTAATGAAGTACATGGGAGAGAGAGTACCAACTAGCTACTGCTAGAACCCGTAGTCCATGGGGGAACAACTCACGGAGCATGATGGAGGCGGTGGCGTCGATGGAGAAGCCTCCGGGGGTCGATCCCTGTCCCGGCAGGGTGCCGAAACAGGAACTTCTGACCCCCGAAACTTGGTTTCGTGATGGCGGCGGCGCCCCTGGAGTCCTTCTGGAATATGATCTGTTGATGTAGGGTTTTCGCGTCGCGAGGAATATATAGGAAAAGGGCAGCGCGAGGGGATGCCCGGGGGGCCCACACCATATGGCGGCGCCCCCTTCTGGCCGCGCCCCTATGGTCGGAGGCCGTGGGCCTCCCTGGCTTGCCCTCGCTCCGTGTGTCCCTCAGAGAAATAGGAGGTTTGGCTTTTGTTTCGTCGAATTCCGAGAATATTGCCCGAACAACTTTTCTGGAACCAAAAACAGCAGAAAACAGAAACTAGCACCTCGGCATCTTGTTAATAGGTTAGTCCCGGAAAATGCATAAAATCATTATAAAGTGTGAGCAAAACATGTAGGTATTGTCATAAAACTAGCATGGAGCATCAGAAATTATAGATACGTTGGAGACGTATCAAGCATCCCCAAGCTTAGTTCCTACTCGCCCTCGAGTAGGTAAACGATAAAAAGAATAATTTCTGAAGTGACATGCTACCAACATAATCTTGATCATAATATTGTAAAGCATATGAGATGAATGAAGTGACTCAAGGCAATGATCTATAGTTTGCTAACAAATAGATAATGACTAAACATATAGCAAAAACTTTTCATGAACAGTACTTTCAAGACAAGCATCAAAAAGTCTTGCATAGAGTCAACTCATAAAGCAATAAATTCTTAATAAGAGGTTTTGAAGCAACACAAAGGAAGATTTAAGTTTCAGCAATTGCTTTCAACTTTCAACATGCATATCTCATGGATAATTGTCAACACAAAGTAATATAATAAGTGCAATAAGCAAGCATGTAAGAATCAATGCACACAGTTGACACAAGTTTGCTTCTAAGATAGAAAGGAGTAGGTAAACTGACTCAACATAAAGTAAAAGAAAGGCCC
Organism: Lolium multiflorum; assembly: GCA_030979885.1. Classification (NCBI taxonomy): domain Eukaryota; kingdom Viridiplantae; phylum Streptophyta; class Magnoliopsida; order Poales; family Poaceae; genus Lolium; species Lolium multiflorum. Next base: position 220,015,840 of record CM061749.1, on the reverse strand, counting down.
TTCAGGGAAGGGATTAAATCATGTGCTAGAGCCTTTTAAGTTTTGAAATCATATAGAGAGCATACAAATAAAGTTTTGAGAGGTGTTTGTTGTTGTCAACGAATGGTAGTGGGCACTCTAACCCCTTGTCAAACAGACTTTCAAAGAGCGGCTCCCATGAAGGACGTTATCTCTACCAGCAAGGTAGATCATCCCTCTTCTCTTTTGTTTACACATGTATTTTAGTTTTATTTATAGATGACACTCCTCCCAACCTTTTGTTTCACAAGCCATAGCTAACCGAAACCTCGGGTGCCTTCCAACATTTCACATACCATGGAGGAGTGTCTATTTGCAAGATTAAGTTGCTTACTGATGAATCAGGGCAAAACATGTGAAGAGAATAATTAGTGAAGGTTAATTAATTGGGCTGGGAACCCCGTTGCCAGCTCTTTTTGCAAAATTATTGGATAAGCGGATGAGCCACTAGTCCATTGGTGAAAGCTGCCCAACAAGATTGAAAGATAAAACACCACATACTTCCTCATGAGCTATAAAACGTTGACACAAATAAAAGAGAATAACTTTTGAATTGTTTAAAGGTAGCACATGAAGTATTTACTTGGAATGGCAGAAAAATGCCACATAGTAGGTAGTTATGGTGGACACAAATGACATAGGTTTTGGCTCAAGGTTTTGGATGCACGAGAAGCATTCCCTCTCAGTACAAGGCTTTGGCTAGCAAGGTTGTTTCAAGCAAACACAAGTATGAACCGGTACAAAAAAACTTACATAAGAACATATTGCAAGCATTATAAAACTCTACACTGTCTTCCTTGTTGCTCAAACACTTTTACCAGAAAATATCTAGACTTTAGAGAGACCAATCATGCAAACCAAATTTCAACAAGCTCTACGGTAGTTCTCCACTAATAGGTTTAAACTACATGATGCAAGATCTTAAACATGATCTACTTGAGAGCTCAAAACAATTGCCAAGTATCAAATTATTCAAGACAATATGAAGCATTTCTGTTTCCAACCAAATAACAATAAGTGCTGCGGCTTTCAGCTTTCGCCATGAATATTAAAGTAAATTAAGAACACAAGTGTTCAAATGAAAAAGCGGAGCGTGTCTCTCTCCCACACAAGGATTGCTAGGATCCAAATGTATTCAAACGCAAACAAAAAAAAACACACAGACGCTCCAAGTAAAGCACATAAAATGTGGAAGAATTAAAATATAGTTTCACTAGAGATGACCTGATAAGTTGCTGATGAAGAAGGGGATGCCTTGGACATACCCAAGCTTAGACGCTTGAGTCTTCTTGAAATATGCTTGGGTGACCCACGGGGGCATCCCTAAGCTTAGGCTCTTCACTCTTCTTGATCACATTATATCACCCTTCTCTCTTGACCCTTGAAAACTTCTGCCACATCAAACTTCTCATAAACTTCATTAGAGGGGTTAGTACTCAAAATAACTTTAATCCACTTTAGTTCTATAGTGACACATTGCAAGAACTCAATAAAACATTAGCTACAGCTCTCCACGTCTAGAAAACCTTACTTAAAGTCCACATGAGACAATGCAAAAAAACAGAGACAGAATCTGTCAAAACAGAACAGCCAGTAAATATGAATTTTTTCGGGGTACTTCCGTTGCTCAAATCAGAAACCTCAAAACTAATGAAAGTTGCGTACATATCTGAGGAACACGCATGACTTTTTGCAGAATGTTTAGGTTCTCCTACAGAGAGATCTACTCAAATTTGTGGCAGCTAAAATTCTGTTTCTGCGCAGAAATCCAAATCTAGTATCAACTTTCTATTAGAGACTTTACTTGGCACAACAATGCAATAAACATGATAAGGAGAGGTTGCTACAGTAGTAACAACTTCCAAGACACAACAAAACAGTAGCAAAATAAAAACATGGGTTATATCCCAAGAAGTGCTTTCTTTATAGCCATTAAGATGGGCTTAGTAGATTTTAATGATGCTCACATGGAAAATAGAAAATGAAGCAAAAGGAGCATCAAGAAGCAATTCAAAACACATTTAAGTCTAACCCACTTCCTATGCACAGGAATCTTGTACACAAATAAATTCATGAAGAACAATGTGACAAGCATAGGAAGATAAAACAAGAGTAACTTCAAAAGTTTCAGCATATAGAGAGGTGTTTTAGTACCATGCAAATTTCTACAACCATATTTTCCTCTCTCATAATAATTTTCAGTAGCTTCATGAATAAACTCAACAATATAACTATCACATAAAGCATGTTTTTCATGATCCACAAACACATAATTTTTATCAAGCTCAAAAATAATAGGATCAAAACTTTCAAAACCACTTTTATCAATAATATAACAAGATGATTGATCAATCTCAAAAGATATGGGACTCCTAGATAAAGTCAAGACCTCTCCAATCCCATTTTCATTAGTAGTACAATTAATATTATCAAGTAACATAGGACCATCATCTAGAGCTTTATCATAAACATTTGCTAAGCAAAACTCTTTAGTACCATGCATTTCGATATCAGGCACAAACAAAGCATTATCATAAGATTTATAAAAATAGCATGGATTATCATAGATAACAGTAGCATAATTATTCTCACAAGTTTTACTCATAGGGAATATTTCAAGAGAATCCACAGGAACATAACATTCATCCTCCTTTGGTAAGCATGGAGGACAATCAAATAGTGTAAGAGATAAAGAGTTACTCTCATTAGAAGGTTGGCATGAGTAGCTAATCCATTCTTCCTCCTTTTGTTCATCACTCTCCTCCTCTTTTTCATCCAATGAGCTTTCAGGTTCATCAATTTCTTCTTTCACAGGTTCCTGCAAATTGTGAGTGCATTCTTGTGCATGAATGAGTCTCTCTTTATAATCAATGATATAAGGATTATTGTTGTAATGTTCTATGCAATAATCAAGGATAGAAGAGACATAATCTTTAAGGTCCTTACAAGCAACACAGGTTTCATAATTTTTAGACATGAAGGATTCTATTTCAGAAGCTCCCATAAATAAAACAAATTGTTCTACTTCTTCGAACCCAAGATGAATATAGTTATTCCAATGATAGTTCACAATTAAAACTTCTTCACTAAAGCCACATTGGAATTTAAGATGTTTAGTATTCTGTTTAGAGCAACAATTTATATCATGGCGTTTAAGCAAGATTTTAGCAATTGTATTCAATTTTTCTAACACGGCACTCATGACTTTACCCTTTCTTGATTCTCTATAATTCATATATAATTCTATAAGCTCCATACAGGTTGTGGGTTCTTCCATAACAACAGTTTTTAATTTTTTGGTTTTTCAAATTTTTATGGATTTTCGGGTATATAAGGAAAATAAAACAAGACAAAAACAAACTAGACAAAAGTAAACTAAGCAAAATAATACTAGACAGAAATAAACTAAGCAAAAACAAACTAGACAAAAGTAAACTAAGCAAAACAAAATAAAATAAAAACAGAGAGAGAGGTAGAGTGTACTCCCCAGGTGAACTTATGAGTAGAGCTATGCTCCCCGGCAATGGCGCCAGAAAATAGTCTTGATAACCCACAAGTATAGGGGATCGCAACAGTCTTCGAGGGAAGTAAAACCCAAATGTATTGATTCGACACAAGGGGAGACAAATAATACTTATAAGCCTTAACAACTGAGTTGTCAATTCAGCTGCACCTGGAAAAGCACTAGTAACAGGGGTGATGTGAAAGCAACAGTAATATGAGAGCAATAGTAACAGTAACACAGCAGCGAGCAGTAACACAGAGGCAATGACACCAGAAAATAGTTGATACTACTTCTAATGGCATATAGGACCGAGTGAGTATTTGATGATGAAAGATGGACCGGGGTTCCAGCTATCTACACTAGTGGTAACTCTCCAATAACAAGTGTTGGGTGAACAAATTACAGTTGGGCAATTGATAGGATTGAAATAGCATTAAGACAGAACATCAAGTTTATTAATCATGTAGGCATGTTTTCCATATATAGTCATACGTGCTCGCAATGAGAAACTTGCATAACATCTTTTGTCCTACCAGGGCCGGGCCTCAAGGGAATCTACTGGTAATTAAGGTACTCCTTTTAATAGAGCACCGGAGCAAAGCATTAACACTTGGTGAAAACATGTGATCCTCATATCTAAGCCATCCCCTCCAGTTATCCCAGTTGCTGTCACTCTGGGGCCTCGGGTTCCGGACATAGACATGTGCAAACAACTTGTAGATACAATCTAAGCAATAATTATAGAGCTTAAATCTAAGATCATGCCACTCGTGCACTAGTGACAAGCATTAAACACAACAAGATTGCAGCAACAATAACTTCACAAACTTTATAGATAGACTGATCATAATGTAACAATTCATCGGATCCCAACAAACACAACACCGATTACATCAGATGGATCTCAATCATGTAAGGCAGCTCATGAGATCATTGTATTGAAGTACATGGGAGAGAGAGTACCAACTAGCTATTGCTAGAACCCGTAGTCCATGGGGGAACTACTCACGGAGCATGATGGAGGCGGTGGCCTCGATGGAGAAGCCTCCGGGTCGATCCCGTCCCGGCAGGGTGCCGAAACAGGAACTTCTGACCCCCGAAACTTGGTTTCGCGATGGCGGCGGCGCCCCTGGAGTCTTTCTGGAATATGATATGTTGATGTAGGGTTTTCACGTCGCAAGGAATATATAGGCGAAAGGGCGGCGCGAGGGGGTGCCCGAGGGGCCCACACCATATGGTGGCGCGCCCCCCTTCCTGGCTGCGCCCCCCTATGGTCTGGAGGCCGTGGGCCTCCCCCTGGCTTGCCCTTCTGGCTCCGTGTGTCCCTCGGAGAAATCGGAGGTTTGGCTTTTGTTTCGTCGAATTCCGAGAATATTGCCCGAACAGCTTTTCTGGAACCAAAAACAGCAGAAAACGAACTGGCACCTCGGCATCTTGTTAATAGGTTAGTCCCGGAAAATGCATAAAATCATTATGAAGTGTGAGAAAAACATGTAGGTATTGTCATAAAACTAGCATGGAGCATCAGAAATTATAGATACGTTGGAGACGTATCAATAGGATAGTGGGTCGCATCATCGGAGAGAGCTCAAACCTTGCATGCATTGCATCGTGTTTCTTGGTTGTTCTTGGTTCTTATCCATGAGATGGGTTAGAGCTTGTGTTCATTCTCATGACAAGCTCTAGCTCATCGGAAACGGATTCCGGATGCATCGCATGTTGCATGTGCGAGGGTGATGATTTTCCCGATATACCATATTGAGAGGTTACACCTCTATGACCATGAGAAAATCATCATCCACTCTTTTCCATGTTTTCACCTTGTGTAGAGGTAGCTCTTGTCGCCCTCTTTCCGGCAAAATTGGTTTCACCTCAATCGGAGTTTCCTAGCTCGAGATATTGCCGTTTCCGTATCGCAGTTTAGAGAAAAAAAGGGAAGGACGGTAGTACCGGTCAGGTACCGGTTTGGTCTCTGTGAGACGCTTGATCCGGTCCGGTATTGGGCCGGTACCGACCCGGTAGTACCGCTCGAGCTGTAGTACCGCTTTCACAAGCTGTAGTACCGCTTTGGGCCGGTTTTCAGCTATTTTCTGCACAGTTCACGCGCGAGCGGTGGTACCGCTTTGACAAGCTGTAGTACCGCTCGGGCGTGAATCTGACCGTTTTTCCAGCCCAACAGCTATATTTTGGAGCCTCTATTTATACCCCTCTTCCACCTCCGACCCAACCACTTCTTCCCCTCCATTCTCTCTCCTCCATTGTTGAACTTGAATTTTTTCTTCCTCCTCTTGATCCCCCCACTATTTCTTGCATATTTTTGGGGGAAAGGAGAGAGGAGATCTAGATCTAGAGCTTCACCAATTGAATCCCTCTCCAAGTGAGGGGATCTTGCTAGATCTAGATCTTGGAGTAATTTGGTGTTCCTCCTCTATTTTGTTCTTCCTCCCTTATTCCCCCAATAGCTTTTGTAGCTTTGTTGGAATTTGGGAGAGAAGAACTTGGGCATCTTAGTGGTGTTCTTAGCCATTGCATTAGGTGCATCGGTTTGGGTTCTCTCCGGGGTTTCGGTCTCGTAGAGGGCGTGTTTGACCTTAGTGGTGTTGTTGCCTTCGTGGCCTTGTTGCCTTTGTGGTGTTGTAGCCTTTGTGGCCTTGTAGCCTTTGTGGCCTTGTCGTCTTTGTGGCGTGGTAGCCTTTGTGGCGTTGTTGCCTTTGTGGAGTGTGTTAGCCTTTGTGGTTTTGGAGCCGGTTGTGGCGCGTTGGTGTCTTGGTGGCTTTGTTGCCGGTGTGGCGTGTTGTAGCCTCTTGTGGCCTTGTACTTGAGAGCCTCCGTGTTGTGGAGTTGCCTCAAGCTTGATACTTGGGAGTTTGCCCAAGCTTGTACGGGTTCGGTGACCACCCTCAAGGGTCCCTTAGTGGATCGAGGCTTTTGTAGGATAACGTTGCATAGAAAACAAAAATTTTCCTACCGCGAACACGCAATCCAAGCCAAGATGCAATCTAGAAGACGGTAGCAACGAGGGGGTATCGAGTCTCACCCTTGAAGAGATTCCAAAGCCTACAAGATGAGGCTCTTGTTGCTGCGGTAGACGATCACTTGCCGCTTGCAAAAGCGCGTAGAAGATCTTGATCACGATCGCTTCCGGCGCCACGAACGGGCAGCACCTCCGTACTCGGTCACACGTTCGGTTGTTGATGAAGACGACGTCCACCTCCCCGTTCCAGCGGGCAGCGGAAGTAGTAGCTCCTCTTGAATCCGACAGCACGACGGCGTGGTGTCGATGGTGGTGGAGAAGTCCGGCGGAGCTTTGCTAAGCGTGCGGGAACTATAGAGGAGAGAGGGCGGCTAGGGTTTGGGAGGGGGCGCCGGCCATCTAGTGGTGCGGCCACCTTGTGGTGCTTGGGGTGGCCGGCCCCTCCCCTTGGCCCCTCATTATATAGGTGGAACCCCAAGAGGTGGTGTCCAAGTCTTCGAATAAGACCCGAACCAAAAACCTTCCATAGGAGGGGGAAACCTAGCCAAGCTAGGACTCCCACCAAGGTGGGAGTTCCACCTCCCATGTGGGGGTGGCCGGCCCCCTAAGGGGGAGTCCACTTGGGACTCCTCCCCCACTAGGGTTGGCCGGCCATGGAGGTGGAGTCCCATGTGGACTCCACCTTCCTTGGTGGTTTCTTCCGGACTTTTCTAGAACCTTCTAGAACCTTCCATAGAACCTTCCGCGACATTTTAATTCACATAAAATGACATCCTATATATGAATCTTATTCTCCGGACCATTCCGGAACTCCTCGTGATGTCCGGGATCTCATCCGGGACTCCGAACAAATATTCGAACTCCATTCCATATTCAAGTACTACCATTTCAACATCCAACTTTAAGTGTGTCACCCTACGGTTCGTGAACTATGCGGACATGGTTGAGTACTCACTCCGACCAATAACCAATAGCGGGATCTGGAGATCCATAATGGCTCCCACATATTCAACGATGACTTTAGTGATCGAATGAACCATTCACATACGATACCAATTCCCTTTGTCACGCGATATTTTACTTGTCCGAGGTTTGATCATCGGTATCACTCTATACCTTGTTCAACCTCGTCTCCTGACAAGTACTCTTTACTCGTACCGTGGTATGTGGTCTCTTATGAACTTATTCATATGCTTGCAAGACATTAGACGACATTCCACCGAGAGGGCCCAGAGTATATCTATCCGTCATCGGGATGGACAAATCCCACTGTTGATCCATATGCCTCAACTCATACTTTCCGGATACTTAATCCCACCTTTATAACCACCCATTTACGCAGTGGCATTTGATGTAATCAAAGTACCTTTCCGGTATAAGTGATTTACATGATCTCATGGTCATAAGGACTAGGTAACTATGTATCGAAAGCTTATAGCAAATAACTTAATGACGAGATCTTATGCTACGCTTAAATGGGTGTGTCCATTACATCATTCATATAATGATATAACCTTGTTATTAATAACATCCAATGTTCATGATTATGAAACTAATCATCCATTAATCAACAAGCTAGTTTAAGAGGCATACTAGGGACTTCTTGTTGTCTACATATCACACATGTACTAATGTTTCGGTTAATACAATTATAGCATGATATATAAACATTTATCATAAACATAGAGATATAAATAATAACCACTTTATTATTGCCTCTAGGGCATATCTCCTTCAGTCTCCCACTTGCACTAGAGTCAATAATCTAGTTTACATTTGTAAAGATATAACACCTTGGCCTTCTGGTGCTTTATCATGTTTTGCTCACGAGAGAGGTTTTAGTCAACGGATCTGACACGCTCAGAAACGTATGTATTTTGTAATTCATTTGCGTCTCAACGCATCACTCATTTCCAAATGAGTCGGCATTAAATATGTTTGGTCTTCTGGTGGAACCTTAATTCCGCGGTCTGAAATATGTCACTAATATTGTCACACACAATATAGCTTCAAAGTTCTGACTCTGTCGGAACTACACCAAGTTCTCAAAGAACCTCTTGACTTAACATCCTTTGTCATTGTCAAAATAATGACATACTCTGCCTTCTTTTGTAGAATCCGTCACAATATTTAGAACTCTTCTAAATCTAGCATAGACAACTTCTAGCTTATTGTGCTACCTTTTAAACAACACTTAGTCTAATTTGAGATTGAAATTATATTTTATATGTGACAAAACCAATATCGGTGTAACACCTTACAGCGATTTGTTTGTCATTTCTTCATACAAAAATATATATATATCCTTAGTTCTTCTAAAGTACTCAAGGATATTCTTACTGTCGTCCAATGATCATCATATGAATCATTCTGGTATATGCTCATAACACTTTATAGCACATGATATCTGATTGTGTACATATTATTCGTGATCTATAATCACTCATGTGTTTTTACTCATTGAGTGTCAGATACACTCAAGTCTTGTTAAACCTTCACATGACAAGAACATTTTCTTAATATTTCTATATTGAACTACTTCAATATCCATCATATGTACTTTGACTTAAACTTATTTATGTGTTTCAATCTATCTTCATAGATCTTGACACTAAATTTGTTTCAGTCCATATCCTTTCATTGAAGTTAATTCTCAATGAAACCTTTTTAATCAAGTATATAATTACATCATTTATAACCAACTATATGTCACCTACATAAAGTATTATAAATGTGTCTTAGCGCTCCCACTTAATTTCTTGCAAATGCAAGCCTCTTCATCGTCTCTGATGAAATCAAAAACTCTTTGACTATTTCATCTGGTGAAGATTCCAACTCCGTGATACTTACTTCATCCAATTGAAGTTTGTATACCTATCTAGTATTCCACGGACCAGCAAAACTCTTGGTTGTATCTTGTATACATACTTCTGTTAAGTAGTGTATTTTGCCATCCTACTAGCATATCTCATAAAAGAAATATGTAGTGATTACTAGAATAATCCACATAGACTATAAGCATTGCTACGGAAGATCTAATCTTATCGTATTCAACTCTTTGAACTTTGTCGTAAACAATTTTTCGATAAGTCAAGCTTTCTTCAAGGATATTTCATCCAAGTCTATCAATTTCATAGATCCATTTACTTTCATAAAGTATTCATCTATCTTGGATTTCATGGCGCATGGCCATTTTAATGGAGTCAGGGCCCATCATAACTTCTTTGTTTTGTAGTTGGTTTATCATTGTTCAAAATCAATCCTTTGTTCACAAATCATTTATTTGATCACAAAGTAAACCATACCTACAAGGTTCAATATGTACTTCGATCTCCATGGCTAAAACACTTTGTAGTCATGAGAGCCATGATCGTCGTGGCCGCTTCCGAAACCAATTCCGATGCTGCGCTACTCTGATCATTATGCTCAGGTTCATAAACCTTATCAAATTATATTGTCCTCCCACTCAAATACTTCACTCGAAACAATTTCTCGGAAATAAGAAACATTGACAAACACTTTTGTCTTTGTCTCGTGGGAAGAATTCCCAATTAAATCTCTGGGATAACCAACAAAGACATTCATCCGATTTTGGTTGACTATTAGGGTTTATACCCATGCCATAACTTGTATGGTGTCATTTCAACGGATCATGATGATGCTTTATTCAGTGTAAAAGCGGTAGTCACTAAAGCATAATTCACAAAAATATAATGGCATCAATATTTTATCTCATCATTGATCCAACAAAGTTTGGATATATCTCTTGGATACTTCATCATCACTATGATACTCCAAGAAACGTAAGTTGTAGAACAATTTCATAACTCTCTTAGATGTTCGCTAAAACTCGTAATTCAAATATTTCCACCATGATCCAATCATAGATATTTGATTTCTATTACGATGATTTCCACTTCATGCTGAAATTTATTTGAATCCTATTCAAATGTTTCAAACTTTTCCTTATTGAATATATCCACATATATACTCAATTCATTGTTTGAAAGTTTTCATGAAGTAGAAGAATCTTCCGCACACAACTATGCCCAGTGAACCACATATATCATTATGTATGTTTTCACTAAGTTAGTTTCCCGTTCAACTCTTCGGCCTATGAACGGTATTTCAGTCATTACCTTTTAGAAAAGATTTTGCAAGTGCCAAACGATTCAACAAATCGAATGACTCCAAAAATCCATTTGCATGGAGTTCCTTCATGCGATCCTTTCTAACATGACCTAAATTGCGGTTCCACAAATAAGTGGAATTCAAATCATTTGCCTTATGGCATTTTAGCGTCAGTGTTATGTATGTGTGTTTCACCATTAAAATTTATAATAACTTATCCATCATACATGGAGTAATGTCATAATTTGAACAACTCATTGTTTTCATTTGACCAGAGCAAAATAACAATTATTAAGTTCTTTATTATAAATTCTAAGGGCTAGATAGAATGCCAATGACGAACATAATAACACTTTATTTTGTTCCAGGCGTGCATATCTATCATATTCCTTGTCAGTCACTTAGGCCATTGTATTCTTGTATTGCGTTGTTTTGTATGACACTTCATACCAACCAATATGGTACTAATACCCAAGAATTTCATTGTGTGACTTAACTAGGAATACAACCATAACATGTATATCATTTATATACACCTGAGCTAGACTTTCTAGTCTTTTCTTTTCTTTTGCCAAAATATCTTTTGCAGTTTCTCTTTTAGCTTTCCTCATTATTCAGAAAAACATTTCAACATCAATAACTTCTAGGTTTGTTGGTCAAATACCAATAACCTTGAGGTTCTTACTTTGAAGTTGATCATCATATGACAAGTGTTTCAGATTTCACTATTAGTAAATTTGTAATACGATGAACAATTTCACTCATAATTTTATCCATCAATTCATGATAACTTTCTGAGACCATGTCTGTACATGCTAGGCTCATAAAGTTTAAACCTTAGTATTCGCATATGCAAATCTGGCTTGCACCCGTTGGAAGCACACGTAGAATCTATAACACCCGATCATCACGTGATGCTTCGAAACGACGAGTCTTAGCAACGGTGCATACTAAGGACAATCACTTCATGGATATGCGAATATCGTTAGTGCCCCAATAGTTGGAGGATTGGGACGCCTTGCGTCTTCAACCTTCGTACATTCCCATAAAACTTATGAGTTTATGTAGTCTCACTAAATTTATATTCTATCATCTTGCAATAAGGTCTTAGATATCACATATATCTCGTACCTTGATTATTTCTGAAAACTAAATTTTCAGCTCCTTACTTTTCAAACAGATTTGAACTTCAAGTTTCACGGAGACAAGATAACTTTAGGTACTAATTGAAACCATAGCTTTCTGAATCAACAAAGTGAGTTTTACTAAAAGTTTGCAATAGGACTTAATCATTTCTTGATTCATTAACAATACGGTACCAATCCGTAAAGTTTCTAGTCAGATTTTAACAGTATTTCTATCTCAATTATAAGACTAGCGCATAGTAGTAAACGGATGCCAATACTACAAAATTAATTCAAAATACTACTCAGACTATGTTTATGATAATAAGTTCATGTTTTAATCTAATTACTAATGAACTCCCACTTAATACAACATCCCTCATAGTTGTAAAGTGGTACACGATCCAAATCCACTACACCAAAACCGATCATCACGTGAGATGATGTAGTTTCAATGGTGAACATCAACATGTTGATCATATCATCCATATGACTCGTGTTCAACCTTTCGGTTTCCATTGTCCCGAGGCCATGTCTGTACATGCTAGGCTCGTCAAGCAAACCCAAGTATTCCGCGTGTGCAACATGGCTTACACCCGTTGTATGTCGAGTTTATCACACCCGATCATCACGAGATGCTTCAAAACGTCGAACAATGCAACGGTGCATACGAGGGAAGAACACTTTATTATCTTGATATTAATGTGAGGGATCATCTTATAATGCTACCGTCGCGATCTAAGCAAAATAAGATGCATAAAAGGATTAACATCACATGCAGTTCATATGTGATATGATATGGCCCTTTTGTCTTTGCGCCTTTGATCTTCATCTCCAAAGCACGGACATGATCTCCATCATCTTCGGGCATGATCTCCATCATCGTCGGCGAAGCACCAAGGTCAATGGCGCCGTCTTCATGATTGTCCTCCATGTAGCAACTATTACAACTACTTTGAAATACTACTCAACATGAAATTTAAAGACAACCATAAGGCTCCTGCCGGTTGCCACAATACAATAATGATCATCTCATACATATTCATCATCACATTATGGCCATATCACATCACCAAACCCTGCAAAAACAAGTTAGACGCTCTCTAATTTGGTTTGCATATTTTACGTGGTTTAGGGTTTTCGATATAGATCTAATCTACCTACGAACATGAACCACAACGTTGATACTAATGTTGTCAATAGAAGAGTAAATTGAATCTTTACTATAGTAGGAGAGACAGACACCCGCAAAGCCTCTTATGCAATACAAGTTGCATGTCGAACGAGGAACAAGTCTCATGAACGCGGTCATGTAAAGTTAGTCCGAGCCGCTTCATCCCACTATGCCATAAAGATGCAAAGTACTCAACTAAAGATAACAAGAGCATCAACGCCCACAAACCATTGTGTTCTACTCGTGCAACCATCTATGCATAGACCTGGCTCTGATACCACTGTAGGATAACGTTGCATAGAAAACAAAAATTTTCCTACCGCGAACACGCAATCCAAGCCAAGATGCAATCTAGAAGACGGTAGCAACGAGGGGTATCGAGTCTCACCCTTGAAGAGATTCCAAAGCCTACAAGATGAGGCTCTTGTTGCTGCGGTAGACGATCACTTGCCGCTTGCAAAAGCGCGTAGAAGATCTTGATCACGATCGCTTCCGGCGCCACGAACGGGCAGCACCTCCGTACTCGGTCACACGTTCGGTTGTTGATGAAGACGACGTCCACCTCCCCGTTCCAGCGGGCAGCGGAAGTAGTAGCTCCTCTTGAATCCGACAGCACGACGGCGTGGTGTCGATGGTGGTGGAGAAGTCCGGCGGAGCTTCGCTAAGCGTGCGGGAACTATAGAGGAGAGAGGGGGCGGCTAGGGTTTGGGAGGGGGCGCCGGCCATCTAGTGGTGCGGCCACCTTGTGGTGCTTGGGGTGGCCGGCCCCCTCCCTTGGCCCCTCATTATATAGGTGGATCCCCAAGAGTTGGTGTCCAAGTCTTCGAATAAGACCCGAACCAAAAACCTTCCATAGGAGGGGGAAACCTAGCCAAGCTAGGACTCCCACCAAGGTGGGAGTTCCACCTCCCATGTGGGGGGTGGCCGGCCCCCTAAGGGGGAGTCCACTTGGGACTCCTCCCCCACTAGGGTTGGCCGGCCATGGAGGTGGAGTCCCATGTGGACTCCACCTTCCTTGGTGGTTTCTTCCGGACTTTTCTAGAACCTTCTAGAACCTTCCATAGAACCTTCCGCGACATTTTAATTCACATAAAATGACATCCTATATATGAATCTTATTCTCCGGACCATTCCGGAACTCCTCGTGATGTCCGGGATCTCATCCGGGACTCCGAACAAATATTCGAACTCCATTCCATATTCAAGTACTACCATTTCAACATCCAACTTTAAGTGTGTCACCCTACGGTTCGTGAACTATGCGGACATGGTTGAGTACTCACTCCGACCAATAACCAATAGCGGGATCTGGAGATCCATAATGGCTCCCACATATTCAACGATGACTTTAGTGATCGAATGAACCATTCACATACGATACCAATTCCCTTTGTCACGCGATATTTTACTTGTCCGAGGTTTGATCATCGGTATCACTCTATACCTTGTTCAACCTCGTCTCCGACAAGTACTCTTTACTCGTACCGTGGTATGTGGTCTCTTATGAACTTATTCATATGCTTGCAAGACATTAGACGACATTCCACCGAGAGGGCCCAGAGTATATCTATCCGTCATCGGGATGGACAAATCCCACTGTTGATCCATATGCCTCAACTCATACTTTCCGGATACTTAATCCCACCTTTATAACCACCCATTTACGCAGTGGCATTTGATGTAATCAAAGTACCTTTCGGTATAAGTGATTTACATGATCTCATGGTCATAAGGACTAGGTAACTATGTATCGAAAGCTTATAGCAAATAACTTAATGACGAGATCTTATGCTACGCTTAAATGGGTGTGTCCATTACATCATTCATATAATGATATAACCTTGTTATTAATAACATCCAATGTTCATGATTATGAAACTAATCATCCATTAATCAACAAGCTAGTTTAAGAGGCATACTAGGGACTTCTTGTTGTCTACATATCACACATGTACTAATGTTTCGGTTAATACAATTATAGCATGATATATAAACATTTATCATAAACATAGAGATATAAATAATAACCACTTTATTATTGCCTCTAGGGCATATCTCCTTCAGCTTTCCCCTCGGTGGAAAGGCTCGAGGAGAATACGGTGGCCCTAGTGGCTCATTGGAGTGCCTCGTGCCTCCACACCGCTCCAACGGAGACGTAGCACCCTTGGGTGTGAACTTCGGGATACATCGTCGTCTCCTCGTGCACCGGTTACTTCTCAACCCGAGCTCCTTTACCTATGCGCTTTACATTGTGATATCTATCATGCTTGATGTTCTATACCTAGCTTGTTATCACCTTGTTGCTCATCATGCTAGCATAGGTTGTTGGTGCACTTAGGCAAACCCCTAGTTGATAGGCTTTGAGCTAAACTAGTAAACACTTAGTAGTTTTATTCCGCCTAGTTTAGCTCTCAAGTAGAAGTTTTTATACACCGCCTATTCACCCCCCCTCTAGGCGACGTCCTAGTACATTCAATTGGTATCAGAGCTAGGGCTCTCTTATCTTGTTGGGCTTCACCGCCTAGAGAGTATGACGTCGGCTAGAGGATTACTGCACAAAACCTCTTTTACATTTGATGGCACTAATTATGATGCTTGGAAATTCTACATGCTTGATTATTTTAGGGGCATGCACCCACATGTGGAGCAAATTCTTGATATGGGTTTTTCTCCTCCTAAGGATCCACAAAATCCAACTTTTGAGGAGAAGAAAAACTCTTATCTAGATGCTCAAGCTACTAAAGTGCTTTGCCATGTTGTGAGTCATGTAGTGATTTCCTCCATCGCGCCTTTCCGGAGTGCTCATGAGTTTTGGACAAAGCTTCGAGATACATATGGTGGGTCCAAGACCATTGAGGATGATCGCACTCCTTCCACTTCACCAATGTGTGGTAAGACACAAGGTAATGGTATGGTGAGTGGTGATGAACATTGCATTGTTGATAGTGAGCCTTCTCTTGATGATTCTTCATCCCTATCCCATTGCAATGTTTCATCTTTGGACTTGAACACTTATAGCACTATAAATGCTTTACATGCTAGTGTTGGTAGTCCTTGCATATCTTCATTCCATGATGATATGCTTGCCTTGTCTTGTTGCCATAATGAAAATACTTTGCTTTCCTCTAGTATTTGTGTGACTAACAATGTAGAGGAAACCAAGGATACTATGGGCCAAGACAAGATCTTGGATGGAGCTTCAATTACTTCATCCTCTTCATCATCTCATGGTTCCTACACTTGCCTTATGGCTAAGGCTTCTAAGGTATCTCCTTCCTTGGAACCCTATCTATCTAGTGATGATGAGGATGATGATATGGAAGAACTTAATGTTGCTTCCTTAAACATGATGGGTGAGTTGGTTTTTCATGCTCTTCATAAGAAGAAATTTGCTTGCTCTAACTTTATGAAAATCTTGGCTTTTGCCATTGAGAGCACAAAAATTATTGAGAAAAAGGAAGAGCATGAGCGCGAGTATGCAAATGAGATTGCAACTCTTAGTGAAGCTCTTGAAGAACAACAAACCACCAATGAATCTCTTGAGGAGACCTTTACTCTAGAGCTATCTAAAGTAAAGGAATCTCGTGATAGAGCTTTAGAGGTGGCACATGATTTTCAAATTAAAAATGATGAGCTAGTAATTGCTCATGCTAAACTCCTTGAGGATTTTGAGCTTCTCAAAAATGGCTCTAGGGCCATTGAGAGTGAGCTCATCAAACTCACCGAGTCACATGAGCAATTTAAGGCTCTCAACCTAATAGAGCTTGCTAAGTTGCCTTCTCCTTGTGCTATAATTGATAATGCTTGTGCTACTAACTCTACCTCTTGTGAAGCATCCATCTTGAAGGAGAATGTTGAGCTAAGGGCTCAACTTGCTTTGCTAACAAGCAATTATGAGAAATTGGAAGAAAGTCATGGAAAGCTTTCTAGCTCCCATGATGATCTTCTAGTCTCTCATGATTTGCTAAAGTTAGCTCATGAGGCTATCATGTCAAAGGTAAAATCTTGTGAGCCTCATGTGAGTACTAGCACTACCTCTCAAAATGCTATTTTGCCATGTGCTAGTGCTTTTAGTTCACCCACTCATGCTATTGATTTATCTTGTGGTGAACTACCTTCTATGCCTTGTTGCTCTACAAATCCATGTGCTAGTGCTAGTAATTCACCCACCCATGCTATTGCTATATCTTGTGGTGAATTACATACCTTGCCTTGTTGCTCTAACAATGAAGCTTCCACTTCCTCTAGTACTTGTGTTGTTACTAACCATGTAGGGGAAATCGAAGAGCTCGAGGCCCAAGTCACTTCTTTGAAGAAGGACTTGGTAAAGGGTCATGAAGGGAAGCAATCCCCCAATGACAAGAGTGGACTTGGATTCAACTCCAACAACAAGAACAAGTCCACCACGCACAAGCGGAAGAAGGGCCAAGGGCATGTGAAGGACCCCGCCAAGATTGTGTGCTTCAAGTGCAAGATTGAAGGGCATCATGTTAGATCGTGCCCCTTGAAGAAGAAGCCACTTGGCGAGAAGAAACAAGGGAAGCGGCCTCAAGATGGAGCTCATGGTCTACCTCAAGGCCAAGCTCAAGGTCTACCTCGACTTGAAGAAAGGCCGCTACCCAAGAAGGATCAAGCCAAGGCTCCCGTTGTGGAGAAATCAAGTGAGAAGAAGGAGAAGAGAAGAACATGCTACATATGCCATGAGAAGGGCCACATCTCCTCCTTTTGCACTATTGGTAACTCATCCAACCCTATCTTGATCGATGGTGCTTATTCTCTTTGCAAGGATAAGGTTGGAAATGTGTTTGCCAAATATATGGGCACTCAATGTGGTTTCTCAAAAAGAACCATTTGGGTTGCCAAGCCTATTGTGACTAACTTCTTAGGACCCAACTTGGTTGGGGACCATCAAGCCAAAATTTGATCAATAGGTACATGTGGAGGGCATGGAGACTTGACTAGTTCATGAAGACTTAGGGGATCTGTAACATCTCAAATTTTCAAATCAATAAAGAAGAACAATTCCCTTCTCCAAATTTCTAGCCAACAAAAACTTAAAATGGTTTTGCTTATGATATATAGTGTGCATGCTTGTAGGGTGTGACCCTTGCCTTGATGCTTGATTAAAGTGTTTACCAATGTCTCTAAACCCTAAACCATGCCAAATGGTATCAAACAGGGACAAAGGAAAAGAGAAGAAAATCAAATAAACCCCACACATGGGCCTATGGCCATTTTTGCAAAACCTTAACCTAGGCCATTCTACCTTGCATGAATGGTTGGGAAACATTACTAAACTAATAATAATCCCTTTTGAATCAAAGAAATTCAAAACAAATCAAAAGAAAATTCAAAACTCACTCACATATGATAATGGTCATTTGTGCCATTTATATCAGGGTACCCACTTTGAGCCCCTGTATTAAGAGATTTCTAAACTAAACTTGCTCAACTCTTTGCACCTCATCCAAGACCTCATCAAGGTGAACACTTTTGGTGTTGACCAACTTTACAAACTCTTTCTCTATTGCTTATTATAAGAGTGCAAAGTGGCAACATCAAAACAGAATCAAGATCACACCCATTTTGGATTTCACAAAACCTGGTCCATTTTGCAAACCAACACCACCACCGTGTGCCAAACATTATTTGAATCACACCCATGCAAAAGTTTGGCAAAACTCAAAAATAAAGTTCTTGCGGCCATTTCATCGAACACATGGTGTGCACAAATCTGCCAACTCCCAACACTCTATTATCCAGCATGTTGTAGCCTCAACCATCAAGCCTAGGTCATCATCAACTCTCTCTTGCACCCAGCAAACAATGCCAAGCCTCGAGACAATGATTTTGCACTTTTTCATCCAGTACATGACCATGCCGTGCATGTCATGCCACTCACCCAAGTCAAACCCTCTCCTCTCACTTCTGGCTTGCATCACTTTGTCCTCGAGCCTCTCCTCTCTCCGCTGAGAACGCTAGACACACCGTTGGGAGAGACGCGTGCAACGCTCGGCAGGACGTGCCCACAACGTCCAATGACGCCGCGCGCGCACGGACAAGCCCCGAGCGCGCCGAGCACGACCCGCCGCCGACGATGCTAGCCTCCTCTTGTCCTCTCCTCTCTCACACCCACTCACCACGATGCCAGTACCTACCGACACGACCATTCGCACTTGAGAGGCCTGCCGCCGTCGTCACCGTCGACGACTTCCGCCACGACCGCCAGCCTCCGTCACCTCTTGCTCGCGCGCCCTCCGTTTGTGCAATCAAGCTGTCGTGCTCGCCGTGACGTAGGGAACGCCGCTGCATCATCGCCCAAGACTCTGCGCCCCTGTAGCGACATCGCCATGGTCGACCTGCCCCGCGCGCCTCGGCACCTCACTACAAGAAAAGTTCTGATAGACAACGTCTCAAAATCGTCCGCTAAGGGGTATTTTTCGTCGCCCATGGGCCTAACCCGACGATATGGGTTCTGTTGTGGAAACTGCGTCAGGCAAAGTCCAACGACGTTTTCGGTCCGTCGCGCTTGGGCGCCCTTCCACCACGGAAAATCGGACCGTTGCGCAGTGTTCCGGAGCCCGTTGACCGCCGACGTCATGCAACCGACACGTGCGCCGTTACGCGCTAACGGCGTTAACCGGCCCCGTGGTAGATGGTAGGCCCACACGAGGCGCCACGTCTTAGCGGGCGGGCCGACATAGTTTGACCGGTCAACTATATAGCTGGGCTGGCCATTAGTTACGTGGGCCGGGCCTAACCTCTAAGGTTGATTGGTCAAAACTTAAATGGGCCGGCCCATTTAACATGTGGGGTCCACCTTACCTCGGGCGCCCAAGAAAGTGGGCTGGCGAAACACAAAGGGTCCCACTTTCTGTTAAAGGGCGCCGATTTAGTGTGGGGTCCATAGCAGTGGGCCGGCCAAAAACAGTGGGTCCCACTTTCCGTTAAAGGGTCGGCCCATTTAGTATGTGGGGTCCACCATATAGCAAGTGGGCCGGCCCAACAAGATAGTGGGCCGGGCCAAAAACACAGTGGGTCCCACTTTCTGTTAAAGGGCCCGCCATTTGGTGTGTGGGGTCCACCATATAGCAAGTGGGCCGCCCAACAAGATAGGTGGGCCAAAAGCACAGTGGTCCCCCTTCCGTTAAAAGGGCCCATTTAGTATGTGGGGTCCACCATAGCAAGTGGGCCGGCCCATCAAGATAGTGGGCGGGCCAAAACCCCATGTGGGTCCCACCTTCCTAAAGGGCCGGCCCATTTAGTATGTGGGGTCCACCATATAGCAAGTGGGCCGGCCCAACAAAATAGTGGGCCGGGCCAAAAGCACATGTGGGTCCCACCTTCCGTTAAAGGGGCGGCCCATTTACCATGTGGGACCACCATATACCAAATGGGCTGGCCCAACAAGATAGTGGGCCGGCCCAATAAGCATGTGGATCCCACTATCGTGTAACCGGGCCGGCCTACTAAAGAAGTGGGCCGGCCCAAAATGAAAGTGGGTCCCACACTACTGTAAGTGGGCCGGCCCAATCTGTTGTAGTGCCCTACTTGTTTGACTAGTCAACATGCATTAAATTTCATGAGCCTAAAATCTGATATCAATGATACACACAATTACATACACAAATAAAAAAAGTAGGAAAATTACAAGGCAATTCATGTGCCCAAATAAAAAAATTACATAGAATCATTGAGGACTTCTATTAGCATCATCAATAACACGTTGACATTTGGCAATCGCCTTGATTGAATCTTGTGTACTCTTTGTCAACATATCAGCTACAGATCTTAAAGCAGCAATACCATGTCTTTTATAAAGTACAGCCTTGAGATATTTACTGTTTGATGAAAGCAATGGTCTAGGTTGACGGCTATGAGAAGATGCATCAGAAGAAATATCAGAAGTTTTTGTGGGCCTCACTTCTAATGAAGATTGCTTCATCACAACTGCATTCTGATAATAATGCAAAAAGAGTTAAACGATGAACTATGCAAACATTTATTATGCAATGTAGATATAAGATAATAACAAGTTGCATAAATAAGACAATGTATGGAACTTGTACTAAGCACAAACTTACATCATAATGTTGCACAGGGTCGCTACAGATCCTTTTTTGGCGACTATCTTCTAATGATGACTGCTTCATTAAAACTGCATTCTGGTAACATTGCAAACATAGTTACAACAATTAACTATTCAAACATGTATTACGCAATGTAGAGATCAGATAACAACATGTAGCAGAAATAAGCACAAGATAAGATAAGATGCATGTACTAAGCACATACTGGCTCACTGCAGGTCCTTCTCTTGCATGCACTAGTCGTGGTCAACATGCCTGTCATTTTAGGTTCAGCCATCAAGTGAAATGCTAATCCTCCTGCTCCATTGTCCTTAATCTGTGTTTAGATATCACATTTAAGACCAAGTCAGCTGGTTTCAAATAACAAAAAACTTGAGCTGCCAAATGAATAAGCCAATATTTACCAGATATCAGATTAAAACCAACTAGATGTTGCTTTGCATGAGATACGAATTTCAGACATTCAGATTTAGAGTAGGGTAATGCCAAGGTTTTCCACATAAAGTAAACTGGCATTAAGAATGACCAAATGTCAGGTTCAAATCACCTTCGCAGTTTCTCCAAGACAAGCATATCAAATAGGCAGAAACATAGTAAAGCATGAATGGCATTGCTATGGCAGGGTTCCAAGTGTTAATCTCTTGCATAAGGAACAATGCATATAGGTTATAGATAATAACGGAAGTAAACTGCCAAAATTACCAACCAAGAACTCAGATTCCAACCTTCCCTAGCGTCCCCGCTGTTAATGTTGGATGTTCTAATAAGTGGTTCGCATGATCAATCCCTAGGAAAAATAACATTGACAAGTCAGTCTATGATAATACAAAGACCAGACATGCACGCAGCAATAACTATATAAGCTAAAGACGAGGTATAATAGAAAGCAGATTGGAAATGCACATAGCATGATTATAAAAGCAGTGTGAGAATAGCAGACACGAGAAAACAGCTAGCGGCTAGCGGTGAGCTAATGACGTGGTATAAGAACAAGCAGATTGGAAATGCCCATAGCATGACTATAAAAGCAGTGCGACAATAGCATGCAGTACAAAAACAGTTGGCAGCAAATGAATGGGTATAAGGCTATAAATATGTGGATGCACACAGGTGTCAGTAGAATGAACAGGATGGTAGCGACCGGATAATGCTTTTGTACTGTACAATATTTAAACAAACTTCATGCGAAGCAACACATCAAGAAAGTTAACGGCATATGAGATCTGCAAATAACTACACAAAACATGGCTAAAGAAACACCGCGATCTAACGGGCCAGCGTACTAACCAAGCTGCGGCGGGGGGGGGGGCGGCAACTTGCATTCCAGCGGCGGCGAACGCGGGAGACGATGAATCGACCCTGTTTCAGTAGAAGCGGGCGTTAGTGAAGCAGATCTGGTTGGCTGGCAAGGGATTCGGTGAAGTTGATACAGCCGCTGCGGCGAGGTAGTCGGTGGCGAGGTCGGCGGTGAAGCAGATCCGTCGGTGGCGAAGTCGGCGGTGAAGCAGATCCGTCGGTGGCGAGGTCGGCGGTGAAGCAGATCCGTCGGTGACGAGGGCGGCGGGGGAGCGGATCAGGTGGGTGGACAGCCAACACGATCAAGGCTACGCTGTGGAGGAGTATGCCGGCGGCGAAGCAGATCTAGTACTGTAGAGAGTCAGAGCTTTGGCGTGTGAGAGTATTTTTGAGCTAATGGGGCGAATGGTTGGTGGGTGGGTGTGGGCCTGTGGGGAGGGTTCGGGATCTAGGCAAGATATTTCATTGTTACCGAATGAGCCCTCCATGGTCGGTGGGTTGTAGCTTCCGGACCAGGGTTAAAAGGGTAAAACTGGTCACGGGATTTTCGAATGGATGCGGCGGGATGATTTGGCGCGCGGCCGAAATTTTCAGTTTCAAGCTACGAGCAGAACGACAAAAATAATGTTCTTCCCCAGGGAGCTCTCATTTCTTCCTCTTCTCTTTCTCCCTCGAGTCTTTCCCACTCCCCCGGCTCCTCTCCCCCTTCTCTCCGGCGGCCTCGCCGGCGGAGACGAGGCCGACTTCTCTCTGTATATTGTACACCCTCCGAACTAAATTAATTGATTCAACTTTCCTTAGACGTGTATGTATCTAGAGTAAAAACATGTGTGGATACATCCATATTTAGATAAGCAAAGTTGAGTCAGCTAATTTGGATCCGAGGGAGTTAGTGTTGTTGTAAGCTTAGATCCAGTGTTTCCCATGAGCAGAATGGCGCAATGGAGTCGGGGATCTCGTCATCGGCTTCAGATCTGGCCTGTGGTGAATCTGGCGGATCTTGCCGGCCAAACCCCGATCTGGTGCCATCAATGTGATGGCGCTAACGGTGAGGCTTGCTTTGGTCAGTGCTTCAGATCTGGCCAATGGGGAAGTCAAGCTGCTAAAGTTCACAAGCTCGGGGCATACGACGGCGTCATCCGTCTTGCCCGTGCACATCTTGGCCTTTCAGCGGCCCTTCTCAGAGCCAATATGCCGTTGCTGAGGCCCTTCTTCTCCTTCGTCCTGGCGACTACCGGCGACACCGTCCCAAGTGGTGCGTCCCCGGCGACGGAGTTGCTGGAAAGGATGCGGAGCAGAGATCTGATGTGCGGTCGAGAAGGACTCGATTGATTTTCTTCTATATGTTTTGGGGTCCTTTTTGTAAAGTTGCAGGTTCTATTAGTTATTGTCTAGTACTTTTGGTCCTCTATGTAATTTTTTGGACTAGTTTCCATTGGCACTGATAAACTTGAATTTTGACAAGTTCACAGGGAAAAAAATTCCTTTGCACATATGGCCTATCATGTATAAACATTCTTGAGATTTAAACTATATGTAATGTGCCATGCATTAACCCTAAACCATATATATGTAACTAACCCTAGCTGATCAAACCCTACTTAATTAAAACAAATAACCCTAAACTATACGCATGCACTTTATGCGCAAAGGCGGGTGCCTCTAATAATGTGTGTGCGCACTCGATCGATGATCCCTAAACCTTATACAACCCTGAAACCCTAATCCCTAATCCCTAAACCCTAAACACCCTAAACACTAAACCCTATACCCTAAACCCTAACCCTAACCCTAAACCCTAATTAAACCCTATATATAGGCCAACGACACTTAATTGTGCATCAAGCAGGCCTGCGGTCCTCTAATTAAATTAAATGTGCCATGCATTAACCCTAAACCATATATATGTAACTAACCATAGCTAATCAACCCTACTTAATGAAAACACATAACCCTAAAGTATACTAGCTATAACCCGATCTAATAAAAACATGCTCTATATATAGCAGCTAGCTAGCAAACCTTAGATTAACACCAATTAATATATACATGGCCTATATCGATCATGTTGTATAACATATCCCTGAGATTCATTAATTAATTATATAATTATCGTGATAAATTAATTAACTCTAATTTTGACAAGTTCTCTCGAATGAAAACACATTTGATTAAGTTGCCTCATAATATATATATATATAATTAGTGTGCATGCATGTCCTACCATGCATTCGTGCATATGTTTTAATGTATATTTGAACATATTCTTGGGGATTTCAATCTCTCTCTCTCGATCATCTATATATCGTTGGTGGCCAAAAAACACACATATATATGCATGCAATTTATGCGTAAAGGCGCGGGTGCCTCTAATATATGCGTAAAACCGTAAATATATAATCCCTAATCCCTAAACCTAAACACCCTAAACACTAAACCCTAAACCCGGCCTAGACCCTAACCCTAACCCTAACCCTAAACCCTAGCTAACCCTAAACCCTAATTAAACCCTATGTATAGGCCAACGACACTTAATTGTGCATCGAGCAGGCCAGGGGTGCCTCGCGGTCCTCTAATTAAATTAAATGTGCCATGCATTAACCCTAAACCATATATATGTAACTAACCCTAGCTAATCAACCCTACTTAATTAAAACACATAACCCTAAACTATACTAGCTAGCTATAACCCGATCTAATAAAAACATGCTCTATATATTGCAGCTAGCTAGCAAACCGTAGATTAACACCAATTAAAATATACATGGCCTATATCGATCATGTTGTATAACATATCCCTGAGATTCATTAATTAATTATATAATTATCGTGATAAATTAATTAACTTGAATTTTGACAAGTTCTCTCGAATGAAAACACATTTGATTAAGTTGCCTCGTAATATATATATAATTAGTGTGCATGCATGGCCTACAATGCATTCGTGCATATATTTTATTGTATATTTGAACATATTCTTGGGGATTTCAATCTCTCTCTCGATCATCTATATATCGTTGGTGGCCAAAAAACACACATATATACGCGCATGCACTTTATGCGTAAAGGCGCGGGTGCCTCGATCTAATAATGTGTGTGCGCACTCGATGATCCCTAAAACCTTAAACAACCCTAAAACCCTAAATCCCTAATCCCTAAACCCTAAACCCTAAACACCCTAAACACTAAACCCTATACCCTAGACCCTAAACCCTAACCCTAACCCTAACCCTGAGATTATACTAGATATAACCCGATCTAATAAAAACATGCTCTATATATAACAGCTAGCTAGCAAACCGTAGATTAACACCAATTAAAATATACATGGCCTATATCGATCATGTTGTATAACATATCCCCGAGATTCATTAATTAATTATATAATTATCGTGATAAATTATTTAACTTGAATTTTGACAAGTTCTCTCGAATGAAAACACATTTGATTAAGTTGCCTCATAATATATATATAATTAGTGTGCATGCATGGCCTACAATGCATTCGTGCATATATTTTAATGTATATATGAACATATATATTCTTGGGGATTTCAATCTCTCTCTCTCTCTCTTGATCATCTATATATCGTTGGTGGCCCAAAAAACACACATATATAAGCATGCACTTTATGCGTAAAGGCGCGGGTGCCTCTAATAATGTGTGTGCGCATCGATGATCCCTAAACCTTAAACAACCCCTAAAACCTTAAATCCCTAATCCCTAAACCCTAAACACCCTAAACACTAAACCCTAAACCCTAAACCCTAACCCTAACCCTAACCCTAACCCTAACCCCAACCCTAACCCTAACCCTAACCCTAACCCTAAACCTTAGCTAACCCTAAACCCTAAACCCTAGACCCTAAACCCTAACCCTAACCCTAACCCTAACCCTAAACCCTAGCTAACCCTAAAACCCTAATTAAACCCTATGTATAGGCCAACGACACTTAATTGTGCATCGAGCAGGCCAGGGGGTGCCTCGCGGTCCTCTAATTAAATTAAATGTGCCATGCATTAACCCTAAACCATATATATGTAACTAACCCTAGCTAGCTAATCAACCCTACTTAATTAAAACACATAACCCTAAACTATACTAGCTAGCTATAACCCGATCTAATAAAAACATGCTCTATATATAGCAGCTAGCTAGCAAACCGTAGATTAACACCAATTAAAATATACATGGCCTATATCGATCATGTTGTATAACATATCCCTGAGATTCATTAATTAATTATATAATTATCGTGATAAATTAATTAACTTGAATTTTGACAAGTTCTCTCGAATGAAAACACATGCATTTGATTAAGTTGCCTCATAATATATATATAATTAGTGTGCATGCATGGCCTACAATGCATTCGTGCATATATTTTATTGTATATTTGAACATATTCTTGGGGATTTCAATCTCTCTCTCGATCATCTATATATCGTTGGTGGCCCAAAAAACACACATATATACGCATGCACTTTATGCGTAAAGGCGCGGGTGCCTCGATCTAATAATGTGTGTGCGCACTCGATCGATGATCCCTAAAACCTTAAACAACCCTAAAACCCTAAATCCCTAATCCCTAAACCCTAAACCCTAAACACCCTAAACACTAAACCCTATACCCTAGACCCTAAACCCTAACCCTAACCCTAACCCCCTAACCCTCTGCCCTAGCTAACCCTAAACCCTAATTAAACCCTATGTATAGGCCAACGACACTTAATTGTGCATCGAGCAGCCCAGGGGTGCCTCGCGGTCCTCTAATTAAATTAATTAAATGCGCCATGCATTAACCCTAAACCATATATATGTAACTAACCCTAGCTAATCAACCCTACTTAATTAAAACACATAACCCTAAACTATACTAGATATAACCCGATCTAATAAAAACATGCTCTATATATAACAGCTAGCTAGCAAACCGTAGATTAACACCAATTAAAATATACATGGCCTATATCGATCATGTTGTATAACATATCCCTGAGATTCATTAATTAATTATATAATTATCGTGATAAATTATTTAACTTGAATTTTGACAAGTTCTCTCGAATGAAAACACATTTGATTAAGTTGCCTCATAATATATATATAATTAGTGTGCATGCATGGCCTACAATGCATTCGTGCATATATTTTAATGTATATATGAACATATATATTCTTGGGGATTTCAATCTCGATCTCTCTCTCTCGATCATCTATATATCGTTGGTGGCCCAAAAAACACACATATATACGCATGCACTTTATGCGTAAAGGCGCGGGTGCCTCTAATAATGTGTGTGCGCACTCGATCGATGATCCCTAAACCTTAAACAACCCCTAAAACCTTAAATCCCTAATCCCTAAACCCTAAACACCCTAAACACTAAACCCTAAACCCTAAACCCTAACCCTAACCCTAACCCTAACCCCAACCCTAACCCCTAACCCTAACCCTAACCCTAACCCTAAACCTTAGCTAACCCTAAACCCTAAACCCTAGACCCTAAACCCTAACCCTAACCCTAACCCTAACCCTAAACCCTAGCTAACCCTAAACCCTAATTAAACCCTATGTATAGGCCAACGACACTTAATTGTGCATCGAGCAGGCCAGGGGTGCCTCGCGGTCCTCTAATTAAATTAAATGTGCCATGCATTAACCCTAAACCATATATATGTAACTAACCCTAGCTAGCTAATCAACCCTACTTAATTAAAACACATAACCCTAAACTATACTAGCTAGCTATAACCCGATCTAATAAAAACATGCTCTATATGTAGCAGCTAGCTAGCAAACCGTAGATTAACACCAATTAAAATATACATGGCCTATATCGATCATGTTGTATAACATATCCCGAGATTCATTAATTAATTATATAATTATCGTGATAAATTAATTAACTTGAATTTTGACAAGTTCTCTCGAATGAAAACACATGCATTTGATTAAGTTGCCTCATAATATATATATAATTAGTGTGCATGCATGGCCTACAATGCATTCGTGCATATATTTTATTGTATATTTGAACATATTCTTGGGGATTTCAATCTCTCTCTCGATCATCTATATATCGTTGGTGGCCCAAAAACACACATATATACGCATGCACTTTATGCGTAAAGGCGCGGGTGCCTCGATCTAATAATGTGTGTGCGCACTCGATCGATGATCCCTAAAACCTTAAACAACCCTAAAACCCTAAATCCCTAATCCCTAAACCCTAAACCCTAAACACCCTAAACACTAAACCCTATACCCTAGACCCTAAACCCTAACCCTAACCCTAACCCTCTGCCCTAGCTAACCCTAAACCCTAATTAAACCCTATGTATAGGCCAACGACACTTAATTGTGCATCGAGCAGCCCAGGGGTGCCTCGCGGTCCTCTAATTAAATTAATTAAATGCGCCATGCATTAACCCTAAACCATATATGTGTAACTAACCCTAGCTAATCAACCCTACTTAATTAAAACACATAACCCTAAACTATACTAGATATAACCCGATCTAATAAAAACATGCTCTATATATAACAGCTAGCTAGCAAACCGTAGATTAACACCAATTAAAATATACATGGCCTATATCGATCATGTTGTATAACATATCCCTGAGATTCATTAATTAATTATATAATTATCGTGATAAATTATTTAACTTGAATTTTGACAAGTTCTCTCGAATGAAAACACATTTGATTAAGTTGCCTCATAATATATATATAATTAGTGTGCATGCATGGCCTACAATGCATTCGTGCATATATTTTAATGTATATATGAACATATATATTCTTGGGGATTTCAATCTCGATCTCTCTCTCTCGATCATCTATATATCGTTGGTGGCCCAAAAAACACACATATATACGCATGCACTTTATGCGTAAAGGCGCGGGTGCCTCTAATAATGTGTGTGCGCACTCGATCGATGATCCCTAAACCTTAAACAACCCCTAAAACCTTAAATCCCTAATCCCTAATAATCCCTAATCCATAATCCCTAAACCCTAAACACTCTAAACACACTAAACCCTAAACCCTAAACCCTAGCCCTTACCCTAACCCTAACCCTAACCCTAACCCTAAACCCTAGCTAACCCTAAACCCTAAACCCTAGACCCGGCCTAAACCCTAACCCTAACCCTAAACCCTAGCTAACCCTAAAACCCTAATTAAACCCTATGTATAGGCCAACGACACTTAATTGTGCATCGAGCAGGCAGGGGGTGCCTCGCGGTCCTCTAATTAAATTAAATGTGCCATGCGCGCATTAACCCTAAACCATATATATGTAACTAACCCTAGATAATCAACCCTACTTAATTAAAACACATAACCCTAAACTATACTAGCTATAACCCGATCTAATAAAAACATGCTCTATATATAGCAGCTCTAGCTAGCTAGCAAACCGTAGATTAACACCAATTAAAATATACATGGCCTATATCAATTTTAATATATATTTGAACATATTCTAGGGGATTTCAATCTCTCTCTCTCGATCATCTATATATCGTTGTTGGTGGCAAAAAACACACACATACATATATACGCATGCACTTTATGCGCAAAGGCGCGGGGTGCCTCTAATAATGTGTGTGCGCACTCGATCGATGATCCCTAAATAACCTTAAACAACCCTAAAACTCCCCTAAACCCTAAACACCCTAAACACTAAACCCTAGACCCTAAACACCCTAAACACTAAACCCTAAATCCTAGCTAGACCCTAAACACCGTAAACACTAAACCCTAAACCCTAAACACCCTAAACACTAATTAATTAAACCCTAAACCCTAGACCCTAAACACCCTAAACTAAACCCTAGACCCTAGCTAGCTAAACACCCTAAACACTAAACCCTAAACCCTAAACCCTAGCTAACCCTAAACCCTAATTAAACCCTATATATAGGCCAACGACACTTAATTGTGCATCAAGCAGGCCAGGGGTGCCTAGCTCGCGGTCCTCTAGTTAAATTAAATGTGCCATGCATTAACCCTAAACCATATATATAACTAACCCCTAGCTAATCAAACCCTAGTTCATTAAAACACATAACCCTAAACTATACTAGCTAGCTATAACCCGATCTAATAAAAACATGCTCGATCTATATATAGCAGCTAGCTAGCAAATTAAACGGTAGATTAACACCAATTAATATATACGACATGGCCTATATCGATTTCAATCGCTCTCTCGTATGTAGATCTCTCTCTCTCTCTCTCTCTCTCTCTCTCTCGTTAATTGGTGGCCAACAACACACACATGCACTTTGTGCGCAAAGGCATGCGCCTCTAATAATGTGTGCGCAGTCGATCAATCTAGTTTTGATTAATCATAGCACACAAATAAAGAAGTTGTATTTGAATCCACACAACCTAATCTAAAACACATAACCCCTAACATGGCCTAATTAATTAACCCCTTCTCTCTACCTAATTAGTGGAAATTGCACAAAATCAAAAGGGGTCCCTCACTAATTGTGCATATCTGCTAGATTGTGATAAACTTTTGCCCCATATATATTTGGTGGATGGGTGCATCTTGGCATGTAAAACAATTAGTGTTTGCAAATGGCGTTGTCAAAATTTATGTACAAATGATTTCTTTCCATCCAAAGTGCATAAAATGGGAGTTTTAATGAAGAAAGTACAAATAAAACAGCTCAACATGCTTCCACACCCCGATTTCCACACGAAGTAGAACATATTTAAAGGATAATTCCAGAGTTTTACTATTTTTCAAGCAACTTTGCTAATTTTCCCCCACTCACATGACTTTATGTCGATTTAACGAAAATATGGCGAATTTAAACTACATGGGCGGGATAGTTTGAATTGTGCGCGCGGCAAAGGGAACCGCCTATTCCTCAACCTTGTGCACGGCAAATTACACACGCAACTCCATTAAACGCCATTTAATTATCACCCCGGCGGCCCGGCCGCATGACCCCCCACCCACCCCTACACAACTTATCCCCGTCCGTGCGAAGAGCTTCCCCTCCCCGTCCCGTCCGTGCGAAGAAGAAGCTTCCCCTCCCCGTCGTTCTTCTCGAGACGCACCGGCGGTCAAGTTGATCCACGGTAGGGCTGCTATCTCTAGCTCAATCATGTATCGGGCAAGACGGCCTAACGATTTATATTTTCTTGATGCTGCTAAAAAATTCGTCAGTATGCTCGAACTAATTGGCACTTTATAGTTTTCCGCTCGATTTGTCATCGATCAATTTGTTCATTTGCGTGGGCATATAGAGTCAGTTCTGCACTCGATCCGTTAATTTGCTGAAATGCCATGGCAGAGTTTTGTACACGATCTGTTTGCTAAAATGTCGATGGGAATTTTTTGTTTTGTACTCGACATGATTGCTGAAATGCATAATCATGTAGTATAGTTTTGTACTCGATTGATATACATTTCCTACTTCGCCTTAAATTAATCACCAACCACTGTATCTCATAATTAAACAGATGGACAGAACTTGGATACTGCATGGACACTTATGTTCCCCTTCATATATAAATGGTGTTCAACCCTTTATGGGGTTTATTAGAGCTCATGAAGGTCACAACCTGGACGTGTATTGCCCGCGCTGCACATGTATGAATGGTGAGAAGAGGCCTCACCCTGTAGTGGCAGATCATTTACACATTTTTGGGATGGACCGCACATATGTTAGGCGGGTTTAGCATGGTGAACCATATAATGATCCTTTAGCAGGAGAAGCAGATCTTGCTCACACTGTATGTGTGCTGGCATATGTAGTTAATTATTTATATTGATGCTGCCGCTGTTTCAATCAATAGTTTGCATTGCTGTGCAAGGTTCTGTACTCAAATTTAACTTGTTGCAGATGGATGGACGGGAAGGAGAGAAAAAGCGCTTGCTTCAGGAAACGGGTTTCAGCTCTGGGACATGTGCTGTGCCAGATGAGAAGGTAAATATGTAAAACGGCATTTGTTCAGGTTGCATCCCTTAGATGTTTGTCTAATCGGTTGATGTACTAATTGCAGAAGCATAGAGTTGAAGAGGTCTCTCAGTTTGATGGGAGATTTGAAGATGAATCCTGTGGATGGTACTGATGACGAGCCTTTCATAGACGAAGGTCCTGCACCTGAGATTATCCAGCCTACAGAAGGAGGCCGTGGACCGAGTACACAGCTTTGCGTTGAAGTGGATGCACGCCCGGAGATCATCAGGGGCGTCCGGGTAGTCTCAAGACCAGCCAGCCCTGATGCACCTGTGGATGGTACTGATGACGAGCCTCTCATAGACGAAGGTCCTGCACCTGAGATTATCCAGCCTACAGAAGGAGGCCGTGGACCGAGTACACAGCTTTGCGTTGAAGAGGATGCACACCCGGAGATCATCAGGGGCGTCCCGGTAGTCTCAGGACCACCCAGCCCTGATGCAAAATGTTGAGCTACTTTATGATTCGTACTCTTATGTTCTGGTGCTGTAGTATGTTATGATTTGTACGCCTTTGGCGCTAGATTAAGCATTCAGTGGATGATCGCGTTGCAAAATTCGACACCCACACAATCAGTTCATCGTATGAGTAGTAGCACAATTACTTCTACAGCGATTCCTGCCAGCGCATTAGTTGGTAGCATGAAACACTTTCAGGTACTCCCCTCTGATTCATATTAATTGACTCAATTCTGTCTAGATATGGATGTATCTAGATGCATTTGTTAACTAGACTAACAAACTTGAGTCAGTTAATATGAATCCGTGTAAACCGCCCAGTCCTCGAGCAGCTAGTTTATTGACTCTGGACTCCAAGCCTCTCGCGGCAAGCCATCGACGAAGCTTTGACCAGATCTTGGCCCGCAATTTTTTGTGTGTGGCGAATAGCAAAGCTTTGACCAGTTCCTCTCGGGATGCAGCACGCCGGTGAGCTTGCACGGTTGCCATGAGCACTTTCCGGCGGAACTTCCTCTTCAGCGCCCTCAAGCCGCTGCTGCGAGACAGCACGCAGTGCCTCGAGGTGGACGGAATTCTGGATCTCAGGGCGGGTGGTCCGCATCGTCCGGGAACGATCTCCAGCGGGTTAACGAGGACATGCATGGCGGCCAGGGGATTTTTTTTTTGGTTTGAGCTTGGGATTTGGGGTTTTTTCGGATAGGGGAGGAGGAACCGAGGAAGAGGAAGGAACAGCCGCGTGCTTGGCGCGTGGCGGTGTGCTTGAATTTCGAATTTTTGTGAAATGTTTCATTTCCCCGCTACAATTCGGGGGTTTCTTGACGCGCCAATGCGTCCCGCCGGGCAGCTTCAAGTGAATTTGGGGTGCCACGCTATGGGCCCTAGTTTCAGTGAGACATGTAATGACTAGTCACATCAGTAAGTTCACTGTGTAATAAAATATGTTACCCCTCCCCTTTATGTAGCACCCCTTCTCTCCCTATCGAGTGCCGATTGCCGACGGATGCAAGCCGCTAGCTCGATCCCCTCCTTTCGCCTCCACCGTCCAGGCATCCAGCTTGGAGGGGCAAGCTGCATCTAGACCAAGCGGATTAGGTAGGACTAGTAATGTTCTTTCCTTTCTCGAGATCGGTTCTTTTTTCCTCTCCTCGATATCTTGCGCATCTCTTTCCTATTCTGGGCGAAGGGGTGTCTTTCTGGTCACCCTCGAGCTGGGAGTGATTGATGGGGGTGGGGGCGGGGGCTACCTTTGCTTGGATTGGGGTGTTCTTCCTTTATTTGTCGACATTTGCAACCTTTGTAGTTTCTGCTGATCCTCACTGTATCTTTTGTCAGCTTGTACAGGAAAGGTAAGACCTCGGCGGTGGGGGCAATGGAGCGTAAGGCCACCACGCATGTGGGCAGTTGGCTGAGCCTGAGCTGCGTCCCCAGCCCCGCGAAGCAGGTACTCCGTTTGCTTATCCACTCTTTACCTTTTAAGTGTCTCTCTGCATCCTCAATCTGTTCCTGTTCTGGAATATGCTTAAAGTAGCACATGTCTTCAGCTGTTTGTGCGTAAAGCCTCTGTGACACCATGCTCTATATTCTCTGTATCAGGTTGGTACCTCCAGGTTCCGTGTTGAGGCTATGGGGAACGAGAATAGCGCCCCACCTGCTGCAGGAGCATGGCCCGATCTGCAGCACAAGAAGCGAAATGCCACTGCCGAGGCAGGGACCGCCAGGGGTAATTTTTTTTAACCAACTTACCATGATGTAGTCTGATACTCCCTCAGATCCAAATTAATTGACTCAACTATCTGTAGATACGGATGTATCTAGATGTGTTTTAGCTCTAGATACTACTGCCTCCATCCCAAAGCTTTGGGCTTATATTATTTTTAGAAAGTCAAACTATACCATGTTTGACTAAGCTTTTACCAAAAATCAGTAACATGCAAAATACAAAATTAATATCATTAAATAGATAATAAAATATATTTTCCTACGGTATCTACACAGTATTATATTTGTTGATAGAATGTTCTAAAATTTTGGTCAAACTTTGCTTGTTTTGATTTCTCAAAAATAAATAAGGCTTAAGCTTTTGGATGGTGGTAGTACATTCATATCTAGACAAAGCTGAGTTAACTAGTTTTTTGTCTGTCCATAGCTAGTGTTCACGCTGCAAAAGGCTAAGAGCATCCACTATATGCATCAGTCTATCTCATACAGTAATTCAATATCACTGCTGAGGTCTGCCTTTTGTTTTGCTATTCATATGCAGACTGAAACTTTAGGGCCTTTACTCAAAAGGAAGATCAAAACTGCGGCTGATCAGGCTGCCAGTATGTTGATGCCGCCCCCATCTTCTAAATGCCTCTACAAGCACAAGGCCACGCGCCAGCTGGGTGGTGATCTTTTAATGAATATGGTATATTTTCTTAATCCACAAAACATGCCTTGATTTTTCTCTGTTTATTGTCGGTTTTTTCTATGCTTGCCAAAAGTTTACAACAACAACAACAACAACCAAGCCTTTCAGTCCCAAACAAGTTGGGGTAGGCTAGAGTTGAAACCCATAAGATCTCGAAGCCAAAAGTTTAGAAACACCAAATTCGTTTGCTTACAATCATCATACAGTAATGTTCATCTACTCCAGTTCCCCTAACCCAACAAAAAATGATGTTAATTACGATTTTTAGATTAAAAGAGCACCATTAGGCGCTGTTAATTACGACTTTGAGATTAAAATGTCATTTGCAATTGTTAATTACAATTTTGAGACAAATGGTTAGTTTAACCTCGATCTCTTCTGCTCTCCATTTATCCCAACCGAACAAAAATTTAACCATTCCATTCCTCTGAAATGGAACCATTCCATTCCATTCCACGCTGTTTCAGAACCGAACACACCCTTGCATTGTTGTGAACTGTTGTCCATACACGGCCATACCCTTCCACTTACATCCAGCACTATATGCATCAGTCTGTCTCAGAGTCATTCAATATCACTGCTGAGATCTGTTCCCATTCTTATGCAGGCTGAAACTGCTGCGCCTTTACTCAAGTGGATGCAAAATGAGGCTAATGAGGCTGCTGTGAGGACGATGGTGCCGGCACCATCTTCCGAAAACCTCTACAAGCACGAGGCCATGGGCCAGCTGGGTGGTGACCTTTTAATGAATCTGGTATATTTTCTTAATCCACATACATGATTTCATTATTATCTGTTTAATTACTGTTGGCTTTGTCTAATGCTTACCAAAAGTTCAGAAACACTGCGTTTGCTTACAATCATCATACACTAATTTTTCACTTTTCAGTCTGTCTCATCCAGTATATAAACTGTTGATTTCCATTGGCTTCTTTTGTAATCATTTGCATTGTTGTCAACTCTATCTCATAGATTTATTAAATATCAATGATGAGTTCTGTTGCTATTCATATGCAGGATGAAACTTCTGTGCCTCTACTCAAATGGATAAAAAATGATCCTGATGAGGCTGCTGTGAAGACGATGGTGCCGCCACCATCTTCTGAAAACCTCCTCAAGCACAAGGCCACGGGCCAGCTGGGTGGTACCCTTTTCAGTAAGCAGGTATATTTTCTTAATCCTCATACATGATTTGATTTTTGTCTGTTTATTGCCGGCTTTGTCTAATGCTTACCAATAGTTCAGAAAACACACACACCTATTCTTACACTTACATCCAGCACTATATGCATCAGTGTCTCATAGATTCATTTTATATATCACTGCTGATGTCTGTTGCTCTTCAATTTTCATATGCAGACTGAAACTGCTAACCCTTCATTGGTCAAAAGGATTGCAACTGCTGCTGATGAGGCATCTGCAGAGGCTGCCACCAAGTTACTGTCAGCCCCACCTTCTGGATGCTTATATAAGCTCAAGTCCAAGGACCAGCCGGGCCGTAACCATCCAAGGGTTCGGGTATATTTTCTTAAGCCACATATACATGCCATGATTTATGTCTGATATTATCACCGGCTCTGTCTAATGCTTTTTGGAATTCGGAAACACCAAATTAGCATGCTTATATTCATCATACACTAATTTTTCACTGTTCAGTTTGTAACATAGTGTTATGCACTCGCTTGTCAACATTTGCATTGCTCTGAACTATGCACTTTACACAACCTAATTCTTCCACTTACATTCAGCGCTACGCACCAGTAGTACCTCCCATGTTTCCTTCACCATCCCGATGCCGAGCTTGCGGGAATATGGTGGGCCCATGTACATACCCCGCATATAACACCTCCTATGGCTCTATCTACCTTTCTAGTAGCTCCTTCACAGAGTTACAGGTATGTATTCTCAGTGGTTTAGCATGAATTGGCATATAGTAAAGTCTTGTTTTTAGTCTTCCTGCTTCTTACATTTGTATCAATTTTCACATGCAGACTGTACCTTGTGAACTTCGTCCAATGATTAACCAGATGTGTCCGCATGAAGGGTCTTTCACTATGCATGGCAATGGCAAATTGATGAACACCTACACGGTCTATGAGGTGTATGTCTACAAGACGCAGGCCATCACATATTTGTATGGACATGATTGGAGAAAGTTTGCTTTTGACTACGGTCTGAAGAAGGGCGACGAGCTGAGGATCAGAAACTCAAACGGGCAGATATACGTAACTGCTTACAGAGTTGGAGACACTTCCAAATATATAATATGTAACTTTTTTCTACTCATATCTTTTGATAACTGCATTCTGAGCAGTTGTTCTAAACCATTCCCTCTGTTCTAGCTTGCTGGGTTTAACATGATCAAAGCTGCAGATCCCCTGATGGAACATGAGCGGATGTCACAAAGGGCAACCACACCAGCACCGGCACCGGCTTCCCACTCTCCTGCATCAGCACCGGTTCCTGTACCAGCTCCGTTTACTGCATCTACCCAGCAGTCCCCTACATCAGCATTGGTTCCTGTAGAGGCCCCATATACTACACCTCCCAGCAGGCTCCTGCATCAGCACTGGTTCCTCTAGCTGCACCGTTTACTGCACCTACCCACCAGTCTCCTGCATCAGCACCGGTTCCTCTAGAGGCACCGTTTTGCACCTGCCCAACAGTCTCCTGCATCAGCACCAGCGTGTACCAGCCCAGGCTCCTGCACCTGCCCCAGCCGATCACCGAGGTCTCAGCTCATTGCTGTGGCCACCCGTGTGGTGACCAGGACGCATCTGAAGGCTATGTTCGTGAGTATATGACAAGCATAACTGCTCTTATCTTGATGTCTTCTCTGCTCAAAGTCTCACATGGTTCAGTGCATTGGTGCCATTGACTAATTTTTGGTGGTATCTCTTGCTTTGAATCAGAAATTGCCTAAAAGTATCTCCAAGGATCTCAATGCTGGCCGAAGGGGCAAGATTTCCCTCGTCATGGAGAGTGAAGGTCTCACCGTGGAGGGACGGTACTCCGTCAGTCCCACAGATGGCCGCTTGGCTGTTACTTCCAGGTGGAAAAAGTTCATTGACGGTGCCAAACTTCGCATTGGATCAAAGTTGAAGGTCAAGATCTTTCGATGCCGCTGTGACATGCTGGTCATAAAGTTCGCGGTTGTCTAGTTCTGTTGCCCCATGAGCCCTTAGCAAATGCATTTGTAGTTATACTTATATAAGGTTATCTTATCTGAACTGCTAATTAATTGTATGGGTGGTAAAACTCTGGCAAGCTTTTGCTCTTAGCAAGTATGTATGTATGATCAGCTATTATGATAACTAATGTTTGTGTTCATCTTAATTTGCATTTCCGTTTTAGAAAAAAACTTAATTTCTATTTTGGCTGACCTGTTAGAGAACTATCAGATTGAACCCACAACATGATTCAAATAGATTCATTACACCGAGCCACATGTCTTGACCTTGCTATACACTACTTCCATTAATCAGTGCAAGAAGGCTTACCTGAGCTGCCTGAACCATGGCAGATTCGAATCCACCTTATCTATCTAGAAATACAACCTTTGCAGAAAGAGGATTTGCAGTATGGGGAGGCTGACATTGGGGACCCATGAGCCAGCAGCGTCGTCAACGTTTTAAAGGTGGCAGGAGATCGAAAGAAAAATAAGCCAAAAATCAGTTGGTAAACAAATTCAAGAAAATAAACATTTACCTTTCTGAGAGGATGACATGCGGGACCCATGAGGCAGCAGCATCCTCAACTATTTCAAGGCGGCAGGGGATCAAAAGAAAAAAGGAAATAGCCAGAAATTAATTAGGGTCAAAAATAAATCCATCAAAGGAAACTTTTATTGTTCATAGAGGATGACATGTGGGACCGACTTGCCAGCACGTTTCAAAGGCGGCAGGATCAAAAGAAAAAGGCAAATAGCCAGAAATTAGGGGGAAAAATAAATCCAACAAAGGAAACTTTTATTGTTCATAGAGGATGACATGCGGGACCCATGAGCCACAGCTTCCTCAACGTTTCAAAGTCGGCATGAGATTGAAAGAAAAAGGCAAGTGACATAATATCAGGAGCCAAAAATAATCCAAGAAAGAAACTTTATTGTACATAGAGGATGACATGCGGGTCCCATTTTATAGCAGCGGTCTCAACGCTTCCAAGGCGGCACAGACCGAAAGAAAAATGAAGTAGCCAGAAATCAGGGTGTGAAAAAAATCCAAGAAAAGAAAGATTTCAATTGGGCTGTATCTGGACATCTGGGCCTTCGAACTATCCTGCTGGGCCTTTTGACTCGTACAATTTCAGCCCACTCCAAAACAGGAAAGGTCGAATTTTTCTAAAAAAAAACAGGAAAGTCCTATGCTTCGCAAAAACAAAAAACAAGGAGATTCAACATATAAGTTTGTTTATGTAGATATAAAGATTTAATTTATCCGTTTGCAATAGCTCAGAGCGAAATACAACGTTTATTGTCTGCAAAATAAAATATCACATGTTTCTTGTACGGGGAGGCTGACATCGGGGACCCATGAGCCAGCAGCGTCGTCAACGTTTCAAAGGCGGCAGGGGATCGAAAATAAAAAAGCCAAAAATCAGTTGGTAAAAAAATACAAGAAAAGAAAACATTTATCGTTCGAGAGGATGACATGCGGGACCCATGAGGCAGCAGCATCCTCAACGTTTCAAAGTCGGCATGAGATCGAAAGAAAAAGCCAAGTGACATAATATCAGGAGCCAAAAATAATCCAAGAAAAGAAACTTTATTGTACATAGAGGATGACATGCGGGTCCCATTTTGTAGCAGCGGTCTCAACGTTTCCAAGGCGGCAGGACCAAAAGAAAAATGAGGCAGCAAGCATTCTCAACAATTCCAAGGCGGCAGGGGATCAAAAGAAAAAAAGGAAATAGCCAGAAATTAATTAGGGGTCAAAAATAAATCCACCAAAGGAAACTTTTATTGTTCATAGAGGATGACATGTGGGACCGACCTGCCAACAGCGTCCTCATCGTTTCAGGGGGCAGATCAAAAGAAAAAGGCAAATAGCCAGAAATTAGGGGTCAAAAATAACTCCAAGAAAGGAAACTTTTATTGTTCGTAGAGGATGAAATGCGGGACCCATGAGCCAGCAGCTTACTCAACGTTTCAAAGGTGGTATGAGATCGAAAGAAAAAGGCAAGTGACCAAATATCAGGAGCCAAAAATAATCCAAGATTTATTGTACATAGAGGATGACATGTGGGTCCCATTTTGCAGCAGCGGTCTCAATGTTTGTAATGCGGCTTGAGATCAAAAGAAAAAGAAAGTAGCTAGTAATTAGGGGGTGAAAAAAATCCAAGAAAAGAAAGTTGATGGACATAGAGGATGACATGCGGGTCCCTTGAGCCAACAGCTTACTCAACGTTTCAAGGGGGCAGGGGATCAAAAGAAAAAGGCAAGCCAAAAATCAGAGGGTGAAAAAAATCCAACAAAGGAAACTTTTATAGCACATAGAGGATGACATGCGGGTCCCATGAGCCAGCAGGTTCCTCAACGTTTCAAACGTGGCATGAGATCGAAAGAAAAAGGCAAGTGAAAAAATATCAGGAGCCAAAAATAATTCAAGAAAAGAAAGTTTTATAGTACATAGAGGATGACATGCGGGTCCCATTTAGCAACAGCGGTATCACCGTTTGAGAGGTGGCAGGGGATCGAAAGAAAAAGGCAAGTGAAAAAATATGAGCAGCCAAAAATAATTCAAGAAAAGAAAGTTTTATAGTACATAGAGGATGACATGCGGGTCCGATTTAGCAGCAGCGGTATCACCGTTTGAGAGGCGGCAGGGGATCAAAAGAAAAAAGAAATTTCCAAAAATCAGAGGGTGAAAAAAAACCAAGAAAATGAACTTTTATAGTACATAGAGGATGACATGCGGGTCCCATGAGCCAGCAGGTTCCTCAACGTTTCAAACGTGGCATGAGATCGAAAGAAAAAGGTAAGTGACCAAATATGAGGTGCCAAAAATAATTCAAGAAAAGAAAGTTTTATAGTACATAGAGGATGACATGCGGGTCCCATTTAGCAGCAGCGGTATCACCGTTTGAGAGGCGGCAGGGGATCGAAAGAAAAAGGCAAGTGACCAAATTTGAGGTGCCAAAAACTCCAAGAAAAGAAAGTTTTATAGTACATAGAGGATGACATGCGGGTCCCATTTAGCAGCAGCGGTATCACCGTTTGAGAGGCGGCAGGGGATCGAAAGAAAAAGGCAAGTGACCAAATATGAGGTGCCAAAAATAATTCAAGAAAAGAAAGTTTTATAGTGCATAGAGGATGACATGCGGGTCCCGTTAGCAGCAGCGGTATCACCGTTGAGAGGCGGGGGATCGAAAGAAAAAGGCAAGTGACCAAATTTGAGGTGCCAAAAAAACTCCAAGAAAAGAAAGTTTTATAGTACATAGAGGATGACATGCGGGTCCCATTTAGCAGCAGCGGTATCACCGTTTGAGAGGCGGCAGGGATCGAAAGAAAAAGGCAAGTGACCAAATTTGAGGTGCCAAAAAAACTCCAAGAAAAGAAAGTTGATTGCACATAGAGGATGACATGCGGGTCCCATTTAGCAGCAGCGGTCTCAACGTTTCCAAGGCGGCAAGGGATCAAAAGAAAAAGGAAGTAGCCAGAAATCAGGGGGTCAAAAAAAATCCAAGAATAGAAAGAATTTTGGTTCATAGAGGATGACATGCAGGACCCATGATCCTGCATCGTAAACGGCTCGATCGGAGAACGTTGAACGAGATGGCGCGATCGAGAAAAACAATGCCGAGAGGCTGCCATCTGGGCCCTACATCCCTCGGCGGTGCGGATTTGCGTTGACTCGCCGCGAACCCGAGAATTCGCGATGCACCACGTCCCGGGCCACCATACGCGACGTTTTGGCCGCTTTCGTCGGGCTAGGTGGCCTCAAAAACGAGAAAAAAAAAGTTTTGACATGCACCACGTCGTCGGCCATGGTACACCAGCAACCACGGCGCGACTTCAACTTCGTCGGCCATGGCAACTTTTCTTGTAGTGCCTCGTCGGCACTCCCACGCACGGACAAGCCCCGGAGCGCGCCAGAGCACGACCTGCCGCCTACGATGCTAGCCTCCTCTTGTCCTCTCCTCTCTCACACCCACTCACCACGATGCCGGTACCTCCCAGACACGACCATTCGCACCGGAGAGGCCTACCGCCGTCGTCACCGTCGACGACTTCCGCCACGGTACTGCCCTCACTCTCATGCTCGCGCACCTCCGTTTTCGTGCAATCAAGCCTGCGTGCTCGCCGTGACGTAGGGAACGCCGCTGCATCATCGCCCAAGACTCGCGCCCTGTAGCGACATCGCCATGGTCGACCTGCCCCGCGCGCCTCGGCACCTCGTCGCCTAAAAAGGAGCACTCCCCGTGCTCAACCTCCACACCAATCGCCTCCTCTCATCTCAGAACCCCTCCTCAAGCCTCCCCCCCGCCTCAATTTAACTCGTAGACCACCAATTGCTCGCCGGAGTGCTGCGGAGCCGCCGCAGACGAAGACGAAGATTGGCGCCGCCCCAGGAGACGCCTCCAGTACCAGGAGAACCGCCGTCGTCGACAACCTTGCCCTGCGTCGCCGCCGATCATCGCCGGAGCGCCGGCGAGCCTCCGACCCCCCACCCTCGCCACGGCCAGTGCTCGATCTCGTCAGAGACGACGATGACTTTGCGCCATTGGATCACATTCTAATCCAACGTCTCTCTCTCACGCGTACCGTTTCGGGTTTAAAGACCCACTGACAGGCGAGCCCCTCTGTCAGGCGGCCCGTGCGTGCGAGACGCGTAGCTGGGCCGGCCTTTATCCCTTTTTATCTATCTGGCCCGTTAAGCGTTTCCCGCCAAGCCCACTTATTTGAATTTGAATTAAATCTTTTAGTTTGAATTCAATACTGGTGCCAAGTTCAAAATTAAAAATAGAAAGATCTACTCAGCGAAAATTTATGAAATTGCTATTGCTCGAAAGCTTATGTAATTCTCTAACCAACTACACTGGTCTCAACCCTAGATTTGTTGTGAAACTTATGTAGTAAAAATAACATGGCAGCACCTTTTAAAACTTCAAACTTTTATTAAAAATCAACCATAAATGATTTTGAGTTGATTCCAACTCTCATAGCTCTCATTTCAAATGCTCTACTTGAATATGTAAAAAGATGACTGTGGTGTTTACCTTGATCATGGGCTAGAGCAAAATAATGGCTATGTGGCCATTTCTAGTCCATTTAAATTACCCCAAATTATTTGCCAAATGGTAGGAGAGGTATCCCCTCATTTAAATCAATTTCCCAAGTAATTCAATATGAGATAATGACCTTGGTCTATAGAACCTCATAATTTGATTACTTAGTGATATTAATTTATTTCTTTAGTAGTGTTTAAATTGCATGAGATATAGAATCTCATTTAAATCATTTTCCCAAATGGTAAATATGAATTGTTGACTTTGGTCAACATGATCTCATACTTATTATTTGAGAAGATTAAATCTTAATAAGATTTCAATGAGAGGAAATTATTTATCAAAGGAAATCAATAGAAACCTAATAAATATTTCTATGAGAGGAAATTATTTTCTTAAAAGAAAACAAAGCCAACCATCTTGTTAATAATGTTGTGATGCTAGATTTGATTGTGTGAATCCTTTGAGTGTTAAGTCTAGTACTTAAGTATTGTTTGGTGATTGTATACCTCGTATCCG
Organism: Lolium multiflorum; assembly: GCA_030979885.1. NCBI lineage: Eukaryota > Viridiplantae > Streptophyta > Magnoliopsida > Poales > Poaceae > Lolium > Lolium multiflorum. The sequence continues at coordinate 219,971,919 of CM061749.1, read as the reverse complement.
TTTATAGATGCTAGTACCGAAGGCTACGAGGAGGAGGAGGTCTTCTACGAAGAAGAAGAAGAAACCTTTGATCACTGTACCACTCAAGGCAAGCTATACTCTTGCAAGCTACCCTAATGCAAGCTCTACTTGAGCAAGGCACCATTAAAATTTTATTTTGTGTCTAAGGACTTTACTTTCCAAGCCCAAGTTTTTATCTTTCAAAGCTTTTACTTTGATTATCAAGGCTTACTTTTATAGTTAACTTTGGTCTAGATATGGAGTAGTACAAGAACATCAAAGTTAGCCTATAGAGCTACAAGTTAGTTAGCACCCCTCATCACTAGTTGCTAGTGCTAAAACTAAAATTGACTACTCTAGATGGGAACATGTGAATCTTTTGACTGTACCCAAGCCTTGTGTTGAAAGTGAAATGAAGTGAAAAGAGTTGAATGTCCTACCCAAGCCTTGTGCAGTTCCCAGGATGGTAGATTGCCATCACTTGGAGTCCAAGCTCATGGGGGAGGTGCCTATACTAGGGTATGTAAGTGAAAGGTTAATGGTTGATGATCCGCATACCGAGTATGATTATTCAGGGCTATCCCTGACGGATGTAATGAAAAGTTGTGGCACAAGTGTACAACCTCTGCAGAGTGTTAAACTATTCGAATAGCCGCGTCCGCGGTCATGGACAGTTGGAAGGCCATACTGTTCCGTTGTCAGATGTTTTCTAAAAATGAATGATGACTTGGAAGGTGAATTTGACTTGATCACAACAGAGTTGTGGGAATGACACTAATGTTCCCACTTGAGTTAAGTTAGGCAAATGAAGAATCTTTTACTACTAAATGCTTATAAAATAAAACTGGCGTTATGCAAATAAACCTAGAGCTTAGAACCCCATTATTATAGTTGATAGTGTTTACACTAGTATTAGTTTGCGAGTACTTTAAAGTACTCATGGCTGTCCCCGGCTATTCAAATGGCCGTACTATGAAGAGGAGCAATAGATCGATGATGGACAAGCAGGACGTCTATGACAACTAGATCGTCCCCGACGTCAAGCGTTGCCTGTGGAATAGATGGACCTCTACTACGTACTCCCGCTATGTGTTATGTATTTGATCGTTAGATCAATTGTTGTAATGAGACTGGATCATGTGATCCCTTGTTGTAAGACTATTCTGGTTTGTAATGAATGATGTGTTGTGATATGAACTTATTATGTCTCGCAAAAACAATCTTCCTGGGATTGCGATGTATGGCATAATAGGCATCTGGACTTAAAAATCTAGGTGTTGATAAGTTGGTATCAGAGCCATTGTTTGACCTTAGGAGGCACTAGTTAGAATGGACGTCTGAAAAACTTACTTTCAAAACAAGTAAAGTGAATATTTATGAAAAACTTATTCACACTCTTACCCTTGAGATCTTTTCAAAATGGGAAATTCATGCTCTACTTTTCCTTGTAATTTCTACATAAAATTTTGACACACTTGCACTTCTCTAACTTACTCATCCAATTCACCTACAGATGGAGCAGCTCAACCACAACAAGTTTTACCAGGTGGGCAACGGAGGAAGCCTGATCTTTGAGAGAGACTTGGATGCCTTATCTCAGTATCTCGAGCGCCCGCACCCGGAGTTCTTTGGAGCACAAGTCAACGATCAGCCCGGAGGAGAATTGCAGTGGATCGTAGTTGCAGATCTGAGGGGAAGATGGAGCCACCTATGTCCGAGAGGATCCAGTTTTCCATCAGGGAGAACAACTGGCTGGATGGACTTGCTCGAGCTCTGTAGGAGGCACTTGCCCGTCTGTGTGGGCAGAATGTGACACAGATCCAGGGCACTCGCTTTGCACACTTTGCAAGGCATGACACCATAGGAGGGCCAGTGGACCTTTCACCGCACCCAGAACTGAAGTATCATGTGGAGCACTTGGACTTCATGCTGCACGAGACCTGCAAGGAGCTGGACAACTCGCGCTTCTACGCCAACCAGACTCACCTCCACATGTCGCAGCAGACCGAGACCATCAAGATGCTTGCCAAGGATCGCAAGTCACTCCGCCAGCAGCGTGCCAAGAAGGACTCCACCATTGCTCGCCTCCGCGCAAAGATAGCATCCTTGGAGGAAACTGTCAAGGCACAGGAGACCAGCTGAGGGATCTGGAAGAAGAAGGTGAAGACATTCAGGGAGGAGCAGCCTACCTGAGTGATGATGATGACTTTGAGGAAGACGAGAACACTGATGTGGAAGACTATGAGTTCATGGAGGCCGGAGAAGATGACTTCATCCCGATAGATGTTGATGATGAGTAGTTTCACTTGAGCACTTGCGTAGGTGTGAGTTTGTATCAGGATCCCTTGTATCGTAGAATGGATAAATGGTTCTTAAAACCATGGATGTGTTAGCTTGTAATGTGTGTTGTTTGAAATGAATGAAAGTGTTGTTTGTTTTCAACATGACAAGTACTCAAGTTTTAAAACTTACCCAAACAAGCCATAGAAAATTACCTCTTATCTCATGATCTATCTCAATGTTCAGATGGCCCCTCCAACCCGCAACACCAACCAAGATGCAATGCTGCAAATGCTACAGATGATGATGGCAGGTCGAGAAGTCGAAAGAGCTGAGCGGCAAGCCAACCTTGTCGTACTGCAGCAGCTAGCCCAGAACAACCAAGGCCATGGAAATCATGATCACCCTGGATCCAAGCTGAATAATTTCCAACACTAACCCTCCGATGTTAAGCAAGACCGAAGAGCCGTTAGATGCAGATGATTGGCTCCAAACAATGGAGAACAACTTGGAAGTTGCAGGAGTGGAAGCTGCAGAGAAAGTACTGTTTGCCACCCACTATTTGTCAGGACCTGCAGAGCCTGGTGGACTAGTGCCCGCGCAATGAATGCGGGACAGATGATGACTTGGGAGGATTTCAAACTCAAGTTCAGCAAGTACCATGCCTCCCGGGTCTAATCAAGAAGATGAGGGATGAGTTCAGGGAACTCAAACAAGGAAGGATGTCCGTGGTGGAATACCGTGACAGATTCTCACTCTGTCTAGGTACGCCCCGGATGAAACCGACACCAACGAGAAGAAGGATTCTGAATAGACTGCACGATGAGATGCAGACCGTGTTGTGAACATCCCGTTTGCTGACCTGGAAGCCCTTGTGGACTCGCCATCCAGATGGAAGGAAAGCTGCATCAAGCCAATGAAAACCGCAAGCGCCGAATGATGAACCGTGGGCCCAGAATACCCCAAGGTATCTCCCAAGCTCAAGTGGAGGATTTACCCCAAGGCACAACAAGTCACATGTGCCGCTATCACGTCCGAGTTTCCCCAATCGGAGTGGAGGACACCCAAGGCCAGGAGGCCACAACAACAACAACCATGCCAACAACAACCACTTCAACCGTGCCCCGATGAGAGCCCCCAGCAACCACAACAACACCAACACTGCTCCAAGGACTGGGAGCAATGCTGTCCCCGTCACCCCGAAGGACAAGTCAACTGTGACTTGTTATGAATGTGGAGTTGTGGGTCACTACTCCAATGAGTTCCCCAAGAAGCTTGCCAAGACTACCCCCAATACCGCTGCACCTGCTCAGCAGCAACGCCGTGTCTCAACCGGAAGGAAGTTTGCCCCGTGCAACCCAACAACCGCACTGCCACCTCTTTCACCGTAATGCCAAAGAAGCCTGGAAGCCGTACGCCAGCCGGTATGTTCTCTGTTAACTCGTACTGCAAGAGTGTTGTTTGATTCGAGCATCGCATTCGTTTGTTACGAAGATTTTGCATGCACTAGTAAGATTCAACCAATCAGTTTGAAACATGTTATGATAGTTCAAATACCTGGTTCAACTACAAAAGCTAGAAAAATTTGCAAAGATGTGCCTATCAGAATACATGAAATAGATTTTTATGCAAATTTGATTGTTCTAGGAAACAAAAGGTTTGGAAGTAGTACTGGGTATGGATTGGATGTCGAAACATCATGGATTGATTGACTGTGCCAAGAAGGCCATCACCATGACTAGTAGCACCGGAGTGTTAGTAGAACACGTGTCTGAAAGGCTGCCCAGAAAGTTCACCTGCAACCAGAGTTTAGCCAAGCCAACCTTGGATCAGATCAGGGTCGTCTGTAGATACCCCGATGTGTTTCCTGATGATTTACCCAGTATGCCCCCAGATCGGGATATCGAGTTTATCATTGAGTTAATCCCTGGAACAGGACCCATAGCTCAGAGACCCTATAGTATGAACCCAGCAGAGTTAGTGGAACTGAAGAAGCAACTGGATGATATGCTGCACAAAGGTCTGATTCGACCCAGTGCGTCACCTTGGAGATCCCCGATATTGTTTGTGGATAAAAAGGACGGTGCCACTCGTTTATGTACGGATTACCGTAAGTTGAACGATGTCACCATCAAGAACAAATACCCCCTGCCAAAGATAGAAGACCTGTTTGATGATGAAAGATGGACCGGAAATAGTAACAGTAACACAGCAGCAGTAGCAGTAACACAGAGACAATGGCACCAGAAAATAGTTGATACTACTTCTAATGGCATATAGGACCGAGTGAGTATTTGATGATGAAAGATGGACCGGGGTTCCCAGCTATCTACACTAGTGGTAACTCTCCAATAACAAGTGTTGGGTGAACAAATTACAGTTGGGCAATTGATAGGATTGAAATAGCATTAAGACAGAACATCAAGTTTATTAATCATGTAGGCATGTTTTCCATATATAGTCATACGTGCTCGCAATGAGAAACTTGCATAACACCTTTTGTCCTACCAGTGGCAGCCGGGCCTCAATGGAATCTACTGTAATTAAGGAACTCCTTTTAATAGAGCACCGGAGCAAGCATTAACACTTGGTGAAAACATGTGATCCTCGTATCTAAGCCATCCCCTCCAGTTATCCCAGTTGTTGTCACTCTGGGGCCTCGGGTTCTGGACATAGACATGTGCAAACAACTTGTAGATACAATCTAAGCAATAATTATAGAGCTTAAATCTAAGATCATGCCACTCGTGCACTAGTGAAAAGCATTAAACACAACAAGATTGCAGCAACAATAACTTCACAAACTTTATAGATAGACCGATCATAATGTAACAATTCATCGGATCCCAACAAACACAACACCGATTACATCAGATGGATCTCAATCATGTAAGGCAGCTCATGAGATCATTGTAATGAAGTACATGGGAGAGAGAGTACCAACTAGCTACTGCTAGAACCCGTAGTCCATGGGGGAACAACTCACGGAGCATGATGGAGGCGGTGGCGGATGGAGAAGCCTCCGGGGTCGATCCGTCCGGCAGGGTGCCGAAACAGAACTTCTGACCCCGAAACTTGGTTTCGTGATGGCGGCGGCGCCCCTGGAGTCCTTCTGGAGTATGATTTGTTGATGTAGGGTTTTCGCGTCGCGAGGAATATATAGGCAAAAGGGCAGCGCGAGGGGATGCCCGGGGGGCCCACACCATATGGCGGCGCACCCCCCCTTCCTGGCCGCGCCCCCCTATGGTCTGGAGGCCGTGAGCCTCCCCCTGGCTTGCCCTTCTGGCTCCGTGTGTCCCTCAGAGAAATAGGAGGTTTGGCTTTGTTTCGTCGAATTCCGAGAATATTGCCCGAACGCTTTTCTGGAACCAAACAGCAGAAAACGGAAACTAGCACTCGGCATCTTGTTAATAGGTTAGTCCCGAAAATGCATAAAATCATTATAAAGTGTGAGCAAAACATGTAGGTATTGTCATAAAACTAGCATGGAGCATCAGAAATTATAGATACGTTGGAGACGTATCAAGCATCCCCAAGCTTAGTTCCTACTCGCCCTCGAGTAGGTAAACGATAAAAAGAATAATTTCTGAAGTGACATGCTACCAACATAATCTTGATCATAATATTGTAAAGCATATGAGATGAATGAAGTGACTCAAGGCAATGATCTATAGTTTGCTAACAAATAGATAATGACTAAACATATAGCAAAAACTTTTCATGAACAGTACTTTCAAGACAAGCATCAAAAAGTCTTGGATAAGAGTTAACTCATAAAGCAATAAATTCTTAATAAGAGGTTTTGAAGCAACACAAAGGAAGATTTAAGTTTCAGCAATTGCTTTCAACTTTCAACATGCATATCTCATGGATAATTGTCAACACAAAGTAATATAATAAGTGCAATAAGCAAGCATGTAAGAATCAATGCACACAGTTGACACAAGTTTGCTTCTAAGATAGAAAGGAGTAGGTAAACTGACTCAACATAAAGTAAAAGAAAGGCCCTTCACAGAGGGAAGCAGGGATTAAATCATGTGCTAGAGCCTTTTAAGTTTTGAAATCATATAGAGAGCATACAAATAAAGTTTTGTGAGGTGTTTGTTGTTGTCAACGAATGGTAGTGGGCACTCTAACCCCCTTGTCAAACAGACTTTCAAAGAGCGGCTCCCATGAAGGACGTTATCTCTACCAGCAAGGTAGATCATCCCTCTTCTCTTTTGTTTACACATGTATTTTAGTTTTATTTATAGATGACACTCCTCCCAACCTTTTGTTTCACAAGCCATAGCTAACCGAAACCTCGGGTGCCTTCCAACATTTCACATACCATGGAGGAGTGTCTATTTGCAAGATTAAGTTGCTTACTGATGAATCAGGGCAAAACATGTGAAGAGAATAATTAGTGAAGGTTAATTAATTGGGGCTGGGAACCCCGTTGCCAGCTCTTTTTGCAAAATTATTGGATAAGCGGATGAGCCACTAGTCCATTGGTGAAAGCTGCCCAACAAGATTGAAAGATAAAACACCACATACTTCCTCATGAGCTATAAAACGTTGACACAAATAAAAGAGAATAACTTTTGAATTGTTTAAAGGTAGCACATGAAGTATTTACTTGGAATGGCAGAAAAATGCCACATAGTAGGTAGTTATGGTGGACACAAATGACATAGGTTTTGGCTCAAGGTTTTGGATGCACGAGAAGCATTCCTCTCAAGACAAGGCTTTGGCTAGCAAGGTTGTTTCAAGCAAACACAAGTATGAACCGGTACAAAAAACTTACATAAGAACATATTGCAAGCATTATAAAACTCTACACTGTCTTCCTTGTTGCTCAAACACTTTTACCAGAAAATATCTAGACTTTAGAGAGACCAATCATGCAAACCAAATTTCAACAAGCTCTACGGCAGTTCTCCACTAATAGGTTTAAACTACATGATGCAAGAGCTTAAACATGATCTACTTGAGAGCTCAAAACAATTGCCAAGTATCAAATTATTCAAGACAATATGAAGCATTTTCTGTTTCCAACCAAATAACAATAAGTGTGCTTTCAGCTTTCGCCATGAATATTAAAGTAAATTAAGAACACAAGTGTTCAAATGAAAAAGCGGAGCGTGTCTCTCTCCCACACAAGGATTGCTAGGATCCAAATGTATTCAAACGCAAACAAAAAAAACACACAGACGCTCCAAGTAAAGCACATAAAATGTGGAAGAATTAAAATATAGTTTCACTAGAGATGACCTGATAAGTTGCTGATGAAGAAGGGGATGCCTTGGACATACCCAAGCTTAGACGCTTGAGTCTTCTTGAAATATGCTTGGGTGACCCACGGGGGCATCCCTAAGCTTAGGCTCTTCACTCTTCTTGATCACATTATATCACCCTTCTCTCTTGACCCTTGAAAACTTCTGCCACACCAAACTTCTCATAAACTTCATTAGAGGGGTTAGTACTCAAAATAACTTTAATCCACTTTAGTTCTGTAGTGACACATTGCAAGAACTCAATAAAACATTAGCTACAGCTCTCCACGTCTAGAAAACCTTACTTAAAGTCCACATGAGACAATGCAAAAAAACAGAGACTAATCACAAACAATAACAACCAGAAATATGAATTTTTTCGGGGTACTCCGTTGCTCAAATCAGAAACCTCAAAACTAATGAAAGTTGCGTACATATCTGAGGAACACGCATGAATTTTTGCAGAATTTTTAGGTTCTCCTACAGAGAGATCTACTCAAATTTGTGGCAGCTAAAAATCTGTTTCTGCGCAGAAATCCAAATCTAGTATCAACTTTCTATTAGAGACTTTACTTGGCACAACAATGCAATAAACATGATAAGGAGAGGTTGCTACAGTAGTAACAACTTCCAAGACACAACAAAACAGTAGCAAAATAAAAACATGGGTTATATCCCAAGAAGTGCTTTCTTTATAGCCATTAAGATGGGCTTAGTAGATTTTAATGATGCTCACATGGAAAATAGAAAATGAAGCAAAAGGAGCATCAAGAAGTCAATTCAAAACACATTTAAGTCTAACCCACTTCCTATGCACAGGAATCTTGTACACAAATAAATTCATGAAGAACAATGTGACAAGCATAGGAAGATAAAACAAGAGTAACTTCAAAAGTTTCAGCATATAGAGAGGTGTTTTAGTACCATGCAAATTTCTACAACCATATTTTCCTCTCTCATAATAATTTTCAGTAGCTTCATGAATAAACTCAACAATATAACTATCACATAAAGCATGTTTTTCATGATCCACAAACACATAATTTTTATCAAGCTCAAAAATAATAGGATCAAAACTTTCAAAAACACTTTTATCAATAATATAACAAGATGATTGATCAATCTCAAAAGATATGGGACTCCTAGATAAAGTCAAGACCTGTCCAATCCCATTTTCATTAGTTGTACAATTAATATTATCAAGTAACATAGGACCATCATCTAGAGCTTTATCATAAACATTTGCTAAGCAAAACTCTTTAGTACCATGCATTTCGATACCAGGCACAAACAAAGCATTATCATAAGATTTATAAAAATAGCATGGATTATCATAGATAACAGTAGCATAATTATTCTCACAAGTTTTACTCATAGGGAATATTTCAAGAGAATCCACAGAACATAACATTCATCCTCCTTTGGTAAGCATGGAGGACAATCAAATAGTGTATGAGATAAAGAGTTACTCTCATTAGAAGGTTGGCATGAGTAGCTAATCCATTCTTCCTCCTTTTGTTCATCACTCTCCTCCTCTTTTTCATCCAATGAGCTTTCAGGTTCATCAATTTCTTCTTTCACAGGTTCCTGCAAATTGTGAGTGCATTCTTGTGCATGAATGAGTCTCTCTTTATAATCAATGATATAAGGATTATTGCTGTAATGTTCTATGCAATAATCAAGGATAGAAGAGACATAATCTTTAAGGTCCTTACAAGCAACACAGGTTTCATAATTTTTAGACATGAAGGATTCTATTTCAGAAGCTCCCATAAATAAAACAAATTGTTCTACTTCTTCGAACCCAAGATGAATATAGTTATTCCAATGATAGTTCACAATTAAAACTTCTTCACTAAAGCCACATTGGAATTTAAGATGTTTAGTATTCTGTTTAGAGCAACAATTTATATCATGGCGTTTAAGCAAGATTTTAGCAATTGTATTCAATTTTTCTAACACGGCACTCATGACTTTACCCTTTCTTGATTCTATATAATTCATATATAATTTTATAAGCTCCATACAGGTTGTGGGTTCTTCCATAACAACAGTTTTTTATTTTTTGGTTTTTCAAATTTTTATGGATTTTCGGGTATATAAGGAAAATAAAACAAGACAAAAACAAACTAGACAAAAGTAAACTAAGCAAAATAATACTAGACAGAAAGAAACTAAGCAAAAACAAACTAGACAAAAGTAAACTAAGCAAAACAAAATAAAATAAAAACAGAGAGAGATGTAGAGTGTACTCCCCTGGTGAACTTATGAGTAGAGCTATGCTCCCCGGCAATGGCGCCAGAAAATAGTCTTGATAACCCACAAGTATAGGGGATCGCAACAGTCATCGAGGGAAGTAAAACCCAAATGTATTGATTCGACACGAGGGGAGACAAATAATACTTATAAGCCTTAACAACTGAGTTGTCAATTCAGCTGCACCTGGAAAAGCACTAGTAACAGGGGTGATGAAAGCAAAAGTAATATGAGAGCAATAGTAACAATAACACAGCAGCAGTAGCAGTAACACAGAGGCAATGACACCAGAAAATAGTTGATACTACTTCTAATGGCATATAGGACCGAGTGAGTATTTGATGATGAAAGATGGACCGGGGTTCCCACCGAGATCTACACTAGTGGTAACTCTCCAATAACAAGTGTTGGGTGAACAAATTACACTTGGGCAATTGATAGGATTGAAATAGCATTAAGACAGAACATCAAGTTTATTAATCATGTAGGCATGTTTTCCATATATAGTCATACGTGCTCGCAATGAGAAACTTGCATAACATCTTTTGTCCTACCAGCCGGTGGCAGCCGGGCCTCAAGGGAATCTACTGGTAATTAAGGTACTCCTTTTAATAGAGCACCGGAGCAAAGCATTAACACTTGGTGAAAACATGTGATCCTCATATCTAAGCCATCCCCTCCAGTTATCCCAGTTGCTGTCACTCTGGGGCCTCGGGTTCCGGACATAGACATGTGCAAACAACTTGTAGATACAATCTAAGCAATAATTATAGAGCTTAAATCTAAGATCATGCCACTCGTGCACTAGTGACAAGCATTAAACACAACAAGATTGCAGCAATAATAACTTCACAAACTTTATAGATAGACTGATCATAATGTAACAATTCATCGGATCCCAACAAACACAACACCGATTACATCGATGGATCTCAATCATGTAAGGCAGCTCATGAGATCATTGTATTGAAGTACATGGGAGAGAGAGTACCAACTAGCTATTGCTAGAACCCGTAGTCCATGGGGGAACTACTCACGGAGCATGATGGAGGCGGTGGCCTCGATGGAGAAGCCTCCGGTCGATCCTCCCCAGGTGCCGAAACAGAACTTCTCGACCCCCGAAACTTGGTTTCGCGGCGGCGGCGCCCCTGGAGTCTTTCTGGAATATGATATGTTGATGTAGGGTTTTCACGTCGCAAGGAATATATAGGCGAAAGGGGCGCGCGCGAGGGTGCCCGGGGGCCCACACCATATGGTGGCGCGCCCCCTTGGCTGCGCCCTATGGTCTGGAGGCCGTGGGCCTCCCCCGGCTTGCCCTTCTGGCTCCGTGTGTCCCTCGGAGAAATCGGAGGTTTGGCTTTTGTTTCGTCGACCCGAGAATATTGCCCGAATGCCTTTTCCGGAACCAAAAACAGAAAACAAACCGGCACCTCGGCATCTTGTTAATAGGTTAGTCCCGAAAATGCATAAAATCATTATGAAGTGTGAGAAAAACATGTAGGTATTGTCATAAAACTAGCATGGAGCATCAGAAATTATAGATACGTTGGAGACGTATCAATAGGATAGTGGGTCGCATCATCGGAGAGAGCTCAAACCTTGCATGCATTGCATCGCGTTTCTTGGTTGTTCTTGGTTCTTATCCATGATATGGGTTAGAGCTTGTGTTCATTCTCATGACAAGCTCTAGCTCATTGGGAATGGATTCCGGATGCATCGCATGTTGCATGTGCGAGGGTGATGATTTTCCCGATATACCATATTGAGAGGTTACACCTCTATGGCCATGAGAAAATCATCATCCACTCTTTTCCATGTTTTCACCTTGTGTAGAGGTAGCTCTTGTCGCCCTCTTTCTGGCAAAATTGGTTTCACCTCAATCGGAGTTTCCTAGCTCGAGATATTGCCGTTTCCGTATCGCAGGAGAAAAGAAAGGGAAGGAAGTTAGGGGGTCGGTCTCCGTGAGCCTTGATCCGGTCCGGTATTGGGCCGGTACCGACCCGGTAGTACCGCTCGAGCTGTAGTACCGCTTTCACAAGCTGTAGTACCGCTTTGGGCCGGTTTGGCTTTTCGACAGTTCACGCGCGAGCGGTGGTACCGCTTGACAAGCAGTAGTACCGCTCGGCGTGAATCGACCGTTTTTCCAGCCCAACAGCTATATTTTGGAGCCTCTATTTATACCCCTCTTCCACCTCCGACCCAACCACTTCTTCCCTCCATTCTCTCTCCTCCATTGTTGACCTTGAATTTTTTCTTCCTCCTCTTGATCCCCCCACTATTTCTTGCATATTTTTGGGGGAAAGGAGAGAGGAGATCTAGATCTAGAGCCTCACTAATTGAATCCCTCTCCAAGTGAGGGGATCTTGCTAGATCTAGATCTTGGAGTAATTTTGTGTTCCTCCTCTATTTTGTTCCTCCTCCCTTATTCCCCCAATAGCTTTTGTAGCTTTGTTGGAATTTGGGAGAGAAGAACTTGGGCATCTTAGTGGTGTTCTTAGCCATTGCATTAGGTGCATCGGTTTGGGTTTTCTCCGGGGTTTCGGTCTTGTAGAGGGCGTGTTTGACCTTAGTGGTGTTGTTGCCTTCGTGGCCTTGTTGCCTTTGTGGTGTTGTAGCCTTTGTGATCTTGTAGCCTTTGTGGCCTTGTCCTCTTTATGGCGTGGTAGCCTTTGTGGCGTTGTTGCCGTTGTGGAGTGTGTTAGCCTTTGTGGTTTTGGAGCCGGTTGTGGCACGTTGGTGTCTTGGTGGCTTTGTTGCCGGTGTGGCGTGTTGTAGCCTCTTGTGGCCTTGTACTTGAGAGCCTCCGTGTTGTGGAGTTGCCTCAAGCTTGATACTTGGGAGTTTGCCCACGCTTGTACGGGTTCGGTGACCACCCTCAAGGGTCCCTTAGTGGATCGAGGCTTTCCCCTTGGTGGAAAGGCTCGAGGAGAATACGGTGGCCCTAGTGGCTCATTGGAGTGCCTCATGCCTCCACACCGCTCCAACGGAGACGTAGCACCCTTGGGTGTGAACTTCAGGATACATCGTCTCCTCGTGCACCGGTTACTTCTCAACCCGAGCTCCTTTACCTATGCGCTTTACATTGTGATATCTATCATGCTTGATGTTCTATACCTAGCTTGTTATCACCTTGTTGCTCATCATGCTAGCATAGGTTGTTGGTGCACTTAGGCAAACCCCTAGTTGATAGGCTTTGAGCTAAACTAGTAAACAGTAAGTAGTTTTATTCCGCCTAGTTTAGCTCTCAGGTAGAAGTTTTTATACACCGCCTATTCACCCCCACTCTAGGCGACGTCCTAGTACAATCAACTGGTATCAGAGCAAGGGCTCTCTTATCTTGTTGGGCTTCACCGCCTAGAGAGTTATGACGTCGGCTAGAGGATTAGTGCACATTTCCTCTTTTACATTTGATGGCACTAATTATGATGCTTGGAAATTCTACATGCTTGATTATTTTAGGGGCATGCACCCACATGTGGAGCAAATTCTTGATATGGGTTTTTCTCCTCCTAAGGATCCACAAAATCCAACTTTTGAGGAGAAGAAAAACTCTTATCTAGATGCTCAAGCTACTAAAGTGCTTTGCCATGTTGTGATTCATGTAGTGATTTTCTCCATTGCGCCTTTCCGGAGTGCTCATGAGTTTTGGACAAAGCTTCGAGATACATATGGTGGGTCCAAGACCATTGAGGATGATCGCACTCCTTCCACTTCACCAATGTGTGGTAAGACATAAGGAAATGGTATGGTGAGTGGTGATGAACATTGTATTGTTGATAGTGAGCTTTCTCTTGATGATTCTACATCCCTATCTCATTGCAATGTTTCATCTTTGTACTTGAACACTTATAGCACTATAAATGCTTTACATGCTAGTGTTGGTAGTCCTTGCATGTCTTCATTCCATGATGATATGGTTGCCTTGTCTTGTTGCCATAATGAAAATACTTTGCTTTCCTATAGTATTTGTGTGACTAACAATGTAGAGGAAACCAAGGATTCTATGGGCCAAGACAAGATCTTGGATGGAGCTTCAATTATTTCATCCTCTTCATCACCTCATGGTTCCTACACTTGCCTTATGGCTAAGGCTTCTAAGGTATCTCCTTCCTTGGAACCCTATCTATCTAGTGATGATGAGGATGATGATATGGAAGAACTTAATGTTGCTTCCTTAAACATGATGGGTGAGTTGGTTTTTCATGCTCTTCATAAGAAGAAATTTGCTTGCTCTAACTTTATTAAAATCTTGGCTTTTTCCATTGAGAGCACAAAAATTATTGAGAAAAGGGAAGAGCATGAGCGCGAGTATAAAAATGAGATTGCAACTCTTAGTGAAGCTCTTGAAGAACAACAAAGCACCAATAATCTCTTGAAAAGACCTTTACTCTAGAGCTATCTAAAGTAAAGGAATCTCGTGATAGAGCTTTAGAGGTGGCACATGATTTTCAAATTAAAAATGATGAGCTAGTAATTGCTCATTCTAAACTCCTTGAGGATTTTGAGCTTCTCAAAATGGTTCTAGGACCATTGAGAGTGAGCTCATAAAACTCACCGAGTCACATGAGCAATTTAAGGCTCTCAACCTAATAGAGCTTGCTAAGTTGCCTTCTCCTTGTGCTATAATTGATAATGCTTGTGCTACTAACTCTACCTCTTGTGAAGCATCCATCTTGAAGGAGAATGTTGAGCTAAGGGCTCAATTTGCTTTGCTAACAAGCAATTATGAGAAATTGGAAGAAAGTCATGGAAAGCTTTCTAGCTCCCATGATGATCTTCTAGTCTCTCATGATTCGCTAAAGTTAGCTCATGAGGCTATCATGTCAAAGGTAATATCTTGTGAGCCTCATGTGAGTACTAGCACTACCTCTCAAAATGCTATTTTTCCATGTGCTAGTGCTTTTAGTTCACCCACTCATGCTATTGATTTATCTTGTGGTGAACTACCTTCTATGCCTTGTTGCTCTACAAATCCTTGTGCTAGTGCTAGTAATTCTCCCACTCATGCTATTGCTATATCTTGTGGTGAATTACATACCTTGCCTTGTTGCTCTAACAATGAAGCTTCCACTTCCTCTAGTACTTGTGTTGTTACTAACCATGTAGGGGAAATCGAAGAGCTCGAGGCCCAAGTCACTTCTTTGAAAAAGGACTTGGTAAAGGGTCATGAACGGAAGCAATCCCCCAATGACAAGAGTGGACTTGGATTCAACTCCAACAACAAGAACAAGTCCACCACGCACAAGCGGAAGAAGGGCCAAGGGCATGTGAAGGACCCCGCCAAGATTGTGTGCTTCAAGTGCAAGATTGAAGGGCATCATGTTAGATCGTGCCCCTTGAAGAAGAAGCCACTTGGCGAGAAGAAACAAGGGAAGCGGCCTCAAGATGGAGCTCATGGTCTACCTCAAGGCCAAGCTCAAGGTCTACCTCGACTTGAAGAAAGGCCGCTACCCAAGAAGGATCAAGCCAAGGCTCCCGTTGTGGAGAAATCAAGTGAGAAGAAGGAGAAGAGAAGAACATGCTACATATGCCATGAGAAGGGCCACATCTCCTCCTTTTGCACTATTGGTAACTCATCCAACCCTATCTTGATCGGTGGTGCTTATTCTCTTTGCAAGGATAAGGTTGGAAATGTGTTTGCCAAATATATGGGCACTCAATGTGGTTTCTCAAAAAGAACCATTTGGGTTGCCAAGCCTATTGTGACTAACTTCTTAGGACCCAACTTGGTTGGGGACCATCAAGCCAAAATTTGATCAATAGGTACATGTGGAGGGCATGGAGACTTGACTAGTTCATGAAGACTTAGGGGATCTGTAACATCTCAAATTTTCAAATCAATAAAGAAGAACAATTCCCCTTCTCCAAATTTCTGAGCCAACAAAAACTTAAAATGGTTTTGCTTATGATATATAGTGTGCATGCTTGTAGGGTGTGACCCTTGCCTTGATGCTCGATTAAAGTGTTTACCAATGTCTCTAAACCCTAAACCATGCCAAATGGTATCAAACAGGGACAAAGGAAAAGAGAAGAAAATCAAATAAACCCCACACATGGGCCTATGGCCATTTTTGCAAAACCTTAACCTAGGCCATTCTACCTTGCATGAATGGTTGGGAAACATTACTAAACTAATAATAATCCCTTTTGAATCAAAGAAATTCAAAACAAATCAAAAGAAAATTCAAAACTCACTCACATATGATAATGGTCATTTGTGCCATTTATATCAGGGTACCCACTTTGAGCCCCTGTATTAAGAGATTTCTAAACTAAACTTGCTCAACTCTTTGCACCTCATCCAAGACCTCATCAAGGTGAACACTTTTGGTGTTGACCAACTTTACAAACTCTTTCTCTATTGCTTATTATAAGAGTGCAAAGTGGCAACATCAAAACAGAATCAAGATCACACCCATTTTGGATTTCACAAAACCTGGTCCATTTTGCAAACCAACACCACCACCGTGTGCCAAACATTATTTGAATCACACCCATGCAAAAGTTTGGCAAAACTCAAAAATAAAGTTCTTGCGGCCATTTCATCGAACACATGGTGTGCACAAATCTGCCAACTCCCAACACTCTATTATCCAGCATGTTGTAGCCTCAACCATCAAGCCTAGGTCATCATCAACTCTCTCTTGCACCCAGCAAACAATGCCAAGCCTCAGAGACAATGATTTTGCACTTTTTCATCCAGTACATGACCATGCCGTGCATGTCATGCCACTCACCCAAGTCAAACCCTCTCCTCTCACTTCTGGCTTGCATCACCTCGAGCCTCTCCTCTCTCCGCTGAGAACGCTAGACACAGCCGTTGGCCAAGGAGACGCGTGCAACGCTCTGGCCAGGACGTGCCCACAACGTCCAATGACGCCAGCGCGCGCACGGACAAGCCCCGGAGCGCGCCAGAGCACGACCTGCCGCCGACGATGCTAGCCTCCTCTTGTCCTCTCCTCTCTCACACCCACTCACCACGATGCCAGGTACCTCCCAGACACGACCATTCGCACCGGAGAGGCCTACCGCCGTCGTCACCGTCGACGACTTCCGCCACGGTACTGCCAGCCTCCGTCACTCTCATGCTCGCGTCAGCCCTCCGTTTTCTGTGCAATCAAGCCTGTCGTGCTCGCCGTGACGTAGGGAACGCCGCTGCATCATCGCCCAAGACTCTGCGCCCCTGTAGCGACATCGCCATGGTCGACCTGCCCCGCGCGCCTCGGCACCTCGTCGCCCCTAAAAAGGAGCACTCCCCCGTGCTCAACCTCCACACCAATCGCCTCCTCTCATCTCAGAACCCCTCCTCAAGCCTCCCCCCCGCCTCAATTTAACTCGTAGACCACCAATTGCTCGCCGGAGTGCCGCGGAGCCACCGCAGATGAAGACGAAGATTGGCGCCGCCCCAGGAGACGCCTCCAGTACCAGGAGAACCGCCGTCGTCGACAACCTTGCCCTGCGTCGCCGCCGATCATCGCCGGAGCGCCGGCGAGCCTCCGACCCCCCACCCTCGCCACGGCCAGTGCTCGATCTCGTCAGAGACGACGATGACTTTGCGCCGTTGGATCACATTCTAATCCAACGTCTCTCTCTCACGCGTACCGTTTCGGGTTTAAAGACCCACTGACAGGCGAGCCCCTCTGTCAGGCGGCCCGTGCGTGCGAGACGCGTAGCTGGGCCGGCCTTTATCCCTTTTTATCTATCTGGCCCGTTAAGCGTTTCCCGCCAAGCCCACTTATTTGAATTTGAATTAAATCTTTTAGTTTGAATTCAATACTGGTGCCAAGTTCAAAATTAAAAATAGAAAGATCTACTCAGCGAAAATTTATGAAATTGCTATTGCTCGAAAGCTTATGTAATTCTCTAACCAACTACACTGGTCTCAACCCTAGATTTGTTGTGAAACTTATGTAGTAAAAATAACATGGCGCCACCTTTTAAAACTTCAAACTTTTATTAAAAATCAACCATAAATGATTTTGAGTTGATTCCAACTCTCATAGCTCTCATTTCAAATGCTCTACTTGAATATGTAAAAATATGACTGTGGTGTTTACCTTGATCATGGGCTAGAGCAAAATAATGGCTATGTGGACATTTCTAGTCCATTTAAATTACCCCAAATTATTTGCCAAATGGTAGGAGAGGTATCCCCTCATTTAAATCAATGTCCCAAGTAATTCAATATGAGATAATGACCTTGGTCTATAGAACCTCATAATTTGATTACTTAGTGATATTAATTTATTTCTTTAGTAGTGTTTAAATTGCATGAGATATAGAATCTCATTTAAATCATTTTCCCAAATGGTAAATATGAATTGTTGACTTTGGTCAACATGATCTCATACTTATTATTTGAGAAGATTAAATCTTAATAAGATTTCAATGGGAGGAAATTATTTATCAAAGGAAATCAATAGAAACCTAATAAATATTTCTATGAGAGGAAATTATTTTCTTAAAAGAAAACAAAGCCAACCATCTTGTTAATAATGTTGTGATGCTAGATTAGCTTGTGTGAATCCTTTGAGTGTTAAGTCTAGTACTTAAGTATTGTTTGGTGATTGTATACCTCGTATCCGTTTATAGATGCTAGTACCGAAGGCTACGAGGAGGAGGAGGTCTTCTACGAAGAAGAAGAAGAAACCTTTGATCATTGTACCATTCAAGGCAAGCTATACTCTTGCAAGCTACCCTAATGCAAGCTCTACTTGAGCAAGGCACCATTAAAATTTTATTTTGTGTCTAAGGACTTTACTTTCCAAGCCCAAGTTTTTATCTTTCAAAGCTTTTACTTTGATTATCAAGGCTTACTTTTATAGTTAACTTTGGTCTAGATATGGAGTAGTACAAGAACATCAAAGTTAGCCTATAGAGCTACAAGTTAGTTAGCACCCCTCATCACTAGTTGCTAGTGCTAAAACTAAAATTGACTACTCTAGATGGGAACATGTGAATCTTTTGACTGTCCTACCCAAGCCTTGTGTTGAAAGTGAAATGAAGTGAAAAGAGTTGAATGTCCTACCCAAGCCTTGTGCAGTTCCCAGGATGGTAGATTGCCATCACTTGGAGTCCAAGCTCATGGGGGAGGTGCCTATACTAGGGTATGTAAGTGAAAGGTTAATGGTTGATGATCCGCATACTGAGTATGATTATTCAGGGCTATCCCTGACGGATGTAATGAAAAGTTGTGGCACAAGTGTACAACCTCTGCAGAGTGTTAAACTATTCGAATAGCCGCGTCCGCGGTCATGGACAGTTGGAAGGCCATACTGTTCCGTTGTCAGATGTTTTCTAAAAATGAATGATGACTTGGAAGGTGAATTTGACTTGATCACAACAGAGTGTGGGAATGACACTAATGTTCCCACTTGAGTTAAGTTAGGCAAATGAAGAATCTTTTACTACTAAATGCTTATAAAATAAAACTGGCGTTATGCAAATAAACCTAGAGCTTAGAACCCCATTATTATAGTTGATAGTGTTTACACTAGTATTAGTTTGCGAGTACTTTAAAGTACTCATGGCTGTGTCCCTGGCTATTCAAATGGCCAGACTATGAAGAGGAGCAGCAGTATCATGATGGACAGCAGGACGTCTATGACAACTAGGATCGTCCCCTGACGTCAAGCGTTGCCTGTGGAATAGATGGACCTCTACTACGTACTCCCGCTATGTGTTATGTATTTGATCGTTAGATCAATTGTTGTAATGAGACTGGATCATGTGATCCCTTGTTGTAAGACTATTCTGGTTTGTAATGAATGATGTGTTGTGATATGAACTTATTATGTCTCGCAAAAACAATCTTCCGGGATTGCGATGTATGGCATAATAGGCATCTGGACTTAAAAATCTGGGTGTTGATAAGTTGGTATCAGAGCCATTGTTTGACCTTAGGAGGCACTAGTTAGAATGGACGTCTGAAAAACTTACTTTCAAAACAAGTAAAGTGAATATTTATGAAAAACTTATTCACACTCTTACCCTTGAGATCTTTTCAAAATGGGAAATTCATGCTCTACTTTTCCTTGTAATTTCTACATAAAATTTTGACACACTTGCACTTCTCTAACTTACTCATCCAATTCACCTACAGATGGAGCAGCTCAACCACAACAAGTTTTACCAGGTGGGCAACGGAGGAAGCCTGATCTTTGAGAGAGACTTGGATGCCTTATCTCAGTATCTCGAGCGCCCGCACCCGGAGTTCTTTGGAGCACAAGTCAACGATCAGCCCGGAGGAGAATTGCAGTGGATCGTAGTTGCAGATCTGAGGGGGAAGATGGAGCCACCTATGTCCGAGAGGATCCAGTTTTCCATCAGGGAGAACAACTGGCTGGATGGACTTGCTCGAGCTCTGTAGGAGGCACTTGCCCGTCTGTGTGGGCAGAATGTGACACAGATCCAGGGCACTCGCTTTGTACACTTTGCAAGGCATGACACCATAGGAGGGCCAGTGGACCTTTCACCGCACCCAGAACTGAAGTATCATGTGGAGCACTGATGACCCACAAGTATAGGGGGTGTATCGTAGTATCTTCGATAAGTAAGAATGTCGATCCCAACGAGGAGCAGAAGGTGTTGACAAGCAGTTTCGATGAAGGTTTCACCGTAAATGCTCGCACAAGTATTCGGGGGTTTTGATGTAAGATGAAATAAGTACGAGTAAGTAAAATGCGAGAGAAATAATTGCAGCGAGTGGCCCAATCCTTTTTAGCACAAAGGACAAGCCGGTTTGTTTACTTAAATGACCAAACGTTCTCGAGGACACACGGGATTTTAGTCTAGTGCTTTCGCTACATACAGCTGATTAATCTTCATTGTTTTGATAAGTGTTGTGTGGGTGAACCTATGCTAATGTACCGCCCTTCCTAGGACTAATACATACTTGTGATTATACCCCTTGCAAGCATCCGCAACTACAAGAAGGTAATTAAGATAAATCTAACCACAGCCTTAAACTCGAGATCCTGCGATCCTCCCGCATCGATATACCAACGGGGGTTTAGGTTTCTGTCACTCCGGCAACCCCGCAATTGGGAAACGAGTACAAGATGCATTCCCCTAGGCCCATAAATGGTGAAGTGTCGTGTAGTCGACGTTCACACGACACCACTAGAAGAATAACACCACAACTTAAATATCATAACATTGAATATTACTCAACCATAGTTCACTACTAACAATTAGACTTCACCCATGTCCTCAAGAACTAAACGAACTACTCACGAGACATCATATGGAACATGATCAGAGGTGATATGATGATGAATAACAATCTGAACATGAACTTGGTTCAATGGTTTCACTCAATAGCATCAACAACAAGTATGAATAGATACCGGGAGAGTTTCCCCTATCAAACAATCAAGATCAAACCCAAATTGCTACGGCGGTGACGAGGTGCTGCGGAGGAGATGGCGGTGATGATGGTGGAGATGATGATGATGGTGATGGAGATGATGTCCAGCTCGATGGCGGTGACGATGGCTGCCGATTTCCTCCGGAGGGAATTTCCGCGGATTCCCGCCCGCCGAGAGCTCTTTTCTCTCTCGTGTTCTCCGCCCCGCAGAGGCGGCTGTAACCCTTCGTGAGGATTCCTCCGTGGCTTAGGTCTTCGGGACGAAGGGTTTCGCGAAGAAAAGGAGGCGAAAGGCCGAGGGGGCTCCACACCACATGGTGGCGCGGCCAGGCCATGGGCCGCGCCACCCTATGGTGTGGGCCCACCATGGGTCCACTGCTCCCCTTCGGCTTCCTCCGTCATCCGGAAAAATAGGAGTTTCGTAAAACTTCCTTCCACAGTTGATCTTCCGAAATATTGCATCCTGACGGTGCTTTTTCTAGAATCCTGGCTCCGGTGCTCGATCTCCAAATAATCATGAAACATGCAAAATAGATGAAATAACATAAGTATTGTGTCCCAATATGAAATATATCAATGAATAACAGAAAATTATGATATAAAATAGTGATGCAAATTGGACGTATCAAGCACTTGGACTTCATGCTGCACGAGACCTGCAAGGAGCTGGACAACTCGCGCTTCTACGCCAACCAGACTCACCTCCACATGTCGCAGCAGATCGAGACCATCAAGATGCTTGCCAAGGATCGCAAGTCACTCCGCCAGCAGCGTGCCAAGAAGGACTCCACCATTGCTCGCCTCCGCGCGAAGATAGCATCCTTGGAGGAGACTGTCAAGGCACAGGAGAGCCAGCTGAGGGATCTGGAAGATGAAGGTGAAGACATTCAGGGAGGAGCAGCCTACCTGAGTGATGATGATGACTTTGAGGAAGACGAGAACACTGATGTGGAAGACTATGAGTTCATGGAGGCCGGAGAAGATGACTTCATCCCGATAGATGTTGATGATGAGTAGTTTCACTTGAGCACTTGCGTAGGTGTGAGTTTGTATCAGGATCCCTTGTATCGTAGAATGGATAAATGGTTCTTAAAACCATGGATGCGTTAGCTTGTAATGTGTGTTGTTTGAAATGAATGAAAGTGTTGTTTGTTTTCAACATGACAAGTACTCAAGTTTTAAAACTTACCCAAACAAGCCATAGAAAATTACCTCTTATCTCATGATCTATGTCAATGTTCAGATGGCCCCTCCAACCCGCAACACCAACCAAGATGCAATGCTGCAAATGCTACAGATGATGATGGCAGATAGAGAAGTCGAAAGAGCTGAGCGGCAAGCCAACCTTTTCGTACTGCAGCAACTCTCCCAGAACAACCAAGGCCATGGAAATCATGATCATCCTGGATCCAAGCTGAAGAATTTCCAGAACACTAACCCTCCGATGTTAAGCAAGACTGAAGAGCCGTTAGATGCAGATGATTGGCTCCAAACAATGGAGAACAACTTGGAAGTTGCAGGAGTGGAAGCTGCAGAGAAAGTACTGTTTGCCACCCACTATTTGTCAGGACCTGCTAGAGCCTGGTGGACTAGTGCCCGCGCAATGAATGCGGGACAGATGATGACTTGGGAGGATTTCAAACTCAAGTTCAGCAAGTACCATGTGCCTCCGGGTCTAATCAAGAAGATGAGGGATGAGTTCAGGGAACTCAAACAAGGAAGGATGTCCGTGGTGGAATACCGTGACAGATTCCTCACTCTGTCTAGGTACGCCCCGGATGAAACCGACACCAACGAGAAGAAGGAGCGATTCCTGAATAGACTGCACGATGAGATGCAGACTGTGCTTGTGAACATCCCGTTTGCTGACCTGGAAGCCCTTGTGGACTCTGCCATCCAGATGGAAGGAAAGCTGCATCAAGCCAATGAAAACCGCAAGCGCCGAATGATGAACCAGAGTGGGCCCAGCAATACCCCAAGGTATCTCCCAAGCTCAAGTGGAGGATTTACCCCAAGGCACAACAAGTCACATGTGCCGCTATCACGTCCGAGTTTCCCCAATCGGAGTGGAGGACACACAAGGCCAGGAGGCCACAACAACAACAACCATGCCAACAACAACCACTTCAACCGTGCCCCGATGAGAGCCCCCAGCAACCATAACAACACCAACACTGCTCCAAGGACTGGGAGCAATGCTGTCCCCACCCCGAAGGACAAGTCAACTGTGACTTGTTATGAATGTGGAGTTGTGGGTCACTACTCCAATGAGTTCCCCAAGAAGCTTGCCAAGACTACCCCCAATACCGCTGCACCTGCTCAGCAGCAACGCCGTGTCTCAACCGGAAGGAAGTTTGCCCCAGGCAACCCGAACAACCGCAGCTGCCACCTCTTTCACCAGAATGCCAAAGAAGCCCAGAAGCGCCGACGTTGTGCTGGGTATGTTTTCGTTAACTCGACTGCAAGAGTGTTGTTTGATTCGAGCATCGCATTCGTTTGTTATCGAAGATTTTGCATGAACTAGTAAGATTCAACCAATCAGTTTGAAACATGTTATGATAGTTCAAATACCTGGTTCAACTACAAAAGCTAGAAAATTTGCAAAGATGTGCCTATCAGAATACATGAAATAGATTTTTATGCAAATTTGATTGTTCTAGGAAACAAAAGGTTTGGAAGTAGTACTGGGTATGGATTGGATGTCGAAACATCATGGATTGATTGACTGTGCCAAGAAGGCCATCACCATGACTAGTAGCACCGGAGTGATAGTAGAACACGTGTCTGAAAAGCTTCCTAAAGTTCACCTGCAACAGAGTTTAGCCAAGCCAACCTTGGATCGATCACGGTAGTCTGTAGATACCCGATGTGTTTCCCGATGATTTACCCGTATGCCCCCGATCGGGATATCGAGTTTATCATTGAGTTAATCCCCGGAACAGGACCCATAGCTCAGAGACCCTATAGTATGAACCCAGCAGAGTTAGTGGAACTGAAGAAGCAACTGGATGATATGCCGCACAAAGGTCCGATTCGACCACGCCACCTTGGAGATCCCGATATTGTTTGTGGATAAAAGGACGGTGCCACTGTTTATGTACGGATTACCGTAAGTTGAACGATGTCACCATCAAGAACAAATACCCCCTGCCAAAGATAGAAGACCTGTTTGACCAGCTGACCGGTGCCAGAGTGTTCTCTAAGATTGATCTTAGGACTGGTTACCATCAACTGAAGATTCATGCAACAAATATCCCCAAGACTGCCTTCACCACCAGATATGGGTTGTATGAGTACAATGTCATGTCATTTGGATTGACCAATGCCCCACCTTATTTCATGAATCTCATGAATAAGATCTTTATGAACTTTTTGGATAAGTTTGTCGTTGTCTTTATCGACGACATCCTAATCTACTCCAAGTCGAAGAAGAACATGAGCAACATTTGGAAGTTATCCTGGATACCCTTAGGGAGCATCAGTTGTATGCCAAGTTCACCAAATGTGAGTTTTCGTTAAAGGAAGTAGGATTCCTGGGACATATACTGTCTGCAGGAGAAATTTATGTCGATCCCGCGAAGATCAAGACCGTTGAGGAATGGAAAACCCCAACCACTCAGACTGAAGTCCGTGCATTGCTTGGATTAGCGGGATATTACCGCAGGTTTGTTGAAGGATTTTCAAGCATAGAAAGACCAATGACCCAACTGTTGAAGAACGACAAGAAGTTTGAATGGACTGATAAATGTGAAGAGGGTTTCCAAAAGCTCAAGAGCAGATTAACCACAGCCCCAATCTTGATCATGCCCGACATTACCAAGCCATTTGACGTCTACTGTGACACCTCCAAGATTGGTCTTGGATGTGTGTTGATGCAAGAAGGCAAAGTGATATCATATCTGTCTAGGCAACTGAAGCAACATGAGCAGAATTATCCAACCCATGACTTAGAGCTAGCAGTAGTTTTAGCCTTGAAGGTATGGCATCATTACCTCATGGGTAATCGATGCGAGATCTATTCGGATCACAAGAGCTTGAAGTAAATTTTCACCCAGAAGGAGCTGAATATGAGGCAGAGAAGATGGATAGAGTTAATCAAGGATTCTGACATGGAAATTCACTACCACCGGCAAGGCCAATGTGGTAGCGGATGCCCTGAGTAGACAGCCGAATCAGTTGAACTCCATGATCACAGAAGAATAACATAGTTTGTATCAAGAATTTGAGCAGTTTACACTAGAGCTAGTTAGTGAAGGATTCCTAGCGACAATTGAGCTCCAACCTACCTTGATTAGTCAGATAAAGGAAGCACAGAAAGGAAATGCCAGCATTGATGGAATCAAGAACCAAATAGCTGCAGGAAAGGCACCTGGATTTACCGAAGATGAAGAAGGAGTTCTTTGGTACAACGGACGCTTATGTGTGCCAGCAGATTCGGAGTTGAAACAAGTCATTTCTAAGGAAGCCCATGATATCCTGTATTCCATTCATCCCGGTGGAACCAAGATTTGAAGGAACAATTTTGGTGGCATGGAATGAAGAGAGAGATTGGAAGTTACATAGCCAAGTGTGACTTCTGTCAAAGAATCAAGGCAGAACATCAGCGACCCGCAGGATTGTTGCAGCCATTACAGATCCCTGAATGGAAATGGGATTATTTAGGAATGGATTTCATAACTCGATTGCCCAAGTCAAGTAGAGGAAATGATTCTATTTGGGTAGTGGTCGATAGATTAACCAAGTTAGCCCATTTCATACCAGTCAAGACCACCTACCAAGGCCCTAAGCTAGCAGAGTTATACATCTCCAGAATAGTGAGCATGCATGGAACACCAAAGTCAATTGTCTCAGATAGAGGATCCCAATTTACCTCGAGATTTTGGCAGAAGGTACACGAAGGACTAGGAACCCGACTGAATTTCAGTACAGCTTATCACCCGCAGATCGATGGATGACAGAAGAGTCAACCAGATACTGGAAGATATGTTGAGAGCATGTGTACTAGAATATGGATCTAAATGGGAAGATTGTCTGCCTTATGCAGAATTCTCATACAACAACAGCTATCAAGCCGCTTGCAAATGGCCCCTTTGAAGCATTGTACGGAAGGAAGTGTCGTACCCCTCTGAATGGTCAGAAGTCGGAGATAGTCAAATCTTTGGACCAGATATTCTCCGAGAAGCCGAAGAGAAGGTTCACAAGATCCGCGAATACCTCAAGACTGCCCAATCTAGACAGAAGAGCTATGCTGACAAGAGACGCCGAGAAAAGACTTTCAATATCGGAGACTTTGTGCATCTCAAAGTATCACCCCTCAAAGGATTGCAGAGATTCCAACTCAGAGGAAAGCTTGCACCTAGAAATGTTGGACCCTTCAAAGTTCTGAGTCGCCGAGGAGAAGTATCATATCAACTTGAACTGCCGGAGGAAATTTCAGCTGTGCATGATGTGTTTCACATCTCGTTACTTCGGAAATGTTTGGAAGTTCCTGAGAAGATGGAGGTTTTCAAAAACATCGATCACAGATCGGTGGATATCAACAAGGACTTAACCTATCGTGAAGCCACTTGGGAGCGAGAAGATGATATGAAGACTAAATTCCCATATCTCTTTAGTTCCTAGTTCTCTTTAAGATCTCAAGACGAGATCTTTTGTAAGGGGGAAGGGTTTGTAACATCTCAAATTTTCAAATCAATAAAGAAGAACAATTCCCCTTCTCCAAATTTCCGAGCCAACAAAAACTTAAAATGGTTTTGCTTTTGATATATAGTGTGCATTCTTGTAGGGTGTGACCCTTTCCTTGATGCTTGATTAAAGTGTTTACCAATGTCTCTAAACCTTAAACCATGCCAAATGGTATCAAAGAGGGACAAAGGAAAAGAGAAGAAAATCAAATAAACCCCACATATGGGCCTATGGCCATTTTTGCAAAACCTTAACCTAGGCCATTCTACCTTGCATGAATGGTTGGGAAACATTACTAAACTAATAATAATCCCTTTTGAATCAAATAAATTCAAAACAAATCAAAAGAAAATTCAAAACTCACTCACATATGATAATGGTCATTTGTGCCATTTATATCAGGGTACCCACTTTGAGCCCCTGTATTAAGAGATTTCTAAACTAAACTTGCTCAACTCTTTGCACCTCATCCAAGACCTCATCAAGGTGAACACTTTTGGTGTTGACCAACTTTACAAACTCTTTCTCTATTACTTATTATAAGAGTGCAAAGTGGCAACATCAAAACAGAATCAAGATCACACCCATTTTGGATTTCACAAAACCTGGTCCATTTTGCAAACCAACACCACCACTGTGTGCCAAACATTATTTGAATCACACCCATGCATAAGTTTGGCAAAATTCAAAAATAAAGTTCTTGCGGCCATTTCATCGAACACATGGTGTGCACAAATCTGCCAACTCCCAACACTCTATTATCCATCATGTTTTAGCCTCAACCATCAAGCCTAGGTCATCATCAACTCTCTCTTGCACCCAGAAAACAATGCCAAGCCTCAGAGACAATGATTTTGCACGATTTCATCCAGTACATGACCATGCCGTGCATGTCATGCCACTCACCCAAGTCAAACCCTCTCCTCTCACTTCTGGCTTGCATCACCTTGTCCTCGAGCCTCTCCTCTCTCCGCTGAGCACGCTAGACACAGCCGTTGGCCAAGGAGACGCGTGCAACGCTCTGGCCAGGACGTGCCCACGACGTCCAGTGACGCCAGCGCGCGCACGAACAAGCCCCGGAGCGCGCCAGAGCATGACCTGCCCCCGACGATGTTGACCTCCTCTCGTCCTCTCCTCTCTTACACCCACTCACCACGATGCCAGGTACCTCCCAGACACGACCATTCGCACCGGAGAGGAATGCCGTCGTCGTCACTGTCGATGACTTCCACCACGGTACTGCCAGCCTCCGTCACTCTCCTGCTCGCGTCAGCCCTCCGTTTTCTGTGCAATCAAGCCTGTCGTGCTCGCCGTGACGTAGGGAACGCTGCTGCGTCATCGCCCAAGCTCTGCGCCCATGTAGCGACGTCACCATGGTCGACCTGCCCCGCGCGCCTCGGCACCTCGTCGCCCCTATACAAGGAGCACTCCCCCGTGCTCAACATCCACACCATTCGCCTCCTCTCATCTCAGAACCCCTCCTCAAGCCTCGCCCCGCCTCAATTTAACCCGTAGACCACCAATTGCTCATCGGAGTGTTGCGGAGCCGCCGCAGACGAAGACGAAGATTGGCGCCGTCCCAGGAGATGCCGCCAGTACCAGGAGAACCGCCATCGTCGACAACCTCGCCCTGCGTCGCCGTTGATCATCGTCGGAGCGCCGGTGAGCCTCCGACCCCCAAACCTCGCCGCGGCCAGTGCTCGATCTCGTCGGAGACGACGACGACCCTGCGCCGTTGGATCGCATTCTAATCCAACGTCTCTCTCTCACGCGTACCGTTTCGGGTTTAAAGACCCACTGACAGGCGGGCCCCTCTGTCAGGCGGCCCGTGCGTGCGAGACGCGTAGCTGGGCCGGCCTTTCTCCCTTTTTATCTCTCTGGCCCGTTAAGCGTTTCCCGCCAAGCCCACTTATTTGAATTCGAATTAAATCTTTTAGTTTGAATTCAATACTGGTGCCAAGTTCAAAATTAAAAATAGAAAGATCTACTCGGCCAAAATTTATGAAATTGCTATTGTTGGAAAGCTTATGAAATTCTCTAACCAACTACACTGGTCTCAACCCTAGATTTGTTGAGAAACTCATGTAGTAAAAATAACAAGGCATCACCTTTTCAAACTTCAAACTTTTATTAAAAATCAACCATAAATGATTTTGAGTTCATTCCAACTCTCATAACTCACATTTCAAATGCTCTACTTGAATATGTAAAAACATGTCTGTGGTGTTTACCTTGATCATGGGCTAGAGCAAAATAATGGCTATGTGGCCATTTCTAGTCCATTTAAATTACCCCAAATTATTTGCCAAATGGTAGGAGAGGTATCCCCTCATTTAAATAAATGTCCCAAGTAATTCAATATGAGATAATGACCTTGGTCTATAGAACCTCATATTTGATTACTTAGTGATATTAATTTATTTCTTTAGTAGTGTTTAAATTGCATGAGATATAGAATCTCATTTAAATCATTTTCCCAAATGGTAAATATGAATTGTTGACTTTGGTCAACATGATATCATACTTATTATTTGAGGAGATTAAATATTAATAAGATTTCAATGAGAGTAAATTATTTCTCAAAGGAAATAAATAGAAACCCTAATAAATATTTCTATGAGAGGAAATTATTTTTCTTAAAAGAAAACAAAGCTAACCACCTTGTTAATAATGTTGTGATACTACATTAGCTTGTGTGAATCCTTTGAGTGTTAAGTCTAGTACTTAAGTATTGTTTGGTGATTGTATACCTCGTATCCGTTTATAGACGCTAGTACCGAAGGCTACGAGGAGGAGGAGGTCTTCTACGAAGAAGAAGAAACCTTTGATCACTGTACCACTCAAGGCAAGCTATACTCTTGCAAGCTACCCTAATGCAAGCTCTACTTGAGCAAGGCACCATTAAAATTTTATTTTGTGTCTAAGGACTTTACTTTCCAAACCCAAGTTTTTATCTTGCAAAGCTTTTACTTTGATTATCAAGGCTTACTTTTATAGTTAAGTTTGGTCTAGATATGGAGTAGTACAAGAACATCAAAGTTAGCCTAGAGAGCTACAAGTTAGTTAGCACCCCTCATCACTAGTTGCTAGTGCTAAAACTAAAATTGACTACTCTAGATGGGAACATGTGAATCTTTTGACTTTGAAAACCTTGGAATGATGAGTCATTCTATTGAAAGATTTTTGAAGGTGAATATGACTTGAATGACATGGTGAATTTGATAAAAACTGATGATTGGGTTCGGATGCGATACCTTTCCAATTTTAGAGTACCCCCACAATACCTGATTATGGGTAAGGCTTTAGCTGGAAATTTATGTATCTTAGTATGGGTTCCCTCTGAACTAGCGTCATAGAGGTTTTGCTAAGGCTGCCTCCGTTGAAAGTGAAATGACGTGAAAAGAGTTGAATGTCCTACCCAATCCCTGTGCAGTTCCCAGGATGGTAGATTGCCATCACTGGGAGGCCAAGCTCATGGGAGAGGTGCCTATACTAGGGTATGTAAGTGAAAGGTTAATGGTTGATGATCCGCATACTGAGTATGATTATTCAGGACTATCCCTGACGGATGTAATCAAAAGTTGTGGCACAAGTTTACAACCTCTGCAGAGTGTTAAACTATTCGAATAGCCGCGTCCGCGGTCATGGACAGTTGGAAGGCCATACTGTTCCGTTGTCGATGTTTTCTAAAAATGAATGATGACTTGGAAGGTGAATTTGACTTGATCACAACAGAGTTGTGGGAATGACACTAATGTTCCCACTTGAGTTAAGTTAGGCAAATGAAGAGTCTTTTACTACTAAATGCTTATGAAATAAAACTGGCGTTATGCAAATAAACCTAGAGCTTAGAACCCCATTATTATAGTTGATAGTGTTTACCCTAGTAATAGTTTGCGAGTACTTTAAAGTACTCATGGCTGTGTCCCTGGCTATTCAAATGGCCAGACTATGAAGAGGAGCAGCAGTATCAGGATGATGGACAGCAGGACGTCTATGACAACTAGGATCGTCTCCTGACGTCAAGCGTTGCCTGTGGAATAGATGGACCTCTACTACGTACTCCCGCTATGTGTTATGTATTTGATCCTTAGATCAATTGTTGTAACGAGACTGGATCATGTGATCCCTTGTTGTAAGACTATTCTCGTTTGTAATGAATGATGTGCTGTGATATGAACTTATTATGTCTCGCAAAAACAATCTTCCTGGGATTGCGATTGATGCGCGTGAGACACACGTCCGTTGGGAACCCCAAGAGGAAGGTGTGATGCGTACAGCAAGTTTTCCTCAGTAAGAAACCAAGGTTATCGAACCAGAGGAGTCAAGGAGCACGTGAAGGTTGTTGGTGGCGAGTGTAGTGCGGCGCAACACCCGATTCCGGCGCCAACGTGGAACCTGCACAACACAATCAAAGTACTTTGCCCCAACATAACAATGAGGTTGTCAATCTCATCGGCTTGCTGTAAACAAAGGATAAGATGTATAGTGTGGATGATGATGTTTGTTTGCGAAAAACAGTAAAGAACAATTGCAGTAGATTGTATTTCAGATGTAAAGAGTAGGACCGGGGTCCACAGTTCACTAGTGGTGTCTCTCCCATAAGATAAACAGATGTTGGGTGAACAAATTACAGTTGGGCATATGACAAATAAAGAAGGCATAACAATGCACATACATATATCATGATGAGTACTATGAGATTTAATCGGCATTACGACAAAGTACATAGACCACTATCCAAGATGCATCTATGCCTAAAAAGTCCACCTTCGGTTATCATCCGAACCCCTTCCGTATTAAGTTGCAAACAACAGACAATTGCATTAAGTATGGTGCGTAATGTAATCAACACAAATATCCTTAGACAAAGCATCGATGTTTTATCCCTAGTGGCAACAGCACATCCACAACCTTAGAACTTTCTGTCACTGTCCCACATTTAATGGAGGCATGAACCCACTATCGAGCATAAATACTCCCTCTTGGAGTCACAAGTATCAACTTGGCCAGAGCCTCTACTAGCAACGGAGAGCATGCAAGAACATAAATAACATATATGATAGATTGATAATCAACTTGACATAGTATTCAATATTCATCGGATCCCAACAAACACAACATGTAGGATTACAAATAGATGATCTTGATCATGATAGGCAGCTCACAAGATCTAACATGATAGCACAATGAGGAGAAGACAACCATCTAGCTACTGCTATGGACCCATAGTCCAGGGTGGACTACTCACACATCCATCCGGAGGCGATCATGGCGATGAAGAGACCTCCGGGAGATGATTCCCTCTCCGGCAGGGTGCCGGAGGCGATCTCCTGAATCCCCCGAGATGGGATTGGCGGCGGCGGCGTCTCTGGAAGGTTTTCCGTATCGTGGCTCTCGGTACTGGGGGTTTCGCAACGAAGGCTTTAAGTAGGCGGAAGGGTAGGTTTAGGGGCGACGCGAGGGATCCACACGCTAGGGCCGCGCCGCCCTAGTGTGGCGTCACCTCGTCGCCCCACTTCGTATCCTCTTCGGTCTTCTCGAAGCTTCGTGGAAAAATAGGCCCCTGGGCGTTGATTTCGTCCAATTCCGAGAATATTTCCTTACTAGGATTTCTGAAACCAAAAACAGCAGAAAACAAGAACTGGCTCTTCGGCATCTCGTCAATAGGTTAGTGCCGGAAAATGCATAATAATGACATATAATGTGTATAAAACATGTGAGTATCATCATAAAAGTAGCATGGAACATAAGAAATTATAGATACGTTTGAGACGTATCAGCGATGCATGGCATAATAGGCATCTGGACTTAAAAATCCGGGTGTTGATAGGATCTTCATCATTCTTATTTCCTCAAGTCAAGTATTATCCCTTTCATCCTTTACCCATGCTCCTCCTTGCGGTAACGAGTCCTCAACTCCTTACATTGAAAGTTACTCGCCCCCTTTTTCATGTGTTGGTTTTGTACCTTGCATGTGGTTGTGTATGTTGTGCCTCCTACTTTCTTATCTTGCTTGCTTTCTTATATATGTTGGGTGGCACATCATGTACAATTGTTCTTTGTTGAGCCTATTGCATCTTGTTGATATCTTAGTTGTTGGCTCGTGTGAGAAATTAATGGACTATCCCATTTTTGGAGGAGTGATATGCTTTGTACATTTCACAATCTTAAAATGTGCGACATGATGAACTAAAATTCTATAATGACCATTAATTATCTCACGTGGTTCTTATTTGCCTCTTGCATGAAAAATGTCTTTATCACATTATGTGGGAGTATTATGCTTTGTGCATTTCACAAGCCTAGAAAATGTGAACATTTGAGGTTGTGTCACGTAGAGTTGATATAATAGATTATCTTGTTCCTATGTGACATGTGTGCTCAAACAAATTCAATTTTTCCTAAAATTCTCTTATTGCTATTCTCTTGGATTTTGTTTGTGAGAGTTTTTCTTGGCATGGTTTTCCACTTTGTGTCGCTAGCTCTATATACTCTTTGGAAAATCATGTGCTTCATATTATGTTATTCATTGCTTTGCATGTTGGTGTAACTAATTGAAGCTCTCAAGAATCTCCATTTGCATTATGGTTAACTCTTATCCTTTACCATATGCTTTATTTGTTGTGAAGATGATCTTGGACATACTCACAAACTACCATATGGAAGTATTTCCTAAATACCTCTTGTCCTTGGACAATTGGTAATAAATTGTGTGGTATTGTTTAGGATCATCCTCACACTTGGCTCATGTGCTTATTTGGTATATTTCTTGCCAATAATTTGCTTCGTGGGTTTGTTTCCCATGTGTCTTCCTTGCTTCTTTTGGATCCCCTTATTTCATCTGAACCTTGTTAGTGTTTTGATAAACAATGGTAGAGTGATGATCCCGTATTTGTGCATTTTGTATTCAAATGCAAAATCCTAAATTGTGCACTAATCTTGGGGGAGTTCTCCTATGTTTGTTATAACACTCTCTTGTTTCTAGAATTTGACTTTGGAAGACAAACCTTTTCTTTTCGGTACTTTTGTGCCATCATAAAAAGTGTTGAAGGTTTGGTTTATTTGGAACCTTGCTTTCTTTGGGAGTTGGTTATCTCATTCTTGACATTTGGTTTTACTTTCCTAAAATGAGATAAGTCCTTGAGCATGCTTGTTTTGGACATCATCTTGCTCGTTGTGTTTAGTTCATTTGTTGAACTTTGGGGTCAATCTTGTGTTGATTTGATTCTTGGATATGGGATGGACAACCTTTTGACTTGTCACACCTTTGTGTGTCATCATATTGTATTTTATGTTTCGTCCAAGTCATATCTCCATTTGGTTGTTGAAAGTCTTGGATGCATATTTACTTCATGTATATCTTATGACATGTTTGCTTTCGTTGATCCAATGCATAGGGAAAATTCCACCATAATCCTAAATCGGCTAAGATGTGCATGAAATTCAAATTCATATCCATATGCACATATTTACGTGGAGTTTGTCCTATGTGTTGTAGTTTCACTAACTACTCAGACCCAATTAGTTTGGGGGCCATGGTGTGCTTGAGCTTTGTCTTAGGTACATCTAGGATGCATTGAATGCTCGTCTCACCCATGAATAAGAAATGAAGGACAAGTGACTATTGGAGGCGAGCTATGATGTTATGACTAACTCATATCTACTACATCACGTCATTGCATCCGGGTAACAAGTATCAATCCCCTCATGCATGCTATCTTGTATCCAACCATGGGGTTATCCTTGCTATTTCATTTGGTGATACTTGTTTGCCTCCCTCAAAGCATCTCAACTATCTCCTTCTCTTGGTGATTCTTGTGATGTCTTTGAGGATTTATGGTTGAAGTTGTTCAATGTACAATGAGATAAATATGAGCCTTTGGCCGTGCTATAAAGCAAATATCTCATTGGTATATTGTATTACTTCACCTTGGATATCTTGCTCTTATTCTCTTGTATCTATCTTGTGTGTGCATGTTTCTTGATGGATAAATATCTTTGTGATGCTTTCCACTTAGAGAAACTTATATACATGAGAGATGATACATTTTCTTTTGGATATCCATCTTTGTTGGAGTCCATTCCTTTATTCTTGTTTATCTCTTGGTGGCTCCACAAAGAATTTGTTATGAGTGCTCATTTCTTTCTATTTGTATTTTCAAGCACTCATACTTGATTTTGGAACAAGCTTTGAGTGATCTCGTGGGAGTGATGATGCCATGTTTGTGCACCTTATTCTTCAATGAAAATTGTTTATCTTGTGCATAAATCTTGGGGAGCTTCCACATTTTTCTTAAAGCATCCTTCTTGATCTTATCATAATATCTTTCATTTGGTTCGTTGGGTCATTGAATTGCTTGCTTCATTTGTTGAAGCTTTCTCACCTTCTTATCCTCTTGCAATATTTGATCCTCAATATATTTTGATTTCCTCCGAGTATTCGTCATTGAATATGTGCATTTGATTTCACTCACAATTATGAAAAATGCACAACTTATGGAGGAACTCTCACTATATTGGCCTTCTAAACCTTTTATCCATTTTGGCAATCGATGCCAATGGGGGAGAAGTTTGGAGGGTTTTAGGGAATTGCTTTTGTTTGGTTCTTAAGCATTTGCCTCTCATGCTTGCATTTGTTGCTTTGCATGGTTAAATATTTAGAGGATACTCCGCTAGGCTTTAATTGCCGATATATGCAATGAAATTCAAGTTCATCCACACATGCATATATTATGGGGGAGTTTGTTCTAAATATTCAACTTGGGTTGTTCGCTAAATTCCATATTTAAACCCTCTCAAAGAGATTGTCATCAATTACCAAAATGGGGGAGATTGAAAGAACATGGAGCCCCCATGTGTGGTTTTGGTAATTGATGACAATCCCTATGAACTAACGGTTGTTTTGAGAATCTATCTTAGGTCGTGTCCATAGCCATGTTTTGGTCTCAAGGTTGCAAGATGGAGAAGAGCGAGTACTATGAAGAAGACGGATGAAGACGGTGTAGAAAATGAAGAGAGATGAAGACGGCGTAGAAGATGGATGGAGATGATGGCGTGTATGTTGGAAGGAGATGGAGGCATGTACAAAGAGGATGAAGACGGAGCTTGCCGAGTCGAGTGGAACGCGCAAGGACAAGGTTTGTGCTCAATAGAATAGTGGGTCGCATCATCGGAGAGAGCTGAAACCTTGCATCATTGCATCGCGTTTCTTGGTTGTTCTTGGTTCTTATCCATGATATGGGTTAGAGCTTGTGTTCATTCTCATGACAAGCTCTAGCTCATCGGAAACGGATTCCGGATGCATCGCATGTTGCATGTGCGAGGGTGATGATTTTCCCGATATACCATATTGAGAGGTTACACCTCTATGACCATGAGAAAATCAGCATCCACTCTTTTCCATGTTTTCACCTTGTGTAGAGGTATCTCTTGTCGCCCTCTTTCCGGCAAAATTGGTTTCACCTCAATCGGAGTTTCCTAGCTCGAGATATTGCCGTTTCCGTATCGCAGTTTAGAGGAAAAAAAAGGAAAGGGCGGTAGTACCGGTACCGGTTTGGTCTCTGTGATACGCTGGATCCGGTCCGGTATTGGGCCGGTACCGACCCGGTAGTACCGCTCGAGCTGTAGTACCGCTTTCACAAGCGGTAGTACCGCTTTCGGCTGTTTTTCAGCTGTTTTCTGCACAGTTCGCGCGCGAGCGGTGGTACCGCTTTGACAAGCGGTAGTACCGCTCGGCGCGAACCGTTTTTCCAGCCCAACAGCTATATTTTGGAGCCTCTATTTATACCCCTCTTCCACCTCCGACCCAACCACTTCTTCCCCTCCATTCTCTCTCCTCCATTGTTGACCTTGAAGTGTTTCTTCCTCCTCTTGATCCCCCCCCCACTATTTCTTGCATATTTTTGGGGGAAAGGAGAGAGGAGATCTAGATCTAGAGCTTTACCAATTGAATCCCTCTCCAAGTGAGGGGATCTTGTTAGATCTAGATCTTGGAGTAATTTGGTGTTCCTCCTCTATTTTGTTCCTCCTCCTTATTCTCCCAATAGCTTTTGTAGCTTTGTTGGAATTTGGGAGAGAAGAACTTGGGCATCTTAGTGGTGTTCTTAGCCTTTGCATTAGGTGCATCGGTTTGGGTTCTCTCCGGGGTTTCGGTCTTGTAGAGGGCGTGTTTGACCTTAGTGGTGTTGTTGCCTTCGTGGCCTTGTTGCCTTTGTGGTTTTGTAGCCTTTGTGACCTTGTAGCCTTTGTGGCCTTGTCGTCTTTGTGGCGTGGTAGCCTTTGTGGCGTTGTTGCCTTTGTGGAGTGTGTTAGCCTTTTTGGTTTTGGAGCCGGTTGTGGCGCGTTGGTGTCTTGGTGGCTTTGTTGCCGGTGTGGCGTGTTGTAGCCTCTTGTGGCCTTGTACTTGAGAACCTCCGTGTTGTGGAGTTGTCTCAAGCTTGATACTTGGGAGTTTGCCCAAGCTTGTACGGGTTCGGTGACCACCCTCAAGGGTCCCTTAGTGGATCGAGGCTTTCCCCTTGGTGGAAAGGCTCGAGGAGAATACGATGGCCCTAGTGGCTCATTGGAGTGCCTCGTGCCTCCACACCGCTCCAACGGAGACGTAGCACCCTTGGGAGTGAACTTCGGGATACATCGCGTCTCCTCGTGCACCGGTTACTTCTCAACCCGAGCTCCTTTACCTATGCGCTTTACATTGTGATATCTATCATGCTTGATGTTCTATACCTAGCTTGTTATCACCTTGTTGCTCATCATGCTAGCATCGGTTGTTGGTGCACTTAGGAAAACCCCTAGTTGATAGGCTTTGAGCTAAACTAGTAAACACTAAGTAAGTTTTATTCCGCCTAGTTTAGCTCTCAAGTAGAAGTTTTTATACACCGCCTATTCACCCCCCTCTAGGCGACGTCCTAGTACATTCAACTGGCACTCGTGCGAGACATGATCATCGGTATCTCGATACCTAGTTCGGTCTCGCTACCGACAACCCTATTTCGTTCACATTTGATTACATCCCCATGACCTAGTCATACGCCGCGCAGCTATCATGGATGTAATCTCACTGAGTGGGCCCTTATATGTATCTTTTCATTACGCGGACGAACAAATCTCACTCTTGATCTATATGCCTCTATCATTCCATTTATATACCTAACTACACCTTTATGATCACCCTGTTACGGAATGACGTTTGATGCAGCCAAGGCAACCTCTGAAGACGATGATTAGATATGATCTCATGGTCTAAGGATTAAGTTACTATGCACTTATAATAAACGTTGTAACATTGAACTCGATGTGATTTGATCGTTTTACAATACTTATGTTATGCGTATGTTCATCATAGCATTCATCCAATCGACATGATCTCATTGTCAATGACATGTATGTCCATGATCACGAAAACCTCGAACAATGATTGATCCCAATGAATTAGTTACGCACTTATGTGCTTACTGTGGACTCCTGTTTGTTTACAATACCACACGTGTATTAATGTTTTCCTCTTAATACGATTATAGCATGGCATGAAACTAATTATGAACATTTGACAAATAATAAATAATTATTATTTATCTCTAGAGCACTATCTCGAACAACAACATAGGATCACTTTGTTTTCGTGGTAATAGGTAAGTGCTGAGTTTGATTTCGGTATGCAAATTTGAGTTTTGAACCTAAATTTCGGTAGTAGAAATGAATGGTTGAAAGAGGCAAACACTAAGTTTCAAAATCGTGGATGTTGTGATGTATGAGGACTTCAAGTTGAACCTACATATATCTATATCGCGATGTAGGCTGGTTTGTAACGATGAACTTGATGTTGGATCGTGATGTAATAATTTGGTACCGTTGGATTATGTTTTCATTATTATAATGAACGGTACTCAATGATGTATTTATTGTGAAATATGTTTTGTTTTTTTTGCTTGATATGCTCTTAGATGAAATATTTACACTTCATATTGTTTGTTAGAAAATCGTACCGCTCACATACATTTGACAAGGACACCGACAGTTCATAAAATGATGAGAATATGCCATACGGTTACTATTTTTTTTTTGAAATTGAATACACACCTATGTTAATGGTCGGGAAATGGAAACCTTTGATCCATCTAAATAGTCAATACAAGAGTGACTTTTGGAATAAAAACTAGATTAGGAGGAAATAAATATATTAGTGTAATTTTCATTCTAACTTGTTGGACATCTTTTTTAGCACATCATGAATAATATAGATTCTCATTGTCCTCTCTAGTCTCTATTTTTTTAGCCCACCTATAGGCCGCGCCACCAGGGGTCTTTCCGCCCTCAGGACTCTGTTGCACCTCCATTTCGACTCCAACTATTCGTCTTACCCTAAAAACCATCATATATACCCTCTTTTCCCGATCTAATCTTGGACCAGGTCTTTTCGAGGCAAACATTGTTTTTATGCCATGTCCTTTCACCTTTTAGCCATGGCAAGCTCTAGACCCAACCTAGGAGGAGATGACTCCAAAAGAAGGGCGTGGTGAATTACTACCTCAACTATGTGGTGTATCCTTTGAAGACCTTAAGTTTCAAGGACGGGGTTCTTCTCGTGGATGAAGTGAAGGCCCCGAAGACTAGAGGCACCATGGGAGAGGCTGCAGACTTTGGAGGACACCACTTTTAGGTATGGTAATGTGGTTGAGCGCAGTCTTGATGCTCACCACTTCATGAATCTTGAGCTGGAGAAAAAGGTTGAGTCATATGAGGCAAAGATGAAGGATCTGGAGGAGAAGTATGCACACACCCTCTCACAGCTAGATACGTTCCAAGCCCTCATGTGGGATGTGGAGAACCAGAACTATGAGTATGAAGATTGTTTCAAGAAGATTGTTGAAGCTACATCCACCAAGTTCAACGATCCACCTCCGTCCTTGTATAATGGGAGGCCCTATCCCTGGAAGCTCAAGGAGTGGTAAGCTCACTATGAGGAAAGCGGACCTAAAGAGGAAGAGAAGAAGGGAAGATCTACACCAACAACCCAAGCTTGGGGGGTTTCACCTAATGTTTTAATGCTTTTTAGTTTTTCATATTGCATCTAGTCATGTTTTTTTCGGTTGAGTATGCTTCTATCTGTTAGTCATCAATTATCATAGTGCTTGTAAAGCTTTTAGAGCATCAACATATATCCCTTATCGAGTGCTTTTCAATGAATATAAATTTGGTGCCATCCGTGGTTCTCTTGTTTGGATATTTATGGGTAACACTCATGTATATGAACACATCATATCTAGAAGTTTCAGTTACATCTTGCTTTGAAATAAATTAACTTGGCCATGTCGGACAAGAATAGAGTATATCTCAATAATCAAGAATGCAATAAACAAAGAAAGGAAGAAGATCAAGGTAAATGGTCATAAAGAGTTAGGAACTGATGATAACAAGGGGACATGAGATACTCTTATTCAACTTAGTAATCAATGAGTAAATTGATGAGGATCATGGATATTTGAATACATATGCTCTACTGGAAAATGATTGAAAGGTAGGCACCCGAGCATTCAGTTAGCCATGGAAAGTGCGAGACAAAAGTTGACTAGACCATATAACATGATTGAAAGATTCATGAATACAGTTTACATGTGTTAGCCTTCAAAAAAACGTTTACACTGGTTAATAAGAAACAAGACCGTTAACGGATACCATCAAAAGTGGTGAAAGTGTTCAACATAATTGAACTTCATGTCAATCTTGTTATTAAAACTCTCTTCTTCTAACTATTTATCTCATGGGTGTTTATCTCTTTTGTGAATTCAATAATAACATCAAGATAAGCATAGTGGATACCTATGAGACAAATGCAAAACTGAGGATGGTTCAATTAATTGTCCAACATACAATAGTTATTAATGTTAAAAAGTAAGGTGTACGTAGTTGCTAGAGCATCTATGTATGTTTCCCTCATTTGCATGGTTGATACTTATCTAGTTGATAAACCATAAGCTTATTGATGCATGATCTATTCTCTTATTTTCTCGAAGACGAGCAAAGGTTCAAGCTTGGGGGAGTTGATACGTGTATTTTGTATCATCATAATAGCCGCATCTATGATCACTTTAGAATTATATTTTCATTAATATACCATTGTTTCTGCATTTTTAGATGATTTACGATACTTTCCTACAAAGTTCCCTTCATCGGTATTTACTTTATAAGAGGCATAAAACCTCCTTTTTCGTATTTTGTTGTTTCAGGGATCTTCTAGAATCCAAATAATTCGAGGAAAAATACCACAAAAGTTTTTCATCAGGAGAAGGACGGTAGACAAAAGAAGCACGCGAGAGGAGCCATGGGGGCCAAAAGAGACCATATGGCGCGACAACCTTGCTAGGCCACGCCACCTAGGCCCGTTCGGGCCTCGAGCATTGTGTTGGCTCTCCCTTTAACAGACGCCTCCGTTTCACCAGAAAACCTACGCCATATATTTCCGATGATTTACTAAGGTGGCAGAGGCGAAAGCCATCTCCCTACTCCGGGAGAGGGTAAATTATGTTGTTCCGGAACCTCAAAGAAGGGGAATTGAGGCCATCGCCATCACCACTCCTCCTTGGTGTAGGGGGTGCATCTCCATCAACATCATCCCCAACATTAGCACCATATCCATCTCCAAGATCCACCTCGACCCCCTAATAGTTTGTGATTGATTGAACCCTAGATATATATTGCTTAAGTGCTTGTTTGCATGATTGTGATTGGAAACTTGTCTTTATTTTTTGGATTGATTATATTTTCAGATTTTGTTGTAATTCATATGCAACTGATCCATACCATGTTTCACTGTTGTTAGTAGGTCCCATGTTCTCGATGGCATAGGATGAATTGGCAATGATTTCTATATAATATGCAATAAGTATAGGGCAAAATTTTCATCTTAATATGTGGTTCTATGATGGTGGTATGCGAACGTCGAGTGCATACTACTTCACCAATTTGGGCTCATACGGCTGCACTTTAATGCAGTGAAGAGGGGTTGAAAGGGGCAGAATGATAGAAACTATATTCCAATACTTCAAGTTCATTGGAGGGACTAATATCAGGGACCCATGTACTAACTGCTATGGTGGGACATTTATGTGTTAATGATTCCTATATTTGCTCCTGAAAATGGCCATAGGACCCATCATAAGGGGTGTACTTGCTCATTCAGTTGGATGCACCTAATTTAGGCTCCGTCTAATAAGAACAAAAATTGACAAGATACTTACCATATTGTTAGTAATCTTCTTGCTAAGTAATCCATGCCGCCTTTGGAAACGCTTGTCACATATAAGAACACAAACACTTGAGCTTGTCCTCTTGTTGGATTGATTCTCTGAAAAAACATTTACTTTATTGCAATTTACTTTCAGTAATTTACTTTTTTTGTAAACTATACACCTAAAATACAAAACCAATGCATCTTTAATTGTTTTACTTATCAAACTTGCTAATCAATACCTTCAACTTATCTTGGGTTTGAAAACCTTTTTTGTTGAAAGGTACCACAATTTATCTCCTCCACTTGGGAGACATCAGACGCGGCCTACTTTTCAAGTGGAGCTGGTGTAGCTGGAGCGATCATTCGCAAGGACCACGACTAGGCCATTGCCGGCGGCGCAGAACCTATGAAGAATATTCTTGATTCAAAAAGAAGAACATAAATTTAAAAAACACGATGCTCATATATATATTAATTAAACACAATAATACAAAATTACATATGAGTGTTGTATTAACGTCGGTCTTGCTACATTTTACACTTTTTAGAGTGTAGTGGAATGAGACACATAAACTTTTTTTGGGCGAAGCTACGACTCTTGAGCTTAGACACAACTTAGGAGAGATGGGGGTGCGATCTA
This sequence comes from Lolium multiflorum, assembly GCA_030979885.1. Classification (NCBI taxonomy): domain Eukaryota; kingdom Viridiplantae; phylum Streptophyta; class Magnoliopsida; order Poales; family Poaceae; genus Lolium; species Lolium multiflorum. The sequence goes on along the minus strand of CM061749.1, from coordinate 219,929,203 downwards.
TGGCTCGTGGTGGATACAATGTAGTGTTGCGAGATCTTGGGTTCATTGAGAGAGGGTGTTTAGAGATCTAAATTGTGTAGTGAAGAGAGGGGAGTACGCAGCGTGGTTAGACAAAGTGTTCTCCGTACTATATAGAAATGTTGTATCATCTAGGATTAGTTTTATGAGCTCTTGATTAAGTGACTGGCAACTACTGGTCAAGCTCCGTTTGGTCAAACGCCCCATAGACCATAGTGGACTAGAATCTGATTGGTCATATAAGTTAGTGAGATGTGGTTGTTCGTACCAAATTAAAAATAATAGAAATTTGAAAAACATAGAACACATATATTTATTTAACATAATAACACTAAATTACATACAACACTCTTTTAATTAGGGCCGATTTTGCTACATTTTACACTTTTTTGGAATGTAGTGGAATGATACATAGCAAATACTAGCAAATTCGTTAAAATCTTGATTGATCCAATGTTTTTTCTATAACTCGGATGCATCAGATATGTATGGCTCAACTTCCATTCACTTCGTGTTTCTCGGACTTTTTTTTTTTTTTGAACAAGTGTTTCTCGGACTTCTAGAACTGGCTCACTCACACCTTACCGCGCGGCGACACGTGTCCCACGCCGCCAACCAAACGCAGAGTCCAGGCTACCACCTCAACCATCCGTTCGGGTCCTGCCCACTGACGCGTGGTCACCAAAGCGCGGTACGGCCCACCAGTCAGCTTCCAGCTGCGCTCCCTCTTATCTCCATCGCGCGCTCCTTCCCGCCGCCACCGGCTCAGGCCGATACAAACAAGGAACCCCGACCCAGGCCAGCCAAGTAAAAGGAAAGCCACCGATCAAATATCTATCCATCCTTCAAACCGCAAAAGGCGAGGAGAGAGTCATGGAGGACAGAGACCACCACAACCTCCCGGAATCTTCGGATGGCTACATCGCCGGCGAGGAGAAGGAGGAGGTAGACGAAGGAGGTGAAAACGGCGGCGGGTTCACCTTTCCGGCTCTGCCGTTCGCGGCGGACGGGAGCATCGTGCCCGTGTACCCCATCTTCGGCCGACCCCCGTCCCCGCCCGCGCCCGCGCCGGAGACGGCCACCGTGCGGCTGCCGCTGGGGCGGCTCCTGCTGGAGGAGCGCAACTTCCGCGCGCGGCAGAGGGACGCGGAGGAACGGCCACCGCCGGTGCCGCCGGACGAGGAGGGCGGCGAGCTGGAGGGCGTGGCGCCGGAGAGCTACTGCCTCTGGGCGCCCGGGCAGTCCGCTCCGGCGTCCCCACGGGTGTGCCGGAAGAGCGGCTCCACGGGGTCGGTACTCCGGTGGCGCAGCATCAGCGACCGCTTCGTGGGCCGGAGCCACAGCGACGGCAAGGAGAAATTCGTCTTCTTCAGCGCTGGCTCAGGGTCTGGGCCTCCCAAGCAGGACGAGAAAGGAGATAGCGGCAGGAAAGACGACGGCGCTGTCAGCGTCGGTGACCGTGGACGGAGTTATTACAGCAAAGGTGCAGGAGGAGGAGGCGGCGGCGGCGGCGCTGCTGGCCGGAGGAGATCGTATCTACCGTACAAGCAAGAACTTGTCGGGCTGTTCGCCAACGTCAGTGGGTTACGGCGGAGCTATCCCCCGTTTTAATGCGTTTCTTTCCTTTTTCTTCTTCTCTCTTGTCCGTACTGTCTTGTCTGTTTTCGTGTGCATAGTGGATACTGTGTTTCCGTAGGGCTAGAAATATATTTTGTGTGTTTATAAATTATAGAATGGCATAGTATTTGAAACGAACTTTGGCATCTCAAATAGTACTGATAGTAGGAGAGAATATAGTTATAGGTTGTCTGATTGCTTCATGCTTCAGTCAGAGCTGCCGTTCTTTTAGGCTGTTCTAACAACAATGTTTCTATTCCCGCAAAAAAAAACAACAACAATGTTTCTAGTACATGTTCAAATAATGATTATATCGAGAGAATTTTGTATGTCGTTAGGGCATGCCCAATGCATAGCCCCAGGGGTGCTGCCTCATAGCTTTATCTTGGTTCGGGTGGTCCAAATTAGGTTCGGATAAGGAGGCAGCCTCTTCATCAGGAGGCAACCTCTTCAGCCATAAAGTAAAAAAATGAGAAAGAGAAAACCCAAATCAGCTTTTGAGAAAAAGACATATTAATGGGACCATAACATGGCATGCATATGTCAAAAGTTTTATCCAAGCCTAGTTGGACAGCTGCCTCCATTGCTCATGCCCTTAGATTTCGGTGAATCCAGATCCTCTTGTTTTGTGTCAGCGTGTTACTTTGGGCAAATCTCTGGGTGACAGCGAAAGGTGTGCAGTATTTGATACCATGATGTCGCACTAGTTTTTTTAAATATTCATAATAAGTGTATAAATAATTTCATGCCTCGATGTCTCGTGATTCTTCATCTTCATGTCGTGAAGAGAAGAGCGTCTCTACATCGACCGAAATGGTCAAAATCAACCATGCGTCTGATGGCTCCAGCGGCACGATGTATTTTTTGCTCGAATTATTTTTTTATAACATGAAAACATAATTTATATAGTCTAACACATGAAAATAAACTCTAAACCCCTGCGCCTACTGCTTCTCCTCATCGTTGTCGAGTACTGTACGATGAGCTCTGGTACCGTCCACGGCCAGTTGGGAACCGGCAGAACGTACGTCGGGCGCGCCGACGGTGCTGGAGGTGGAGGCGCCCAGGGTTGTGGTTGTGGCGGAGGTGGAGGCGCCCAGGGCTGTGGCGGCGGTGGAGGCGCCCAGGGATTTGGCGGTGGTGGAGGAGCCCAGGGGTTGTACGGCGGCGGTTGTAGCGCCAGTCGTAGGGCTTCATCCTCCGACAGTCCCGGCGGCATGAAGCCGATGGCGTACCGGGGCAGCGGCGACTGCACAGGTGGGTCGTTCTCGGAGACGAGGACGCCGAGCTTCGCCATCTCGTCGTCTGTCATGTTGTCCGGGAACTCAAACTTGCGGCCCTCCACCATGGCCAGCTGCCAATCCTGGAAGACGACCGCGACGTAGTCGTCACTGTCGTCCTTGACCTCCTCGTTGTGATACGCCAGCGCCTCGATGTAGTCATCGGCGTCGTCGTATTCGTCGTCGTCGTCGCCATACTGCACAAACGTCGGCACCTGCTGCGCACACGTCGACGCCTGCTGTCTTCGAGGACGAGGTGCCGGTGGACGGTCGAAAGGGAAGTCCTTGTCGCCCACGAAGCCCGCCCTCCTCCTCCGATCCATCTCGGTCACGAGATACGTGCGCCAGCTATCGGAGTCGATGGCGTACGCCGGATCGGTACAGAGGTCCGGCGGCAGGTACCGCCTCCTTCGTCGGATCTCGGCGGTCCTATTCGCGCGCAGCACCGGAGAGCACCCGGCGGTAATCGAGCCGCCACCGCAGACATGTGCACGTCCCTCCAGGTGTCGCACGGCGTCCCGCGCGTGTGCATCCCGCTGACGGGCAGTGGCACCCTGCCCCGCCGCTCCTTCCTGCCGCTGCCGGACGCCTCGAAGTCGTTCTTCTTCTTCCCGTGGTGCTGCGGCGGTGGTGGTGCGAGTGGAGGCGTGGGCGATGGAGGAACGGTGCCGCTGGATTTTTAAGGCCGGCCACGCGCGGGAAACAATGCCATTGAAGACGGCGCAGAAGCCCAGCCGCCGCCCGCCAGTGCGCGGCAGGCGCGACATTAATGACGAAGGCTGCGGCGCAGACGCGGAAGCGCTGACCGCGGAAGCGATGGCCGCGGTAGCGATGCCCTCCATACAGGCTCGCTGCTAGGCGGGCCCAGTGGAGAGCAAGCGAACATTTTGCGCGTCCGCGTCCGCCGCGACGCATTTCAGACACAAATATGCGCCGGGTTTGCGTCACAGCGAACGGCCCGGTCACGATGCGTCGCGTTGCTGGAGGTGGTACCAGACGCATTTTTCGATCCGGCGAACGTAAACAAAAGCTCGCGCCACTGGAGATGCTCTAAGGTTGAGACCGTTTCAGTGATGTCCACGAAAATCCGTAGTAGTACGATATAGTATGAAGTATAGAACAGTTCATCCCGTTTACGTGTACAACACTACAAACGTGCGATTCTCCGTTTCTTTATATTACTATACTTCAACTAATGCACCTACGATAAGAGAGAATTTTGCTGGTGTATCCAAATACCCGGTCGCCTCTACGTGCTACGTACTTGAGTTCCCCAAATTTCACTCTTTGGAGCTGGGTTTGATGGGTTTCCTTGTCACGGCTCCCATCCATCCGTCAAGTAGGCCAACAAGCAGGGCAACGCGTAGCAGCTCTCGAATGCGACTGCCGCTGCGCGCGCTAGGCTGCTAACCGAACCCAACCAGCAAAAACATACGTAGAGATGAGGTCACTGCCACTCGTACCTAACTTCAGTTTGGGCGATTTGATTCCTTTTGATTTCAATTTTAAGAATCAAAACAGATGTAACCATCTACCCTGATTCCCAAAGGTTAAAAGAAGTTGCACTTTCGGACGGCAAAGCTAGCTAGCGCGAGCACCGGCACGACACTTATTGCTGCTATGCTAAGCAACACTCTATCTTTGCTAAGCTAGGACGCACAAAAGGCCACTACGAGCATTTAGCTGGTGCGTGCGTCTAGTGCGGTGGCCACGTCATGATGCGCGCGCTAGGCTAGCTGGGCAAAATTAAGCCGACTAGCCATACGTGAACGTGATCCGTCGAGTCGGTCGGCCGTGGAAGAAGAGGAGTGGCGACACAAGGCGCGGCGGAGGTCTCTTCGGTTCCACGACATGTCCTTTGCCGGCCGCGCGTGCGCGAGGCAGCCATGATTGGGGATTGTCTGGGCTGGCCAATTCGTGTCAAATAGGGGACTAGTGCTTTGATCGAAGTTGACATGTGGAGTAATTTGAAATCAGGACAGTAGAGAGTGGTGATAGATTTTCTTTGAGGGGAAGAGCAGCGATAGATTTGATTTTAACCAATATCACGATTTTAGAATCGGTTGTTGGGACAATTGACGAGGCAATTGAGAGAGAGAGAGAGAGAGAGAGAGAGAGGTGTGTGTGATTAGCTAGGCATTGGTGGCCCGATTGGAGATCCAAAATTGGTTGTCCTCTACGCCATCTGATCCCCATCCAAGGGCCAGAATTAGACGCAACATACTTTTGCATTTTTAGGTCCTAGTATTTGAAAAAATCAAATTGTTGCCGTAACCTTCTCCATTTAAACGAAAAGGGTATCTCCCTCCCCCCCCCCCTCTAACATTTGTACTATTTATAGCAAAATGCCACCGTAGGTCAGGCAAGTGTAAGTCATCCGGAGTATTGCAACAAAATAAGTCACTCCGCTTGCAAAAAGATATACTATTGCATCAAATCGTCGCACAATTTTTTTCAAATTGCTACAAAAAGTGGTTAGACAACAAAAAAATTAGTTGACACTAAAATCACCAATAAATAGGAAAAAGTCAATAACCTTTACAACAACTAAAAACATGTGTTTGTTGCAAGTAAAAAGTTGGTAAGCAAATTTTTTCTTTGCGGGTTAATTTGCAACAATAGTAACCATCTATTTCAATTAAAATCACGCCTGCAACATTTTGAAGTTTTTGAGAAAACACAACTTCTAGGAAACGCCCGGATAAACATCGCAACATCTCACCTCTACTTTCACAAAACTCACACAATTTCGTTACATTTTGAAACCACTAAAATAAAACTAAGAAAAATAAAACTTGTAGTAAACACATATATAACATTGTAACATCTCTCACATGTACTTTCACAATAAAATGCATATGAGTTTGTTACAATTTAGCGTGCATATGCAACATAGAAATTTTCATGAGAAAACTTACATGCATCATCGTCCATAGCGACCTAGTCTCACTAATTCTTCACCGCCAACCATGAATTTGTCTCGTTGTAGCACTATAGAGAAGGCGACCCCAAACTCGTGCACACTCTTCACATGGATTTCGTGGTTGAAGACCTCCAATTTGTAAGCTCCACTGTCTCTATGGACATGGCTTCCATACAGTAGAAAAGGCAGTAGTAGTAGAGGGCTCCACTGTCTCTGTGGTGGTAGCACTCACATAACTCTATTTCTAGAGGGTCCAAGCCACCAAAATGATCAAAGTGTCTAGCCTTCTTCTATCTGATCTCTTGACCCTTTTCCGTGCTTCAGTCCATCCCCTCTCCACATTTGCATTTTGTTGAGTTGCAAGTCGACTCTTCTCAAGCACCAAAACCAAACATGCGTGGCATATGAGCTTTGGGCCAGGATGTGATCAACCCTCCTCTTGAAGACACGTGAAGCAAACATCTGGATGGTCTTGTAGCCCGTGTCTCGCCCTGTGATATGAGGTCCATAGTTTGTACCGAATCGCAAGCCAACTAAAGATTTTGCATTTCAACGGCGCAAAGGAATCCCATATTGGGTTGTACATACTCCAATCTGCTACCATGACATAACATCTAACTTTTGTTTTAGCAGAATATTCCCAGGATGCAGATCATTTCCAAGTTATGCGATTTGGGGCATGCACATCTCTGTTTACTCCACCAATTTCCTCCCAAAGACGTATGCATATAGTTATCATATAGTAGTATCATGCATATGATACTTGTGTATGATACTATCCCTATAGTGCGCAGTATCATGGAGTAGTATCATAGTTATGCTATATTTATTGCTATTTAGAATCTCAGTGCAAATTGATGTACAAGATTTGTTTGGCATTAATTTTTCTCGTGATATGCGCTATGATACAGTATCTACCTATGATACTCTAAACTCATCTCTCCTCCTTAATTAGCTGCCACATCAGCATTTCTGTGAGACCAATGTGCATGATACTAGCTAAAATACTACCACTATGGCTAGCCTAAGAGTTTTCCTAGTAGTGGCATGATGAATACGAGTACCCGGGACACCATTGACCAATACTCTTGTGTTTGCCATGTACAGTAGCAAGGTAATCCACTTGATAAACCTCTCTCCAATACCCCATGCTTCTCAGCACCTCAAACAAAAATCCCTAAGAGATCGAGCCAAACACGTGCATGAGGTCGAGTTTCAATAACATACATGTCCGCCTCCTTAGATTAATCTTCCTTGCAACGTGTCTGATTAGTACAAAATTATCATGAAAGCTCCTTTTCTTCACGAACACCGATTGGTCTGTACTAACCAACTCTACCAGTCTTGCTCTCAAGCAATTTTCCACCAACTTAGAAGACAGTTTTGTGAAACCGTGAACCAGACCAATGGGCGTTATTACTTAATTTCTAAAGCATCCTACTTCTTGGGTATAAGTGTAATGAGAGTGCGGTTCAACCTTGCGAAACATCTGCCATATCCTACTTCAAGATTCATCAAGGCCTTCCATCATATGTAGCTTGATAACAACCCATGCACGCTGATAAGAGGCTCTGATAAATCCATCAGGCCTCGGTGCCCTGTCCAGATGCAAATGTTTGATAGTGCTCCAGACTTCCTCCTCTGAGAAGATATTTTTTAACTCCTGCAGTTGTGCCCTAGGCATATACAGTGCATGCAAATAAATGTTATGCTCTCTAACTTGGATGTTCCCTAGCAAGTTTGAAATGGCTTGCGTGAAAACCTCGTTTTTCCTCTCTTGATCAGTCACTATTTGACTACCCACTTTAACTGAAGGGGTGAAGTTCTTGGTTCTTCTTTCGTTGGCTATCGCATGGAAGAACTTGATTTTGGCATCTCCCTCCTTGAGCCATCGAACTCAAGAATATTTAATTTTGAAAAGAAAGAAACTGTGCATTCTCATGTTACTATTAGGCGCTACACACTTTATGAAGAAAATGAAGACAATTGAGTGATTTGGAGCAAACCAAGCAACTTCCTAAATTAAAGAAACTCCACGAGGCACAGATGATAACTTAAGGACCACTAGTACGATCGAAAGTGACCATATCAGCTAGCCGTGTCGTGTGCCTCCTCCTGATCAAATAGATCAAATTTTGTGAAGAGGCAGGGATGTAAAAACATTCACAGTCACTGCCACACACTGTAGAACAAAGCAGAGAGATCTAGAGAATAATACCCCATCTTAGATCCATTCCAAATCCCCTGCAGCAAGATCCTTAAATCCGCCATCACCATCACCGCCGAGAGAAGAGAGAGATTCATTCTTGTAAGATCAGGGTTGTATACTCTATTCGTACTTGGATCTAAGGATTTTATTTTGCTAATTTTATTATTGTGGATTTTGTAGTGAGCTGAATTAATTGAAGGTACAACTTTTTCTAAAATATATAATCAAACACACAAACAACGTACTTGTTCAACCAGATAAACAACAAGTACACATAGAATGTTCAAACACACAAACAACATAACACATACCATGATCACAACAGACAACCACTTTTGGTGCACATCTTTGCCTATAATTTAAAGGAATCTAAAGGTATAATAGATGCCCCCCCATGGGGAGCTCACATCGATTTCAGCTTCTTAACCACAGGATATTGTCAACTGAAGCATCTCATCCGTCCATTTCAGTTAAGATTTTTTCACAGCCCACTAGATCAAGACATGAAATGGTGAGGTTCTACCCACCTGTCACTGCACGCGGGCCCTTCTTCTAAATGGACCATCTTGTCAGTTGCCTGGGTGGATGCAGTGAGGACACATCCCTGTGGGTGAAAATCCTAGCTGGCCCTGATTGGGCAGTACCACACCCAATCCCACGATCTCATCTCTTCCCCTCACTCTTTCCTCTCCCCAATCCTCTCCTCTCTCATCTCCCCCAATCCCCTCCTCTCTCTCCTCTCCCCAATCCCTACGCATCCTCCTCCAAATCCCATAGCGCCTCCAGCGGATCTTGCGCTCGGCCTCGCCGGCGAGTAGCCCATCGCGCCGCCTGCGGGTCTCCTCCACATGCCGGCCGCCTCGCTGGGCGAGCAGCAGAAGAACGCCATGGGGTGAGCGCTTGACGAGCGGGAGCTCCTGGTGAGCAGCGGCCGCTGCATCTGGTCGGCGGCGCGGCTGCACCGGCGGGTGAAAACCCTAGCGCGCCGCCTCACAATCCCGAACATCCATCCTCGTCACCTTTGTCCTCAGCATCCAGTGTGCAAGTGGAAGATGAGGCGGAGACCAAGAAGTAGAACCCGACTGCAGGATAAAGAGGAGACAAAAAGTGAGAGCTCTCCAACATCTGTACTAGATAATTGGTTGTTTGATATTTCAAAGCTAAATCAAATTATTGGTATACTTATACAGGTGACTTCGAAGCTAATCAATTTCAGCCAGAAGAAACTCAAAAATAGTGTTGGCAGGGGATATTACCATAATGCAAAAATATGCTGCAAGTCAATTCAGGTTTTCCAGGTCATTTATAATTTACAAACCAGGTAAGAAATAGTGACTGTGTGTCCTTTAGTAGCATCGTATGATATCTTCAACATAGGAATACTTGTAGATTCTCCCATACTCTGTCAAAAGATGTATGGTTCCATTTTACTTATTAACTGTATTTCAGATTCCGGTAGTATTAAATATGGCAGAAGACATAGCAGGAGAAGACCTTTGTCTGAAGAAAAAGATGAAAACCGATGGGCATGGCCAACATTTTCCTACAAAGAAAACAAATAAGGTTGTGGTGCAAGGTGCAGAGGTCCCCTGCAGCGTGTGGAGGTGGTTGGCCTTGGCCAGGTCAAGTTGTCGATGCCGGTGACCTCTCTATATCCACTCCGTAGGTATATGAGATCCTTACCTTGCCTCTTCACCATCAGCTTTGAACTACATATCTTTTAAACTCCACATTTCTATCTTGATGTATGATTCTCTATGTTTTTATTGTCAGAGTTGGTGTTCCTCGTTCCCTTATCTGAAAATTCATTTAGAATAAGGCCACTTGCGCATCCAAGTAAACCTCCTGGTTCACATTTTATCTCTTTACACTTTCTTGACGCAGTTTACTGCTATTTCTATACGAAAAGTTTGTTATAACTGATTTGTTTCAGTGGTTTGCTAAATAGCGTGTTTAGTTATTCACAAAACAGAGACATATGGACATTTTTCCATAATGTACTTGGTATTTCAATCCACCTAGAACTACTGTATGTCATGAGCCTGTAAATATCCTCGCAAGGTCTACTTTGCTTATGGTGCTTATAAAATCTAGAAAGTAATATGTTAAATACCATAGGAAAACTGAAATTCCACCCAGAGATAACATCATCCAACTATTTTATTTTAGCAATTGATACTGATTTTGAACTCTGAATTTGAAATCTACATGTTTACATGTATGCCCACATGGCCTTTTGTAGTCTGGCCTGTCTACTGGTTCACGTTGTCCACAAAGAGGGTTTGCCTTATTAGCCGACTTCAGTTATGAGAAAATGGCAGCTTATCTGGAGTTAACAGGGTGATAGTTGTGTTTAATGTACATACCCTGCTTTTTTCCTCGCTTCCATATGTCAACTAATGGTTTTCATACTTATGCGCTGATATTAAGTGGATCACTCTTTATGCTTTAACATGATTGGTAGCTCTGGACACTGATGTGTACTGTTTACCACCGTTCTCCTTTTCTTTATAGTTTTATGAAGGATTGTCAAGCTAAAAATAAAGGATGGAGGCCATGGATATCTCTACTAAAAGTATTGCATGGCGTCATGACATCTTCCTCTTCTCGTATGGCACCTGCAGATGGCGTAACCTTCAGGTGAGATCCTCCTCCACTTGAAGTGTTCGCTATTTTCTCATGAAAACATTCACATTTCGAGTAGTTTTTCATCCCTTTTATTATAAATCACGGAGATGGAGATACATATTAGGGAGTAAATTTGTTAATATACTTCTGAAGGTTGCAGCATGCACAAAAGAATTCGGTGGTAAGCTTCCATAGTTTTTTTTATAGAAGAACAATATTTAGTTATATCATCCTACTGGCATAATGATATGTTGTGTGTGTTGATGGAATTGATCATCAAGCTGGAGAGGCTCTTTAACCAGCAATACATATATCGCCTGACACCATGGGGTATATCTATTTTTATTCCTGATTTATTTGTGGTTGCAGCAAGGTAGATTATGTCTTCCTGGTCTACCTATTAATCTTTGCCTACTACCACTGTTGTGGATTGGAAGTCCATTTTTCTTACACTGAAGCCTAATTGTGTGAGATTTAAGAGATTGATTAATGACATATGATGTGCACTTTTGTAGCTGTGAGGGAGGATTGAAGTGAAGTTACATCATTAAACTTCGCAATGCTTCTAAATATCTGCTAATTATCACCCTTTATTGGTTGCTTTTCTTGATGAATAGCTTCAACGATGACAATTTGATTTATAAATGACAAGTCAGTGCTTAATTTTGAAAACCGTAATTTCTTACTTACCTTCTTGATCATTACAGGGCACCTGCAAGCAAGCTCCACCAGAATCTCTGTTTCCATTACAGGTCGGTCACCTTCTCCAAAGTATTGAAATGTTATGGTGATGTGAGTGGCTCAACAGGCCATTGCGATGTTCTTGCATTGGTTTATTATTTTATATACCTCTAGCAAATTAACTCAATTCGATGTGCTCTGCAGTTGTAGGCGAAGTCTAAAATAGCTTCGAGGCATTCTGCTCTATATGAGTATTGCAAAGCACTCCAAGAGGTCTTTGTTTTCTTTGCTGGAGTTATTCTTTGCTAAATTTAGCAAATATGTATCATTTAAAATAAATTTAGGATGATTGGAATGCAAAAGTGGTTCTTCTGGCTATAGTTCCTACTTGTGCTGGTATGGAGTTCAGTTCACCATTATTTTGTTCATTTGAATGACCACAGAGTGTACTATTTTACCATCTCTGATAAATCAAAATAGTCTCTATAATTCTCCTATATGCTTTTCCCATTTCGGCTGTCAGGTTGCAGGCTTGCAGCTTTTTTTTGTTACTTTGTCATCGTAATTGGAGAGGTTTCCTGTGTAGCTCATTAAAACAAGATATCCCATGCCTTTTTTCATTAATGTTTCTATGGTTTGGGAAAGTCCAGTCTTTGGCTTTGGCTTTGGCTTTGGCTTTGCCTTGCATGCCACATTGAATCTCTATTTTCTCTATATCTCATTATCGTCAATCGATTTCTTATCATTAATTTCTGATGTGTACAGTTGGTTTAATCTCGGTGATGAAAACTAAAAAAGAACTACCTTTTGCAATACATGCATGTTTGCTAGAAAGGGTACAAATCACTGCTTCGCTCTTGAGTTATTCGTTTCATTGTATACTCTGTTTCATGGCTGCTGCATATTTTTAATTGAAGCTTCCAATTATTTGACAGTAAAGTAATGTTTCATCTAATTTCATAAATACTAGAAACATTGTTTCTAAGCGGCAAATTCTTAATTGATCTATTTTCATCGCTCATCACAATTATATCTTATATTCATACTGGGCCTTTGGCACCCATGTCAGGGTCAAAGCTACATACAAGACTGTTTACCCCCGCGGGAGACCGAATATCTTAGAAACAACATCCTAAAAATTTGGCGCCCATGTTGTACCAACAACCGGTAGAAGCTTTCCCTGGCAGGGCCTGTACGTAGCTGAGACCCTGTGTGCTTTACTCAGGTTACCCCAAGTTGTGAACCAAAGGAAGACGATATAGGGTTATTTCTTGGTCCTTTGTGGGCATGATTTAGTTTAGTTTTTGTGGTACATGCTTGGGACTTGGACAAAAAATCTGGAGCTAATAGTTTACCCAAGCTACTTCATTAACGCCTTTTCTTTTGTTAGATTCAGATTTACTATATGATTTATGTAAGTGTGCTGTCATGTTGCAGGTTTGCAAAGAGGAATTTAGATGAGTATGTATTTCTTGGCAATCAGCTGCAGGTGTATATGCACCTTAGTTTGAGAGATTTTTGGATACCAAGAAGAAACTGAAGGTCGGGAGAAATGAAGTCCTCAACTAAATAAGATGTATGGTTTCACCATTCTAAAAAATATCTGCATCTTATAATTTAGTGTTGTGATGATAAGAATAAGAAGAATTTGCAGTTAGGGAAGGAGGTCCAGGTTGAAGGACAATAAAAAATGATGTAGTGTAGCATGTCTAATTTTTCAATTCAAAGCATTTAAATGTAGATTCATTTGTATTGTTTCCTTATCATTGTTTTAAAGAAATTCCAATGGTACTTGAGCACTCCTTGATATTTTTTACCATACACCCTCATATGTCTATATCTTTTTTGTATCCTTCTGTGACGTGGATGTTGATACAAAACATGGATAAATTGGTGGCAGCCATATATCGTACTGCACATGATTAGCTCCAAAGTTGAGTTACTCAACTATATTTACCTGTATGGAAAACAATATCGAGCAAATTTTTAAAAAAATAATTTTCATGTGTTATGTTATTTGTCAACATAACCCCTGATATTGCGTCGTCGTCCTCACCGGAAGCAGCACCGCCTCCGCCCCGTGCGGCGTTGTCGTCCCCATCAAGCCGCACCAGAGGGAGATGCTTAGCTGTGGCCACACAAACGGATGGGGACGTCAAGCCAAGCTGGTGGCTGGCGGCCTACCATCGCGTCAACTTACACAGGATAGGAGAGCCCTCGAAAAAAAAACACAGGATAGGAGCAGAGGAATCTTGAGCGCGGCGTCCAGACCTGGAGTGGAGGACATGGGTCGCCATGAAGGTTGCAGGCCACAATACTGATTTTTTGTGCTTTTTTCCCTCACATCCTTCCTTGAACATCTCTTTCTGACTCCAACCTCGATCTGCAGCAATTGCCCCTTCGTTGTGAAGTTACAGGTGTGTATAGAAGCTTTTTGTGTAAATGCCTACGAGCAAAGACCGCTCCTGGAAGAATGCTCACAACTCAGCTTGAATTTGTAAGTTAATTGTCCTCTCAGATGCACCCCTCTTGATGCTTTATATGTTTCAACATGGATTCTTGGTTCCTATAAATTTACAGGTTATGATGTTGTGATGAACTTGCAGCAATGAAGTGATTTGGGTAACATCTTGCTTTTTAAAATGACTTTCATTTACTTCTGTGGCATTGAAGGAGCGACGCAATTCCTCCCAACTACATAATTTGCAGCAGCTGAAGATGCTAGAAGTACAGGTTATATTGTCTTATGAATTGTCTAAGGAAGTCTTAAATCATTTATCTGTTGCTTGACCAATGGTTTGTCGAACTGAAACAGTATGGCCATGTGCCCATGTTATTTCTTTGTTTGCCAAAATAAATTTAACTTCCGATCACAAAATAAAAGAATGTCCACGGATATCTCTTCGCATTGGTTTAATTCGGTATCCTGAAACAACTACTGACAATGACTATTGATAAAGCTGTTATGAACACCCTCTTAGTTACAATCATATTTTGTGAAACTGCTTTTACACCAACTTTCCTAGAACTGATAATGAGTATATATTCTTAACACTTAATGCAATGCAGATTTGTAGGGTATCAAAAAAGAAAGGTATTGTTAGTTGTATTCTGTTTGTAGTAATGTAGTGCCCGGAATTAGATGTATCATATTCTCATTAGCTTTGCCCTAAATAAGAACTATTAGAAAGGTTTGGGTGTTACTTCAGTTACAATTTACACTGTCTTCCTTTATTAAATAGGTATCTTATGTCTTGCACTATTGTTCCTTTCTTCAGAGATAAAATGCTTCATGTGATGAGTGGTGTAATTAAATTGGAGAGAAACATGAAGAAGTTTGATGGCACCCATTCTTAGGTTGAAAATTGAATGTCCGATCCATTATTTGCTCTTTTTTTGCTTTATCACTTTATTATGTAGTTCCTGATTTTGGAAGATGTAGTATCTGGTCATCGCTTGCATTTGACTACATTTGTGCGATTTGTAATGTAATTCATCCAGTATACGGGTTATACATTTGGTAGCAAATTTGAATTTTCTCGGATATACATATATTTTATTTATTCATTTGGTTTAGAGTCCAATCGTGCTATATGGGATGTACTTAAACACCCAAAAGGGTCTTATGTTGGTGGGCTGGTGGCCGACAATCTGTTCTTGTACTTGTGAGTATTGTAGAGTGCTACAGGTGTGCCCTCAGATTAATAGTATACATTCAGTATATTTAGCTTTCTTTCAAATTGCGCATATATTTAGCTTTCTTTCAAATTGCGCATTTGTTTCAGTGCTCAATAGGTACACCAATGTAACACGATACCTGAATATTGTACTAACGATGTGGCCTGCCTGCCTAACACCAACCAATAATGATACTAGAATCGTGTTGTAGTGTAGTAGGAGATATTTCGTACAAGTTTAACTAACCCAAGAGGGTATAAAAACAATAGCCAAAAGTTGAAAAGCTGGAAAATACATTCTGCATGTTTAGAAATTCTTCTGGAATCTTTCTTTTTCTAGAAGTGCCTTCTGAAATGAACAGAAAATTTCAGGAATTCTTCAGAAAATACTTTTGCATGCCATGGTGAAGGGATCTTTTTACAGGCTCGTTTTACCAATTTCAGTATTCCGGTCAGCCTGAATTTCACTCCGATGAAGGAAGCAAGCTGGACCGCATCACTATCACTTCCGTGCACAGCGAACATAGCCAAGTGCGTGCGCACACTCACAGCAGCAGCATTAACTAATTAAGCTAAGGTAGGAATCAGTCACTGACCTGTGCATTCCTCTGGCGAGCTCGAGCAGCGCCCTGACCGCGGCCGTCCGCGCGCCTCCTCCACCCTCCCCCGCGCGTTCACAAGCATGGACAGAGCATCGGTACGACACCGATCTCCAGGAGCACCTGCTTCGTCCGCTCTTGGAGCACGCCAGCCTCCCGATCTCCGCCGCCGCCTCCTCCTTGTCGTCCCACGACCCCCCGAAAGTTCAGCCGCCTCACCGCCCTCCTCCTCGTCGCCCCATCGCTTCCTGCCGCGGAAGCCATCACTAACGTGCGTGATGAGATGTTGGCACCAATCGATCAAGGAGGTGAACGAGTTTGGGGGCCGAGGGTTGTGGTGTTGGGTAATGATTTCTTTGGCTTGAAGAACGATGTGTTGGGTTAGGTTCGTGTCATTTCCGTCGACGTGTAGACACCTAGGCTAGGCACGAGATTACCTGTACGCGGCCGTGTTTGTCGTTCTCGATAAGGGACGAATCTGTTTGCGTCGGCCCGACGCATAATGATCGGGTCGTTCGCGGAGACGGAAACGCGGTGTATATTTGCGCTTTAGATATGTCGCGGCGGACGTTATGCAGACGTGCCAAGTGACCGCTCGTTTTTCTAACGGGCAAGTGACCGCTCGTTTTTCTAACGGGCCCGCCTGACAGCGAGTCATAGGGCTATACCGAGCGCATCGCTTTCGCGGCCACCGCTTCGGGTTATCACTTCCGCGTCTGCACCACAGCCTTCGCCATCAATGTCACGGCTTCCTCTTCTGCACGCGTACTGGCGGGCGGTGGCTGGACTTCTACGCCGCCATCAATGGCATCGTGACTCGCGCGCGCCCGGCCTTTAAAAGTCGATCATCATCGTCCCTGCCATCGCCCACACCACCGACACCTCCGCTCCCACCCTACCACCGCGCGCAGCCGCACCGCCATGGGGACGAAGAAGCATGACTCCGAGGCGTCCGACAGCGACACCAAAAAGGCCATCGCCGCCTCGTTGTCGAACACTACAGCCGCCTCCACAGGACGACGACTACGACGCGCTGGCCTACCACAACGAGGAAGACAAGGACGAGCCAGATGACCTTTTCGCATGCATCTTCCACGAATGGCAGGCGGCCAAGACGGAGGTCCGCCAGTTCGACCTCCCGCCGGCGATAACTGACGAGGAGATCGAGAAGCTCGGTCTCCTCGTGTCGCAGGTGGACCAACCGGTTCGCCACCGACATCATGTCGCCGGACCTCACGGAGGAAGAGGCCCTACAACGGGTGCTGCATAACTCAGCCCTGCAACCGCCACCTCCACCTCCATCGTTCAGCCCGTGGGCTGCTCCACCTCCACCACCGGCGTTCAATCAGTGGGCTGATCCACCTCCACATCCACAGCCGGTGGCACATGCGTTCAACCCGTGGGCTGCTCCACCCCCACCGCTGGCGGCACCGGCGTATGTTCCACCGGTAGCCAACTGGTTGTGGCAGATACTGGAGTTCGTTGTGCTCAACGACGACGAGGAGGAGTAGGCGCAGGCGTTACATGCGCCTTTTAGTTTATATTTTTATTTTCCTTTATTCACTATTTAAATTATGTTTTATGTTGAAAAAAGTCAAAATCAAAAAAAGGTACATGAGTGCATCTTTATTGTATTGAACTTGAGTCAATCTTCAACTTTTTTCATTTCTTTTATTTGTTAATTTATCTTTTTATTTGCGGTGGTGTTCACTCTAAGTGATGCAAGCCCTAATTAGATTTACATTTTCTTTGTTCTATCATCATATTGACTATTGGTTAATTTATCTTTTCATTTTTAGTGGTGTTGATATAAGTCTAATTAGATTTACATTTCCTTTGTGTCGTCACTTTGAAATACCATGATGGCATAACGCACTGTGTATGTCGACGCTGATTTTGGCGTCACTTCCTTGCTTTATTTGCTCTTAGGCTCTCAGCAGGATCAATAACTATAAGTTGCTATACTATATTTTCCCGAGTGTATATAAATGTTTGTAATTTTACTATGATTTGCTAATTTTGTAAATTCTAAAAAGATTAGTATCATTTTCATATCTATACATGAGTCTCACGGGGTCGTGCGCCAAGGCGCACATCTAAATCTAGTTTACATAAACTTCACGAGGACAAGAAAGTCTTGTAGGTAGCAGACCCAACATTACCTATTTCTCTTTGTTCACGTGAGGGGTTTCATACCCATTTTCTCCTCCATGGTCCATTACTTTAATCATGCATGCATGTAGAGTTAGGAAAATCCTATTGAACTTAGGAACTTCATATTCATCAAACTCTTCATGCACACCTTCAGTAAGATCTTCTAGAGTTTTAGGGCTCCTTGTATATGTTAAAGATTGTATAGAGATGATAACCCCTAGATCAAGCGCATTCAAATCTAGACTGTTTGCTAATTGTTGAATCAGATTTTGATGACCAATCCAATATTGGCAACAACTTCTACAAATGCTTGGTCATTAGGAAGAATGTGATGCCTAGAGTTGCCTTGATGGATGAGAATTGTTGGTCCATCATTTTCTACATGACAAACAACTTGAATAGCTGGCAGAACCTTGTTAATGAGAAACTCTCTCACGATATCCCTTTTATCTTTGATAAACTTTCTCCAATATCTCTTTTGGTCTATTTTCACTTCTTGCAACTGGAATATCCTTGACAAACCGCCATACACCTATTTTTCATGAAAATGTAATTCTTTGCACTATCAAACCTTGGTCTACCAATTACAGTTAGGAACATAACTTTTTCAATACATTTTTTTTGCTTTGAAGTTTGAACAACTCTTATAAGACCATCTTCTTCTGGTACCTGGTAATAATTCCATTTTTTCTCGTCATGTTGAACCATTTTCATCAATATGCACAATATTGTGCATATTTCTGAAACGTGGAGCTGCATCTCTTGTAATCGTCTCAGAATTAAAGCATTGAGATGTAAAATTGTATCATGGCCCTGGAATTTGAGTGCCTACTTATGTACTTGAGTTTGCATCGTCTATACAGTTAGGGCTTATTCCTAATTGTCAAGAAAGGGATCTTATAGTTTATCTCTTGTACAGTGGGATAGCGGGAATAATGGAAAGATCAACATTAATTTGCTTTCCACATCGTCCTTTCTTCTTGTTAGAAACATCCACCTCCAAACCATCGACAATTTTTTTCATAGTAGTATTCCATATTCTTTCTATAATTTGTCTCATATAAGAAGAAAGATGTCGAGTCAAAGGGTAGCCCCTCCACCATCATCATCTCGTCGGACTATGAGTTGTTGGACTCAGTCTTCTGGAATAGGTTTGGCACCTCCGACAACGACTGCGATGATCTAGTGTAGGGTGTGTAGTGTGTTGGAGTCAAGGATTAGTCTTCATCAAAGTCGATGATTAGTGTTCATAGGAGTCTAGGTCTAATGTTTGTTAGAGTCGATGATTAGTGTTCATCGGAGTCTAGGAAATGTATGTCAATCTATGTATCGTTGGAGTCAAGTTTCAGTGAAATGGAATTTTGAATTGTTGAATTCGAAGTTTGAAGTGTCGAAAAAGGTTCGAAGTGGTGCACAAGTCATGTTGTAAACCAAAAAACTACATAGTGAGTAGAAGCCACTGTTTAATAATGTATAATTTATGCATCACATGTATTTTTAGAGTGGCTAAACGGAGGTCAAGCTACATGTAGCCCTTTATTTTTAAAAAAGATTAAAAATATAGTATTTCACAATTTTAGAAAATTCTGAAAAAATCGTAGTGATAGCCAATAATGTATACAAAGGTGAAATCTCAATACTAACTATTTTATAGATTTTGTTATTTTTGTGTAGCCTAGAATACAAATAGGTTCGCATTGAGATTTTGCATGTATGTATTAGGGAGTACATGTCATTGGCTACCACTAGAATTTTGTTTCAGATTTTTTAAAATTTTGAAATACGAATTATAAGTGTTTGAAGATAAATGACCACATGTAACTCGTCCTCTGTTTAAGTTTCTCTTTTTTCCGCTGTTATAGTTCATCGGTTGAGATGCTCTTGCAGAGTAGATATTCGGAATTCTAAAGCACAAAAAAAAATGTTGAAAACTAGAGGTAGGCACAAGAATTAATGGCGAGTAGTCAAGGCGGTGGGCCCGCCCCTCTGTCTTCCTCCTCCTTCCCCATCCATCCCAGACTCCCAGTGAGAACAGAACAGGAAGAAACGCCACTAGTGACCGACGAGACCTGAGCAGAGCAGAGCAAGGGAGGCGGCGGCCATGGCCATGGCACTCGCCCTCGCCGTCTTCCCCCTCGCCTCCCTGCTCCTCTTGGCCGCCGCCGCCGCCGCGCCCGCTCTGGCTCAAACCCGTGAGTATCCAACCTTCTCCCTTCCCCTCTTCCCTCGCTCGCTCCTCGAGATAGATAGATCCATGTCTCCCGCAGGAATGCGCTCCTGCTTGTGGCCCGTTTGGAATCAAAATGTTCTCATCTCGTCTGTATGGCCCCGATTGGTATTGCCTGGCATGATAGTATCTCTGCTGCAACGGCCACCATAGAAACAGCAAAACTTTGACGCTTTGTTACAGGCCCTCTTTGATATGCTGGTTGTGCTGTAGCTACCGGTCGACCAACTATGAAGTGTCACCGTGCTCTCCTTTCGCTTCACCTGCACATCCATAGATAGTATAATGTTTCCTAATCGTTTATTTTGTAGTGCTGCATCTCGCACAGAACTTACACTGTAGATTCTTGTTATCAAGGCAGCTACAGCCCCAGTATGGTAAAGCCTTTTGAGAGGATAAGTTGGTCATGCCTTGCAAAAGAAAGAAAGAGAGATTTGGTAAATAGTATTTCAGACTTGTATGTTGCACCCCCAACATGTAATCTAACTGTCCAAAGTGCCTCTAGAATCTAGATGCCAACCCAATCATGTTCCCCAATAGGTAATTAACATCAATAATTCCCATTCCTGCAGCGTCATGCCCCAACGGCTGGCAGATCACTCCGGACAATGCCAAATGCTTCAGGCACATACCGAGCTCCCTTTCGTGGGATGGATCCGAAGCCCTCTGCCGCAACTTCAGCGCCCACCTGGCCGCGCTATCATCAGCTCAGGACCTAAACTTCGCAAAGTCTCTCTGTGGAGCCGGCTCCTCCTGGGGGTGCTGGGTTGGAGGGCGTCGCTACAACACCAGCAGTGTCGCGGGCTGGAAATGGTCTGATGGTTCGTCTTCTTGGAACGAGACTGTCTTTCCTGGTGAGCCGTCGCGTGCCAACTGCAGCGGTGCTCGGTGCGGTGAGGCCACCAGCGGCGATATGTGCTCTTTGGTGACTAGTAAGCATGCCGCGCTTGCTGGGAAGAAGTGTGGTGAGTCCCATGGACTGATCTGCATGATCAATCACGGTGAGTCTTCTTTTGGTTATACTATTGTAGTCGGGTTTTTTTTTTTTGCGGGGAGTAGTTTGTTTTTAAGGTATGCAAATCTAGTTGCACTAACGGTCTCGCACCCGCTGCTTTGTATCAGAGGATAGATGCTACCACGATCACTGCCACAAGGAGTATTTCATAGTCCTTATTGTTGTGAGCGGCTTGATCCTTTCAACCACTCTAGCTGTCGTGGTCTGGCTGCTTGTCTTCAGGCGAAGCAAGAAAAGGAAAAGATCGCGGGAAGCTTCCGGCACTTCAGCCACCGCATTAGTGCCACCGCTTTGGAAAGTGTTCACCAGTGAAGAACTTCGATCAATCACAAAGAACTTCAGTGAGGGAAACCGGCTTCCTGGAAATGCAAAGACGGGTGGCACCTACAGTGGGATCTTGCCAGATGGATCCAAATTGGCAATTAAGAGATTAAAGAGATCCAGCCTACAGAGGAAGAAGGATTTCTACTCTGAGATTAGTAGAGTCGCAAAGCTTTATCACCCTAATTTAGTGGCTGTAAAAGGGTGTTGTTATGATCATGGTGATCGCTTTATTGTCTATGAGTTTGTCGCCAATGGGCCGTTGGACGTGTGGCTGCATCATATTCCCAGAGGAGGGCGGAGCCTTGATTGGGCAACGAGAATGATAGTTGCCACAACGCTTGCTCAGGGGATTGCGTAAGTCATCCTAGACACACATACACGTATTTAGTGTCTTATCTGTTCCACTCTTGAAAACATTATTTCTTAATTATTTTGGGAGTAATAATTGGTAAAGCATAAAGCTCGTATGGTCTAAGCTGCAAGTGTTTTTGCTAATTCAGATTCTTCTTTCATAATATCGATGCATGTTGTTGTGCTTGCCAAACTAGGCTTAGCTAAAAGAGCAAATCGACAGTCAATGTCTGAAATTTACACGGAAACATGCATAAACTTGTTCTGGCTATGGACTGGTGTGCATGCAGAAAAGATATATCACATGGATTCCAAAGTAGATATTAGAAGTTCCAATGTATTTATTTATCATTTGCAGCTTAAGAGATATGATCGTATTTTTGGGTCCTCATTAAGTGCCAGCTGTACTGCAACAGTGCAAATGTTCTATGGGTGGGAAACTATTTGGAGCGCTTATGCTTTAGTTAGGTTATAAATAAAGCATAAAAATTGCATAAGTCAACAGGGTTCTACCCTTCTAATGTTGGAAGTTCTCTCAGATTAATTTATTAATTTCAGATTCGTTAGAATGATTGTTAAAGCCTTATATAGATTGCAGCAATATTGATTGCCATGTGTTTTTTGTCGAGAGAATGTGTTTTTTGTGTTGTGCTAAAACATGATGACTTCAAATTGTATCCTAACGTTAATTCTAAGACATTTTTTCCGTGTTACCCTTGCCCCTTACAGCCTTATATTTAATTCGCTACCATTAATTATTAAAAACTTACTGGTGCTGTTTTCGTTCCAGATTTTTGCATGACAAGGTGAAGCCCCAGGTAGTCCACCGTGATATCCGTGCATGCAATGTGCTTCTTGACGAGGAATTCGGTTCCCATCTGATGGGAGTTGGCCTGTCCAAGTTTGTGCCATGGGAAGTAATGCACGAGAGGACTGTCAAGGCCGCCACATATGGATACCTTGCTCCTGAGTTCATCTACAGGAATGAGCTCACAACAAAGAGTGACGTCTACAGCTTTGGCGTGCTGCTTCTAGAAATCATCAGTGGTCGCCGGCCAGCGCAGTCTGTAGAATCTGTTGGATGGCAGACCATATTCGAATGGGCTACGCCTCTAGTCCAATCACACCGGCATCTAGAGCTGCTAGACCCGCTCATCAATGACTTACCAGAGATAGGGGTGATCCAGAAAGTGGTGGACCTTGTCTATGCCTGCACCCAGCATGTCCCCTCGGTGCGGCCAAGGATGTCTCATGTCGTTCATCAACTACAGCAGCTTGAGCTGAAGTCAGCAGCATCCGAGCAACTGAGAAGCGGGACCAGCACCAGCGCTACATCTCCAATGCTACCATTGGAGGTACGAACACCTCGCTGAAACCATCCGCCATCAGAAGTCAAGAACCACTGTTGTTCTTCTCATCATCAGCTTTTAAGTAGGACATTCCTTGAACCGTGGAGTGACCCAAAGAGCCTCCTGTAACTGTAAGCGCGACGGTTCCCTCTGCGCAAGTACTTAGGGAGAGAATTAGATTCCTGGAGGCCTAAGCTTTGTAGTGTCATTAGAAGTTCTTGACATCGTCGTCACTAGCCATTTGTACCTCAGCTGATTTCTGCTTTAGATCTCAATATGTCAGTTTACTGAGCAACATTGTTCGATGTCTGTACTATGTCAAAGCTGCTTATCTATGTATTACCTGGATGCTGATCTTCATATTTACAGTTGAGAACAAAGTTGTGTTGGGATCATCGGGCTTGAGATTTATTCATGAACAACTAGTGGAGTAGAAGTGGTTCTTGAGCTGCACGGCACAGCTTACTGAAGCTAACCACTGGGCTTTCGCCTTAGCCTATTGAAGGTAGATTTCAATGGCTAGCTAGCGCTGGGTTCAAATGGAATCAGCAACTTCTTGATCTGCGTGCTACTGGCACCACCACTGTTGGACGCTGACGCCGTCATGGTTTTGGCCTTTTGGGTGGACCTCTGCTTCTTGGCTTTCGGGGCTTCTTGGTTCGGGAGCTTTTTCTCCTCAGGTTGGCTTGGAACCTTGTCTCTCCGAGCTCGAAACGATGATGTATGTGGCTCGCTAAACTCATGAATATGGTCAGCATCTCCAGCCTTCTCCTTTTGGCTCGTGAACATAGTTTCCCTGGACCCTGCAGTGCTGGTACTTGTGGTTCACCGAACAAGTCTGAGATGGCTAACATCCTTCTCCACATAGGCAATCGACCTGCAAAAATTGTTATCACAGTGCAGTGCAGTTTCTGATCCAGATCACCTCTCGAATATGAAAAAACCGTGACTGTTTTCGCATACACAATGGCTTGTAAAAACCTGCTAGGAATAATTCAATTATCGCCGATTTCTGAAGTAGATACCAGTACATTGTGTCTCGTGTTAAGTTTCAGTACTTGCATCAGGAAATTAGGGAGGCTGCTAGGACTACAGACATGGAGCAAACCAAGGCCGAAATGAAAGTGAGGCTAGATACAAATCCTGCATGGGCTCCGTCTCCACAGGGTACGCGCCACACGGCTTTATCCACAGGCTCAGCGTCGAGATTCTTCAAGACCCATATGCAGGAATCAGGATGGGTGTCCTTTTTCCGGTAACGGAGAAGCAGGTCTGGGCTGCCAAACTCAACTGTGGCGTAACCGCTGGAATCGAGAGGCTGCAAATAAAAATGGCAGTCAGTAGTCCGCTAGGAGTTTCTTCAATAGTGTTATGAAAATTGCTTAGACCAAGTATACACATGTGAAATTGACCATAAAGACATGGTATTTTTAAAATAGGACTAGATTATAGAATATTAAACACAATGATTAATACTAATTTGCTAAGAGTGGGTTTACGAAATGACCTGCTACGAATTATATCAGAAACATAATGATAAAACAGCAAATACTAAGATCCACATTTTTTTAACAAACCCTGCAATGGTTTATGCTAAATCTACATATGAGAAGTTGACCATGATAAGACCTAAAAAGGACTAGATATAGATCTAAAACTACAAGTCCCACTGCCGTTTAAATCCATCCACCTTCCAGAACAAGTGAGGAGCATCAGAAGATAAACAACCATGTCATCCTTCATAGCACCATGTGCATTTTAGGCATGCCTGCAGCAAATACCCACCAAATTTTCAAGTGAAACGGATTTAGATTTCTTCATTATTCTCTGGTTATTGCAGAAAATAACCACCAATTTTTCCAACAGACAAGAGCATTTCAGGTGCAAGATTCCATTACATATCTACTCTGCCAATGAGATCGACCCCCTGATGCTGTTGGACTGAAGCTGATTAGTGTCAGGTGGCTTGTGTTAAGGCCTCTGACGGTTTCTTAAGCTTAGGTGTTGTTTTTTTTTTGGCAAAGCTGTAGGCCTCAGCAGTTGTATCGCTAAACTATGTTGAATCTCTCCAGGCTTTATTAATTTAAAGTCGGGCACTTCGATGCCTTTTATCTAAAAAAAAGATTCCATTACATATCTAAAGTTAGCATTTCCTAGAAAATTAAATCAAACACACTCCTATAACTTTCCTTTTCACCATAAGCATGCAGTGTCCCTTGTTTCACTCAATCTGTTGATACATAACTTTGTGAAATTTCATAAAATCATGTAAAATTTAGGTAACCAGGGATCCAGTCTGGGAAAATCTAGAATCCAAACTACAGAGGTGGCTTTAAACACACAAATATACAATAAACAGTAATTTTATGCAATTTAGTTATTAGCATTCATCTTAAGGTTTGTCTTTCTGATTTCCAAGTCTCTTGATTGACTGTCCAGTTGAAGAGTTGTTTTTGCATGGCTTGGTTCATCACAAATTTCAGTTCGCTACATGTAGCCCATCTCCTATACTGTTCACTAGCTTCAATATTATTCTCGACTCTTTTAGAAACCTTTAGTGGTAGGATGCTCTACCATAAATAAAAGGATACAAGTGAGATGTGACCTAAAGCGAAACTAGACAGATATTACTAATTTGCAAGATTTTTTGCTGATCTCTACTCAATATTTATTAGTTACATATTCTGCAAACAATCATGCTAACCATGTATTATTTGTCATTTTGTGCATCAAGTCGCTAACCTGACCTGCAATAAGTGTTTCCTGTGTTATCAGGATGCATTGTTCAATACCCAACAGGGGTCAATAATATGCATGTAACCACCAAAACGTTGATTCACATAGCTCATATCTCAAATTGAGAAGGCAAACTTGAGTGATATCACTCTTATTAACACTTCCTATATAATAAGCATGTATATCAGCAGACCGCATGAACTAAATAAATCAAGTTGACAGTCTGTTACCACACATGGTTTATTTCAAAATTAGAAACTTACCGGGTATCTAGCATGGAGAGGAAGCTCTACTACAAGGTTCCAGCCCATTGTTGTGCTTGGCTTGAAATCAAAATGAATCTCAACAGCTGACCGGTTGGACAGAGCCGAGGGTAGTTCAAGGTTTGTGTCTCCAAAAACAGCAACATCGAGAAAAACTGCAAGATAAAAAGGAAATAAACATAACGCTAATGAGTGCTGATATAGTTAACTGGCCAGCTCAGAGTTCGGTTTCACCTTTCCGCTCAACAAAGTGCTGTAGCTCAAATGGGTCAGCAAATACCCCACTCGGGAGCTTTTCAATTATCACCAGGTTGGCATCATAGCCATCAAGGAATTTTACTGCATCATCTTCACAGTTACCAAATTTCACAGAATAGACTAAGCGTCGGTGGGAACCTTCACCAACCAGTTGCCGATGCACTTCTGAAAGCACAGGCACATCAAGGTCATCATCAAGTCCTTTACACAAGTCAGCAGTCTCAGGTACTTCAGTTAAGTCACGATGTTGAGCAAGCTGTCCCGTCAACGCGTCGAGATATGCATCAGCAACGTATGTTGTAGAGCAACGCATACAATTGAAAGATTTCTGGCTGTTGTCTACCTTTTCAGAACCGGAATTAAAACTTGTTAGCAAAATATCAAACAAACTGTTAAGGAAACAGTAGCATACTAAAATTCAAAGTAGTGCCTAAATGTATGGCATATCCTAATGCGCAAACAATTTTACGTAAAAGAAGTGAAAAAAAAAGGTGCAGTGAGTTAATTACAACCAGAACACTGAGCTCACAGACAGCAAACTTAGTCTAACCTTACCGAGTTTTGTGAATTATTACCACTAACCTTACCGGTGATTTTTCTGCATTCTATCTGAATTACTCATAGCATGGAAGCAACAACAGTATGAACTTTTTTTAACCGAAAAACAACAAATGCCTACAGAAAGAAATCAAGTCCACCAACACGCACCTTCTGAGGCACCGAAGACGCACCGGAGACCCAAGAGACGGCGAAGAATGCCACGGCGAGCAAGCACGGCCGGATCCTCACGGCCATGGGTTCCAACAGCGGCGCGCCCGGTCTCCACTCGTCACTTTGCCGCCGTTCGGCTGGTCGGCGGTGGAGCCGCGCAGCGCCGGCCCGTGTGTAGTCAGTAGTCACCGCCCGTGGTCACCGGAGAGATGCGCCGCCCGTGGTCGGGATTTGATCTGATCGATCGATTGGGTTGGTTCGGTCCAGACAGGTAGAGAGAAGTGTTGAGAAATATGGGCCACCAACGGTCCACGTGGAAAATTTGGGCAAGAAATATGGCTGATGATAATAAATAAATGAACCAATATACGGAGTGACATACGCCAAATGATCAAATTTCCCATTGCAAACAAAGATCTATGAGTAGGCCAAATTAAACATGAAGAAGCAAGCAGTTCTTACATGTATAAATTACCAAAGTATGAATAGCAGTCAACAATCCATCATCGTCCAGCCCGGTTAGGATACCTGGCTTTCACCCAGGCGACCCGGGTTCAAATCCCGGTGATGGAGATTTTTGCTCTATTTTTCTTTTGCTCTCCCCTCTGTCCCGCGGTATGCCCTCCTTGTATTTGTTATTTTGGTGCGGGTTTCATGGTTGATGCTCTGGAAAAATATATCTACAAACCGTGAAACAGCAGAAACCTGAAATAAACTATGAATGATACATGGAGCGCTTTAGTGTCATATGTACATAGATGCATGAAAAAAAACTCTGAATTTGGACCCTTAACATATGTTTTCGCCAATACGCAAAAGCCTTAATTTTCGATGCATTGATAGAAAAAGAAAGTTATAGTACAAGTTTAAACAAGGACCAACACTGCGTCATACAACTCGACCCAAAAGACCTAATCTAGAGGAGTAGTTGGCGAAGACATGTAGCCCCGCAACGAGAATGCACTTATGCGGTTGGCGAGGGCCGGTCCGCACCGCCAGCGACCACCACTCCGCGAATTCACTTGCAACTGTTGGTGGCCCTGAGGACACCGAGCATAATGACATATGTTACATGGAAACATCAAAAAAAAAAAAAATAACAAGCTCTTGTGATTATGCTACAGTAAAATGCTTTCGAGATCTGGTCAGCCATATGATGACGATTTCTTGTTGCCACAATAGTATGAGAAGGGATATGAGCAGAGGAGTAGTTCTTCAGTTATTCAGGTCCTAGTACAAGCTCCTCATTCCAGCAGCAGCTGTTCTAACTTCTAACTCATCAAAGCCCTCATTTTCTTCATGGAATTCTCCTGATTCGTTGTCCCCAACGACCGCCAGTTCATCATCGGGAGATACACCAGTTATTTGGTAGAACTCTTCCTTGTGGGCATTCCACTCTTTTTACGATCTCCTCTACCTTGTCACCCAGCAGTTTGTCATTCTGAAGGATGTGCTTGACATCTTTCACATCAACACTTTGGCTTGCCTCTGTCAAGAAAAAAAGGACAGAAGCATGGCGGTTTGGTCAATGATAAATTCAGGGCTGATATATTTCCAGATAATATAAGATGATGCAAATAGATAAGCACCTGTGAGCGCTAATTCTTTTACTTTAGCGTAGTCCATCTATAATTTCTTGATGTTATCAAGTTCAAGCTCCACACCCTAGATGCAGATTGATGTGTCAGTAGCAGAAAAGAATATGAGTATCATTGCTAACAACACAGCAGTTTGAGGATATGCACGGAGGTGAAACAAAATAAATGATAACATTAACCCTATCTGGTAATGTCCCAAGTATGTGTGTATAAATGAAACTAAAAATACGGCTTGAAACGAATAGAAGTAATGATATATGTAAAGCGACTAAAGTCACCAAGTATGTGTGTATAACTGCCTTCATAAATATAAGAGAACTTCTTGGTCATCCACACTCTCTTAAAGTCGGTGAATGACGTGCAATTTCCCTGCCAAATAGAGCAAGGATGGTACTTAACATTAATGAATATGAAACAGCTAGATGAACTGCATGAAAGATAAAAGTTACCTTGGTATAACCATCTAGCAGCTCGTCATTATCCAGCTTGAAAGGAGCAATGCTGGTTTAGACCAAATGTCAATCCGAAACCAGAAACAGCTATTCAACAAAGAACAAAATATGTAATATACTGAAGCAGGCATTGTCTGTCATAGAATACCGCGGCAAGATAGAAAGAGCCTAAATCATGCAGCTACCTTTCTGCAGTTTGGCTGTTCTCTACCTATTGCCACTACATTTCTTTCTTATCAATCCAGCGGCATCATCCGCTCTTTTTTGGCATTCCGGGGGCTTTCAAAAAGAGAGGCAATTTACTAGAAACTGCATTATGCTCCTTTTGATTATAGGGTAGGAAAAGCATACGAATATGAGAGACATAGGATTGGGATGCCATGTGTAGTTGAATCTGGTTCGCTAGAAATGGTGGCTTCGGAGATATTAGGCTGGTTACAAGCAGTGGTGTAGCCACACTTGAGCTGTGTAGTCATATTACTACACAGTTTTTCGACAATACAAAGTAAAAACGTGCAAACATTTATTAAAAATTATAAAAAATACATGTATTTGGTCACACAACATTACTCTGACAACACAGGATTGTTGTCCTGGCTCCGCCACTGGTTACAAGATGCATTCAAGTATTCGTTAGAAATTATTCAAGTGAAACGGTGCATTTTACATACTAGACGTTTTGTACAAACTGATAAGAGAACTCCATAGTACTGAAGCTTGAGAAAGAGCCTCGTGGAATCAACTCTAGTTGCATATTGTTGCTCAGAAGGTGATCTCATTTTGTCCACAGAAAGCATCACATTCCGGTAACCGTCTACTTGTTCTACTCATTCAAAAGTACAATTAAGAAAGCACAGTTGTATTCTAACATACATATAGTTAAGTTTGTAAAAATAAAGTTGTGCTAGTACAGTAGTATTCTAAAAGTTCAGTTGACACTACAAGTCAGTGTAACCCAAACTTTGCAACTAGGCATCAAACTGATAAACAGTAACCTGTAACAACTATCATCTAGTCTATATGTGTCATATTTACATAGTATGCTCGAAAGGAGGAGTCCATACGAGTCACAAGCAGGTACACCCCATTACATTGCTCATGCACCAGAACGCAGATCGACTATCTCAAACCGCAAATTAGGATTGAAGTGCACCCTGGAGCAGGTTTCATATATTGGACCCCCGTCCGCTGTCTCTCGGTGAGTATGGAACCCGCTTTCACTGCACTCCCTGAGGACATCCATTCCTCCTGGGTCTGTCAACCTGAATATTCCATAGCTCCTGAAGTATTTGAAAACAGCAGCAAGATGTTCAGATTTCAGTCTACAATGTATTGTAACTGTTAGCCGACCGGTATGTTTCTTTCAAAAAAGAAGATATTGTTAGCTACTAGGTCGTATCACCGAAAGCAACTATGTACAATAAAAAAAATTAAAATACATGGATGCATAGTTTGTTTTTAACTACCATAATGTTCAGCAAAAAAACACCTACCTAGTAGGATCTGTCGGAGCAGCAACAATTGCAACGGCTTCTGGTAACATAACCTGCATAAAGTTCATATTTTCATGTACCAACATTAAACTGGCAAAGTAGGTCACGTAAAATACATCGTTGTATCAAGTATGAGTTACAGAAGGCCAGCAATTCTGAGGTAGACAGGTTTTATCAGTTCCCTTTTAGAGAAGTTGAATTGTTCGTAGCACAAACAAGGAAGGAGAACACAATTGTATTGACTTTCCCTGAGAAAAACTAGATGCATTAACTCAGTTTGGTCATGCTTCTGCAGTTTTGCTGATCTGCATCAATTTGGCTGATCAATCCTGTTATGAAGTTCAGAAACTAGGTATTACCAAGCGTAACTTCCCGAAAACTGAAGCATCACTGCAACCTAAACCCCCTAATGGCCTTCCTTTGCCCTTATGTGTACTGGGCTATCAGCTCTCAGGCCTAACAGGTAACAAGAATTCAACAAGTGTGCAGCCAAGGATGGACCATGTGTTCAGATGCAACAAAGATAGTTTATTTTAGAGTTAATATTAGCAAACTTTCTATTTAATTCATTTAACGCACTAGCAGCTTATGGTACAGCATATTAATAATTCAGGAACTCCCCATGCACGCTATTGCATACGAACTAAAAATATCTGTGTTAGCTACTCAATTGAAAATTGGAGGCTTCAACGAATAAATGTTTAACATACTCCTTCTGATTCAAATTGATTGACTCAACTTTGTCAAGATACGGATGTATCTAGAGTAGTTTTTACATGGAGGATATCTGATTAATGATTTTTATATAAAAAAGGATTAATAAAGCCAAATATCCCTAATTCAGAACGTCAACAGAACTTATTACCTGGTAAGAATACTGAGTGTGCAAATCGATCGATGATAGAAAGCATGTTTGTGAAGGGTGAGTCTGGAAAAGACAAAAAAGAATTTCAGAAATAGAGAAATTGCGGTGATCGCTGCATCCTAGAACTGATAAAGCATGTACTAATTAAGACTATTTGCATCGCACATTAAGTAAAAAAATAATGTTCCGTCTAGAGACATGATGCTATGTTCAGTGTGTGTACTCAAAGATAAAGGAAAATAAAAGGTGTCAATCTTTATGCCATTCTTACAATAGTTATATATTGGATGCAACAAAGGCCACAATCGTGGTATATCATTAAGTAGTGAAAATAACAAGGACAGTGTTAATTAAGCGGGTGAATGCAATGGCATGTTTGAGGCTGCATTCAAGTATTTAGTAACAGCAATAGTTCAATGCAATCATTCTGAATATCATCATCTTCAGAGATCTATGCTATTTACCTTATGTGATAATAAAATCTATTCTGTTATAAGTTTGTAAAGAATAATGCAAAACACTACTTTTAAGTCAGAGGACAAGCAAGTGAAACTACACAACCTAAATCATCATACTATCTTCGGTGGCCATGTGAGGCAGGTTACTGGTATGTGTTTGTTCATTCGAAAGTATGAACCAGTAATTGAATTCGATAAAGTACAGAAATATTTCCAGTAATTAAATTCGATAAAGTACAGAAATATTTGAATATATACATGTATCCAGCCTGCAGGGTAAAGTGACTGCTCTGATAGTATAGCATGTATCTCCTCCTCATTAGAAGCTTGGCACTGCAAAGAAACAGGCACATCATCAGCATGTCAAACTAAGACAAATGGAAACAATATATATTAAAACGAACGGCGATAAAGTAGGTTAATAAACAAATTATTTTCTCAAACCATTCAGTTACTGACATACTGAGTGAGCAGTTGCTTCTTGCTTTGGAATGACCAGCGTTGTCACATAGTAAGCTCCATCCCTCTACAAACGAACGTAAAATAATTCAAGATCCAAATCTGGACATAGCATGATTATGAGCGGCACAATCGTAAATTATTCTCGCAACCGCACGTACAAATGAAGCACCGAGAATTCCGCAGGTCTCTAGATTATTGCTCGTGTTCTCCTTTGCCAGTTCCATGAATTCATCTGTCAATCTCACCGACTGAAAAATACAGAGAATACAGTTGTTTTAACAAAAACTTCAATGTCTTCAGATGCCCCTAGAAAGAGCACATATTCAGGGATCAAACAAAACGTACTATT
This sequence comes from Lolium multiflorum, assembly GCA_030979885.1. Taxonomy (NCBI): domain Eukaryota; kingdom Viridiplantae; phylum Streptophyta; class Magnoliopsida; order Poales; family Poaceae; genus Lolium; species Lolium multiflorum. Next base: position 219,896,506 of record CM061749.1, on the reverse strand, counting down.
TGCATGTCACGCAAATTGCTAGATGCAGAAGACTGCCCGACCGAAGGCCTTGACTGCTCATCCACATACTCAGTTTCATGACTAAAAGGAGCACTGCCAAAGCTCGAAAGGTCCTCTATCCAAGAAACTATAGGCGATGGGTAGTGATGCTTCACGGCGCAGGAACCACCGACATCGTGATCTATCGTTGTTGGGTGAATAACCTGGCAGTGGGTGATCTTCTGAACATCGGCAGTACCTAGATACATCGTTGTACCTCCTGCCGAATGTGTCCCACATTTTCTTTGACCGTTTTCAAATCTGCCATTCAGCATCATCATACGTTAAGATGTCATGAACTCAAGATCAGTAGCAGATATTACAGTAGAAATGCAGAAAGGAAACGAGGCTGCAACAGTACAGTATACCTTCTGTTGCTCATGGCTGGTGGCGCTCAGAAGACCCAACTTCAACCTGAAATCTAACCAAATTAGAAACGAGCATTTTTTACTGAAGCATTGTCAGCAGAGCTGAATAACACCATTAGTCCAGCACGCGGCAGTACTAATGATAGGTTGGGCAAAGAAAGATTTTATTTCCCAATCCCAATAAAGGATGATCAGCATCTAGACATAGTACCGACATAATAAGCCCATAACCCCCCTGTCATCTTTGCTCCACTACTCAAAGCCTCAATCTCGTGATCAATGGGATAATGATGGTAGTACCGAGTTGGCTCAGAGAAGGAAAAAAAAACTTGACCATCAACGGTGATCAAACAAGCATCGCGGACTCTAGGGACGAATTAAAGATCGTCTCAGCTCAACACACCAGCAACCAACGAACTACCTACCAGTCTAAGACAGGACACCACCTTGGGGTACAGTAAACTGTAAACCATTCCCCATCTTCCCCAGCTGGGGCTGAGAGATTTTCCATCCAGGTAATAAATCACAGAAGCGCAATCTAATCCCCCGTACAGCCGAGCCACTGCCCACTGGCCCGAAGTCTGAAAATTTACCAGGGAGGGGGGAGAGTGAAAGGGGGGAGCTCACCGGGGGAAATCTTGGAGGAGTTGAGCCGTCCGCCTGAGCTGCTGCAGCGAAGGAGCGCGAAGGAGAAGAAGAGGGGAGGGGAAAGGCAAGCGAGCGATGGGCGTGTGTGCAGTGCTGCTGTTATTCTCCTCCGACGCGAACCGAAATCAGCGGCCCAGCTTGAGATTCTGCGTGCACACACACACGTCGCCGTCAGGGGCCGTGCATGCCAGACACATCGCCGCGCAGAAAGAGTGGAGTTTAAAGCGAGATGGGGAATTTGGGATAAGGACGAAAGGTCGGAGCTGACGACGGGCGACGAGGGCCGGACGGGGAAAACTCGGAAAGAGAGCGTCGTGTGTGTGCGAGCTTGCCGACGTGCCCGGTGCGAAGCGCAGGAAGGAGAGGGCGGACAGTTTCGTAGGGAATCGGGAGCGGGCACGTTTGTGAGCCGTCGACCCACGCGCGGCATGGGAACAGGGAACGCATGTCGGCCCAGGCGGGCTTCACCTATGGCTATGTGTTCGCTTGTGGATTTTTTGGGGAGAAATACCCAAATCTATTCTATGAATTCTTCTTAATGAGAATCACACGTCATCCTAGACACACTAAAATTACATAAAGTTTTTAGACCACCAAATGACTACTACTGCTGCCAAAGCGTGCCGCTGTTGCCGCTCCTTTACTGGAGCCGGCCGGCCAGGCCTTGTTGATGACAGTCAGAAAGCCTAGAACTAGCACCGTAGAGACAAGGCCAACGCCATTAGACCTTGAATTGTTTCGAAGCTTGTAACACCAAATCTATCACACACGTAGATTGGACGAGATCCACCACTTCATGAAACCAACAACTAGATGAGTCCCTACCATCGGCGAGATAGCCGCCGACGAGGTGGAAAACGAGGCGGATATACTTTACTCTTGTCCTGCAAAACATCAACATAGCCGCCATAACGATGATGCCAGACTCTGACTTTAGGAATCTTTCTACAACGCCAAGCACGAGTCCAAGATCCCAACCTCCTCTAGCCACCGGAGCGCCGAACACGGGTCCAAAATCCCCACCTCTCTAGCCACGGGAGTGGCAAGCAGCAGAGGCGGCGACCCGTCAACTCACAAAGATGGCGATTGCTAGGGTTTTCACCCTAGCCGCCACCCCCAAATTTCGTCAAAGGAGGTTACGTCTAATAAATTCAGGGTTTATGGTGTTAGAATTGGGTTTCACGAGTCCGCTCTGGGATTTGTGCCATCAAGATGCCATTACGAGCACAGTATGCATGAGCAGTGACACGCTCCATACTATTCCCTCCATCAGCATAAGTGTAATTTTTTCTTTTTTGAAAATTAAGTACTTATAAATTTAACCATATTTTTACACAAAAATAGCAACATAACATCAAATTACTGTATTATTATTGAACTGAGATGCCCTCACCACGTCCTGAGGAGACGAGCAGCCTCCCGCCACCGCAGCAAATTACTATAGTATTACTGAATTACATATCCAGGCAGATGACGACATCAATACGGGGAGAGACGTCGAAGGGAGAATATCAATTAGTTTGGACAATCTTACTTCTACAAGAAAGCAAATGATGACTCTAGTAGATCAGCAAGGTTGCAAAAAGAACCCATAGAAAACAGCTCTAGAAGCTGATGCCTGAATATTTTCCACACCTGTTGCCACGAATAGACGCCGCCGGACAAAGCCAGGAAACGTGGCGTCGGGAACTAAAGCGAAGCTCTCCCTGCTGTCAGATAGAAGTATCATCCAGAGTCCATTGCCGGATCAGTACAAGCCAATTCTGCTACGTTTGTCGTGTGAATAATGTAAAACACCGCGTCATCTCATTGAGCAGGAGTTCAGCTGATCTTTGCTTGCAGTGTTGAGTGTAACAGTTTCACACGCTACGGATCTGAAATATAATATCACCAACCATCTTTCCACTGAGTAGCAAACATTTTACAAACCATCTTTCCACTGAGTAGCAAACATTTTACAAAGCCAACTAACCATGTATCCGAAAGTACAAAGTACACACTCGAGTTTCCAATGTTTACCAGTCTACCGGTTACTTTGGCCCTACATCATCAAAACAGCCAACTCCTTCAATGCACCGATTCCATCTACTATTCCCTGCTAAGGTACATGATAATGACTACCCATCTTTTCGGTTGCAGAATCGTCCTGATGTTCACCATACGCAGTTAGCGGATGCATCACAACAACAACTGGGAAATCAAGGAACAAAAAGATGCATTATTGACTTTGTGGGAGAAAGCAAACGCAGAAGGCTCAGTATGAACTGCAGCAGTTAAAGCATTTAGCACTTTGTGGCACACTTTTCAACGAGAAAGAACCGGTTAGTAAATATTTGCCAATACATACTACCGACGAGAATGGCGTGCCACACCACATTACAAGTAGGGAACATGCATCATGGAGTTATCTTTCTACTTTAAGTTTGAACCAAAATGTGCTGACGTACCATCATGCCAGCTTAGCCAGGAGTTTTTCCACCATGCTTCTTTGTTGTATGCGGTTAAAAGATTCCGACTGTTTAATTGCTTCTGATACAAGAATGACATTACTTGGCGATGGAGCATTCACCTGCAGGATATAAATAGAGTATTTAACAAATAGCAAGCGCAGCATGCATTAGTATTTTCCAAGTAATGAAGAAACTATAAACGAACTAATGGTACAGATCAGAAGCATACCCATACACGACCGTTCAGTCCAACAGCTATCTCAAATGATAATTTCTTCCCAAGGGCTTCTAGAAGTGGACATGTTGGGGAGCTTAAGAGCCTATAAGCAACCAACATAAGTATGGAAGGGAGAATTAACACTACTACATTACTGAAAATTTATGGCATGCATTCTTCTCACATTCTTGCCAGGCCAGTTGATGTTTCAAATGTATAACCATTTTTCAGTTGACCGAATTCAGCGGCTTTACCAATTGCTGCAAAAGATACTCCTTAATGAGCAAAGATTCCCAAGGAAACATGATCTTACAGCCAATGTGTTAGTGGAGATTCACAATATGATATATTTTTAACTTATAATATTTAAAACAAATAAGAACACTGCAATATAAACTTAAAAAAGTTACCATCCATGCATGAAAGCTCTGGATTCATGATGCTATTTGCTTTCACTACTCGGGCATATATTAATGTACCAATCTGCAGGAGAAAACACACCGTAAGTCCATACAATAACCATACATCAAGCTCAAGGGAGGAAACTGAATATTAGGCGCTGACACTGCAAGCTATTGGAATCATGACAAGCTGGGAACACATTTAATATACTCTCTAACATGAGAAATAACACCCAGGTCCAGTATTTGACAAATTCATTGTAATGCAAACGCTGTTGAGTACCAGGTTACTGAATCTGAAACTAAATCAGGAAGGTCTACTGACTATTTCACTAAAACGACTGAGGACAGATCAGACTCAACGAAACTAGTGAATTGACAGATCAAAATGGTGAAAATGTATCACAAACAAAATTCAACACTTCCAGAAATTTAATGATAACACTATAGTTTGCATAGAGTCAATTAAAAATGTATTCACTCCATACAAGATAGACAAAAACTGTAAAGTACCCTGTAAATATTTAGTATCTAGTAAGGTATTAGATAATTTGATCCAATGAATGAATTATCATGAAATCATGTAAATTTCATGAACAGGGTCAATAAACAAATGATATGCTGAATAGCTACTCAAAGCAAGATAATTGTATATTAAATGCCTAACAGAAAAAAATGGTGGATAACTAATAATAATGGTTCCTTCTTTGATGAAGAATAATTGCCAAACACCACTGTGTGCTTCATCAAAACAACCTATAATGGGATCCCAAATATTTGACAACCATTGATGACCCAATGCATACCTCAAACTTCGGTATGTTCCTCCTGGTACCACCTTCGAATGAAAGAACTGGTAAAAAGGCCACACTGGGTCCCTTTATGTCCACCAAGAAGTTCTGGAATAAGCAAATTCAGCTTAGCAAAAAGGAAAGAATCCTTAAGAACACATCATGTAGGTGTAGAACACATCATATAGGTGCAGAACACATTCATTAATCTAAATTTTAAAATTAAGCTTTTAATTAGTCCTCTATGGTGAAATTTGTGAACGCTCATTTTGAGTTCAGATATATAATTCAACTGTACAAACAGGGGAGATATCATCAGAACTACATAAAGATGGTTATAAGAGAGATCATATGACTAAATGTAAGCTAGATAGTACTTCTAAAGGTGAATGTAGACTTACATCTGGTTTGGTGTCAACTACAATTCCAAGAACTGTATCTTCTACCGAAGGTATATACTGCCAAAAGGTAACAAACATTGCATGAGGCAGCCATTGAAACAAAACGCAAGCAGAGTGAACACTGAAGAAAGTACTATGCACAATCTCATATACAGATATACTGCAATTTAGCAGATATATGAAGGTAACGATTTGAAGTTCACCAAACTGGTTAGTTGTGCTTGGAAGAGCTGAAGAGAAACCAACATGTTCAAGCAATGAAGAACCGAAACTTGATTCAAAACAAAGTCCAAAACAACGAGTAGGGTGTTGCAATATGCAAAGCATGCATCAGCACCAGAAATATCATTGCATCAACGTAGCCAATCGGCAATAGTAGCACCTTAAGCTTACACGCTAGTTTAGTAATACCGGTAGCAAGGATCGCACATAGGAATAGCAACAGAAGTATCCTTCAGTTCAACCATGAAGTGTGAAAAAAAATTAAGCTCGCGGCAGCTACAACACGTGAAGTGAGCATACCAGATCAAGGGTTTCACATTCTGATCATAGCAACAGTCTACAAATCGCAAAAGGATATGTTTCAAGCAAGATAAAATTCACATATAGGATCTCCAGACAGAGTAACACAATGTCTACGATGTTAAAGCATATATGAGGGCAAAGCAGAGGACTCACCCTCTTCTGGGAGTTCTCCACCCAGTACTTGTTGGGCTTGGACAGCCGAAGCCTCCCAGCACTGGTCACCTGGATGGTATCACAATCCTGCGAGCCGCACCGCATGAATCGTAAGCCTCGTGACCCAAATGAACCCCTGTTAAACCCTAATCCCTAAATCCCAAGCGGAACAGCCGTCCCCACTTCACAACAGCGGATGTTTTTACCTGGCGCAGGCCGGCGCCGAGCTTGATGGTCTGGTTGGTCATATCGGCGAGGTCCAGGACGACGTCGCCGGGGACCTGGGCGTCGACGGCGAGGTCAGGCGGGGGAGTTTAGACAAAATCAGCGGAGGTAGCGAGTGGGATGCTTGGGATAACCAGGGAAGGGATGGGGCCTTTACCACGTAGTCGTCGACGAAGGCGGAGCGCAGCGGCTTCTTCGACTCCATTGCTCAGGGACGGCGGGCGGCGGGCGGCGGGGAGGCTGGAGCAAGGTGCTGTGTGCGCGGCGCGGCTGCGGCTTCTTCGTTCCGGTGTGCGTGCCGTCTAGAGGAGTAAGATGGGCCTGGGCCTCAAAATGTTGGCACTGTTTTGGTTTGGTGGCCTTTGTACCCAAGTTTGCTTTAAACAGCGAGGTCACGGCTGAAGCGTTGAATGTTCGAGGAGTTTGTGAGTTCTGATGCCTAGCTTTGGGCAAGAGAAGTGCGAGTTCAATTCTGATGGCTCCTCTGGAGATTATATGTATTCCTACGAATGTTACTACAATGCTACGGTTTACACTAGTACAGTACTAAAAGTGGAATGTATCACCACACAGGGAGAAGATTAACACTTAGTCAAACGGATACAGAAAGTTCAGAGATAAACCTGACAAATTTGGTAGTTTTGGAATTCAAAAACCATGAACGATAGTTCTTTTAGTGGAACCATGAATGATAGTTCAGGAAACATGTGGGCAGTTTCCTCTCTTTTTTGGGCACAAAACCCAAGCAAAAGTTTGCAAGATCGATATTTCTTGGTGAAGTTTTGGTACAGTATTTAATTTGAACTATGTACAAAACTTCATCATGTAATACTCCTCTTCCAAACAGGCTCTAAAGGTGAAGAGATTCAAGTTTCCAGATGTTGTTGCAATGTATTGTGCCTCTTACCCTAAGTAACAAAACTTTCACCACTTAACCTCAACGAAAAGGTCACAATGGTTTGCTTATAATTCCCTCTTTCGTACCACAGCCTCCGCACCAACGTGAGCTACAGCTGACTGAACATACATATTCACAATTTCACATGGACGACTTCACCACATATAGGAACATATTATTGGCACCCAATTGCCACCCTAAAATGCATTCTAATACCGCATATGCCTTTATAACAGTGTTAATTATTACATAATCTTAGGTCCTCAACCTCAGGTTGCTATTTTCCACGTTAAAAATGACCAGCTTGTATAATTGGTACATCCAACAGTGTTCAAGGAGCCTGCCTTGAGTACTTGTTGCAACACAACCAGGAACACAAGTTGCAGAGGATACGAGTGGCACAAGTGACAAGCCACAAATAAAGAAAAATCAAGGCTGCCAATGCCAAACGTTCATCTAGACCATAATATTTACATCAGCTAATGCATATCATCAGGTTCTAAGAGACTGAGCTGAAGACACGATGAGCAGAGATGATGGAGCTGAGACCAAGGGCAATAAAAGCCAGGAACGCCATCGAGGCTGAGGAGTTGATAAGTTTGGCGAACTGATCCACGCCAAATCTAGACACCCAAACATCACTGCGGGAAAGCGCTGCTGAAGAGGCTGACAGCAGCAGGTAAGCCAATATCTGCATTCGGGCGAGTCATCAACCACATTATCTCATTTGACTGCAGTTGTTTGTTGATTAATCTAACACTACAACTTTAAATTGGTACATGTAAGTGATAACTAAATGTTAGAGCCATGATTATAAGCAGGAATCAAAGAATAACCGCGACAAGTTTATACAAATAAGCTCTGGATGGCAACAGAGTAAGAACTCAAGAATATGAAGTGTACAAACTAATATAGTGCATGGGGTGAATCTTTTTCACTTCACAAATAACATCAATAAGCTTGATTAGTCCGAGGCATTGACATGTCATCCATTTTTCAAAAGGTTCTCCTAAGATGACAATTTACAGCTGACTGAAATTGGAGGATCTTTTATCATGAACAGAGAAATAAAATTTAGCTATGAGCACATATATTTTAGATAAATGAACGGTTACCACTACTATGCAGCTTGTTTTACTTCCCAAAGGTTTAATACTGTTTTGCCAAAACCAACCTCTGAACTGTCCCAAACTTGCAACATAATGCTACGGGTTCGTTATGCTCTGTACACTAAACAAACAACCAAATCGACCTAATAAACACCATGAAATTCAGTACAACAACACATTCAGAAGAGGAGTTTGCTCATTCTTACCTGATCCATTGCAAGACTGAAGTAGTTGCCCCAGGGGCCTCCAATTATGCGCCTCCCGGTGACAAGGAAGTGCACCTCTGCAACTAATTGGAACCCCGAGTATGTAAAAGCCATCACACTCGCAGCAAGCGTGTACCTGCATTTTGCACAGACACATCAATCTACGCCTACATCAAGCTCGCAACAGATGCGGTACCTAGGATGGGGAAATTTTGAGCCTGTGCATCAGAGTTCAGAGCGCAACCTGTACTCGTTGTAGCGGCGGAAGGAGTCACCAGCCCAGCCCGGAGTAGTCCCAGCAGACATGACGGAAAGCGAGACCAGGCAGAACACGGCTGCTGAAACCCTAAACCCTAGCTCGGCCTTCTGCAGCTCCGTGCGCCGTCCTTTCCCTGAGACCCCGCGCAGGAGCCATCTCTTGGAACCCACTCCGCCTCCAACGACGCCGCCTCCGCCGGCGGCGGCGGCGGCGACTGGCTCGGTGACCACAGCAGGTGCTACCTTGTCGGTCGCCGTCTTCGCCTCCTTCGCTGCGGGGTCCTCGCCCGAGAGCAGCTTCGCGATGGTCAGGGCTGATTCCTTCTGCGGCGATCCGGCCGGGGATTCAGCCGCGGCCGCCGCCGCCGCCTTCTGCGGCACCACTTCTTCGGCTTGGGTTAGCGCAAGGGCTAGCGTCGTGTTCTCCGATTCGCCGGCCGATTCATCTGCCTCCTGGTCCGATTTGGGTTTTGGAGATGCCGGCGCTGGTGGGGGTGGTGGTGGTGGTGGTCGGGACGGAGGAGGAGGAGGGGGCCTCAGAGGCGGTGCTGGTGCTTGGTTGAAAGTTGGGAGGGGAGGACAAAGATCGGTGGTGGGAAGTGGTGGCGGCGGTGCTGGTGCTTGGTTCCCAGTAGGGAGGGGAGGAGAAAGATCGGTGGTGGGAAGTGGTGGCGGCGGTGCTGGTGCTTGGTTCCCAGTAGGGAGGGGAGGAGAAAGATCGGTGGTGGGAAGTGGTGGCGGCGGTGCTGGTGCTTGGTTCCCCGTAGGGAGGGGAGGAGATTGATCGGTGGTGGGAAGTGGTGGCGGCGTTGGGGTCTTCGGAGGCGAGGGAGGCGACGCCGGAGAGGAATCGCCGGCGCCATCCGGCGGCGGAGCAGTAATTGTAGGTTCAGCAGGAAGGGGGGGAGCTGGGGTTTGGTTATCCGGCGAAAGGCGAGAGGGATCGAAATCCGGAAGCTGTGATGGGGGAGGGGGAGGAGGAGGTGCCTGTGCTTCGGGCGCCGGCTCCGGCGGCGGTGAGGGAGTTGGGGAGGCTAGAGCGGAGCTGCCCGATTGGTCCATGGCTGCGGGAGCTGGTGGCTGTGGAATGCGGGAATGCGTCAGTGTGGGCTCTTGTGCTCTAGTGGGGACTGGGGAGTGTGGCGACTACAAGAGCAAGGCAACAGCAGGTTGAAGGGCAAGGGTGAGTCCACTACTACATCGGAATCGATTTTGAGTCCATTTCTTTTTTCAAAACACAATACAGACACACACGATACGTACATACATTCATCCACACCTTAGAGCATCTCCACTCGGGGTCTCCCCACGAACGCCCCCATGAACCCTTTTTTCGTCCGGATGGACGAAAACGACCCAGCCACGCCCCCAGCTTCTCGTTTTCGTCCGGATTAGGCCTAAATCCGTCCGGACTACCCAGGCCATCCTCGGTTTCCCGAGGTGCTGCCGGAGACTTCGGATGGAGCAAACTCCGCGCTCTGGCCCGCGTGTCAGTGAGATTAGCCAAAAACTGGGCGACCATTGGGGGAAAACGGCTGGAAAATCGTTGCTCCCCATGCCAAAAATACGTCCAATCCGGATCAATTTTTATCCGGATTGTGCCCCGGGGACCTCCAACGGCTGGGATGCTCTTACTCATATGAGCACCTCCGAGAGATTGCGTCCAAAAACTGATACGGTGGATCTTGAGATTGCCGAAGTCGTCACGGACGCCTCGCTGTTGACGGAAATGTCCCCTCACACTAAAGAATATTTCGCCTTTTAATCTGGGATTTAAACTCTGGTAGGTTGGGTGCCCCTCCTAACCATCTAACTATAGATTGGTTTTCATTTTTTATGCCACTGACCTCCTAACAGTCGATTTTGAGTCCACTTAGAAAGCTAAAAGATAATAATTAATGTTATACACAAAATTGTTCATATGAATCATAAAGATGACATCAATGAGAATTAAGGTTAGAATTAATGACTGAGAATTAGCCGAACCAATTTGTCCATTGTCCATGGCAAATATTGTTCGACTTAGAGCATGCACAATGCAAAGCGCTTACGGATGTTTTTCTTAAAAGAGAACTGAAGCACTAGTGCCTACTTAAAAATAAAAAATGGCAACAATAGTCCCTCCAATTTTGTTTTCCAGATAACAGCTATTTGGATTCACTATACGAAGTACAATGATAGAAAACACCTGATTTGCTGGTTGTCAGATGTGCTGCAAACAACATATTTTCAGCTATACAGTCAGTGAGCTATACAAGGTCATGGGAATATTCTGATATGAAACATGTGGTAGCAGAAAGTGAACTATTTACAACTTGGTGGATTTGTACACTTAAAAACACTAGAGGGTGGTTGCTTGTATTCAGGTATACTGGCCGGATCAACAGGTCGGACCTCACCAGGCTGAAAGAACAGGCTGCTATGCCTGCATAAGTGGCATCAACAGTCCATAAGTCAGCATATGTTTCCCTTCAATCAGCAACAATATATGGAGGGTATGTTTATGTGGGCTGCAAACAAAAATCCAAATAATCTGAAGCAAGTACTGTGTCTACAAGAAATCCTTCGGATAGTATTTACCTCCTAAGGTCAAGCCCAATCAACCCGGCTTGAAGAATTGACAAGTTGTCTGAATCTGGCGAAACAATGACGACAGTATCCCCTGAGTACTGAGTCTCTAGTATTGACATGAGCTGTGTTACCCGAACAAATACGTCCGCCACACTCTCGTTGGGTGTGCCATCACTTGTAGGAGGTGGTTTGATGTCTGACGAAATATTATCAGATGCATACACCTAAATCAATGATAAGAAATGAGAACTCAATCAGTACGGGAACAAAATTATCCAGCAGAAGATGAGCCACTAGTGCACAACTTATGAAAGTACCACTAATTTGACTGGTTCCATGTCCAACAACCTCGATTAGACATGGAAACTTTCCTAGTGATTAAAATGAGTAGAATGAGTATGTCAGGATATTCTGTTTCTCCAAATCAGTTTTCGGAATTCACAAAACTCACATACTCCCTCTAGCCCAAATTAATTGGCGCACCCAGATACTATGTCCAGTGTAAGTGTACTCCCGGGCTGCATCAATTAATTTGGACCGGGGAGGGGGTACTACTTTTAGTCCATGCTTCCAAATATTTCTAGTTTCAAATGCCTCTTCATTAGGCAGATACTAGAACCAAATGTCCTGCCTTATTGGGTAGTAGCCTCAAAGAGCCTTTGTGGCAAACAGAACTTCACCAATATTCCTTTATATATTACAGTTATGCAATGCACATCTGCAAGGTCAATGCACTCAAACATATTAACTTTCTTTGTTGCAAGAAAAGAAGTATCTCCGGAAACTAAGGTAGGAGTACAAGCATCTACAATTCACAATATTGCATCTCTGCGATCGCTCATGTCAGTTGTTCTTCTAATACTCCATGCAAGTAAGTACAGTTTGACATAGAGATGAATCGACGGGATGAATAATACCTCGGGCAATGCTTCCAACCTCTTCCCCTCGTACGCACCCAATCCCCGCGCGTCCAAGAAGCTATACTCCGGCACGATTTTACTTCACATAAAGCAGCCAACATTTTCAGTACAGGTGATACACTTGTACAGTATAATCAAGAAACATAGCCCGCGAGGAGGTGTGCAGACAGTGAGAGAGACAGGTACCTGCGGTTGATGCTGTTGGCGGCAGCGATGATCTCGGCGGCCTGGTAGGCGCGCTGCGTGATGGATGGCCAAATCCAGCAGTCGTCCTCGCACGCGCCGAGGCGGCGGAGCTCGAGCGCGGCGCGCGCGGCCTGGCGGAGGCCGGCGGGGGAGAGGCCGTTGTCGACGGAGGTCTTGGCGACGGGGTTGGTGCGGAGGAGCCCCTGCCCCTCGTACACCGACTCGCCCGCGCGCACCAGGAAGTAGCGGTTGGCCAGCCCCGGCGGCGGCATGCGGAACAGCCCGCGCGCCGGGGCGGACGCTGGGCAGAGCGCGAGGGGGAGAGGCAACGCCGAGAGCAGGAGGAGGTCTCGCCGGCGAAGCGAGGGGGAGGGGAGGAGCGGGGACGGTGGCGGCGGTGGCGCGGAGGGGAGCCGAGAGGACGGAGCGGAGGAGACGGCGGTGGCTCGCATTTCCAAATGCCCGGAGGAGCGAGCACTTGCCGCCGGACTTGCGATTTTGGGCAGTGCCGGTTGAGACGAGCGGAGTGAAATATCCAGCCTTTTCTCGCCCACCTCTCGCCAGTGGACGGACAGAAGGCAACGACTCGTAGGCAGTCGTTTGTTTGGATGAAATCGGTATGAAAGTCCCAAAGTCACGAAAAAATTCAAAATATGACAACACTTTTTTAACGGGAAAATTCATTGCTGCCACAATACAAATGGGTTTGTATCTGGTACTTCCATCAGCCATAAATACTTGTCGTAGATGTATTTAGGGACGAAGGGAGTAGTAAACTTTAATGTCCAAATTTTCACACGGAAAAATCAGGCGCCGAATAACTGAAGGAAATTGTGACTCCACAATGGAAACATCAATTGTTCGATTCAGTTGGGATTGAAATGGATCGACATGGATTTCGGTGAATTAAATTCCATCTAAGTTAAAAAAAAATCAAAATCCCTTCTATTACACCTCAATGCACTTTTGGGAGTCGATTAACCGAACAACGCCCTAGTTACATGCTACATGTGGCTGGGTTTTTATTTTTATTCAATAATGCGTGTACCAAAATTTGATGTGGACTTTTACGACCAGTGGCAGGCCTCTTTTTTTTTGGTATGCCTCCACAAATAAATAAATAAATTTTGGTTTCCCCACAAGAAAATAAATGAATAAATTTCAGTATTGACTCTCATAGACGGTAGATGACTCATGTGTCAATGGTCACTTTTTCGTGTCAAATGTGACCGAACTTCTAGCTTACCTGATTTATATCTAATAAGTAATAACAAGCCCAAGTGATTCCAATGACATCTCGAGTGTCGTTGGTTTGTGGAGAAACATGCTACATATTGTAGCTTAGAGAGCGGAGATGGCAATGGAGACATCAGAGACTCCCGGGACGAGATTGGCAACGATGTACCCATGTTCAGCCCCTCGCGGTGGAGGTAAATACCTACTCCTGCAAGGTTGTTATTGTTCGGGTCGATTACAATGGTGCCCCGGAGGCGTGTATGTCGGCTGAGCTAGGGTGGAAAGGTGAGGTTATTCTCTAGGGTTTTACTCGTAGATCGAGTCTTATATAGACAACTAGGCCTAGGGTTTACAAGTTGGTTAGGATCCTAGACTCCTAGTCGGTTGCGTAGTCGCTAAGTCATAAGTGTGTGCTTCAAGTCGGTACTCGTCGACGATTGGCCCTCTGAGTCAACGCGCCTTCTTCACGTGTAAACCCACCAGTGAGGCGGCCATGACACTATCATGGGCCACTTGCATCCAGTGGGTATACCTAATTAGGCATTCCCGCATCACCGAGAAATGCTATATACGTATATGTGTGGCAAGTTTTAGACGATGATTTGTTACGATATGTAGGACACATGATAGGAAATCCCTTTGAGTCTTACCGTACTAAAATCATACTCCGAGATATCAATATGTGCGAGGCATTTTCGTAACATCTCCCCTATATGTATCGTCCTACACGGTGTTCTCGCGATAAGATCCCTCATTTGTATAGCTTGCATCCAGATATGGTTTTGAACAATCTTTGTCGTATAATTCTTTGATAGTACCTCCATTTCATAAAATAAGGCTTGTAATTTTTGTCAAAAGTTAAATGATGTAAACTGTGACCAGAATTTTACAAAAAACTATCAACATCTATCGTGCCATATCAATGACATTAGATACATCATGACATATATTTATATAGTATCATAGTCTTCAATACTCTCTCTGATTCATTAATATAAATCGGAGGGAGTGAATTCTCTAAAAACTTAGTCAAACTCTACCTTGTTTGATTTTAGAAAAAAAATTATAGCCTTGTATTACGAAAAGGAGGTAGTATTTTAGTACTATCTATGGCCCGAATTACTTGATGCAGAGCACAGGCAAAGCAAACCCAATTAACCTCATGGTTCCGCGGCAAGTAAAAGGGATCGGAGGGAGTAATAATTTGTATTGTCAATTTGGCTGCGAACCTTGAAAATCTTTTGAGGAAATTCGGAAGAGATTCCCTTACTTTTTACCAAAGGGTGAATAGTTTTTGTTTTGTTTTTTTAAAACGGAAGGGTTTGTTGAGATACATATCTCTGAATATCTGGATGTGTATCCCCTGTAATTATGTATAGCGATACATATCTTTGTATTTAGTATCGGGCCCGCCTCCTTCCTTGTATAGTCGAGGACGTGGCCTATATATATGTACCGCCTATGACTCCGATGAATACATTGAGCATTGCATCTCTCTTCATGGTATCGACACCTCCTAGATCCTAGCGCGCCGCCTCTCTCCCCGTGCGCCGCCCCACCCTAGCCGAGCCGCCTCCCCCCGTGCGCCGCCTCTTCCCCACCATGTCTACCCCAGCTCCAACCCCTTCGCCGACTCCTCCATCCCCGACCCCGGCCAGCTCCGCGCCGTCGCCATCGCCGACCATGTCCCCGCGCTGTCCACTACCGCCGCCAACTACCTCGCCTGGAAGACGTACTTCTACCTCCTCTTCCGCGAGTACAACGCGCGACCACATCGACGGCACCGTCGACCTCCTCGCCCGCGACTCCGAGGCTGGCCATCGACGCCACCATCATCCGCCGGCTCTTCCTCACCGTCTCGCCGGACATCTTCAAGACCGTCGTTCGGGAGGGCGATGACGCCCGCACGGTGGGGAAAGATCAACCCTCTTCACCAATAACAAGCTCCAACGTGTTGTCTTTTTGCAGGAATTCTTCACACACCCAGCGATCAAACCTTGGACGCCACGCTCGCGCCTCAAGGCCATCTCCGACGAGCTCCAGGACCTTGGGTTCCGGATTGGCGACGAGCTCCTCCTCTCCACCCTCACCGCCGGCCTCAACGAGGACCTCGGCAACGCCGCCTCCAACCTCACCCTCATGACCAACCCTACGTTCGAGCGGGCGGTTGACTACCTCCGCCTGGAGGAACGGCGGCTGAAGGGTGTGCGCACCCGGCGGTTCACACCGCTCTATGGGCCAGCGGCAACAGCATCCTTCCTCATGGCGGAGGAGCTCCACCGGCGCCCACCCCGCCCTCCACACCCGCGCCTCAACCGCCACAACACCAAGGAGGAGGGGGCGGTGGCCGTGGCCGCCGCGTGGCCGTGGTGGTGGCGGCGGTGGCAACACTGGCGGCCCCGGCATCGTCGGTCCGCGCCCCGGGTACTCACATCCCACTCCGCCGTGGGCGGGCGGACACATCCCTTCAGGGTTAATAGCTTGTGACATAACAATGGTTGCACAAAGTTTTGTTAGAAGTTGACGGCAAAGACTTATAGGAGGCGTTATATTAGCTGAGAAGGAGATGGCCCGATTAGGGCATGACCAATGCATAGCTTCAGGGGTGTTGCTTCGCAGCTTTATTTTGATTTGAGTGGTCTAAATTAGTTTCGGATAAGGAGGCAGCATTTTCATCAGGAGGTAGCCTCTTCAGGCATAAAGTGAAAATTGAGTGAAAATGTGAGAAAAAAAGAGAAAAACCAAATCAGCTTTAAGAGAAAGACATATTAATAAAATCATAACATGGCACGGGTATGTTAAAAGTTTTATCCGAACCTAGTTAAACATCTAATTCCTTCATTGCTCATGCCCGAGACTTCTGACAGCTTGATTCCTTCGTCCCTTTTTTTTTGAGTGGACTTGATTCCTTGGTCCCGTGCTCTCATCTTTTGCCAAAGTGCCAATGGACCTGCCACTAGTCCACTACCAACCAAAAAAAACCCGAGCTCAAAAGCTTCCGGACGCCATCTCTCAGATAACCCCTCTGGTTTCCGAGTAACTTGTCTTTGTAGATTATGGTCCGAAAAAATATAACCTGTACCTCGAAATCGTTCGGGCTGTAGAGCGCTACTACTGCGCTAGGTTGAGGCCCTTTTTGTTACGGAGTACGTAATTTCAAGACATTTGAAGGGTTTATTGTAACCTCTGGCTCTGGCTGGACCATACCTAAGGATGGCAATTTTACCCACGGGTATGGGTACCCATGGGTACCGTACCCGCATTGGCAGGGTATGGGTACAATTTTATGCCCATATGGGTAGTACCCATACCCTACCTTCTAAGTTATGGGTAGGGCACGGGTATAGCCTCGTACCCGTGGGTATACCCATACCCTGCCCGTTCGTTGATAATTTCTTACTTGACATGTCTAGTTTTGTTGAGTTATGAGTTAGGATATGAGAATGTGATTTATATATTTTGCTAATTATTATGTACTAAACTACCAGCTATTGAGTTGAGATCATTTATTTCTTAATCAAAATTATTATTGATAAATGTAAAATTGGGAGTGACTTGTATACAATTTGACCTACCCACCGGGTACCCAATGGATACGGGTACCCGCCAGGTATGGGTATGGGTAAACTTTTATGCCCATAAGGTATGGGTAGAAATTTATACCCATTGACTATATGGATATGGGTACGATATTGCTCTACCCTGCCCATACCCTACCCATTGCCATCCTTAACCATACCCACCCTCGCCCGTCCGTCCGCCCGCCCGCCGCCATCTCCACCCTGCTTTTCGTCGCCGTTCAGTTTGTTCCTCCGCGGACGGACGCCGGAAGAAGCACCAGCCGAGTCCCAATGGCCACGGAGACGGACACGTTCGTCACCGACGTGGCCTTCGGGCAGGAGGTGATCGCCACCACCGTGACCTCCTCCGGCGCGGCGGTGGAGGGCTGGATCCAGGAGATCCGCTCCCTCCTCGGCGACCTCGTCGTGGGGCTCGACGTCGAGTGGCGCCCCAGCTACAGCCCCTCGCAGAACCCCGTGGCGCTGCTGCAGCTCTGCGTCGGCCGCCGCTGCCTCATCTTCCAGCTCCTCCACGCCGACTTCGTGCCGCAGGCCCTCTCCGCCTTCCTCGCCGACCCCGCCCTCCGCTTCGTCGGCGTCGGCGTGCGGGAGGACGTCGAGCGCCTCATCGACGACCACGACCTCACCGTCGCCAACGCCGTCGACCTGCGCGCCGTCGCCGTGGAGGCGATGCAGAGGCCCGAGCTCCGCCAGGCCGGCCTGCAGGCCCTGGCGCGCGCCGTCATGGGCGCGGACGCCGCCACCCTGCAGAAGCCGCAGAGGGTCAGGATGGGCCCGTGGGACGCATACTGCCTCTCCCTCGTGCAGATCAAGTACGCCTGCATCGACGCCTTCGTCTCCTTCGAGGTCGGCCGCAAGCTGCTCACCGGCGACCTGCCGCCGTCGCCGGCCCCTGAGGTGATTGCCGCGGCGACTCCTGAAAATTCGCATGCTTAACTCTAGCTCGTAGTACAAGTTCGTCTAGATTTAGGTCTTGATCTCTTAATGTTAGGCAAGGGTTTGTGAGCGATTCTGTGATGGAAAAATCGGACATTGCTGACGACAACTATGCATCAGGTAAAAGATTATGGCTACAACTAGGTGCCATAGGCATTAAGCCATTTGGTGCCAATTGGAACCGTTCTGTGAAATATTCTGCTCAACTCATTGTTAGTGGACTATCAACTATATTTTTAACTCATTGTTCATGTCAGTGCTGCTTTCAGTTATCACGGATTGGGTGTTTCTAATTTCCACAAGCTCTCCTTTGCACTAAAGTTTACCATAATAACTTTTCGATCTGTTTACTAGTATTTGTGATCATAATTTGGTAGGCCATCCACATTGTGCCACTGACGACTTTAGCACTAAAGTTTGCCATATCACGAAGGGAGTATTTGCCCTATACCACATTGTGCCACTAACGACTTCAGCATTAAGTCTTTTGTGCTGATGAAGACCGTTTTGTGTATTTGGCTCAACAATGCTTTTGCATGTGCTTCATGCTAGTGCTCCTTTCAGTTAAGTTATTATGGATCGGAGGGACTAGCATAGCTATTTTGCTCTGAAGTTTGACTATGAATTCACAGATTTCTGTAGCTAAAATTTTCGTCATTACGTATATGCCATCACAGTTTCAGATACAGTTTCATATCTGAAACCCACCTGTACCAGATTGTGTTGTTTCTGTCTTTTTGCGTATTGGTTTGATGATACACAATAAATAATTTGCGGTTTGTCTGTTATAAATATTAGAGATTATCCTACCGCATCTAGAAGAACAATCGCATGATAGTTCCTTGGATTAAAAATGAGCTGCCAGGGTGGGTCGATAGCCTTGTTCAGTGACTGAATCTGACTAGAAAATTTAACAACAATCTCCAAGCCTTCTTTCTCAAGCAAGTTGGTAGGCTACATGTAAAACCCATCAGAAATATAAGTGAATCAAACCGAGAAGGGGAGAGAAAAGGTAAACAAAAACGAGTGAACTAAGATTTTGGAACATGGATCGTTGACTGTTGAAATGTTTTATCAATTCATTTTCGTTTTATTTGTACCCTGTGCCAAACTCGGTCTTCCGTTGAAAATGCCTTTATTCTTATGTATGAAACACATATATCATTCTTGTGAGAATTTACAACAAGTATGCCAATCATGCTTACGTCATTCAGTTAATTCTCCATTGCTCTTAGTTCAAGCTCTCTTTTTTAACAAGTTCAAGCTCTGTTAGTCTATGATTCATGTGAGCCGGGTAACTTTTCATTTCGCGGCGGAGACTGATAAAATGACAAGAACTTGTCTCTATGCTTGTTTGTCCTAGTGTAATGATTACTTCTATCTTGACAATATCATATCAAATGGAATGGATGCTATGCATACTCGGATGCGAACGGATAACTTCAAGTCCACAACCATTGTCCCTTGTGCTCAACCATGTAAAAAAACAACTATCTAAGGCCATGTACTATGTGTAGCAAAAGCGAACCAAATAGACATATGATGTAGTTCAATACATAGTAGAGCATCGATGTTTGTTGTCAGAAGAAAGAAGCGACGCATTTTGTTGGTTCGGTTTCAAAGCGATGCTAAGCAATAAAATATACTGTCCAGCCTGACACAGGATAGGAAGAGGAGCAACGGAGAGCATATGTGCAGAAACAGACAAAGGAAAAGCAATTTCCTGCAGAAAATTGGGCTCCATATTTACTGCCACAATCGATTCCATACATAGCAGCTGAATCAAGTCGAATCGTTTCTATTTCTTGAATCGCATCTACATAGTACATGGTCTAAACAGATGAAGATTTCATGCACCTGAGCACCAGTGCTCCCGCCACATGTCTATGCGAGGTTGGTTGCTGTCAGCCTTGATACCTGTGCCAGAATGGATTTTTATGAAATACGAGCAGGTAAAATATACATATACAAGAGGATACGTAGGCTAAACATAGTAAATACTCCAGAAGGTAGGTAGGCATGTGGGACTTTAAGAGGGAGGATGCGATGAATCTCAGAGGAAATATCTAGGCTGCAGGGTTAGTGGTCGTTGCCCACACAGATACTTGTCTGTCTGCACTAAATGTAAATGAGCCTGCCAGGCTAGTGCATTCAGGAAGCAATCAGAGCTATGAAAACAAATAAGACAGTGCCTTGATTTATTTATCGGTACAGACGGCTGCTATGAACTGATAGCGAGCACACGTTGACACCAAACGACCAATTTTTTATAAAGACGTTTTGTTACTTAAAAAATTAAGTATTACATCTAGTCTATCCATAAATAAGAAAAAAATAAGAAAATTATGGCTCTAAAAACGAAAAAATGACTTGTTTTTTATCCCCACATTTATCTTTTTTTTGCGTAGATTACGAATAACATATTTCAACATAACTTTTCCATGCATATTAGATTTGTAGATGTGCCCAGTTGATTTTTCTTAGAACTTTTTATGATTTAAAATGTTGATTTCATATTTTTAATTAATTCCTCAATGGAGCTGAGACCTAATACCATCTTTCGCTTCGCAAAGAAGCTATAAGCTGAGGACGCGTTTGTGATATTTAATATTTTAATTATATATCTGAGAATTGTCAAAAGAAAGAATATTATGAAGGCTGGATTGGTGGACTGGCTAAAAAAGGTTCGAGTCTCCGTGATGCAGAGAGATTTGCTTGGTGTTTCGGGCTCCGCAGTAGTGGTGTGCATGTGGAGGCAGCAGCACAGGTGAAGTTCAGAGTCTTACATCTCAGGGTGAAACCCAAAGGTCTACCATTAACTGGTTGTGCCTGACAATGACCTTGTTGGAGGTATTGTTTTAAGAGTGGGACTATCTTTAGGGTGAAAATCTAAGACCTTTGGTCGGGCAATGATTACGCTGGTGTATTGTTTCCTTTTTGGAGGCGTCGCTTTTGGAGAGTCTGTATTTCAGATATTGTCACGGTGGTGGTTATATTGTTGTTGCTAGGTTTGGAAGACTTTTATTTCTTAATTTTTTTACTTTTTTTAACTGTGTGCATCCGTAATGCCACTAGAGTGAAACGTTGTTGTAGAGAGGTTAGATATAATTGATATATATTGATATTAATATATTCACTTAATTTAAAAAATATCTGAGCATTGTGTACGACACACCTATGAGCTAAGGCAACAGGTCTAGGATTGAACGATTGACAAGACTGTACGCTGCAATGTTGCAGGCAGCAGCAATGCAGCATGCTGCCAAGGCGCTAGCACGGTTGCTCTGACACAAACATTAAATGAACACCTCAAAAAAATACAGCCTCTCTAGACAGTTACTGGACATATACACCGAAGAACGCCCATATACAGCAAGTATGCATGCAACTGAATGGACAAATCGAGTAAACGAACGGTTCAGAATACTCCACGTAGCGAGATCACTGACGCTCGTGTGCCATAAGCACTTTTCGTATCTAAGCTCTCTTCTTGTTCTGTTCCAATCCCGTTCGTACTGGTTCGGGTGTGCGGGGTCGAAGTCAAGTGTATGCATCTAGGGTCATATTAATTTTCTACTGAACAAGCTACTGTCAGTCTGTCACCGGCTGCTGAACTTGGCCTGTGTCAAGGCGAGGTTACTAGTCATTTTCTTCGGAATGGCTAAAATCTGTCACTGTTCTTTACTGATATTATCCGCCCAGTGACTCAGTAACTCTAGAGGCGGTGTCTTCGCATGCAACTCCTGGGAGTTGTGCTAGTGCCAACAGCTAGATCAAGAGTTCGTGACAAGCTGCTTTGGTTGGTTGGTGTCCTGGCTGAGGTGATGGTTATCCTGTTGTGTGTGTATGCTGCTTTACTTCATAGCTTGGTGATGGTTATCCTGTTGAGGTGATGGTTATCCTGTTGCAGTGGCGGTGCCAACTTATGCAAACTCTTCATAGTTTGGTAAAATTTTCTCGGAAAGTGTCTTTGACACATTTTTTTTGACACATGGGCACCAGTGCTCTCCTCACTTTCAGATTTTTGAAAATTTTAAAATCTCAAATTTCTAAGTATCAAAAAATTATGACTTTAAATATATAGATAGATATATACGGGTGGAGTGTATGCAAAAAAGTCCCGTTAAAAAATACTTTGTATTTTGAACAATATAAAAAGACAAATTTCTGACAGTTAATGGTAGTAAAACAGTATTACAATAGTGTACCCTTTTGTCAGAAATTTGTTTTTTTTGTATTTCCTAAAATTTAAAGTATTTTTTACTGGGACTTTTTTGCATACACTTCTCATGAACATATCTATCCACATATTTAACGTCATAATTTTTGAAAACATAAAAGTGTGAGATTTTAAAATTTTCAAAAAACTAAAACTGGAGGGAGCACTGGCACCCATGTGCACCAAATTCCTGTCCAAAATTTCTTCAGATATATATGACTGTCAAAAGTTTGTTCACTATCTAACATGTTGAGTCGCAAGCAAGTTCATTTAAGCCCGCACATAGAATCGCCACTAGCCCACTACCGTGGCCTTAAATATTAGTGAAATGTTTATATTTCCTGTGCCTGCTAAGAGTGGTACAGTTGACGAGTGTGTGTTTCAGAGAGTTGAAAGGGTTTACATAGGAAGGATTACATGATGAGTTTGTATTAAGACCTGTAGTACATCTGATAGCAACTCCTTGTAGTTGTCGTGTTATTATGTAAACGACTTCTTTCAGATTTGAACTTGCAAATTCTATAGATTGTACTCCAAATTATTTACTATTTGTTATATTTGAAAGGTGTTTACTATTGATGTTCCGAAAAGCTATCCAAAATAATCATATAATTAGATACTATACATTCACTAAATTGATAATTTTATTGAAACCAAGTGATTAGGAAACCATTTCAGTGCACCTGCAGCATGCACAACCATCGTCAGATGAGTAGTTGTGCAGAAATTGGAATGCCGCAGTCTTACGTGCACTAGTTTCGTAAGCACATTTGAGGGGGAAAACAGAACAGGCCGACATCCTCTCCGGAGGTGAATGTGTAGCACGTTTGGATTGACGAGGTGTTTGGTGCAAAATGTCGAGCATATCGCCATTGTGATAGCACAATTTCGAGCAGCTGGAGCGAAGTAAGCATAAGAAGAGTCGGAATGTGTGAGTCTCTCCGTACGTAAATAAGTGGACATTTAGAAAATTTATGATAAATTATGAAGTGAAGTAGAAAAATATATTGGTAAAATTTCATCCACCATCTCTCTCATATTTAATTTTCCTTCTCCAATAAGCTATTTTTTCGGAAATCTCCTCCTCCAATAAGCTAAATGTATGTAGAAAATAAAGAGACCATGTGTTAGAATGTTACTCTTGAGCTTGATTGCCGTGTGATAGAAGAGAAGTAAATTTCCATTGAAAAAATAATAAACACTTTTTACTGATACACTGAACGTCCGAAGCTAGTACTCCCTCCAAACGGGTTTATTAGTCCACTGTATATTTCGAGAAGTTGATCATTAATTTACTCAATAAAATTTACTCATAAATGTCACAAAATTATACCATTAAAAATTTCTTTTGAATATGAATCCAATAGTATAATTTTACTAGCTTATTTCTCATATTTTATTGATCAAATTAATGGTTAATTTTTTTTCTCGAAAAACTTAGTGACCTAGTAAACCGGTATGGAGGAAGCATATGTGTTCAGGTGGTGGTAAGAGCATCTCCACTCGTCCCCCCGACGAGGCCCCCGGCGAGTCTTTTTTCCATCCGGACGGCGTAATTCGGTCCAGTCGCGTCCCCGGTTTCTCGTTTTCGTCCGGAATTGGGCCTAAATTCATCCGGCGATCCCACGCCATCCCCAGCCCCGCGGGGAGCGATCGGGGACTCCGGACGAGTGAAAAGCGGGGAAGGGCCCGATCTGTCGGTGACTGGACGCACGAACCCCACCGCCACGTCGCTCAAAATCTCCCCCACCCCTCGTATCTCTCGCCGCCGCCACCACCCCGCCGGCTTGTTGCCCAGATTCCGCCGCCCCTCCTTCCCCACTGCCTATATTCCGCCGTCTTTGGACGACGCCTATCCGGCTGCTCTTCCGCCGCCTGCTTGCACTCGTCGCTCGCGGCTCGGGTTGCCTCGACCACGCCCGTCAGGTGTTCGTCCATTTGCCTCGCCGGCCATGGACTCGGACGAAGAGGAGGAGCAGATGTTCCTCGAGCTTATGCAAGAAGAGATGGCAGCACCGCCCAAGACGACGAGCACATGATGATCCTTGGTTGCTTGGCTAGCATGTACGCCGGACTGGCAACTGGTCGACGTGGTGGGTCGGCACGAGGTCGCCGGAAGTGCAAGCCGAGGCAGCGAATGGAGGGCTACTGCATGTTGTACGCCGACTACTTCGCCGACAATCCATTGCACGGTGAGAGTGTTTTCCGGCGTCGTTTCGATGAGCAGAAAGCTATTTCTGCAAATTGTGTATGCCATCCGCCACTTTGATCCCTACTTCGGATGCAAGGCGGATTGCACTGGTTTGGTTGGATTTTCGTCACGCAGAAGTGCACAGTGGCTATGAGGATGTGGCGTATGGAGCTCCCGGTGATACTGCAGATGACTATCTTCCGATGGCGGAGTCCACCGCCCTTGAATGTTTCTACCGGTTCTGCAGGCCGTCATAGCAGTGTTCGGGGACTATTACTTGAGATCACCCACTGTCGAAGACACTGAGAGGATCCTTGCAACAAATGAAGCTAGAGGTTTTCCAGGGATGCTTGGAAGCATTGACTGCATGCATTGGCAATGGAAGAACTGTCCGTGGCAGGGAATGTACAAGGGTCACAAAAAGGCTGCACTGTGATACTTGAAGCGTGGCTACCCATGATCTCTGGATTTGGCACTCTTTCTTTGGTATGCCTGGATCCAACAATGACATCAACGTCCTAAACTGCTCCTCGGTCTTTTCCAAGCTTGTTGAGGGTCATGCTCCCCCGGTGGACTGATACGTCTCCAATGTATCGATAATTTCTTATGTTCCATGCTACTTTATTGATGATACCTACATGTTTTATGCACATTATATGTCATATTTATGCATTTTGGAACTAACCTATTAACAAGATGCCGAAGAGCCTTGCTGTTTTTTTTTTTTTTATTCCTAGTAAGGAAATATTCTCGGAATTGGACGAAATCTTCGCCCAGGGTCCTATTTTTGCACGGAGCTTCCGAAGACCGAAGAGATAACAAGTGGGGCGACGAGCGCCGCCACCATAGGGCCGCGCGAGGGGGCCGCGCCGCCCTATGGGTGGGCCCCTCCCCCGACCTACCCTTCCGCCTACTTAAAGCCTCCGTCGCGAAACCCCCACCGAGAGCCACGATACGGAAAACCTTCGAGACGCGCCGCCGCGAATCCCATCTCGGGGATTCAGGAGATCGCTCCGGCACCCTGCCGGAGAGGGGATTCATCTCCCGGAGGACTCTTCATCGCCATGATCGCCTCCGAGTGATGAGTGAGTGTTCACCCCTGGACCATGGGTCCATAGCGTAGCTAGATGGTCGTCTTCTCCTTGTTGTGCTTCATTGTTGGATCTTGTGAGCTGCCTAACATGATCAAGATCATCTATCTGTAATACTATATGTTGTGTTTGTCGGGATCCGATGGATAGAGAATACTATGTTATGGTGATTATCAATCTATTGTTTATGTGTTGTTTATGATCTTGCATGCTCTCCGTTATTAGTAGAGGCTCTGGCCAAGTTTGTACTCTTAACTCCAAGAGGGAGTATTTATGCTCGATAGTGGGTTCATGCCTTCATTGACACCTGGGACAGTGACAGAAAGTTCTAAGGTTGTGATGTGCTGTTGCCACTAGGGATAAAACATTGATTCTATGTCTAAGGATGTAGTTGTCGATTACATTACGCACCATACTTAATGCAATTGTCTGTTGCTTAGCAACTTAATACTGAATGGGGTTCGGATGATAACCCGAAGGTGGACTTTTTAGGCATAGATGCAGTTGGATGGCGGTCTATGTACTTTGTCGTAATGCCCAATTAAATCTCACTATATTTATCATATCATGTATATGCATTGTTATGCCTTTCTCTATTTGTCAATTGCCCGACTGTAATTTGTTCACCCAACATGCTTTTATCTTATGGGAGAGACACCTCTAGTGAACTGTGGACCCCGGTCCTATTCTTTACATAGCATACAATCTACTGCAATTGTGTTTTACTGTTTTCTTGCAAACAATCATCTTCCACTCGATACGTTTAATCCTTTGTTACAGCAAGCCGGTGAGATTGACAACCTCACTGCTTCGTTGGGGCAAAGTACTTTGGTTTTGTTGTGCAGATTCCACGTTGGCGCCGGAATCCCTGTTGTTGCGCCGCATCACATTTCGCCACCATCAACCTTCAACGTGCTTCTTGGCTCCTCCTGGTTCGATTCAACCTTGGTTTCTTTCTGAGGGAAAACTTGCCACTGTGTGCATCATACCTTCCTCTTGGGGTTCCCAACGGACGTGTACATTTACGCGCATCAAGCCATTTTCTGCGCCATTGCCGGGAGATCAAGACACGCCGCAAGGGGAGTCTCCACTTCTCAATCTCTTTACTTTGTTTTTGTCTTGCTTTATTTTATTTACTACTTTGTTTGCTGCACCTAAACAAAACACACAAAAAATTAGTTGCTAGTTTTACTTTATTTACTGTCTTGCTCTCCATATCAAAAACACAAAAAAATTTAGTTACTTGCATTTACTTTATCTAGTTTGCTTTATTTAATTGCTAAAATGAATACCCCTGAAAATACTAAGTTGTGTGACTTCACAAATGCAAATAATAATGATTTCCTATGCACACCTATTGCTCCACCTGCTACTAGCAGAATTCTTTGAAATTAAACCTGCTTTATTAAATCTTGTCATGAGAGATCAATTTTCTGGTGTTAGTTCTGATGATGCTGCTGCCCATCTCAATAATTTTGTTGAACTTTGTGAAATACAAAAGTATAAGGATGTAGATGGTGATATTATTAAATTGAAAGTGTTTCCTTTCTCATTAAGAGGAAGAGCTAAAGATTGGTTGCTATCTTTGCCTAAGAATAGTATTGATTCATGGACTAAATGTAAGGATGCTTTTATTGGTAGATATTATCCTCCCGCTAAAATTATATCTTTGAGAAGTAGCATAATGAATTTTAAGCAATTAGATACTGAACATGTTGCTCAAGCATGGGAGAGAATGAAAACTTTGGTAAAGAATTGCCCAACCCATGGATGACTACTTGGATGATCATCCAAACCTTCTATGCAGGACTAAATTTTTCTTCGCGGAATTTATTGGATTCAGCTGCTGGAGGTACCTTTATGTCCATCACATTGGGCGGCTACAAAACTTCTTGATGATATGATGATAAATTACTCTGAATGGCACACGGAAAGAGCTCCACAAGGTAAGAAGGTAAATTCGTTGAAGAAACCTCTTCCTTGAGTGATAAGATTGATGTGATTATGTCTATGCTTGTGAATGGTAGATCTAATGTTGATCCAAATAATGTTCCTTTAGCTTCATTGGTTGCTCAAGAAGAAAATGTTGATGTGAATTTCATTAAAAATAATAATTTCAACAACAATGCTTATAGGAACAACTCTGGTAATAACTATAGGCCATATCCTTCTGCTAATGGTAATGGTAATGGTAATTCTTATGGGAATTCTTACAACGATAATAGGAGTGTACCCTCTGGTCTTGAAGCCATGCTTAAAGAATTTATTAGTACACAAACTTCTTTTAACAAATCTGTTGAGGAAAAGCTTGATAAAATTGATACTATTGCTTCTAGAGTTGATAGACTTGCCTCTGATGTTAATATTTTAAAATTGAAAGTTATGCCTAATAATGATATTGATAATAAGATTACTACTACAGCAAATGCCATCCAAGTTAGAATTAATGAGAATATAAGATTAATGGCTGAATTGCGTGCTAGGTGGGATAGAGAAGAAAATGAAAAACTAGCTAAAGAGAATAATGTAGCTAAAGTTTGGACTATTACCACCACTAGTAATGCTAATTCTTCACATGTTGCTGCACCTCCTACTATCAATGGTAAAATAATTGGTGTTGGCAATGTTTCTACTCCTAGTGCAAAGCGAACAAAACTGCCTGAAATTGCTAAAACTCTGAAACTTGTGATAAAACTGCTGAATTTTTTTCCAACCTTGGGAACAATGATCCAATTGCTGTAGCTCATAATGATTTAGACTTTGATGATTGCCACATCTCTGAAGTTATAAAGTTCTTACAAAAACTTGCTAAAAGTCCTAATGCTAGTGCTATAAATTTAGCCTTTACAAAACATATTACAAATGCTCTCATAAAAGCTAGAGAAGAGAAACTAAAACTTGAAACTTCTATTCCTAGAAAGTTAGAAGATGGTTGGGAGCCCATCATTAAAATGAAATTCAATGACTTTGAATGTAATGCTTTATGTGATCTTGGTGCAAGTATTTCTGTTATGCCCAAAAAGATTTATGATATGCTTGACTTGCCACCATTGAAGAATTGTTATTTGGATGTTAATCTTGCCGATAATGTTAAAAAGAAACCTTTGGGGAGGATTGATAATGTGCGCATTACGGTTAACAATAACCTTGTCCCCGTTGATTTTGTTGTTTTGGATATCGAATGCAATGCATCTTGTCCTATTGTGTTGGGAAGACCTTTTCTTCGAACCGTTGGTGCTGTTATTGATATGAGGGAAGGTAATATTAAATATCAATTTCCTCTCAAGAAAGGTATGGAACACTTCCCTAGAAAGAGAATGAAGTTGCCTTTTGATTCTATTATTAGAACAAGTTATGATGTTGATGCTTCTACTCTCGATGTTACTTGATTTGCACTTTCTGCGCCTAGCTGAAAGGCGTTAAAGAAAAGCGCTTATGGGAGACAACCCATGTTTTTACTACAGTACTTTATTTTATATTTGAGTCTTGGAAGTTGATTACTACTGTAGCAACCTCTCCCTATCATGTTTTTGTGCCAAGTAAAGTTTCTATGTCAAAGTTGATGTTATATTTGGGATCGCTGCGCAGAAACAGCATTGCTGTCTGTCACGAATCTGGGCACAGTTCTCTGTAGAAAATTCGAAAAAATCTGCCAATTTACGAGCGTGATCCTCAGATATGTACGCAACTTTCATTAGTTTTGAGTTTTTCCATTTGAGCAAGTCTGGTGCCATCTTTAAATTCGTCTTTACGAACTGTTCTGTTTTTGACAGATTCTGCCTTTTATTTCGCATTGCCTCTTTTGCTATGTTGGATTCATTTCTTTGATCCATTAATGTCCAGTAGCTTTATGCAATGTCCAGAAGTGTAAAGAATGTTTGTGTCACCTCTGAATGTGTGAATTATTAATTGTGCACTAACCCTCTAATGAGTTTGCTTGAAGTTTGGTGTGAAGGAAGTTTTCAAGGGTCAAGAGAGGAGAATGATATACTATGATCAAGAGGAGTGAAAGCTCTAAGCTTGGGGATGCCCCGTGGTTCACCCTGCATATTTTAAGAAGACTCAAGCGTCTAAGCTTGGGGATGCCCAAGGCATCCCCTTCTTCATCGACAACATCATCAGGTTCCTCCCCTGAAACTATATTTTTATTCAACCACATCTTGTGTTCTTTACTTGGAGCGTCTGTTTGTTTTTGTTTTTGTTTTTGTTTGAATGAAATGGATCCTAGCATTCAATTTGTGGGAGAGAGACACGCTCCGCTGTTGCATATGGACAAATATGTCCTTAGGCTTTACTCATAATGTTCAAGGCGAAGTTTTTCTTCGTTAAATTGTTATATGGATGGAATTGGAAAATGCTACATGTAGTAATTCTAAAATGTCTTGGATAATGTGATACTTGGCAATTGTTGTGCTCATGTTTAAGCTCCTGCATCATATGCTTTGCACCCATTAATGAAGAAATACATAGAGCTTGCTAAAATTTGATTTGCATATTTGGTCTCTCTAAAGTCTAGATAATATCTAGTATTGAGTTTTGAACAACAAGGAAGACGGTGTAGAGTCTTATAATGTTTACAATATGTCTTTTATATGAGTTTTGCTGCACCTGTTCATCCTTGAGTTTGCTTCAAATAACCTTGCTAGCCTAAACCTTGTATCGAGAGGGAATACTTCTCATGCATCCAAAATCCTTGAGCCAACTACTATGCCATTTGTGTCCACCATACCTACCTACTACATGGTATTTCTCCGCCATTCCAAAGTAAATTGCTTGAATGCTACCTTTAAAATTCCATCATTCACCTTTGCAATATATAGCTCATGGGACAAAATAATCTTAAAAACTATCGTAGTATTGAATATGTACTTATGCACTTTATATTTTATTAAGTTGCTTGTTGTGCGATAACCATGCTTCTGGGGAACGCCATCAACTATTGTTGAATATCATGTGAGTTGCTATGCATGTCCGTCTTATCTGAAGGATCTATCATTTTAGTGGTTGGAGCATGCAAAATTGTTAGAGAAGAACATTGGGCCGCTAACTAAAGCCATGAATCATGGTTGAAGTTTCAGTTTTGGACATATATCCTCAATCTCATATGAGAATAATAATCATTGCTACATGCTTATGCATTTAAGAGGAGTCCATTATCTGTTGTCCATGTTGTCCCGGTATGGATGTCTAAGTTGAGAATAATCAAAAGCGAGAAATCCAAAATGCGAGCATTCTCCTTAGACCTTTGTACAGGCGGCATGGAGGTACCCCTTTGTGACACTTGGTTGAAACATGGCATGCAAAGACCCGGTAGTCCAAGCTAAGTAGGACAAGGTGCGGACACTATTAGTATACTATGCATGAGGCTTGCAACTTGTAAGATATAATTTACATAACTCATATGCTTTATTACTACCGTTGACAAAATTGTTTCATGTTTTCAAAATAAAAGCTCTAGCACAAATACAGCAATCGATGCTTTCCTCTTTGAAGGACCATTCTTTTACTTTTATTGTTGAGTCAGTTTACCTATCTCCCTCCACCTAAGAAGCAAACACTTGTGTGAACTGTGCATTGATTCCTACATACTTGCATATTGCACTTGTTATATTACTTTATGTTGACAATATCCATGAGATATACATGTTATAAGTTGAAAGCAACCGCTGAAACTTAATCTTCCTTTGTGTTGCTTCAACACCTTTACTTTGATTTATTGCTTTATGAGTTAACTCTTATGCAAGACTTATTGATGCTCGTCTTGAAATACTATTCATGAAAAGTCTTTGCCATATGATTCACTTGTTTACTCATGTCATTACCTTTGTTTTGATCGCTGCATTCATTACATATGTTTACAAATAGTATGATCAAGATTATGATGGCATGTCACTTGAAATTATCTTTGTTATCGTTTTACCTGCTCGGGACGAGCAGAACTAAGCTTGGGGATGCTGATACGTCTCCAACGTATCGATAATTTCTTATGTTCCATGCTACTTTATTGATGATACCTACATGTTTTATGCACATTATATGTCATATTTATGCATTTTCTGGAACTAACCTATTAACAAGATGTCGAAGAGCCAATTTTTCTGTTTTTGGTTTCAGAAATCCTAGTAAGGAAATATTCTCTGAATTGGACGAAATCTTCGCCCAGGGTCCTATTTTTGCACGAGCTTCCGTAAGACCGAAGAGATAACGAAGTGGGGCGACGAGGCGCGCCACCATAGGTCGCGCGGCCGAGGGGGCCCGCGCCGCCTATGGTGTGGGCCCTCGTCAGCCCCTGACCTACCCTTCCGCCTACTTAAAGCCTCCGTCGCCCAGTGACCCAGCGTACCACCGCATGGTGTAGTACACAAGTCGTTGACATAACACAAGCGAAACACCGTTCCACTCATATTACATCCCTCGAGTGGTACAACAGAAACATATGCGAGTCCAAGGTATGTCTATAGAAGGATACACAAACTGTTTACAGAAGATCAACACAGCCTCCTACTTTACATTGAGGTAAAAATTCAAATAAAGCTCCAGAAGAACGACTCGTAGTCTAACTTATTGCTAAATCTAGCTTAAGAGCTACTTGGCTTGCTATAGACATCTAGCTACTTAGGTGCTAGAATTAGGGAAAAGTTCCCTTCTATTACTAGTCTAAGTTTCCACTTTAGTTGCTGCAGCTGTTGACTTCATTGACTTCTTTGCCTGGATTCTTCGTCTTGTTGACTCCTTTGTCTTCGAGTTCCACGGTAGATTCTCCTTCGGTGCCTCCATAGCTAAGCAGGGGATTTAAGAGTGGGATGAGTACGAGCGTACTCAGCAAGTTCATATTAGGAAATAGGTGTATCATGCACTAGCTACAGCCACAGACCAGAAAGTCATAGACAATGCAAATTTTCGTAAACATTTCTTCAAAAGGTTTATTTTATTCTGAAAACTATGCCCGTCAGTCTTCACAGGTTGACTAGAACTTCATGGAGTTCCTTTCCGCGTTCGCAGTTCCTTCCGGAACAGGAGTGGTCACAATTCTTGATACCCTCTGCAGAGCTGCGTTACTTTTCCCATAAGAGAACTTATCCTTGATACCAACCGGGTGATCTTTCCCGTCCTCACTTCCTTGGTGTGGGGCCAGGTGTAAGGTCCAAGCCATTCACCGCCTTCTCCGACCCTGCAAACCCACCCTTTTGTCCATCCGTACACCCCGGTAGACATCTCCCGATCATACGCTTTACCCCCGGTGTACGTCGGACAATCCTTCATAGACGGTAGAGCCTCTCATCCAAACGTCCGGATGGGGATTTTAAAGGCTATCAACCTACGGCAGTGCCTCCAGCACCCCGCCAGGCTCTATCAAGTCCGTTGGCGTGCAGGAGGGAAAAGATACAGCACTTCCCCAGAGCCATTATAGATCTTATGGTTAACGCGATTGTACGGCGCTAGAATCACTGGACGACATTGGTACTTAGTCCTAGATGAATAGTACCCGTGCAATGGAACCTCCACCATATCAACACATACCATGGTTCCATTGCCCACCACATAGTCATATTCATAATTGTAAAATAATACTTTTCTTTTCAATGCAGGAGTGATAAGTATAGTACTTAGCATATAATTTGATAAAAATAATCAAATGACATGAGCAAGCGATGAACTTGCCTTTCTTGACTGCAAGATTATGCAGCAAAAGCTTCGATACGTGAGAACTCCAAATGCTGAAATACCATCATCGTCCGGTAAGGACAATGTTTAAAGAACTGGCAAAAATGCTATAATGCATAGTATGAGATGCAATCGTCCTGAGCGTAACCTAACCTCGATGATTTAGGATGTATGAGTTGTAAAGTTTTCTTTAGGGTTGGTTGCACTTTTAGAATGGTTCTCAAACAAGGTTCTTATTAGGTTTGGTTATATTAGCATCATAACCAAGTGATATAAGACATCATAACAATCATACACATAAAGAATAGTGGTGGAATAATATGTAAAGAACAATTGTCAATTTTAAGTTCTACAGAACATGGTTGATGATTACTTCTACTATACTTCAAAAGAATAACTTTTGAAGAACATGTTGTTTAAGAAATATTTAGTATTTCAAAGAAGGATTAGGGCTTCTAAGGTTTGATTGACATTTGTACTTCAAAAGAATAACTTTTGAAGAACAGGTTAAATAAGGATATGAACTACTATACATAGGAGCTATGTAACTCTAGGGTTTACTATTGGGTTCATTTAATTTCATTAATAGGAACTAGTTGGTTCTTAACTTGGAATGGGTTTCTATATAGCAAGTATTGGTAGGTTTATTGCTATGGTTTCTTCTAAGCATCATATCAAAGGATGATGATCAAGATGGTTCTATAAATTAGCTATTAAGGTTTACTATGGTTTCACAACTGCTTCATTAAGTAATCACTAATGGTTTCTAAACTAAATGGTTTATCATTTCTTTGATAGGGTTTAGTTGGATAGGAGCATGTAATGTGAATTACTACACAAGGTTGATACTAGGGTTTATCATTATAGTTCTACTAGGTTTTGATGGTTGAGATTGATCCTAATGGTATGGTATATAGAAGTGGTGATCAATGGTACTAATCCAATTAGCAAGTTAGGGTTTATACCTAGGTGATATTAGGTAATCATATAGGTTTTAATTAAGAATAGGAACATGAAATGATAATCTCATGTATCTTGGTTTATGCTAGTGGATCATAAGCATGCATTCATTTGTTTCTTACTAGGGTTCTATAGGTATATATGAAGCTTATATGATTACATGAGCTAAACCCCTAGGGTTTTAGGATTGCAACTATTTAGGATGAACACATAAAATAATGGAATCCAGTTTCTAACTTAGAATAAAACTAAGGTTTCTAAATTATGATCCAATTCTTAAAGTAATACTTGGTACTAGAATTAATGTGATTAAGTACTTGAAATAAAGTTATTAATAAATTTAACATGCTATTAATTTTTTAGAGGTTTAAGAATTAACTGATTACTAGTTAGGGTTTAATTAGAAATCAGGGTTTCCTAATTATTGTTAGGTTTTAAAATAATGACTTGTTAACTAAAGATGTTGAAGTAAACAAGTTTTGAATTACCAAAATAATATTGGCTCATAATATTTTCTTGAGTTATTATTATTTACAGAAAATAGGAAATTGTAACATGCAATTTAGGGTTTATGAATTACCACTAATATTTAAGTTAATGCAAATATGATAAAGAAAATTAATCTTAACATTTTAATTAGTTACTGAATAGTTAAGATTTAAATTTGAAACTTCACTAATTATTGAATTCAATTTGCATTTTAAACAATTAGAAAGACATAATTAATAAAGATAAAAATAAGTGAATTTTTATTTTGACACACATTTTTGTTTTATATTTTATTTGAATAGATTTTATTTTTGTGAACATTTTGATATATTATTCATATTTTTCTGAGTTGAAATGAATTTTCTATGATTTTGCAAAGTTTCAGTTATTTTCTGGAATTTGAAATTTGACATAAATACTAAACATACCCGTTCATTTATACCCGCAGAGACTGACTAGTGGGACCTGCGTGTCCACCTCAGCAGCCACGCGGCAAGGTCCGGTCAACCTTGACCACTGGTTTGACCTCACCGGCGTTTAACCGCCGGTGGTCTGCTGAGGACGGCGCCGCCGATTTATGACCTCCCGGGACGCGCGACTAGGAGTTTCCGACTCCCCTCGAGCTACTGGACACGATGGTGGTGTTGGTTTGGCGAGGGGATCACCGGAGCTACGCCGGCGACCATGTCCCGCGGCGGTTTACTCCGGCGAGCACACGAACTACGGCTACGGTTGATGCCAGGAAGCAATAGTGGGGTCCAGAGATGCGCAAGCTCACCAGGAGTACGTGGATATGCCCGATGGTGATCTTGGTGGTCGGAATCGACCACACGACCATGGTTTCCGGCCAGTCACCGGAGAAGGGGATGATGAAATTCGCCTAGCTCAGATCTTCCCTGGATGCGTGGCTTTGCCAGAATGATCAACGAGACTTGGCGCATCCGCAGAACCACAGCATGGTCTCGGGGATGACCTCAATCAACGGCGCCATGGAGGCCGCCGGCGACAGAGGCTTGCGGACTGTGGAAGATTGAGAGGAATAGAGAGGAAATGGAAGGGCGGCGAAGAACAAGGACGACACGGGGATGCTTTGGACGTATTTATAGAGCCAGAGAAGGTCGGCATGGTCATTTCCTCTCCGACGACGGCTCAGATGTGGCGGCAACGGCGGCGAGGTTCTGTGCGTTGATCTTGATGCTTTTTGGATATGACGGACGTGAGGAAGGTTGGGCGAAGCTCTGAGCGCCTCTGCAGCGTCCAGGTCGTCCTTATCACCGCCGTGATCGTGGCCTACTGGCGCAGGCTCGCTGTCGACGCCGGGGAAGAGAACGAAGACGATGGCCTCCTTTTTATTTCTGAAACGATATGGACCGTTTCCTTGGTGGGCTGGGCCGAGTCTTGGGCTGCGTTGGTTGGCTTCGGCTGCTGCGGTGCTGGGCTGCGACGGCCTGCTATAGTCTGGCAAGGTAAGTTTCCCTCTCTCTTTCCTTTTTAAATTTTTTTGTTTTTATATATTCTGGTTTGTATTCAAATTTAATTTCTGGTTTGTTTTGGAGGATCTAAAATATTTGAGTATCAAGATAATTTTATAATCATGCTTACTGCATGGTTTTATTATTTTAAACAAATAGTTTGGTTAGGATTCAATTGAGATCTTGTGGAACTTGAATTAAATAGAAATGGTTTAGGTATTTATCTCAACTCTTTAAATTTGGAAATCAAACCTATTTTGAATGATTTGAAGTTTATAACCAGTGCATGGTAAACATGTCATTAAGTTTTGTTATTACTTAACAATATTGAGGGTCCCATGTATTTTATATTATGGTTAGAGTTTTAACTTAAATGGTAATGAGAATGGAATGAATTCATCATTTTATGTGAAAGATTATTTCTTAGGGTTTAAGAAGATGGTTGGATTCACTCTATGTTAAATAATCTTGCTTAGAAAACTACTACTTGAATTATTTAAAATGAATCCTAAACTCATCATGATTAACTCTTTTGTTGAGGTGATACCATTTTATAAAATACTACTCATTTGATTTACTTAGGCAAAGTATTTGAATTGCAAAGTAGAATAGGATATTGGTTTCACTGTTCTCACCAAATGACATTTAGTTCTAAAGTATATATGGATTGGTTTATACTTGTGATCCATTATACACAAGTTAGACCATAATATTTTATGTGTGGTGAATTCTATTTGAAAGGTTTAGAGCTTTAGTGATATTTCACTAATTGAAGTATAAATTAGGCATGAGGCATGGCAAGGTTCTACTTATAATCCCAAGTGATACTTGGATTGAAATTCAAATGTGATCTAGGATGTTAGTGGTGATCACTAATAGGATATGGCTCTCACCTCCAAGATTAAAGGTTGGTTTGAACAAGTAGGATTTAATACTACCCTAATATTCTCTAGGATAGACATGGATATGGTTAGCATCTATAATCTCTCTCACTTCTAAATGTCTTTTAATAGCCTAAGGTTCTACTCAAGAGATAATGATGATATGATCCTATAAATATATGGTTTGCCTAGGATTACTACCTTGGTATTTTCTGTAGCTTGTTCTTCAGGAAATCTGATAAACCTGCATCTTGTGGTATGCCTCCACCTCCTAGCTTCTTCATCTTGATCCTAGCTAATTCATATGGAAGGTCTCAAGTGTTTGGTTTCCTTGTATCATGCTACAAGGTGATCATATGGATGAAGGGTGTGGCTCTATTTATAGGCTTGGACAAGCTCTAGTATCATGACACATAGGTGGTGACTCTTGTGTTGGTTTGATGAGTAAGGTGCTTGGGTGTCATGCCCTCATCCATAGCAATCCTTTGAGCATGAGGTGGCATAGCTTGGAAAGCAAGTCATGTAGATATTTTCATCCCATGTGGCATGATCCTTATCCTCTCATATGACTTATCTTTGGATAGCCAAGTGGCATTTGTTACTAAATATCTTGTGGATGGTTTTATTATTGTTGATGAGTCACTATATCATATTTGGTTGGATTTATATTATAATATTGGTCAAAAGGTCAAGGTTGAAGTTATTCCTCAATTTTGAATGGTTGGTGTTTGATTGCACCAAGGCATGATCATATGAGTTTCAAAATACTCATGAGTAGTTTTATTCAAATAGTTTGAACTATAACTTGTAATGTAAATGGATTCAGTTTTATGATATTCCATATATTTAATAAGTTATGATTTAAATAAAAATGTGTGGCCTTTATGCACTTTAGACCCTATGATTTACCTTATTTATTAATAAGTTTAGAATTGAATTATATTACACACAAAAGTAGTTGAAGATACACCATGAGAATCATGGTAGAAACATTTATTTAGTAAAAGATATGGAAAAGACAATTAAAGAATAGTTTCTTAATTCTTTGATTTATGGTTGAATAATTATTCATGTGTTGTTGTAAGGAATGTCATGTTGAGATCTTTTATAGGATCTTGTAGTTGACCCTTACTTAAGATGTTATTTGTTGTAAAACTAATTCTATTTGATCTAGCCCATAGATCAAATCATCTCTACCCAAAACAGAGTTTTAGTAAAGATCACAGTGAAGTTTATAGCGCTTGACTTGATGCTCTACTTCAATTCCAGCAAGTCAAGTGAAACTTCAGTTACTGTGGTAAGTTTTATTTGAAGCGCGAAAATTCCCCGGATTTTCTATGCATGAATGCAATGCACACTTTGGTGTTCTCTCATTTTATTGCCTCTAAACCTGGGATATTACAGCCTCTCCCCCTTAAACTGAACTTCGTCCCGAAGTTCGAACGCTCTCACGTTTCGGAATGTGGAACGGACTTGAACAGATCACAATCCTTTCAAACTCCCTAGTGATCTCATTAGATATAATTGAATATATCCCTTGTCTCGATCCTTCATGAAGTCTTCTGATGTCTGGCACTGATACTTTCTTCAATTCTATGATTTCTTCCAACACTCTAAGCTTATAGGCTTACTCTCCAAAGATTCTTGGATTAGGACATCTTCTTATGCTAATGGACTTTACTAATGGTTGTGGTGACATCTTCCTATTTGGGTACTCAAAGCTTGGTTCTACCAGCTGCGGTAATCCAGCTGCGGTGCCCAAACCTTAAGTCTAAAGGATTGGTTTAAAGTAAGGTATTGTTTTTCCCTTACTACCATAACGAATGTAATGGTACTTCGTAAGGTATTTATAATAGGCATGGTCCTGGTTGTTTAGTCCTACGAATGGATTAGACTCATTTAGTCCATCCAATCATGGCTTCTAGTTCATACTAGTTATCTTCCTTTTGGTTTCTTTAGGTTCCATGAAAGGAATCTTTCTAATAGGCTTATGTTTTGGTATGGTCAAACCCTTCGGTCTTTTGTTTTCTTAGACTTTGATTGTCCTCCGACATCTTCTTCATCCAACTTCATTAGCTTAGACTTACTTGAGCTCTTCTGCTTCTGAGTAATTATCAATTACCCACTCAAGTTAAGGTATAACCCTTACTTCCTCGAGATATGAACCTCGGCTTCTGGTCTGACAACCTCCTGAGAGTACTATTATATGGATACTTCCACCAATCTTATGAAAATAGGATCGGACTTCCTCTCAGTTCAGACCTTCTTCTTCGTCTTTCATACTCCAAATCATATCTTAATACTTCTCCTTCAATCTTCCTCTCCCCCTTGGAGTTTACTAATGATCTTCAAACTCCTTTTCTTCTAATCATTAAACTCCAAGGTAGAAGATTGGTTTAAGTCTGGTTTATATTTTGTACCTTTCTAAAGTCTCACGAAGAATTCTTTGCGGTGTATCCACACAGTTGTGGGTATCCGATGTGAATCCTCCGACTAAATATTTATTAGCTACGGAATACCAGCTACGGAATCCCTCTTTCCTTTAGAGTGAAAGAACGATTAAGCTGTGGACTATTTGTTACCAGCTGCAGACTATCTAACACAAGATGTGGCTTATTGGATACCAGCTGTGGCTATGTTATGGTTCTAGTCCACATCTACCTACCAGATGCGGATACTTTTATGATTTTGGTTAAGATCTACCTTACTTTCAATGCTTCCTCTTCACTTTTATCCTATATCAGCTGCGGTCTTATTATATCAACTGCGACTTTACTGGTCCATTTTCCTTCTTCTAGGGTTTGTGTTGCAAGAAAATCACTTGTTGACACCATAAAAATAGTATCGTAAGTGACTTCACTTGCATTCCCTTCTTCCAGAATGAATCTAGCTCCACTTCTACTACTCCATATTCACTATGTTTCTCACTTTCATGATACTTCCATGTTGAAGTACTCCTCAATTGAGGATAAAAGTGAGTTTGGATTGGTCTTTCCTTCAAATTGTTGTGGTTGCTTCCCACACTTTACTTCCTTCTCCTAGTGAACCTTCATCTTGTCTTCAAAATCTT
This sequence comes from Lolium multiflorum, assembly GCA_030979885.1. NCBI lineage: Eukaryota > Viridiplantae > Streptophyta > Magnoliopsida > Poales > Poaceae > Lolium > Lolium multiflorum. The sequence goes on along the minus strand of CM061749.1, from coordinate 219,856,349 downwards.
CAGAATTCGTCACTTCCTCACACGAATACCTTTACCCTCTAGACCTATAACATCAAGTAAGAGCTTGATATTGCAACATGCATTTGCATATCAAAGTCAAACTTCATGTATGGATCTAGTCAAACAATGAAAATCCAATAAAATCCAAGAAAATCCAGCTTTGTGCTTATAATACACATCTTTATATGCCTGAATATAATAGTTGGGTAAGACATCCCTAAACATCAGGCTCAGATGTGTAGTATATAACACCACATAAAATAGGTTTAGGTTGTGATACTTAGCACAAATACGTGAATTTCTACTATTTGTCTCAACATTTATCTTAATTGCACATTTGCAATGAGACAAACTTGAAACAAAATGGCTTGGGATAGTTGAAGTTAACCTAGTTTTCTTTGGAAGTACTAACAAAATAGGATACCATATATATGTGCTATTGAGGACTACTTCCTATAATACAATTAGTTCTAACATGTCTACTCTAAACACATGATTGTTTAGAATATACCACCTATAACTCTAGGATTTCTCTATGTGATATGCTCTAAATAAGCCTTCTTTAAATTAAAGACTATGGTTCTAACATACTTAGTACCGTTATTAGGATTTTAAGGCCTAAGCTTTCGAACTATTCCTTAAATCCTACTCCTCATCATACTTCTGTTAACTCACTTATGATGTTCTACTCCCTCACATCATGATTCTCAAGTGAATCATATATGATTACCAACTTTACCATGAAAAGTAGACTTAAATACTCCTATCACTCTTCCTTACCTCCTATGATTGACTCATCATAGACATATACTACCTTATATAACTTATCGCCCTTACTTAACATCAGTCATTTGACATTTTAAATGACTCTTACTTAACTATAACTTACATTGGTATACTTCTTCCAATAGGATATCTTCCTTATGGTTGTATCCTCTCTTTGGACTACCATGTATTGTATACCAACTGTGGTCTACTACCACCCATTATCTTAAGCTCCAATGGTGTTCTAATTATTTGGAATGAAGCAAGATAACTAATCAACTGTACTTAAGAAAGATAGATAAGAAAGATTGACTCAAGTGTGTCAGGATTATTCTCAAGTGAATACCCATCTCAAGTCAAAAGAATATTTGGTTTAGCATAGTTGACTTAGCTAAGAAACTTCCTATAGACACTACCAAACCTATAGGTCTCCTTTAAAGGGTTTTAATCCTAGGGTCAAAGCATTTGCTCTGATACCAGCTGTGGTGACCCAGCGTACCACTGCATGGTGTAGTACACAAGTCGTTGACATAACACAAGCGAAACACCGTTCCACTCATATTACATCCCTCAGAGTGGTACAACAGAAACATATGCGAGTCCAAGGTATGTCTATAGAAGGATACACAAACTGTTTACAGAAGATCAACACAGCCTCCTACTTTACATTGAGGTAAAAATTCAAATAAAGCTCCAGAAGAACGACTCGTAGTCTAACTTATTGCTAAATCTAGCTTAAGAGCTACTTGGCTTGCTATAGACATCTAGCTACTTAGGTGCTAGAATTAGGGAAAGGTTCCCTTCTATTACTAGTCTAAGTTTCCACTTTAGTTGCTGCAGCAGTTGACTTCATTGACTTCTTTGCTTGGATTCTTCGTCTTGTTGCAGTTGACTCCTTTGTCTTCGAGTTCCACGGTAGATTCTCCTTCGGTGCCTCCATAGCTAAGCAGGGGATTTAAGAGTGGGATGAGTACGAGCGTACTCAGCAAGTTCATATTAGGAAATAGGTGTATCATGCACTAGCTACAGCCAGACCAGAAAGTCATAGGCAATGCAAGTTTTCGTAAACATTTCTTCAAAAGGTTTATTTTATTCTGAAAACTATGCCCGTCAGTCTTCACAGGTTGACTAGAACTTCATGGAGTTCCTTTCTGCCGCGTTCGCAGTTCCCTTCCCGGAGTGACAGTCACAATTTTGATACCCTCTGAGAGGTGCGTTACTTTTCCCATAAGAGAACTTATCCTTGATACCAACCGGGTGATCTTTCCCGTCCACACTTCCTTGGTGTGGGGCCAGGTGTAAGGTCCAAGCCAATCACTGCCTTCTCCGCGACCCTGCAAACCCACCCTTTTGTCCATCCGTACACCCCCGGTAGACATCTCCCGATCATACGGCTTTACCCCGGTGTACGTCGGACAATCCTTCATAGACGGTAGAGCCTCTCATCCAAACGTCCGGATGGGGATTTTAAAGGCTATCCCAACCTACGGCAGTGCCTCCAGCACCCCGCCAGGCTCTATCAAGTCCGTTGGCGTGCAGGAGGGAAAAGATACACAGCTGACTTCCCCAGAGCCATTATAGATCTTATGGTTAACGCGATTTGTACGGCGCTAGAATCACTGGACGGCATTGGTACTTAGTCCTAGATGAATAGTACCCGTGCAATGGAACCTCCACCATATCAACACATACCATGGTTCCATTGCCCACCACATAGTCATATTCATAATTGTAAAATAATACTTTGCTTTTCAATGCAGGAGTGATAAGTATAGTACTTTGCATATAATTTGATAAAAATAATCAAATGACATGAGCAAGCGATGAACTTGCCTTTCTTGACTGCAAGATTATGCAGGCAAAAGCTTCGATACGTGAGAACTCCAAATGCTGAAATACCATCATCGTCCGGTAAGGACAATGTTTAAAGAACTGGCAAAAATGCTATAATGCATAGTATGAGATGCAATCGTCCCGAGCGTAACCTAACCTCGATGATTTAGGATGTATGAGTTGTAAAGATTTCTTTAGGGTTGGTTGCACTTTTAGAATGGTTCTCAAACAAGGTTCTTATTAGGTTTGGTTATATTAGCATCATAACCAAGTGATATAAGACATCATAACAATCATACACATAAAGAATAGTGGTGGAATAATATGTAAAGAACAATTGTCAATTTTAAGTTCTACACAACATGGTTGATGATTACTTCTACTATACTTCAAAAGAATAACTTTTGAAGAACATGTTGTTTAAGAAATATTTAGTATTTCAAAGAAGGATTAGGGCTTCTAAGGTTTGATTGACATTTGTACTTCAAAAGAATAACTTTTGAAGAACAGGTTAAATAAGGATATGAACTACTATACATAGGAGCTATGTAACTCTAGGGTTTACTATTGGGTTCATTTAATTTCATTAATAGGAACTAGTTGGTTCTTAACTTGGAATGGGTTTCTATATAGCAAGTATTGGTAGGTTTATTGCTATGGTTTCTTCTAAGCATCATATCAAAGGATGATGATCAAGATGGTTCTATAAATTAGCTATTAAGGTTTACTATGGTTTCACAACTGCTTCATTAAGTAATCACTAATGGTTTCTAAACTAAATGGTTTATCATTTCTTTAATAGGGTTTAGTTGGATAGGAGCATGTAATGTGAATTACTACACAAGGTTGATACTAGGGTTTATCATTATAGTTCTACTAGGTTTTGATGGTTGAGATTGATCCTAATGGTATGGTATATAGGAGTGGTGATCAATGGTACTAATCCAATTAGCAAGTTAGGGTTTATACCTAGGTGATACTAGTTAATCATATAGGTTTTAATTAAGAATAGGAACATGAAATGATAATCTCATGTGACTTGGTTTATGCTAGTGGATCATAAGCATGCATTCATTTGTTTCTTACTAGGGTTCTATAGGTATATATGAAGCTTATATGATTACATGAGCTAAACCCCTAGGGTTTTAGGATTGCAACTATTTAGGAGGAACACATAAAATAATGGAATCCAGTTTCTAACTTAGAATAAAACTAAGGTTTCTAAATTATGATCCAATTCTTAAAGTAATACTTGGTACTAGAATTAATGTGATTAAGTACTTGAAATAAAGTTATTAATAAATTTAACATGCTATTAATTTTTTAGAGGTTTAAGAATTAACTGATTACTAGTTAGGGTTTAATTAGAAATCAGGGTTTCCTAATTATTGTTAGGTTTTAAAATAATGACTTGTTAACTAAAGATGTTTAAGTAAATAAGTTTTGAATTACCAAAATAATATTGGCTTATAATATTTTCTTGAGTTATTATTATTTACAGAAAATAGGAAATTGTAACATGCAATTTAGGGTTTATGAATTACCACTAATATTTAAGTTAATGCAAATATGATAAAGAAAATTAATCTTAAAATTTTAATTAGTTACTGAATAGTTAAAATTTAAATTTGAAACTTCACTAATTATTGAATTCAATTTGCATTTTAAACAATTAGAAAGACATAATTAATAAAGATAAAAATAAGTGAATTTTTATTTTGACACACATTTTTGTTTTATATTTTATTTGAATAGATTTTATTTTTGTGAACATTTTGATATATTATTCATATTTTTCTGAGTTGAAATGAATTTTCTATGATTTTGCAAAGTTTCAGTTATTTTCTGGAATTTGAAATTTGACATAAATACTAAACATACCCGTTCATTTATACCCGCAGAGACTGACTAGTGGGACCTGCGTGTCCACCTCAGCAGCCACGCGGCAAGGTCCGGTCAACCTTGACCACGGGTTTGACCTCACCGGCGTTTAACCGCCGGTGGTCTGCTGAGGACGGCGCCGCCGATTTATGACCTCCCGGGACGCGCGACTAGGAGTTTCCGACTCCCCTCGAGCTACTGGACACGATGGTGGTGTTGGTTTGGCGAGGGGATCACCGGAGCTACGCCGGCGACCATGTCCCGCGGCGGTTTACTCCGGCGAGCACACGAACTACGGCTACGGTTGATGCCAGGAAGCAATAGTGGGGTCCAGAGATGCGCAAGCTCACCAGAGTACGTGGATATGCCCGATGGTGATCTTGGTGGTCGGAATCGACCACACGACCATGGTTTCCGGCCAGTCACCGGAGAAGGGGATGATGAAATTCGCCTAGCTCAGATCTTCCCTGGATGCGTGGCTTTGCCAGAATGATCAACGAGACTTGGCGCATCCGCAAAACCACAGCATGGTCTCGGGGATGACCTCAATCAACGGCGCCATGGAGGCCGCCGGCGACAGAGGCTTGCGGACTGTGGAAGATTGAGAGGAATAGAGAGGAAATGGAAGGGCGGCGAAGAACAAGGACGACACGGGGATGCTTTGGACGTATTTATAGAGCCAGAGAAGGTCGGCATGGTCATTTCCTCTCCGACGACGGCTCAGATGTGGCGGCAACGGCGGCGAGGTTCTGTGCGTTGATCTTGATGCTTTTTGGATAGGACGGACGTGAGGAAGGTTGGGCGAAGCTCTGAGCGTCTGCAGCGTCCAGGTCGTCCTTATCACCGCCGTGATCGTGGCCTACTGGCGCAGGCTCGCTGTCGACGCCGGGGAAGAGAACGAAGACGATGGCCTCCTTTTTATTTCTGAAACGATATGGACCGTTTCCTTGGTGGGCTGGGCCGAGTCTTGGGCTGCGTTGGTTGGCTTCGGCTGCTGCGGTGCTGGGCTGCGACGGCCTGCTATAGTCTGGCAAGGTAAGTTTCCCTCTCTCTTTCCTTTTTAAATTTTTTGTTTTTATATTCTGGTTTGTATTCAAATTTAATTTCTGGTTTGTTTTGGAGGATCTAAAATATTTGAGTATCAAGATAATTTTATAATCATGCTTACTTCATGGTTTTATTATTTTAAACAAATAGTTTGGTTAGGATTCAATTGAGATCTTGTGAACTTGAATTAAATAGAAATGGTTTAGGTATTTATCTCAACTCTTTAAATTTGGAAATCAAACCTATTTTGAATGATTTGAAGTTTATAACCAGTGCATGGTAAACATGTCATTAAGTTTTGTTATTACTTAACAATATTGAGGGTTCCCATGTATTTTATATTATGGTTAGAGTTTTAAATTAAATGGTAATGAGAATGGAATGAATTCATCATTTTATGTGAAAGATTATTTCTTAGGGTTTAAGAAGATGGTTGGATTCACTCTATGTTAAATAATCTTGCTTAGAAAACTACTACTTGAATTATTTAAAATGAATCCTAAACTCATCATGATTAACTCTTTTGTTGAGGTGATACCATTTTATAAAATACTACTCATTTGATTTACTTAGGCAAAGTATTTGAATTGCAAAGTAGAATAGGATATTGGTTTCATTGTTCTCACCAAATGACATTTAGTTCTAAAGTATATATGGATTGGTTTATACTTGTGATCCATTATACACAAGTTAGACCATAATATTTTATGTGTGGTGAATTCTATTTGAAAGGTTTAGAGCTTTAGTGATATTTCACTAATTGAAGTATAAATTAGGCATGAGGCATGGCAAGGTTCTACTTATAATCCCAAGTGATACTTGGATTGAAATTCAAATGTGATCTAGGATGTTAGTGGTGATCACTAATAGGATATGGCTCTCACCTCCAAGATTAAAGGTTGGTTTGAACAAGTAGGATTTAATACTACCCTAATATTCTCTAGGATAGACATGGATATGGTTAGCATCTATAATCTCTCTCACTTCTAAATGTCTTTTAATAGCCTAAGGTTCTACTCAAGAGATGATGATATGATCCTATAAATATATGGTTTGCCTAGGAATTCTACCTTGGTATCTTCTGTAGCTTGTTCTTCTGGAAATCTGATAAACCTGCATCTTGTGGTATGCCTCCACCTCCTAGCTTCTTCATCTTGATCCTAGCTAATTCATATGGAAGGTCTCAAGTGTTTGGTTTCCTTGTATCATGCTACAAGGTGATCATATGGATGAAGGGTGTGGCTCTATTTATAGGCTTGGGCAAGCTCTAGTATCATGACACATAGGTGGTGACTCTTGTGTTGGTTTGATGAGTAAGGTGCTTAACATGAAAAGTTGCCATGGCCGACGAAGTTGAAGTCGCGCCGTGGTTGCTGGTGTACCATGGCCGACGATTTTGGTCCCTCCGTGGTGCATGTCAAAACTTTTTTTTTCTCGTTTTTGAGGCCACCTAGCCCGACGAAAGCGGCCAAAACGTGGCGTATGGTGGCCCGGGACGTGGTGCATCTCGAAATCTCGGGTTCGCCGGCCGAGTCAACGCAAATCCGCACCGCCGAGGGATGTAGGGCCCGGATGGCAGCCTCTCTGGCATTGTTTTTTTTCTACATCGCGCCATCTCGTTCAACGTTCTCCGATCGAGCCGTTTACGATGCAGGATCATGGGTCCCGCATGTCATCCTCTATGAACCAAAATTCTTTCTATTCTTGGATTTTTTTTGACCCCCTGATTTCTGGCTACTTCCTTTTTCTTTTGATCCCTTGCCGCCTTGGAAACGTTGAGACCGCTGCTGCTAAATGGGACCCGCATGTCATCCTCTATGTGCAATCAACTTTCTTTTCTTGGAGTTTTTTTGGCACCTCAAATTTGGTCACTTGCCTTTTTCTTTCGATCCCCTGCCGCCTCTCAACGGTGATACCGCTGCTAAGGACCCGCATGTCATCCTCTATGTACTATAAAACTTTCTTTTCTTGAATTATTTTTGGCACCTCATATTTGGTCACTTACCTTTTTCTTCGATCCTGCCGCCTCTCAAACGGTGATACCGCTGCTGCTAACTGGGACCCGCATGTCATCCTCTATGTACTATAAAACTTTCTTTTCCTGGATTATTTTTGGCACCTCAAATTTGGTCACTTGCCTTTTCTTTCGATCCCTGCCGCCTCTCAAGGTGATACCGCTGCTGCGACCCGCATGTCATCCTCTATGTACTATAAAACTTTCTTTTCTGGATTATTTTTGGCACCTCAAATTTGGTCACTTGCCTTTTTCTTTCGATCCCCGCCGCCTCTCAAACGGTGATACCGCCGCTGCTAATGGGACCCGCATGTCATCCTCTATGTACTATAAAACTTTCTTTTCTTGAATTATTTTGGCACCTCATATTTGGTCACTTACCTTTTTCTTTCGATCCTCGTCTCTCAAACGGTGATACCGTTGCTAAATGGGACCCGCATGTCATCCTCTATGTACTATAAAACTTTCTTTTCATGGATTATTTTTGGCACCTCAAATTTGGTCACTTGCCTTTTTCTTTCGATCTCATGCCACGTTTGAAACGTTGAGGAACCTGCAGGCTCATGGGACCCGCATGTCATCCTCTATGTACTATAAAAGTTCATTTTCTTGTTTTTTTTCACCATCTGATTTTTGGCAATTTCTTTTTTCTTTTGATCCCCTGCCGCCTCTCAAACGTGATACCGCTGCTGCTAAATGGGACCCGCATGTCATCCTCTATGTACTATAAAACTTTCTTTTCTTGAATTATTTTTGGCTCCTCATATTTGGTCACTTGCCTTTTTCTTTCGATCTCATGCCAAGTTTGAAACGTTGAGGAACCTGCTGGCTCATGGGACCCGCATGTCATCCTCTATGTACTATAAAAGTTTATTTTCTTTATTTTTTTCACCCTCTGATTTTTGGCTATTTCCTTTTTCTTTTGATCCCCTGTCGCCTTGGAAACGTATGGTAAGCTGCTGACTCATGGGACCCGCATGTCATCCTCTATGTACTATAAAACTTTCTTTTTTTGGATTATTTTTGGCACCTCATATTTGGTCACTTGACTTTTTCTTTCGATCCCCTGCCGCCTCTCAAACGGTGAGACCGCTGCGCTAAATGGGACCCGCATGTCATCCTCTATGAGCAATCAACTTTCTTTTCTTGGAGTTTTTTTGGCACCTCATATTTGGTCACTTGCCTTTTTCTTTCGATCTCATGCCACGTTTGAAACGTTGAGTTGGTTCAAGGGACCCGCATGTCATCCTCTATGTCCATCAAGTTTCTTTTCTTGGATTTTTTTCACCCCCTAATTACTAGCTACTTTCTTTTTCTTTTGATCTCAAGCCGCATTACAAACATTGAGACCGCTGCTGCAAAATGGGACCCACATGTCATCCTCTATGTACAATAAATCTTGGATTATTTTTGGCCCCCGATATTTGGTCACTTGCCTTTTTCTTTCGATCTCATGCCGCCTTTGAAACGTTGAGTAAGCTGCTGGCTCATTGGTCCCGCATGTCATCCTCTACGAACAATAAAAGTTTCCTTTATTGGAGTTATTTTTGACCCCTAATTTCTGGCTATTTGCCTTTTTCTTTTGATCCCCTGCCCCGTTGAAACGATGAGGACGCTGTTGGCAGTCGGTCCCACATGTCATCCTCTATGAACAATAAAAGTTTCCTTTGGTGGATTTATTTTTGACCCCTAAATAATTTCTGGCTATTTCCTTTATTTTTCTTTTGATCCCTGCCGCCTTGAAACGTTTGGAATGCTGCTGCCTCATGGGTCCCGCATGTCATCCTCTCAGAATGATAAATGTTTTCTTTTCTTGGATTTTGTTACCAACTGACTTTTGGTTTTTATTTTATTTTCGATCCCCTGCCGCCTTTGAAACGTTGACGACGCTGCTGGCTCATGGGTCCCCGATGTCAGCCTCCCCGTACAAGAAACATGTGATATCTTGATTATTTCGCTCTGATTGCAAACGGATAAATTAAATCTTTATTTTTACATAAACAAACTTATATGTTGAGTGTCCTTGTTTTTTGTTTTTGCGATGCATAGGACTTTCCTGTTTTTTTTAGAAAAATCCGAACTTTCCTGTTTTGGAGTGGGCTGAAATTGTACGAGACAAAAGGCCCAGCAGGATAGTTCGAAGGCCCAGATGTCCAGATACAGCCCAATTGAAATCTTTCTTTTCTTGGATTTTTTTCCCCCTGATTTCTGGCTACTTCATTTTTCTTTTGGTCCTGTGCCGCCTTGGAAACGTTGAGACCGCTGCTGCAAAATGGGACCCACATGTCATCCTCTATGTAACATAAAGTTTCTTTTCTTGGATTATTTTTGGCTCTTGATATTTGGTCACTTTCCTTTTTCTTTCGATCTCATGCCACGTTTGAAACGTTGAGGAACCTGCTGGCTCATGGGACCCGCATGTCATCCTCTATGTACAATAAAAGTTTCTTTTCTTGGATTTTTTTCACCATCTGATTTTTGGCTATTTCCTTTTTTTTTTGATCCTGCCGGCCTGCCGCCTTTGAAACGCTGAGTAAGCTGCAGGCTCATAGGTCCGACATGTCAGCCTGTATGAACGATAAAGCTTTCCTTTCTTGGAGTTTTTTTACCCCCTAATTTCTGGCTATTTTCTTTTCTTTTGATCTCAAGCCGCATTTGAAACGTTGATACCGCTGCTGCTAAATGGGACCCGCATGTCATCCTCTATGTACAATAAAGTTTCTTTTTCTTGATTATCTTTAGCTCCTGATATTTTGTCACTTGCGTTTTTCTTTCGATCTCATGCCGCCTTTGAAACGTTGAGTAAGTTGCTGAATCATGGGTCCCGCATGTCATCCTCTACGAACAATAAAAGTTTCCTTTTTTGGAGTTATTTTTGACCCCTAATGTCTGGCTATTTGCCTTTTTCTTTTGATCTCCTGCCCCTTTGAAACGATGAGGATGTTGTTGGCACGTCGGTCCCACATGTCATCCTCTATGAACAATAAAAGTTTCTTCTGATGGATTTATTTTGAACCCCTAATTAATTTCTGGATATTTCCTTTTTTCTTTTGATCCCCTGCCGCCTTGGAATCGTTGAGGATGCTGCTGCCTCATGGGTCCCGCATGTCATCCTCTCGAACGGTAAATGTTTCTTTTCTTGGATTTTGTTTACCAAATGATTTTTGGCTTATTTTATCGTTCGATCTCGTGCCGCCATTAAAACGTTGAGGACGCTGCTGGCTCAGAGGTCCCACATGTCAGCCTCTATGAACAATAAACCTTTCCTTTGTTTGATTTATTATTGACACATAATTTCTGGCTATTTGCCTTTTTCTTTCGATCTCATGCCGCCTCTGAAACGTTGAGACGCTGCTGGCTCATGGGTCCCACATGTCAGCCTCTATGAACAGTCAAAGTTTCCTTTGTTTGATTTTTTTTACCCTAATTACTGGCTATTTGCCTTTTTTTTATCCCCTGCCGCCTTTGAAACTAAGAGGACGCTGCTGGCCCATGGGTCCCACATCTCAGCCTCTCTGAACGATAAACCTTTCCTTTCTTTTTTTCGATCCCGTGCCGCCTTGGAAACGGTGAGACGGCTCCTGCAAAACGGGACCCATATGTCATCCTCTATGTACAATAAATTTCTTTCCTTGGATTATTTTTGGCACCTGATATATGGTCACTTGCCTTTTTTTCGATCCCCTGCCGCCTTTGAAACGTTGAGGACGCTGCTCGCTCGTGGGTCCCATATGTCAGCCTCTAGGAACAATAAACATTTCGTTTCTTGGATTTATTTTTGACCGCTGATTTCTGGCAACTTTGCTTTTTCTTTCGATCCCCTGCCGCCTTTGTTAAAGTTGAGGACGCTGCTGCAAAATGCGTCCCACATGTCAGCTTCTCTGTACGATAATTGTTTCCTCTCTTTGATTTTTTTCCACTGCTGGCCAATGGGTCCCCGATGTCAGCCTCTATGTACAAGAAATATGTGAATTCTCGATATATTTTAAGCCGAGATATGTAGGATGCTTTTTTTTCGATCCCTTCTGTTTGTTTTTACCTTCAAATGTTGAGGGACGCTACTGGCAAATGGGTCCTGCTCTAGCATTCTCAACTGAAGGAAAAATTGAAATATTGCCTATTCATTTGTTTTTCGTACTCCATGCATCTAATCCATACTAATTGTTGATCCGGGTTTTAGTTCAACTTAATTAGATCAAATTTGATCTACGAGGGAGTATGTAATATATTTTGGGTTCACAACACTGCACTTGTTAACAACAATCTGATGAAGAGGTTTGTCATTTTTTTTAAACTACAAATACACTCTAAGATCTTGCACACTAATAGAATAAATCTTGGAACTTTATATAATTAATGACAATTTTGAAATCGACTATATGAATATATCAAAATATAGAGCCCATGTAGATGCGCATACTGGCTATGCGCATTTAAAAAGAATCATAATCATAATTGATACGAAATAAAAATAACTTTATATGTAGAATCTCGGTTTCTAGAGGGCCAATCATAGGATATCCGTGTTTAAATTAGGAAGGGCCCCAATGGCATGAGTCGGAGGCCCATTAAGTGTTTTTGGAATGTTATCAGCGAAGTAAGCAGGCTGACAGCAATCACCATGTACATGGCCGGCGGCAGCCCAAAAGTACAAACAATTGGCCCATGCAGGGAAGGTAGTACTTTTTTTTATTGGGAAGGTTGTCTGGCTAACCCAAAAAAAAAGTGGTGCTACATGGGGTAATACTTGAACCCGGAATGAGATCGAGTGCCTTGATGAAAGCGAGGCACACATAAATAGTACTCCGTACCATGCCTTGCCCCTCCCTTTCAACCGTTGGATAAAAAATAATTAGACAGATGACTATTAACTAGTAACTGCTACAGTACCAACCAATGTACAGGACATGTGCTACAGTACGTCGTCCACAGTGCATGTGCTTTAGAACCATGAACAGTACATATGCTACATGCTACAGTACTTTGATCTTAGCTATCTATTTTCAATCCAACGGCCAAATCTACAAGTCACCGTACTGTTCATCTGTGCCTTGCTTATGTCAAGGCACTGGATCCTGGACACTTGAACCCATGATCGTTGCTGAGGGTTGCCTATTTGCGCATAATATGTTTTGTCAGCGGTCACTTCACTAGTTTGTGCAAAACATATCCAGCGCAGGATTCAAAAAAACATCACGTTTTTTTCTTTACGTAAACAACAAAACATCTCATGTTCATCACAATCCAGCCAACATAAGCACATAATAATTAATAGTACAACTAGAGAGCTGTACACATAAATAAGGTTTGTCAAGCTTCATGCACTAGCCAACGCAACCAAAAGTCCGAACTAATGGAAAGGGCTAGGCAATCCAATTATACATTTCAACATCCCCCCTCACATGTGACCACAATCCAGTAATGGTACCATCATGTTCACCACAATGCATCATTAAAGAGAGCAGTATACTATTATAGACCAGCTCTCTCTAAAGAACATTTGTAAGACAACTTAATACAGCTGTGATTGATATTGTTGCCCCAGCGATGGGTGATAACCTGAACACCATATAACCTTCTCACAGCAATTGTAACCAAATATGAGCACCTGCAATGATTTGGTGTCAAGCTTCTTGAAGGTCAGGAGGTATCCTACCTTCAAGTCATGTGCTTTGACAAACTCTGGCCATCCTTTGTCCATTAAAACATTGCCATCTTGTTGCTTCAGGTCCACAATCCAGGTGCATGCAGTGGACATCTTCAGGTTGATGGACTCTGGACACCCACCGTAAAACCAGGGTAGAACACGACTGGGGATGGAAATCACCTCTAACTCCGATGTACATAGTACCTTGCAGAAGCTGTCAGGGGTATTCTCCTCATCGATGCGCCCAAACACCTTGCACACTGGGGCTGGCTCTACAGATGTCTCCTTCCATGATAAGCTCTCTCCAAGCTTGAGCTTCTTGTTTGAACACTGCAAAAAAGAGGCCTCAATTAGATAATGCCTCTAGCTTCTGACCGTAATTCCAAGCAAATGCATAATAAAAGGCACCTAGCAAACTCAGCGGATCATTGTTCTTATCAAACACACAGTCTGAACAATAAGCTTCTGAATCTAGCTAGGCTGATATGTACAACCTTGTATCATCAAATTATTCAGCATAGTGTATCATTGTATCGCAGAAGCCAAATCGATATAAATAGTAGCTATGAGAATAGAAATCAAGCTAGCATGAGCCATGCATGCTTGCTGGCTATGTCTAGCATCAGAATAATGCATCTGCAGTTCATCATCCGCCAGTACAGATTGACCAAGCAAACAAAAAAAAATCAGCGTCGGCCTAAAGAGTCCACAAGCCAGACATGCATGCTCGGTGTCCTCATATGTGATCATCGGCCGTGGATTGACCAATAGCATATTTGAACGATTATTACTGCACACATTAGATCCAGTCCCAACATAGCTAGCATGGGTGCATGTGTAACCCGAGTCTTTACCAGAGGATTAATATATACACTGGCTGAGAGAAGTACTGTATATCAAACAATGCTAAGCAACCGGCAATACAGCTTAGATATAATAAAGATGTGACCGGCAACGCTAGTGATTCGGGGGAAACATACCGCCATTGCAGCCATGGACCGAGAGAATCGGGGATGCCGCGCCGCCTTAGTGGAGTTTTTAGATGCGACGTCGCCGCATCCGTAGAGGACGGAGTCCAAGCCGCGTAGTCCGAGCGGTGGTGGACGCCGGTGGTGTAGAGAGAGGACTCAGGGGAGATGGACGGCGAGGGATCTGGGGAGATCTGAAGTTCTGAACATGAGGGGGCTGTGAGAAACTGAGAATGATACATCAGCAATCAGCAAGGGAATAAATGCGCGTGTCCCCCGGTCAAAAAAAATGCGCGTGTCTAGGAGGAACGAAGCCAGGTACGCAGGAATCCACACACAAAACTTCACCCGGCGGGTCACTGGGCTTTATCAGTATCTGGTGGGGTCCGGACCTACAGACCAGTGAGACATGTCGTGTGGGTTATGATCCGTTCAGTGTGCACACAGAAATTGCATTCAGAGCTCAGGGCTTCAGGCTACGTTGTACTATACAGTAATATATCCATTTCTTTTGGTAAAATGAAAACGATACTCCATCTGATCCTCATTACATGATGATAAAATGGACGTCTCTACAACTAATATGTGTCTAGATACATCTATATGAGAGCGTCTGTGTTTGTACTGTGTATCTAAAAAAAATATGGATCGGAGGGAGCATTAAGAGGTGTCCAAAAAAAACTGCAAACAAACATGGATGTAAGCAGTTGAGTATTAAACCAGTGCGTGAAATACCTTTATATCTCGACCATGTAACAATGAATATGAGAAGTTTTTGGGGTTTGACCATCTGCACTTGTGTTTGCTACAATCAGATCAAAAAATTGGTCACTTTTACACTTTCTAAAATAAAATGTATTTTTCCCTGAGATTTTACAAGTTCGTACAAGATAGCATTGACTACATCTGGGATATATCACATTTACACTTACAAATCTATGAATATTTCAAAATATTGAGCTCCGTGTACCTACATATAATACAAATCATCAGACCGCACATTGAAACTACCGCAGCATATCACAGTAAATTAAAATAAAATAAAACAAGTCTAACATATACTATATTAGCTAATTAACAAAGTCTCATCACAGTGTATCTGATCCCCAGTTCAGCTTAATACAAAAACCAAGTTCAGCTTGAACATCAGCAGGGGAGTAACCCAGGTCCAAAAGCAGCATCTAGTTAATTCAATAAAATATTGAGGTTATTCTGATCCCCTCTTCCTAAAAACACTGCAGATCATGCATGCAACTAAGGGTGATCAGCACAAAAGATTATCCTCTGGGTGGAGGTGTTACTGTCGTAGATCAACACATTCATCAAGGAAGTGTCTTTCACCTCGAAGACGAGAAGGTCATCAAGCTGCAGTTCATGCGCCTCTGCAAACCCGAACCAACCATCCTTCAAGACCAGTTCACCCTGGTACTCATCGATGTGCACATACCAGGCGCAGCCTACGCTGGTCTTGAGCTTGATAGGCCTGGGAAGAATCCCTTTCAGACATTGCTTGAATTCTCTGGGGATGACCAACATATACATGTCATCGTTGCCGTCCAGTTGCACATAGAAGCGCGAGGGCTGAGGAGGGTCCGCCGAGTGACCAACCCGTTTAGGGCGGCCTTTCCCTCGCCCTTTTAATATACAACGTTGAAATGCTGCATCACGCCTGCCCGTCACCTTTGGCTTTTTGGCTAGTGAATTTCTTTGAATTCTGAACTCGGGGCGGTGCAGAGGACATGTACAATCGACAGTCCTAAGACGTAGTTGCTCATTGACGTTGGAGCGAGTTTGCTTCTGCATCTAGTTAAGCACGGTATATATCAATCAACAGCATATAAATCAGAACGTAGCATACATGGAGAAAATGCATCTAGCTATCTCTTTAATTAGTTTGCACAAAATCTAGCAGCAGCAAGACAATTTGATTTTACAGGTACTGAGCAAGCTTTCAGACTTTCTGAAACAGGTAACATGGAGCATATATTTGTATGTTCAGACTGCGAAACCCTGCTCTGTGATGGATAATATTACTAAACATCTTTTTTTGCCAGAACTAGTACTTAACATCTACTGTTTCCCGTCATTAAAATTTTTTTGCAGAAGAATACTACGGTTTCCCGTCATTAAATTTTAAAGAAAAAAGAACTTGTTTAAGATCCCAACTATCATTGACTACTTACACCTGCATCCTAGTGAGTTCAGGACAACTTACAGCATCTTTTGGTGGTGCCGCCACCGGAGAAGACCGTGCCGCGGGGGTTGGGGTCGGCGCAGCCGGAGAAGCTGGTGCCGCCGCCAGGGAAATCAGTGCCGAGCCAGATGGTGCTTCCAGCGGAGAAGAAAGTACCGCGAGAGATGGAACCGACGCTGCCAAAGGGTAAGAAACGGATGTACTCGTAGATCCTTCTCTAGTCACGATCTGGATAGAAGAGACTGGACGTCCATCAAGCTGCTGGAGGATGCGGTGGATCAAATCGGCTGAGTTCAGGAAATATCGGTGATGTTCATCTGTGTCGGCGAAGCAGCTGCCGGTGGAAGGAGGAGGCGAGCCGTTCATGGCAGTCATTAGTGTAAAAGAGGAGAAGTGGGTGGGAGTATGGGTGGGAGAGAGAGGGTTCGGGACTGAAGTAATTGTAGTCTGCTCTCTCTTTTTTACAAGCATGCGTCCTCAGGCTGATATTTTTTTTAGATACGTACTCAGGCTGCTTTGTCAAACCAGGGCCTCAATGAAGCTAATAGCACGCTATAGCATATCTAGAGGGTCCACGCTTAGTAATTTTGCTCGCTGTGGCGCTATTTGCGAAACAGCATGCTATATCGCCCTAAAACTTCATATCGTTAGCGCGCTATTTTTTTCAGGCAAGTTGCTTTCACTTTTTCGTGGTGATGAACTAATCTGTTGGTTCCACTTCTAAATCAGAAAATAATATCGCTAATGCTAATTTTTTTAATAAATAATTTATACTATGTTGTTGCCTTGTGAAATGTTGATGTTAGCCTTCTAATATACTTGAGATCTATTTCTATATGTGGTTATGTATGTATGATTCAGTCACTTTTGGACTATATATATCTATTCGTTCTAGTAAAATTATTTATTTTTAGGCTATATTTAGTATTATTTTGAAAATGCTATTTAAAATATACCACACTATTACCACGATATAGCGTCCATATCGTTTGAAGGTGGCTGCCGCTAATTCATTTAGCACGCTATTTTAAACCTTGGTTAAGACGCGTTTGGCGGCCTGCATCCAGGCTGGTGGGGAAATACCGTACCCAAGTGCTTAAAAGATTGCATCTTTTAGCTGGAAAACATTAGGGCATGTCCAACACAGGCGCTACTGCAAGGGCGCTAGGAATTATTTCCTCGTCGTTTGGCGGTTGGAGAGGCTAATCCCAGCGGTAGTCCTAGCGTCGACGCAAAAGAAAGCAGGGGCGTGAAACTCTTTTCACCTGTCCTAGCTAAAGCACCGGAACCAACAGGAAGTCAGTCTGTCATCAGCAATTAGCGCTGCAAGGAGAGTACCTGGAGGATTTTACAATCTTTTGACATTCATTTGTTCTCTATTAGCGCCATATAGTATATAGCATTGTAATGCCCTTATACTCCTCTCAACATTAAAAAAAGGTGTGCATATACTAATAACAGTTGCTGAAATGAAACTAAAAATAAACAGACATGCACGGTTTACGAAGGATGGAAATACAGAGTTCATCACCATCCGTTTTAAATTATAAGATTAGATTACTTCAATGTGGGTTTACATACGCACTAAAATGAGTAAACAGACACACTGAAATGGGTCCAGGTATATAAGATTCAGAAAAAAGGAAGAGCATCTTAAGATACAGAACAGGTTACTAAATTGTTCAAACATATCGTACAAAAAAGATTATTTGCTCCAGAAAGATTCATGGCTCAGTTTAGGGTTGCATCAACATGCGGATATTTTTCAGACTAGGCTTAAACCACATTGTCGCCTGTCGGGGAAATCCCCAACCATCTTCTGGAAGGGTGATAACTCCCATGAGCTCATTTTCCCCTTGCTGCAGGTTACAACGACAAATACAACTAAATGCTGGTTCCCGAAATGCATAGTACGCGATGTACACACAATTTGACCTCATGAATGGAGTCAATGTTCCATCAGGAGCATTGCCATCATTTATCTTCAGGTTCAATGGATAATTCAGTCCAATGAACAGAGAGTGTGTGCCAAGGCTGTCAACTCGACTCCAATTGGGTCCAATCAGGGATAGATCTTTCTCAAAAACATGTATGACAGGGGCAGGACACTCCCGCAGGATAAGGCCATTACCATGATGCAGAACTTCTGCAGGCTCAAGGTGATCATTGCTACGTATATACCGATCTTCATGGATGATCATCAAGCGCTTGCCATCGGCTGATCGAGCTAAAAACCATCTGCCAGATGGTTCCTTCATCGGTGATGGGATCACGAATGGCGGGGCAAGGTGTGCATCTGCATTGTAAACGGAGACAACAAAAAATAGTGTTTGAATGGCTCGGGAAGACAATAATACCAGTAGCTGCAACTTCACATTTGTAGGATCAAATGGAGGATGCAGTCATTATACTTGTATAAAATCTCGAAGAAATAAAATTGTTCCCATTTGAGATGTATGTTAATTACACTCATATTCATTGATGGTAGATACATGTCTCAACCTTATCTGATCCATGATTGTAATGCTTTGAGTACATCGAATATTGAAATAAATTGAAAGTTTGCATGCATCAATTGATGAAGAGGCCAGGGCTAAGCTCCTTATTCATATTCTGACAAGAGCATGCAGTAACTAATTCAGGAATGCATTCATATACTGCAATAATCTGGTTTGGGTTGACAGATTAGTGCACAGCATATACTACTGTAATTCGTTTGTAGCAATGGTTCAGTCAGGTTAGGATAATTTAATGGTGCACAGTCATTTGAAAGGTGAAAAAAAGTCTTAGTGAGCAATTAGTTATTTCAGTTACAATATATCATGAATGGGCTTGATATTAAAATTTATTGCGAAGTATATCATATGGATTGAAGAATTACCAGCCTGTGATTGATCCCAGCAATATGTGGTGCCGGTCCACCCATCCACCGCAACAATAAAGCCGTTGTGCTCGATGGCATCACTGTAATCTACACCCCAACTAGCAAGAGAGAATAACCTCCACTCCTGGCTACCATTAGCCAGGTAAGCGAGTCCAGAATTGAATAGAGCGATGAGCTTGTAATCTGAGTAATGTCCAGCTTTTGTGGGCACTTCGCAAATTACAATCTTCAACAAAAACATGGCACGCCCATACGTCATGTACCTTTCAGGAGGCAAGTCGGGGAAGCCAATCCATTCCTCCCGAAAAATGTTGCAAGTTTCCGACGATGGTAGGGAGATTTCTTGGTGCGTGTAGATGTTCGCGAGGAACCAGTTCCCACCACTGTCCACGCCGGCGATCCAGTCGCCATTCATGCCAACCCAGAATCTATTGTCCATGAACGGCAGGATGGCTGTGCGCCGAGGATGGTCGAGGGGCACAACGTGGTACACCGTGTGGTGCGCACTACTATCATCATAGTGCCAATGGGCAGAATCGGGCATCAGCAAGCAGGGTCCATCCCAATGGTGTAGATTCATGTTGTCGGCGACATGGCGGCACAGCGTTTTGGAGCATGCGGCCAGCCGGACGTCGACTGTAACGTCCAGACTCTGGGCAATGAGATTGAACAGCTCGGCGGGGAGCTTCCCCCAGTCGCCATCCAGCTGGTCGTCGTTCGATGCCGCCATGGAGACGAGATGGATTTAAAAGGGCGGATGCAAGTATGTGTGATTGGAGTTTTGTAGGAGAGTCGAGCGGGAAGGAGGAGTGCTGCGGTTCTGCGGAGGGGTGAGGAGAGAAAGCTATGCAAATGGGAGATCTAGAGGATGAAAAAACTTCTAGCAGCGGTTGGCGAGTGGAGAACGATGATGGAAGTGGAGAGCCAAGGATGGAAACGATGGACATGAAGAGTAGGAGTGGATATGACTTTTTTTATTCTTCAGCAGCTGCATCGAGGCGCCGAGTAAAACTTCGGCTAGGATAGCACGCCACTACGTCCTGGTGCAGTTACTGTCCCGTCAAATCAGTTTGACCACAGAAATGGTTTCTTTATTACAGTATAACTTAATTTTTTCGAACAATATATACTAGTACTCCATTTAATATAATCACTCCGATTCATATTACTTGTCAAATGATATGGATGAATCTAGAACTAAAATGTGTCTAGATATATCTATATTATAGTCAACTAATATGAATCCGAGTTTGTTTGGTTCAAAGGATTTCTAAAGGTATCTTGTACGGAGTAGGATTTTTACACATAGGGATTTTTCCTATAGAGCTTGCTTGATTCAAAGGATTGAGAACCCTCCAAAATACCTATGGATTGCTTTCTCTACAATCCTATCTCTCGGTAATATTGCTATGTGTCTATAACAACTATGAAATGAACTCAATCTCAATAGAAATTTCCTTTGTCTTTCCTAATCAAACAACTAGTTATTTTATGTCTTCGTTTACAAATTAAGATAATTTTTAGGTTATAGGTAATCGTCGAGCTTATGTGATCATCTTTTATGATCAAACTTACTTGATCAGCCGCGGAGGCGCAAAGGAGCAGTGGTGTGCATTAATACGGCCGCATGGGGAAGGCACAGCTAGCGACGATGAGACGTATCGCCAGCATTGGCCTAGGGAACCGTCGCCACCATTAATAAAAGCTATCCCTTTGGGCACCATGTCTCCCACTACTCGTGTCACGCGCGCATGGCTGGGGAAGCCGGACAGAAAACATGACAACCAGGGGGAAAATGAATAAAAATAATACAAAGTCGAAAATATTTCGAAAAATAAACTTTGTACTTCGTAAGAAACTCCATGCGTTTAGCAAATGCGAAGGCAATATGTAGAAACACGTCTAGACCACGTCTAGAACCACTTCCCAAAGCTTAAGGATTATATTGATTTTTAGAAAGTCAAACTATGTTAAGTTTGACTAAGTTTTTACCAAAAGCATTAATATGCAAGATACAAAATCAACATTATTAGATAGAAAATAAATTATATTTTCATATGGTGTCTACAAAATATTATATGTGCTGATAGATTCTTCTAAGAGTTTGGTCGAACTTTACTTGGTTTGACTTTTCAAGAAAAATATACAAAGCTTTAAGCATTGGAACGGAGGTATTTTTCGAAGCACCTACTTGTCTTTAGAAGACAAAAGAAAACATGGAGTAAGGTTGTTTTTTGTGCAAAAGTTTACGTCAAAATCTGGTTATTTGTGTAAAAAGAATCTCAAATTGTGTTATGTGCAAAAACTGCACCAAGAAGTGGTGGTATGTGCAATTTCCTCCATCACACAAAAGGCAAGCCATTGATACATATATAATTGTGAATAATTACAAAAGTAGTAGGCAGCTAATAAGCGCACATGATTAAACTGCTATGCGAGATCTTCAGCCACCAGAAGTCGTTCCCGCGCCTCTCTAGCATTGAAAATCACGCGTTCTGCGACTTCCATCAAAGAGACAAGCTGAGCTTTGATCCGTTCTCCCAGATGAATGGCCTCGTCACAACTCCTACGAGCACAGGCCGTGATCTCATCCACTTCTAGGAAAGACACCGCCTGCCTGTACCGAAATATCTTGATCCCTAACTCTCTGTTCTCCTCCCGCATGCTGGCAAGATCCAACTTCATCCTCCGACAAGATAAGCAAGGGGAGTGATCCTGCCAAAGGTAACAACAAACATATCGAGCGTTACCGGCAAACGAAGGGCACAAATTGGCTGATTAACGAATATGGTCACTAACATGTAGGACAGACTTAAGTGGTGTCTACATGTCAGTGACTCGAAGTACCCAAAAACCAGCAACCCAAAGTCAGCTAGTAATATTAACCTCCGTCTTCAGCTCCTTCATCCTCTTGAACGGCGGGGAAGCTGGCAACTTATCTTCTTCTACGACCTCTCGCTGGAACCTGACGTCGAAGGATGAGAGATCCTGCGAACGGATGTGCTGCGCCTGCGCGTGCGATTCCCCAGGGCGCTTCTGGCGTAACTCGGAGTTCTCCGCGCCGAGATGCGGAAGTTCCGCTCCCGGGGCCTTGTTGACCCTAAGCCGAGATAGCTCATGTGTAAGCCGACGAAAAATGTTCAAAATGTTACAGATCAGGCATATCATTACCAGTGCAAACGAGGTAAGTGAATCTCCGGGATCTCGCCCAAAGACCGCGGTTGGTCCAATGCCACCACATCTTCTCCGAGATTGACTAACTCCTTTACATCATCTTCTCCGACATTGACTATCTCCTTTACATCATCTTCTGCTCCGAGCTTGACCATCTCCTTTACATCATCTTCTCCTGCGAGCTTGATCATCTGCCTCACATCATCTTCTCCGGCGATATCGACCCTCTCCTGCGGAAGATAACAGATATAAGTCCGAGTATTACCAGCAAAACGAAGGTAATTAAAAGAGGCGTAGTAACCCTTGTGTCCTGGCCAATCAACGGCGGGGACGCTGAGCCCGCATCGTCTCCTCCGAGATCTCCCTTCGCAGGCAGGATTGTTAGAGACAGTGTACTTCTGGTAGTAGTATTTATGCGTGGGGCGCCAGGGGGTCGAGAAGCTAGGACTGCATCTTCTCCTCCGAGCTCTTCCTTGGTAGACATGACAAATGAAACGAGGTGTGGGGGGCGTAAAAGGTATAAAATGGCGGACGGCCGCCCCGCCTCGGCCCTCCAAGGCTTAATTTTTTTGCCTTACTAAACTAAAAACCCTATTTTGCGTCTCACACGGACTGCCCTCAGAGGGCTGCAGGGTCCCATATGCGTGCAGGTCCCACACTTTAGGTAGGCAAACTTCCAACAATCTTCTTTGTCAAGTGAAGACACGTCGTCAAGACTCTCTCTCTCTCTCCCCCCTTTTGTCATTGAAAAAAAAAGAATATTAGACGGGCGCGTAGCCTGCACTGCAGGGGGGCGATTTTGACAAAAGTAATCCTTTTGGCGAAGAAAAACACAGAAAGCCACACAAAAAGGTTAGTCCAGTGAAATAGATTGCTCAGAGGGTCAGTCCGTAATTTTCTTTGCCAAAAGGGTTATTTCTGTCAAAATCGCCGCACTGCAGGTTTGCAGCACTGAAAAACCTTGCGTGCCAGTCAACATCACTTCCCGGATAGGGGGAAAATATCTAGTGATACCATCCCTTACATGATACCATGATACCACTTCATAATATTTGAATTCTAAGTGTCGAAAAATTTAGAAAAAAAACCTTGTGATGCTACCCTAAATTTGTGGGACCCCAAAAAACTTGCAAATCAAGCCAAAGAAACACGATCTTGTCCCCTACCCCCCCCCATGATTTTGACCTAAATTTGAAATCAAGCCAAAGGTGGTTCAAAAACAGCAATCGGAAATCATGGATTGTTCATCATTTTTCTATATAGCTAGGGAAAATAGCAGACATGCCATACCAATGTTTTAGAAAAGAGCCCTTCAAAAAAGTGTGGCAACATATATGTTGGAATTCGACCATCTTAATTTCTTCCCACGTGTGAGCTTTGGTACTACTACTACACAAGAACCATGTCAAACTTTTGAATCATGGCCCATTTTATGTATATATTTGCAACTTTTCATGCACGCATGAAAACTTTGCAAAATATGTGCATTTTGGGTTGTCGCACATAAATGTGTGTTTACTTGTCTGCCACCAATTAATCCAATTCTCATTTGTGGGGAAACATGACACGAGATGGCCATTTCCAAAGTTTCATGAATTATCTCAAAGTGAATCCATATATGTACAATTTTTGGGGGCTAAATTTCATGTTTTAAACCTAGCTAGTATTTGACCAAGATTCAAATGGGCATAAAATTCAAAAAAAAAACAGAAAAATGAAAAACCAAAGCACATAGCCTTCTTATGTCATATAGTAAGAATTCAAGTTGATAAACAAGGTCTAGACATATTCAAACTAGAAAAATCATGTATCTACCCCTAACACTCTAAACTCTGTCTTATGAAGTCAAGCATGAAGAGAAGTGGTTTTGGGTTTCAAACATGGAAATTTCAAAAACCTCCCAAAAGCTTCATTTTAGAGTGACTAAGAAGGATCGAGGCTTACCTTTTCATTTTCATGTTTTAAACTTGTTTAAATCTTGGTCAAACCTAGCTAGTATTTGACCAAGATTCAAATGGGCATGCATAAAATTCAAAAAAAAACAGAAAAATGAAAAACCAAAGCACATAGCCTTCTTATGTCATATAGTAAGAATTCAAGTTGATAAACAAGGTCTAGACGTATTCAAACTAGACAAATCATGTATCTACCCCTAACACTCTAAACTCTGTCTTATGAAGTCAATTAAGCATGAAGAGAAGTGGTTTTGGGTTTCAAACATGGAAATTTCAAAAACCTCCCAAAAGCTTCATTTTAGAGTGACTAAGAAGGATCCATGCTTACCTTTTAATTTTCAGATTTTAAACTTGTTTAAATCTTTGTGAAACCTAGGATTTGACCAAGATTCAAATGGGCATAAAAATTCAGGAAAAAACCAAAAGATTGATAAACCAAAGCACATAGCATTCTTATGTCATACAGTAAGCATTCAAGTTGATTAACAAGGTCTAGACATATTCAAACTAGAAAATCATGTATATATCTGTCCCTAACCTTAAACTCTGTCTTATATATGAAGTCAATCATGAAGAGAAGTGGTTTGGGTTTCAAACATGAAAAATTTCAAGAACATCCCAAAAGCCGCTTCATTTTAGAGTGACTAAGAAGGATCCATGCTTACCTTTTCGTTTTCATATTATATACTTGTTTAAATCCAGGTCAAACATAGGATTTGACCAAGATTCAAATGGGCATAAAATAAAATAAAATAGAAGAATGAAAAACAAAAGCACATAGTCTTCGTATGTCATATATATAGTAAGCTTTCAAGTTGATAAACAAGGTTTAGACATGTTCAAACCAGACAAATCATGTATCTACCCCCTAACCATAAACTCGATCGATCTTATGAAGTCTAGCCTGAAGAGAAGTCGTATTGGTTTCAAACATGAAAATTTCAAGAACCTCCCAAAATCTTCAAATGGGCATAATATTCAAAAAAACCAGAAAAATGAAAAACCAAAGCACATAGCCTTCTTATGTCATATAGTAAGAATTCAAGTTGATAAACAAGGTCTAGACATATTCAAACTAGACAAATCATGTATCTACCCCTAACACTCTAAACTCTGTCTTATGAAGTCAAGCATGAAGAGAAGTGGTTTTGGGTTTCAAACATGGAAATATCAAAAACCTCCCAAAAGCTTCATTTTAGAGTGACTAAGAAGGATCCATGCTTACCTTTTAATTTTCAGATTTTAAACTTGTTTAAATCTTTGTGAAACCTAGGATTTGACCAAGATTCAAATGGGCATAAAAATTCAGGAAAAAACCAAAAGAATGATAAACCAAAGCACATAGCATTCTTATGTCATATAGTAAGCATTCAAGTTGATAAATAAGGTCTAGACATATTCAAACTAGAAAATCATGTATATATCTGCCCCTAACCCTAAACTCTGTCTATATGAAGCAATCATGAAGAGAAGTGGTTTTGGGTTTCAAACATGAAAATTTCAAGAACATCCCAAAAGTCGCTTCATTTTAGAGTGACTAAGAAGGATCCAGGCTTACCTTTTCGTTTTCATATTTTATACTTGTTTAAATCCAGGTCAAACATAGGATTTGACCAAGATTCAAATGGGCATAAAATAAAAAAATAGAAGAATGAAAAACAAAAGCACATAGTCTTCTTATGTCATATAGTAAGCCTTGCAAGTTGGTAAACAAGGTTTAGACATGTTCAAACCAGACAAATCATGTATCTAGCCCCTAACCATAAACTCGGTCGATCTTATGAAGTCTAGCATGAAGAGAAGTCGTATTGGTTTCAAACATGAAAATTTCAAGAACCACCCAAAATCTTCAAATGGGCATATAACATTCAAAAAACTAGAAAAATGAAAAACCAAAGCACATATATAGCCTTCTTATGTCATATAGTAAGCATTCAAGTTGATAAACAAGCATGTCTAGACATATTCAAACCCGACAAATCATGTATCTACCCCTAACCCTAAACTCTGCATGTCTTATGAAGTCAACCATGAAGAGAAGTGGTTTTGGGTTTCAAACATTGAGATTTCAAGAACCCCCCAAAAGCTTCATTTTAGAATGACTAGCTAGGAAGGATCCAGGCTTACCTTTTCATTTTCATGTTATAGACTTGTTTAAATCTTGGTCAAACCTAGGATTTGACCAAGATTCAAATGGGCATAAACATTCAAAAAAATCAAAAACCAAAGCTAGCACATATAGTCTTCTTATGTCATATAGTAAGAATTGAAGTTGATAAACAAGGTCTAGACATATTCAAACTAGACAAATCATGTATCTACCCCCTAAAGCCCTAAACTAGCTTTGTCTTATGAAGTCAAGCATGAAGAGAAGTGTTTTTGGGTTTCAGACATGGAAATTTTGAAAACCTCCCAAAAACTTCATCTTAGAGTGACAAAGAAGGATCCAAGCTTACCTTTTCATTTTCATGTTTTAAGCTTGTTTAAATATTGGTCAAGCCTAGGATTTGACCAAGATTCAAATGGGCATAAAAATTCTGGAAAAATAAAAAAAAACCAAAGCACATAGTCTTCTTACGTCATATATATCTATAGTAAGCATATTCAAGTAGATAAACAAGGTATAGACATATTCAAAACAGACAAATCCTGTATCTACCCCCTAACCCTAAACTCGGTCTTATGATGCCTAGCATGAAGAGAAGTCGTTTTGGGTTTCAAACGTTTAAGCCAAAAGCCCCATTTCATATATTTCAAATTTGGTTCAAATTTGAAAGACATACAAGTTATAGCACACATAGTGCATACATGTTCACACATTCTGCACTAGATGCTAATTAACCCTATAGTTTGAGGCCATTTGGATGAGGTCGAAAAAATCTTGGATTAGAAATGGGGTTGTTCGAACCCCGTAGTTGGATTTTTTATGAACTTGATCTGTAGTACTGGGCAAAACCCTAGTTTAACGTATTTAATTATAGATTCGTAGGTTGATTTTTCTACCTTTTTATTATTATTACTATGCAGCACATGTGTGTTTGCCCGTCGAGTGAAACTCGGAGGAAGAGGGATCACTCGGAAGGAGAGAAGAAGGGAGAGCATTATGGTGTCTCCCCTTTTTCGGGTGATGATGTTGACTTTTGTGCAGGGTTTGTCAGTGAGCAGGAGGTGCGAGCGAGCGAGTCGAGCGAGGCCGAGAATGAGAGAGATTTGTTTTTTTTTGTGAGAGGGACAACCGAAGGATCCAGAAGGACCCACAGACTTCCAAAACGCATCCTGATGCGTCTTCTCTTGACAAAGAAGATGGCTTGGAGTTTGCGTACCTACTGCACTTGACTTGTGCTCACTGAAGTGTGGGACCTCACGCATGGGCGCCACACGTAAGTGACAGACCTGTTGGCAATGTTGGTGTAAAAACACGGTTGATTATTATAGTGCATTAGAACAAAGTTTCCTATGGATTCAACGGCAGGAAATCCAAGTTAACTCATTTACATGACATTATTTTTTCCATGAAGCAAAGTTAACACATCTATCAATTGGTACATTTTGGAGTGACTAAGAAGGATCCATGCTTATTCGTTTTCACGTGTTAAATTTGTTTAAATCTTGCTCAAACCTAGGATTTCACCAAGATTGAAATGGGCATGAAAATTCAAAAAAAAATGAAATACCAATGCACATAGTCTTCTTCTGTCATATAGTAAGCATTCAAGATGATAAACAAGGTCTAGACATATTCAAACCAGGCAAATCATGTATCTACTCCCTAACGACCCTAAACTCCGTCTTATGAAGTAAGGCATGAAGAGAAGTGGTTTTGGGTTTCAAACATGCAAATTTCAAAAACCCCCCAAAAGCTTCATTTTAGAGTGACTAAGAAGGATCGAGGCTTACCTTTTCATTTTCATGTTTTAAACTTGTTTAAATCTTGGTCAAACCTAGCTAGTATTTGACCAAGATTCAAATGGGCATGCATAAAATTCAAAAAAAAAACAGAAAAATGAAAAACCAAAGCACATAGCCTTCTTATGTCATATAGTAAGAATTCAAGTTGATAAACAAGGTCTAGACGTATTCAAACTAGACAAATCATGTATCTACCCCTAACACTCTAAACTCTGTCTTATGAAGTCAATTAAGCATGAAGAGAAGTGGTTTTGGGTTTCAAACATGGAAATTTCAAAAACCTCCCAAAAGCTTCATTTTAGAGTGACTAAGAAGGATCCATGCTTACCTTTTAATTTTCAGATTTTAAACTTGTTTAAATCTTTGTGAAACCTAGGATTTGACCAAGATTCAAATGGGCATAAAAATTCAGGAAAAAACCAAAAGATTGATAAACCAAAGCACATAGCATTCTTATGTCATACAGTAAGCATTCAAGTTGATTAACAAGGTCTAGACATATTCAAACTAGAAAATCATGTATATATCTGTCCCTAACCTTAAACTCTGTCTTATATATGAAGTCAATCATGAAGAGAAGTGGTTTGGGTTTCAAACATGAAAAATTTCAAGAACATCCCAAAAGCCGCTTCATTTTAGAGTGACTAAGAAGGATCCATGCTTACCTTTTCGTTTTCATATTATATACTTGTTTAAATCCAGGTCAAACATAGGATTTGACCAAGATTCAAATGGGCATAAAATAAAATAAAATAGAAGAATGAAAAACAAAAGCACATAGTCTTCGTATGTCATATATATAGTAAGCTTTCAAGTTGATAAACAAGGTTTAGACATGTTCAAACCAGACAAATCATGTATCTACCCCCTAACCATAAACTCGATCGATCTTATGAAGTCTAGCCTGAAGAGAAGTCGTATTGGTTTCAAACATGAAAATTTCAAGAACCTCCCAAAATCTTCAAATGGGCATAATATTCAAAAAAACCAGAAAAATGAAAAACCAAAGCACATAGCCTTCTTATGTCATATAGTAAGAATTCAAGTTGATAAACAAGGTCTAGACATATTCAAACTAGACAAATCATGTATCTACCCCTAACACTCTAAACTCTGTCTTATGAAGTCAAGCATGAAGAGAAGTGATTTTTGGGTTTCAAACATGGAAATATCAAAAACCTCCCAAAAGCTTCATTTTAGAGTGACTAAGAAGGATCCATGCTTACCTTTTAATTTTCAGATTTTAAACTTGTTTAAATCTTTGTGAAACCTAGGATTTGACCAAGATTCAAATGGGCATAAAAATTCAGGAAAAAACCAAAAGAATGATAAACCAAAGCACATAGCATTCTTATGTCATATAGTAAGCATTCAAGTTGATAAATAAGGTCTAGACATATTCAAACTAGAAAATCATGTATATATCTGCCCCTAACCCTAAACTCTGTCTTATATATGAAGCAATCATGAAGAGAAGTGGTTTTGGGTTTCAAACATGAAAATTTCAAGAACATCCCAAAAGTCGCTTCATTTTAGAGTGACTAAGAAGGATCCAGGCTTACCTTTTCGTTTTCATATTTTATACTTGTTTAAATCCAGGTCAAACATAGGATTTGACCAAGATTCAAATGGGCATAAAATAAAAAAATAGAAGAATGAAAAACAAAAGCACATAGTCTTCTTATGTCATATAGTAAGCCTTGCAAGTTGGTAAACAAGGTTTAGACATGTTCAAACCAGACAAATCATGTATCTAGCCCCTAACCATAAACTCGGTCGATCTTATGAAGTCTAGCATGAAGAGAAGTCGTATTGGTTTCAAACATGAAAATTTCAAGAACCACCCAAAATCTTCAAATGGGCATATAACATTCAAAAAACTAGAAAAATGAAAAACCAAAGCACATATATATCCTTCTTATGTCATATAGTAAGCATTCAAGTTGATAAACAAGCATGTCTAGACATATTCAAACCCGACAAATCATGTATCTACCCCTAACCCTAAACTCTGCATGTCTTATGAAGTCAACCATGAAGAGAAGTGGTTTTGGGTTTCAAACATTGAGATTTCAAGAACCCCCCAAAAGCTTCATTTTAGAATGACTAGCTAGGAAGGATCCAGGCTTACCTTTTCATTTTCATGTTATAGACTTGTTTAAATCTTGGTCAAACCTAGGATTTGACCAAGATTCAAATGGGCATAAACATTCAAAAAAATCAAAAAATCAAAAACCAAAGCTAGCACATATAGTCTTCTTATGTCATATAGTAAGAATTGAAGTTGATAAACAAGGTCTAGACATATTCAAACTAGACAAATCATGTATCTACCCCCTAAAGCCCTAAACTAGCTTTGTCTTATGAAGTCAAGCATGAAGAGAAGTGTTTTTGGGTTTCAGACATGGAAATTTTGAAAACCTCCCAAAAACTTCATCTTAGAGTGACAAAGAAGGATCCAAGCTTACCTTTTCATTTTCATGTTTTAAGCTTGTTTAAATATTGGTCAAGCCTAGGATTTGACCAAGATTCAAATGGGCATAAAAATTCTGGAAAAATAAAAAAAATAAAAACCAAAGCACATAGTCTTCTTACGTCATATATATCTATAGTAAGCATATTCAAGTAGATAAACAAGGTATAGACATATTCAAAACAGACAAATCCTGTATCTACCCCCTAACCCTAAACTCGGTCTTATGATGCCTAGCATGAAGAGAAGTCGTTTTGGGTTTCAAACGTTTAAGCCAAAAGCCCCATTTCATATATTTCAAATTTGGTTCAAATTTGAAAGACATACAAGTTATAGCACACATAGTGCATACATGTTCACACATTCTGCACTAGATGCTAATTAACCCTATAGTTTGAGGCCATTTGGATGAGGTCGAAAAAAATCTTGGATTAGAAATGGGGTTGTTCGAACCCCGTAGTTGGATTTTTTATGAACTTGATCTGTAGTACTGGGCAAAACCCTAGTTTAACGTATTTAATTATAGATTCGTAGGTTGATTTTTCTACCTTTTTATTATTATTACTATGCAGCACATGTGTGTTTGCCCGTCGAGTGAAACTCGGAGGAAGAGGGATCACTCGGAAGGAGAGAAGAAGGGAGAGCATTATGGTGTCTCCCTCTTTTTCGGGTGATGATGTTGACTTTTGTGCAGGGTTTGTCAGTGAGCAGGAGGTGCGAGCGAGCGAGAGCGAGCGAGCGAGCCGAGAATGAGAGAGATTTGTTTTTTTTTGTGAGAGGGACAACCGAAGGATCCAGAAGGACCCACAGACTTCCAAAACGCATCCTGATGCGTCTTCTCTTGACAAAGAAGATGGCTTGGAGTTTGCGTACCTACTGCACTTGACTTGTGCTCACTGAAGTGTGGGACCTCACGCATGGGCGCCACACGTAAGTGACAGACCTGTTGGCAATGTTGGTGTAAAAACACGGTTGATTATTATAGTGCATTAGAACAAAGTTTCCTATGGATTCAACGGCAGGAAATCCAAGTTAACTCATTTACATGACATTATTTTTTCCATGAAGCAAAGTTAACACATCTATCAATTGGTACATTTTGGAGTGACTAAGAAGGATCCATGCTTATTCGTTTTCACGTGTTAAATTTGTTTAAATCTTGCTCAAACCTAGGATTTCACCAAGATTGAAATGGGCATGAAAATTCAAAAAAAAATGAAATACCAATGCACATAGTCTTCTTCTGTCATATAGTAAGCATTCAAGATGATAAACAAGGTCTAGACATATTCAAACCAGGCAAATCATGTATCTACTCCCTAACGACCCTAAACTCCGTCTTATGAAGTAAGGCATGAAGAGAAGTGGTTTTGGGTTTCAAACATGCAAATTTCAAAAACCCCCCAAAAGCTTCATTTTAGAGTGACTAAGAAGGATCGAGGCTTACCTTTTCATTTTCATGTTTTAAACTTGTTTAAATCTTGGTCAAACCTAGCTAGTATTTGACCAAGATTCAAATGGGCATAAAATTCAAAAAAATCAGAAAAATGAAAAACCAAAGCACATAGCCTTCTTATGTCATATAGTAAGAATTCAAGTTGATAAACAAGGTCTAGACGTATTCAAACTAGACAAATCATGTATCTACCCCTAACACTCTAAACTCTGTCTTATGAAGTCAATTAAGCATGAAGAGAAGTGGTTTTGGGTTTCAAACATGGAAATTTCAAAAACCTCCCAAAAGCTTCATTTTAGAGTGACTAAGAAGGATCCATGCTTACCTTTTAATTTTCAGATTTTAAACTTGTTTAAATCTTTGTGAAACCTAGGATTTGACCAAGATTCAAATGGGCATAAAAATTCAGGAAAAAACCAAAAGATTGATAAACCAAAGCACATAGCATTCTTATGTTATACAGTAAGCATTCAAGTTGATTAACAAGGTCTAGACATATTCAAACTAGAAAATCATGTATATATCTGTCCCTAACCTTAAACTCTGTCTTATATATGAAATCAATCATGAAGAGAAGTGGTTTGGGTTTCAAACATGAAAATTTCAAGAACATCCCAAAAGCCGCTTCATTTTAGAGTGACTAAGAAGGATCCATGCTTACCTTTTCGTTTTCATATTATATACTTGTTTAAATCCAGGTCAAACATAGGATTTGACCAAGATTCAAATGGGCATAAAATAAAATAAAATAGAAGAATGAAAAACAAAAGCACATAGTCTTCGTATGTCATATATATAGTAAGCTTTCAAGTTGATAAACAAGGTTTAGACATGTTCAAACCAGACAAATCATGTATCTAGCCCCTAACCATAAACTCGATCGATCTTATGAAGTCTAGCATGAAGAGAAGTCGTATTGGTTTCAAACATGAAAATTTCAAGAACCTCCCAAAATCTTCAAATGGGCATAATATTCAAAAAAACCAGAAAAATGAAAAACCAAAGCACATAGCCTTCTTATGTCATATAGTAAGAATTCAAGTTGATAAACAAGGTCTAGACATATTCAAACTAGACAAATCATGTATCTACCCCTAACACTCTAAACTCTGTCTTATGAAGTCAAGCATGAAGAGAAGTGGTTTTTGGGTTTCAAACATGGAAATTTCAAAAACCTCCCAAAAGCTTCATTTTAGAGTGACTAAGAAGGATCCATGCTTACCTTTTAATTTTCAGATTTTAAACTTGTTTAAATCTTTGTGAAACCTAGGATTTGACCAAGATTCAAATGGGCATAAAAATTCAGGAAAAAACCAAAAGAATGATAAACCAAAGCACATAGCATTCTTATGTCATATAGTAAGCATTCAAGTTGATAAATAAGGTCTAGACATATTCAAACTAGAAAATCATGTATATATCTGCCCCTAACCCTAAACTCTGTCTTATATATGAAGCAATCATGAAGAGAAGTGGTTTTGGGTTTCAAACATGAAAATTTCAAGAACATCCCAAAAGTCGCTTCATTTTAGAGTGACTAAGAAGGATCCAGGCTTACCTTTTCGTTTTCATATTTTATACTTGTTTAAATCCAGGTCAAACATAGGATTTGACCAAGATTCAAATGGGCATAAAATAAAAAAAAATAGAAGAATGAAAAACAAAAGCACATAGTCTTCTTATGTCATATAGTAAGCCTTGCAAGTTGGTAAACAAGGTTTAGACATGTTCAAACCAGACAAATCATGTATCTAGCCCCTAACCATAAACTCGGTCGATCTTATGAAGTCTAGCATGAAGAGAAGTCGTATTGGTTTCAAACATTAAAATTTCAAGAACCACCCAAAATCTTCAAATGGGCATATAA
This sequence comes from Lolium multiflorum, assembly GCA_030979885.1. Classification (NCBI taxonomy): domain Eukaryota; kingdom Viridiplantae; phylum Streptophyta; class Magnoliopsida; order Poales; family Poaceae; genus Lolium; species Lolium multiflorum. The sequence goes on along the minus strand of CM061749.1, from coordinate 219,822,282 downwards.
CATTCAAAAAACTAGAAAAATGAAAAACCAAAGCACATATATAGCCTTCTTATGTCATATAGTAAGCATTCAAGTTGATAAACAAGCATGTCTAGACATATTCAAACCCGACAAATCATGTATCTACCCCCTAACCCTAAACTCTGCATGTCTTATGAAGTCAACCATGAAGAGAAGTGGTTTTGGGTTTCAAACATTGAGATTTCAAGAACCCCCCAAAAGCTTCATTTTAGAATGACTAGCTAGGAAGGATCCAGGCTTACCTTTTCATTTTCATGTTATAGACTTGTTTAAATCTTGGTCAAACCTAGGATTTGACCAAGATTCAAATGGGCATAAACATTCAAAAAAATCAAAAAATCAAAAACCAAAGCTAGCACATATAGTCTTCTTATGTCATATAGTAAGAATTGAAGTTGATAAACAAGGTCTAGACATATTCAAACTAGACAAATCATGTATCTACCCCCTAAAGCCCTAAACTAGCTTTGTCTTATGAAGTCAAGCATGAAGAGAAGTGTTTTTGGGTTTCAGACATGGAAATTTTGAAAACCTCCCAAAAACTTCATCTTAGAGTGACAAAGAAGGATCCAAGCTTACCTTTTCATTTTCATGTTTTAAGCTTGTTTAAATATTGGTCAAGCCTAGGATTTGACCAAGATTCAAATGGGCATAAAAATTCTGGAAAAATAAAAAAAAAAAAACCAAAGCACATAGTCTTCTTACGTCATATATATCTATAGTAAGCATATTCAAGTAGATAAACAAGGTATAGACATATTCAAAACAGACAAATCCTGTATCTACCCCCTAACCCTAAACTCGGTCTTATGATGCCTAGCATGAAGAGAAGTCGTTTTGGGTTTCAAACGTTTAAGCCAAAAGCCCCATTTCATATATTTCAAATTTGGTTCAAATTTGAAAGACATACAAGTTATAGCACACATAGTGCATACATGTTCACACATTCTGCACTAGATGCTAATTAACCCTATAGTTTGAGGCCATTTGGATGAGGTCGAAAAAAATCTTGGATTAGAAATGGGGTTGTTCGAACCCCGTAGTTGGATTTTTTATGAACTTGATCTGTAGTACTGGGCAAAACCCTAGTTTAACGTATTTAATTATAGATTCGTAGGTTGATTTTTCTACCTTTTTATTATTATTACTATGCAGCACATGTGTGTTTGCCCGTCGAGTGAAACTCGGAGGAAGAGGGATCACTCGGAAGGAGAGAAGAAGGGAGAGCATTATGGTGTCTCCCCTTTTTCGGGTGATGATGTTGACTTTTGTGCAGGGTTTGTCAGTGAGCAGGAGGTGCGAGCGAGCGAGCGAGCGAGTCGAGCGAGGCCGAGAATGAGAGAGATTTGTTTTTTTTGTGAGAGGGACAACCGAAGGATCCAGAAGGACCCACAGATTTCCAAAACGCATCCTGATGCGTCTTCTCTTGACAAAGAAGATGGCTTGGAGTTTGCGTACCTACTGCACTTGACTTGTGCTCACTGAAGTGTGGGACCTCACGCATGGGCGCCACACGTAAGTGACAGACCTGTTGGCAATGTTGGTGTAAAAACACGGTTGATTATTATAGTGCATTAGAACAAAGTTTCCTATGGATTCAACGGCAGGAAATCCAAGTTAACTCATTTACATGACATTATTTTTTCCATGAAGCAAAGTTAACACATCTATCAATTGGTACATTTTGGAGTGACTAAGAAGGATCCATGCTTATTCGTTTTCACGTGTTAAATTTGTTTAAATCTTGCTCAAACCTAGGATTTCACCAAGATTGAAATGGGCATGAAAATTCAAAAAAAAATGAAATACCAATGCACATAGTCTTCTTCTGTCATATAGTAAGCATTCAAGATGATAAACAAGGTCTAGACATATTCAAACCAGGCAAATCATGTATCTACTCCCTAACGACCCTAAACTCCGTCTTATGAAGTAAGGCATGAAGAGAAGTGGTTTTGGGTTTCAAACATGCAAATTTCAAAAACCCCCCAAAAGCTTCATTTTAGAGTGACTAAGAAGGATCGAGGCTTACCTTTTCATTTTCATGTTTTAAACTTGTTTAAATCTTGGTCAAACCTAGCTAGTATTTGACCAAGATTCAAATGGGCATGCATAAAATTCAAAAAAAATCAGAAAAATGAAAAACCAAAGCACATAGCCTTCTTATGTCATATAGTAAGAATTCAAGTTGATAAACAAGGTCTAGACGTATTCAAACTAGACAAATCATGTATCTACCCCTAACACTCTAAACTCTGTCTTATGAAGTCAATTAAGCATGAAGAGAAGTGGTTTTGGGTTTCAAACATGGAAATTTCAAAAACCTCCCAAAAGCTTCATTTTAGAGTGACTAAGAAGGATCCATGCTTACCTTTTAATTTTCAGATTTTAAACTTGTTTAAATCTTTGTGAAACCTAGGATTTGACCAAGATTCAAATGGGCATAAAAATTCAGGAAAAAACCAAAAGATTGATAAACCAAAGCACATAGCATTCTTATGTTATACAGTAAGCATTCAAGTTGATTAACAAGGTCTAGACATATTCAAACTAGAAAATCATGTATATATCTGTCCCTAACCTTAAACTCTGTCTTATATATGAAATCAATCATGAAGAGAAGTGGTTTGGGTTTCAAACATGAAAATTTCAAGAACATCCCAAAAGCCGCTTCATTTTAGAGTGACTAAGAAGGATCCATGCTTACCTTTTCGTTTTCATATTATATACTTGTTTAAATCCAGGTCAAACATAGGATTTGACCAAGATTCAAATGGGCATAAAATAAAATAAAATAGAAGAATGAAAAACAAAAGCACATAGTCTTCGTATGTCATATATATAGTAAGCTTTCAAGTTGATAAACAAGGTTTAGACATGTTCAAACCAGACAAATCATGTATCTACCGGCCCCTAACCATAAACTCGATCGATCTTATGAAGTCTAGCCTGAAGAGAAGTCGTATTGGTTTCAAACATGAAAATTTCAAGAACCTCCCAAAATCTTCAAATGGGCATAATATTCAAAAAAACCAGAAAAATGAAAAACCAAAGCACATAGCCTTCTTATGTCATATAGTAAGAATTCAAGTTGATAAACAAGGTCTAGACATATTCAAACTAGACAAATCATGTATCTACCCCTAACACTCTAAACTCTGTCTTATGAAGTCAAGCATGAAGAGAAGTGGTTTTTGGGTTTCAAACATGGAAATATCAAAAACCTCCCAAAAGCTTCATTTTAGAGTGACTAAGAAGGATCCATGCTTACCTTTTAATTTTCAGATTTTAAACTTGTTTAAATCTTTGTGAAACCTAGGATTTGACCAAGATTCAAATGGGCATAAAAATTCAGGAAAAAACCAAAAGAATGATAAACCAAAGCACATAGCATTCTTATGTCATATAGTAAGCATTCAAGTTGATAAATAAGGTCTAGACATATTCAAACTAGAAAATCATGTATATATCTGCCCCTAACCCTAAACTCTGTCTTATATATGAAGCAATCATGAAGAGAAGTGGTTTTGGGTTTCAAACATGAAAATTTCAAGAACATCCCAAAAGTCGCTTCATTTTAGAGTGACTAAGAAGGATCCAGGCTTACCTTTTCGTTTTCATATTTTATACTTGTTTAAATCCAGGTCAAACATAGGATTTGACCAAGATTCAAATGGGCATAAAATAAAAAAATAGAAGAATGAAAAACAAAAGCACATAGTCTTCTTATGTCATATAGTAAGCCTTGCAAGTTGGTAAACAAGGTTTAGACATGTTCAAACCAGACAAATCATGTATCTAGCCCCTAACCATAAACTCGGTCGATCTTATGAAGTCTAGCATGAAGAGAAGTCGTATTGGTTTCAAACATGAAAATTTCAAGAACCACCCAAAATCTTCAAATGGGCATATAACATTCAAAAAACTAGAAAAATGAAAAACCAAAGCACATATATATCCTTCTTATGTCATATAGTAAGCATTCAAGTTGATAAACAAGCATGTCTAGACATATTCAAACCCGACAAATCATGTATCTACCCCCTAACCCTAAACTCTGCATGTCTTATGAAGTCAACCATGAAGAGAAGTGGTTTTGGGTTTCAAACATTGAGATTTCAAGAACCCCCCAAAAGCTTCATTTTAGAATGACTAGCTAGGAAGGATCCAGGCTTACCTTTTCATTTTCATGTTATAGACTTGTTTAAATCTTGGTCAAACCTAGGATTTGACCAAGATTCAAATGGGCATAAACATTCAAAAAAATCAAAAAATCAAAAACCAAAGCTAGCACATATAGTCTTCTTATGTCATATAGTAAGAATTGAAGTTGATAAACAAGGTCTAGACATATTCAAACTAGACAAATCATGTATCTACCCCCTAAAGCCCTAAACTAGCTTTGTCTTATGAAGTCAAGCATGAAGAGAAGTGTTTTTGGGTTTCAGACATGGAAATTTTGAAAACCTCCCAAAAACTTCATCTTAGAGTGACAAAGAAGGATCCAAGCTTACCTTTTCATTTTCATGTTTTAAGCTTGTTTAAATATTGGTCAAGCCTAGGATTTGACCAAGATTCAAATGGGCTTAAAAATTCAGGAAAAATAAAAAAAAATAAAAACCAAAGCACATAGTCTTCTTACGTCATATATATCTATAGTAAGCATATTCAAGTAGATAAACAAGGTATAGACATATTCAAAACAGACAAATCCTGTATCTACCCCCTAACCCTAAACTCGGTCTTATGATGCCTAGCATGAAGAGAAGTCGTTTTGGGTTTCAAACGTTTAAGCCAAAAGCCCCATTTCATATATTTCAAATTTGGTTCAAATTTGAAAGACATACAAGTTATAGCACACATAGTGCATACATGTTCACACATTCTGCACTAGATGCTAATTAACCCTATAGTTTGAGGCCATTTGGATGAGGTCGAAAAAAATCTTGGATTAGAAATGGGGTTGTTCGAACCCCGTAGTTGGATTTTTTATGAACTTGATCTGTAGTACTGGGCAAAACCCTAGTTTAACGTATTTAATTATAGATTCGTAGGTTGATTTTTCTACCTTTTTATTATTATTACTATGCAGCACATGTGTGTTTGCCCGTCGAGTGAAACTCGGAGGAAGAGGGATCACTCGGAAGGAGAGAAGAAGGGAGAGCATTATGGTGTCTCCCCTTTTTCGGGTGATGATGTTGACTTTTGTGCAGGGTTTGTCAGTGAGCAGGAGGTGCGAGCGAGCGAGCGAGCGAGTCGAGCGAGGCCGAGAATGAGAGAGATTTGTTTTTTTGTGAGAGGGACCGAAGGATCCAGAAGGACCCACAGATTTCCAAAACGCATCCTGATGCGTCTTCTCTTGACAAAGAAGATGGCTTGGAGTTTGCGTACCTACTGCACTTGACTTGTGCTCACTGAAGTGTGGGACCTCACGCATGGGCGCCACACGTAAGTGACAGACCTGTTGGCAATGTTGGTGTAAAAACACGGTTGATTATTATAGTGCATTAGAACAAAGTTTCCTATGGATTCAACGGCAGGAAATCCAAGTTAACTCATTTACATGACATTATTTTTTCCATGAAGCAAAGTTAACACATCTATCAATTGGTACATTTTGGAGTGACTAAGAAGGATCCATGCTTATTCGTTTTCACGTGTTAAATTTGTTTAAATCTTGCTCAAACCTAGGATTTCACCAAGATTGAAATGGGCATGAAAATTCAAAAAAAAATGAAATACCAATGCACATAGTCTTCTTCTGTCATATAGTAAGCATTCAAGATGATAAACAAGGTCTAGACATATTCAAACCAGGCAAATCATGTATCTACTCCCTAACGACCCTAAACTCCGTCTTATGAAGTAAGGCATGAAGAGAAGTGGTTTTGGGTTTCAAACATGCAAATTTCAAAAACCCCCCAAAAGCTTCATTTTAGAGTGACTAAGAAGGATCGAGGCTTACCTTTTCATTTTCATGTTTTAAACTTGTTTAAATCTTGGTCAAACCTAGCTAGTATTTGACCAAGATTCAAATGGGCATGCATAAAATTCAAAAAAAATCAGAAAAATGAAAAACCAAAGCACATAGCCTTCTTATGTCATATAGTAAGAATTCAAGTTGATAAACAAGGTCTAGACGTATTCAAACTAGACAAATCATGTATCTACCCCTAACACTCTAAACTCTGTCTTATGAAGTCAATTAAGCATGAAGAGAAGTGGTTTTGGGTTTCAAACATGGAAATTTCAAAAACCTCCCAAAAGCTTCATTTTAGAGTGACTAAGAAGGATCCATGCTTACCTTTTAATTTTCAGATTTTAAACTTGTTTAAATCTTTGTGAAACCTAGGATTTGACCAAGATTCAAATGGGCATAAAAATTCAGGAAAAAACCAAAAGATTGATAAACCAAAGCACATAGCATTCTTATGTCATACAGTAAGCATTCAAGTTGATTAACAAGGTCTAGACATATTCAAACTAGAAAATCATGTATATATCTGTCCCTAACCTTAAACTCTGTCTTATATATGAAATCAATCATGAAGAGAAGTGGTTTGGGTTTCAAACATGAAAATTTCAAGAACATCCCAAAAGCCGCTTCATTTTAGAGTGACTAAGAAGGATCCATGCTTACCTTTTCGTTTTCATATTATATACTTGTTTAAATCCAGGTCAAACATAGGATTTGACCAAGATTCAAATGGGCATAAAATAAAATAAAATAGAAGAATGAAAAACAAAAGCACATAGTCTTCGTATGTCATATATATAGTAAGCTTTCAAGTTGATAAACAAGGTTTAGACATGTTCAAACCAGACAAATCATGTATCTACCCCCTAACCATAAACTCGATCGATCTTATGAAGTCTAGCCTGAAGAGAAGTCGTATTGGTTTCAAACATGAAAATTTCAAGAACCTCCCAAAATCTTCAAATGGGCATAATATTCAAAAAAACCAGAAAAATGAAAAACCAAAGCACATAGCCTTCTTATGTCATATAGTAAGAATTCAAGTTGATAAACAAGGTCTAGACATATTCAAACTAGACAAATCATGTATCTACCCCTAACACTCTAAACTCTGTCTTATGAAGTCAAGCATGAAGAGAAGTGGTTTTGGGTTTCAAACATGGAAATTTCAAAAACCTCCCAAAAGCTTCATTTTAGAGTGACTAAGAAGGATCCATGCTTACCTTTTAATTTTCAGATTTTAAACTTGTTTAAATCTTTGTGAAACCTAGGATTTGACCAAGATTCAAATGGGCATAAAAATTCAGGAAAAAACCAAAAGAATGATAAACCAAAGCACATAGCATTCTTATGTCATATAGTAAGCATTCAAGTTGATAAATAAGGTCTAGACATATTCAAACTAGAAAATCATGTATATATCTGCCCCTAACCCTAAACTCTGTCTTATATATGAAGCAATCATGAAGAGAAGTGGTTTTGGGTTTCAAACATGAAAATTTCAAGAACATCCCAAAAGTCGCTTCATTTTAGAGTGACTAAGAAGGATCCAGGCTTACCTTTTCGTTTTCATATTTTATACTTGTTTAAATCCAGGTCAAACATAGGATTTGACCAAGATTCAAATGGGCATAAAATAAAAAAAATAGAAGAATGAAAAACAAAAGCACATAGTCTTCTTATGTCATATAGTAAGCCTTGCAAGTTGGTAAACAAGGTTTAGACATGTTCAAACCAGACAAATCATGTATCTAGCCCCTAACCATAAACTCGGTCGATCTTATGAAGTCTAGCATGAAGAGAAGTCGTATTGGTTTCAAACATTAAAATTTCAAGAACCACCCAAAATCTTCAAATGGGCATATAACATTCAAAAAACTAGAAAAATGAAAAACCAAAGCACATATATAGCCTTCTTATGTCATATAGTAAGCATTCAAGTTGATAAACAAGCATGTCTAGACATATTCAAACCCGACAAATCATGTATCTACCCCCTAACCCTAAACTCTGCATGTCTTATGAAGTCAACCATGAAGAGAAGTGGTTTTGGGTTTCAAACATTGAGATTTCAAGAACCCCCCAAAAGCTTCATTTTAGAATGACTAGCTAGGAAGGATCCAGGCTTACCTTTTCATTTTCATGTTATAGACTTGTTTAAATCTTGGTCAAACCTAGGATTTGACCAAGATTCAAATGGGCATAAACATTCAAAAAAATCAAAAAATCAAAAACCAAAGCTAGCACATATAGTCTTCTTATGTCATATAGTAAGAATTGAAGTTGATAAACAAGGTCTAGACATATTCAAACTAGACAAATCATGTATCTACCCCCTAAAGCCCTAAACTAGCTTTGTCTTATGAAGTCAAGCATGAAGAGAAGTGTTTTTGGGTTTCAGACATGGAAATTTTGAAAACCTCCCAAAAACTTCATCTTAGAGTGACAAAGAAGGATCCAAGCTTACCTTTTCATTTTCATGTTTTAAGCTTGTTTAAATATTGGTCAAGCCTAGGATTTGACCAAGATTCAAATGGGCATAAAAATTCTGGAAAAATAAATAAAAAAAAACCAAAGCACATAGTCTTCTTACGTCATATATATCTATAGTAAGCATATTCAAGTAGATAAACAAGGTATAGACATATTCAAAACAGACAAATCCTGTATCTACCCCCTAACCCTAAACTCGGTCTTATGATGCCTAGCATGAAGAGAAGTCGTTTTGGGTTTCAAACGTTTAAGCCAAAAGCCCCATTTCATATATTTCAAATTTGGTTCAAATTTGAAAGACATACAAGTTATAGCACACATAGTGCATACATGTTCACACATTCTGCACTAGATGCTAATTAACCCTATAGTTTGAGGCCATTTGGATGAGGTCGAAAAAAATCTTGGATTAGAAATGGGGTTGTTCGAACCCCGTAGTTGGATTTTTTATGAACTTGATCTGTAGTACTGGGCAAAACCCTAGTTTAACGTATTTAATTATAGATTCGTAGGTTGATTTTTCTACCTTTTTATTATTATTACTATGCAGCACATGTGTGTTTGCCCGTCGAGTGAAACTCGGAGGAAGAGGGATCACTCGGAAGGAGAGAAGAAGGGAGAGCATTATGGTGTCTCCCCTTTTTCGGGTGATGATGTTGACTTTTGTGCAGGGTTTGTCAGTGAGCAGGAGGTGCGAGCGAGCGAGCGAGCGAGCGAGCGAGTCGAGCGAGGCCGAGAATGAGAGAGATTTGTTTTTTTTGTGAGAGGGACAACCGAAGGATCCAGAAGGACCCACAGATTTCCAAAACGCATCCTGATGCGTCTTCTCTTGACAAAGAAGATGGCTTGGAGTTTGCGTACCTACTGCACTTGACTTGTGCTCACTGAAGTGTGGGACCTCACGCATGGGCGCCACACGTAAGTGACAGACCTGTTGGCAATGTTGGTGTAAAAACACGGTTGATTATTATAGTGCATTAGAACAAAGTTTCCTATGGATTCAACGGCAGGAAATCCAAGTTAACTCATTTACATGACATTATTTTTTCCATGAAGCAAAGTTAACACATCTATCAATTGGTACATTTTGGAGTGACTAAGAAGGATCCATGCTTATTCGTTTTCACGTGTTAAATTTGTTTAAATCTTGCTCAAACCTAGGATTTCACCAAGATTGAAATGGGCATGAAAATTCAAAAAAAAATGAAATACCAATGCACATAGTCTTCTTCTGTCATATAGTAAGCATTCAAGATGATAAACAAGGTCTAGACATATTCAAACCAGGCAAATCATGTATCTACTCCCTAACGACCCTAAACTCCGTCTTATGAAGTAAGGCATGAAGAGAAGTGGTTTTGGGTTTCAAACATGCAAATTTCAAAAACCCCCCAAAAGCTTCATTTTAGAGTGACTAAGAAGGATCGAGGCTTACCTTTTCATTTTCATGTTTTAAACTTGTTTAAATCTTGGTCAAACCTAGCTAGTATTTGACCAAGATTCAAATGGGCATGCATAAAATTCAAAAAAAATCAGAAAAATGAAAAACCAAAGCACATAGCCTTCTTATGTCATATAGTAAGAATTCAAGTTGATAAACAAGGTCTAGACGTATTCAAACTAGACAAATCATGTATCTACCCCTAACACTCTAAACTCTGTCTTATGAAGTCAATTAAGCATGAAGAGAAGTGGTTTTGGGTTTCAAACATGGAAATTTCAAAAACCTCCCAAAAGCTTCATTTTAGAGTGACTAAGAAGGATCCATGCTTACCTTTTAATTTTCAGATTTTAAACTTGTTTAAATCTTTGTGAAACCTAGGATTTGACCAAGATTCAAATGGGCATAAAAATTCAGGAAAAAACCAAAAGATTGATAAACCAAAGCACATAGCATTCTTATGTTATACAGTAAGCATTCAAGTTGATTAACAAGGTCTAGACATATTCAAACTAGAAAATCATGTATATATCTGTCCCTAACCTTAAACTCTGTCTTATATATGAAATCAATCATGAAGAGAAGTGGTTTGGGTTTCAAACATGAAAATTTCAAGAACATCCCAAAAGCCGCTTCATTTTAGAGTGACTAAGAAGGATCCATGCTTACCTTTTCGTTTTCATATTATATACTTGTTTAAATCCAGGTCAAACATAGGATTTGACCAAGATTCAAATGGGCATAAAATAAAATAAAATAGAAGAATGAAAAACAAAAGCACATAGTCTTCGTATGTCATATATATAGTAAGCTTTCAAGTTGATAAACAAGGTTTAGACATGTTCAAACCAGACAAATCATGTATCTACCCCCTAACCATAAACTCGATCGATCTTATGAAGTCTAGCCTGAAGAGAAGTCGTATTGGTTTCAAACATGAAAATTTCAAGAACCTCCCAAAATCTTCAAATGGGCATAATATTCAAAAAAACCAGAAAAATGAAAAACCAAAGCACATAGCCTTCTTATGTCATATAGTAAGAATTCAAGTTGATAAACAAGGTCTAGACATATTCAAACTAGACAAATCATGTATCTACCCCTAACACTCTAAACTCTGTCTTATGAAGTCAAGCATGAAGAGAAGTGGTTTTTGGGTTTCAAACATGGAAATTTCAAAAACCTCCCAAAAGCTTCATTTTAGAGTGACTAAGAAGGATCCATGCTTACCTTTTAATTTTCAGATTTTAAACTTGTTTAAATCTTTGTGAAACCTAGGATTTGACCAAGATTCAAATGGGCATAAAAATTCAGGAAAAAACCAAAAGAATGATAAACCAAAGCACATAGCATTCTTATGTCATATAGTAAGCATTCAAGTTGATAAATAAGGTCTAGACATATTCAAACTAGAAAATCATGTATATATCTGCCCCTAACCCTAAACTCTGTCTTATATATGAAGCAATCATGAAGAGAAGTGGTTTTGGGTTTCAAACATGAAAATTTCAAGAACATCCCAAAAGTCGCTTCATTTTAGAGTGACTAAGAAGGATCCAGGCTTACCTTTTCGTTTTCATATTTTATACTTGTTTAAATCCAGGTCAAACATAGGATTTGACCAAGATTCAAATGGGCATAAAATAAAAAAATAGAAGAATGAAAAACAAAAGCACATAGTCTTCTTATGTCATATAGTAAGCCTTGCAAGTTGGTAAACAAGGTTTAGACATGTTCAAACCAGACAAATCATGTATCTAGCCCCTAACCATAAACTCGGTCGATCTTATGAAGTCTAGCATGAAGAGAAGTCGTATTGGTTTCAAACATGAAAATTTCAAGAACCACCCAAAATCTTCAAATGGGCATATAACATTCAAAAAACTAGAAAAATGAAAAACCAAAGCACATATATAGCCTTCTTATGTCATATAGTAAGCATTCAAGTTGATAAACAAGCATGTCTAGACATATTCAAACCCGACAAATCATGTATCTACCCCCTAACCCTAAACTCTGCATGTCTTATGAAGTCAACCATGAAGAGAAGTGGTTTTTGGGTTTCAAACATTGAGATTTCAAGAACCCCCCAAAAGCTTCATTTTAGAATGACTAGCTAGGAAGGATCCAGGCTTACCTTTTCATTTTCATGTTATAGACTTGTTTAAATCTTGGTCAAACCTAGGATTTGACCAAGATTCAAATGGGCATAAACATTCAAAAAAATCAAAAAATCAAAAACCAAAGCTAGCACATATAGTCTTCTTATGTCATATAGTAAGAATTGAAGTTGATAAACAAGGTCTAGACATATTCAAACTAGACAAATCATGTATCTACCCCCTAAAGCCCTAAACTAGCTTTGTCTTATGAAGTCAAGCATGAAGAGAAGTGTTTTTGGGTTTCAGACATGGAAATTTTGAAAACCTCCCAAAAACTTCATCTTAGAGTGACAAAGAAGGATCCAAGCTTACCTTTTCATTTTCATGTTTTAAGCTTGTTTAAATATTGGTCAAGCCTAGGATTTGACCAAGATTCAAATGGGCATAAAAATTCTGGAAAAATAAAAAAATAAAAACCAAAGCACATAGTCTTCTTACGTCATATATATCTATAGTAAGCATATTCAAGTAGATAAACAAGGTATAGACATATTCAAAACAGACAAATCCTGTATCTACCCCCTAACCCTAAACTCGGTCTTATGATGCCTAGCATGAAGAGAAGTCGTTTTGGGTTTCAAACGTTTAAGCCAAAAGCCCCATTTCATATATTTCAAATTTGGTTCAAATTTGAAAGACATACAAGTTATAGCACACATAGTGCATACATGTTCACACATTCTGCACTAGATGCTAATTAACCCTATAGTTTGAGGCCATTTGGATGAGGTCGAAAAAATCTTGGATTAGAAATGGGGTTGTTCGAACCCCGTAGTTGGATTTTTTATGAACTTGATCTGTAGTACTGGGCAAAACCCTAGTTTAACGTATTTAATTATAGATTCGTAGGTTGATTTTTCTACCTTTTTATTATTATTACTATGCAGCACATGTGTGTTTGCCCGTCGAGTGAAACTCGGAGGAAGAGGGATCACTCGGAAGGAGAGAAGAAGGGAGAGCATTATGGTGTCTCCCCTTTTTCGGGTGATGATGTTGACTTTTGTGCAGGGTTTGTCAGTGAGCAGGAGGTGCGAGCGAGCGAGCGAGTCGAGCGAGGCCGAGAATGAGAGAGATTTGTTTTTTTTTTTGTGAGAGGGACAACCGAAGGATCCAGAAGGACCCACAGATTTCCAAAACGCATCCTGATGCGTCTTCTCTTGACAAAGAAGATGGCTTGGAGTTTGCGTACCTACTGCACTTGACTTGTGCTCACTGAAGTGTGGGACCTCACGCATGGGCGCCACACGTAAGTGACAGACCTGTTGGCAATGTTGGTGTAAAAACACGGTTGATTATTATAGTGCATTAGAACAAAGTTTCCTATGGATTCAACGGCAGGAAATCCAAGTTAACTCATTTACATGACATTATTTTTTCCATGAAGCAAAGTTAACACATCTATCAATTGGTACATTTTGGAGTGACTAAGAAGGATCCATGCTTATTCGTTTTCACGTGTTAAATTTGTTTAAATCTTGCTCAAACCTAGGATTTCACCAAGATTGAAATGGGCATGAAAATTCAAAAAAAAATGAAATACCAATGCACATAGTCTTCTTCTGTCATATAGTAAGCATTCAAGATGATAAACAAGGTCTAGACATATTCAAACCAGGCAAATCATGTATCTACTCCCTAACGACCCTAAACTCCGTCTTATGAAGTAAGGCATGAAGAGAAGTGGTTTTGGGTTTCAAACATGCAAATTTCAAAAACCTCCCAAAAGCTTCATTTTAGAGTGACTAAGAAGGATCCATGCTTACCTTTTAATTTTCAGATTTTAAACTTGTTTAAATCTTTGTGAAACCTAGGATTTGACCAAGATTCAAATGGGCATAAAAATTCAGGAAAAAACCAAAAGAATGATAAACCAAAGCACATAGCATTCTTATGTCATATAGTAAGCATTCAAGTTGATAAATAAGGTCTAGACATATTCAAACTAGAAAATCATGTATATATCTGCCCCTAACCCTAAACTCTGTCTTATATATGAAGCAATCATGAAGAGAAGTGGTTTTGGGTTTCAAACATGAAAATTTCAAGAACATCCCAAAAGTCGCTTCATTTTAGAGTGACTAAGAAGGATCCAGGCTTACCTTTTCGTTTTCATATTTTATACTTGTTTAAATCCAGGTCAAACATAGGATTTGACCAAGATTCAAATGGGCATAAAATAAAAAAATAGAAGAATGAAAAACAAAAGCACATAGTCTTCTTATGTCATATAGTAAGCCTTGCAAGTTGGTAAACAAGGTTTAGACATGTTCAAACCAGACAAATCATGTATCTAGCCCCTAACCATAAACTCGGTCGATCTTATGAAGTCTAGCATGAAGAGAAGTCGTATTGGTTTCAAACATGAAAATTTCAAGAACCACCCAAAATCTTCAAATGGGCATATAACATTCAAAAAACTAGAAAAATGAAAAACCAAAGCACATATATAGCCTTCTTATGTCATATAGTAAGCATTCAAGTTGATAAACAAGCATGTCTAGACATATTCAAACCCGACAAATCATGTATCTACCCCTAACCCTAAACTCTGCATGTCTTATGAAGTCAACCATGAAGAGAAGTGGTTTTGGGTTTCAAACATTGAGATTTCAAGAACCCCCCAAAAGCTTCATTTTAGAATGACTAGCTAGGAAGGATCCATGCTTACCTTTTCACTTTCATGTTTTAAACTTGTTTAAATCTTGGTCAAACCTAGGATTTGACCAAGATTCAAATGGGCATATATAAACATTCAGAAAAAACAAAAACCAAAAACCAAAGCACATATATATATAGCCTTCTTATGTCATATATATATATATAGTAAGCATTCAAGTTGATGAACAAGGTCTAGACATATTCAAAACAGAAAAGGCATGTATCTACCCCTAACCCTTAACTTTGTCTTATGAAGTCAAGCATGAAGAGAAGTGGTTTCGGGTTTCAAACATGGAAATTTCTAAAACTTCCCAAAAGCTTAATTTTAGAGTGACTAGGAAGGATCCAGGCTTACCTTTTCATTTTCATGTTTTAAGTTTGTTTAAATCCTAGTCAAACCTAGGATTTGACCAAGATTCAAATGAGCATAAAAATTCAGAAAAAATCAAAAAAAATGAAAACCCAAAGCACATAGCCTTCTTACGTCATATATATAGTAATTAACAATCAGGTTGATAAACAAGGTATAGACATATTCAAAACATACAAATCATGTACTCCGTATCTACCCCCAACCCTAAACTATGTTTTTGGGGGATTTCTTTGACGAAGTTATAACACCCCCACATTTCACATTGGAATTACTTTCAGTAAATCAGCATAAAGTCGTTTAAATGTGCGAAACTATCTTGAAAGTACTAAAACCGTAAAAGTTGGGAATTGGCACTAAAATATGGCGTAATTTATCTAAAAAATGTAGAGTTGCCAGTTTGACCCGTATCTTATATGTACACCATTCACAAAATAAACATATTTTGTCATCTAGAAAATGAAAAAAAAAATTTATACCGAAAAGTTGAAAAGTCTAGTCATTAACATTGTTGGGAATGGCAAGATGCACCACCATGCCCAATTTGGGCACATTGTAACAAACTGTGCCACAAATATGGCCATAACTATATCATTTGGCTTGCAAACCATGAATCTTCATACACGATAGTCCGCTTTGTGAAGACATTTTGTTTTTCACTACCCTATCACATGTTTCTTATTTTCCCTGTCAACTAACACATACAAGCACACTCCATGTAGAAGGGTTTCATTTTTCAGGTTTTCTTCAGTTTCATTTATTTATTTCAAAACCAGGTCAAAATGTTTTACATGATTATCCTGCAAAGGGGTTGAATATTTCAGTACTATCGCTGGTTTCTATATATAGTAAGTAATATGTATATAAAAATTATTTATGGGGACTTGTAGGACCAAGTTATAACATATCTACAATTCAAATTTGAATTACTTTGAATAAATCAGCATAAAGTCATTTAAATGTGCGAAACTAGCTAGAAAGCACTAAAAACCGTAAATTTGGGATTTGTCATTAAAATATGGCGTAATTTATTTAAAAAATGTAGATGCGCCATTTTGACCCATATCTTTTCTACCCCATGCACAAAAAAACATATTTTATCATCTAGAAAATGAAAAACGATTTTTTATACCGAAAACTTGAAAAGTCTAGTCATCAACATTGTTAGAAATGGCAAGATGCACCACCATGCCCAATTAGGGAACACTATAACAAACAATGTTGTCCAGGGATAATCAAACTTGGTAATATGAACTATGAGATTGAACAAAACGTTATATTTGGTTTACCCTTTGAACCTCCTAACTTACCACAACATTGACTTCTTATTTTTATTTACAAATAGGAGGCGACGTTCCCGTCGACAGCGAGGCGCCTGTGGTGACTTCGTCAATTTCAAGATTCAATCCGCCGGCTCAGTCTTCCGGAGGTGCTCATAGGGGTAGGGTGTGCGTGTGTGTGTTCATAGGGATGAGTGTATACGCGTGTATGTGAGCATCTGCGTTTGTACTGTGTTTGTTGTGCAATAATATATGTTTTTTATTATCTCAAATCAATTAGCATTTGATTTTAAAAAACTACCATAATAATTCATGAGAAAGCGTTGAACAAGTTTCAGAATGTAATTTTAGACTTGATAGTTGATATGACCAATAATAGACTTAAATTAAATTGGATTTCAAAGTTCAGATTTTATAAGCGAATATAGTTTCATGTTGCAGATTATGTATTAGCTTGAGGGGCACCCCTAGAATAAAGTAGGTCGGTCACTTACGTGTGGTCCCATGCGTGTAGGTCCCACACATCAGTGAGCACAAGTCACGTGCGGTAGGTAGGCAAACTCCCAGCAATCTTCTTTGTCAAGTAAAGACTCGTCGTCAAGACTCTCTCTCTCTCTCTCTCTCTCTCTCTCTCTCTCTCTCTCCCTTTTGTCGCTGAAAAAAAATGAATATTAGACGGGCGCGTAGCCTGCACTGCAGGTCTACATAACTGAAACCCTGTGTGCCAGTCAACATCACTCACCGAAAAAAGTGAAGCATTTCTTTTCACCATAAATAACAGCGGCCCCGTGAGGCACTGCTCTCCCTTTCTCTTAATTTCTCCTTCCGTGTGATCCCTCTTCCACCTTTTATCCTTTGCACGATCGAAACTCCACTTATTGTTGTCATTGTTGCACAAAACACTCACTTAACCTGTTCTTTTGCACATATCACCAACTCATGTATTTGTTGCACAAAGGTCTAAATCTGTCGCTAAGCTACTTTACTCTAAATCTGATGACCGGGACCTAGAAGGTAGTGATATCCCTTGTGTAGTGTGTTTTTTAGAACTCTAAAAGAATATGAAAATATTTTAGCAATTGAAATAATATAAATTAACTAATATGGGATCGATAGTCATGAAATATATTTTCTACTATCCGGCCAATATCAAGTGTCATGAAATATATTCATTGTAAACTTAGTGATAATCACTCGAGTTTGATATGAATGGCCTAGCTAGCTATGGGCATCTCCCACTATATATGTTGTCCACACGACCAAGCAACAAGCATCCATGAGGAAAGTTTCTTATGGGTGACTTTCATCTCTGCCGCAAAACACGCGCCGAAATTGTTGGCGCGTCCCATTTTCAAGCTACCCCAAAACCTGCGGTTTGCCCGTCGGCCTATAAACATCGGTCCACAGAGGATATTTCCCTGTAGAGCACAATTCGAACACCACATCTTTCTCATGCTTCTACCAGGCACACTCCCACGACGACGGCCGTGCCCCACCGCCCCTCCTCACCATCACTGCCTTCTCACCGGCCACCGTAGTGACCGACCACGTTTTACCGGCTCCCTTGCTGCCTAGCAAGCCGGATTAGCTTCCTCGACGCCGACGTTCACCGCGCCATATCTCCTCCGGATCTGCTTCCCCGACTCTGTAGTCCACCTCACCGGAGATCGAGATGGGCAAAAAACGCGGCCCCAAAGTCGACCACCCCCAACCAAAGAGTAAATCCGCCCGGGCCTCAGACGAAGGTTGATGAATACTTTACATGTCCGCTTTTGTTATATGCATTTGATTTCTTACACTAGTTTTCGTTGCTTTCTTGCAATGCATTCTTGCTGATATTAGATCAGTGTAGATAGTTGTTTGCCGCGTAGCTATATGAGATCTTAACCTTACATCTGCTGATCGAGAGGAAGATCGAGGTTATGTCCGCTTTCGTTATGCATTTCTTTTCCGAGAATCACTTCTGTGTGATATGTTTTGGGGGTTTGAAGTATGCATTTTACAAAGGTTATGATAGCAGTCAAGCTAGCAGAGCAATTTGTTGATAGTATTAAACTGCCTGTATTTTTTTTTATCTCGGAACTCTGCTGATCGTAACCTTACATCTGCTGATGGAGAGGCAGAGCTTATGTCCGCTTTCGTTACGCATTTCTTTTCCAAATATCACTTCTGTGCGGTACTTTTTTGGGGTTTGAACGTCCCAAATTAGTTGTCCCAAATTTTTTTAAATATGAATGTATCTAGACATGTTTTAGTGTCTTGATGCATCCATATTTTAACAAACTTGAGACAACTAATTTAGGACGGAGGATAGTACATTACTACCTCCACCCCAAACCTGAAGGCTTATTTATAAAAGTCAAACCAAGTAAAGTTTGACCAAACTTTCAGAACAATCTATCAAGAAATATAATATTTTGTAGATACCGTACGAAAATATATTCGTTATCTATTTAATGATATTAAATTTGTATTTTGCATGTTAATGATTTTTGATAAAAACTTCGGGATGGTGGTAGTACGTATTACAAAGGTTATGATAGCAGTCAAGCTAGGAGAGCAATTTATTGATAGTATTAAACTGCCTGTATTTTTTTCTATTTGCAACTCTGTGTGCGCCATGTGGAATTGCATGCTCTAGCCAGTTCATCCAATGAGGTTTTATCACTTAACACCAGAAGTTCAGGATTTTTTTTATCACAGAACCACAACCCTAGAAATTTGTATCACAAAACACTAACATTTGGGGTAATTGTTTCGCAGAATACACGATCTCTGTTTGATAGCCCATTAGTGACCTCCGGCCACCGTCAGTTTAAGAGTGACCGCAGGAGAAAGACAATTAGACTTTATTTTGTGGTATTTGCTGTTAAACGCAAATACAAAGCTGTTTGTCAACACTAGTTGTTAAATCTTAAGTCCAGACAGTTCAAAATAAAATCTTATGTCCAGGGTAGTTGTATTGGTAAACATTATCAAAACCTTATGCTGGTACAGAATATATTACCCAAATCTCATGTTCTTGTGTGGTTATAATTTCTTGTGGATATTTGTCATATGGTAATTCATTTGTGTGTAGCATATGTAACAAGTGTGACTCATATTCTCATTTCCACAGAGTGTCTACAAAATTTCACACCAAAATTCATTTGTTTGTAGCAAACATGCTCACGTACTGTAAATTGGTGTCACGCTGTAGGGTCATGCTCTTGTCAAGCCGACTAATGACAAATAATGTGTTATGTGAAATAATTTCCCCAAATGTTGGTGTTTTGTGATTAAAAATCCCCAACTTGTGGTGCTAAGTGATAAAACCACTCATTCAATAGACCGAGCCTTAGGCATGTATCATTAGATATTTTTTTAGGAAGGCTGCAAATATTTATTTTGAATACTGCGTTGCTACTTGCTAGGATTTGAACTCAGGACCTTGTAGGTCTGATACCATTTCGAATTGCATGCTCTAGCAAGTTCATCCAATAGATCGATCTGTTGGAATTTGGAAGACCCTAGGCAATTATATTAAGCACACGCCATTCCATATGGTTAACCATTGGCATGAAAATGACACTTATATGTGTTTGAGTCTATATGTGGATTGCTTAGCCCTTTCCATCAGTTCGGACTTTTGGTTGCGTTGGCTACTGCATGAAGCTTGACATCATACTTATCCTAAAAATTGTTGCTGCTGCCCTTTGTTGCCCAACATAAATTATTTTTGAGCCATAATTTGTTTGCCCTTTCCATCAGTCCGGACTTCCGGTTGCGTTGGCTAGTGCATGAAGCTTGACAATATGAACATCAATTATTTTTGAGCCATAGTTTGTTTGTCATTACACCTTTTGAGCAGTCTCACTGCTACTATTAATTTGTTCTTATATGCACAGTTCCATGATAAATCTCATCTGCATTTCTCGCCAATGCATGTTAGGTCTTCCACTCGAGAATGAGTACGAAGAGCAACGGAGGCAAACTATTCTGCATAATAGCCGAGTTGCAGCCTCGTTGGGCCTAACACTACATCCTTCTACAAGGTCTAGTGCAAAAACGCCACCCACCTCCCTCACAAAGGATACGGAACATTCCTCTGATTCAGAATTTGATCCTGCTGATTGTGATGGCGAGCTGACTCAGGAAGATGCCCTGGTCGACTATCGTCTGCAACACAACAAGGTGAGTTTTCTCTGTCCTGTCATCGAATTATTTGTCCCAACTTCCATTTGTTGTATCCCAGTCCTACCAAATATGTTACCCATGCCATGTTCAATCTCATTACTACAATTTTTCCTGCTTAGTTAACGCCTCATATATGTTTTGGCATATGTTGCCTGACTGTTTTTCCATTCCATCTGCATATCATCATCATATAATATTGTACATTGAAATATCATTTATGTGTGACAGGCATCTGCAGATTCGGGAAAGAACTTTTCAAGAACGAATAGGAGGAAGAACACTCAACAGGAACCTCAGGCTGATACCGGAGGATGGGTGACAGTGCGTAATAAAAAAAGAGTTAAGCCTGATGCTCGTGCTGCTCCTCCTATTACAAGGTCTAACAAGAGACTGACACGAGGTGGCGAACAGGCCAAGAATGATAACAGTAAAAGGTCTCGTAAAAACCACAAACCATCGAATCAGACAGAAGTAGCCCCAGCATGTACCAGCCCACACATTCCACAACCACCAGTTGCCAATACTGATTCTCAGCAACAATTGCCAACAGAACCAGTTTCCACAGCAAATTCTAGCCAAGAATTGGCACCATCAGGAGTGGTGGTAGGTAATAATGGCCAAGGACACATGATGCTAGTCCCAGATGATACAGCCTCAAATGTCCAAACAGTGCTGCCACAACACCAGCAAACTGGTGATGATCTCCCTCCGACCCTTAGTCCTGCGAAAGACAACTCCTCTCCCGATGATGAGACCCACGCCAAAAAAGGTAATACTTTTTTCAAGACTTGTAGTTTAATGCTCCCTTATGTATCTATATACCATGATAGCTTGATGTAATGCTTAACTTGGTAGGTTCGCCACGATCAATAAAAACGAGGGGGCCAACGGTAGGAAAAAAACTTGCAGCTAAGATTTCCGGAATGGGTTCAAGATTTCGCATCACATCTATTGTAGGTGGCAGAAGGCCACTTCATCCGCATGAATCTTCATATCTTGTATCACAGGTTGGCCATTTTATCAGGAATGAACTTCCTACCTTCCCATTGTGGAAGCAGCACGTTGACACCCCTTCACAGTTCGAGAGTTTAGTGCATAATTTACACGTAAGTCATGCTTCTCCTGGTAATGATAAATTATTCCACATTGATCTGTCCCATTTCTTGTAGCTTACTGTTGTTTCTATGCTATATAACTCACCAATCATTCCACCGTTGTGAGCAGTTAAGGTTTGAATTCGATGAGGATAATGAGGATGTAAAGTTTGTCATCGCTTCCATATTCAAAGAATTGTTGCGCCAGCACCGCTATAAGCTTAAGGCGACATACTTCACTGGCCAGATTACTGCCAATGTTCGAACAAAGTCTCCTGCACCCTGTATGACTGACGAGCAGTGGGGAGATCTTGTCAAGCATTGGTCTGATCCAAAGAATGTGGTATGGCTTATGAGGACCGTGAAACCAGATTAAATTCCGAATACTTATTTTGCGCCAGTGTCTCACTAGTCTCCTTTTGCAGACGTTGTCTAAAAGGAACCAGGCTAACCGCTTGAAACAACGTTTACCAAGCCGTACAGGATCTCGTCACTTGGTTGGGCATCTCTGGCAAAAAGTAATGCCTGTAGTTTCTGGCACTGGCTAGCTCTCTCAACTCACGGACGGAGGTAGACGAAGGAGTGGCGCACGAACACCTTTTCTGTTTTTTCAACCCGAGCTCCACCTCGTGGTATTTTCAATGGAGATTACAGAGTGTTTTATAGCTGCGATTCGCACCACGTCGCTGCGCCGCGCACACACGCACCCATGATCAGCAGCCCCGGCTCGCGCACGACGCGCTCGAAGCGCGATCGCCACGGCCGCCCGCTGCTAGACCAAGTCCTCCGCTGTACTACTAGCTACAAGGCGAAACACGACTACACGCACGCACACACGCGCTACACACTGCCATGCGCGCACACCATGCCGTGCATGGATTCGACCTTGGCGCGCTCACGCCGGTCCACCATGCACGCCACAAACGCGATGGCTTATTGCTAACATTCACCCCCTAAGCCATGACCTAGAGCGGGCATGGGTGGTCACCGCGTCGCGAGCAGCGCCTCCTCCTGGTTCTCTTCCTCCTCCTTCTTCTTGGGCTTCTTGCGATCGCGGGCGAAGTGACCACGGATGCCGCAGTTGTGCACTTGCCGCGCCTACCGTAGTTGTCGCCGCCGCCATCGTCGTAGCCGCCGCCGCGAGTCGGCGCCTGCTGCTCCCATTGCCTCCGTGAGCGAAGCTGGTCCCCATGACGCTCGCCGCCAATGGCTGCCTTGCGCCGCTCCGTCCGCTCTGGAACGCCTTGAGACGCCCGAGCACCTCGTCGAAACAGATGGTCTCGACGTCGCAGAACTGCTCGATGCCGGCCACCGCCGCGAACAGCTGTTGGGACGGTGTCGAGCAGCTTCTTCACCATGCGGCGTCGCTCGGCGTCCGCCGAGGCTTGCAAACTTGGCGGCCATGCAGCCGATCTTGCCGGCGTAGATGTCCAGCTCCTCGCCGTCCGCCATGATCAGCCCGGTCGAATCGCCGCGGAGCGTCGACAGCCGAGCTGCTTTGACGCGATCCGCGCCGACGAACCGCGCCTTGAGGCACTCCCGGATCGCCGCCGCCGTCTTCTTCGACGACACTCGGAAGAATGTCCTCCGAGAGCACGCCGAGCAGGTACGCCCTCGCCCTCTTGTTCTTCTCGGATCGACCGTCGCCGTTGGGTCCGCCGGAACCACGGTCTCCCGGACGCCAGCACGTCGAGGTTCGCCTCGACCTTGATCGCCAGACAGTGTAGTTGTCGCGGGTGAGCATCGGACGAGAGAGCGCATCGCGCTCCCCGGCGCCACCACCGTGCGGAACCAGCGCCATCACCTCGCTCGATACCAAATGTAGTTTACGCCGGCTAGCTCTCTCAACTCACGGACGGAGGTAGACGAAGGAGTGGCGCACGAACACCTTTTCTGTTTTTCAACCCGAGCTCCACCTCGTGGTATTTTCAATGGAGATTACGGGAGTGTTTTATAGCTGCAGTTCGCACCCACGTCGCTGCGGCCGCGCACACACGCACCCATGATCAGCAGCTCGCGCACGGCACGCTCCGAAACGCGATCGCCACGGCCGGCCCGCTGCTAGACCAAGTCCTCCGCGTACTCGCTAGCTACAACTGAAACACGACTACACGCACGCACACACGCGCTACACACACTGCCATGCGCGCACACCATGCCGTGCATGGATTCGACCTTGGCGCGCTCACGCCGGTCCACCATGCACGCCACAAACGCGATGGCTTATTGCTAACAATGCCCCGCTGGTCTGTACTGCTACATATGTTACTCGTAAATTGTGTAGAACTCCGTGTGCATGTTATATTTCCATCCTCCATTTCAACCACGTTATTTGATCTCCATATGATTGTACAAAAATGCAGAAAGTAGATCATGCAAACAACATGCAACCAGACAAAGAGATGACTCTGGCAGAGCAGTTCGAGGCATGCCAGAAGAACAAACATAATGTGATAGGAGAACTTGCAGAAAGTGTTATTGTAAGTCTTCTTTATGATTTAAATTTTTTAACTACACACTTGCCAATTTGTAGGAGCAATATGTCAATATGATCTTGTAGGCGTTTTTGTGAAAATGCATTTGATGTGTAATCAGGCATACCAACTTGTAGGATTAGAAGTAGTTCATACACATTAAATCTACCGTCTGCATGTTTCTCTGTAATAACTTTTATTTTTACACGACTCAAAACTTTTCAGGCAAATATGAAATTGGAGATGGCAAAACCCGGGAAAGATGGTATGGAAAAAACTCTAGAAGAATGTATGGAGACATTTACCATGGTACTTAAAAATAAAGATATCACCAAAAACACTTTCCTGCGAAATGCTGGGTTTTTGCAGTCCAAGTCCAAGTCCAAGTCCAAGTCTTTCTCTGCACAAGTTCTGGAGGAACAAATCCAAATAGAACGAGCTGCAGCAGATGTGTTAAGAAACCAAGTTGACATGTTGAGATCGAGATCAGAAGCATGTGATGCCCTACTGCAGGAGGCCAATCAAGTTTGTTATAATCTCTCAAAAGACTAATAAAATGCCATAGATAATTGGAGATGAAAACACTGACATTGACATGTGAGTACCTTGGTATTGTGAAATGTTTACTGAGACTGAGGCACTGTTCCTATTTTGTTGGTGGATGCATTTATCTACGGCTGGGATCAACTTGGTAGTTGTTCCTGTGGATGTTTTAGAAATTGGTTGCCTAGCCTTTTCAATCCGTTCGAACTTAAATGGTATTAGAGCCAAGGTCTCGAGTTTGAATTGTTGACGGTGTGGTTCAATTCATCCTTAAATTGTTGGTGCCCCATTGGCCCTTGTAAAGCTTCATGTGCCTACCTCCGAATCCAGTGTTGAATTTCTCTTGTCACACACGAGGATGGCTGTTAATGTGTATATAAGTGGGTTGCATAGCCCCTTTTATATAAGGTTGCAAGTTTCCTTTTTGTGTTGTGCCTTTGGGATTCAGCCTGCACTTCTGACTTTTGGTTGCGTTGGCTACTGCATAAGTTTAATATAGTTCCATGTGGTTTTTGTTGAGTTCTATAATAAGTGGATTGCCTAGCCCTTTCCATCATTTCGGACCTGTGGTGTGCTATTCTGTTTTCCACGTATTAGACCTCCTCTTCTTAACAAGACTCCATGAGTAGGAGGCACTATGATTTTTTTTTGCGCATGAAATTACTCAATTAGATAGCTTAATCCCATTTGTTGACTCTCTGTTGATCAGCCACTTGAGGGTAAAACTGAGTATATTGCACTAGCCAGTATTTTTTTTTATGAGGTAATGCACTAGCCAGTATTAGTACTCGAGGGGAAAACTGAGTGCAGATATTTTTCCAGTGTAAGGCTAACTGAGTACACGTAACGGTGCAGACGTGCAGTACCACGGACGCGTGTCGCGGTGCACAGCGGTTAGGCGGTGCGCGTGTTGAGACCAAACGTCTAGCTTTTTTGAGAAACTGCCGAGACCAACCGTCACGTTGCCAGAGCCCCCTCTCTCCCTCCCTCTGCACACAGTCTCATTCTCACTCACGCACGCAACCACGCCTCTCACGTCCCATCAACTTCTCCAAATCGAAGGAAAAAACACCAACCGCCCACGCGCGCTCCCTGCCGGCGATGGACAAGAAGAATGCGCCGGCGGCCGTCGCCTCCGTGAACTGGGCCTCTCTCTCGGCTGATGGACCACTTCACAAGATCGGCGAATGCTTACTGGCGAACGAGCAGTACGCTGACACCTACTCTGCTATGAGGCAAGTCTGTAGAAATTGGCGCTCAGGTTTACCTGAGCCCGACGTGCACCTGCACGAATGGATCATGCTAGACCACGGCCTTCCACGCGCTGCTGATTTCACCTTCCTCCACCTCCGCACATCCCGCTACGTCACCATCGATCTAACGGAAGTTCATGCAAGGTTCAAATTCCTCCATATCTATAGAGTTAATCTATTTTTATTTTCAATCGTAAACATCTTAGTGCTGAATGTTATCTTCATCAATATATTTTAGATACTACTTTGTCGGCTTTTGCCGTGGCGTCATCGTGCTTGCCCAGAAGAACCAGCCGCACAAGATACGGCTTCTGAACCCACTCACAAAGACATTGAATACTATGTTTGAGGCGCATATGCCAAACGTTATTCTGAAGTCAGTCGCTGTGATGAAGTCCCCGACTATGGTCTTCGTTTCCAAAGATTACCCGGCGGAAATTGCTTGGGTCGATGAGAGCACTCCAACTAAGGGTATAGATGAAGATTGGGGAGAAGGAAGATTTTCGATCGAGCACCATTGTCTGCGTTGCATTACCCCGTTCAATGGTGAATTGTATGCAATAGCTGTGAACAATTTTGAGTTCGGAAAATTAGTGTGCACCAACAATGTCCAGTTGGAGCAGCGTGCGAGCACTGTCAAAATGGATACACTATTTTCATTTCCAGAACTTGGAAATAACAAGTTCTACCTTGTGAAGTCGGATGGTGCTCTGCTGCTTGTGTTGTTGGACAACAAGCATTTGGAGGAAGGTCAACCATTGGTGTACCGTGTGGACACTGAGAGCCGCTCTCTCCATGCCGTCAATAACATTGGCAGTCGTGCCTTCTTCGTCCATTATATCCGGTGTATCTCCGTCGACACCAGAGTGCACCCGACACTTCGACCTGGCTGCATCTACTACACAGATTTTGGTTATATCAGAGAGTACTTTGATGATATAAAGGCCTGGGATGAGTGGCCAATACATGTGAATAGATTAGGAAACTACGGTATGAGAAATGAACAAAGGCCATACCGTTTGGAGGATGTATTGGCTGCACACTGCAGACGAAAGGAGTTCAATGAAAATTTCCTTCAATGGAGTGACGAAGAAATATATGCTGAATGAAGAACATATTCGTTCATCCTGGGGTATCCTAATCTTCATGTTGGCCATACATTGTGTCTTGTATTATTTTCAGATTAGTTTGTCGTGAACATTAACATTGTTATTGGCTGCTTTTGGCTCTTGTATGCAGTTTATGTAGTATTATATTAGTTTTCTGGATTTATTATGCTGCTGTGAATTTATCCTATACTAGCTTCTAGATTTGACTGATTTTGTTTGTAATGATGATGGCTTGATGTGGCTGCTGGCCTTAACTGCCGAAGCAGAGCAATTAGTACTTAACCAGGTGTACCGTCTTTATATTAGTATTATATTATATTACTTGACCATAGCCATATTCAAAATCAAATCTCAGTCGGGCGGCAAAATCTCCCGCCAATCTAGAAATATTTCAGGCGTGTTTTTGAATGGGATAAGAAGATAGAACACGATGATAGTAACCGATATTCAAGGTGATGATGATTTGATTTTGCACTCGGCCTTGAACAGAGGTACTAGTACGGTCTCACAATTTTTTATCATTATACTTGGACCTTAGCCAAATTCAAAATCTCATAGCGGCAAAACTTCCCGCCCACAAAATACAAAAAATTCACACGCTTTCAAATTCCCATTCTACCCTTGTGGAGATGACAGAAAGTCGGTTGGTGGGGGGGTCTGCCCGTCATTTTTTGGATCACCACCTCCCTAGCCCCGGAAACCCTCCCAAAAAAATTCATTTCCCTCAGACCACCCACCGGAACTTCCCAAGTCCCTCTCTCTACCACCTCCACGACCACCGCACCGGAACATCCCCGCCGGACTTCCCTGGCCTACCCGAGCCCTCGCGATCCTCGTCATCCGGCTGCCTGCCGGAGCCGCTTCATCGACGCCGTCATCAACCGGACCGGATCATCCCCGCCGAACCTCGAAACCATATGCTCATCCAGCAGCCTACCGCAGTCGCTTCAGCTGCGGCATCGTCCACCGCATCGGATCTTGCTCACCGACACCGATGTGCATGAACCGAATCTGCTTCACCGGCGCCGTCCATGATCTAAACTCTTCTACTGTCGCTTTTCTATTGCTTGCCTGCAAGTTCTTGTTTAATCTTGGGGGAACCTGTTTGTGCTAACGACGCGCCGTTACGTCTTTGCAGATTAGATGAGTAACCATGAAGTGTAATGGCCGTCTCTCCAACCCCAAGTAGCACATGTAGCGTACTTCATCACCGGATCTATCAACCCCAGGAAGATCTGCTGTGACTCCCACAGAGTGCTTCTCCTAATGTAAGTCCCTTGTTTTAGCGCCATGTTCTGGGTTCAGATGCTTGTTTGTCTGAAGCTCTTTTAGTTCATTCCTAGCTATGACCGTAACACGTTGCTATTTTCTACTTCATTGCTAACTTTAAGCGATTGAACATTTTGGTTTGCATTCCCTGCTCTGTAGATGTAGCCATCATAACTTCTATCTTGCTCAGTCGTTGTTACAAAAATTATACTGTAGGTATTATAGTAACATCCTGCTATTATTTAGTTCATGGCCAATTTTAAGTAATTGCACATGTTGGTTCGCATTCCCTGCTCTATAGCTTTTGGCATCGTAACTTCTATATTTGGTTTACATTCCCTGCTCTGTAGATCTAGCCATCATAACTTTATCTTGCTCAGTCGTTGTTACAAAAATTATGGCCTGCTACTATGTTGTTTGTGCCAATTTTTTACTCCATGAACATGTTGGCTTGCATTCCCTGTACTACAGGTGATGCCATTGTTTTGTATCTAGTTCATTGTAAGCTAACAAAGTAAGGACTTAGTTTGGCATGCTATCACTCTGCTATCTAGCCTGTAGTACAAATAAACTTGTCATACTACTAGATAATAATTTTGCGTGCCATCTTGTTCTTCAAAAGCTGCATTATTGACTTGTTTCTCTGACTTGGCATGACGCTCACATATGGAAAGCTGAACATATTGGTTTGCATTCCCTCTTATACAAGTTCACAGGTGATCCCACTATATTCTGTATCTGGTCCATCCTAAGCTCCAGCATTAACTATCCTCCATGTGTTGCTCATTACAAGTTTATATCCCGAAACATCTTGATTTGCATCCCCTTCACTATAAGTTCAGGAGTATTATTTAGTTCACGGCCAAAATGAAGTAATTGCACTTGGCACATGTTGGTTCACATTCCCTCCTCTTTAGCTTTTGCCATCGTAACTTCTATTTTTGGTTTACATTCCCTGCTCTGTAGATGTAGCCATCATAACTTCATCTTGCTCAGTCGTTGTTACAAAATTTATAGCCTGCTACTATGTTGTTCATGCCAATTTTGTACTCCCTGAACATGTTGGTTTGCATGGGACTCGACAGTAGTAAGTCTGCTGTTTCATTCTAACATGCTCTGTTATATTGGCTGTTGGTATGCGGCATGCACTCTTTGTTTGCTTATTGTGCACATTACAATGATCTTGTTATAACGACGAAATGATGAGTTCCAAATTCTTTGCCAAACAATATTGTAGTGTCTTTGCCTTTCCATTGTTGTTGTCTTAACTTGTAATGTCTTTGTTTCAGATATAGGTGCTGCATGGACAACTTAAAAGATTGCCGGATCGCTTCATTGTATTGCTAGGTTTAATTACCATTCAATTTCTCTGGGTTCTGTAATATTTTTTTCAATGCCTTGCAGCTGATGTAATATTTAGTTAGTTTTTATAGTTCTTTCGCGCATTTTTTCTTTGGTGCTTGTGGTAAGTGAGGCTATCCGACAGAAATCAATGCTGCGTAAATATTCTCAGTATCTAAATCACGAATTCCCATCCCTTAAACGGCCCAATTAAGCGAAATCACATATGTGCCTGCCCGCAAAATCCTAAAGCGCATATTATGCCGGCATATAAAGCAACTAAACGGGCTGGCCCACTTACTTCTTGGGCCAGCCCATTTGATTTACGGTGGACCCCACACTAATTGGGCTGGCCCACTTGCTTTAAGGTGGACCCCACCAACTACTGGGCCGGCACTAATTAGTTGGGCCAGCCCATTTGCTTTTTGGTGGACCCCACATAATAAATGGGCCGGCCCTTTAAGAGGAAAGTGGGACCCACTGTGTTTTTGGCCCGGCCCACTATCTTGTTGGGCCGGCCCTTGCTATATGGTGGACCCCACATACGTGTTGGGCCGGCCCTTTAACGAAAGTGGGACCCATGTGTTTTTGGCCGGCCCACTATCTTGTTGGGCCGCCCACTTGCTATATGGTGGTCCCACATACTAAATGGGCCGGCCCTTTAAGAGGAAAGTGGGACCCACCTGTGTTTTGGCCCGGCCCACTATCTTGTTGGGCCGGCCCACCTGCTATATGGTGGACCCACATACTAATTGGGCGGCCCTTTAAGAAAGTGGGACCCACTGTGTTTTGGCCGCCCACTATCTTCTTGGGCGCCCACTTGCTATATGGTGGACCACATACTAAATGGGTCGGCCCTTTAACGGAAAGTGGGACCCACTGTGTTTTGGCCCGCCCACTATTTTGTTGGGCCGGCCCACTTGCCGTATGGTGGACCCCACAAACGAAATGGGCCGACCCTTTGCCGGAAAGTGGGACCCACTGTTTTTGGCCGGCCCGCTGGCTTGTTGGGCGGCCCACTATACGGTGGACCCCACACACTAAATGGGCCGCCTTCTTTAAGGTGGACCCCACATGTTAAATGGGCCGGCCCATTTAAGTTTTGACCAGTCAACCTTAGAGGTTAGGCCCGGCCCACGTAACTAATGGACCAGCCCAGCTATATAGTTGACCGGTCAAACTATGTCATCTGGCCCGGCCCGCTTAAGACGTGGCAGGCCTCGTGTGGGCCTACCATCTACCACGGGGTTTCAGCCGGTTAACGCCGTTAACTGGCAGTTAACGGCGTCTGCCACGTGTCAGTTTGCATGACGTCAGCAGTCAACGGGCTCCCGAAAACACTTCCGCAACGGTCCGATTTTCCGTGGACTTTGCCTGACGCAGTTTCGACAACGGAACCCATATCGGGTTGGGCAAGGCGAGAAAAATACCCTTAGTTTTGACGTTGTGTTGGTTTTTGTAAGTGCTTGGGTGTCATGCCCTCATCCATAGCAATCCTTTGAGCATGAGGTGGCATAGCTTGGAAAGCAAGTCATGTAGATATTTTCATCCCATGTGGCATGATCCTTATCCTCTCATATGATTTATCTTTGGATAGCCAAGTGGCATTTGTTACTAAATATCTTGTGGATGGTTTTATTATTGTGGATGAGTCACTATATCATATTTGATTGGATTTATATTATAATATTGGTCAAAAAGTCAAGGTTGAAGGTTATTCCTCAATTTTGAATAGTTGGTGTTTGATTGCACCAAGGCATGATCATATGAGTTTCAAAATACTCATGAGTAGTTTTATTCAAATAGTTTGAACTATAACTTGTAATGTAAATGGATTCAGTTTTATGATATTCCATATATTTAATAAGTTATGATTTAAATAAGAATGTGTGGCCTTTATGCACTTTAGACCCTATGATTTACCTTATTTATTAATAAGTTTAGAATTGAATTATATTACACACAAAAGTAGTTGAAGATACACCATGAGAATCATGGTAGAAACATTTATTTAGTAAAAGATATGGAAAAGATAAGTAAAGAATAGTTTCTTAATTCTTTGATTTATGGTTGAATAATTATTCATGTGTTGTTGTAAGGAATGTCATGTTGAGATCTTTTATAAGATCTTGTAGTTGACCCTTACTTAAGATGTTATTTGTTGTAAAACTAATTCTATTTGATCTAGCCCATAGATCAAATCATCTCTACCCAAAACAGGGTTTTAAAGATCACAGTGAAGTTTATAGCGCTTGACTTGATGCTCTACTTCAATTCCAGCAAGTCAAGTGAAACTTCAGTTACTGTGGTAAGTTTTATTTGAAGCGCGAAAATTCCCCGGATTTTCTATGCATGAATGCAATGCACACTTTGGTGTTCTCTCATTTTATTGCCTCTAAACCTGGGATATTACAGCCTCTCCCCCTTAAACAGAACTTCGTCCCGAGAGCCGCGAACCCATCTCGGGATTCGGAGATCGCCTGACCTGCCGAGGGGATTCATCTCCGGAGGAGTCTTCATCGCCATGATCGCCTCCGGAGTGATGAGTGAGTAGTTCACCCTGGACCATGGGTCCATAGCAGTAGCTAGATGGTCGTCTTCTCCTTGTTGTGCTTCATTGTTGGATCTTG
Organism: Lolium multiflorum; assembly: GCA_030979885.1. NCBI lineage: Eukaryota > Viridiplantae > Streptophyta > Magnoliopsida > Poales > Poaceae > Lolium > Lolium multiflorum. The sequence continues at coordinate 219,789,991 of CM061749.1, read as the reverse complement.
TGAGCTGCCTAACATGATCAAGATCATCTATCTGTAATACTATATGTTGTGTTTGTCGGGATCCGATGGATAGAGAATACTATGTTATGGTGATTATCAATCTATTGTTTATGTGTTGTTTATGATCTTGCATGCTCTCCGTTATTAGTAGAGGCTCTGGCCAAGTACTCTTAACTCCAAGAGGGAGTATTTATGCTCGATAGTGGGTTCATGCCTTCATTGACACTGGGATAGTGACAGAAAGTTCTAAGGTTGTGATGTGCTGTTGCCACTAGGGATAAAACATTGATTCTATGTCTAAGGATGTAGTTGTCGATTACATTACGCACCATACTTAATGCAATTGTCTGTTGCTTAGCAACTTAATACTGAATGGGGTTCGGATGATAACTGAAGGTGGACTTTTTAGGCATAGATGCAGTTGGATGGCGGTCTATGTACTTTGTCGTAATGCCCAATTAAATCTCACTATATTTATCATATCATGTATATGCATTGTTATGCCTTTCTCTATTTGTCAATTGCCCGACTGTAATTTGTTCACCCAACATGCTTTTATCTTATGGGAGAGACACCTCTAGTGAATTGTGGACCCCGGTCCTATTCTTTACATAGCATACAATCTACTGCAATTGTGTTTTACTGTTTTCTTGCAAACAATCATCTTCCACTCGATACGTTTAATCCTTTGTTACAGCAAGCCGGTGAGATTGACAACCTCACTGTTTCGTTGGGGCAAAGTACTTTGGTTTTGTTGTGCAGATTCCACGTTGGCGCCGGAATCCCTGTTGTTGCGCCGCATCACATTTCACAACCATCAACCTTCAACGTGCTTCTTGGCTCCTCCTGGTTCGATTCAACCATGGTTTCATACGAGGAAAACTTGCCACTGCCCGGTCTTTTCCAAGCTTGTTGAGGGTCATGCTCCCCCGGTGGACTATGTGATCAATGGTCGGCACTACAACAAAGGATACTACCTTGCAGACGGTATCTATCCAAAGTGGGTGCTGGCGTGTAGTTGACGTGAGAGTTAGAAATCTTTGTGGTGTAGCTTTTCTTCAGTTCCCCGGCAATGGCGCCAGAAATTTAGCTTGATACGCGTAGATGCACACGTCCGTTGGGAACCCCAAGTGGAAGGTATGATGCGTATAGAAGCAAGTTTCCCTCGGTATGAAACCAAGGTTTAATCGAACCATAGGAGCCAAGAAGCACGTTGAAGGTTGATGGTCGCGAAATGTGATGCGGCGCAACACAGGGATTCCGGCGCCAACGCGGAACCTGCACAACAAAACCAAAGTACTTTGTCCCAACGAAACAGTGAGGTTGTCAATCTCACCGGCTTGCTGTAACAAAGGATTAAACGTATCGAGTGGAAGATGTTTGCAAAGAAAATAGTAAAACACAATTGCAGTAGATTGTATGCTATGTAAAGAATAGGACCGGGGTCCACAGTTCACTAGAGGTGTCTCTCCCATAAGATAAAAGCATGTTGGGTGAACAAATTACGTCGGGCAATTGACAAATAGAGAAAGGCATAACAATGCATATACATGATATGATAAATATAGTGAGATTTAATTGGGCATTACGACAAAGTACATAGACCGCCATCCATGCATCTATGCCTAAAAAGTCCACCTTCAGGTTATCATCCGAACCCCATTCAGTATTAAGTTGCTAAGCAACAGACAATTGCATTAAGTATGGTGCGTAATGTAATCGACAACTACATCCTTAGACATAGAATCAATGTTTTATCCCTAGTGGCAACAGCACATCACAACCTTAGAACTTTCACTGTCCCAGGTGTCAATGAAGGCATGAACCCACTATCGAGCATAAATACTCCCTCTTGGAGTTAGAGTAAACTTGGCCAGAGCCTCTACTAATAACGGAGAGCATGCAAGATCATAAACAACACATAAACAATAGATTCATAATCACCATAATCATAGTATTCTCTATCCATCGGATCCCGACAAACACAATATATAGTATTACATATAGATGATCTTGATCATGTTAGGCAGCTCACAAGATCCAACAATGAAGCACAACAAGGAGAAGACGACCATCTAGCTACTGCTATGGACCCATGGTCCAGGGGTGAACTACTCACTCATCACTCCGGAGGCGACCATGGCGGTGTAGAGTCCTCGGGAGATGAATCCTCTCCGGCAGGGTGCCGAGGCGATCTCCTGAATCCCGAGATGGGATTCGCGGCGCGCATCTGGAAGGTTTTCCGTATCGTGGCTCTCGCTGGGGTTTCGCGACGGAGGCTTTAAGTAGGCGGAAGGGTAGCGTGGGGGCCACGAGGGCCCCACCCCGGTCGGCGCGGCCGGGGCACGGGCGCGCCGGCCTATGGTGTCGGCGCCTCGTGGCCCCACTTCCTTCCCTCTTCGGTCTTCTGGAAGCTTCGTGCAAAAATAGGACCCTGGGCGAAGATTTCGTCCAATTCGAGAATATTTCCTTACTAGGATTTCTGAAACCAAAAACAGCAGAAAACAGCAACTGGCTCTTCGGCATCTTGTTAATAGGTTAGTTCAGAAAATGCATAAATATGACATATAATGTGCATAAAGCATGTAGGTATCATCAATAAAGTAGCATGGAACATAAGAAATTATCGATACGTTGGAGACGTATAAGCATCCCCAAGCTTAGTTCTGCTCGTCCCGAGCAGGTAAAACGATAACAAAGATAATTTCTGAAGTGACATGCCATCATAATCTTGATCATACTATTTGTAAACATATGTAATGAATGCAGCGATCAAAACAAAGGTAATGACATGAGTAAACAAGTGAATCATATGACAAAGACTTTTCATGAATAGTACTTCAAGACAAGCATCAATAAGTCTTGCATAAGAGTTAACTCATAAAGCAATAAATCAAAGTAAAGGTATTGAAGCAACACAAAGGAAGATTAAGTTTCAGCGGTTGCTTTCAACTTATAACATGTATATCTCATGGATATTGTCAACATAAAGTAATATAACAAGTGCAATATGCAAGTATGTAGGAATCAATGCACAGTTCACACAAGTGTTTGCTTCTTAAGGTGGAGGGAGATAGGTAAACTGACTCAACAATAAAAGTAAAAGAAAGGTCCTTCAAGAGGAAAGCATCGATTGCTGTATTTGTGCTAGAGCTTTTATTTTGAAAACATGAAACAATTTTGTCAATGGTAGTAATAAAGCATATGAGTTATGTAAATTATATCTTACAAGTTGCAAGCCTCATGCATAGTATACTAATAGTGTCCGCACCTCGTCCTACTTAGCTTGGACTACCGGATCTTTGCATGCCATGTTTCAACCAAGTGTCACAAAGGGGTACCTCCATGCCGCCTGTACAAAGGTCTAAGGAGAATGCTCGCATTTTGGATTTCTCGCTTTTGATTATTCTCAACTTAGACATCCATACCGGGACAACATGGACAACAGATAATGGACTCCTCTTAAATGCATAAGCATGTAGCAATGATTATTATTCTCATATGAGATTGAGGATATATGTCCAAAACTGAAACTTCAACCATGATTCATGGCTTTAGTTAGCGGCCCAATGTTCTTCTCTAACAATTTTGCATGCTCCAACCACTAAAATGATAGATCCTTCAGACAAGACGGACATGCATAGCAACTCACATGATATTCAACAATAGTTGATGGCGTTCCCCAGAAGCATGGTTATCGCACAACAAGCAACTTAATAAAATGTAAAGTGCATAAGTACATATTCAATACTACGATAGTTTTTAAGGCTATTTTGTCCCATGAGCTATATATTGCAAAGGTGAATGATGGAATTTTAAAGGTAGCACTCAAGCAATTTACTTTGGAATGGCGGAGAAATACCATGTAGTAGGTAGGTATAGTGGACACAAATGGCATAGTAGTTGGCTCAAGGATTTTGGATGCATGAGAAGTATTCCCTCTCGATACAAGGTTTAGGCTAGCAAGGTTATTTGAAGCAAACTCAAGGATGAACCGGTGCAGCAAAACTCACATAAAAGACATATTGTAAACATTATAAGACTCTACACCGTCTTCCTTGTTGTTCAAAACTCAATACTAGATATTATCTAGACCTTAGAGAGACCAAATATGCAAATCAAATTTTAGCAAGCTCTATGTATTTCTTCATTAATGGGTGCAAAGCATATGATGCAAGAGCTTAAACATGAGCACAACAATTGCCAAGTATCACATTATCCAAGACATTTTAGAATTACTACATGTAGCATTTTCCAATTTCAACCATATAACAATTTAACGAAGAAGAAACTTCGCCTTGAACATTATGAGTAAAGCCTAAGGACATATGTGTCCATATGCAACAGCGGAGCGTGTCTCTCTCCCACAAAGTGAATGCTAGGATCCATCTTATTCAAACAAAAACAAAAACAAAAACAAACCGACGCTCCAAGTAAAGAACACAAGATGTGATTGAATAAAAATATAGTTTCAGGGGAGGAACCTGATGATGTTGTCGATGAAGAAGGGGATGCCTTGGGAATCCCCAAGCTTAGACGCTTGAGTCTTCTTAAAATATGCAGGGGTGAACCACGGGGCATCCCCAAGCTTAGAGCTTTCACTCCTCTTGATCATAGTATATCATTCTCCTCTCTTGACCCTTGAAAACTTCCTTCACACCAAACTTCAAGCAAACTCATTAGAGGGTTAGTGCACAATTAATAATTCACACATTCAGAGGTGACACAAACATTCTTTACACTTCTGGACATTGCATAAAGCTACTGGACATTAGTGGATCAAAGAAATGAATCCAACATAGCAAAAGAGGCAATGCGAAATAAAAGGCAGAATCTGTCAAAACAGAACAGTCCGTAAAGACGAATTTAAAGATGGCACCAGACTTGCTCAAATGGAAAAACTCAAAACTAATGAAAGTTGCGTACATATCTGAGGATCACGCTCGTAAATTGGAAGATTTTTTCGAATTTTCTACAGAGAACTGTGCCCAGATTCGTGACAGACAGCAATGCTGTTTCTGCGCAGCGATCCCAAATATAACATCAACTTTGGCATAGAAACTTTACTTGGCACAAAAACATGATAAGGAGAGGTTGCTACAGTAGTAAACAACTTCCAAGACTCAACAAAACAAAAAATTTCTGTAGTAAAAACATGGGTTGTCTCCCATAAGCGCTTTTCTTTAACGCCTTTCAGCTAGGCGCAGAAAGTGCAAATCAAGTATTATCGAGAGATGAAGCATCAACATTATTTTTCATGCAAACACAACTTGTTGCAGAGGGTACTTTAGGTGCTCCATTATCTAAATTCTCTATGGTGGTGCTAGGGGTTTTAGAAATTTTAGGCCTATAATAATTCTTTTGTTTAGGCACTTTAGAGGCGTACATGAATTTTTGCTCTTTACCCACATAAGCTTTCTCATTATACTTGAGAGAAGAAAAGGTTGAACCCAAGGTTCCCATAGCTTTTTCAAGTTCATCAATCCTATTGGTTTGATTATCATGGACAACACAAGTTCCTAGGACACTAATTCTTTCATCAATTCCTCCTAGGGATTTATCAAGTTCATCAGTTTTATCCAATAACATTTCCAATTTAGTTTCAATACTTGGAAATTTTTTCTCTATGGTTTCCAATTTTTTCATAACATCCTCAAGAGAGATTTCAATTTTAACTTCATTAACAGGTGGTATTCCAACTAGACTCTCAATGATGCAACTAGCTTCTAAAGCGGGAGTACCTAGGAAATTACCTCCCGAAAGAGTATCAAGAACATATCTATTCCAACTAGATAAACCAACATAAAAGTTCCTAAGAAGGATAGTGGTGGAGTGTTTCTTAATGCACCTATGATGAGCATTACTAATTCTATACCAAGCATCTTTAAAACTTTCTCCACCTTGTTGCTTAAAAGAACGAACTTCAACTTCAGGATTACTCATGATAACAGCAATAAAGTAAACTAGGCAAATAAAGTAAAGACAAGTAACTAATTTTTTTGTGTTTTTGATATAGTGAGCAAGACAGTAAATAAAGTAAAACTAGCAACTAATTTTTTTGTGTTTTGTTTAGGTGCAGCAAACAAAATAGTAAATAAAATAAAGCAAGACAAAAACAAAGTAAAGAGATTGAGAAGTGGAGACTCCCCTTGCAGCGTGTCTTGATCTCCCCGGCAACGGCGCCAGAAATTTATTGCTGGCGTGTAGTTGACGTGGGAGTTAGAAATCTTTGTGGTGTAGCTTTTCTTCAGTTCCCCGGCAACGGCGCCAGAAATTTAGCTTGATACGCGTAGATGCACACGTCCGTTGGGAACCCCAAGTGGAAGGTATGATGCGTATAGAAGCAAGTTTCCCTCAGTATGAAACCAAGGTTTAATCGAACCAGTAGGAGCCAAGAAGCACGTTGAAGGTTGATGGTCGCGAAATGTGATGCGGCGCAACACCAGGATTTCGGCGCCAACGCGGAACCTGCACAACAAAACCAAAGTACTTTGTCCCAACGAAACAGTGAGGTTGTCAATCTCACCGGCTTGCTGTAACAAAGGATTAAACGTATCGAGTGGAAGATGTTTGCAAAGAAAATAGTAAAACACAATTGCAGTAGATTGTATGCTATGTAAAGAATAGGACCGGGGTCCACAGTTCACTAGAGGTGTCTCTCCCATAAGATAAAAGCATGTTGGGTGAACAAATTACAGTCGGGCAATTGACAAATAGAGGAAGGCATAACAATGCATATACATGATATGATAAATATAGTGAGATTTAATTGGGCATTACGACAAAGTACATAGACCGCCATCCAACTGCATCTATGCCTAAAAAGTCCACCTTCAGGTTATCATCCGAACCCCATTCAGTATTAAGTTGCTAAGCAACAGACAATTGCATTAAGTATGGTGCGTAATGTAATCGACAACTACATCCTTAGACATAGAATCAATGTTTTATCCCTAGTGGCAACAGCACATCACAACCTTAGAACTTTCTGTCACTGTCCCAAGTGTCAATGAAGGCATGAACCCACTATCGAGCATAAATACTCCCTCTTGGAGTTAAGAGTAAAAACTTGGCCAGAGCCTCTACTAATAACGGAGAGCATGCAAGATCATAAACAACACATAAACAATAGATTGATAATCACCATAATCATAGTATTCTCTATCCATCGGATCCCGACAAACACAACATATAGTATTACATATAGATGATCTTGATCATGTTAGGCAGCTCACAAGATCCAACAATGAAGCACAACAAGGAGAAGACGACCATCTAGCTTGCTATGGACCCATGGTCCAGGGTGAACTACTCACTCATCACTCCGGAGGCGACCATGGCGGTGTAGAGTCCTCGGGAGATGAATCCCCTCTCGCAGGGTGCCGGAGGCGATCTCCTGAATCCCCGAGATGGGATTCGCGGCGGCGTCTGGAAGGTTTTCCGTATCGTGGCTCTCGGTACTGGGGTTTCGCGACGGAGGCTTTAAGTAGGCGGAAGGGTAGCGTGGGGGCCACACGAGGCCCCACACCCCGGTCGGCGCGGCCAGGGCCTGGGCCGCGCCGGCCTATGGTGTCGGCGCCTCGTGGCCCCACTTCCTTCCCTCTTCGGTCTTCTGGAAGCTTCGTGCAAAAATAGGACCCTGGGCGAAGATTTCGTCCAATTCCGAGAATATTTCCTTACTAGGATTTCTGAAACCAAAACAGCAAAAAAAGAAGCTCTTCGGCATCTTGTTAATAGGTTAGTTTCAGAAAATGCATAAATATGACATATAATGTGCATAAAACATGTAGGTATCATCAATAAAGTAGCATGGAACATAAGAAATTATCGATACGTTGGAGACGTATCAGTGGGCAACATTTGTGAAGACTATCTCGAATCCTAGCACCCCCAAACTTTGCGAGTTTGTCAAGAAACAAGAAGCTTGCCGAAAAGACGTCGAGCGTGCATTTGGTGTCCTCCAGCAGAGATTTGCTGTCGTCCGGTTCCCCGCTCTGACTTGGTCCAAAGATCAGATGTGGGAGGTGATGAACTGCTGTGTGTGCCTACACAATATGATTATTGAAAATGAGCGAAAGCATCCGGTTCCTCTGGCTGAGCAAGAAGCACCATATGAGAGAGAGGGTCCTCTTGCACAGCCTAATCACCAGGTGCCTCCATCATGGGCCGCCTTCATTGCTATGCGTCAGGAGATTCGAGACTCTACAATGCATCAGCTGCTGCAAGATGATCTAGTGGAGCACATATGGAGGCTCCGAGGCAACGCCAACGCCGACGCCAACTAGTCTGTCTAATTTGTTTGAAAAATTGTGAAATTGTGTGCTTCATTTGTTTCAGCACTTGTTAAACATTGTACAATTATTTTCGCCGAATTTGTTTCAGCAATTTTCGTACTCTTGGTCGCCGAACTTGTTAAATTTTATGTTAAATTTGTTTGAAATATGTCAAATGGTCGAGGTTGGGGGTTTCCTGCCGGGGGGACGGCTGGAACTTCGGCGCTCCCCACGCCAAATCTTCCTCCAATCCGGACGAAAATATTGCCGGATTTGGGCGTGGGGAGCGCCAACGAGTGGGTGGTGAGCTTACTCGTGGTGAAGAGTCGATTGAATGTAGAATTTTGAAGTTTTACTGAGAACTGGTGGAGGTTTGTTGTTTGTTTGTGGTAAAAGAGAAGAGGCTTCACTGCGGCACATTTATGGATCAGTGAACTGCCAACCACCTCTGCCAAGTACAATTCCCAAAAATCATCTGAAAAATTTATGTACTATGTGCCATGAACGAGGCGGACGGGTGGATCGTGTGAGAGATTGCGAGAACGAGCGCGCCCGAGCGCTCTATGAATGCGTCGCATGCGCATCCTCTCCTCTCTATTTAACTCTCCACCGGACGCCCCTGTCTTCGCCGTGATTTTCGACACCTTCCCATCTTGCTTTGTCTTCTCTCCCTTTCGTGAAACCCTATCCAGTTTGCGCGCGGTAGATTGGAAGTCGCAGCAGCAGCCGGACGAGGCGATCCATCCAGGTATGGCCGCCACGTATGTCACCGACGTGCCGTTCAAGCGAGCTGTGATCAGCACCACCGTCACCTCCTCCGGCGCAGCCGTGGAGCGCTGGGTCGAGGAGGTGTACTCCATGCACGGCGGCGCCCCGTACGAGATCATCGTCGGGCTCGACGTCGAGTGGCGCCCCAGCTACAGCCCCGCGCAGAACCCCGCCGCGCTCCTTCAGCTCTGCCTCTACCAGCGCTGCCTCATCTTCCAGCTCCTCCACGCCGACTACATCCCCGGCTCCCTCCTGGGCTTCCTCATGGACAGCCAGTTCCGCTTCGTCGGCGTCGGCGTGGACGCGGACGCGGACCGCCTGGGCCGTGACTACGGCCTCCAGGTGTCAAACCTCGAGGACCTGCGCGGCGTCGCGGCGGAGGTGATGGGCATCCCGGAGCTCCGCCAGGCCGGGCTGATCACTCTGGCGCGCCAAGTCCTGGGAGAGAGCATCGAGAAGCCGCAGCGGATCAGGATGGGGCCGTGGGACGCCTGCCGCCTCTCCCGCGAGCAGGTCCACTACGCCTGCATCGATGCCTACATCTCCAGCCAGCTCGGCGGGACGCTTCTGGACGGCGACTACTAGCAGGTGATGCCGTGGCAAGAGGCAAGTCTTGCAGGCGAAGCGAGCTCGTCCTAGACTCCAGTGCGTTAGATTTTACTAGTTCTTGCTGCATTTTAGATCTTGCGTTCGTAATAATGTTTAATTGCTCTCTCGCGTTTTTTTCTTAAGCTTATTACCTTCAGAGCAGAAGATAGATTGCGGCTACAGCCAGGACTAGGTGCCATAAAACGTTCTGCTCGACATGTATTCTTAGTGGACTTCTACTGTTTTCATCTGTGCATGTGATGCTTTCCCTTGTTCCTCTTAATAAATAAAGTAAAATGGCCGAACTTAGGAGTTCTCTTATATACAGATCAAAGATAAAAAAAAAATCAAACCTGCCATCGAAAACATCGGAACGAGATCGAGAGATGCCGAGCTCCATGAGAACGCAGTAGGGCGCTCTTATCGTCGAGACCAAGCAGTGAAAGGTTTCGTCCGGAAAAACCTTTGCAGGCAATTTAGATAAAAACTAGCACAAATACCCGTGCGTTGCAGCGGGAGAGAGGAACAATTATAACCACACATGTTCGGAAAGAATAACCGTGATGATGAATCAAGAGCATCTAACAGATTTGGAAGTTCCCTTTTACCCCTTTGCCCAAGGAAAAAAAACAACAACTTTGGAACTTCACTAAACATGTCTAAACATCCTTTGCCATTGAACTTGGTATAATTTATGCACTATAAAAGCTGAAAAATATGACTCAATAATATGTATCATTTTTACACCTAAACCTGAATATATGCATCACACAACTCAACATCTTATTCACGCATACCCGAACTTGTATTGCTTCAAGGATAAGAAGATTTGTCCATCAAATCTATGAAAACAATATCCTATATGTACACGAGTTGATGTACTTCGTCAGGTTCGATTTAATTTGCCTTTCACATCTTCGTCATGCACCCAATACCTATATTTAAACAACCCAGTTGGAAAGAAGCTAGCGTAGGTGTGATCAGGCTACTTGCACACTGACTGTTTTTGACTAACTAATTAAGCAAAACTATTTATAAGATTAATTAGAAAAAATAAACTTAGCACAAAGTAAGAGAATAGATAGACAGACACATGGATTGAGCTACTGAGGATTGCAATTTGCATGGTCGTCAAATTCAGCCGGACTAACGTGACCTTTTGCCTTTGAGCTGGGCTATATTTCCAAACATGGTCCAATCATATTCTCGTATTAGACAAGCTCACACATACACCTTCCCCTCCATTAAATTAATGAGGAGGTCCCTCTCCCAATTTCGCTCGTATTAGGCTGGTCATAGTGGGTAGTATCATAGTAGTAGTATCATGTATATAATACTTTTGTATGATACTACATCTATAATGCATAGTATCATAAACAAGTATCATAATTTTACTATATTTATTGATTTGTAGAATCCCAATACAAATGTGTGTACAAGATTTATTTGACACTAACTTTTCTCGTGATATGTGTTATGATACAGTATCTACCTATGATACTCTAATCTCCTCTCTCCATAATTATGTGCCACATCAGCATTTTTGGTGGGGCAAGGATGCATGATACAAGCTAAGATACTAGCACTATGGCTAGGCAAGCTCCTTTAATTATTACCAGGTAGATCACGGGTCCCTCTCCCGTTTAATCTCTCCTCTCAGGTAGAGGATCCTTTCCGATTCTGTTTAAATTTCCAAGCCCACTATTCTTTCCGTTCGGCTGAGACTCTGAAGCACACGATTCCTTTCCGTTACACTGCGATTGCCAAGTCGCTCATTGATGGGGATTCACAGACGTATATAAACAGGTGAGGCTTGTTGTAAATAAGCAAGGTGGGACTAAACGTAACCATAAAATAAAGTTACTACAAAAAGAATCGGCCAACAGGCCCAACCAAGCCCCAGCTAGCAATTGCCGATCGGCCCAACAAGCCGCACACGCACGCCTGCGTCCGTGGGCGACGTGACCTGTTGCCAGCGCGACCAACACAAGGGATCGTTTTTTATGTTTTGCGGTGGCAGCAGCCCGTAATATGCATTGAAAAGTAGGGGCAATAAAAAAACGGACGAAAAATTGGGGAGAAACCTTACTTCCTTTATTAGTAGGTATAGATATAGATATAGATATAGATATAGATATAGATAACCTAATGTTGAAACAAATTTTAAAAGTAAACCTTCCGCGAAACAAATTCACGGATCTAACCCTTTTGTGTCACGTCTGTCACCATGGCGTGGCACCTCATTGTGTGGCGCCGTTGGCTGGGGCGTGGCACAATGGTGTATTGGTATGCCACGCCTTGGGTTGGGGCGCGTCCAAAAACAAGTGCAACGCCATGGTCTCGGGCGTGGCATCCCATTGTGTGGCGTCGTAGGCTGGGGCGCCACACAATGGGGCCACGCCCGCCTACGGCGTGACACAGAGAGGTTAGATTCGTGAATTTGTTTCGCTGATAGTTCATTTTTCGAAATTCTTTTAACTTTAGGTTAGTTTTGTGCAAATTGCCACCTTTGCATAACACCAGATATGTCGAGCCGTCCACTGGTCCCAAGCCAGGATTCCAGACCGCAATCTGAGAGCTGCCTTTGCCGAAGCACCGCCAATACTAGGATGCCCTCCGCCTGCTCCACACGGCTAAAGAGAAAGACCATCACCGCCAGTGCGTCACTCACCATATAGATGACTGTGCAATCCACCTTCTAGCTAGGCCCCCAGCCTTTGGGTCCACGAGCTTGAGGCTAGGTAGCAACTGATCAGTAGAAACAGACCCAAGCCTGTGTGGGCACCAAAAGTTTAGTAGGTAGGTGGCACCGTGCTACATGTCGATGGCACTCCGCAGGCATCGACAACCAGATATGGAGACTGGTGCCCTTCTCGAACTTGGTCTCCGGCCACGCCCTAGCCACCAGGAGGGAGATCCGCCGTCCTCCATCCTCCACCCCACTAGGTTGATGCTTTCCGTTGTTAGTTCTTACCAACTTGAATTTGGATGTTCCAACAAGTGTCAACCGTAATCCACTTACATAATCGCTTTTATAACATTTTGTCATGGTTTTAGTTGAATTTTAATTTATTTTTCTATTGGAGATATGCCCAAGAGGCAATAATAAATTAGTTATTGTTATATCTTAGTGTTCATGATAAATGTTTACATCTCATGCTATAATTGTATTAACCGAAACATTGATACATGTGTGTTATGTAAACAACAAGGAGTCCCTAGTAAGCCTCTTATATAACTAGCTTGTTGATTAATAGATGATCATGGTTTCGTGATCATGAACATTGGATGTTATTAATAACAAGGTTATGTCATTAGGTGAATGATATAATGGACACACACCCAAATGAGCGTAGCATAAGATCAAGTCATTAAGTTCAATTTGCTATAAGCTTTCGATACATAGTTGCCTAAGTCCTTCGACCATGAGATCATGTAAATCACTTACACCGGAAGGGTACTTTGATTACATCAAACGCCATTGCGTAAATGGGTGGTTATAAAGATGGGATTAAGTATTCGGAAAGTGTGAGTTGAAGCATATGGATCAATAGTGGGATTTGTCCATCCTGATGACGGATAGATATACTCTGGGCCCTCTCGGTGGAATGTCGTCTGATTAGCTTGCAAGCATATGATTGGATCATAAGAGATGACATACCACGGTACGAGTAAAGAGTACTTGTCGGTAACGAGGTTGAACAAGGTATGGAGATACCGATGATCGAACCTCGGACAAGTAAAATATCGCGTGACAAAGGGAATTGGCATCATATGTAAATGGTTCAATCGATCACTAAGTCATCGTTGAATATGTGGGAGCCATTATGGATCTCCATATCCCGCTATTGGTTATTGCTCGGAGAGGAGTCTCGACCATGTCTGCATAGTTCGCGAACCGTAGGGTGACGCGCTTAAGGTTCGATGTCGCATAAGTAAATATGGAATATGGTATGGAGACGAAGTTTGTTCGGAGTCTCGGATGGGATCCAGGACATCACGAGGAGGTCCGGAATGGTCCGGAGAATAAGATTCATATATGGGAAGTCATTTTCAGGGTTACCGGAAAAGTTCAGGATTTTTCGGTATTGTACCGGAGGTTCTAGAAGGTTCCGGAGGGTACCATAGTGGGGCCCACCTATCCCGGACGACCAACATGGACCGGAGGGGTCGCATAGGCCCACATGGGCCATGCACACCAGCCCCCCAAGGCCCATGTGGCTGTACCAAGTGGATAAGATCAAATCCCTTGAAAATAGGGGCTTAACTTGGGGGGGAAGTTGCCCCCCTTGTTTTGGCCGACCCAAAGGCTTGGAGGGGGGGCCAAGGCAGCCCCCCCACGCCTATATAAGAGGGAGGGGAGGGCTGGGGCGCAGCACATGATTTCCCCAAGCCCTAGCCGCCCCTCTCTCCCTCCTCCTTCTTCCTGCGCAGGCTTGGCGAAGCCCTGCAGGAATTTCTCCTCCACCTCCACCACCACGCCGTCGTGCTGCTGGGATTCCGAGGGGATCTACCACACCTCCGCTGCCCGCTGGAACGGGGAGAGGAAGGGCTTCATCGACACCGTACGCGCGACCGAGTACGGAAGTGCTGCCGGATTGCAGCACCGGGGACGATCGTCTACACCAACAACGAGATCTAATCTCGTAGGCTTTGGAAATCTTCGAGGGTTAGTCTCATATCAATCTCGTTGCTTCGATCTTGTAGATTAGATCTTGGGTGTTCCATAGATTAGATCTTGGATTTATTCGTCTTTGCGGTAGGAAATTTTTTGTTTTCTATGAACCCCATCAGTGGTATCAGAGCCATGTCTATGCATAGATCTGTTGCACGAGTAGAACACAATGGTTTTGTGGGCGTTGATGCTTTTGTTGCTTTAGTTTGTGTACTTTGCATCTTGCGGGATGGTGGGATGAAGCGGCCCGGGCTAACTTTACATGACCGCGTCTCATGAGACTTGCTCCACGCTTGACATGCAACTTGTATTGCATAAGTGGCTTTGCGGGTGTCTGTCTCTCCCACCATAGTGAAGATTCCAATTTGCACTTTCTATTGTCAACACTAGTATCACCGTTGTGGTTCATGTTCGTAGGTAGATTGGATCTTACTCGAAAACCCTAAACCACGTAAAATATGCAAACCAAATTAGAGGCGTCTAACTTGTTTTTGCAGGGTTTGGTGATGTGATATGGCCATGATGTGATGATGATTATATTTGATGTATGAGATGTTCATTATTGTATTATGGCAACCGGCAGGAGCCTAATGGTTGTCTTTAAATTTGTTAAGACCTGCGTGTCTATTCATCATGTAATAGCTTTATTTCAAGTAGTTGTTGTAGTAGCTATAAGTGATGGACAACCATGAAGCGGCGCCATGGACCTTGGTGCAATGCTGGTGATGATGGAGATCATGCTCATGTGCTTTGGAGATGGAGATCAAAAGCACAAGAAGAAAGGCCATATCATATCACATATTATGAATTGCATGTGATGTTAATCCTTTATGCATCTTATCTTGCTTAGATCGCGACGGTAGCATTATAAGATGATCCCTCACATTAATATCAAGATAATAAAGTGTTCTCCCCTCGTATGCACCGTTGCTACAGTTCGTCGTCTCGAAGCATCTCGTGATGATCGGATGTGATAGATTCTACGTTCACATACAACGGGTGTAAGCCATGTTGCACACGCGGAAATACTTGGGTTTGCTTGACGAGCCTAGCATGTACAGACATGGCCTCGGGACAACGGAAACCGAAAGGTTGAACACGAGTCATATGGATGATATGATCAACATGTTGATGTTCACCATTGAAGCTACATCATCTCACGTGATGATCGGTTTTGGTGTAGTGGATGTGGATCGTGTGCCACTTAACAACTATGAGGGATGTTGTATTAAGTGGGAGTTCATTAGTAATTAGATTAAAACATGAACTAATTATCATGAACATAGTCTGAATAGTATTTTGAATTAAATTTGTAGAATTGGCATCCGTTATCTACCATGCGCTAGTCTTGTAATTGAGATAGAAATACTGTTAAGTCTGACAAGTAACTTTACGGACTGGTACCGTATTGTTAAAGAATCAAGATATGATTAAGTCCTAATGCAAACTTTTAGTAAACCTCACATTGATGATTCAAAGAGCAATGGTTTCAATTAGTACCTTAAATCATCTTGTCTCCGTGAAACTTGAAGTTCAAATCCGTTTGAAAAGTAAGGAGCTGGAAATTTTGTTTTCAGAAATAAGCAAGGTATGAGATATATGTGATATCTAAGACCTTATTGCAAGATGATAGAATATAATCTAGTGAGACTACATAAACTCATAAGTTTTATGGGAATGTACGAAGGTTGAAGACGCCAGGCGTCTCAATCCTCCAACTATTGGGGCACTAACAATATTCGCATATCCATGAAGTGATCGTCCTTAGTATGCACCGTTGCTAAGACTCGTCGTTTCGAAGCATCTCGTGATGATCGGGTGTTATAGATTCTACGTGTGCATACAACGGGTGCAAGCCAGATTTGCACATGCGAATACTAAGGTTAAACTTTACGAGCCTAGCATGTACAGACATGGTCTCGGAAAGTCGTCATGATATGATGGATAAAATTATGAGTGAAATTGTTCATCATATTACAAAGTTACTAATAGTGAAATCTGGAACACTTGTCATATGATGATCAACTTCAAAGTAAAAACCTCAAGGTTATTGGTATTTGACCAATGGACCTAGAAGTTATTGAAGGTGAAGTGTTTTCTAAGAATGAGGAAAGCTAAAAGAGAAACTACAAAAGATATTTTGGCAGAAAGAAAGAAAAGACTAGAAAGTCTAGCTCAGGTGTATATACATGATATACATGTTATGGATGTATTCCTTGTTTTGTCACATAATGAAATTCTTGGGTATTTGTACCAGATTGGTTGGTATGAGATGTCATACAATACAACGCAATACAAGAATACGATGGCCTAAGTGACTGATAAGGAATATGGTAATAATGCACGTCTGGAACATAATAAAGTGTTATTATGTTTGTCGTTGGCATTCTACCTAGCCCTTAGAATTTATAATAAAGAACTTAATAATTGTTATTTTGCTCTGGTCAAATGAAAACAATGAGTTGTTCAAATTATGACATTACTCCATGTACGATGGATAAGTTATTATAAATCTTAATGGTGAAACACACATACATAACACTGACGCTAAAATGCCATAAGGCAAATGATTTGAATTCCACTTATTTGTGGAACCGCCATTTAGGTCATGTTAGAAAGGAACGCATGAAGAAACTCCATGCAGATGGATTTTTGGAGTCATTTGATTTTTGAATCGTTTGGCACTTGCAAATCTTTTCTAAAGAGAATGACTAAAATACCGTTCATAGGCCAAGAGTTGAACGGGCAACTAACTTAGTGGAAACATACATGATGATGTATGTGGTTCATTGGGCATAGTTGTGTGCGGGAGATTCTTCTACTTCATGAAAACTTCCAACAATGAATTGAGTATATATATGTGGATATATTCGATAAGAAAGAAGTTTGAAACATTTGAATGGATTCAAATAAATTTCAGCATGAAGTGGAAATCATCGTAATAGAAAAGTCAAATATCTATGATTGGATCATGGTGGAAATATTTGAATTACGAGTTTTAGCGAACATCTAAGAGAGTTATGAAATTATTCTACAACTCACATTTCTTGGAGTATCATAATGATGATGGAGTATCCAAGAGATGTATCCAAACCTTGTTGGATTAATGATGAGATAATATAAAATGATGCCATTATATTTTTTGTGGATTATGCTTTAGAGACTACCGCTTTTACACTGAATAGAGCATCATCATGATCCATTGAAATGACACCATATGAGTTATGGCATGGGTATAAACCCTAATAGTCCTTTCTTAAATTTTGGTATGCATAGCATAAGTAAATGAGTTTACAACCAAAATCGGATAAATGTCTTTGTTGATTATCCCATAAAATTGATTGGGAATTCTTTCCACTATAAAGTCAAAGACAAAAGTGTTTGTCGATGTTTCTTACTTATTTCAAAGAAATTGTTTCTAGCGAAGTATTTGAGTGGGAGGACAATGAAACTTGATAAGGTTCATGAACCTGAGCATGATGATCAGAGTAGCACAGCATCGGAAATGGTTCCGGAAGCAGCTACGAAGATCATGGCTCCCATGTCTACAAAGTGTTATAGTCATGGAGATCAAAGTACTTATTGAACCTTGTAGATGTGGTTTACTTTGTGATCAAATAAATGATTTGTGGACAAAGGATTGATTTTGAACAATGATAAACCAACTACATACAAAGAAGTTATGATGGGCCCTGACTCCGTTAAAATGGCTATGCGCCATGAAATCCAAGATAGGTGAATACTTTTTGAAAGTAAATGGATCTATAAAATAGATGGACTTGGATGGAATATCCTTAAAGAAGCTTGACTTATCGAAAAGTTGTTTACGACAAAGTTCAAAGAGTTGACTACGATAAGATTAGATCTTCCGTGGCAATGCTTATAGTCTATGTGGATTATTCTAGTAATCGCTACATATTTATTTTATGAGATATGATAGTAGGATGGCAGAAATACATTCCTTACCAGAAGTGTGTATGAAGGATGTATACTAGATACAACCAAGAGTTTTGCTGGTCCGTGGAATACTAGATAGGTATACAAACTTCAATTGGATGAAGTGAGTATCGCGGAGTTGGAATCTTCACCGGATGAAATAATCAAAGAGTTTTGATTTCATCAGAAACGATGAAGATGCTTGCATTTGCAAGAAATTAAGTGGGAGCGCTGAGACATAGTTATAATATTATATGTGGATGACATATCATTGATTATAAATGATGTAATTATATACTTGATGTGAATAAAAGGTTTCATTGAGAATTAACTTCAATGAAAGGATATGGACTGAAACATATTTAGTGTCAAGATCTATGAAGATAGATTGAAACACATAATAAGTTTAAGTCAAAGTACATAGAATGAATATTGAAGTGGTTCAATATAAAAATATTAAGAAGGTGTTCTTTTCATGTGAAGGTTTAACAAGACTTGAGTGTATTTGACACTCGATGAGTAAAAACACATGAGTGATTTTAGATCACGAATAATATGTACAAAGTCAGATGTCCTGTGCTCTAAAGTGTTACGAGCATATACCAGAATGATTCATGTAATGATCATTGGACAACAGTAAGAATATCCCTGAGTGCTTTAGAAGAACCAAGGATATATATATATAGTTTTTGTATGGGGTAATGACAAACAAATCGATGTAAGGTGTTGCACCGATATTAGTTTGATCACATATAAAAATAAAATTTCAATCTCAATTAGGCTAAGTGTTGTTTAAAAGGTAGCACAATGAGCTAGAAGAAGTCTATGCTAGATTTAGATCAGTTCTAAATATTGTGACGGATTCTACAAACGAAGGCAGAGTATGTCATTGTTTTGACAATGACTGAGGATGTTAAGTCGAGGAGTTCTTTGAGAACTTGGTGTAGTTCCGATAGTGTCAGAACTTTGAAGCTATATTGTGTATGACAATATTAGTGACTTATTTTCAGACCGCGGAATTAAGGTTCCACCAGAGGACTAAGCATATACAATTAATGCCGACTCATTTGGAAAATGAGTGATGCGTTGAGACGCAAATGAATTGCAAAATACATACGTTTCTGAACAGTCAGATCCGTTGACTAAAAACCTCTCCCGTGAGCAAAACATGATAAGCACCAGAAGGCCAAGGTGTTATATCTTTTCAAATGTAAACTAGATTATTGACTCTAGTGCAAGTGGGAGACTGTTGGAGATATGCCCAAGAGGCAATAATAAATTAGTTATTGTTATATCTTAGTGTTCATGATAAATGTTTACATCTCATGCTATAATTGTATTAACCGAAACATTGATACATGTGTGTTATGTAAACAACAAGGAGTCCCTAGTAAGCCTCTTATATAACTAGCTTGTTGATTAATAGATGATCATGGTTTCGTGATCATGAACATTGGATGTTATTAATAACAAGGTTATGTCATTAGGTGAATGATATAATGGACACACACCCAAATCAGCGTAGCATGAGATCAAGTCATTAAGTTCAATTTGCTATAAGCTTTCGATACATAGTTGCCTAAGTCCTTCGACCATGAGATCATGTAAATCACTTACACCGGAAGGGTACTTTGATTACATCAAACGTCATTGCGTAAATGGGTGGTTATAAAGATGGGATTAAGTATTCGGAAAGTGTGAGTTGAAGCATATGGATCAATAGTGGGATTTGTCCATCCTGATGACGGATAGATATACTCTGGGCCCTCTCGGTGGAATGTCGTCTGATTAGCTTGCAAGCATATGATTGGATCATAAGAGATGACATACCACGGTACGAGTAAAGAGTACTTGTCGGTAACGAGGTTGAACAAGGTATGGAGATACCGATGATCGAACCTCGGACAAGTAAAATATCGCGTGACAAAGGGAATTGGCATCGTATGTAAATGGTTCAATCGATCACTAAGTCATCATTGAATATGTGGGAGCCATTATGGATCTCCAGATCCCGCTATTGGTTATTGCTCGGAGAGGAGTCTCGACCATGTCTGCATAGTTCGCGAACCGTAGGGTGACGCGCTTAAGGTTCGATGTCGCATAAGTAGATATGGAATATGGTATGGAGACGAAGTTTGTTCGGAGTCTCGGATGGGATCCAGGACATCACGAGGAGGTCCGGAATGGTCCGGAGAATAAGATTCATATATGGGAAGTCATTTTCAGGGTTACCGGAAAAGTTCAGGATTTTTCGGTATTGTACCGGAGGTTCTAGAAGGTTCCGGAGGGTACCATAGTGGGGCCCACCTATCCCGGACGACCAACATGGACCGGAGGGGTCGCATAGGCCCACATGGGCCATGCACACCAGCCCCCCAAGGCCCATGTGGCTGTACCAAGTGGATAAGATCAAATCCCTTGAAAATAGGGGCTTAACTTGGGGGGGAAGTTGCCCCCCTTGTTTTGGCCGACCCAAAGGCTTGGAGGGGGGGCCAAGGCAGCCCCCCACGCCTATATAAGAGGGAGGGGAGGGCTGGGGCGCAGCACATCATTTCCCCAAGCCCTAGCCGCCCCTCTCTCCCTCCTCCTTCTTCCTGCGCAGGCTTGGCGAAGCCCTGCAGGAATTTCTCCTCCACCTCCACCACCACGCCGTCGTGCTGCTGGGATTCCGAGGGGATCTACCACACCTCCGCTGCCCGCTGGAACGGGGAGAGGAAGGGCTTCATCGACACCGTACGCGCGACCGAGTACGGAAGTGCTGCCGGATTGCAGCACCGGGGACGATCGTCTACACCAACAACGAGATCTAATCTCGTAGGCTTTGGAAATCTTCGAGGGTTAGTCTCATATCAATCTCGTTGCTTCGATCTTGTAGATTAGATCTTGGGTGTTCCATAGATTAGATCTTGGATTTATTCGTCTTTGCGGTAGGAAAACTTTTGTTTTCTATGCAACGAACCCCAACATTTTCTTCCATTTAGCATTTACACACGTGAAACCTCTCTCTCACGGCTGATCGTGCCACCCTCACGTGACTTGCCTCTCTCTCCCCTTAGGGCATGTACAATGCCGAAGTGATTATACGGATGCTTAACGAAATAAATCAATCGACAAACGGTGTGGCGTCTGGCTAAGCATCTATTTCTCCAACGATATTGACCTCTAGACACTTGGTCTAGCGCCCTTGGTCTCCAACGCCAACACGCAACCATCCCAAACAATAGATTCTGCCGTATGCTATTTTTCTTCTAGGCATGTAGCGCCTTGTTTAGCACCCTACATTAGGTTAAAACACGCCATGTTTTTGCGTGGGCCGGCCGGGCAGAGGCCAATGGAGGACATTGCCATGTCAACTGGTCCATGGTATGTCGACCGCGGGGGGGGCAGGGATCCCGACTTGGCGCGCACTGCGACTAGTCTGAGGGTGCGCTGGATTTGGAGGATGCGTATCGATACTGCGCGACCATGGCGAGGGCTCGCTATGTAGTTCTCTAAGATGGAGGTCAATGTCTTCACGGCCTCCACTACGATGGAGGTTGGCGATGGAGAGTTCACCCTCTTTTGGGAGGACAAATGGCTGGATGGCAGATCTATCAAGGAGGTAGCACCAGAGGTGTATGCGATGGTACCTAAATGCCACAACAAGGCGCACACAGTTTGGGAGGCGCTGATCGATCGAGCCTCGATCCCCGACATAGCAAGCCAAAGCGCTCACACTGGCAGACGTGCAACTATGTGGGAGCCTGAAAAATTTGGAACACATGGAAGATGTTAGGATGGACGCGGATGGCCGATACGGTGCTCGTTACAATGGCCCTCTTCCTGATCGCTTTAGGGATCTTGGAGGCTGAATTGAAGAGCTCAGTGAAGTCTTACCCCGGTTTTCAGGACAAATCTTGAACTTGCGGCACGAAGTGCCCGCTATAAGGGGGACCATGGCGCACTGTAATAACCCAGAACATAGGAACATCGAAGGGTAGATTTAGGAGTGGGATGTGCATTTCATCGCAAAACGAGGGAAATTTTCGCGCCTTATTGCATAAAACCTAAGAGGGATCGAGGTTCTCTCTCAGTTGCAATTAGGGTTAGGCATCGAGAGATTAAGAATTTTTACATGATCTCTTTTGAATCTTGTTGATTTGGGAGTTGATTTGATTTGACAAGTCATATCGAATTTAAAAACCTAAAGATTAAAGGATAAGCAATATTGAAAATGAAATATGAATTCATAATTCAAACACAATTCATAATTCAAATGACTTTGAATTTCAAATTGAAATATAAATATATCAATCATTTATAATAGAATTATAAAAATACAAATGAGCTCATAAGTCAACCTTGAGCTTTATTGATAATCATACACACATACAATGTATTTACAATATATTACAAGAATTGAATAAATAAGTAAATAAAATAAAAATAAGATTACATCAAATGATCCTATACTAAATCCTAAACTAATGTCTTGGAAGAAGATGTCCTAGATCATCCAAACCTGCAAAAATAGAGAGAACAACTATATAGAGGGTTAGTAAACAAGTCAGCACAAGCCAGAGGTGAACCAAGTGTCCATGACACTTGTGTTTGTCCAAAACTTGGACAACACAGGATAGGATCACCAGCAGACCAAACCTGACCAGACCACAGGGGCTCAAGTTTCACCAAAGGAGCTCACAGCTCATGGGTTGTTGTGCAAGCAACAGCAAGGCAAGGCCTAGCCTAGTCACCAGGCCAAGCCAGGCTTGTGTGGCATGGCCAGAGGAAAAGTACCAGGAGTATAAGTAGGGCAGAAACCCTAGAAATAATGCACAGTCAACCATATCATCATTCAGCAAGTAACCAGAGAGAGAAATAGGATAGAGTTCATCCTATTCTTGCTCAAGAACAGCAACAACCAACACAGAAACCAACCATCCATTCACAACCACCAACAAATCATCCAGAAAGCATGGTACCTAAGGAGGAGATCAACCAAAAGCTAGGAGGTGAAGGACTGTGATCATAAAACCATCCAGAAGCACTGCATCAACAAAATATTTCTTTCTAGGAGCTGGAACAAGGTATACCAAGTTCCTGGAGAGGAACCAGTGGATCCAATCCATAATTTATGCATGACACAGGTCATGGGTTGAGCAAATGCTCAAGAGTGATCATCACTTGGTATTTACCAAGGATCACTGGCAGTAAGAGAGAGCTACTAGAGCCTAGAACCATCCAGATACATTTTTTGTGCAGAGAAACTAGAACACATGCACATATGTGCACACTAGCAACCACACATGCACAGATAGCACAATAGATGATTTACCAGTAATAGCAGCTACGAAGAACCACTCAGTGAAACCCTAGGCAATTAACCATCAGTAAACCCTAGAATTTCTTCACAGGCAAGCATAATGGCTTTCATATGAACTATGATTCCCTATTATGCAAGCAGAGATGAGTAGCCAACAAGATCTAGCCAACTGTGTGAGCAACCAGTCAATAGCAAGGCTACTGAGGTCACAACAAACACCAATCCATCCAATTGAATCAAAGCAATAAGTCATCACTATCCAGTAATGGATTCAGACTTTATTCATTTCCAAATAGATCATGGAAATATTAAATCATGCACAAAAAGGCATTTAATCAACATTGCATAAGCAGTTCATCAGTAATTAATTCATCTAGGCATGAATACATAACAAATCCATACATTAATTATACAGTAGTTGTAGGAGAACGTAGCATAGAAAACAAAAATTTTCCTACGGCGAACACGCAATCCAAGCCAAGATGCAATATAGAAGACGGTAGCAACGAGGGGATTATCGAGTCTCACCCTTGAAGAGATTCCAAAGCCTACAAGATGAGGCTCTTGTTGCTGCGGTAGACGATCACTTGCCGCTTGCAAAAGCGCGTAGAAGATCTTGATCATGGCGCCACGAACGGGCAGCACCTCCGTACTCGGTCACACGTTCGGTTGTTGATGAAGACGACGTCCACCTCCCGTTCCAGCGGGCAGCGGAAGTAGTAGCTCCTCTTGAATCCGACAGCACGACGGCGTGGTGTCGGTGGTGGTGGAGAAATCCGGCGGAGCTTCGCTAAGCGTGCGGGATATGGTGGAGGAGCGGGGCGCTAGGGTTTGGGGAGAGGGGGTGGCCGGCCACTATAGGGGGCGGCCAAGGTGGTGGCTTTGGTGTGGCCGGCCCCCTCCCCTTGGCCCCTCATTATATAGGTGGAAGCCCCAAGTGTTGGACTACAAGTCTCCGAATAAGACCCGAACCCAAAACCTTCCATATGGTGGGAAACCTTCCCAAGCTAGGACTCCCACTAGAGGTGGGAGTTCCACCTTCCATATGGGGGGGTGGCCGGCCCCCAAAGGGGGAGTCCACTTGGGACTCCACCCCACTAGGGTTGGCCGGCCATGGAGGTGGAGTCCCATGTGGACTCCACCTTCCTAGGTGTGTTCTTCCGGACTTTTCTAGAACCTTCTAGAACCTTCCATAGAACCTTCCGAATCATTTTAATTCACATAAAATGACATCCTATATATGAATCTTATTCTCCGGACCATTCCGGAACTCCTCGTGATGTCCGGGATCTCATCCGGGACTCCGAACAAATATTCGAACTCCATTCCATATTCAAGTTCTACCATTTCAACATCCAACTTTAAGTGTGTCACCCTACGGTTCGCGAACTATGCGGACATGGTTGAGTACTTACTCCGACCAATAACCAATAGCGGGATCTGGAGATCCATAATGGCTCCCACATATTCAACGATGACTTTAGTGATCGAATGAACCATTCACATACGATACCAATTCCCTTTGTCACGCGATATTTTACTTGTCCGAGGTTTGATCATCGGTATCACACTATACCTTGTTCAACCTCGTCTCCTGACAAGTACTCTTTACTCGTACCGTGGTATGTGGTCTCTTATGAACTTATTCATATGCTTGCAAGACATTAGACGACATTCCACCGAGAGGGCCCAGAGTATATCTATCCGTCATCGGGATGGACAAATCCCACTGTTGATCCATATGCCTCAACTCATACTTTCCGGATACTTAATCCCACCTTTATAACCACCCATTTACGCAGTGGCGTTTGATGTAATCAAAGTACCTTTCCGGTATAAGTGATTTACATGATCTCATGGTCATAAGGACTAGGTAACTATGTAACGAAAGCTTATAGCAAATAACTTAATGACGTGATCTTATGCTACGCTTAATTGGGTGTGTCCATTACATCATTCATATAATGATATAATCTTGTTATTAATAACATCCAATGTTCATGATTATGAAACTAATCATCTATTAATCAACAAGCTAGTTAAGAGGCTTACTAGGGACTCTTTGTTGTTTACATATCACACATGTATCAATGTTTCGGTTAATACAATTATAGCATGGTATATAAACATTTATCATAAACATAAAGATATATAATAACCACTTTTATTATTGCCTCTTGCACTACAAGAAAAGTTCTGATAGACAACGTCCCAAAATCGTCAACTAAGGGGCATTTTTCGTCGCCTATGGGCCTAACCCGACGATATGGGTTCCGTTGTCGAAACTGCGTCAGGCAAAGTCCAACGACGATTTTTTCGGTCCGTCGCGCTTGGGCGCCCTTCCGCCACGGAAAATCGGACCGTCGCGGAAGTGTTTTCGGGAGCCCGTTGACTGACACGTGGCAGACGCCGTTAACTGCCAGTTAACGGCGTTAACCGGCTGAAACCCCGTGGTAGATGGTAGGCCCACACGAGGCCTGCCACGTCTTAAGCGGGCCGGGCCAGATGACATAGTTTGACCGGTCAACTATATAGCTGGGCTGGTCCATTAGTTACGTGGGCCGGGCCTAACCTCTAAGGTTGATGGTCAAAACTTAAATGGGCCGGCCCATTTAACATGTGGGGTCCACCTTACAGCAAGCGGCCCAAGAAGCAAGTGGGCCGGGCCAAAAACACAGTGGGTCCCACTTTCTGTTAAAGGCCGGCCCATTTAGTTTGTGGGGTCCACCGTATAGCAAGTGGGCCGACCCAACAAGCTAGTGGGCGGGCCAAAAACACAGTGGGTCCCACTTTCTGTTAAAAGGCCGGCCCATTTAGTTTGTGTGGTCCACCGTATAGCAAGTGGCCGGCCCAACAAGCTAGTGGGCCGGGCCAAAACACAGTGGGTCCCACTTTTTAAAGGATCGGCCCATTTAGTTTGTGGGGTCCACCATATAGCAAGTGGGCGGCCCAACAAGATAGTGGGCGGGCCAAAAACACAGTGGGTCCCCTTTCTTTAAAGGGGGCCCATTTAGTATGTGGGGCCCACCATAAGCAAGTGGGCGCCCACCAAGATAGTGGGTAGGGCCAAAAACACAGTGGGTCCCACATTCTGTTAATGGGCGGCCCATTTAGTATGTGGGGCCCACCATAGCAAGTGGTGGGCCAAAAACACAGTGGGTCCCACATTTTTGGGCCGGCCCATTTGGTATGTGGGGTCCACCATACAAAGTGGGCGGCCCAACAAAATAGTGGGCGGGCCAAAAACAGTGGGGCCCACCTTCCACTTAAAGTGGCCCATTTACCATGTGGGACCACCATAGAGCAAGTGGGCCCAACAAGATAGTGGGCGGCCCAATAAAGGTGGGCCCCACTTTCTGTTAAAGGGCGGCCCAACTAGTATGTGGGGTCCACCATATAGCAAGTGGGCGGCCCAACAAGATAGTGGGCCGGGCCAAAAACACAGTGGGTCCCCTCTTAAAGGGCCGGCCCATTTATTATGTGGGGTCCTCCAAAAAAGCAAATGGGCTGGCCCAACTAATTAGTGGGCCGGCCCAGTAGTTGGTGGGGTCCACCTTAAAGCAAGTGGGCCAGCCCAATTAGTGTGTGGGGTCCACCGTAAATCAAATGGGCTGGCCCAAGAAGTAAGTGGGCCAGCCCGTTTAGTTGCTGTTTATATGCCGGCATAATATGCGCTTTAGGATTTTGCGGGCAGGCACATATGTGATTTCGCTTAATTGGGCCGTTTAAGGGATGGGAATTCGTGATTTAGATACTGAGAATATTTACGCAGCATTGATTTCTGTCGGATAGCCTCACTTACCACAAGCACCAAAGAAAAAATGCGCGAAAGAACTATAAAAACTAACTAAATATTACATCAGCTGCAAGGCATTGAAAAAATATTACAGAACCCAGAGAAATTGAATGGTAATTAAACCTAGCAATACAATGAAGCGATCCGGCAATCTTTTAAGTTGTCCATGCAGCACCTATATCTGAAACAAAGACATTACAAGTTAAGACAGCAACAATGGAAAGGCAAAGACACTACAATATTGTTTGGCAAAGAATTTGGAACTCATCATTTCGTCGTTATAACAAGATCATTGTAATGCGCACAATAAGCAAACAAAGAGTGCATGCCGCATACCAACAGCCAATATAACAGAGCATGTTAGAATGAAACAGCAGACTTACTACTGTCGAGTCCCATGCAAACCAACATGTTCAGGGAGTACAAAATTGGCATGAACAACATAGTAGCAGGCTATAAATTTTGTAACAACGACTGAGCAAGATGAAGTTATGATGGCTACATCTACAGAGCAGGGAATGTAAACCAAAAATAGAAGTTACGATGGCAAAAGCTAAAGAGGAGGGAATGTGAACCAACATGTGCCAAGTGCAATTACTTCATTTTGGCCGTGAACTAAATAATACTCCTGAACTTATAGTGAAGGGGATGCAAATCAAGATGTTTCGGGATATAAACTTGTAATGAGCAACACATGGAGGATAGTTAATGCTGGAGCTTAGGATGGACCAGATACAGAATATAGTGGGATCACCTGTGAACTTGTATAAGAGGGAATGCAAACCAATATGTTCAGCTTTCCATATGTGAGCGTCATGCCAAGTCAGAGAAACAAGTCAATAATGCAGCTTTTGAAGAACAAGATGGCACGCAAAATTATTATCTAGTAGTATGACAAGTTTATTTGTACTACAGGCTAGATAGCAGAGTGATAGCATGCCAAACTAAGTCCTTACTTTGTTAGCTTACAATGAACTAGATACAAAACAATGGCATCACCTGTAGTACAGGGAATGCAAGCCAACATGTTCATGGAGTAAAAAATTGGCACAAACAACATAGTAGCAGGCCATAATTTTTGTAACAACGACTGAGCAAGATAAAGTTATGATGGCTAGATCTACAGAGCAGGGAATGTAAACCAAATATAGAAGTTACGATGCCAAAAGCTATAGAGCAGGGAATGCGAACCAACATGTGCAATTACTTAAAATTGGCCATGAACTAAATAATAGCAGGATGTTACTATAATACCTACAGTATAATTTTTGTAACAACGACTGAGCAAGATAGAAGTTATGATGGCTACATCTACAGAGCAGGGAATGCAAACCAAAATGTTCAATCGCTTAAAGTTAGCAATGAAGTAGAAAATAGCAACGTGTTACGGTCATAGCTAGGAATGAACTAAAAGAGCTTCAGACAAACAAGCATCTGAACCCAGAACATGGCGCTAAAACAAGGGACTTACATTAGGAGAAGCACTCTGTGGGAGTCACAGCAGATCTTCCTGGGGTTGATAGATCCGGTGATGAAGTACGCTACATGTGCTACTTGGGGTTGGAGAGACGGCCATTACACTTCATGATTACTCATCTCATCTGCAAAAACGTAACGGCGCGTCGTTAGCACAAACAGGTTCCCCCAAGATTAAACAAGAACTTGCAGGCAAGCAATAGAAAAGCGACAGTAGAAGAGTTTAGATCATGCACGGCGCCGGTGAAGCAGATCCGGTTCATGCACAGCGGTGTCGGTGAGCAAGATCCGATGCGGTGGACGACGGATCCGGCGAAGCGGCTCCGGTGGGGTGGACGATGCCGCAGCTGAAGCGACTGCGGTAGACTGCTGGATGAGCATATATGGTTTCGAGGTTCGGCGGGGATGATCCGGTCCGGTTGATGACGGCGTCGATGAAGCGGCTCCGGCAGGCAGCCGGATGACGAGGATCGCGAGGGCTCGGGTAGGCCAGGGAAGTCCGGCGGGGATGTTCCGGTGCGGTGGTCGTGGAGGTGGTAGAGAGAGGGACTTGAGAAGTTCCGGTGGGTGGTCTCAGATGAGAGACTGAGGGAAATGAATTTTTTTGGGAGGGTATCCGGGGCTAGGGAGGTGGTGATCCAAAAAATGACGGCCAGACCCCCCCACCAACCGACTTTGCTGTCATCTCCACAGGGGTAGAATCGGAATTTGGAAGCGTGTGAAATTTTTGTATTTTGTGGGCGGGAAGTTTTGCCGCTATGAGATTTTGAATTTCGCTAAGGTACAAGTATAATGATAAAAAATTGTGAGACCGTACTAGTACCTCTGTTCAAGGCCGACTGTAAAATCAAATCATCATCAAGTTGAACATCGGTTACTACCATGATCATCATCGGACACAGATCTGGTGACATGCACCTGAAATTGGTGCATTCGTTGCAAAGTATAATGCTAAAAAAATTAGTGACCGTACTAGTACTTCTGTTCAAGCCCGAGTGCAACATCAAATCATCATCACGTTGAAAATTTGTTACCATGATCATGATCTATCTCTAAATTTGGCGCATCCGCTAAATCTGGCAAACTATAATGATAAAGAAATTGTGAGACAGTAGTAGTACTTCTGTTCATGGTCGAGTGCAACATCAAATCATCATCACGTTTAAAATTTGTTACCATGATCATGATCTACCTCTGAAAATGGGCGCATCCTCTAAAACTTGCAAAGTATAATGATACAAAATTGTGAGACCGTACTAGGACTTATGTTCAAGGTCGAGTGCAACATCAAATCATCATTACATTGAAAAGTGTGTTACCATGATCATGATCTATCTCTGAATTTGGCGCATCCGCTAAATCTCGCAAAGTATAATGATAAAAAATTGTGAGAATGTACTAGTACTTATGTTCAAGGCCGAGTGCAGGATCAAATCATCATCACGTTGAAATTCGTTACAACGATCATGACATATCTCTAAAATTGGTGCATCCGCTAAATCTCGCAAAGTATAATGATAAAAAAAATTGTGAGACTGTACTAGTACTTGTGTTCAAGGCCGAGTGCAGGATCAAATCATCATCACGGTGAAATTTGTTACAACGATCATGACATATCTCTTAAATTGGCGCATCCGCTAAATCTTGCATGTGGCGCATCTCAGTGCGGAGCAACAGGCCGGTGCTATCAAGGTTGAGGCGTCAGTAGCGTCATCGGGCTCTCCTTTTTTGATAGATCTTCTACATGGCGCGGCGCACCGCCCGTCGAGAAGCAGTCACATGTGATACCGAGGTGGAGACGTCGCCGGCATCCTCGAGGCGCGGCCGCCCTTCTATGAGCCAGCGTCGACTCAAGGTATATATGAATCCATGCGTTGTCGCGCCCCTTCTTCCGATGAAGTGGGGTGCCTTAGATTTATTGTTCTTCTCTTACGATTATTTCGAGCCGAACATGTGTGCTCTTTCTCTGAATATATTGCTTGAAAAGCTAACCAAGTTAATTAAATTCACTTCGTTCTTAATCTTGCGTGCTAATTCTGTTATTTTTGCTGACAGTGGTGCGCGCAAGGAGATTTATTTGTGGGTGTGCTGAGCTGTTAGGCCTAAGTCGAAATCCTCAGCTTAACGAGGCCTCAGCTTAACACATAAAAAAGGTGTTCAATCTCGCCCACAATGTCCTTTTCTTTCCTCTTCCTTTATTGGAACTTGTTTTGCAGACAAGGAAAGTGGCACGTGTAATGTGAGTAAAACCCTCTTAGCCAAAATCAGCTACAAGCAAGATTTTCTGTATTGTAGATGCCCCAATTGACTCTAATCCCCAATGTAGTCTTTTTTTATGTCAGTATAGACTTCTTTACATGGCATGCATTTGCCTAATGAGCAGCATTGTATTGCCATTCTAGCCAACCTGATCGATATGTCAAGCTTCATGCACGAGATGCCATGTTTAATTTACTCCCTCACTCCGATCCATATTTCTTGGTGTAAAATGAATGTGAATCGAAGGGAGTACTTTTCTTAGATACTAGTAGTACTATACCATTTCAAAAAAAAATACTAGTACTACTACATCACAAATGCATCAAAAGAGTACTACCATCACAAGACCACCACGGTTGTACTAGTAGAGTTTAATGCTGAACTTCCAAAGGGAATAAGATTACACATATGAACTTTAAACAGGACCAGGAGCATGAGGGCCAGCAGCAGGGGCGTTGACTGGGAACAAGCCAGGCAAGACGTAATTCTGGAGGAAGAGGCCATATGCTGCGTGCTTGGCCTTGGTTGCAGGGCGGTGCTTCCCCGATGTACTTAGGCCTACACCCGTCGCATGCTGGATCAGGCTGCGGATGTCCTTCTGGAGGATTTTGCCACAGAATGGGCAAAATAGCTCCCCGCGCTTGCGGAAACGAATTTCACCACCCTTCAGCCGCTTCAGAACGTAGCGGCTCTTCTGGTCCCTGCGCTCCTTGTTGTCGTCCATGTCATCAGAATATTCCTGTGAATTATAAAGTACATAATAATCAGGTGCTTAATGACAGATCGAATAAATACTGCACTATCATAAGCAAACCTTAGAAACCCTAAAATTAAATGTGTAGAACAAGTAAATGGCAGAAGAAATCATACTAAATCACGAGAAAACCCTATGAACAGCAATGAACATAAGCCACAACAATTGCAAGTCCACTAAGTATGAACACATAAATTAATTATATGACAAATCAAGCCAACTACATGGCAGATTAGTCGAAATTAAACTAGAATCTGACCGTACGAACCGTAGAATCAAGTACGTCTACAAGAACAAGGTAGGAGATCAAATCAATCAAGAACCAGGTTCGTGCAAACCACGTGAACAGTAATATGACACAAAAAGGATCGGGACAGTTTCGGTAAAAGAGCAGTACCTCCTCGTCGTCACCCTCGACATCCTCCTGGAACTGAACGTTTGGGCCGAAATCGTCGAAGGGGTCGAGGTCCGCGTCCAGCACCGGGTCGAGGAAGACCTCGCCGTGGTGGCCTGCAACGCCTTGCAGATCTTCGGCGGGAGCAACGGCGTTGCTATCCACCTTCTCCTCGACGGCCAGGACGCCCGTTTCGACCGAGGTCGAAGAATCAGACAAGCAGAGGAGACGAGCGGCCTGGGTACCCGGTGAAGCCTCACCCGCCGCGACGGCCACTACCGCAGAGGCATCCTCTGCGCGAGCGGCCGCCGATTGCTCCGCCTCGTACGCAAGACCTGTCTTCATGCTGCTGCGGTTGGAAACGAGGAAGTCGATGCCTCGGAGGTGCGGTGAGTTGATGGGAGGGGAGAGGACGAGCTCGCGAGAGACGATGAGGCCGATTATTTTATAGCCTCTGACTCTCTGTATCAGAATGGCATTAGTTGTGGACGCGAGAGACGATGAGGCCGATTAGTTGTGGACGCGTGAAGTCGTGCATGTACTCGATTCTCACGTATACCAATACTTCCAAACGTCATAAGTAATTCACAATCATTCAGAATAATATGAGACCTTAACATTTTATTGTTTGTGTCAGATATTGTCCATGAAAAATAACATCCTTCAAAAAATAAATCCCCTATGCCAATCCGGTCATGCCCGTCTACTCCAACTAGCTTCCTCGAGTAATTTGTCACCTTACATTCTTAAAATGAACCAAAATTTGGCACAGGGGCATCACATGGAAAATGATGTTACCATTCTCTCTTCCCATTTTTGTTTGAATTTTTCAAAATTGTCATGCCCTAACGGAAAAAATGTATGTTCCTTCTATGAAGCATGTATCAGAATGGCATTACCAAAACCTGGGGGTGGCGGGGCACATGGTGGTGTGATGATACATCACATTTGGACCACACAACACAATTTGGACCAACCAAAAAAATTCAACCACCCTACACAAACCCTGGTCAAAACTAGTTTGACCAATATTACAAAAGTTGTACATAATTCAGAAACCGTCAGAAATATACGAAGCATTCAGGAGTCAATACTGAAGACAAAGCAATTATGCCAAAAGACGAAGGCAGAGGAGGAACAGGTCTTGCTATATTGCACAACAAAGCCAAATTCAACTTTTCATCGATTCCAAAATTCTGGCTGCAATTAGCACACCCTGGTCTCCTGATGTCGCAATAGTTGGCTGCTGGGAGCGGAGACACTCGACTTCCTTCTTCAACTTATCGCACTCTGTGCGAACTTTCAAGTACTTCGTCTCGAAATATTGCGCATGTTCAGCATGCAACTCCACTTCCTGTTGAAAACTTTCACAGTCACAGTTGCAATCACACTGACCAGCCTTGTCAGTGACCACACTCATCGGTGGCTGGGCGCGTAGTTCCTCGACTTCCTTCTTCAACTTCTCACACTCCACGAGAACGTCTGAGTACCGTTTATCAAAAGAAGATTGCATGGAACGGGCATTCTCCTTCGATATGGCACGATTTAAAATGCACCTGCCCACGAGGTGGCGGATTTTCTTATGAAGGATGATGTTGTGGCCCTTGATCTGGTCCAGTTTCGCGGAGAATCGTGTTATCACATCCTGCATTGCAAATTCAACAGCAATGAAGTATGCAGAGTGCAGATGAGGGGGGAGAAATAAACAAATGGAGTGCCAACCTCTTCAATATGCCTGAGAGCTGCAAAGTCCTTGTCCATAGGAACCTCTTCAACGATGGAACCGCCATCCCTGGAAGAAAGACATTTAAGTAGTTGGATCTGGCAGCCAGCAAGGAGGCGATGAAACTGCGGCACGGCAATGGAAACATACACGGCCGAAGATGCACACACGCGCACTGGCTGCTCCTCTCCCGGAGACTGGGCATTCGTCTCTGATTCTGCATTCATGATACCAAACCTATGCAAGAGTTTGAGGTTTCTGTTCTGAAGGGTGGTGTTGTGGCCCTTTAATCTCATAATCCCTTCCTGCATGGAAAAATTCACCAGGA
Source organism: Lolium multiflorum (assembly GCA_030979885.1). Taxonomy (NCBI): domain Eukaryota; kingdom Viridiplantae; phylum Streptophyta; class Magnoliopsida; order Poales; family Poaceae; genus Lolium; species Lolium multiflorum. The sequence goes on along the minus strand of CM061749.1, from coordinate 219,755,719 downwards.
ACGAATCAGGGATCCTTTTTCATTCACAGGATATGAAAATCATAAGATTAGGAAAAGCATAGGATTTTGTATACATTACAGAGGGTGTATGCGCTATTTTATGGGCTATTTGGAATGTACAAAATGAAGTCGAGTTTAATAAACCCAAATCTCATCCCTTCTTGCAGGTTATCCCTATGATTATTCACTAGATCCGTATGTTTCTTATCTCCAGCCCGAGGATCAGCAGGATATCATGGAGTCTGGGTGCAACTGACTAGAGACAGCCGCACGGGATTTTTACAGCCAGGGTGGCTGGCAGTTTCCTCATAGAATTACTTACTGATGTGTTTTTGCCTTTTTGGCACCCGCTGTTTTCTATGTTTCGTTGGTGGATCTTTGTGTCGACTCTAGCTGATCCGTGAGAAGTTGTCATAATTTGTGTATGAACTGAAGAAAGCAATAAAGCAGCCATATACATCATTTTGATGCAGAGGCTGTGATATGTCCCCCATTTCGAAAAAAGGAACAAACATAGGATATATTTCTATAAATCAAACAACTAATGTAGGAAAAAAACCATAGGATCTAAATGCTACACAATTCTTATAGAAGTCCTACGAATTAAAGAAGCCCTCATGCAGTACGGAGATGAAGAGGAAGAAAAAAAAGCAATGGATATATATTATATAGTGCATACATTATTAATGCTCTTGAGAGCTAACAAGTGCTCATCAAACAACGGGTCCTCGATAGCTAAGTACGAAGTGGATCCTGCGGTAGAAAGCACGAGCCTGGAACCGTCGGCCCTGGAAGATGATAGCCGGTTTAGTTGGCACCGCCTGCCAGCAAGGACTCAACGAAAATCCGGCATGGCGATGGAAACATACCCAGGAGCTTCGTACCCACCAGGTTGGCGAGAAACGAGCGATTTCTCAACTTGGGTAGGAATGGCGCTGAAACCAGCCGCCATGGAAGAAAGACGGTTAAATTGTTTGATCCGCTAGCCAGCCAGAAGGCAGAGAAACTTCGGCATGGCGATGGAAACATACCGGGGAGCTTCGTACCCACCATCTTGGCGAAACACGGTCGATTTCTCGGCATCGGTAGGAAGGGCGACACTTGAACGGGCGGCCCTGGAAGAAAGACGGTCAAATAGCTGGTTCTCCCGGGTAAAAAAAATAGTTGGATCTGTTTGCCTTGCTGTAATCTGCGTTCATGGGGGCAAAGAAAGCACATGGCGATAAAAACCTACCAGGACTCTTGCTGGATTACTCTGCCCTGACCCAACAAGCCCGAAGCAGACTGAGCTTGCGATGGAAGCGCAGACTGAGCTTGCGATGGAAGCGCAGACATGCCTGTCCGCCGGCGCCGCTGGTACACTTTCAAAGTCGGAGTTTGCAGGACTTTCAGCGGGATGGATTTCACCGCGGATTTAGTCTCAGACAACAACGCCTCCTTCCTCTTCTTACACTTCTTCATGTTCTTCTTAGACAACTTGTTGAACGATGGATGAATCGCTGGAGGAAGAAGGAAGGGACAAGCAGGTGGGGATAGAAGGGGTCGGTGTAGAGCTCTCCGGGGAGGGTTCCCCGGGGAGGAGGATGAAAACTGGAACGAACAGGACAGGGATGGGACTGGGCAATCTTGTCCGTCCATCCAAAATCAAAGGGCGGGAGCACATAAGACTTTGGGCCATTGACAGGCTGGTCCTGCCACAGGCGGACCCCAAGTTTCAGCGATTCAATGTCAGTGAAAAGATGGGCAATGTAAAAGAATCTTGTTCGGGGTCGGCCGCGGAAGCCAAATCTCTGTGTCCCAAAGTCTACTAGTAGTCTACTCCTATATAGGTATAGCTGCATAGCCATCATACCATTGCATTGATCGAGCTGTACGCCTTTACCACTCTGATTCAGGTACAAAATATTAGTGTTCTCTTGTCAAATCAAAGGCCATGTCAGTTTGACGAAATGGACGTTCTTTAACTCACAAACTACTCCAAGGACATCATTTACGGACTACTGAAGCCATGTACATAATTTCTGGATCGATTTAGTAATTTGCTACAACTGTAATATTATTTCCAATTTTCAGCAATTTATTTGAATTTTAGGATTTTACTTATAAATTTCGCTAATTGACATGTGTAGGAAAGATAGAAAACAACTAGTGTATGCATGACCAATTAATCTGACTAAATAAATCTTATAGTGGCCACTTTGCATCACTCAAACTGAGAGGGCATGTTAGATTCATATGATAGAATAATGGAGAATCGCTATGACATATGCCTCCTTGAATCCTACGGGAAAGAAATCTACATGAATTGGTAGAGCTAGGTGTGTGATGGTATCATCGGAAAGACAAAGGAAATTTCTATAGAGATTGAGAGTGCATAGCATAGTTGTCACAGATGCATATGAATTTTTCCAAGAGGTCTAACCTCTTATTAGAAATCCTATAGGGTTGTACTAGTATAAGAAAACAATACATAGAAATTTTGGAGGATTCAATTCTTCAAATCAAACAAGCTATATAGGGGGAAAATCATATCCTTTGATTCGTACAATTTGTATAGGAGTTATGTAGGATTTGACTATAGGAGTTATGTAGGATTTGACTATAGGATTTGAATATTTGTACGGTTGTGTAATATTTTTACCCAGATCAATTCACATACCACCGGTTATGTATTTTTTTGGGCTATAAAAATAGGAGGTGTGGTATATTTGATGTGTGTAGAGATAATCTCACCATCTTATAGCCACCCCTAACATTTCGAGCAAACAAAAAAAAATCTATACCACTACCCACCTCTCGTCCTACACTCAATTCCTACACAACCAAACAACAAAAATTGGCTATCCTAGCCAGGTGGTTGGGGATACTCTCATCCCATAAACCTATCCCCTAAACCAAACAACCCCTAATATGGAGGGAAGGAAAACCTAGTATCTGATACTGTACAAAAACACATAAAGCAATCTGGAACCGTCCACATAGAATCAACGGGCCAGAGCAGATGCCTTCTTTGGGAAGGGTCTTGCGCGGAAGCCAAGGAATCCTCTGCGTCGACAATCTGGTGTAGCAGTAAAATAGACCATCATAGCGGAACATTGATGGAGTCACTACAATGCGTCCGAATCCGGGTATAGTCTTGTCATATCAATGGCCATGTCAGTTTCTCCAGATATAATCTATCCGTTAGCTAGTACTACTACTCTAGAGGCTGACGCCACATGCAGAAGTTGTACAGTACTACGACTACTATCGAGTATCGACTAGTCCGATCACGTCCAGGTCGCAACTACTCAAAAATGGCCGTAAAGAAAATGCAGAAGTAGGATGGGGCCACGACAAAAGACATACATCTATTTATGGACAGAGGTAGTATCATATCAGCATGCATTAGCATCTCATTTGCAACTAGTTGCACTCGCATCCTATTATCGGATATCACACTTCTGCACTTTTAAAAAATATGAAGAAAAACAAAACTGGGACACATATTATGTTGTGTATTGCTCCACAGGTCACAGATGAGTATGTAAAAAAAATTCTAGCTTGCACAAAAAAGACAAATGATATGTGAATAGTTAAGGAATATTATTCACTTTGGTCTTTTCTTTTTTCCACAGCTCACATATGGTCACCTTTTGAAACAAATGTTTAGATGTGCGAAAGATACAACATAACCCGTGACTATGATTTGAATTTACATTTTTTTACAAACTCGAAATGTGACATCCGACAATAAGATGAGGGATCAACTAGTTGCGAAATGTTTGCACTCCTGACCATGCATCTGAATCTATCTACTAGACTACTACAACAACATACAAAATGCACCAGTTTTGAACTAGAGATGTAACAGCAGTACTAACCGTTGGTTTCCAAAATCTAACGCTTGTGATTAGAGGGATTCGCGTCAAGAGATACCACAACAGCATACACTTCTTTCTAGAACCATCATGTAGCCATTATGTAGAAGAAGAAAAAAGCAGGGTCACACCAATATCACACGTCCCACTCGATAGTAAGAAAGGTTCCAAGTTATTGTTCCCATTTCTCAACTGGTCATACCTATTTCGATGGTGTAACCTACGTAGTATAAGTTATATATTAGTTGTATGGAAAGTTTGAGCAACATTTAGAACATAATTTTGTACTCCTAATTGGTCCAACATGCATGCTAAGATTGGGGTCTTCACCTTGAAACGGCGAGCGCCGAAAAGCGGGTCAAAATCGCCCAGATCCTCGAAGATATCTACAGGCGCAGCCGCTGTATGAGAGACGGAGTGGGAAACGAGTGGGGCGATGTATGAGAGACGGAGTGGGGGTGTAGTATGTACTATAGTAAGACGGCGAGACGGCGAGGTCAGAGTGATTAAGACTAGTCACAATGGGAAGTACGTAGTACGTAGTATCATACACTACTAGTTTGTGATACTACCTCCACAATGCATAGTATCATAATATGGTTCATACTTATGTCATATTTAAAGTTTTGTAGAATCTCAATGCAAATGTGTGTACATGATGTATTTGTCATGAAGTTTTCTAAGTTTTCTAGGTTTATGTGTTATAATACTACTCTCATATCTCACCTCATAATTGATGTGACACATTAGATTTTTGCCAACATGGCATGTATGATACTACTTACGAGCCTTAAAAGCACTTTTTTGTGATGTTGATCAAATTGTACTCTAAAATTGTCACTGGACAACAGGTCGGCCTATTGCAAACTTGTTTGAATGAGCTAAAATAGTTAGAAATCTAGAAAATTTGTCACTTCAATGAATTTTCATCCTATAACGTTTACTTAATTTGAAAAACGAATGGGGACGTTTGCCATAATGGGACAATCATTTCTACAAAAAAGAATAAGATGGAAAGTCTCGCAATGTTATTTATCATGACAACATTGACAATGTCACAACCGTGGGGTGATTAGGGAATCCACTCCGCTAGAAAAAACAAACTTATATAAGGCATGTGTGGCAATGCAGTTTGTCTACCTTATACACATATCTAGATGTGTAGCTATATATGGATTTTATTTTCCAACTTTAGATGATCAGTTTATAGTTCACCATTTAATTAGAATTCATAATTTTTGGGAATAAAATACTTGGAGGTACCCTGCAAGTGTGGTACCACAAACTAAGCCCAAACATGGGTCCCAATAGTACAACATAGCGCGCATAGGAAGTTTGAGCAAATTTGAAACCAACCAAATGAGGTAGAAACAAATCAGAAAAAAGTTGTGAAACATGTGCATGGAGCCATCACATGACATGTACTTACTACTAACAAGTAAAAAATATAAAACCCTATCATACATAGAGGTTTGGGGTGAAGAGTTATTATTCACACACATATAGAATAAATATGGACTGCTTTTGGCTTTCTACCCATTAATTTGAGCAAGCTTCATGCAGTGTCCACTTCAAACTTGACAACATTGGAACCATAGCTGCTTGAGTTCGCCTCGCTAGCCTCTTCCCATATGTAAGCTTAATTAATTGGTTACACTACGAAAACCACAATCAACTTCTGAATAATGCATGCATTGCCCCCCTTTTGCACATATGCAACTTTGCAAAGTAGGGATTTTTGGTTTACCACACATTAGTGTGTTGTTTTCTTTTTATTAGGACCCATGTTTGGTAGCCACATTTTTCCAAAGCCAAAGTGTGGTTAGCCAAAAAAAAAGCTAGTATGGCTAGCCACCAAATTGTGGCTTAAAATATTAAAGCCAAACTTTGTCAAAACTTTGTAAAAAAAAGTTGAGTCTATGACAAATGGACCATATATACATGCAATGAAGTGTGATAAGCCAAATTGTGGCAAAAAACAAACACATGCCAAATAAACTATATGCATGGCTGCCAAATTTTGGCTTCTTGACAAATTGTGGCTAGGAACCAAACATGCCCTTGCTGGCCAAAGGGGTCCGAATATGTGTTTTGTTTATTCGCTATCATGTGCAGTACGTGTGTGCACAATACCACAAATCAAAATTTCACGGGTAGGCCAAACATGCATGCATGGTAGGCGAATCGCCATTTCGAAGGCTAATTTGTCAAACTAGCTTACCATGAAACCATCATGTGTACTCCAATTAATTAAGTTCGGATATGAATGGTGGTCATCAACCAAACTAAAAAGAATTCAAAATTTGGGATGATATAGGGATGTGCCCTATTGTTGTGGAATCAGAAAACATTAGCCAACGAAAATGTGGGTTGCATCCAAGTATAGTAGCTCACAAAGTCGATTGCCAAGAAGTTTTTGCCTAAATTTGAAATAAAGCCAAAATGAGGTTCAAACTTATTGAAATCAGCAAGCAAGGCAATCACGAAGTCACCAATTACTACTTTTATCTAGGAAAAATAACAAACATGATGGCATGCAAATATTCTTGAGAAGCAGAATCATTCTGTAAATATATATTTTTGGAACCATGCATGTTGGACATTGATTCGCTTCTTGCCACATGGGTGAGCTAGCTTGGTTACCGCAAGAACCATGCATGGCGAACTTTCGAATCATGACCCCTTTTTTAAGAGATCAATGAAAAACTTCTTATTTTCGACTATACTTTGCCAAATACAGTTTTTTTGGTTTTCCACATAAAGTCTTTTCATTTTTATTGGCCGAATTAAGGGGGGCAAAATTAAAAGGATGTATTTGTGAAGTGGCTACCGCGTGTATTGCGCACACTACCACCTATACAATTTTCACAAGAGGGTGACATGGTTGGATGGCCATGCATTTCCATGGTTTGTTGGATTATCTCATCATGTAGTATATAATAAATTAATTTTGTAAATATTTTTCAATTCAAGTATTAACGATGGTTATATTACAACTCAAATAAATTGGGAAAATACTGGGGTTCGCCTCCCTAGAATCAATCTTGCCCGTCCATTTCCTATCAACTGACTATAGGGAGTACTAGATTTAAATGGCGGTTGGAGTTAATTCCTCAACCTCATCGCAGTATTATTCCCATCTGTCCCCACTAAACAACCCCTGGCGGTTCGTTCTCCCCTGCATTTCGGCAAGTTCCAAAAAACCCCATTGTTTGCAGTTGCTCTCCCTCCCTCCCCCTCAATCCCTCCGATCAGTTCGACGTGCTTCAGCGCTGCCATGGCCGACGGCGGCCTGTTTACGCTAAAGAGGAGCGTCGTTCCCCATGGGACGACCAAGGTGAACGTGGTCTACACGAATGACCCTTCCGTTCTCGAGCACACCCTCAAGATGTACGAACAAAAGCTACTAGAGGACAGGTCCAGGTTCGTCGGCCTCGACCTAGAATACACTGCGGACCAAGTAAGTACCGCCGTCGTTCAGTTGGCCATGGACGACCACGTCCTGGTGTACCATTTCTGCAGGTATGTTCTTCACATGCCTTCCTTTATCCTTTTGTTTTTTAATATAGAAACTCTTCCTTTATCTTGGATCTGCTTTTTTATTTCGACATAGACTAGGTTCTAACTTGTATGAAAACACGAACAAACTAACTTGTATGAAAAATGTGGTCTGGAACGTAATATCCAACATACTTGTATAATTTTTTTGGATTGACCACGATATCTAGTTTCATGATTTTGGTACTCAAAATTTGCACAAATTTCATGTACTCATACTCACCGATAATCGGCATGGATGTCAAGATATTAACATATAGTAACTGAATCTTAACTTGACACTTAAATAATTAGATCATATAGTCGCAACAATAATTCATGTTATTTTGATGTGTATCACTGATGCAAAATCATTGTTTCACTGCAACAAGTATACAGTTTACTGGAAGAAAAATATGTGTACTATTTCAGCATATACGATCTTACAAGATTGATTTGTGTTAACATGCAGGAGTCCTGATAATCTGGCACTGCAAGAATTCCTTCAACATAAAGGAATTTGTTTCACAACTGTTGACATCAGGGGTGACTCTAGCAGGTTTGCTAGAGATGGCATTAAAATTCCTAAACATAATTGGATTGACATTCAGGATATGATCAATTTCAATGGTCCTGGCAATAGGACTGGCATGGGTGATTTGGCAGCCGCCATCATTGACCCATCTTACAAAGACATGAAGACCAAGTTCCCTACTAGCAGCCACGATCAATGGGAGTGCATGCCATTGCCTGAAGTAAACTTGAGGTATGCTGCGATTGATGGGTATGTCAGTTTTGAGTTGTACAGGCGACTCAAAAAAATCAATGATGGGCAGCGTCAAGCACAACCAATTCCAAGGGAAGTGGTTTGCCCGGATTGCAAGGAAGCGGCTAGGTTGGCCGCTCTTCCCCCTGCCTGGCGCGACGAGAAGAAGCAGTGTGTCGGGACAACCTACTGGGAATTTGTATCTTATTGCTTTAGGCACAACATACCATTTGATCCGAAGAAAATGCCACCATGGATAAAGGACCCGTGCGAGCCTACTTCGGGGTCTCCGTGGGATGGCGGTTCACATGGTGAGCAAGCTAGGGCAACGGCTGGATGTGGTGAGCTAGCAAGGGCAGGGCCTGTATCTGGTTGGGAAGCTCCAACAAGGATTCCCGACACACGAAGTGCGAACGAGTGCAGAACTTGGACTGCCAACCCATGGGAGGCAGGTACAAGCGGCACCGGCAAGCGCATCAAGAGGGATGATGATAATTGGTGAACTAGGCTGGCGTTATATGTTTCCAAGATTGTACATAAGTTTAGAATTATGAACTGGTAGTATTGTTTAGGTGATGTAATTACTTTTGCAACAATGTGTATGAGGTTTCAGAATCACGCATCCTTATTTAAACATGTTTAAAACATGGAAATGAAAAGGTAAGCCTGCATCCTTCTTAGTCACTCCAAAATTAAGCTTTTGGGAAGGTATTTGAAATTTCCATGTTTGAAACCCAAAACGACTTCTCTTCGTGATTGACTTCATAAGACAAAGTTCAGGCTTAGGGGTAGATACATGATTTTTCTGGTTTGAATATGACTAGACCTTGTTTATCAACTTGAGTGCTTACTATATGACATAAGAAGGCTATGTGCTTTGGTTTTTCATTTTTTTTTGAATCTTGGTCAATTCCTAGGTACGGTTTGACCAAGATTTGAACAAGTTTAAAATATGAAAATAAAATGTAAGCCCGGTCTGGATCCTTCTTAGTCACTCTGAAATGAAGCTTTTGGGAGGTTTTTGAAATTTCCATGTGTTTGAAACCCAAAACCACTTCTCTTCATGCTTGACTTCGTAAGATAGATTTTAGGGTTAGGGGTAGATACGTACATGATTTTTCTAAGTATTTTTATGCCCATTTGAATCTTGGTCAAATCATAGGTTTGACCAAGATTTAAACATGTTTAAAATATGAAAATGAAAAGCTAAGCCTGCATCCTTCTTAGTCACTCCAAAATGAAGTTTTTGGGAAGGTTTTTGAAATTTCCATGATTGAAACCCAAAAACGACTTCTCTTCGTGCTTGACTTCATAAGACAAAGTTTAGGGTTAGGGGTAGATACATGATTTTTCTGGTTTGAATATGTCTAGACCTTGTTTATCAACTTGAGTGCTTATTATATGACATAAGAAGGCTATGTGCTTTGGTTTTTCATTTTTTTATACCCATTTGAATCTTGGTCAAATCCTAGGTTTGACCAAGATTTGAACAAGTTTAAAACATAAAAATAAAAGGTATAAGCTCGACCTGGATCCTTCTTAGTCACTCTAAATTGAAGCTTTTGGGGGGTTCTTGAAATTTCCATGTTTGAAACCCAAAACCACGTCTCTTCATGCTTGACTTCATAAGACAGAGTTTAGGGTTAGGGTAGATACATGATTTGTCTGGTTTGAATATGTCTTGACCTTGTTTATCAACTTGAATGCTTAATATATGACATAAGAATACTATGTGCTTTGGTTTTCATTTTTTGATTTTTTCTGAATTTTTATGCCCATTTGATCTTGGTCAAATCCTAGGTTTAACCAAGGTTTAAACAAGTTTAAAACATGAAAATGAAAAGGTAAGCCTGCATCCTTCTTAGTCACTCCAAAATGAGGCTTTTGGGAAGGTTTTTGAAATTTCCATGTTTGAAATCCAAAACGACTTCTCTTCGTGCTTGACTTCATAAGACAAAGTTTAGGGTTAGGGGTAGATACAAGATTTTTCTGGTTTGAATATCTCTAGACCTTGTTTACCAACTTGAGTGCTTACTATATATGACATAAGAAGGCTATGTGCTTTGGTTTTTCAGTTTTTTTGAATTTTTATACCCATTTGAATCTTGGTCAAATCCTAGGTACGGTTTGACCAAGATTTGAACATGTTTAAAACATGAAAATAAAAGGTAAGCATGGATCCTTCTTAGTAACTCTAAAATGAAGCTTTTGGGAGGTTTTTGAAATTTCCATGTTTGAAACCCAAAACCACTTCTCTTCATGCTTGATCGACTTCATAAGACAGAATTTAGGGTTAGTGGGTAGATACATGATTTGTCTGGTTTGAATATGTTTAGACCTTGTTTATCAACTTGAATGCTTACTATATGACATAAGAATACTATGTGCTTTAGTTTTCATTTTTTTGATTTTTTCTGATTTTTTTGCACATTTGATCTTGGTCAAATCCTAGGTTTAACCAAGATTTAAACATGTTTAAGACATGAAAATGAAAAGGTAAGCCTGCATCCTTCTTAGTCACTCCAAAATGAAGCTTTTGGGAAGGTTTTTGAAATTTCCATGTTTGAAACCCAAAACCAGTTCTCTTCATGCTTTACTTCATAAGACAGAGTTTAGGGTTAGGGGTAGATATACGTGATTTGTCTAGTTTGAATATGTCTAGACCTTGTTTTATCAACTTGAATTCTTACTATATGACATAAAAAAACTATGTGGTTTGGTTTGATAGTTCATTGTTCATAATTCATAGTTGATCATACATACGGATCATACATACAGAATTGCGCGATCCTTAACAAACAAAATGAATTTCCCTAGTTCCAAATTTTGGAACCAACAAAAACTTTTATTAAACCACAACAACCACAGCAAAAACAACAACAGCAACCCCAACAACACCAACAACCACCCCAATGGTAACAATAACAACCCCAATAATGCCCCAAAGACTGGAAGCAACACTGTTCCCATCAACCCCAAAGATAAGTCAACTATAAACTGCTATGAATGTGGAGTTGTGGGTCACTACTCCAATGAGTGCCCCAAGAAGCTTGCCAGGATTGCCGCCAACACTGCTGCACCTGCCCAGCAACAACGCCGCTTCGCAGGTAGAAAGAACCAGAACAACAACAATGGCCGTCTCTACCACATGACTGCCACTGAAGCTCAGGAAGCACCCCAGACCATGCCAAGTATGTCCTCCTGTTAATAAAATGCTCAATCTCTCTTAGGAACCTAACTTTTCTTAAAATCTCGGGACGAGATTTGTTTAAGGGGGAAGGGTTTGTAACAACCCAAAAATTTCAAAACAAACAAAATGAATTTCCCTAGTTCCAAATTTTGGAACCAACAAAAACTTTTATTAAAATAAGATTGATACATATAGATCTTGTTTAAATCTTGTGTTTTGCCATGATGAGTGTTATTATGCTTATGTGCTAAACCCTAAAACCCTAAAGTGATCAAGTGAAGGTCACCAACCAAATAAAATAAAGAAGAAAGAAATCAAATAAGAAAAACCTTAAACCCTAATCTTCTCCAGAAATTATTTTAGATTTATTTTGAGAAACACAAAATAAAATAAAAGACATATGTGGGCATATAGTCCTACTAGGTAAATCTTGAACCCTACCTTTATTATTTATGCTAAACAGTGGTAAACCATTGTGAACCCCACTAAACCCTAAACTTCACCTCTCTTTTCACCACCCTAGTGAAATTAAAATAAAAGGAAATTAAATAAGAAAGAGGCATATGTGCCTATGGCTATTTTTAAAACTTTACCCTAAGCTTTTCTACTTTGCTTAGAGGTTTGGAAAATCTTCATACACCTTACCTAGTACCTATCAAACCACATCCAAGTGATTTCCAAAAGAATTAAAAAGAAACTAAAAATGCCATAGAGGCAAATGAGAGTAAAATACAAATTGGTGAATTTAAGAATCTTGACCCTAGGACTTGTGGTGAATAGTTGGATCACTTCCATATACCCTTTCAATACTCAACAACCTCAAATGGGCCAAGAACACTCAAATCAAAAATCAAATGCAACATATGCATAGAGGCATATGAGACACATAGCCATTTCACCAATTTTTGCCCTATGACATTAAACCTTGACCAAATGGTGTGCAACCATTTCTAAACTTCATATAACCCTAAATTGACCCTAACCCATGTCCAAGTGAAGCAAGATCAACACTTTACAAAAATAATAAAAAGTGACACATCACCTCTTATGTGTTATGGCCATTTTTGCAAATCTTTGACCAAGACCTTTTGAAATGGATTCAATGGTTTGAAAATGTTTCTAAACCAATAAGAATCACATTAGAGTCAACCAAAGTCAATTCAATTGAAGAGAAATCACATAGTGAGAAAATCCCCAAAATTCACTCACATACACTTAGCCCAATTTGCAAATCTTCAACCAAGGCCACCATGGCTTGATCTCTTGCTTGTAGAATACTTATATATGATAAACAAACACATTTGCATCAAAGAAACCAGAATCAAATCAAAGGAAAATTCAAAACTCACATGCATGTGATAATGGTCATATCACCCATTTATAACATCTTCCCTACTTTACACCCCTGCATTTGACTTTTCTTCAACCAAACTTGGTCAACTCTGACCATGTCATCCAAGACCATGTCAAGGTCAACAGCTTTCATGTTGACCACCACACCTCATGTTGACCAGGTTGACCAGTATAGTGTTGCCAAGTGGAGACTTTGAATTAAAGAGAAGATGAGCCACTTTTTGAATTCTTGCAAACCTTCACCAAAATGACCACCACCACCACCACTCTACTTCAAATAATATATGAATAAGATCCACCAAGGGAATTTCCAAAATTTGAAACTTTTTCTCTTTCGGCCATATCAACAAACACCTTGTGGGCAGCACCCAATTTGATGCCCATGCTGAGTTTTTGGTTGGACTTGGTCCAACCCGGCCCTCCCTGCTCTGTAACATCACTACCTCTCTGGACACCATCCAAGCCACTTGCCTGCCCTTGCCTTGGTCACCATGACCAAAAACCCAACCATGCCGGCCTCTTGTCACCTCACCATGCCCCTCTCCTCTCCCATCAAGGCCACCTCAACATGTCACCTAGCTTCCCCGACCCTCCGATGTTGACCGCACGCCCTTGACCGAGACGACGTCGGCATTGACCGGCCCGAGCCGTGCCCAGACGCACCCAGACGCCCACGCGCGCCGGCGCACGCCGGCACCCTGGACGACCGGACGCCGCTGTGCCCCATCACCTCACTCGTCCCTCGCTCTACCCACGCGCACGTCGACTCACCACGGTCGCCTCAACCTCAGGACACCGCCGGTTGGCCGCGGACGAGCTGCGACGACGCCATGACGCGACGCCCCGAGAGGACGCCGACGTCGGCATTGACCCGGTACGCCCTGCACACTACGCCATCAACCGCGCCACTACTCACGCGTCATCCCCTACCCCGAGCTCACCACGCAGCAGCGTGCCGGAGAAGCCCATGCCCGCCGTGCACCGTGACGTCGCCACCATGCCGGTCCGTCGCGCCCCGTGCCTCCAGCTGCTATAAACCCCGCGCCTCGGACATCACCACACCACCCAGCCGCGCACCTCTATCTCCCCTAGCACCTCCCTCTCTTCCTCGCTGCAGCTCACCAGAGCTAGAAGCTCGCCGGCGGCCACCCGCAACACCGCCCAAAATTTGGTCGCCATAGTCACCAAACCCTACACCCCTGTGAAGCCCTCGAAAAACCCTGCCCAACGCACCCAACCTCGTCGCAAACCGTGGCCGGAGGTGAGCAGGAGAGCCGCCGGAAGTTCGCTGGCGTCGGGCGGAGGACGACGGCCCAGCGCCGTCGGATCCCAATCCGACGCACAGCGTGCGTCGCCGCGCAACGTGCATGCCCCATGCACGCGTGGCCCAGGCCGCCGCTGGGCCGGCCCATTCCGTTTCCGCCGCGTTTGAATTCGAATTTTGTTTATTTTCTTTTTAGTTAATTGCTCTCAGATGCTTTACTAAATAATTAATAGCTACAAATCTACTCGGTCAATTTTTATAAATTTTATATAATTGGAAAGCTTATGAAATTCTCTAAACAACTACACTGGTCTCACCCTTAAATTGTTTGTAGAAATTAATTTGATAAAAATAACAAGGCAGGGCCTTTTTCAACTTCAAATAATTATTTAAAATCAACCACAAATGCTTTTTAGTTGATTCCAACTCCTATAAATCATATTTCACTTGCACTAATTGTTTATGCAAAAATATGCCATGCTTACCTTGAATGATCATGGCCTAGTTTAATTAAAGGACTTTATGGCTATTTCTAGTCAAAGATATTGTCCAAAACTATTAATAAATCTTATGAGGATATTTCTCTCATTTAAATCTTGTCATGAACAATTCAAAATAAGCTAGAGACTCTGGTCATTTAGGTCTCATATGAATTGTTGATAATATTAGATCCTTACCATGTTAGAATTAAATGGTATGAGGTGCTACACCTCATTTAAATCATTAGTATGTGGTATTCAACTATATGAGGTGTAGCCTCTCATTTAAATACTTACTCCAAGGGATTCAATGAGAATTGATGACACATGTAGTAATAATCCATAGGTTCTTATTTAAAAATATTCAATCATTTTCATAGTAGTATTTCAATTATTCAAGGCTACTTATTAAATCTTATGAGATGTAGTGGTCTCATTTAAATCTTGTCTCAACTAAGTTAATATGGGGTATAGACTATGGTCAATTTTAAACTCATATTAAATTAGTTGATGATATTAAATCATTAATCATGAGTATTAAAAAAAGGCATGAGGTGGTGTGCCTCATTTAAATCACTCCCCAATTGATACTTATGAAGAGGTTGACTTGGGTCAACCTAGGTCATATGACATTAATGGAGGAAATTAAATCTTAATAATATTCAATGAGAGGAAATTATTTTCCTCAAGAAATAAATAGAAACTCTAATTAATATTTATAATGAGAGGAAATTATTTTTCTTAAGAATAACATGAAATCCACTCACCTAATAAGCATGTTGATTGATAGCTTAGTAGGAGTGATTTATGTGTGTGCTTAGTTTAGTACTTAGGCTTTGTGTGGTAATTGTGTGTATTGTACTCGTATTTAGACGCTAGTACCGAGGAGTACACCGAGGAGGAGGAGGACTACTTTGAAGAGGAAGAGAACTTTGATCACTACTCCAACCAAGGCAAGCTATTATCAATGCAAGCTAACATTCTTGCAAGCTAGACTAATGCAAGCTAATATTCTTGCAAAGTGCAAAGCTCTACTAGAGCAAGGCACACTCCCAATTTACTTTATGCTTCATGATCCAATCCCAAGTTTTATTCTTACAAGCTTTTACTTTGATTATTATAACTTGCTTTTATAGTTAACTTTGGTCTAGAGATAGAATACTACAAGAGTATCAAATTTAGCCTAGAGCAATGAAAGCTAGATAGCACCCCTCATGATTAGTTGCTAGTGCTAACAAATAAAATTGACTACTCTAGATGGGAACTTGTGAAATGAAATGACTTTGAAAACCTTGGAATGATGAGTCATTCTATTGAAAGATTTTGAAGGTGAATGGGACTTGTGAATGACTTGGTGAATTTTACAAAAACTGATGGTTGGGTTCGGATGCGATACCATTCCAATTTTGAAAGTACCCCCACAATACCCGATATGGGTAAGGGCTTAACTAGAAATTTATGTGCTTTAGTATGGGTTCCCTCTAAACAAGCGTCATCGGGGTTATGCCGAGGGCTGCCTCTACAAAAGAAATGATGTGATATGACGTGAATGAGGTGAATTGTCCGGCCCAAGCCCTGTGCAGTTCCCAGGCTGACTGTCTGTCTTCACTGGGAGGCCAAGCTCATGGGGAGAGGTGCCTATACTAGGGTATGTAAGTGAAAGGTTATGGTTGGTAGTCCGCACACGGAGTGTGATAAATCAGGGCCAGTTAACCCTGACGGATTATTGCAAATGTTGTGGCACAAGTGTACGACCTCTGCAGAGTGTAGAACTATTCGAATAGCCGCGTCCACGGTTATGGACGGTTGGAAAGGCCATACTGTTCCGTCATCAGACCATTTTCAAAAATGTGACATGTGAAGGGTGACTTGTGATTTGAACTTGAAATGGTGACTTTGACTTGAATCACAACAGAGTTGTGGGAATGACACTAATGTTCCCACTTGAGTTAGTCTAGCGATTCAAGCATCTTTACTAAATGTTTATGAAATAAACTTGGCTTTATGCAAATAAACCTAGAGCTTAGCATCCCCCTTACTATAGTTGATAGTGCTTACATCAGTATTAGTTTGCGAGTACTTTAAAGTACTCATGGCTTTGTCCCTGGCTATTCAAATGGCCAGACTATGAAGGAGAACAGCAGTACGAGGAAGATGGACAGCAGGACGTCTACGACAACTAGGATCACTCCTGACGTCAACAGTTGCCTGTGGAACAGATGGACCACGATCGCTACTACTTCGCTTCCGCTATGTGTTTTGTAATAGGATCTCTAGATCCACTATGATGTATTAAGACTGGATCATGTGATCCTTTGTTGTAAGACGATTATGTGTTGTAATGAATGATGTGTTGTGATATCAATCTATTATGTCTCGCAAAAACAATATTCCTGGGATTGCGATGAATGGCATAATAGGCATCTGGACTTAAAAATCCGGGTGTTGACAAGTTGGTATCAGAGCCATCGTTGACCTTAGGAGACCCTAGTTAGAATGGACGTCCTGAAAAATTTAGTTTCAATAACAAATGAAATGAATATTTATGAAAAATTATTCTCACTCTTATCCTTGAAATCTTTTTCAAAAAGAGAAATTTATGCCCTATTTCTTTTATAATACTACATAAAAATTTGCACACTTGATCACTTCTCTAACTTACTTATCCTAAATTGCTCACAGATGGAATACCAATGGGAATGCTATCAGCTTGGTCACGGAGGAGAACTGAGGTTCGAAAAGGAATTGAAGCAACTAGTGGAATATCTAGGACACCCGTACCCCGAATTCTTCGGAACATCCTTCAATAATCAGTTGGGAGGATCACCCCGGTGGGAAGTTTCCGCTGATCTAGGAAGAAAGCTTGAAGCCCCGGTATGGGAAACCATATGGTTTTCTGTAACGGGAAACACCTGGAAGGAAGGACTAGACAAAGCTATGCAAGAAGCAATTTCCCGTCTGTGTGGACAAAATGAGGACAAGATCAAGAACACTCGTTTCCTCTACTACCCAAGACATGACTCCATGGGAAGACCGATGACCATGCCCCCACCACAACCAGAGATGAACCCCTATGAAGCACCTCAGGATTTCAGGCAGTACAAAACCCGCAGGGATTTGGATAACGCCCTCGCCTCTCGCCAAGCATCTCACCCGTGAAGAAGAAGAATCCACCCTGAAGAGTAGTATCACCCCAGCACTTAAGTAGGTGTGAGTTGTATCAGGATCCCCCTTGTATCGTAGAGCGAATGAATGGTTCTTAAAACCAACGGTGTGTTAGCTTTGTAATGTGTGATGCTTGGTATGAATGAAAAAGTGTTGTTGGTTTCTACCCCCTCAACACTACTCAAGTTTTGAACTTTTTGAATTTAACTCAAACAAACCATAGAAATTTCCCTCTTATCTTATCATCTACTCCAAATGATCAGATGGCCCCACCAAACCGCAACCAAGACGCAATGATGCAGATGCTCCAGATGATGATGGAAGATCGCGAAGCCACGAGAGCTGAACGACAAGCCAACTTAGCTGCACTGCAACAGATAGCTCAGAACAATCAAGGCCATGGAAACCATGATCACCCAGGATCAAAGCTCAAGAACTTTCAGAACACCAACCCTCCGATGTTTAGCAAGACTGAAGAGCCACTTGACGCAGATGACTGGCTCCAGACAATGGAGAACAACCTAGAAGTTGCGGGAGTAGAAGCCGCAGAGAAAGTACTGTTTGCCACCCACTATCTGTCAGGACCTGCAAGAGCCTGGTGGACAAGTGCCCGCGCAATGAATGCTGGACAAATGATGAACTGGGAAGACTTCAAGCTGAAGTTTAGTAAATACCATGTGCCCCAAGGACTAATCAAGAAAATGAGAGACGAGTTCCGTGAACTCAAACAAGGAAGGATGTCCGTGGTGGAATACCGCGACAGGTTTCTTACACTGTCAAGGTACGCCCCGGATGAGACAGACACCAATGAGAAGAGGAAGGAAAGATTTCTGAACGGACTGCATGACGAGATGCAAACTGTGTTAGTGAACATTCCGTTCGCTGACTTAGAAGCCCTGGTAGACTCAGCCATACAAATGGAAGGAAAGCTGCATCAAGCCAACGAGAACCGCAAGAGAAGAATGATGAACCAGAGTGGACCCCACCATACCCAGAAGCACCGCAACAACTCAACTGGAGGATTCACCCCAAGATACAATAAACCCCCTGCTCAGAATTATCGCCCCAACTACTCCAACAACAACGGAGGACCCCCAAAGCCCGGTGGCAACCACAACAACCACAGCAAAAACAACAACAGCAACCCCAACAACACCAACAACCACCCCAATGGTAACAATAACAACCCCAATAATGCCCCAAAGACTGGAAGCAACACTGTTCCCATCAACCCCAAAGATAAGTCAACTATAAACTGCTATGAATGTGGAGTTGTGGGTCACTACTCCAATGAGTGCCCCAAGAAGCTTGCCAGGATTGCCGCCAATACCGCTGCACCTGCTCAGCAACAGCGCCGCTTTGCCGGAAGAAGGAACCAGAACAACAACAACGGCCGTCTCTACCACATGACTGCCACTGAAGCTCAGGAAGCACCCCAGACCATGCCAAGTATGTCCTCCTGTTAATAAAATGCTCAATCTCTCTTAGGAACCTAACTTTTCTTAAAATCTCGGGACGAGATTTGTTTAAGGGGGAAGGGTTTGTAACAACCCAAAAATTTCAAAACAAACAAAATGAATTTCCCTAGTTCCAAATTTTGGAACCAACAAAAACTTTTATTAAAATAAGATTGATACATATAGAGCTTGTTCTAAATCCTGTGTTTTGCCATGATGAATGTTATTATGCTTATGTGCTAACCCTAAAACCCTAAAGTGATCAAGTGAAGGTCACCAACCAAATAAAATAAAGAAGAAAGAAATCAAATAAGAAAAACCTTAAACCCTAATCTTCTCCAGAAATCATTTTAGATCTATTTTGAGAAACACAAAATAAAATAAAAGACATATGTGGGCATATAGTCCTACTAGGTAAATCTTGAACCCTACCTTTATTATTTATGCTAAACAGTGGTAAACCATTGTGAACCCCACTAAACCCTAAACTTCACCTCTCTTTTCACCACCCTAGTGAAATTAAAATAAAAGGAAATTAAATAAGAAAGAGGCATATGTGCCTATGGCTATTTTTACAAAACTTTACCCTAAGCTTTTCTACTTTGCTTAGAGGTTTGGAAAATCTTCATACATCTTACCTAGTACCTATCAAACCAAATCCAAGTGTTTCCAAAAAAATTAAAAAGAAACTAAAAATGCCATAGAGGCATATGAGAGTAAAATACAAATTGGTGAATTTAAGAATCTTGACCCTAGGACTTGTGGTGAATGGTTGGATCACTTCCATATACCCTTTCAATACTCAACAACCTCAAATGGGCCAAGAACACTCAAATCAAAAATCAAATGCAACATATGCATAGAGGCATATGAGACACATAGCCATTTCACCAATTTTTGCCCTATGACATTAAACCTTGACCAAATGGTGTGCAACCATTTCTAAACTTCATATAACCCTAAATTGACCCTAACCCATGTCCAAGTGAAGCAAGATCAACACTTTACAAAAATAATAAAAAGTGACACATCACCTCTTATGTGTTATGGCCATTTTTGCAAATCTTTGACCAAGACCTTTTGAAATGGATTCAATGGTTTGAAAATGTTTCTAAACCAATAAGAATCACATTAGAGTCAACCAAAGTCAATTCAAAAGAGAAATCACATAGTGAGAAAATCCCCAAAATTCACTCACATACACTTAGCCCAATTTGCAAATCTTCAACCAAGGCCACCATGGCTTGATCTCTTGCTTGTAGAATACTTATATATGATAAACAAACACATTTGCATCAAAGAAACCAGAATCAAATCAAAGGAAATTTCAAAACTCACATGCATGTGATAATGGTCATATCACCCATTTATAACATCTTCCCTACTTTACACCTCTGCATTTGACTTTTCTTCAACCAAACTTGGTCAACTCTGACCATGTCATCCAAGACCATGTCAAGGTCAACAACTTTCATGTTGACCACCACACCTCATGTTGACCAGGTTGACCAGTATAGTGTTGCCAAGTGGAGACTTTGAATTAAAGAGAAGATGAGCCACTTTTTGAATTCTTGCAAACCTTCACCAAAATGACCACCACCACCACCACTCTACTTCAAATAATATATGAATAAGATCCACCAAGGGAATTTCCAAAATTTGAAACTTTTTCTCTTTCGGCCATATCAACAAACACCTTGTGGGCACCCAATTTGATGCCCATGCTGAGTTTTTGGTTGGACTTGGTCCAACCCTGGCCCTCCCTGCTGCTCTGTAACATAACTACCTCTCTGGACACCATCCAAGCCACTTGCCTGCCCTTGCCTTGGTCACCATGACAAAAAACCCAACCATGCCGGCCTCTTGTCACCTCACCATGCTCACCCCTCTCCTCTCCCATCAAGGCCACCTCAACATGTCACCTAGCTTCCCCGACCCTCCGATGTTGACCCTGCACGCCCTTGACCGAGACGACGTCGGCATTGACCGGCCCGAGCCGTGCCCACGCACCGAGACGCCCACGCGCGCCGGGACGCGCGCGGCAACCCTGGACGCGACCGGACGCCCGTGCCCCATCACCTCACTCGTCCCTCGCTCTACCCACGCGCACGTCGACTCACCACGGTCGCCTCAACCTCACGGACACGGTTGGCCGCGGACGAGCTGCGACGACGCCATGACGCGACGCCCCGAGAGGACGCCGACGTCGGCATTGACCCGGTCGCACACTACGCCATCAACCGCGCCACTACTCACGCGTCATCCCCTACCCCCGAGCTCACCACTGACGCGCGGCAGTGGGAGAAGCCCATGCCCGCCGTGCACCGTGACGTCGCCACCATGCCGGTCCCGTCGCGCCCCGTGCCTCCTGCTATGCCCCGCGCGCCTCGGACATCACCACACCACCCACCGCGCACCTCTATCTCCTAGCACCTCCTCTCTTCCTCGCTGCAGCTCACCAGAGCTAGAAGCTCGCCGGCGGCCACCCGCAACACCGCCCAAAATTTGGTCGCCATAGTCACCAAACCCTACACCCCTGTGAAGCCCTCGAAAAACCCTGCCCAACGCACCCAACCTCGTCGCAAACCGTGGCCGGAGGTGGGAGAGCCGCCGGAAGTTCGGCGGCGTCGGGCGGAGGACGACGGGGCGCCGTCGGATCCCAATCCGACGCACAGCGTGCGTCGCGCCAACGTGCATGCCCCATGCACGCGTGGCCCAGGCCGCCGCTGGGCCGGCCCATTCCGTTTCCGCGTTTGAATTCGAATTTTGTTTATTTTCTTTTTAGTTAATTGCTCTCAGATGCTTTACTAAATAATTAATAGCTACAAATCTACTCGGTCAATTTTTATAAATTTTATATAATTGGAAAGCTTATGAAATTCTCTAAACCACTACACTGGTCTCACCCTTAAATTGTTTGTAGAAATAATTTGATAAAAATAACAAGGCAGGGCCTTTTTCAACTTCAAATAATTATTTAAAATCAACCACAAATGCTTTTTAGTTGATTCCAACTCCTATAAATCATATTTCACTTGCACTAATTGTTTATGCAAAAATATGCCATGCTTACCTTGAATGATCATGGCCTAGTTTAATTAAAGGACTTTATGGCTATTTCTAGTCAAAGATATTGTCCAAAACTATTAATAAATCTTATGAGGATATTTCTCTCATTTAAATCTTGTCATGAACAATTCAAAATAAGCTAGAGACTCTGGTCATTTAGGTCTCATATGAATTGTTGATAATATTAGATCCTTACCATGTTAGAATTAAATGGTATGAGGTGCTACACCTCATTTAAATCATTAGTATGTGGTATTCAACTATATGAGGTGTAGCCTCTCATTTAAATACTTACTCCAAGGGATTCAATGAGAATTGATGACACATGTAGTAATAATCCATAGGTTCTTATTTAAAAATATTCAATCATTTTCATAGTAGTATTTCAATTATTCAAGGCTACTTATTAAATCTTATGAGATGTAGTGGTCTCATTTAAATCTTGTCTCAACTAAGTTAATATGGGGTATAGACTATGGTCAATTTTAAACTCATATTAAATTAGTTGATGATATTAAATCATTAATCATGAGTATTAAAAAAAGGCATGAGGTGGTGTGCCTCATTTAAATCACTCCCCAATTGATACTTATGAAGAGGTTGACTTGGGTCAACCTAGGTCATATGACATTAATGGAGGAAATTAAATCTTAATAATATTCAATGAGAGGAAATTATTTTCCTCAAGAAATAAATAGAAACTCTAATTAATATTTATAATGAGAGGAAATTATTTTTCTTAAGAATAACATGAAATCCACTCACCTAATAAGCATGTTGATTGATAGCTTAGTAGGAGTGATTTATGTGTGTGCTTAGTTTAGTACTTAGGCTTTGTGTGGTAATTGTGTGTATTGTACTCGTATTTAGACGCTAGTACCGAGGAGTACACCGAGGAGGAGGAGGACTACTTTGAAGAGGAAGAGAACTTTGATCACTACTCCAACCAAGGCAAGCTATTATCAATGCAAGCTAACATTCTTGCAAGCTAGACTAATGCAAGCTAATATTCTTGCAAAGTGCAAAGCTCTACTAGAGCAAGGCACACTCCCAATTTACTTTATGCTTCATGATCCCATCCCAAGTTTTATTCTTACAAGCTTTTACTTTGATTATTATAACTTGCTTTTATAGTTAACTTTGGTCTAGAGATAGAATACTACAAGAGTATCAAATTTAGCCTAGAGCAATGAAAGCTAGATAGCACCCCTCATGATTAGTTGCTAGTGCTAACAAATAAAATTGACTACTCTAGATGGGAACTTGTGAAATGAAATGACTTTGAAAACCTTGGAATGATGAGTCATTCTATTGAAAGATTTTGAAGGTGAATGGGACTTGTGAATGACTTGGTGAATTTTACAAAAACTGATGGTTGGGTTCGGATGCGATACCATTCCAATTTTGAAAGTACCCCCACAATACCCGATATGGGTAAGGGCTTAACTAGAAATTTATGTGCTTTAGTATGGGTTCCCTCTAAACAAGCGTCATCGGGGTTATGCCGAGGGCTGCCTCTACAAAAGAAATGATGTGATATGACGTGAATGAGGTGAATTGTCCGGCCCAAGCCCTGTGCAGTTCCCAGGCTGACTGTCTGTCTTCACTGGGAGGCCAAGCTCATGGGGAGAGGTGCCTATACTAGGGTATGTAAGTGAAAGGTTATGGTTGGTAGTCCGCACACGGAGTGTGATAAATCAGGGCCAGTTAACCCTGACGGATTATTGCAAATGTTGTGGCACAAGTGTACGACCTCTGCAGAGTGTAGAACTATTCGAATAGCCGCGTCCACGGTTATGGACGGTTGGAAAGGCCATACTGTTCCGTCATCAGACCATTTTCAAAAATGTGACATGTGAAGGGTGACTTGTGATTTGAACTTGAAATGGTGACTTTGACTTGAATCACAACAGAGTTGTGGGAATGACACTAATGTTCCCACTTGAGTTAGTCTAGCGATTCAAGCATCTTTACTAAATGTTTATGAAATAAACTTGGCTTTATGCAAATAAACCTAGAGCTTAGCATCCCCCTTACTATAGTTGATAGTGCTTACATCAGTATTAGTTTGCGAGTACTTTAAAGTACTCATGGCTTTGTCCCTGGCTATTCAAATGGCCAGACTATGAAGGAGAACAGCAGTACGAGGAAGATGGACAGCAGGACGTCTACGACAACTAGGATCACTCCTGACGTCAACAGTTGCCTGTGGAACAGATGGACCACGATCGCTACTACTTCGCTTCCGCTATGTGTTTTGTAATAGGATCTCTAGATCCACTATGATGTATTAAGACTGGATCATGTGATCCTTTGTTGTAAGACGATTATGTGTTGTAATGAATGATGTGTTGTGATATCAATCTATTATGTCTCGCAAAAACAATATTCCTGGGATTGCGATGAATGGCATAATAATTCATAGTTGATCATACATACGGATCATACATACAGAATTGCGCGATCCTTATCGCGACTTCTAACCTATCTAGTCGTCGAGGAAGATGATGGTCGCGTTCTCCTCCGCATCCCGCGCCTCCTTCTCCTTCACGGCGGCGATGGCCGCCGCCTTGTCTTCTTCCTCCGCCCTCTTCTTGTCGGCATCGTCCTTGAGGGACGCGGCCAGCGCCTTCAAGAAGAGGGGGTCTTCCCCTTCCTCCGCCTCCTCCGCCTCCTCGCCGGCTGGCGGCGCGAATCCGCCGCTGGTGCTCGCCTCCCACGCCGCCTTCGACCGGCGGTTCCTCTCCCGGTCGGCGCGCCATTTGTTGAAGACGGGGCCGCTCATCGGTTTGAGCGGCGGATCCGCCTTGTACCAGAGCCCGCCCGGGGCGAACTCGCGGAGCGACGACGGCATGTACAGGGAGCCTCTGTACCTGCACGCCGCGCGCCGACTCCCGGCGGCGGACTGCTTGCACTGGAGCCGCCACGCCTCCTCGAGCGTGTCCGGCGCGCGGGATCGCTTCGATCCGCTCGCGGGCGACGCGGAACTGGTACGGCGTGAATACATGGCGAGCGGCGAAGAATCACCACCCTGCAATCAAGGCCAAGCACGCAGCATATGGCCTCTTCCTTACGTCT
This sequence comes from Lolium multiflorum, assembly GCA_030979885.1. Taxonomy (NCBI): domain Eukaryota; kingdom Viridiplantae; phylum Streptophyta; class Magnoliopsida; order Poales; family Poaceae; genus Lolium; species Lolium multiflorum. The sequence goes on along the minus strand of CM061749.1, from coordinate 219,730,501 downwards.
TTTGCCTGGTTTGTTGCCGGTCAACGCCCCTGCTGCTGGCCCTGATGCTCCTGGTCCTGTTTAAAGTTCAGCATTAAACTCTATACTATACAACTGTCGTGGTCTTGTGATGTACAGTAGTACTCTTTTGATGCATTTGTGATGTAGTAGTACTGTACTTTTTTTTGAACTGATATAGTACTATCTAAGAAAAGTACTCCCTCCGATTCACATTCTTTTTAGCACCAAGAAATATGGATCGGATCACCGGAGCGAGGGAGTAAATTACCCTTTTGTTGTGGCTTATTTTGGCTTTGGCAAAAGCCAAAAAAAAAGCACCTAAATAGGTGCTTTTTGGGCTTTTGGATTTTGGAAGCCAAAAGAATAGAATCTTTGTTCTTGGCTTCCAAAATCCAAAAGCCCAAAAAAGCACCTATTTACGTGCTTTTTTTGGCTTTTGCCAAAGCCAAAAGCCAAAAAAAGCCACAACAAAAGGGCCATAAACATGGCATCTCGTGCATGAAGCTTGACAGATTGATCGGGTTGGCTAGAACGGCTAAACAATGCTGCTCATTAGGCAAATGCATGCCATGTACGATAGTATACATCCAGTAAAGAAGTCTATACTGACATAAAAAAGACTACATTGGGGATGAGAGTCAATTGGGGCATCTACAATACAGAAAATCTTGCTCGTAGTTGATTTTGGCTAAGAGGGTTTTGTGCCCATATTTGTATCTTGGTATAATCCTAGGTTTGACAATGATTTAAACAAGTTTAAAATATGAAAATGAAAAGGTAAGCATGGATACTTCTTAGTCACTCTAAAATGAAGCTTTTGGGAGGTTTTTGATATTTCCATGTTTGAAACCAAGAACCACTTCTCTTCATGCTTGGCTTCATAAGATAAAGTTTAGGGGTTAGGGGGTAGATACATGATTTGTTTGGTTTGAATATGTCTAGACCTTGTTTATCAGCTTGAATGCTTACTATATGACATAAGAAGACTATGTACTTTGGTTTTTCATTTTTTTTTAAATTTTATGCCCATTTGAATCTTGGTCAAATACACTAGCTATGACCAAGATGTAAACAAGTTTAAAACATGAAAATGAAAAGGTAAGCATGGATCCTTCTTAGTCACTCTAAAATGAAGCTTTTGGGGGGTTCTTGAAATTTCCAAGTTTGAAACCCAAAACCACTTCTCTTCATGCTTGACTTCATAAGACAGAGTTTAGGGTTAGGGGGTAAATACATGATTTGTCTAGTTTGTTGTTTAGACCTTGTTTACCAACTACTAGTTCGATTTTGGGCTACTAATATAAAATTAAAATAAGTTGAACTAGTATTCCTCTAAAAAAATCATTTTGGTATGCATTGTTTGATACTTTTCATAGCTATAGTACGTGCATCACAAATTTATGATTTCATGCTTTGCTTTGCCAATTTCGATTTTTTCTAACCACCTTCTCTTTGATTTCAAATTTAGGTCAAACTATCGATGCCTACTATGTGTTCTACTTGAATTGGATGCAGCGTGCGCACATGTTTTGCCATTGTTCTGGGCTTCCACACATCTTTGGGGCATCCAAGTATTTAAGTTACCTTGTTTTTTTTAATTGTAATTCATACCCTTCCTCCCAATTTTTATGCACATTTGAATCTTGGTCAAATCCTAAGTTTGACCAAGATTTGAACAAGTTTAAAACATGAAAATGAAAAGGTAAGCCTGAATCCTTCTTAGTCACTCGAAAATGAGAAGCTTTTGGGAGTTTTTTGAAATTTCCATGTTTGAAACCCAAAACCACTTCTCTTCATGCTTGACTTCATAAGACAGAGTTTAGGGTTAGGGGGTAGATACATGATTTGTCTAGTTTGTTGTTTAGACCTTGTTTATCAACTTGAATGCTTACTATATGACATAATAATACTATGTGCTTCGGTTTTCATTTTTTTTGATTTTTTCTGAATTTTTATGCCCATTTGATCTTGGTCAAATCCTAGGCTTAACCAATATTTAAACAAGTTTAAAACATGAAAATGAAAAGGTAAGCCTGTATCCTTCTTAGTCACTCCAAAATGAAGCTTTTGGGAAGGTTTTTGAAATTTCCATGTTTGAAATCCAAAACGACTTCTCTTCGTGCTTGACTTCATAAGACAAAGTTTAGGGCTAGGGGTAGAAACATGATTTTTCTGGTTTGAATATGTCTAGACCTTGTTTACCAACTTGAGTGCTTACTATATGACATAAGAAGGCTATATGCTTTGGTTTTTCATTTTTTTTGAAATTTTATGCCCATTTGAATCTTGATCAAATCCTAGGTACAGTTTGACCAAGATTTGAACAATTTTAAAACATGAAAATAAAAGGTAAGCCCGACCTGGATCCTTTAGTCACTCTAAAATGAAGCTTTTGGGGGTTCTTGAAATTTCCAAGTTTGAAACCCAAAACCACTTCTCTTCATGCTTGACTACATAAGATAGAGTTTAGGGTTAGGGGTAGATACATGATTTTTCTTGTTTGAATATATCTAGACCTTGTTTATATCAACTTTAATGCTAACTATATATGACATAAGAAAACTATGTGCTTTGGTTTTTAATTTTTCTGATTTTTTTATTTTGATAGATGCACATTTGAATCTTTGTCAAATCCTAGGTTTGACCAAGATTTAAACAAGTATAAAACATGAAAATGAAAAGGGAAGCCTGTATCCTTTCTTAGTCACTCTAAAATGAAGTTTTTGGGATGTTCTTGAAATTTTCATGTTTGAAACCCAAAACCACTTCTCTTCATGCTTGACTTCATAAGATAGAGTTTAGGGGCTAGGGGATAGATACATGATTTGCCTAGGTTTGAATATGCATGTCCAAACCTTGTTTATCAACTTGAATGCTTACTATATGACATAAGAAGACTATATGCTTTTGTTTTTCATTTTTCTGATTTTTTTAAAATTTTATGCCCATTTGAATCTTTTGGTCAAATCCTTGGTTTAATTTGACACGGATTTAAACAAGTTTAAAATATGAAAATGAAAAGGTGGTAAGCAGGCATGGATCCTTCTTATATATATTAGTCACTCTAAAATGAAGCTTTTGGGAGGTTTTTGAAATTTCCATGTTTGAAACCCAAAACCACTTCTCTTCATGTTGTTGACTTCATAAGATAGAGTTTAGGGGTTAGGGGTATAGATACATGACTTGTCTTGTTTGAATATGTGTCTAGACCTTGTTTATCAACTTTAATGCTTACTATATGACATAAGAACACTATGCGCTTTAATTTGGTTTTTAATTTTTTTAAATTTTGATGCACATTTTGAATCTTGGTCAAATCCTAGGTTTGACCGAGATTTGAACAAGTTTAAAACAAGAAAATAAAAGGTAAGCCCGCCAGACTGGATCCTTTCTTAGTCACTCTATAATGAAGCTTTTAGGGGGGTTGTTGAAAATGTAAGCATGTATCCTTCTTAGTACGTCACACCACAATGAAGCTTTTGGGAGGGTTTTTGAAATGTCCATGTTTGAAACCCAAAACGACTTCTCTTCGTGCTTGACTTCATAATTAAGACAAAGTTTAGGGTTAGGGGTATATAGATACATGATTTTTCTGGTTTGAATATGTCTAGACTTTGTTTATCAACTAGCTTGAGTGCTTACTATATGGCATATATAAGAAGCTAGGCTATGTGCTTTGGTTTTTCATTTTTTTTGAATTTTTATGCCCATTTGAATCTTGGTCAAATCCTAGGTACGTACGGTTTGACCAAGATTTGAACATGTTTAAAACATGAAAATAAAAGGTAAGCATGGATCCTTCTTAGTCACTCTAAAATGAAGCTTTTGGGAGGTTTTTGAAATTTCCATGTTTGAAACCCAAAACCACTTCTCTTCATGCTTGGCTTCGTAAGATAGAGTTTAGGGTTTGGGGTAGATACGTACATGATTTTTCTAAGTATTTTTACGCCCATTTGAATCTTCGTCAAATCCTAAGTTTGACCAAGATTTGAACAAGTTTAAAAACATGAAAATGAAAAGGGTAAGCCTGGATCCTTGTTTAGGGTTAGGGGGTAGATACATGATTTTTGTGGTTTGAATATGGCAGACCTTGTTTATCACCTTGATATATGACATAGGAAGACGGTGTGCTTTTGTTTTTCTTTTTTTTGAATTTTTATGCCCATTTGAATCTTGGTCAAGTCATAGGTTTGACCAAGATTTAAACATGTTTACAACATGAAAATGAAAAAGTAAGCCTGGATCCTTCTTAGTCACTCCAAAATGTACCAATTGATAAATGAGTTAACTTGGCTTCATGGAAAAAATAATGTCATGTAAATGATTTAACTTGGCTTTCGTACCCTTGAATCCATAGGAAACTTTGTATAAATGTAGTAGTATAATAATCAACCGAGTTTTTACATCAACAGGTCTGTCACTTACGTGTGGTGCCCATGCGTGAGGTCCCACACTTCAGTGAGCACAAGTCACGTGCAATAGGTACGCAAACTCCCAGCCATTTTCTTTGTCAAGAGAAGACGCATCAGGATGCGTATTGGAAGTATGTGGGTCCTTCTGGATCCTTCGGTTGTCCCTCTCACAAAAAAACAAATCTCTCTCATTCTCGGCCTCGCTCGACTCGCTCGCTCGCTCGCTCCTGCTCACTGACAAACCCTGCACAAAAGTCAACATCATCACCCGAAAAAGGGGAGACACCATAATTCTCTCCCTTCTTCTCTCCTTCCGAGTGATCCCTTCTTCCTCCGAGTTTCACTCGACGGGCAAACACACATGTGCTGCATAGTAATAATAAAAAAGTAGAAAAATCGACCTACGAATCTATGATTAAATAGGTTAAACTAGGGTTTTGCCCACTACTACAGATCAAGTTCAGAAATATCCAACTACTAGTTCGATTTTGGGCTACTAATATAAAATTAAAATAAGTTGAACTAGTATTCCTCTAAAAAATCATTTTGGTATGCATTGTTTGATACTTTTCATAGCTATAGTGCATCACAAATTTATGATTTCATGCTTTGCTTTGCCAATTTCGATTTTTTCTAACCACCTTCTCTTTGATTTCAAATTTAGGTCAAACTATCGATGCCTACTATGTGTTCTACTTGAATTGGATGCAGCGTGCGCACATGTTTTGCCATTGTTCTGGGCTTCCACACATCTTTGGGGCATCCAAGTATTTAAGTTACCTTGTTTTTTTTGAATTGTAATTCATACCCTTCCTCCCAATTTTTATGCACATTTGAATCTTGGTCAAATCCTAAGTTTGACCAAGATTTGAACAAGTTTAAAACATGAAAATGAAAAGGTAAGCCTGAATCCTTCTTAGTCACTCAAAAATGAGAAGCTTTTGGGAGTTTTTTGAAATTTCCATGTTTGAAACCCAAAACCACTTCTCTTCATGCTTGACTTCATAAGACAGAGTTTAGGGTTAGGGGGTAGATACATGATTTGTCTAGTTCGTTGTTTAGACCTTGTTTATCAACTTGAATGCTTACTATATGACATAATAATACTATGTGCTTCGGTTTTCATTTTTTTTGATTTTTTCTGAATTTTTATGCCCATTTGATTTGGTCAAATCCTAGGCTTAACCAATATTTAAACAAGTTTAAAACATGAAAATGAAAAGGTAAGCCTGTATCCTTCTTAGTCACTCCAAAATGAAGCTTTTGGGAAGGTTTTTGAAATTTCCATGTTTGAAATCCAAAACGACTTCTCTTCGTGCTTGACTTCATAAGACAAAGTTTAGGGCTAGGGGTAGAAACATGATTTTTCTAGTTTGAATATGTCTAGACCTTGTTTACCAACTTGAGTGCTTACTATATGACATAAGAAGGCTATATGATTTGGTTTTTCATTTTTTTTGAAATTTTATGCCCATTTGAATCTTGATCAAATCCTAGGTACAGTTTGACCAAGATTTGAACAATTTTAAAACATGAAAATAAAAGGTAAGCCCGACCTGGATCCTTTAGTCACTCTAAAATGAAGCTTTTGGGGGTTCTTGAAATTTCCAAGTTTGAAACCCAAAACCACTTCTCTTCATGCTTGACTACATAAGACAGAGTTTAGGGTTAGGGGTAGATACATGATTTTTCTTGTTTGAATATATCTAGACCTTGTTTATATCAACTTTAATGCTAACTATATATGACATAAGAAAACTATGTGCTTTGGTTTTTAATTTTTCTGATTTTTTTATTTTGATAGATGCACATTTGAATCTTTGTCAAATCCTAGGTTTGACCAAGATTTAAACAAGTATAAAACATGAAAATGAAAAGGGGAAGCCTGTATCCTTTCTTAGTCACTCTAAAATGAAGTTTTTGGGATGTTCTTGAAATTTTCATGTTTGAAACCCAAAACCACTTCTCTTCATGCTTGACTTCATAAGATAGAGTTTAGGGGCTAGGGGATAGATACATGATTTGCCTAGGTTTGAATATGCATGTCCAAACCTTGTTTATCAACTTGAATGCTTACTATATGACATAAGAAGACTATATGCTTTTGTTTTTCATTTTTCTGATTTTTTTAAAATTTTATGCCCATTTGAATCTTTTGGTCAAATCCTTGGTTTAATTTGACACGGATTTAAACAAGTTTAAAATATGAAAATGAAAAGGTGGTAAGCAGGCATGGATCCTTCTTATATATATTAGTCACTCTAAAATGAAGCTTTTGGGAGGTTTTTGAAATTTCCATGTTTGAAACCCAAAACCACTTCTCTTCATGTTGTTGACTTCATAAGATAGAGTTTAGGGGTTAGGGGTATAGATACATGACTTGTCTTGTTTGAATATGTGTCTAGACCTTGTTTATCAACTTTAATGCTTACTATATGACATAAGAACACTATGCGCTTTAATTTGGTTTTTAATTTTTTTAAATTTTGATGCACATTTTGAATCTTGGTCAAATCCTAGGTTTGACCGAGATTTGAACAAGTTTAAAACAAGAAAATAAAAGGTAAGCCCGCCAGACTGGATCCTTTCTTAGTCACTCTATAATGAAGCTTTTAGGGGGGTTGTTGAAAATGTAAGCATGTATCCTTCTTAGTACGTCACACCACAATGAAGCTTTTGGGAGGGTTTTTGAAATGTCCATGTTTGAAACCCAAAACGACTTCTCTTCGTGCTTGACTTCATAATTAAGACAAAGTTTAGGGTTAGGGGTATATAGATACATGATTTTTCTGGTTTGAATATGTCTAGACTTTGTTTATCAACTAGCTTGAGTGCTTACTATATGGCATATATAAGAAGCTAGGCTATGTGCTTTGGTTTTTCATTTTTTTTGAATTTTTATGCCCATTTGAATCTTGGTCAAATCCTAGGTACGTACGGTTTGACCAAGATTTGAACATGTTTAAAACATGAAAATAAAAGGTAAGCATGGATCCTTCTTAGTCACTCTAAAATGAAGCTTTTGGGAGGTTTTTGAAATTTCCATGTTTGAAACCCAAAACCACTTCTCTTCATGCTTGGCTTCGTAAGATAGAGTTTAGGGTTTGGGGTAGATACGTACATGATTTTTCTAAGTATTTTTACGCCCATTTGAATCTTCGTCAAATCCTAAGTTTGACCAAGATTTGAACAAGTTTAAAAACATGAAAATGAAAAGGGTAAGCCTGGATCCTTGTTTAGGGTTAGGGGGTAGATACATGATTTTTGTGGTTTGAATATGGCAGACCTTGTTTATCACCTTGATATATGACATAGGAAGACGGTGTGCTTTTGTTTTTTTTGAATTTTTATGCCCATTTGAATCTTGGTCAAGTCATAGGTTTGACCAAGATTTAAACATGTTTACAACATGAAAATGAAAAAGTAAGCCTGGATCCTTCTTAGTCACTCCAAAATGTACCAATTGATAAATGAGTTAACTTGGCTTCATGGAAAAAATAATGTCATGTAAATGATTTAACTTGGCTTTCGTACCCTTGAATCCATAGGAAACTTTGTATAAATGTAGTAGTATAATAATCAACCGAGTTTTTACATCAACAGGTCTGTCACTTACGTGTGGTGCCCATGCGTGAGGTCCCACACTTCAGTGAGCACAAGTCACGTGCAATAGGTACGCAAACTCCCAGCCATTTTCTTTGTCAAGAGAAGACGCATCAGGATGCGTATTGGAAGTATGTGGGTCCTTCTGGATCCTTCGGTTGTCCCTCTCACAAAAAAACAAATCTCTCTCATTCTCGGCCTCGCTCGACTCGCTCGCTCGCTCGCTCGCTCCTGCTCACTGACAAACCCTGCACAAAAGTCAACATCATCACCCGAAAAAGGGGAGACACCATAATTCTCTCCCTTCTTCTCTCCTTCCGAGTGATCCCTTCTTCCTCCGAGTTTCACTCGACGGGCAAACACACATGTGCTGCATAGTAATAATAAAAAAGTAGAAAAATCGACCTACGAATCTATGATTAAATAGGTTAAACTAGGGTTTTGCCCACTACTACAGATCAAGTTCAGAAATATCCAACTACTAGTTCGATTTTGGGCTACTAATATAAAATTAAAATAAGTTGAACTAGTATTCCTCTAAAAAATCATTTTGGTATGCATTGTTTGATACTTTTCATAGCTATAGTGCATCACAAATTTATGATTTCATGCTTTGCTTTGCCAATTTCGATTTTTTCTAACCACCTTCTCTTTGATTTCAAATTTAGGTCAAACTATCGATGCCTACTATGTGTTCTACTTGAATTGGATGCAGCGTGCGCACATGTTTTGCCATTGTTCTGGGCTTCCACACATCTTTGGGGCATCCAAGTATTTAAGTTACCTTGTTTTTTTTGAATTGTAATTCATACCCTTCCTCCCAATTTTTATGCACATTTGAATCTTGGTCAAATCCTAAGTTTGACCAAGATTTGAACAAGTTTAAAACATGAAAATGAAAAGGTAAGCCTGAATCCTTCTTAGTCACTCAAAAATGAGAAGCTTTTGGGAGTTTTTTGAAATTTCCATGTTTGAAACCCAAAACCACTTCTCTTCATGCTTGACTTCATAAGACAGAGTTTAGGGTTAGGGGGTAGATACATGATTTGTCTAGTTCGTTGTTTAGACCTTGTTTATCAACTTGAATGCTTACTATATGACATAATAATACTATGTGCTTTGGTTTTCATTTTTTTGATTTTTTCTGAATTTTTATGCCCATTTGATCTTGGTCAAATCCTAGGCTTAACCAATATTTAAACAAGTTTAAAACATGAAAATGAAAAGGTAAGCCTGTATCCTTCTTAGTCACTCCAAAATGAAGCTTTTGGGAAGGTTTTTGAAATTTCCATGTTTGAAATCCAAAACGACTTCTCTTCGTGCTTGACTTCATAAGACAAAGTTTAGGGCTAGGGGTAGAAACATGATTTTTCTGGTTTGAATATGTCTAGACCTTGTTTACCAACTTGAGTGCTTACTATATGACATAAGAAGGCTATATGCTTTGGTTTTTCATTTTTTTTGAAATTTTATGCCCATTTGAATCTTGATCAAATCCTAGGTACAGTTTGACCAAGATTTGAACAATTTTAAAACATGAAAATAAAAGGTAAGCCCGACCTGGATCCTTTAGTCACTCTAAAATGAAGCTTTTGGGGGGTTCTTGAAATTTCCAAGTTTGAAACCCAAAACCACTTCTCTTCATGCTTGACTACATAAGACAGAGTTTAGGGTTAGGGGTAGATACATGATTTTTCTTGTTTGAATATATCTAGACCTTGTTTATATCAACTTTAATGCTAACTATATATGACATAAGAAAACTATGTGCTTTGGTTTTTAATTTTTCTGATTTTTTTATTTTGATAGATGCACATTTGAATCTTTGTCAAATCCTAGGTTTGACCAAGATTTAAACAAGTATAAAACATGAAAATGAAAAGGGGAAGCCTGTATCCTTTCTTAGTCACTCTAAAATGAAGTTTTTGGGATGTTCTTGAAATTTTCATGTTTGAAACCCAAAACCACTTCTCTTCATGCTTGACTTCATAAGATAGAGTTTAGGGGCTAGGGGATAGATACATGATTTGCCTAGGTTTGAATATGCATGTCCAAACCTTGTTTATCAACTTGAATGCTTACTATATGACATAAGAAGACTATATGCTTTTGTTTTTCATTTTTCTGATTTTTTTAAAATTTTATGCCCATTTGAATCTTTTGGTCAAATCCTTGGTTTAATTTGACACGGATTTAAACAAGTTTAAAATATGAAAATGAAAAGGTGGTAAGCAGGCATGGATCCTTCTTATATATATTAGTCACTCTAAAATGAAGCTTTTGGGAGGTTTTTGAAATTTCCATGTTTGAAACCCAAAACCACTTCTCTTCATGTTGTTGACTTCATAAGATAGAGTTTAGGGGTTAGGGGTATAGATACATGATTTGTCTTGTTTGAATATGTGTCTAGACCTTGTTTATCAACTTTAATGCTTACTATATGACATAAGAACACTATGCGCTTTAATTTGGTTTTTAATTTTTTTAAATTTTGATGCACATTTTGAATCTTGGTCAAATCCTAGGTTTGACCGAGATTTGAACAAGTTTAAAACAAGAAAATAAAAGGTAAGCCCGCCAGACTGGATCCTTTCTTAGTCACTCTATAATGAAGCTTTTAGGGGGGTTGTTGAAAATGTAAGCATGTATCCTTCTTAGTACGTCACACCACAATGAAGCTTTTGGGAGGGTTTTTGAAATGTCCATGTTTGAAACCCAAAACGACTTCTCTTCGTGCTTGACTTCATAATTAAGACAAAGTTTAGGGTTAGGGGTATATAGATACATGATTTTTCTGGTTTGAATATGTCTAGACTTTGTTTATCAACTAGCTTGAGTGCTTACTATATGGCATATATAAGAAGCTAGGCTATGTGCTTTGGTTTTTCATTTTTTTTGAATTTTTATGCCCATTTGAATCTTGGTCAAATCCTAGGTACGTACGGTTTGACCAAGATTTGAACATGTTTAAAACATGAAAATAAAAGGTAAGCATGGATCCTTCTTAGTCACTCTAAAATGAAGCTTTTGGGAGGTTTTTGAAATTTCCATGTTTGAAACCCAAAACCACTTCTCTTCATGCTTGGCTTCGTAAGATAGAGTTTAGGGTTTGGGGTAGATACGTACATGATTTTTCTAAGTATTTTTACGCCCATTTGAATCTTCGTCAAATCCTAAGTTTGACCAAGATTTGAACAAGTTTAAAAACATGAAAATGAAAAGGGTAAGCCTGGATCCTTGTTTAGGGTTAGGGGGTAGATACATGATTTTTGTGGTTTGAATATGGCAGACCTTGTTTATCACCTTGATATATGACATAGGAAGACGGTGTGCTTTTGTTTTTTTTTTTTTGAATTTTTATGCCCATTTGAATCTTGGTCAAGTCATAGGTTTGACCAAGATTTAAACATGTTTACAACATGAAAATGAAAAAGTAAGCCTGGATCCTTCTTAGTCACTCCAAAATGTACCAATTGATAAATGAGTTAACTTGGCTTCATGGAAAAAATAATGTCATGTAAATGATTTAACTTGGCTTTCGTACCCTTGAATCCATAGGAAACTTTGTATAAATGTAGTAGTATAATAATCAACCGAGTTTTTACATCAACAGGTCTGTCACTTACGTGTGGTGCCCATGCGTGAGGTCCCACACTTCAGTGAGCACAAGTCACGTGCAATAGGTACGCAAACTCCCAGCCATTTTCTTTGTCAAGAGAAGACGCATCAGGATGCGTATTGGAAGTCTGTGGGTCCTTCTGGATCCTTCGGTTGTCCCTCTCACAAAAAAACAAATCTCTCTCATTCTCGGCCTCGCTCGACTCGCTCGCTCGCTCGCTCGCTCCTGCTCACTGACAAACCCTGCACAAAAGTCAACATCATCACCCGAAAAAGGGGAGACACCATAATTCTCTCCCTTCTTCTCTCCTTCCGAGTGATCCCTTCTTCCTCCGAGTTTCACTCGACGGGCAAACACACATGTGCTGCATAGTAATAATAAAAAAGTAGAAAAATCGACCTACGAATCTATGATTAAATAGGTTAAACTAGGGTTTTGCCCACTACTACAGATCAAGTTCAGAAATATCCAACTACTAGTTCGATTTTGGGCTACTAATATAAAATTAAAATAAGTTGAACTAGTATTCCTCTAAAAAATCATTTTGGTATGCATTGTTTGATACTTTTCATAGCTATAGTGCATCACAAATTTATGATTTCATGCTTTGCTTTGCCAATTTCGATTTTTTCTAACCACCTTCTCTTTGATTTCAAATTTAGGTCAAACTATCGATGCCTACTATGTGTTCTACTTGAATTGGATGCAGCGTGCGCACATGTTTTGCCATTGTTCTGGGCTTCCACACATCTTTGGGGCATCCAAGTATTTAAGTTACCTTGTTTTTTTGAATTGTAATTCATACCCTTCCTCCCAATTTTTATGCACATTTGAATCTTGGTCAAATCCTAAGTTTGACCAAGATTTGAACAAGTTTAAAACATGAAAATGAAAAGGTAAGCCTGAATCCTTCTTAGTCACTCAAAAATGAGAAGCTTTTGGGAGTTTTTGAAATTTCCATGTTTGAAACCCAAAACCACTTCTCTTCATGCTTGACTTCATAAGACAGAGTTTAGGGTTAGGGGGTAGATACATGATTTGTCTAGTTCGTTGTTTAGACCTTGTTTATCAACTTGAATGCTTACTATATGACATAATAATACTATGTGCTTTGGTTTTCATTTTTTTTGATTTTTTCTGAATTTTTATGCCCATTTGATCTTGGTCAAATCCTAGGCTTAACCAATATTTAAACAAGTTTAAAACATGAAAATGAAAAGGTAAGCCTGTATCCTTCTTAGTCACTCCAAAATGAAGCTTTTGGGAAGGTTTTTGAAATTTCCATGTTTGAAATCCAAAACGACTTCTCTTCGTGCTTGACTTCATAAGACAAAGTTTAGGGCTAGGGGTAGAAACATGATTTTTCTGGTTTGAATATGTCTAGACCTTGTTTACCAACTTGAGTGCTTACTATATGACATAAGAAGGCTATATGCTTTGGTTTTTCATTTTTTTGAAATTTTATGCCCATTTGAATCTTGATCAAATCCTAGGTACAGTTTGACCAAGATTTGAACAATTTTAAAACATGAAAATAAAAGGTAAGCCCGACCTGGATCCTTTAGTCACTCTAAAATGAAGCTTTTGGGGGTTCTTGAAATTTCCAAGTTTGAAACCCAAAACCACTTCTCTTCATGCTTGACTACATAAGACAGAGTTTAGGGTTAGGGGTAGATACATGATTTTTCTTGTTTGAATATATCTAGACCTTGTTTATATCAACTTTAATGCTAACTATATATGACATAAGAAAACTATGTGCTTTGGTTTTTAATTTTTCTGATTTTTTTATTTTGATAGATGCACATTTGAATCTTTGTCAAATCCTAGGTTTGACCAAGATTTAAACAAGTATAAAACATGAAAATGAAAAGGGGAAGCCTGTATCCTTTCTTAGTCACTCTAAAATGAAGTTTTTGGGATGTTCTTGAAATTTTCATGTTTGAAACCCAAAACCACTTCTCTTCATGCTTGACTTCATAAGATAGAGTTTAGGGGCTAGGGGATAGATACATGATTTGCCTAGGTTTGAATATGCATGTCCAAACCTTGTTTATCAACTTGAATGCTTACTATATGACATAAGAAGACTATATGCTTTTGTTTTTCATTTTTCTGATTTTTTTAAAATTTTATGCCCATTTGAATCTTTTGGTCAAATCCTTGGTTTAATTTGACACGGATTTAAACAAGTTTAAAATATGAAAATGAAAAGGTGGTAAGCAGGCATGGATCCTTCTTATATATATTAGTCACTCTAAAATGAAGCTTTTGGGAGGTTTTTGAAATTTCCATGTTTGAAACCCAAAACCACTTCTCTTCATGTTGTTGACTTCATAAGATAGAGTTTAGGGGTTAGGGGTATAGATACATGACTTGTCTTGTTTGAATATGTGTCTAGACCTTGTTTATCAACTTTAATGCTTACTATATGACATAAGAACACTATGCGCTTTAATTTGGTTTTTAATTTTTTTAAATTTTGATGCACATTTTGAATCTTGGTCAAATCCTAGGTTTGACCGAGATTTGAACAAGTTTAAAACAAGAAAATAAAAGGTAAGCCCGCCAGACTGGATCCTTTCTTAGTCACTCTATAATGAAGCTTTTAGGGGGGTTGTTGAAAATGTAAGCATGTATCCTTCTTAGTACGTCACACCACAATGAAGCTTTTGGGAGGGTTTTTGAAATGTCCATGTTTGAAACCCAAAACGACTTCTCTTCGTGCTTGACTTCATAATTAAGACAAAGTTTAGGGTTAGGGGTATATAGATACATGATTTTTCTGGTTTGAATATGTCTAGACTTTGTTTATCAACTAGCTTGAGTGCTTACTATATGGCATATATAAGAAGCTAGGCTATGTGCTTTGGTTTTTCATTTTTTTTGAATTTTTATGCCCATTTGAATCTTGGTCAAATCCTAGGTACGTACGGTTTGACCAAGATTTGAACATGTTTAAAACATGAAAATAAAAGGTAAGCATGGATCCTTATTAGTCACTCTAAAATGAAGCTTTTGGGAGGTTTTTGAAATTTCCATGTTTGAAACCCAAAACCACTTCTCTTCATGCTTGGCTTCGTAAGATAGAGTTTAGGGTTTGGGGTAGATACGTACATGATTTTTCTAAGTATTTTTACGCCCATTTGAATCTTCGTCAAATCCTAAGTTTGACCAAGATTTGAACAAGTTTAAAAACATGAAAATGAAAAGGGTAAGCCTGGATCCTTGTTTAGGGTTAGGGGGTAGATACATGATTTTTGTGGTTTGAATATGGCAGACCTTGTTTATCACCTTGATATATGACATAGGAAGACGGTGTGCTTTTGTTTTTTTTTTTTTGAATTTTTATGCCCATTTGAATCTTGGTCAAGTCATAGGTTTGACCAAGATTTAAACATGTTTACAACATGAAAATGAAAAAGTAAGCCTGGATCCTTCTTAGTCACTCCAAAATGTACCAATTGATAAATGAGTTAACTTGGCTTCATGGAAAAAATAATGTCATGTAAATGATTTAACTTGGCTTTCGTACCCTTGAATCCATAGGAAACTTTGTATAAATGTAGTAGTATAATAATCAACCGAGTTTTTACATCAACAGGTCTGTCACTTACGTGTGGTGCCCATGCGTGAGGTCCCACACTTCAGTGAGCACAAGTCACGTGCAATAGGTACGCAAACTCCCAGCCATTTTCTTTGTCAAGAGAAGACGCATCAGGATGCGTATTGGAAGTATGTGGGTCCTTCTGGATCCTTCGGTTGTCCCTCTCAAAAAAAAAACAAATCTCTCTCATTCTCGGCCTCGCTCGACTCGCTCGCTCGCTCGCTCGCTCGCTCCACTGACAAACCCTGCACAAAAGTCAACATCATCACCCGAAAAAGGGGAGACACCATAATTCTCTCCCTTCTTCTCTCCTTCCGAGTGATCCCTTCTTCCTCCGAGTTTCACTCGACGGGCAAACACACATGTGCTGCATAGTAATAATAAAAAAGTAGAAAAATCGACCTACGAATCTATGATTAAATAGGTTAAACTAGGGTTTTGCCCACTACTACAGATCAAGTTCAGAAATATCCAACTACTAGTTCGATTTTGGGCTACTAATATAAAATTAAAATAAGTTGAACTAGTATTCCTCTAAAAAATCATTTTGGTATGCATTGTTTGATACTTTTCATAGCTATAGTGCATCACAAATTTATGATTTCATGCTTTGCTTTGCCAATTTCGATTTTTTCTAACCACCTTCTCTTTGATTTCAAATTTAGGTCAAACTATCGATGCCTACTATGTGTTCTACTTGAATTGGATGCAGCGTGCGCACATGTTTTGCCATTGTTCTGGGCTTCCACACATCTTTGGGGCATCCAAGTATTTAAGTTACCTTGTTTTTTTTGAATTGTAATTCATACCCTTCCTCCCAATTTTTATGCACATTTGAATCTTGGTCAAATCCTAAGTTTGACCAAGATTTGAACAAGTTTAAAACATGAAAATGAAAAGGTAAGCCTGAATCCTTCTTAGTCACTCAAAAATGAGAAGCTTTTGGGAGTTTTTTGAAATTTCCATGTTTGAAACCCAAAACCACTTCTCTTCATGCTTGACTTCATAAGACAGAGTTTAGGGTTAGGGGGTAGATACATGATTTGTCTAGTTCGTTGTTTAGACCTTGTTTATCAACTTGAATGCTTACTATATGACATAATAATACTATGTGCTTCGGTTTTCATTTTTTTTGATTTTTTCTGAATTTTTATGCCCATTTGATCTTGGTCAAATCCTAGGCTTAACCAATATTTAAACAAGTTTAAAACATGAAAATGAAAAGGTAAGCCTGTATCCTTCTTAGTCACTCCAAAATGAAGCTTTTGGGAAGGTTTTTGAAATTTCCATGTTTGAAATCCAAAACGACTTCTCTTCGTGCTTGACTTCATAAGACAAAGTTTAGGGCTAGGGGTAGAAACATGATTTTTCTGGTTTGAATATGTCTAGACCTTGTTTACCAACTTGAGTGCTTACTATATGACATAAGAAGGCTATATGCTTTGGTTTTTCATTTTTTTGAAATTTTATGCCCATTTGAATCTTGATCAAATCCTAGGTACAGTTTGACCAAGATTTGAACAATTTTAAAACATGAAAATAAAAGGTAAGCCCGACCTGGATCCTTTAGTCACTCTAAAATGAAGCTTTTGGGGGTTCTTGAAATTTCCAAGTTTGAAACCCAAAACCACTTCTCTTCATGCTTGACTACATAAGACAGAGTTTAGGGTTAGGGGTAGATACATGATTTTTCTTGTTTGAATATATCTAGACCTTGTTTATATCAACTTTAATGCTAACTATATATGACATAAGAAAACTATGTGCTTTGGTTTTTAATTTTTCTGATTTTTTTATTTTGATAGATGCACATTTGAATCTTTGTCAAATCCTAGGTTTGACCAAGATTTAAACAAGTATAAAACATGAAAATGAAAAGGGGAAGCCTGTATCCTTTCTTAGTCACTCTAAAATGAAGTTTTTGGGATGTTCTTGAAATTTTCATGTTTGAAACCCAAAACCACTTCTCTTCATGCTTGACTTCATAAGATAGAGTTTAGGGGCTAGGGGATAGATACATGATTTGCCTAGGTTTGAATATGCATGTCCAAACCTTGTTTATCAACTTGAATGCTTACTATATGACATAAGAAGACTATATGCTTTTGTTTTTCATTTTTCTGATTTTTTTTAAAATTTTATGCCCATTTGAATCTTTTGGTCAAATCCTTGGTTTAATTTGACACGGATTTAAACAAGTTTAAAATATGAAAATGAAAAGGTGGTAAGCAGGCATGGATCCTTCTTATATATATTAGTCACTCTAAAATGAAGCTTTTGGGAGGTTTTTGAAATTTCCATGTTTGAAACCCAAAACCACTTCTCTTCATGTTGTTGACTTCATAAGATAGAGTTTAGGGGTTAGGGGTATAGATACATGATTTGTCTTGTTTGAATATGTGTCTAGACCTTGTTTATCAACTTTAATGCTTACTATATGACATAAGAACACTATGCGCTTTAATTTGGTTTTAAATTTTTTTAAATTTTGATGCACATTTTGAATCTTGGTCAAATCCTAGGTTTGACCGAGATTTGAACAAGTTTAAAACAAGAAAATAAAAGGTAAGCCCGCCAGACTGGATCCTTTCTTAGTCACTCTATAATGAAGCTTTTAGGGGGGTTGTTGAAAATGTAAGCATGTATCCTTCTTAGTACGTCACACCACAATGAAGCTTTTGGGAGGGTTTTTGAAATGTCCATGTTTGAAACCCAAAACGACTTCTCTTCGTGCTTGACTTCATAATTAAGACAAAGTTTAGGGTTAGGGGTAGATACATGATTTTTCTGGTTTGAATATGTCTAGACTTTGTTTATCAACTAGCTTGAGTGCTTACTATATGGCATATATAAGAAGCTAGGCTATGTGCTTTGGTTTTTCATTTTTTTTGAATTTTTATGCCCATTTGAATCTTGGTCAAATCCTAGGTACGTACGGTTTGACCAAGATTTGAACATGTTTAAAACATGAAAATAAAAGGTAAGCATGGATCCTTCTTAGTCACTCTAAAATGAAGCTTTTGGGAGGTTTTTGAAATTTCCATGTTTGAAACCCAAAACCACTTCTCTTCATGCTTGGCTTCGTAAGATAGAGTTTAGGGTTTGGGGTAGATACGTACATGATTTTTCTAAGTATTTTTACACCCATTTGAATCTTCGTCAAATCCTAAGTTTGACCAAGATTTGAACAAGTTTAAAAACATGAAAATGAAAAGGGTAAGCCTGGATCCTTGTTTAGGGTTAGGGGGTAGATACATGATTTTTGTGGTTTGAATATGGCAGACCTTGTTTATCACCTTGATATATGACATAGGAAGACGGTGTGCTTTTGTTTTTCTTTTTTTTGAATTTTTATGCCCATTTGAATCTTGGTCAAGTCATAGGTTTGACCAAGATTTAAACATGTTTACAACATGAAAATGAAAAAGTAAGCCTGGATCCTTCTTAGTCACTCCAAAATGTACCAATTGATAAATGAGTTAACTTGGCTTCATGGAAAAAATAATGTCATGTAAATGATTTAACTTGGCTTTCGTACCCTTGAATCCATAGGAAACTTTGTATAAATGTAGTAGTATAATAATCAACCGAGTTTTTACATCAACAGGTCTGTCACTTACGTGTGGTGCCCATGCGTGAGGTCCCACACTTCAGTGAGCACAAGTCACGTGCAATAGGTACGCAAACTCCCAGCCATTTTCTTTGTCAAGAGAAGACGCATCAGGATGCGTATTGGAAGTATGTGGGTCCTTCTGGATCCTTCGGTTGTCCCTCTCACAAAAAAAAAACAAATCTCTCTCATTCTCGGCCTCGCTCGACTCGCTCGCTCGCTCCTGCTCACTGACAAACCCTGCACAAAAGTCAACATCATCACCCGAAAAAGGGGAGACACCATAATTCTCTCCCTTCTTCTCTCCTTCCGAGTGATCCCTTCTTCCTCCGAGTTTCACTCGACGGGCAAACACACATGTGCTGCATAGTAATAATAAAAAAGTAGAAAAATCGACCTACGAATCTATGATTAAATAGGTTAAACTAGGGTTTTGCCCACTACTACAGATCAAGTTCAAAAATATCCAACTACTAGTTCGATTTTGGGCTACTAATATAAAATTAAAATAAGTTGAACTAGTATTCCTCTAAAAAATCATTTTGGTATGCATTGTTTGATACTTTTCATAGCTATAGTGCATCACAAATTTATGATTTCATGCTTTGCTTTGCCAATTTCGATTTTTTCTAACCACCTTCTCTTTGATTTCAAATTTAGGTCAAACTATCGATGCCTACTATGTGTTCTACTTGAATTGGATGCAGCGTGCGCACATGTTTTGCCATTGTTCTGGGCTTCCACACATCTTTGGGGCATCCAAGTATTTAAGTTACCTTGTTTTTTTTGAATTGTAATTCATACCCTTCCTCCCAATTTTTATGCACATTTGAATCTTGGTCAAATCCTAAGTTTGACCAAGATTTGAACAAGTTTAAAACATGAAAATGAAAAGGTAAGCCTGAATCCTTCTTAGTCACTCAAAAATGAGAAGCTTTTGGGAGTTTTTTGAAATTTCCATGTTTGAAACCCAAAACCACTTCTCTTCATGCTTGACTTCATAAGACAGAGTTTAGGGTTAGGGGGTAGATACATGATTTGTCTAGTTCGTTGTTTAGACCTTGTTTATCAACTTGAATGCTTACTATATGACATAATAATACTATGTGCTTTGGTTTTCATTTTTTTGATTTTTTCTGAATTTTTATGCCCATTTGATCTTGGTCAAATCCTAGGCTTAACCAATATTTAAACAAGTTTAAAACATGAAAATGAAAAGGTAAGCCTGTATCCTTCTTAGTCACTCCAAAATGAAGCTTTTGGGAAGGTTTTTGAAATTTCCATGTTTGAAATCCAAAACGACTTCTCTTCGTGCTTGACTTCATAAGACAAAGTTTAGGGCTAGGGGTAGAAACATGATTTTTCTGGTTTGAATATGTCTAGACCTTGTTTACCAACTTGAGTGCTTACTATATGACATAAGAAGGCTATATGCTTTGGTTTTTCATTTTTTTTGAAATTTTATGCCCATTTGAATCTTGATCAAATCCTAGGTACAGTTTGACCAAGATTTGAACAATTTTAAAACATGAAAATAAAAGGTAAGCCCGACCTGGATCCTTTAGTCACTCTAAAATGAAGCTTTTGGGGGTTCTTGAAATTTCCAAGTTTGAAACCCAAAACCACTTCTCTTCATGCTTGACTACATAAGATAGAGTTTAGGGTTAGGGGTAGATACATGATTTTTCTTGTTTGAATATATCTAGACCTTGTTTATATCAACTTTAATGCTAACTATATATGACATAAGAAAACTATGTGCTTTGGTTTTTAATTTTTCTGATTTTTTTATTTTGATAGATGCACATTTGAATCTTTGTCAAATCCTAGGTTTGACCAAGATTTAAACAAGTATAAAACATGAAAATGAAAAGGGGAAGCCTGTATCCTTTCTTAGTCACTCTAAAATGAAGTTTTTGGGATGTTCTTGAAATTTTCATGTTTGAAACCCAAAACCACTTCTCTTCATGCTTGACTTCATAAGATAGAGTTTAGGGGCTAGGGGATAGATACATGATTTGCCTAGGTTTGAATATGCATGTCCAAACCTTGTTTATCAACTTGAATGCTTACTATATGACATTAGAAGACTATATGCTTTTGTTTTTCATTTTTCTGATTTTTTTTAAAATTTTATGCCCATTTGAATCTTTTGGTCAAATCCTTGGTTTAATTTGACACGGATTTAAACAAGTTTAAAATATGAAAATGAAAAGGTGGTAAGCAGGCATGGATCCTTCTTATATATATTAGTCACTCTAAAATGAAGCTTTTGGGAGGTTTTTGAAATTTCCATGTTTGAAACCCAAAACCACTTCTCTTCATGTTGTTGACTTCATAAGATAGAGTTTAGGGGTTAGGGGTATAGATACATGATTTGTCTTGTTTGAATATGTGTCTAGACCTTGTTTATCAACTTTAATGCTTACTATATGACATAAGAACACTATGCGCTTTAATTTGGTTTTTAAATTTTTTAAATTTTGATGCACATTTTGAATCTTGGTCAAATCCTAGGTTTGACCGAGATTTGAACAAGTTTAAAACAAGAAAATAAAAGGTAAGCCCGCCAGACTGGATCCTTTCTTAGTCACTCTATAATGAAGCTTTTAGGGGGGTTGTTGAAAATGTAAGCATGTATCCTTCTTAGTACGTCACACCACAATGAAGCTTTTGGGAGGGTTTTTGAAATGTCCATGTTTGAAACCCAAAACGACTTCTCTTCGTGCTTGACTTCATAATTAAGACAAAGTTTAGGGTTAGGGGTAGATACATGATTTTTCTGGTTTGAATATGTCTAGACCTTGTTTACCAACTTGAGTGCTTACTATATGACATAAGAAGGCTATATGCTTTGGTTTTTCATTTTTTTGAAATTTTATGCCCATTTGAATCTAGATCAAATCCTAGATACGGTTTGACCAAGATTTGAACAATTTTAAAACATGAAAATAAAAGGTAAGCCCGACCTGGATCCTTTAGTCACTCTAAAATGAAGCTTTTGGGGGTTCTTGAAATTTCCAAGTTTGAAACCCAAAACCACTTCTCTTCATGCTTGACTACATAAGACAGAGTTTAGGGTTAGGGGTAGATACATGATTTTTCTTGTTTGAATATATCCAGACCTTGTTTATATCAACTTTAATGCTAACTATATGACATAAGAAAACTATGTGCTTTGGTTTTTAATTTTTCTGATTTTTTTATTTTGATGCACATTTGAATCTTTGTCAAATCCTAGGTTTGACCAAGATTTAAACAAGTATAAAACATGAAAATGAAAAGGGGAAGCCTGTATCCTTCTTAGTCACTCTAAAATGAAGTTTTTGGGATGTTCTTGAAATTTTCATGTTTGAAACCCAAAACCACTTCTCTTCATGCTTGACTTCATAAGATAGAGTTTAGGGGCTAGGGGGTAGATACATGATTTGCCTAGGTTTGAATATGCATGTCCAAACCTTGTTTATCAACTTGAATGCTTACTATATGACATAAGAAGACTATATGCTTTTGTTTTTCATTTTTCTGATTTTTTTAAAATTTTATGCCCATTTGAATCTTTTGGTCAAATCCTTGGTTTAATTTGACACGGATTTAAACAAGTTTAAAATATGAAAATGAAAAGGTGGTAAGCAGGCATGGATCCTTCTTATATATATTAGTCACTCTAAAATGAAGCTTTTGGGAGGTTTTTGAAATTTCCATGTTTGAAACCCAAAACCACTTCTCTTCATGTTGTTGACTTCATAATGTCGAGTTTGTTGTTTAGACCTTGTTTATCAACTTGAATGCTTACTATATGACATAATAATACTATGTGCTTTGATTTTCATCTTTTTGATTTTTTCTGAATTTTTATGCCCATTTGATCTTGGTCAAATCCTAGGTTTAACCAATATTTAAACAAGTTTATAACATGAAAATGAAAAGGTAAGCCTGCATCCTTCTTAGCGCATCCACAATGTTGCTATTGCCAAATCTGATACGATGGTGAATTTGGCTTTGGTGTGAAATATAGCAATAGCTCCACAATGTAGTGGTTCCAAATATTTATAACGTGGGTCCCGCCATCAAGCTAAAACAACACATAAAGCCAATATGGAACTACTCTCACAATGTAGGGAACTAGTTCCAAATGCCAAAAGTGAAATTTGGCATCGGAGCACCTACTTGCTCCGGTTGCCTGTTTTTCTGGTTTTGGAACTACCTCTACAATGTATGGAACTAGTTCCAAAAGCCAAAAATCAAATATGGAACCACTTTTGGCTACACGTTGTGGATGCTCTTAGTCACTCCAAAATGAAAGCTTACATATACTCTTGGAATACTGTTTTGGGTGATTTGTCATTCAAAAATTTGGTATCATTCGGATCGGAGGAAGTATAGTTGGAGATGAATGGCCCACCAAGTCTCTGCCTTGAAGTTTGCTCTTTGACCAGTATTACTACTCGCGAGGTGCCGAGGAGACGGGGAGGCCAAATTTAAGAACTAACCTTTGCTCTTGCCGTCTTCCTCAGTTCACCACTTTGTTTACCTCTTGGAATACTACTTCGCCACCATGACCGGGAGCAAGTCTCGCCACAGAAGGGCTCGTGCGGCTGCGGCGAAGCTGAGGGAATCCCAGCAATGGCGTCCCTGTGCTGCTGTCGAGGTGCCTTCTGCGCAAGAGTCTTCAAGGGCGTCGCAGCCCGCGACTGCTACCTTCAGGCGATCCTCCGTTCTTGCGCATCTTTCTATGTCTTTCACAACTTATCATCCCCTCCTTTTCTTACCTTCTCTCAATCGTATATTCAGGTCGGGCGGCCTTAGTTTTCCCGCAGCCCTCCTGCCTGCGGAAACATCTTCCACGGAGCCAAGTTCTCAAAGCAGCGAGGTATAGACATTCGTGCAAATTGGGATTCCCATTTTCTCTTTCTTGGTACTTCTCTGGGTACACTTCTGATTTTGTGCTCCATCCCCATCTGATAGAAGCCCCGCTACGAGATCGGTCCCATTTTAGAAATGGTTATGGGCGATTTCTGCGTCGAGACGGCGGACAGAAGCGCCCTCGCCGATGAGTGCATGAGACTTTATTCTGAGCTCGCCACTGAGAAGATCCGGATTCGCATTCTCGACGATATCGCCATGAAATCGTTCACTGCGAGTAATGAGATCCAGCGGCGGAGCCTCGGCCAGGCGGAGACCATGGACAAACTCGCCGGACTGATCCTGAACCTCACGGTTAGGACGGACAAACTAGAGGCCGAGCTGTCACAGGAGAAGGCTCTCAACTCCGAGCTGAAGCGTCAAGCAGGCTCAAGGTAGATCTTGACCAGGTCACTGTGTACCACTAGCTGCAATCCTTGATGACTGTTGTGTCACCTGGCTTCCGAGTTTCTGAAGGTTAATTTTCGAAATTTTGTTCGTAAAATTGGCCTGTGGAAATGTAAACAAACTAGTACTCTTACTTTATTATATTAGTACTTGTGTCAATGTAGTAGTTGTGTCTGAGTCGAGTCAATGTTGATGTTGAGTCGTTGAGTGGGAGTGGTGTTTTGGAACATGGGAGCATATGCTACCTATATTTTAAATTGCATCTTACACATATTTTAAATCTCAAAAAATTTGAAACAAAAAATCCGCACGTACATCTTCATGTGCTACGCGCTCACAAAGTCGTTTCATAAAAAATGAACTTATCATGTGACGTGTGTAAAAAAGACAAAATTCAGTGCTTAAAACAATGCTTTTCACAGGATAAGTTTTCTCTTTTTTACATAGGTCATAAAAAATATTATTTTTTCGTGAAACTTGACGCACACACATATATTATGGAGATGTACATGTAGAATTTTTTGTCAAATTTTTTCACACTTTGAAATATATTTTGTTGGTAGAGGGAGCATACGCACCCGGGAGCCGAATTGAGGGAGCAGTCGTTGAGTCACCTAGTATCTATAATATCTAAATAGGAACAAGAAATCCAAAATTTTCAAATTCTGGCAAAAATTAGAACTTCTCAGGAAAATCTATTTTTTTATAGGAAATCAAAAACACTGAAACGAGTATACTGTTTTAATTTGAGCCATTTATGTGCAGATTTGCATAAAAAGACTGACATTTTCCCTAAACTTTGTATATTGTGAAGTCAAGCATGAAGAGAAGTGGTTTTGGGTTTCAAACATCCTTTTCATTTTCTTGTCTTAAACTTGTTTAAATCTTGGTCAAACCTAAGATTTGACCAAAAGATTCAAACATGCATAAATTCAAAAAAATCAGAAAAATGAAAAAACAAAAGCATATAGTCTTCTTATGTCATATAGTAAGCATTCAAGTTGATAAACAAGGTCTAGACATATTCAAACCAGAAAAATCATGTATATATCTACCCCTAACCCTAAACTCTGTCTTATGAAGAGAAGTGGTTTTGGGTTTCAAACATGGAAATTTGAAGAACCTCCCAAAAGCTTCATTTTAGATTGTGACTAAGAAGGATCCAGGCTTACCTTTTCACTTTCATGTTCTAAACTTGTTTAAATCCTAGTCAAACCTAGGATTTCACAAAGATTCAAATATATGGGTATAAAATACAAAAAAATAGAAAAATGAAAAACGAAAGCACATAGTCTTCTTATGTCATATAGTAAGCATTAAAGTTGATAAACAAGGTCTAGACATATTCAAACTAGACAAATCATGTATCTCCCCCTAACCCCTAAACTTTGTATTATGAAGTCAAGCATGAAGAGAAGTGGTTTTGGGTTTCAAACATGGAAATTTCAAAAACCTCTTAAAAATTCATTTTAGAGTGACTAAGAAGGATGCAAGCTTCCCTTTTCATTTGCATGTCTTAAACTTGTTTAAATCTGGGTCAAACCTAAGATTTGACCAAAAGATTCAAACGGGCATAAAATTCAAAAAAAATCAGAAAAATGAAAAACAAAAGCATATAGTCTTCTTGTGTCATATAGTAAGCATTCAAGTTGATAAACAAGGTCTAGACATATTCAAACCAGAAAATCATGTATATATCTACCCCTAACCCTAAACTCTGTATTATGAAGTCAATCATGAAGAGAAGTGGTTTTGGGTTTCAAACATGGATATTTCAAGAACCTCCCAAAAGCTTCATTTTAGAGTGTGACTAAGAAGGATCCAGGCTTACCTTTTTCATTTTCATGTACTAAACTTGTTTAAATCCTGGTCAAACCTAGGATTTCACAAAGATTCAAATATATGTGTATAAAATATAAAAAATAGAAAAATGAAAACCAAAGCACATAGTCTACTTATGTCACATAGTAAGCATTCAAGTTGATAAACAAGGTCTAGACATATTCAAACCAGAAAAATCATGTATATATCTACCCCTAACCCTAAACTCTGTCTTATGAAGTTAATCATGAAGAGAAGTGGTTTTGGGTTTCAAACATTGGAATTCCAAGAACCTCCCAAAAGCTTCATTTTAGAGTGTGACTAAGAAGGATCCAAGCTTACCTTTTCATTTTCATGTTCTAAACTTGTTTAAATCCTGGTCAAAACTAGGATTTCACAAAGATTCAAATATATGGGTATAAAATTCAAAAAAATAGAAAAATGAAAAACCAAAGCACATAGTCTTCTTATGTCATATAGTAAGCATTAAAGTTGATAAACAAGGTCTAGACATATTCAACCTAGACAAATCATGTATCTACCCCCTAACCCCTAAACTCTGTCTTATGAAGTCCAACATGAAGAGAAGTGGTTTTGGGTTTCAAACATGGAAATTTCAAAAACCTCTTACAAAATTCAGTTTAGAGTGACTAATTAAGAAGGATGCATTCTCCCCTTTTCATTTTCATGTCTTAAACTTGTTTAAATCTTGGTCAAACCTAAGATTTGACCAAAAGATTCAAACGGGCATAAAAAAATCAGAAAAATGAAAACCAAAGCACATAATTTTCTTATGTCATATAGTAAGCATTCAAGTTGATAAACAAGGTCTAGACATATTCAAACCAGAAAATCATGTATATATCTACCCCTAACCCTAAACTCTGTCTTATGAAGTCAATCATGAAGAGAAGTGGTTTTGGGTTTCAAACATGGAAATTTCAAGAACCTCCCAAAAGCTTCATTTTAGAGTGACTAAGAAGGATCCAGGCTTACCTTTTCATTTTCATGTTTTAAACTTGTTTAAATCCTGGTCAAACCTAGGATTTGACAAAGATTCGAATATATGGGCAAAAAATTCAAAAAAAATAGAAAAATGAAAAACCAAAGCACATAGTCTTCTTGTGTCATATAGTAAGCATTAAAGTTGACAAAAAAGGTCTAGATATATGCAAACTAGACAAATCATGTATCTACCCCCTAACCCCTAAACTCTGTCTTATGAAGTCAAGCATGAAGAGAAGTCGTTTTGGGTTTCAAACATGGAAATTTCAAGAACATCCCAAAAGCTTCATTTTAGAGTGACTAAGAAGGATCCATGATTACCTTTTCATTTTCATGTTTTAAACTTGTTTAATCTTGGTCAAACCTAGGATTTGACCAAGATTCAAATGGGCACAAAATTTAAAAAATCAGAAAAATGAAAAACCAAAGTACATAGTCTTCTTATGTCATGTAGTAAGCATTCAAGTTGATAAAATGGTTCATGCCGGCGTCTTAGCTGCTAAAAAAAATTATACACCAATTGATTTGACGAATTGATGATTTACTCTAGTCTGCTTCTAGACCATGCAGCTAGCGAGTATTCATATGTACTGCATGGAGCCCCCAACTTTTGACTTCCCGTGTCGGAAAAGGCCTGTCTAATAATGTGGGGCAGTGAGGTATCCCGAAGTATCTAGAGGGTTCCAGTGTTTCAGGCTTTCAGCATCGCCAGTCCAAGGGAAGGATGGGTGACGAATCCGTGCATTCACAGCCGTTTAGATCTGAAGAGTCCTTGTATGATGAGCGGTAGATAGCACCTCTAAGCTGCAAATCAACAGCTTCAATTACTTCAAATGAGCATTGGCCGGAAGGCTGACAGAGTGAAAAAATTCAATTTCAAAAACTCATGTATAGAATAGAAAAAAATAAAAAACATGTAGATAGAATAGAGGTATAGATAGATTAGCCCAAAAAAGAAGAGGACGGGGAAATTTCGAACGCTCGCCTTTAACTCAGCACAGCAGACACCTCCCTCGCGCTCCTAAACTTTCGAACGCGCGCCCAATATTTCGAACGCTCGCCTTTAACTCAGCACCCAGCCCACCTTGTTCTTCTCTAGACACCTCCTTCGGCGCCCTGTTCTTCTCTAGACACACCCTCGGTGAACCAGGCCGCGCACCAAAACTTCCCCACGCTGTCTATCAGCCGCGTCAGCCGGCGACTGCTGGTGGCGCCGTTCTTCTCCAGCCGCACCGGCAGGCGCGGTCAGCTGGTAGATCCTCACGGTATGCATGCTATCTTCAGGCCTGGGCAAGTACGATTCATTATAGCTCAATCGAAGTCAGTCGCCGTCGCCCAGCCCTTATAAGTTCGTTAGTTCGTTCGAATCGATCGGTTGATATTGTTTTCCTCTCGATGTGTTTGTTTGACATTGTTTTCCGCTTTACCTATTTGCTCGAATTCGTTCGTACTGTACACTGTACTGCTCACCATTGCCCAATGTTTGTAGTCGTCGCTTGGTGCCAGTCCTCTATGGACCTGTTTGTAATCTTATTACTTCTGGGTTCTTTGCACTGCTAATACATCGGTGGATTTACGGCCAAAAAGAAGAAAGAATTTGTTGGTATTATATTGCTTTCGATTGATCTGTTCGCCCCCAAGCTTTTACAGAAGCCGCAAGAGATTCAAGGATGAAATGGCTCTCCTTGTTTGCAGTGGCGGATCTACAGGGTATGCCGTATATGCCACGGCATACCCTGCGTCCAAGCCGTGCAAGATCTTTGATAGTTTAATGAGCTGAGCAATTAATCAAGATGAGTGATGTATATGTATACATGCGGTGCTAATACATGTGGCGTGCAGCCATGCGAACACTGAGCTAGTGCATGTAACCGATTGATTAGACATCCGATTGATTAATGCATTGGCTTTAGCCAACAGTCTACTTGCATGTTTTTCAAGATGTGCGATTTTGTCTCGCGTGTAAGCCTACAAGGCCAGCTATGGCCATGCACCATGACCTGATTAGATATCATGATTAATCAAAGGAAATATCTTGCTACTGTATATACGATTAATCAACTGATAATTAATCTTTGGTAGTCAAGTATATGATTAATTATATATATTTAGTGAGAATTCAGTTCAAAATTAGAGCACCCCGTCAACGGTGCATTTTTCAACAATTTACATTTTGATTATATGCAAAATCTGTTTTATTTAATCATTTTGACATACTCCCTTCAATCCAAATTAATTGACTCAACTTTGTCTAGATACTGATGTATCTTAGACAAGTTTGTTGAGTAGATACATTTATATCTAGACAAATTTGAGTTAATTAGTATGAATCCGAGAAAGTATTTTATTTAATTATTTTTATTAGGACAAAAGAAATTCAATAGAAACTCCAAAATTTTGTTGTGTCATACCCTTTCCTAAAATCCTAGGTCCGCCACTGCTTGTTTGTAAGGCAAAGAGGAAATCATATCATGGCTTATCATCATGGGTATAACCTTTTTAGCTAGATTTTGCTGTTTGGGATCTATGATCCTTTTAGTTGCTGCTCTCCAGTAACATTTTCCCTCTTTTTTATTACAGTGAAAAATACACAGCGAGGAAACCACTGTCCAGCCTAAAAAAAATAGACCTCAGTTGGTTTGCTGAAATCGGCTCAAATAACGTGGCATTTAGTTATATAGTTTTATATTCGACCTGTTTGCTCAGATATGTTGGTTTACGTTCATACGCAACCTGTTGGGCAAGTATGGACACAGCTTCAGTGACTTTCAGGTCAAAATTCCAGCGGTTGAGTGATTTTTGGTTGGATCCATTCCTGTGCGTTCGATCGGCTTTTGATGGCTGTTATTGAGACAAAGTCATGGCTGGACTTTTGACGCAGCTCCAGTGACGTTCAGCTAGGTCAAAAGCCCAGCGTTGACTTTGGTTCAATATCAGCCATCCAAAGCCAATCGAACACACATGAATGTATCCAACCAAAAATCACTCTACAATAAGTCGTTTCCAGACAAAAACAATGTTTATTCCCAAACTATTTTTTTTGAATCCGACCAATCTTTCCCGGAATGCAGAAGAAATATATAAGATTTACTGGAATGTTGTTCTTTTTACTGGACAGTTTGAATTTTAAGTTTAAAGTTGGTTGTAAAACATAAAATGAGGTTTATTGATAAACAATATGGCTGAATCTGATGAAACTCCCCCAGAATGCATAACCCGACATATAAGATTTACTGGATTTTTGTTTCAAAAACTTCTAGGCAGTACGAATTTTAAGTTTAAAATTTTCTCGTGAAACTTAAAATGGGTAAATTTTGGATCCATTCTCGTGCGTTCGATTGGCTTTTGATGGCTGTTATTGAAACAAGTGTTAATTGGTTCTATGCCACTCCTCAATTCACAAGTTGTGTTTATGCCATTACAAAAACTGAAGTTGTGTTTATGCCACTCTCAATTCTCAATATCCCCTTCTATATATGCCATTTTCAATACTCCACTATAATAAATATAGCATATCTATGATAGTACTCTATGATACCACCCACTATGCACCCATGTTCCAAACACCACTCCCGCTGACTGTACCTTATTGTATCGAGCGATAAGCTTGATGAGCAACCCAAACAAACAAACAAAAAGACTGTACCTTATTGTACTTGCTCTTACCCGTATCTTCTCTTTCTCTTTCATCGCGAGTGCAGCTAATTCAGTTAGTCTTCCAATGAATATTAATATTTTGTCTCAATGATGTCATGTTTCGACTAACAATTAGCACTTTTGAATTCTTAGATTGCTTTTTCACATGATGCACTTCTTTTAATTTATTTTACCACATTTCAATGTGAACCTTGACCAAATAAATAGGACAACAATATCACGATCATATAATACATAAGCAGCATTGTTAGAATCGTGTTGGAAAATACTTTCTAATGATACCAGTTTTATATCAATTTTTTTATATACTTCATCCTGAAAAATATGTTTCAACTTCATCAAAACTTGCATGTATCTGCAAACTAAACTCATCTAAATACATGTATATCTACATAAAATTGAAACATCATTTTTAAATAGAGAGATATAGATTAATATTTTTTCGAAGATAAAATACGAAAAACAAGGGTGCATTGTTTATTGAAATGGAGTGAGTAGTATATATAAAATCATTTTAGTTGCCAATGATCATGTTGAGGGCCTCTATTTCTTGTTTTGCTCAGGCCCTCCGTATTCTCAGGTACGGCCCTGGTGGTCTATGAACCTGTATGTAATCTTATTACTTTTGGCTTCTTTGCACTGCTAATAGATCGGCGGAATTACGGCAAAAAAGAAGAAAGAATGTGTTGGTATTGTATTGCTTTCGATAGATCTGTTCGCCCCTCCCCCCCAAGCATTTATAGATGGCACAAGAGATTCAAGGATGAAATTGCTCTCCTTGTTCATAAGGCAAAGAGGAAATCATATCATGGGTAGAACATTATATATATATTTTGCTGCTTGGGATCTATGATCCTTTTAGTTGCTGCTCTCCAGCAACTTTTGTACATATTTCCCTCTTTTTATTAATAAAAAAATACAAAGTGGGGAAACCCAGTGGTCAGCCTAAAAAAATCTGTTCGCTAGGTAGCCGTAGTTTTGCACTCAGTTTGTTTGCTGAAATCGGCTCAAATAATGTAGCATTTATAGTTTTATATTCGACCTGTTTGCTCAGGTATGCTTGCTTACATTCGTAGGTGACCTGTTTGTTGAAATAGCTTATCGCTTCTCTGACCATCTATCTCCTCAACAGATGGACAGAACTTGGATATTATTTGACTCATTAACCACACCAACATATTTGAGTGGTATTGAAGACTTCATGAAGCACGTTAGTGATTTTACTGACGGCGACAAGACAAAGGAAGTGATTTGTCCATGCCGCGTATGTTTGAATATTGGGTCCAAGCCTCAACATGTAGTCTCAGATCATTTATTCGTTTATGGGATGGACCAGACATATATCAGGTGGATTAACCATGGTGAACACTATGATCAGCCTGACATTATTGATCCTCTTTATTCTGATGGTTATCAGCCTGAAGATCTCGTCCAGGATGAGGTTACTGCTAATTTGTTACGGGATCTGTATCCATATGCAAGCCAACAGCCCCATGGTTATCACAAAAAGCCTCTTTTCCATGACCTGATAGAAGATGCTAAGCGCTTAGTGGCCCCTGGTTCTGTTGTGTCAAGATTCGAATTAATTGTGAAATTACTTCATGACAAGTCATACCAGGGGATTACCAATAAAGCGTTCAATGCAGTTGCGAAGACATACAGCGATGCACTCCCTGGGGCTGGACTGCCAAAATCCTTTTATGAGGTGAAGCAGTACATCAAGGTACTGGGACTTGGATATGAGAAGATTGATTTTTGCAAAAATAACTGTGCACTGTTTTGGATGGAGTATAATGACCTCGATGAATGTCCAGTATGTAAGGAATCAAGATGGAAACATGATGGAGCTGGTGGTAAGAAAAAGATTCCTTGGAAGGTTCTGAGATACTTTCCACTTGTACAAAGATTGCAGAGGTTGTTTGCTTCAGAACAAACATCTCGGGAAACAAGATGGCACAAAGAGATTCTCACGCCCGACCCTGATTTACTGAGGCATCCTGCTGATGGCGATGAATGGAAGCAATTCGACCTGGATCATCCAGATTTTGCTGCAGATCCAAGGAACCTGAGACTTGGCCTTGCTACAGATGGATTCAACCCATTTGGCAACATGAGCAACTCGTATAGCATGTGGCCAGTACTAGTTACACCTTACAACCAGGCTCCCTGGACATGCACCGATCAGTCGAACTGTATGATGGCCTTACTCATCCCAGGTCCCAAATCTCCTGGGAAGGATTTTGATGTGTTCATGCAGCCTCTTATTAGAGACTTGCAAACATTATGGGAGGGTGTCCCTACACGGGATGTGTGTCAACCTAAAGAACAAAATTTTCTATTACGTGCTGCTGTACTGTATTGCACCCATGATTATCCAGCTTTGGGCACTATGTCAGGCAGAGTAACATCAGGTTATAATGCATGTGTTCACTGTGATACTGATCAGCTGGCAGTGAGGATAATAAACAAGATATGCTATATGGGCCATCGCCGTTTCCTTCCATTAGATCACAGTTTCCGAAAAAATAGAAAAAAATTGCAATTTATTGGTGATCAGGCCTGTAAAAAGACTAAACCGCAGCACTTTAAGAGTCACGAGTTGGAGGCGCACCTAGAAGCGGTCAGAAATGTTAAACCAGGAAAACCACCAGCCGCCACAGCAGGTACAGCAGAGAAGAATACAGAAGATGCAGCAGCAGTAGTAGCAGATAGAAAAAGGAAGAAGAGAGGAGATGAACTGAGTCTAGCAGCTACCAAAAGGAAGATGGGAGGTGAAATAGCAGCACGTACCAAGAGGAAGGAAATGGAAAATGATAGACCGAGAATATTTTATAAGCGCAGGACCACTCTTTGGGACTTGCCGTATTGGGCTGGTAAGAAGCTTCGGCATAATATTGATATCATGCACATGGAGAAGAATATATGTGACAGCATTGTCGGCACATTACTCAACATTCCATCCAAGACAAAAGATAGCTCAAATGCTAGGATTGATTGTGCAACATTGAATGTTAACAGGCACTTGCAACTGGATCGTAATGACAAAGTGAACAAAGGCAAGGAAAAACATTATAAATTTCGAGGCGCGGAATTCACATTGCCGATGCCTAAAAGGAGATTATTTTGTGAGTACCTCCGAGGTGTGATGTTCCCGTTCGGATTTGCTTCCAACATTGCAAATTGTCTCAATGCTGAAGGAAACAAGCTCCAAGGGTTGAAAACTCACGATTGTCACATCCTGCTGCAAAGGCTTTTAGCTATTGGCATTAAAGATTTAGTGAAGCCAAATATGTACAACGTGATTGCAGAGTTGGGAAGGTTCTTTAGGGAAATATGTAGTAAAACTCTAAGCAGAGCTGTTGTAGAACGTCTTAAGGTGGACATAGCAGTAATCCTGTGCAAGCTGGAGCTGATATATCCTCCAGCCTTCTTTGATGTGATGGTGCATTTGGCTGTTCATCTACCTGATGAGGCACTTTTAAGAGGTCCGGTACAGTATGGATGGATGTACCCTATAGAACGTCGACTGTGCACTTTCAAGAATACAGTTAGGAACAAAGCTAGACCGGAGGCTTGCATTGCAGTGGCGTATATTGCTGCTGAAGCATATACATTTGCCTCAAGATATATTCCTGATATTGAGACCAGATTCAATCGGGGTCGCAGAATTTTGGAAGTTGGAGGATCTGTTTTTAATCATGGTGTTGAGCTAATAGGAAAGAGGACCGAAAAAACATTAGAGCAGTCTGAATTTGAACAGCTGTCTTGGTATGTGCTGAATAATGCTACAGAGGCTGATGAATATGTTAAGTGAGTACTATGCACACGAACTACTCAGTTCCTCGCATATACTATGAACTTGTATCAAAATGAAATATATTCAGCTGACTTGGCTATGTTTTGCAGGTTGTACATGGAAACGAATGGAAAGCTATCGGCACGTGGGAGTGGGTTTCAGGACTGGTTTGAGAAATATGTAAGATGTTCAATTGCACTCTGACTTGTCTATGTGTTTTCACATGAGATGACCTCTTGTCTATTTTGTAATCGTAGATCTCGAAACTCCATGCGGAGAATCCAGGCGCTGTTAGTGCTGATCTCCTTGTCCTATCACGTGGTCCAGATAAGAGGGTGTTGGTAGCTGCAGCTTGCAATGCCAATGGTGTCCATTACAGCTCCTATGAGCGTGAACAACATTTGAAGACACGAAATAGTGGCATCACAACCAGTGGAGATCACTTGACAACCAGAAAAAAGAGATCAGAGTCATTTGACCATTATGGTCACATAGAAGAGGTTATTCAGTTGTTCTATAGTGATAAGGTTACTGTCCGATCTGTGGTTCTATTTAAGTGTTATTGGTACAACCAAGATCCAAACAAGGGCAAAGGTGCCAGAAATGATGGGTATTTCATATCAGTCAATACTACTGCTCAGTGGTACAAGGATGATCCTTATATTTTGGTACCTCAAGCGGCCAAGGTACTTTTCTTGGAAGACAGATCTAGAAAAGGATGGCAGTATGTGCAAAAGTTTGTGGCAAGGAACATATATGATTTGGATGAGAATGCGGATCCAATAATTGGTGCCCAGCAAGATGATTTCGCTGGTTGTATGCAAACTAAAGTTGCTGACATTGATGAAACCTCGTTGGATACAGGTATCCCTGCACATGATGGAGAAGTAGATTTCACTGTTGAGGTTAGCATAGTCGACAAAGAGATGGATAAACTGAAGCTACCTGGTGAATCTCAGGAGGAGAATGGACAGGACGAGCAGGATGAGACCATGCACGAATATCAGAATGAAGACGGAGGTGATGATGATGATGATGATGATGATGATGATGATGATGATTAGACTCTTGTCTCTGTATCATGCTGTGAGATGAAGAACCATGATTTGTTTTGATTTTTCTATTTGGAAAATGTATGAGTCCTGAAGACAATTATCTGTTGGATTGTAATCCCATGATGACTAATTATTTATGTTTGTTGTCCTACTAAAAGTTGGTCAAACTTAATTGTGTGGAAGTAATCCCATGCTGTTTGATTCATAGGGTCATATCCCATAGGAAAATAGAATGATAATAGATCAAACTAATGCAGAATATCTTATAACCACAATCAAATAGAATTTCTCTTGACATAGGATTCAAGTTGGCATGGCATCCCTATCATACAGGGTTTTTATTCATACTATGCTACAAATCGAAAATAAGATGGGTCAGCACTTTATCGCGGCAGATAGGGCAGCTGGCGTTCGTTACAAACCAGGAGAAGATGCACTTCCTATGGAACGGGTGTTTGCATCCCCGGAGACGCACCGTTGTGCGCTGCGACAGCCCCAGCATGCATATGCTGCAGTGGCCGTCCTCCGGCGCAACTAGGACCCAACTGTCCTGCAGCGCCGGCAAGTTGACGATGAGCCGGTGGTCCACCCTAAGGGTGAGGTCGAAGTGGAGGCCACCGAGCCGACGACACGCCTGCTGCCACATCAGGTGCATAACATCGTAAGGCATGATGATGTCCCACTCCTCCTCCGTGAGGTTCAGGTTCTTGAGCAGCCATACACGGGCAAGAATCTCGCGCATAGTTCGCACGACATTGCCCCCACTACGCAGCTTCCTCGGAGGCAAGCCAAGATCCAGCACCACCTCTTCGCAGGGTGTAGTGGTGATATCGTCCTCATCCAGTGGGGCAGGGAGGGGGCCGGCCATCCTCCTGAGCTCGTACGTCCTCGAGAAGAAGATGTGCACTGTCATAGTGTACGGGGACGCCTCGCCCTCGCCCACGGCCGGCGGCTCGCCGACGGAGAAGTCGGTCGTGCTTGCCGACACACGGCAGGCACGGAAGACATGTGGGCCAGACTCGATGATGCGCTCGCGTGAGGAGCGCTCTAGTAGGGGCGTCGCCGCCATTGGGGATTCTTCGGAGGGCTGTAGACTGGCGGCTAGTCGACGGTGAGGTGGTTGGTGTGAGATCTCTGGGATGAGGCCAGGGGAAGTGGGCGAAGTGCTCGGGACTAGGGACTGCCCTCAACTTTCCGCAGTAGTTTATGATAATAATTGGTGGACGAGGGAGACTAGTCCAGAGACTACCCAAAGTTGATAAATCATGTTCGAGGGAAAATGCCCAAGATTTATTATCAAAATTCAAGCTAATTTCGCCGATTTTGTTCTGCCGTTCATTAGACATCATCCAACGGCCTTTGGTCTCTGGGATTCGCTGCTACAGTGTCATCTACTATTTTCTACCCAATTCCAGAAACATCCATAAAGCTAGTAGATAGCTTTCCTGCTTGTTGGCCCCACCCCATTTTTTTAATCTTTTCTTCCTTATCCCCTTCGCTCATGCTAGCAGCTACTTGCAGCCATTGCTACACCAGCGAGGTGATCTCTATATGATAGGCACGGTTTTAGTAAGACAGCAAGTTGTAGATAGCTAACCATGAGACACATGCCTCTCTGGTTGAGACTGAGCTCGCTCTTGTGATTGGGCTCCAATGGTCGAGGTGAGTCACAGCTGCAATGACAGAGGTTTGTGCTGAATTAATTAGCACAGAGGCGTAACTAGCACTAGATGGAGAAGGCATAGTACACATATCGGACACGAAGTCGCGTCTGGCGAGCAGCTCGCATTCACTTGCATCAGTGCGGTACAACAAAGATGATGAAGAAGGATTGGAGCTTTGAAGGTAGTCAGAAAAGTTACAAAAAATAATACGTGCAAAACTTAACCTGTATAAACGCACATGCATGGATAATTTTACATTTCTGCATGAGAAAGACATGTCAATTTTCAGTACGACATGGTTTGATTTGTCAAATTTGATGCTCCTTAATGCATTTTAAGTGAAAATTACAGGTTTATTCATTATAATTGCCGATTTTTAACGTTACGTGCAGCTGACTAGCAAACTATAAGTGTGTGATTGCTTGCTTCCAAAATAAGGATATGTAATCATTTTGTATAAGGTAGTACCAATTAGTCGTTATATTGCAGAACTTAAAGAGTTTTGAGAGATTCAACTCGTTGCTACTCCATAAGAATGGTCATGTTGACAAATTTGATCCAGTGTTGAACAGAGCCAGAAACATTTCAAAAACTTGAGCATGGAAGAGGCTAGGGGTAAATGCCCCAAGGCCAGCCGAGCCTATCGTAGGTGCCGTCCCGAGGAGGAAGTACCTTAATTTGGGGCGCGCGCGGACGCTGCGGTACCCCGAGCTCGAGACGCCGCCGTACCGGTAGCTCGACCCGCGACGAGGCATGGCGGCGGCGGCGGAAGCGGAGCGGCGGCGGCGGAAGGTAAAGCTCCTGCTGACAAACATATTAGGCACAAATGGGCAACCTTCAGTAACCCATGTTCCATTTTTTTTGTCAGGATAACCCCATGTACCACCTTCCCAATAGAAAAAGTACTGTTCAACCTTCCCCTGTTGGGCCCAATATTTCACTTTTGGGTTGCCAAGGAACATCTACATGGTAATTGTTATCGGTCTACTTGCTCCGGCCGTCGAAGCCCAATAACTTCAAATGGGCCTTTCTGCTCATGCAATTTCGGCCCTTTTCTAATGAAACACAGATCCTATGATTGGCAAAAAAAAAATACACGGAGATTCTACATAAAAGTTGTTTTTATTTATTTTGAATTATAGGGTTCCAATTTTTGAAACTGCTCATGCCCAATATGAAAATCCTTGATCGCTCCATACCCACATGGATAACGGTATTTTTAAAAATTCATAAAGTGGATTTGAAATTTAAAACATATCCTAATAATTCCATGATTTAATCTATCAACTTGCAAGATCTTGGAGAGAAAAAGCTTGTATTAGTCTGCAGAATCCGCACCGTTTCAAAGGCGGCAGTGGATCAAAAGAAAAAAGGAAGTAGCCAGAAATTAGGGGTCAAAAATAACTCCAAGAAATGAAACTTTTATTGTTCGTAGAGGATGACATGCGGGACCCATGAGCCAGCAGCTTACTCAACGTTTCAAAGGCGGCATGAGATCGGAAGAAAAAGGCAAGTGACCAAATATCAGGTGCCAAAAATAATCCAAGAAATGAAACTTATTGTACATAGAGGATGACATGCGGGTCCCATTTTGCAGCAGCGGTTTCAGCGTTTCAAATGCGGTTTGAGATCAAAAGAAAAAGAAAGTAGCCAGAAATTAGGGGGTAAAAAACTCCAAAAAAAGAAAGTTGATTGTACATAGAGGATGACATGCGGGTCCCATGAGTCAGCAGCTTACTCAACCAAGGCGGCAGGGGATCAAAAGAAAAAGGAAATAGCCAAAAATCAGAGGTGAAAAAAAACCAAGAAAAGAAATTTTATAGTACATAGAGGATGACATGCGGGTCCCATGAGCCACAGGTTCCTCAACTTTTCAAGCTCTCAAAGATCTTGCAAGTTGATTGTACATAGAGGATGACATGCGGGCCCCTTGTGTCAGCAGCTTACTCAACGTTTCCAAGGCGGCAGGGGATCAAAAGAAAAAGGAAGTAGCCAGAAATTAGCGGTAAAAAATAACTCCAAGGAAGGAAACTTTTATTGTTCATAGAGTATGACATGCGGGACCCATGCGCTAGCAGCTTCCTCAACGTTTCAAAGGGGGCATGAGATCGAAAGAAAAAGACAAGTGACCAAATATCAGGAGCCAAAAATAATCCAAGAAAAGAAACTTTATTGTACATAAAAGATGACATGCGGGTCCCATTTTGCAGCAGCGGTGTCAACGTTTCAAATGCGGCTTGAGATCAAAAGAAAAAGAGTAGCCAGAAATTAGGGGTAAAAAAACTCCCAGAAAAGAAAGTTGATTGTACATAGAGGATGGCATGCGGGTCCCATGACCCAGCACCTTACTCAACGTTTCAGAGGCGGCATGAGATCGAAAGAAAAAGGAAAGAGACCAAATACCAGGAGCAAAAAATAATCCAAGAAAAAGAAACTTTTATTGTACATAGAGGATGACATATGGGTCCCACTTATACAAGCTCTTCCGCCCCAAGATCTTGCAAGTTGATTGTACATAGAGGATGACATGCGGGCCCCTTGTGTCAGCAGCTTAATCAATGTTTCCAAGGCGGCAGGGGATCAAAAGAAAAAGGAAACAGCCAAAAATAAGAGGGTGAAAAAATCCAAGAAAAGAAACTTTTATAGTATCGAGGATGACATGTGGGTCCCATGAGCCAGCAGCTTCTCAACGTTTCAGAGGCTGCATGAGATCGAAAGAAAAAGGCAAGTGACCAAAAATAAGGGGGTAAAAAAATCCAAGAAAAGAGACTTGATTGTACATAGAGGATGACATGCGGGTCCCACCAGTCAGCAGCTTACTAACGTTTCCAAGGCGGCAGGGGATGAAAAGAAAAAGGAAATAGCCAAAGATCAGAGGGTGAAAAAAATCAAAGAAAAGAAACTTTTATAGTACATAGAGGATGACATGTGGGTCCCATGGGCCAGCAGGTTCCTCAACGTTTTCAAGGGCGGCATGAGATCGAAAGAAAAAGGCAAGTGACCAAAAATCAGAGGGTGAAAAATAATCCAAAAAAAGAAACTTTTATTGTACATAGAGGATGACATGCTGTCCCAACGTTTCAAATGCGGTTTGAGATCAAAAGAAAAAGAAAGTAGCCAGAAATTAGGGGGTAAAAAAACTCCAAGAAAAGAAAATTGATTGTACATAGAGGATGACATGCGGGTCCCACGAGTTTGCAGCTTACTCAACGTTTCCAAGGCGGCAGGGGATCAAAAGAAAAAGGAAATAGCCAAAAATCAGAGAGTGAAAAAAAACCCAAGAAAATAAACTTTTGTAGTACATAGAGGATGACATGCGGGTCCCATGAGCCAGCAGGTTCCTCAATGTTTCAAACGTGGCATGGGATCGAAAGAAAAAGGCAAGTGACCAAATATCATGAGCCAAAAATAATCCAAGAAAAGGAAGTTTATTGTACGTAGAGGATGACATGCGGGTCCCATTTTGCAGGGTATCACCGTTTGAGAGGATGCACGGGATCGAAAGAAAAAGGCAAGTGACCAAATTTGAGGTGCCAAAAAAACTCCAAGAAAAGAAAGTTGATTGCACATAGAGGATGACATGCGGGTCCCATTTAGCAGCAGCGGTCTCAACGTTTCCAAGGCGGCACAGGACCAAAAGAAAAATGAAGTAGCCAGAAATCAGGGGGTGAAAAAAATCCAAGAAGAAAGATTTCAATTGGGCTGCATCTGGACATCTGGGCTTTCGAACTATCCTGCTTGGCCTTTTGACTCGTACAATTTCAGCCCACTCCAAAACAGGAAAGTTCCGAATTTTCTAAAAAAACAGGAAAGTCCTATGCTTCGCAAAGACAAAAAAACAAGGAGATTCAACATATAAGTTTGTTTATGTAAAAATAAAGATTTAATTATCCGTTTGAAATAGCTCAGAGCGCAATACATTGTTTATTGTCTGCAAAATAATCAAGATATCATATGTTTCTTGTACGGGGAGGCTGACATCGGGGACCCATGAGCCAACAGCGTCGTCAACGTTTTAAAGGCGGCAGGGGATGGAAAGAAAAAATAAACCAAAAATCTGTTGGTAAAAAATCCAAGAAAAGAAACATTTTCGTTCTGAGAGGATGACATGCGGGACCCATGAGGCAGCAGCATCCTCAGCGTTTATTGTTCATAGAGGTTGACATGTGGGACCCGTGAGCCAGCGGCGTCCTCAACGTTTTAAAGGCTGCAGGTGATCGAAAGAAAAAATAAGCCAAAAATCGTTTGGTCAACAAAATCCAAGAAAATAAACATTTACCGTTCTGAGAGGATGACATGCGGGACCCATGAGGCAGCAGCATCCTCAACGATTCCAAGGCGGCAGGGGAAATATCCAGAAATTAATGAGGGGTTCAAAATAAATCCATCAAAGGAAACTTTTATTGTTCATAGAGGATGACATGTGGGACCGACCTGCCAACAGCGTCCTCATCGTTTCAGAGGGGGCAGGAGATCAAAAGAAAAAGGCAAATAGCCAGAAATTAGGGGTAAAAAATAACTCCAAGAAAGGAAACTTTTATTGTTCGTAGAGGATGACATGCGGGACCCATGAGCCAGCAGCTTACTCAACGTTTCAAAGGCGGCATGAGATCGAAAGAAAAAGGCAAGTGACAAAATATCAGGAGCCAAAGATAATCCAAGAAAAGAAACTTTATTGTACGTAGAGGATGACATGCGGGTCCCATTTAGCAGCGGTCTCAGCGTTTCAAATGCGGCTTGAGATCAAAAGAAAAAGAAAGTTGATTGTACATAGAGGATGACATGCGGGTCCCATGAGTCAGCAGCTTACCATACGTTTCCAAGGCGGCAGGGGATCAAAAGGAAAAGGAAATAGCCAAAAATCAGAGGGTGAAAAAAATAAAGAAAATAAACTTTTATAGTACATAGAGGATGACATGCGGGTCCCATGAGCCAGCAGGTTCCTCAACGTTTCAAACTTGGCATGAGATCGAAAGAAAAAGGCAAGTGACCAAATATGAGGAGCCAAAAATAATTCAAGAAAAGAAATTTTTATAGTACATAGAGGATGACATGCGGGTCCCATTTAGTAGCAGCGGTATCAGCGTTTGAGAGGCGGCAGGGGATCAAAAGAAAAAAGAAATTGCCAAAAATCAGATGGTGAAAAAAACCAAGAAAATGAACTTTTATAGTACATAGAGGATGACATGCGGGTCCCATGAGCCTGCAGGTTCCTCAACGTTTCAAACGTGGCATGAGATCGAAAGAAAAAGGCAAGTGAAAAAATATCAGGAGCCAAAAATAATTCAAGAAAAGAAAGTTTTATAGTACATAGAGGATGACATGCGGGTCCCATTTAGCAGCAGCGGTATCACCGTTTGAGAGGCAGCAGGGGATCGAAAGAAAAAGTCAAGTGACCAAATATGAGGTGCCAAAAATAATCCAAGAAAAGAAAGTTTTATAGTACATAGAGGATGACATGCGGGTCCCATGAGCCAGCAGGTTCCTCAACGTTTCAAACGTGGCATGAGATCGAAAGAAAAAGTCAAGTGACCAAATATGAGGTGCCAAAAAAATCCAAGAAAAGAAAGTTTTATAGTACATAGAGGATGACATGCGGGTCCCATGTGCCAGCAGCTTACTCAACGTTTCAAAGGGGCCAGGGGATCAAAAGTAAAAGGCAAGTGACGAAATATCAGGAGCCAAAAATCAGAGGGTGAAAAAAAATCCAAGAAAACAAACTTTTATAGCACATAGAGGATGACATGCGGGTCCCATGAGCCAGCAGGTTCCTCAACGTTTCAAACGTGGCATGAGATCGAAAGAAAAAGGCAAGTGACGAAATATCAGGAGCCAAAAATAATTCAAGAAAAGAAACTTGATTGTACATAGAGGATGACATGCGGGTCCCATGTGTAAGCAGCTTACTCAACGTTTCCAAGGCGGCAGGGCATCAAAAGAAAAAAGGAAATAGACAAAAATCAGAGAGTGAAAAAAACCATAGAAAATAAACTTTTATAGCACATAGAGGATGACATGCGGGTCCCACGAGCCAGCAGGTTCCTCAAAGTTTCAAACGTGGCATGAGATC
This sequence comes from Lolium multiflorum, assembly GCA_030979885.1. Classification (NCBI taxonomy): domain Eukaryota; kingdom Viridiplantae; phylum Streptophyta; class Magnoliopsida; order Poales; family Poaceae; genus Lolium; species Lolium multiflorum. Next base: position 219,687,269 of record CM061749.1, on the reverse strand, counting down.
GAAAGAAAAAAAGGCAAGTGACCAAATATCAGGAGCCAAAAATAATCCAAGAAAAGAAAGTTTATTGTACGTAGAGGATGACATGCGGGTCCCATTTGCAGCAGCGGTATCACCGTTTGAGAGGCGGCACGGGATCGAAAGAAAAGGCAAGTGACCAAATATCAGAGCCAAAAATAATCCAAGAAAAGAAATTTTATTGTACGTAGAGGATGACATGCGGGTCCCATTTTGCAGCAGCGGTATCACCGTTTGAGAGGCTGCAGGATCGAAAGAAAAGGCAAGTGACCAAATATCAGGAGCCAAAAATAATCCAAGAAAAGAAATTTTATTGTACGTAGAGGATGACATGCGGGTCCCATTTTGCAGCAGCGGTATCACCGTTTGAGAGGGGCACGGGATCGAAAGAAAAAGGCAAGTGACCAAATTTGAGGTGCCAAAAAAAACTCCAAGAAAAGAAAGTTGATTGCACATAGAGGATGACATGCGGGTCCCATTTAGCAGCAGCGGTCTCAACGTTTCCAAGGCGGCACAGGACCAAAAGAAAAATGAAGTAGCCAGAAATCAGGGGGTGAAAAAAATCCAAGAAGAAAGATTTCAATTGGGCTGCATCTGGACATCTGGGCTTTCGAACTATCCTGCTTGGCCTTTTGACTCGTACAATTTCAGCCCACTCCAAAACAGGAAAGTTCCGAATTTTCTAAAAAAACAGGAAAGTCCTATGCTTCGCAAAGACAAAAAAACAAGGAGATTCAACATATAAGTTTGTTTATGTAAAAATAAAGATTTAATTATCCGTTTGAAATAGCTCAGAGCGCAATACATTGTTTATTGTCTGCAAAATAATCAAGATATCATATGTTTCTTGTACGGGGAGGCTGACATCGGGGACCCATGAGCCAACAGCGTCGTCAACGTTTTAAAGGCGGCAGGGGATGGAAAGAAAAAATAAACCAAAAATCTGTTGGTAAAAAATCCAAGAAAAGAAACATTTTCGTTCTGAGAGGATGACATGCGGGACCCATGAGGCAGCAGCATCCTCAGCGTTTATTGTTCATAGAGGTTGACATGTGGGACCCGTGAGCCAGCAGCGTCCTCAACGTTTTAAAGGCTGCAGGTGATCGAAAGAAAAAATAAGCCAAAAATCGTTTGGTCAACAAAATCCAAGAAAATAAACATTTACCGTTCTGAGAGGATGACATGCGGGACCCATGAGGCAGCAGCATCCTCAACGATTCCAAGGCGGCAGGGGAAATATCCAGAAATTAATGAGGGGTTCAAAATAAATCCATCAAAGGAAACTTTTATTGTTCATAGAGGATGACATGTGGGACCGACCTGCCAACAGCGTCCTCATCGTTTCAGAGGGGGCAGGAGATCAAAAGAAAAAGGCAAATAGCCAGAAATTAGGGGTAAAAAATAACTCCAAGAAAGGAAACTTTTATTGTTCGTAGAGGATGACATGCGGGACCCATGAGCCAGCAGCTTACTCAACGTTTCAAAGGCGGCATGAGATCGAAAGAAAAAGGCAAGTGACAAAATATCAGGAGCCAAAGATAATCCAAGAAAAGAAACTTTATTGTACGTAGAGGATGACATGCGGGTCCCATTTAGCAGCAGCGGTCTCAACGTTTCAAATGCGGCTTGAGATCAAAAGAAAAAGAAAGTTGATTGTACATAGAGGATGACATGCGGGTCCAATAAACCAACGTTTCCAAGGCATAGGGGATCAAAAGAAAAGGAAATAGCCAAAAATCAGAGGGTGAAAAAAAATAAAGAAAATAAACTTTTATAGTACATAGAGGATGACATGCGGGTCCCATGAGCCAGCAGGTTCCTCAACGTTTCAAACTTGGCATGAGATCGAAAGAAAAGGCAAGTGACCAAATATGAGGAGCCAAAAATAATTCAAAAAAAGAAAGTTTTATAGTACATAGAGGATGACATGCGGGTCCCATTTAGCAGCAGCGGTATCAGCGTTTGAGAGGCGGCAGGGGATCAAAAGAAAAAAGAAATTGCCAAAAATCAGATGGTGAAAAAAACCAAGAAAATGAACTTTTATAGTACATAGAGGATGACATGCGGGTCCCATGAGCCAGCAGGTTCCTCAACGTTTCAAACGTGGCATGAGATCGAAAGAAAAGGCAAGTGAAAAAATATCAGGAGCCAAAAATAATTCAAGAAAAGAAAGTTTTATAGTACATAGAGGATGACATGCGGGTCCCATTTAGCAGCAGCGGTATCCGTTTGAGAGGCAGCATGGGATCGAAAGAAAAAGTCAAGTGACCAAATATGAGGTGCCAAAAATCCAAGAAAAGAAAGTTTTATAGTACATAGAGGATGACATGCGGGTCCCATTTAGCAGCGGTATCACCGTTTGAGAGGCAGGGTGATCGAAAGAAAAAGTCAAGTGACCAAATATGAGGTGCCAAAAAATCCAAGAAAAGAAAGTTTTATAGTACATAGAGGATGACATGCGGGTCCCATTTAGCAACAGCGGTATCACTGTTTGAGAGGCGCAGGGATCGAAAGAAAAAGTCAAGTGACCAAATATGAGGTGCCAAAAAAATCCAAGAAAAGAAAGTTTTATAGTACATAGAGGATGACATGCGGGTCCCATTTAGCAGCAGCGGTATCACCGTTTGAGAGGCGGCAGGATCGAAAGAAAAAGGTAAGTGACCAAATATGAGGTGCCAAAAATAATTCAAGAAAAGAAAGTTTTATAGTACATAGAGGATGACATGCGGGTCCAGTTAGCAGCAGCGGTATCACCGTTTGAGAGGCGGCAGGGATCGAAAGAAAAAGGCAAGTGACCAAATTTGAGGTGCCAAAAAATCCAAGAAAAGAAAGTTGATTGCACATAGAGGATGACATGCGGGTCCCATTTAGCGAGCGGTCTCAACATTTCCAAGGCGGCAAGGGATCAAAAGAAAAAGGAAGTAGCCAGAAATCAGGGGGTCAAAAAAATCCAAGAATAGAAAGAATTTTGGTTCATAGAGGATGACATGCGGGACCCATGATCCTGCATCGTAAACGGCTCGATCGGAGAACGTTGAACGAGATGGCGCGATCTAGAAAAAAACAATGCCAGAGAGGCTGCCATCTGGGCCCTACATCCCTCGGCGGTGCGGATTTGCGTTGACTCGGCCGGCGAACCCGAGATTTCGAGATGCACCACGTCCCGGGCCACCATACGCGACGTTTTGGCCGCTTTCGTCGGGCTAGGTGGCCTCAAAAACGAGAAAAAAAAAGTTTTGACATGCACCACGGAGGGACCAAAATCGTCGGCCATGGTACACCAGCAACCACGGCGCGACTTCAACTTCGTCGGCCATGGCAACTTTTCTTGTAGTGTTGGGCATATCTCCAACAGTCTCCCACTTGCACTAGAGTCAATAATCTAGATTACATTGTAAGGTACCTAACACCCATGGCATTCTGGTGTTGGTCATGCTTTGCCCTTGGGAGAGCTTTAGTCAACGGATCTGCTACATTCAGATCAGTGTGTACTTTGCAAATCTTTACTTCTCCATCTTCGATGTACTCGCGAATCGAATGATAACGCAGCTTGATATGCTTCAGCCTCTTGTGTGACCTTGGTTCTTGTGCATTGGCGATGGCACCCATGTTGTCACAGTAGATGACTAGTGGGTCCAATGCACTAGGAACCACACCGAGCTCTACAATGAACCTCTTCATCCATACCGCTTCTGATGAAGCCTCTGAAGCCGCTATGTACTCCGATTCTGTTGAGGATTTCGCCACCGTGCACTGCTTCGAGCTTGCCCAGCTTACTGCAGCACCATTCAATATAAACACGTACCCAGATTGTGACTTAGAGTCATCAGGATCAGTGTTCCAACTTGCATCGGTGTAACTTGTTACAACGAGCTCTTGGTCACCTCCATAACAAAGAAACATATCCTTAGTTCTTTTCAAGTACTTCAGGATATTCTTGACCGCTGTCCAGTGTTCCATTCCTGGATCACTTTGATATCTGCTAGTCAAACTAACAACATGTGCTATATCCGGTCTTGTACATAGCATGGCATACATGATAGAGCCTACTGCCGAGGCATAGGGGATCTGACTCATCCTTTCTCTTTCTTCTGCCGTAGCCGGACCTTGAGTCTTACTCAAGACCTTGCCTGGTAACATAGGTAAGAATCCTTTCTTACTTTCGTCCATTCTAAACTTCTTTAGAATCTTGTCCAGGTATGTACTCTGTGATAGCCCTATTAGACGTCTTGATCTATCTCTATAAATCTTGATGCCTAATATATATGATGCTTCACCAAGGTCTTTCATTGAAAAACTATTATTCAAATAACCTTTTACACTGCTTAATAGTTCTATATCATTCCCAATCAATAATATGTCATCTACATATAATATCAGGAACGCTACAGAGCTCCCACTCACTTTCTTGTAAATACAGGCCTCTCCATGACACTGTATAAACCCGAAGTCTTTGATCACCTTATCAAAGCGTCGGTTCCAACTTCTTGATGCTTGCTTCAGTCCATAGATTGAACGCTGAAGTTTGCATACTTTGTCAGCATTTTTAGGATCGACAAAACCTTTGGGTTGTACCATATACAACTCTTCCTCAATGTCTCCATTAAGGAACGCCGTTTTGACATCCATCTGCCAAATCTCATAATCGAAAAATGCAGCTATTGCTAACAAAATCCTCACAGATTTTAGCTTCGCTACAGGTGAGAAAGTCTCATCATAGTCAACACCTTGAATTTGTCGGAAACCCTTTGCGACAAGTCGAGCTTTATAGACAGTAATATTACCATCAGCATCTGTTTTTCTCTTGAAGATCCATTTATTCTCGACAGCCTTTCGGCTATCAGGTAAGTCTACCAAAGTCCATACTTTGTTATCATACATGGATCCCATTTCGGATTTCATGGCTTCTTGCCATTTGTTGGAATCTGGGCTCATCATCGCTTCTTCATACGTCGCAGGGTCTTCATCATTGTTATCCACAATCATGACATTTAGACAAGGATCATACCAATCAGGAGTGGCACGTTCCCTTGTCGATCTGCGAGGTTCAGTAGTTATCTCATTTGAAGTTTCATGATCATTATCATTAGCTTCCTCTGTTGCGGTGCAGGCAGCACAGAACATCTTCCGGTACTGCGCTACTCTGATCAACAAGCAGAGATTCTTCAATCTCATCGAGTTCTACTTTTCTTCCAGTCACTTCTTTAGTGAGAAATTCTTTCTCAAGAAAGGTTCCGTTCTTAGCAACAAAGATCTTGCCTTCGGATCTGTGATAGAAAGTGTACCCTATAGTTTCCTTAGGGTATCCTATGAAGATGCATTTCTCCGCTTTGGGTTCTAGCTTGTCCGGTTGTAACTTTTTTACATAGGCTTCGCAACCCCAAACTTTTAGGAACGACAGCTTAGGTTTCTTATTAAACCATAATTCATACGGTGTCGTTTCAACGGATTTTGATGGTGCTCTATTTAAAGTGAATGCGGCTGTCTCTAATGCATAACTCCAAAATGATAACGGCAAATCAGTAAGAGACATCATAGATCGAACCATATCTAAGAGAGTTCGATTACGACGTTCGGACACACCGTTTCGTTGTGGTGTTCCCGGCGGTGTCAATTGTGAAAGTATTCCGCATTTCTTTAAATGCATGCCAAACTCATAACTCAGATATTCACCTCCACGATCAGATCGTAGAAATTTAATCTTCTTGTTACGTTGATTTTCTACTTCACTTTGGAATTCCTTAAACTTCTCGAAAGTTTCGGATTTATGTTTCATTAAATAGATATACCCATATCTACTCAAATCATCTGTGAAGGTTAGAACATAACGATAACCACCGCGCGATGCTACACTCATTGGTCCACACACATCTGTATGTATGATTTCCAATAAGTCAGTAGCTCGCTCCATCATACCCGAGAATGGAGTCTTAGTCATTTTTCCCATCAGACATGCTTCGCATCTATCAAGTGACTCAAAGTCAAGTGATTCAAGTAATCCATCGGTATGGAGTTTCTTCATGCGTTTCACTCCAATATGACCAAGACGACAGTGCCACATATAAGTAGAATTATCATTCAATTTAATTCGCTTAGCATCAATGTTATGTATATGTGTATCACTACTATCGAGATCTAACAGAAATAAGCCATTCTTTTCAGGTGCTCGACCATAAAAGATATTATTCATAAAAATAGAACAACCATTATTCTCAGACTTGAATGAATAACCGTCTTGCATTAAACAAGATCCAGATATAATGTTCATGCTTAACGCGGGTACAAAATAACAATTATTTAGGCTTAAAACTAATCCCGAAGGTAGATGTAGAGGAAGTGTGCCGACAGCGATCACATCGACTTTGGATCCATTTCCAACGCGCATCGTCACTTCATCCTTCAGTAGTCTTCGTTTATTCTTTAGTTCCTGTTTCGAGTTACAAATATGAGCAACCGAACCAGTATCAAATACCCAGGTACTAGTACGAGAACCAGTGAGATAAACATCTATAACATGTATATCAATATACCTTCTTTCTTCTTCTTGACAAGGCCGCTCTTCAGATCCGCCAAATACTTGGAGCAATTACGCTTCCAGTGTCCCTTCTCCTTGCAGTAATAGCACTCAGCATCAGGCTTAGGGCCAGTCTTAGGTTTCACAGGAGGCGTGGCAGCTTTCTTGCCACTCTTCTTGTTCTTGCCTTTAGACTTGCCCTGTTTCTTGAAGCTGGTGGTCTTGTTGACCATCAACACTTGGTGCTCTTTCTTAATTTCAATCTCAGCAGATTTTAGCATGGCGAAGAGTTCAGGTAACTCTTTGTTCATGTTCTGCATATTGTAATTCATCACAAAGTTCTTATAACTAGGTGGCAGTGATTGAAGGACACGATTAATCCCCAGTCTGTTAGGAATCACTATTCCCAAGTCACTGAGTTTCTTCGCATGCCCGGTCATGGCGAGCATGTGCTCACTAACGGAGCTGCCTTCTTCCATCATGCAGCTGAAGAAGTGTTTCGATGCTTCATAGCATTCCACGGCCGCATGAGTCTCAAAGATAGTTTTCAACTCATTGATTAACTCATGTGGATCGTGGTGCTCAAAACGTTTTTGAAGATCGGCTTCCAGACTGCACAGGATGGCACACTGAACTTGAGAGTACCGAGTTTTCCGAGTCGCGTAAACATTCTTTACTTCATCGGTTTCAGTTTCTGCAGGAGGGTCACCTAGCGGTGCATCAAGCACATATTGCAGGTTTCCGCCATTGAGGAAGATCCTCACATGACGGAACCAGTCGGTGAAGTTGCTACCGTTGCTCTTAAGCTTTTCTTTCTCTAGGAACTGGTTAAAATTGATTGGGGACGCCATATCTACAACATATTTGCAATAGTTTAGACTAATGTTTATGACAAATTGAGTTCAAATTTTAATTTAACAAAATTAAAAACTAGGTGAACTCCCACTCAAAACAATATCCCTCGCATTGTCTTAGTGATCACACGAACCAAATCCATCACACCTATGCCCGATCATCACGAGACAAGATGTAATTTCAATGGCGAACACTCAAAGTGTTCATCATATCAATCATATGATTCATGCTCTACCTTTCGGTATCACGTGTTCCGAGACCATGTCTGTACATGCTAGGCTCGTCAAGGCCACCTTAGTATCCGCATGTGCAAAACTGACTTGCACCCGTTGTATGCACTTGTTGATTCTATCACACCCGATCATCACGAGATGCTTCGAAACGACAAGTCTTGGCAACGGTGCTACTAAGGATGAACACTTTATTATCTTGAAATTTTAGTGAGAGGGATCATCTTATAATGCTACCGTCGCGATCTAAGCAAAATAAGATGCATAAAAGGATTAACATCACATGCAGTTCATATGTGATATGATATGGCCCTTTTGTCTTTGCGCCTTTGATCTTCATCTTCAAAGCACGGACATGATCTCCATCATCAACGGGCATGATCTCCATCATCGTCGGCGAAGCACCAAGGTCAATGGCACCGTCTTCATGATCGTCCTCCATGTAGCAACTATTACAACTACTTTGAAAAACTACTCAACATGAAATTTAAAGACAACCATAAGGCTCCTGCCGGTTGCCACAATACAATAATGATCATCTCATACATAGTCATCATCACATAATGGCCATATCACATCACCAAACCCTGCAAAAACAAGTTAGACGTTCTCTAATTTGGTTTGCATATTTTACGTGGTTTAGGGTTTTCGAGCAAGATCCAATCTACCTACGAACATCAACCACAACGGTGATACTAGTGTTGTCAATAGAAGAGTAAATTGAATCTTCACTATAGTAGGAGAGACAGACACCCGCAAAGCCACTTATGCAATACAAGTTGCATGTCAAGCGTGGAGCAAATCTCATGAACGCGGTCATGTAAAGTTAGCCCGAGCCGCTTCATCCCACTATGCCACAAAGATGCAAAGTACTCAAGCTAAAGATAACATAAGCATCAACGCCCACAAAACCATTGTGTTCTACTCGTGCAACCATCTATGCATAGACACGGCTCTGATACCACTGTAGGAGAACGTAGCATAGAAAACAAAAAATTTCCTACGGCGAACACGCAATCCAAGCCAAGATGCAATCTAGAAGACGGTAGCAACGAGGGGATTATCGAGTCTCACCCTTGAAGAGATTCCAAAGCCTACAAGATGAGGCTCTTGTTGCTGCGGTAGACGATCACTTGCCGCTTGCAAAGCGCGTAGAAGATCTTGATCACGGCACCACGAACGGGCAGCACCTCCGTACTCGGTCACACGTTCGGTTGTTGATGAAGACGACGTCCACCTCCCCGTTCCAGCGGGCAGCGGAAGTAGTAGCTCCTCTTGAATCCGACAGCACGATGGCGTGGTGTCGGTGGTGGTGGAGAAATCCGGCGGAGCTTCGCTAAGCGTGCGGGATATGGTGGAGGAGCGGGGCGCTAGGGTTTGGGGAGAGGGGGTGGCCGGCCACTATAGGGGGCGGCCAAGGTGGTGGCTTTGGTGTGGCCGGCCCCCTCCCCTATGGCCCCTCATTATATAGGTGGAAGCCCCAAGTGTTGGACTACAAGTCTCCGAATAAGACCCGAACCCAAAACCTTCCATATGGTGGGAAACCTTCCCAAGCTAGGACTCCCACTAGAGGTGGGAGTTCCACCTTCCATATGGGGGGGTGGCCGGCCCCCCAGGGGGAGTCCACTTGGGACTCCACCCCACTAGGGTTGGCCGGCCATGGAGGTGGAGTCCCATGTGGACTCCACCTTCCTAGGTGTGTTCTTCCGGACTTTTCTAGAACCTTCTAGAACCTTCCATAGAACCTTCCGAATCATTTTAATTCACATAAAATGACATCCTATATATGAATCTTATTCTCCGGACCATTCCGGAACTCCTCGTGATGTCCGGGATCTCATCCGGGACTCCGAACAAATATTCGAACTCCATTCCATATTCAAGTTCTACCATTTCAACATCCAACTTTAAGTGTGTCACCCTACGGTTCGCGAACTATGCGGACATGGTTGAGTACTTACTCCGACCAATAACCAATAGCGGGATCTGGAGATCCATAATGGCTCCCACATATTCAACGATGACTTTAGTGATCGAATGAACCATTCACATACGATACCAATTCCCTTTGTCACGCGATATTTTACTTGTCCGAGGTTTGATCATCGGTATCACACTATACCTTGTTCAACCTCGTCTCTGACAAGTACTCTTTACTCGTACCGTGGTATGTGGTCTCTTATGAACTTATTCATATGCTTGCAAGACATTAGACGACATTCCACCGAGAGGGCCCAGAGTATATCTATCCGTCATCGGGATGGACAAATCCCACTGTTGATCCATATGCCTCAACTCATACTTTCCGGATACTTAATCCCACCTTTATAACCACCCATTTACGCAGTGGCGTTTGATGTAATCAAAGTACCTTTCCGGTATAAGTGATTTACATGATCTCATGGTCATAAGGACTAGGTAACTATGTCGAAAGCTTATAGCAAATAACTTAATGACGTGATCTTATGCTACGCTTAATTGGGTGTGTCCATTACATCATTCATATAATGATATAATCTTGTTATTAATAACATCCAATGTTCATGATTATGAAACTAATCATCTATTAATCAACAAGCTAGTTAAGAGGCTTACTAGGGACTCTTTGTTGTTTACATATCACACATGTATCAATGTTTCGGTTAATACAATTATAGCATGGTATATAAACATTTATCATAAACATAAAGATATATAATAACCACTTTTATTATTGCCTCTTGGGCATATCTCCAACAGTAGCATCACTGTGAGGCAACAACAGCATGCACCATTGCATCCTAGCTACTGGATCAAGTCTAGTGAGCTATTGACAGCAGCAGCACACACACACAGACATAAGCATGCATGAGTGATAGCAACAACAAGCCATTCATCCATTTAGCAAAGGAAATTCACCAGTAACCAGCCACTAGCATTTAATTGATCAAATGGATCAGTTAGATCAAGCCAAGCATAGAAGAGCATCAGAGACAAGCAGTGATCCAAGAATTGGATCAACTGAAGCCTACACAGGGCATGGGTGAGCATCACACACACCACAAGTGTCAGTGAAGCAAACCTAGGCCAATAGCAATTCAATGAGCATATGAGTCAATCAGCAAGCATATGAACAAGTCCAATAGGCATATACACAAGGACCAGTGACCATTTGCACAACATATAGGCATGAATCAAAGGATTGAGCACAACACAGAGAGCCAGTAGGCCTAGGAATGGCATCAGTAGGATTAGGGTAGAGTATAGCATGCGCAGCAGCACCACAACACATCACAGGCAAGCAAGAACAGCAGCAGAGCAACACAGTAGCACAGCAGCAACATACGCAGTAGAGCCGTAGGCACAGATCGAGCATGAATAGATAGAGCAGAAGAGGAAGGAGAAGCATATAGGGTTACCTGGTGTAGTAGGAGGCGGCAACAATGGCGGCACGGTGGCACAGGCCAGCCACGGCCGCGCCAAACCGCGGGCAGGCCCGTGCCAGACCACACACGACACCAGAGAAGGCAACGAGCACCCAGGAGTGGCGAGGAAGAGCAGAACGACGGAGATCGCCACGGACCCGTTGGCGTCTGCGAGCATCGCACACGCACACGCACACGAGCAGACGAGGACGAGATTGATGAATCTACGCGGACGAACATATGCGCCGTTGATACGTCGCAAACGTATCTATATTTTCTTATGTTCCATGCTACTTTTATTACAATACTTGAGTGTTTTACACATACTTTACAGCGTTATTTTACATTTTCCGGCACTAACCTATTAACAAGATGCCAAAGTGCCAGTTGCTGTTTTCTGGTTTTTGGTTTCGGAAATCCTAGTAAGGAAATATTCTCGGAATTGGACGAAATCAACGCCCAGGGGCCTATTTTTGCACGAAGCTTCCAGAAGTCCGAAGAGGAGACGAAGTCAAGGTGGCGATGGGGACGGGTATCTCCGGGGGACTCTCTACCGTCCCCGCCCCGATCCCCGCTAATCCCCATCCCCGTCATCCCCGCCAAGCTTCGCGGGGAGAAGATCATCCCCATCCCCGAAATATCCGGTACCCGATCCCCACGGGTATCCCCGCGGGGATCAACAGTAGAAAAATGGCACTAAAATAACAGTAATTTGAAAGCAAAACAACGCAAAAGGTGACAAATGAAACATGAATTTTAGCAGATAATTGAAACATCAGAAGTTTCAACAAATAAACTTCTCAAGTCTAACCACAATATCACATAACTAAATAGTCGTAGCACTAATACTACTAGCTCAATTACAACAATGAGAGTTCCAGTTCTTGTAACAATTAAAAAGCAAGGTAATCAGATTGGCTGAGTTGAAGCACACAGCTGGACATCCCACATCTCCAGCTTGTTAATCTTCAAGTCATCTCCAGCCTAGTAGTTGTTGCAAGTTGACAGTTCTTCATCCTGTTCATTTCAATGATAAAAAGATGTAAGAGGCAATAGCACATATGTGGGTTCAATGTTATTTGATTTGTAGTTTTTTAACCACAGGGCAAATGAAAATGAGTGAAAACAAAGACAAATACTGAGATGGCAAGTTACCATTGGTTCATCCTCCTCATCAAGGCAAGTCTGAAACGTTGTAGAGAGTGTTGAGTTGTTGTCCCCTGAAGTTGCAAACAATGAACATTAGATGACAAAATAGTGAATGGTCTAGATGTGTACTGTAGTAAATTAGCTAAGCATGGTTTTGTAAATTAGACGAAGCTTCCAGAAGTCCGAAGAGGAGACGAAGTGGGGCCACGAGGTGGCGACACACCCGGGCGGCGCGGCCCAAGCCCTGGCCGCGCCGGTGGTGTGGGCCCCTCGTGACCCCCTTTGACCTACCCTTCCGCCTACTTAAAGCCTCTGTCGCGAAACCCCCGTACCGAGAGCCACGATACGGAAAACATTCGAGAGGCCGCCGCCGCAATCCCATCTCGGGGGATTCGGAGATCGCCTCGCACCTGCCGGAGAGGGGAATCATCAAGGAGGGCTCTACATCATCATGCCCGCCTCCGGATTGATGCGTGAGTAGTTCATCCTTGGACTATGGGTCCATAGCAGTAGCTAGATGGTTGTCTTCTCCGCTTGTGCTATCATTGTATTAGATCTTGTGAGCTGCCTAACATGATCAAGATCATCTATTTGTAATGCTACATGTTGTGTTTGGTGAGATCCGATGAATAGAGAATACTATGTTAAGTTGATTATCAATCTATCATATATGTGTTGTTTATGTTCTTGCATGCTCTCCGTTGCTAGTAGAGGCTCTGCCAAGTTGATACTTGTAACTCCAAGAGGGAGTAATTATGCTCGATAGTGGGTTCGTGCCTCCATTAAATCTGGGACAGTGAAAGTTCTAAGGTTGTGGATGTCTGTTGCTACTAGGGATAAAACATTGATGCTTTGTCTAAGGATATTTGTGTTGATTACATTCCACACCATACTTAATGCAATTATCTGTTGTTCGCAACTTAATACCGGAAGGGGTTCGGATGATAACCTGAAGGTGGATTATTTAGGCATAGATGCATGCTGGATAGCGGTCTATGTACTTTGTCGTAATGCCCTGATTAAATCACATAGTAATCATCGTTGATATGTATTGAATCTCTATTTGTCAATTGCTCGCCTGTAATTTGTTCACCCCGCATGTTAGTTATCTTATTGGAGAGACACCACTAGTGTGTGGACCCCGGTCCATTCTTTTACATCTGAATACATTCTCTGCTTTGTTCTTTGCAAACAAACACCATCTTCCACTCGATACGCTTAATCCTTTGTTTTCAGCAAGCGGTGAGATTGACAACCTCACATACGTTGGGGCAAAGTACTTTGATTGTGTTGTGCGGGTTCCACGTTGGCGCCGGTTTCCTGGTGTTGCGCCGCACTACATTCCTCCACCAACAACCTTCACGTGCTTCTTGGCTCCTACTGGTTCGATAACCTTGGTTTCTTTCCGAGGGAAAACTTTGCTTGTGCGCATCACACCTTCCTCTTGGGGTTCCCAACGGACGTGTACATCTACGCATCAAGCTTTTTTTTAAGCGCGTCTGGGAGATCAAGACACGCTGCAAGGGGAGTCTCCACTTCCAATCTCTTTACTTTGTTTTTGTCTTGCTTTATTTTATTTTCTACTTTGTTTGCTGCACTTAAACAAAACACAAAAAAATTAGTTGCTAGTTTTTAGTTTATTTACTGTCTTGTTCTCTATATTAAAAACACAAAAAAAAATTTAGTTACTTTACTTTCTGTCTTATTTACTAGCTTTATATCAAAACAAAAAAAAATTAGTTACTTGCATTTAGTTTACTTTTGTTATCATGTCTAGCTCTGTACCTGTTACTTCTTCACCTGAGGAATTAGTCTTTACTTCTTCACCTGAGTTTTAAAGACGCTTGGTCTAGAATTTTTGATGCTTATCGTAAAGTTGAACCTCAAATGACTCTAAGTTTGCTCCTTAGTAATTTTTATTTTGGGCTTATGATTCGCTATAGATATGCCTTAGATGCTATAGTGGGAGGAGATTTCCTTCATTGCAACGGTGATCAAGCTTTTAATGCCATAAAAAAATTGGTTGCATCACATAGTTCGGCTAATAACTTTGATTCAGCTCTTATTAGCATTTATAATAGATTAAACACTCTTGAGACAAATGCATCTTACTTGAAGGAAAGTTGTGGTTATGTTCGAAACCGTCTTGATGAAGTTTTAGTGAACTCTGAACCCTCAATGTGGAATCCTACTATTAAAGTTGCTATTGGTGGTGAAACTTTTCATGCCCGTTGTGATATTATGTCTGAATTCTGTCTTATGCCTAAGAGTATTTATGAATCTTTGACACTTTGGGGACTCGTTGAAGGGGGAGAAGGAATAACTCTTATTGATAACTCCGTTATAGTACCCAAGGGAATAGTCGAGAGTGTGCATACAATCATTCTTGGAAGAACGGTATCCACTGATTATCTTGTTATTGAATGTGTAGGAACTGGACAAATCACACTTGGAAGATCCCTGCTGAAACTATTGGGAGCAATCATAAATACGGAAGAAGGCACCCTAAAAATCATACCGGGAGGCCGACATGTATTCCTAAACCAAAGAGTAAGAAAAATAACAAGAAGGGTAAGCGTAAGGCCCGAGGTAACATTGATGCTTCATCTCTTGAAAATACTTGATTTGCACTTTCTGCGCCTAGCTGAAAGGCGTTAAAGCACTTCTTGGGAGATAACCCATGTGTTTATTTTACTACAGCAATTTTTGTTTTGTTGAGTCTTGGAAGTTGTTTACTACTGTAGCAACCTCTCCTTATCATATTTTTGTGCCAAGTAAAGTTTCTATGTTAAAGTTGATGTTATATTTGGGATCGCTGCGCAGAAACAGCATTGCTGTCTGTCACAAATTCTTGCACAAGTCTCTGTAAAAAATTCGAAAAAATCTGCAAATTTACGAGCGTGATCCTCAAATATGTACGCAACTTTCATTAGTTTTGAGTTTTTCCATTTGAGCAAGTTAAGTGCCCAGTCCAGATGCATCTTTACGGACTGTTCTTTTTTTGACAGATTCTGTCTTTTATTTCGCATTGCCGCTTTTGCTATGTTGAATGAGTTTCTTGGTTCCATTAACTTTCAGAAGCTTTGTGCAATGTCCAGAAGTGTTAAGAATGATTGTGTCACCTCTGAATATGTGAATTTGTGGTTATGCACTAACCCTCTCATGAGTTTGCTTGAAGTTTGTGTGAAGGAAGTTTTCAAGGGTCAAGAGAAGAGGATGATATACTATGATCAAGAAGAGTGAAAGGTCTAAGCTTGGGGATGCCCCGGTGGTTCATCCCTGCATATTTTAAGAAGACTCAAGCATCTAAGCTTGGGGATGCCCAAGGCATCCCCTTCTTCATCGACAACATTATCAGGTCACTTCTAGTGAAACTATATTTTTATTCCGTCACATTCTTATGTTCTTTACTTGGAGCGTCGGTTTGTTTTTATTTTTGTTTTTGTTTTGAATAAAGTTGGATCCCACCATTGTTATATTGGATATGTTACACTCCTCCTTTTCATATGGAACACTTGTGTTCTTAATTGTGCTTTAATGTTCATGGCGAAGTCTTATTGCTTCGTTAGATTGCTATTTGGTTGGAATTGGAAAATGCTGCATATGGTTTGGTAAATTTGGCAATTGTTTGAGCTCTCATAGATCATGTTTAAGCTCTTGCATCATGTAGTTTAATCTATTAATGAAGAACTACTGTAGAGCTTGTTTAATTTGGTTTGCATGATTGATCTCTCTAAGTCTAGATATTTTCGGGTAAAGTGTTTGAACAACAAGGAAGACAGTGTAGAGCCTTATAATGCTTGCAATATGTTCTTGTGTGAGTTTTGTTGTACCTGTTCATACTTGTGTTTGCTTCAAACAACCTTGCTAGACCAAACCTTGTACTGAGAGGAAATGCTTCTCGTGCATCCAAACACCTTGAGCCAAAAACCATGCCATTTGTGTCCACCATATCTACCTATTATGTGGTATTTTTCTACCATTCCAAAGTAAATTACTTGAGTGCTACCTTTAAATTTCATTCCTCTACCTTTACAATATATAGCTCATGGGACAAATAGCTTAAAAACTATTGTGGTGATGAATATGTAGTTATGTGTCTTAATTCTTATAAGTTGCTTGTTGAGCGGTAACCATGTTTCTGGGGACGCCATCAACTTTACCTTTGTTGGATATCATGTGAGATGCTATGCATGTTCGTCTTGTCTGAAGTAGTGGACTTCACGATCAAATGGTTTGAGTATGCATATGTTAGAGAAGAACATTGGGCCGCTAACTAAAGCCATGTATCATGGTGGAAGTTTCAGTTTGGACATACAACCTCAATCTCTTATGAGAATATTAACTATTGTTGAATGCTTAAGCATGAAAAAGAGGAGTCCATTATCTGTTGTCTATGTTGTCCCGGTATGGATGTCTAAGTTGAGAATAATCAAAAGCGAGAAATCCAATGCGTGCTTTCTCCTTAGACACTTGTACATGCGGCATAGAGGTACCCCTTTGTGACACTTGGTTGAAGCATATGTTATGCGATGAGAATCCGTGTTTCCGAGATAGTAGGACAAGGTGCGAGCACTATTGGTACTCTATGCATGAGACATGCAACTTGTAGGAAGTATTATGCATAGCACATATGAATTATTACTACCGTTGACAAAATTGTTTCTATGTTTTCAAAACAAAAGCTCTAGCACAAAAATAGTAATCAATGCTTCCCTCTGCGAAGGGCCAATCTTTTACTTTATTGTTGAGTCAGTTTACCCATTCCCTTCTATCTTAGAAGCAAACACTTGTGTTAACTGCGTGCATTAATTCTTACATGTTTACTTATTGCACCTGTTATATTACTCTATGTTGACAAATATCCATGAGATATACATGTTACAAGTTGAAAGCAATTGCTGAAACTTAATCATCCTTTGTGTTGCTTCAATGCATTCTACTATGAATTTATTGCTTATGAGTTAGCTCTTATGCAAGTCATATTGATACTTGTCTTGAAACTACTATTCATGAAAAGTTTTGCTATATGATTCATTTGCTTAGTCATTATCTTTGTTAGAAATCTTTTGTTCAGATCACTCCATTCATCTCATATGCTTTACAATAATGTTGATCAAGATTATGTTGGTAGCATGTCACTTGAGAAATTATTTGTGTTATCGTTTACCTACTCGAGGACGAGTAGGAACTAAGCTTGGGGATGCTTGATACGTCGCAAACATATCTATAATTTCTTATGTTCCATGCTACTTTTATTACAATACTTGAGTGTTTTACACATACTTTACAGCGTTATTTTACATTTTTAAGCACTAACCTATTAACAAGATGCCGAAGTGCAAGTTGTTGTTTTTCTGCTGTTTTTGGTAAGGAAATATTCTCGGAATTGGACGAAATCAACGCCCGGGGCCTATTTTTGAAGCTTCCGAAGTCCGAAGAGGAGACGAAGTGGGGCCACGAGGTGGCGACACACCGGGCGGCGCGGCCCAAGCCCTGGCCGCGCCGGCCTGTGTGGGCCCCGTGACGCCCTGACCTACCCTTCCGCCTACTTAAAGCCTCCGTCGCGAAACCCCCAGCCGAGAGCCACGATACGGAAAACACCGAGAGGCCGCCGCCGCCAATCCCATCTCGGGGATTCATGAGATCGCCTCCGACCCTGCCGAGAGGAATCATCACCGGAGGGGCTCTACATCATCATGCCCGCCTCCGGATTGATACGTGAGTAGTTCATCCTTGGACTATGGGTCCATAGGTAGCTAGATGGTTGTCTTCTCCGCTTGTGCTATCATTGTATTAGATCTTGTGAGCTGCCTAACATGATCAAGATCATCTATTTGTAATGCTACATGTTGTGTTTGGTGAGATCCGATGAATAGAGAATACTATGTTAAGTTGATTATCAATCTATCATATATGTGTTGTTTATGTTCTTGCATGCTCTCTGTTGCTAGTAGAGGCTCTGGCCAAGTTGATACTTGTAACTCCAAGAGAGAGTAATTATGCTCGATAGTGGGTTCATGCCTCCATTAAATCTGGGACAGTGACAAAACGTTCTAAGGTTGTGGATGTGTTGCTACTAGGGATAAAACATTGATGCTTTGTCTAAGGATATTTGTGTTGATTACATTACGCACCATACTTAATGCAATTATCTTTGTTTGCAACTTAATACTGGAAGGGGTTCGGATGATAACCTGAAGGTGGATTATTTAGGCATAGATGCATGTTGGATAGCGGTCTATGTACTTTGTCGTAATGCCCCTGATTAAATCATAGTAATCATCGTTGATATGTATTGAATCTCTATTTGTCAATTGCTCGCTGTAATTTGTTCACCCAAGCATGTTAGTTATCTTATTGGAGAGACACCACTAGTGAACTGTGGACCCGGTCCATTCTTTTACATCTGAATACATTCTCTGTTTTTACTGTTCTTTGCAAACAAACACCATCTTCCACTCGATACGTTAATCCTTTGTTTTCAGCAAGCCGGTGAGATTGACAACCTCACTGTTACGTTGGGGCAAAGTACTTTGATTGTGTTGTGCAGGTTCCACGTTGGGTTTCACTGGTGTTGCGCCGCACTACATTCCTCCACCAACAACCTTCACGTGCTTCTTGGCTCCTACTGGTTCGATAACCTTGGTTTCTTTCTGAGGGAAAACTTGCTGCTGTGCGCATCACACCTTCCTCTTGGGGTTCCCAACGGACGTGTACATCTACGCGCATCAGCCGTCGTGCGCTGAGTCGTTCGAGCACCATGGTGTGCCCTGGTTCGGCCGGAGCTGGCCGGAGCACGGCGAAGACCGTGGCGGCGGCGAGGTCGCCACCCGAATCGCCACAGGCGATTAGGGTTTCGTGAGAGAGAGGAGCGAGTGAGTGAGTGAGGTGGGCCGGATCGATTCGGTTCCACCGAACCGTTTTGGACAGGCCTTAACGGGCTGTCCAAATGGGCCAAATAAGTGGGCTGGCCCAATTGGGCCAGGGGGTATTTTTGTCTTTTCAAATTTTGAAATAACCTTTGAATTCAACCAAATTTTAAATAATAAAATATACCTCTAAAAATCCAATAAAAATTGTATTAGTGAATGAAAATTATTCTGAACAAGAATAAAATAAGAAATAGAATTAAGAAAACAAATTCAAATTTTGAAATTTTTGAATTTAAATTTAAACTTGGAATTTTAATTTGTAATTTTCCTTGGAGTTAAAAATCAAGGACAAATTTCAAATGAGTCAAATATTTTCAAAAGAAATTATAATATTCCAAGTCATTTCTTTTAAGAAAAATATTTTCCAAAAGGAAAATATTCTATTATTCCTATTTCTTTTATTCCTAAAATAAAAGGAAAATTATATTATTTCCAATTCTTTATTTGAAATAAATATTTTCCAAAAAAGGAAAATTCTATTACTCTTAAAACCTTTTCTTTGAAAAAGAAAATGTTATTAAGGACTTAATAGTGATACTAAATTACTACCACAGGCACAAATACTTAACTTAACCCTAAATCTTAAAATTCATATCGAGGTATGGGATTCAACATAAAATAATACATCCATACAAGTATTATTTGGATTTTATAACATTGTCCTTACCGGACAATGATGCTTCTTTACAGAACCCGAGGTTCGGGTTCCATCCAACACATCGAACTGCACTATCTCGCAGTCCACAGGTAAGTTCACCCTTTCTCATGTCATCTTGATTATATTCTATCAATTTACTCGCAAATCTATATACTTATCATTCATGCATTGAAAACAAAATGTTACTTTTCCAATTATGAATATCTATGTGGCTGGCCATGGAACCATGGTATGTGTTGATATGGTGGAGGTTCCATTGCAAGGGTTTTATTAACCTAGGACTAATCACCAATGCCGTCTAGTGATTCTAGCGCCGTACATATCGCGTTGACCATAAGATCTATAATGGCTATGTGGAAGTCGGCTGTATCTTTTCCCTCCTGCACGCCAACGGATTTGATAGGGCCTGGCGGGGTGTTGGGATAACACCGCCGTAGGTTGGGAAATCCTTTTAAATCCCCATCTGTTTGGATGAGAGGCTCTACCGTCTATGAAGGATTGTCCGACGTACATCAGGGGTAAAGCCGTATGATCGGGAGATGTCTACCGGGGATGTACGGGTGGACAAAAGGGTGGGTTTGCAGGGTCGCGGAGAATGCGGTGATTGGCTTGGATCTTACACCTGGCCCCACACCAAGGAAGTGTGGACGAGAAACACGTCTCGGTTGGTATCAATGATAAGTTCTCTTATGGGAAAAGTAACACACCTCTGCAGAGTGTATTAAATTGTGGCTATCACTCCCTGTTCCGGGAAGGAAACTGCGAACGCGACAGGAAAGGAACTCTGTGAAGTTCTGGTCAACCTGTGAAGACCGACGGGTGATACGTCTCAAACGTATCTATAATTTCTTATGTTCCATGCTACTTTTATTACAATACTTGAATGTTTTATACATACTTTACAACATTATTATACATTTTCCGGCACTAACCTATTAACAAGATGCCGAAGTGCCATTGATGTTTTCCTGTTTTTGGTTTCGAAATCCTAGTAAGAAAATATTCTCGGAATTGGACGAAATCAACGCCCGGGGCCTATTTTTACACGAAGCTTCGGAAGACCGAAAGGAGACGAAGTGGGGCCACGGGGCGCCGCCACGCTAGGGCGGCGCGGCCAAGGGGGGCGGCCCTAGTGTGTGGGCCCCCCGTGACGCCCTTTGACCTACCCTTGCGCCTACTTAAAGCCTCCGCCGCGAAACCCTCTGTACCGAGAGCCACGATACGGAAAACCTTCCAGAGACGCCGTTGTCGCGAATCCCATCTCGGGGGATTCAGGAGATCGCCTCGGCACCCTGAGGGGAATCATCAGGAGGGCTCTACATCATCATGCCCGCCTCGGATTGATGCGTGAGTAGTTCATCCTTGGACTATGGGTCCATGGCGGTAGCTAGATGGTTGTCTTCTCCGCTTGTGCTTTCATTGTATTAGATCTTGTGAGCTGCCTAACATGATCAAGATCATCTATTTGTAATGCTACATGTTGTGTTTGGCGAGATCCGATGAATAGAGAATATTATGTTAAGTTGATTATCAATCTATCGTATATGTGTTGTTTATGTTCTTGCATGCTCTCCGTTGCTAGTAGAGGCTCGGCCAAGTTGATACTTGTAACTCCAAGAGGGGTAATTATGCTCGATAGTGGGTTCATGCCTCCATTAAATCTGGGACAGTGGAAAGTTCTAAGGTTGTGGATGTCTTGTTGCTACTAGGGATAAAACATTGATGCTTTGTCTAAGGATATTTGTGTTGATTACATTACGCACCATACTTAATGCAATTATCTGTTGTTTACAACTTAATACCGGAAGGGGTTCGGATGATAACCTGAAGGTGGATTATTTAGGCATAGATGCATGTGGATAGCGGTCTATGTACTTTGTCGTAATGCTGATTAAATCACATAGTAATCATCGTTGATATGTATTGAATCTTTATTTGTCAATTTCTACCTGTAATTTGTTCACCCAGCATGTTAGTTATCTTATTGGAGAGACACCTCTAGTGAACTGTGGACCCCGGTCCATTCTTTTACATCTGAATACATTCTACTGTTTTTGTTCTTTGCAAACAAACACCATCTTCCACTCGATACGCTTAATCCTTTGTTTTCAGCAAGCGGTGAGATTGACAACCTCAACGTTACGTTGGGGCAAAGTACTTTGATTGTGTTGTGCAGGTTCCACGTTGGCGCCGGTTTCATGGTGTTGCGCCGAACTACATTCCTCCACTAACAACCTTCACGTGCTTCTTGGCTCCCGGTTCGATAACCTTGGTTTCTTACTAAGGGAAAACTTACTGCTGTGCGCATCACACCTTCCTCTTGGGGTTCCCAACGAACGTGTCGACTACACGCCAGCAACGGGCATAGTTTTCAGAATAAAATCAATCTTTTGAAGAAATGTTTTCGAAACATGCATTGACCTGAGATTTTCTGATCAATGGTCGTAGCTTTTGCATTAAACACTTTTTCTCTTTTGAACTTGCTGAGTACCTCTGTACTCACTTTCTTTCGACACCCTTGCTAGATTGTGACATTGAAGTGGAGGCCATCAACGATGGAGCACCAGAAGGAGACTACGAGCTGGTCTACAAGGAATCGGATTTGTTCGGAGGAGTGGAAGGCGTGGAATATGGGATAGTCTACAGAGCTGACAACAATGAGGCGGAGGAGTAGTATCTTACCTTAGTTATCTTAGAGCCGAGCAGCGTAGTGGCATACTTAAATAAGTTGCTGAGCTCTATTTCATCTATATGTTGAGTTGTAATAGTACTTAAGTTGTAACTTAGGGTGTTCTCATCGGACCTGTGAGAATACCAACTTGTTAAGACCATGATTGTAATATAATCTAGAGTGTTATGACATGCAATGTTTCTGTTGTACCACTCTGAGGGATGTGATATTTGTGAAGAAATCCCTTCATGAAGATCATATCAACGACTTGTATACTACAACATGCAGTGGTATGCTGGATCACCGCATGCACCTGCTCACTAGGTGCTCCTTCTCCATGCCGGTGTGGTTTGAGGTCCTCTCGTGGATCCGATCCACCTCAGGTCCTCCCACAGTGAAGGGTGACTTCGCGGAGTGGTGGTCGCTGGCTGTGCGGACCGCCCCCCGCCAACTGCGCAAAGGAATTTCTTCGATTATCATGCTTACGACGTGGTGGATATGGAATCACCAGAATGCGGTGGTCTTTGATAACGCACGGTCTTCGGTGACATCCCTATTCAACGACATTAGGTCGGATGCGCAGCTATGGGCGGACGCGGGAGCCCGGGATGTCCGTGAACTCCTCCCCTAGACTAGTTCATTTTTCTTGGGTTAAGTTGTATGGCCGACTATGTTCTCTAGGAACTTGTTGTACATATAACATTTTTCTTTCTATCAGTGCATTGAACGAAGCGCCAACGACTAGACTTTGCGTCGACGCAAGATGAAATCCCAGCCTCGGACAGGATTTAGACGAAACTACCAGGAAATTCATCCTACCGCCTGGGCGTCCCCATTGTACATGCCCTCCTCCCCTTCTCGTTCGTTCGTCTTTCTCCCCATCCATTCTCACGAGACAGAGCTCCAACACCGGGAGGTCACCACCGCCAGCACCGAGCCGGAGTAGAGGCAGACGCGGCTGGCGGCGCCGGCGACGACGAGGGTAGATCGAGCCGGAGGAAGGCTCCGCGGCGGAGCGTACTCCGGTGAGGAAAAATCTTAGGGTTTATTGGTGAGATCCCAAATCATCCCGTCAAGAAAAACAACAACACCCAAATCAGCTAGAAGCTCCGCCGCTCAGCCAAATCCCCTACCATGCACCGCCCTCGTGGACCGCACCGGCCATGGTCGGACGGCCTCCCACCCGAGCTCCTCCGCGTCATCCTCCTCAACCTGACCTGCCTAGCCGACCGTGTCTACTTTTCTGCTGTCTGCCGACCGTGGCGCTCCGCCGCGAGTGGACCGGACGCCCCGCCGCGCCAGCTCCCTTGGCTCCTCCTCCCGTCCCCCGCCGCGCCCTCCTTTTTCAGCCTCCACTCCGGCGCCACTCGCCGCCTATACCTCCCGGAGAAGGTCCGCGCCGCGCGCCTATGCGGCTCCCACGATGGCGGCTGGGTCGCCCTCGCGTTCGACCAGTGGCGAGGGTACGCGGCCGTGAACCTCCTGTCCGGCGCGAGGGTTCTGCTCCCTGACAGGCTCAGGACCAACCTTCCCAACTTGCACGGGAACGGCGACTGCGAGCACCCCATGTTCATTCATACCGTCATCTTCTCGGAGTCGCCCTCGACAAAGGGCTGCCTTGCCGCTGCGCACATCTCCAGCGCCTTCAACATCGCGTTCTGTCGGCCCGGGATGGACCGGCACTGGGTTGCGTACCAACATGCTGTGGATGTGTTCCAGGACATGATCTATTTCAAGAGCAAGCTGAAGGAAGGTTTCCATGTCCTGTCAAACACAGAGGATGTTGCTGTGTACACACCCAACGGCGGCCCAAGCGCCCCTCTGGTCATGTCTCGGAGCTCCTACCAGGTCCAGAAGCGCCCTGATTACAAGCCTGACGATCTCAACTTGTCCCGCTATCTGGTGGAGTCCCGTGGAAAACTGCTGATGGTTCTGCGGCAACTCAAGGAGTGTCGGGATCCCAAGGGGAGTCCCACGTTTAGGTTCAGAATCTTTGAGATGAACCATGGGATTGCTCCTGGCGGGGGTTCTGTAGTTTCCTGGGTGGAGCTCCACACTCTTCCTGGTCGGTTGCTCTTACTTGGCCGAGGCTGCTCCAGGGCATCTGAGGTGTCTCAGTTCAACAGGCTCGAAGTGGGTCACATCTATAATTCGGACGATACTAGATTCAACATATCCTTGGCATTAAAGAGTGGGAGTAAGCATTCCAGTACTGATATGGGCGTGGATGTTCAGAAAAAACTCAATCGCAGGAAGCGCACTTGGCGCTTTCCGCAACAATTTACTTCAGAGTGCTATCCAATCTGGTTTGCACCCTGAATCGGTGTAGGGGTTTGGAGAATTTGCCTGGGTCTGGCTAGGCACTTTCTGCAGTTGTGCTAAAGGATACTAGGCACTGTATTTCAGAAATAAGAAAATAGATTCCAGTGAAGAAATATCAATCAATTATGTTTCGTGTCACTTGCTCGTTGTTGGGGCTTGGTTTACTCTTTTCTGTCACCCAAATTAGCATTGGATTTTATGATAGTTCTCCAACTCTGGATTATGCGATGCACAAAATCTTGTTGGTGTATTTCTCATCCACATTACAGGCACAAAATAGTATGGAGTAGCCAGGAATTGAATCACTCAACTCCATACACATGAATTTCAGAAGGGCTACATCTTTACTATTGAAGCCTCGAGCTTAGAAAGCTCTTGTCTACAACTGATGGTCATGCCCTCATATGTAAGTCCTTTGTTAAACTATGTAGCAATTTTTTGCAAGAGCCAATTGAAAGCAAAGAGATAAGCATCAAATAAACAGATACATGGTCATTTGCTACTTGAACATGATTACGTGAGCTAGTTTACATTAGATATTTAGATTATACTCCCTCTGTTCACTATTATAAGATTTTTTTTCCAGAAATGCATGTATCTAGCCGGGCTTCAGTGTATACGTTCACTCTTTTCAGTCTGTATCTAGTCCATATTGAAATATGTATACCATGTTATAATAGTCAACGGATGGAGTATTGGGTTCAGACTTTAGAAAGTTTGGTTATTGGGTTCAGACTTAAGCTTGGAAACAAAATAGTTACATCACTTCAATAGTTGTTCTATATTCATTCCCTGGCAGTACTTACATGTAATAGAATACAGGAACTTTAAATTTTTTGTACTCTGATTAAGTATCTACCTTCCACACAAACAGGAGATAAGAATCATCCAAGCATACAGAAAAGTTTGAGCTTTTTACTGTACTTACCTGTCATTGGTATATACAAGAAAAAATCAGTTAAAAGCTAGAAAAGATATGACAAGCTACAATACACTGTAAAATATTAAATGGTCCACATGATGCATCAGGAAGACAGAGTCTGTCAAACTAATCTCATCTAAAGATTAAAAAATTATGTCTACCGGGTTGATTTCTTCCAAATCTGTTTGTAGAGAAATAGGAGCTCACAACAAGTGCTGATTCCAAAGCGAGAACAACAGAAATCAAGTCTAAGACGGAGAAACTTTTCTGCCAGCCAACATAGATTCCGTCTTCAATTACAAACAGGGGGAAGAGTGCAAGAGCTATACTACCCATAATTGGATGGAATTGGAGATAGACGAAGCAAATATATTTCATCATGTCTGCAACTTTTCCTGTTCCGCTCTTTCTTAGTTTTATAAGATCTGTAAAACATTCAGTTTACAACTTTAAATATTGTGAACAAATAATGGTGCTTTTGCCTCACGGTATCGTAGTCTTCATATATTAGCTTCCTAAATGACAAGGAAATCAGTCAGGAAAGGTTCCATCTCTCCTATTCTTTGGGTGTTGCAGTTGACAATGTCGCTTCCCTTCCTCAGGGGCAAGGTGAGTCATCTTTATCCTCTTTCTAACGCCAACAATGTTCTTATTTGTTTGGTTTTAGTATGTTGAATATTTGAGATTTTGAGTCCAGTGACTGGTTAGTTTCTGGAACGATTGAGCTATATATAGAGTTTCTTGGTGAATATCTTACATGGAGTGTGGTACATTGATAGATAGAGATGGAAAGCAGAAAGTTGGATTTTATTTCTGTTGAAGCTCTGCTACGGATGACCAACTTTTTATAGTTGGTGTGCTTCAGCCGCTTCCCAAATTTAAAGTGACAACCAAACATGGTACATTTTATGGCGAGGGCCTAGGGGTAAAGTATTTGATTAGTTTCTTCATAGACTGAACTATATATTCAGTATTACTTGGCGCTCATGAATTGTTTTACTATGTAGCTACCAAATAAAAGTACAGTGTCCTATGAGGGTATCATGTTGCAGCACAGAAAGGTACCTATTACAGATGCAAAGTATACTATACTACCATAGGGTTCTCACATTATAGTTTCCATCTGTAGTATGGAGATTGTCTTCTCCATTTTTTTTTCTTTGTGTTTCTGCATTCAGCATGCCAATTGCATTTGATGCTAATTTTTTTTATTGCAGGTTTGGCCAAGGACAACCATTTGGTCTTTGTGCGTATACATCAGGAATAGCTACTGTTCCCTAAACTACCTCAGCCAAGAGGTCAGTGTTCCTTTTTTTTTAAGGCCATAAGACCCCCCGTGGGGGTTAGAGTTGTTCATTGATTACTTTCACAAGAAACATTACAGTTCTTGATCCCATAACAAATAGTAGATAGGATGGTTCCTGTTCAAAAAAAGAAAAAAGATAGGATGGTAGGCTTAACCAGGAGTGTTGTTCAAATTTGTACATTGAAAGGTATAGGTAGGCAATGTACTCATTCTCGATTTTTTTCTAAGCATCAGCTTCATAGTTTATGTCTTTGGACATGTTCGAGAATGAAGTTTCTGCTTCTTGCATTTTGCTTCATAAGCAATAGAGTAGGACTTATCTGTTGCTCTATATTTCCAATCGTGCTGTCTAGAGATTTGAAAGCTTGGCTGGTAGTTATATTGCAACATAGTCTAATAGCTGAATCATGCTTGTAATAAAAGTACCAAGAAGGAGACCATGAGCTTAAGCATCGGCTAAGAAATAAGAGCAGGAACAGTGGCCAGAGTTCTCAGCGTGCCCATGAAAAAAGGGATTTCACCTATATAATATAGGGGACAATAGGAAGCATCAGAGAAGGAGAAAGTAGAGAGTTGATTGCCGCTGTCTTAGTCATCAAAGGAATGTATTCCCTTGTGAGCATTCGAACAGTGCAATAAAAAGTTTTGCTTTGTAGGAGCTCCCTTTTTTCCAGTGTAGACATCAGTTTGTGTGCACTATGCAACATTAGCAAAGTGAACAGGGACATCTTTTGGTTCTTATATTTCAAATCATTCCTTGCTTTCCATATATATAGATGGGGCACCTAGGAGCATGGGCACCCAACGTGTATTTCGTACATACCTGGAATGTACGTGTCTAAATTACACATACCTAAGGTTTACATACCTAACATATACACATACAAGTTACACATACCTAACATTTACATACTTAACATACACACATGCAAGTTACACATACCTAACATATATATACACGTATCAGTGTACGTATACCTTAGGTATGCAATATCTTAGGTATGTATCACTTGAGTATGCATTTCTTAGGTATGTATACCTTAGGTATGTGTAACTTAGGTATGTATACCCTCAGGTATGTGTACTACAAAGCAAAAATACGCGTATCTACGTATGGTGCCCGGGCACCTAGGAGCACCAGTTAATTTACCTATATATATATATCAGAGAAGATAGAGAGAGGAATCTATATGTGAAGGATTTGAGAGAATATTTGTTGTAAAAACTGAGCACAAGTGTAGTTACGAAAAGCCTGGCAATCCGTTTTTACATTTTAGTTCAAAAGATGAGTGAAACCAGGTAGTTTAACATAAGGACAAAGATTGAAAACGTGCCCCTCATTTTTCAATTCACCGGAATATCACATTTTAGAGAATTTTCTTATATCACATGATGATTTTCATTGCTATTGCTAAAGAACAAGTAAACAAAACTCTATGTTGTTCGAATTCTAGGGACAACATTTTTATTCTTCCATGGCAGGTTGGTGAAGTTCAATTTAACCTGCTGGTGGTTCAAAAAATTGATATTATATTGAATTACAAGATTGTGGTTAGTAACTTTTTATTCTTTCAAGGCAAGATTGACCATGGCTGTCTTTTTAATATTTAATACATTATTGCACATTATCAGGGCGTGTTAGTTCCAGTATTGATGAATGTAAATTTGCTTGGGATGCTTAGTATTTTTACCATTTCCCCATGTTTCAAGTTCTCCATTTATTTACATGTTTGTTCTTCTCAGGTCATCAGTAGCAATTCCTTCTATAATTCTTTGGTAGCATCACTAAGAACAATTAAATTGTGTTTTGTTGATTTACTCAATTAGCTTTGTTTCTGTTAAGCTCTTGATATGATAAGAGGGAAGCTTTCAAAGTTACTAATGGTTATGATGCAAATACACTTTAATGGGACAGTCTTGAACTTCTGCTTAATCCAGTAAGGGCCTAAGGGGGACTTCTCTTAGGTTCAAACTTTTGTTTACTAAGTTTTCTTGTGAGAGTATTTTCCTTCTTGTGTGGGAGTGGGTGTGTATTACTTAATTTTTATTCATGCATTCTATCTTTCTCATACACATTATAGAGCCAACTAATGTTCCAACTGTAGAATATTTTGGTTGTACACAGTAGTGTAACTTTTCATCTAATTCCTCCCTTTATATGGACATCTGGTTTTCTGTTCAGCAGGACTTGTTTTCATACCATCTATGATAGGACTGGTATGCCTTTAAAAACTGACAATAGTTATGGTGCCCTCTTTTTATCATTTTAATGAACAGTCTTTGTGGCAATGTGTATGCATGATTACTAAATAGGAACAGCTACATTTTCTCAATGTTTGCAATATTCTTATGGTTTATGCACACTGCATAGCATACAGCAGTCTAGGTTTGATATGACATAATGTATTTGGAATACTTGGTTGCACTTCTTATATGACATCAAACATTATGGACTCTGTCGTTTATTTTACCTATATATGAGATTAACTCACAAAACTTTGAAATGGGTGACAAAAGCACATATAGTAAACCAGGATGTGTTGAGAAGTCTAATAATCCCATATGATATTACAGATTCCTGGCACAAATTGCTTAAGAGATGACTGGTTGAAAACCAGTCACCTAGCTACCTATTTGTAGATCTAGCCTACATCATCCAAACAGAAGCCTCTTCTCAAGTTCCACTGTCTTTTGTTTATGCTTGGGGGAATTATCAACATACTACTAAATACAGCAATCAAAAAGTTTTTAGATTCCTTGGAATTATGATGCATCATCCTATACGTAGGGTGTCAAGTGGGATCCCACTTTTGTCCCACTTGTAGTATAATTTGAATTTTTTAGTACAAATTTTGACATCAAAATTTGAACTACATAGTACAAAATGACATCCCACCAGGATCCCACCTTGACACCCTACCTATACGTCTCCTGTGTGTGCTTATATGACGTGCCAAAGCATAGGAGTGTTTGGTATAGATTTTGATCAATTCTTGTAGGTACCGAGGAAACGATTAGTTGTTACAATGCTAAGACAATTTAACTAAACCATTTGATATATGGTACACTGCCATTAAACTCATAGTATTTTTTTAATTTGAGAGGTTAAGCAGGCAGATGAACTAGAAAATATTCTTGCAGTGGAGTTTCTTGCATATTTTTTCCGATGAGCGTGGAGGCATTTCAGTAGTTAAGGATGTGCAAATGAACAAATTCAATCGGGCTAATAATAATTTATTTTCCATAAAAAATCAACTAATGTTTGAATTATCATTGATAGTTTTATCCTTACATTTTCTGTAATTTCCTTTAACATGATGCACGCAGAGTAGGTACTCCCAAGATTAGTGGGTACAATAGAAGTCCATTTTCGACATGAAAACATGCTTTTTTAATACAATTTGCCGTGGGATATAGTTTGTGGTACCAGGTTGTCTGGTCAGCAGTCCTTTTGAGTCCATAGTGTATGTAGTTATTTCCTTTTACATACTTCCTCCCATTGTGGCTGTGTGTATCACAGAATCATGTTTCGCTTTTACACAGGCTTGCAAAAAATCTAGGAAAAAACGACATGTCGGATTGGATTGTCAATGTAACACCATGAACATTGTCCAATGTGTTTGGCGTTGTTACTTTTGAATGCTTCAATGCAGAGGCTGGTGTAAGGGGCCTTGGAAGAAGCTGATTTGATGGCTTAACTGTTGATGCTTTGAGGAACTGGGTGTACCAAAATGTCGACATGAAGCTTTGTCAACAAAGTTGTGTCATTAGTCAAGTTAACATGAAGTTTCTATGAACAACCAACATTTGTGGATGGTTAGTAGCACCGAGAGTTCGAGCATTAATTGGCAAAATATATAGATGGGTCCCTGAATTCCGCATGAGAGAAGTCCAATTTACCCCCTTAAACTTGTCTCAAAGTTCAGCTTACAACCCTGAACTTTACTTTGGTTCAACTTTCAACCCTGAATTCTAAAAACGGTTCAGAATCACCCCTACATTGTCTTAAGCCGGTTTTTCTTGTCACGTAATGTATTGTATTGGCAAAATAGTGTGTGCATGTATTCTATGTCTTTAACTCTTCATCTTTAATTCTATGCTTCATCTTAACCTCTTCACCTGCCGGAATAAAAATGCCTCCCCCGCGGCTCGCTGCGTGGTGGCGTGTTGGCGGAAGGCTGGACACGACAGGTGATGTAGAGGGCAGACGTCGGGTGTTATTGTCCGATGGAGGCACCCCTCTGTGTTCGCCATGGCCTCGTTCCAGGGAGGAAGACGATCATGATGAGGCATGAGGTGATCATGTGATATGGAGAGAGGAAGTACATGTACCGTGTATGTTGTATGTTGATGAGTTGGCACAGTATATAGGAAGAAAAACCGGTTCAACATTGCCCTGGGTTCAGCTGCGAAGGCACACCCCACATTAACTAAACTCCCTGCATCACCTAGTCATGTAATTTTGCTGGGCATGGAATTTTTTATTCCGGAGATCTGCCTTGTGCTGAAAGATGTTGTAACTAGCAATGTGGTGACTAGGTAGACATGAAGTCTGTGCCTTGTGCTGAAAGATGTTGTAACTAGCAATGTGGTGACTAGGTAGACATGAAGTCTGTGGACATCTCATTTCCCTGTAGTTTGTTGTTCTTTTGTAACAACTAGAGGTTTGTCTATGTGCCTATGTAGATGGAATCTTTGTCTTCCCTAAAACTGTGGCTGACATGGGTGCAGATGGCTATTAGGGCATATTCAGCGGTGTGACTCACTCAAATGGGCCAAAATTTTGGCTAGAAATGCGGTCATGCAGACAGAAGGCAAATCGGTCGTGTGTTCGCTCTAGGCCCACGTGTCAGTGACCCACCGCCTCTTTGTCTCTTGCGTCGTTTTTAATTTGGTTGTTTGCTGGTCCTTTTTAGTGTTGATGACCGCGTCCACATCCCCAACCCCACTATATAGTCCCCACTTTTGTCCACTTTTAGCCCCCATGAGAACCCTAGGTCCCCCATTGTCGACAACAATGAGGAAGAAGGGTTGGGACTACCATGAGGTTGGCTCGTCCTCTGGGTGCCATCGTCGTAGCCGATTGTGAGGACGCGTAGGCCATTGATGTCGCAAATGCTAGCTAGCTATGGTTTCTGGTTTATCAATTATATGTTTGTATTTCATTTTTTTCTCCTTTTCCAGCCTCCTATGTATAATTTTTTAATGCAATAGGATTATTTTTACGTCCCTTGCTGCACCTTGTCCTGAATGGACCAAGGAAGGAAACGAGCCTCTCTCCTTTCCGTGGGCTACCAAAATGAATCAAAATAGACATGGGTGTCCGAAATGGAGCGGCCCATTGGAGTGGCCCTTATGTTCCACCCATGGAGCGCAAAACATAGCCCAAGATTCCGAACACGCCCTAGGTAAGCTTTATGCTAGGTTTGGACATGTGGGCTTGAGTAAACTTGCATCTATGGATGACACCCGTAGGATATGAGTACGAGTGGAGCCACCCATACCCGTTTATGTCTCCCCGATCTTACCCGTCATTCGTACCCGTATATCTGTTAAGGGGTATAAATTTTTCGTATACTAGTCTCCACCTAGTAGGCTAAATGATGAGCACCCGCGGCTAAAAATCTGCCTCGTTCACAACATACTAAATTGAGCAAAAATAGCCGTACACAACAAGTAACCATAACTTATAAACTAATTAACAACAACATATTGTAAACAACAAAACTTGGCCATAAACAACAACACATCAGATTGGGATCACGTAAAAAAAATGAACCGTTGCGGTCACATGACATGAGGTGATGCGATCGTAACTGGGGTTCAATCTTAACTACCTGCCATGGATCATGGGACTGGAAAGCTTGAGGTTTAGCTTAGGGGTACATGAATGCATAGTACAATATTACCATGGTCTCACTTGTCAAATTTTGAATGGATATATTGAAACACGGGTTGGTTCTAAAATTCTATATTCATACTCGCTCTATCAAATGTGTATTTACATATTCTAATTTGCTGTGCTATACCCATAGTTATGAGTATGGCGCCCATACTTGTTTTCATCCCCCATCTTATATCTTACCCGTCATCGATACCCATATAACTATTAATGGGTACAAAATTTTCCATACATGTCACCCGGTAGGCTAAATGAGCACACGTGGATAAAAATATCTATGTTTACAACACATTGAATTGAGTAAAAGTAGTCGTAAATAACAACTAACCATAATTATAAACTTATAAACAACCACATATTATAAGCAACAAGATTTGGCCATAAACAGTAACGCATCAAGATGCAATCATGTAAAGAAGATATGGACCGTGATAGTCACAAGAGGTGAACTGATCTTAATCTTAACGAACTACCATTGATCACGGGAGATCATGGGACTGGGAAGCATGAGTTTCGATTTAGATACATGAACGCATAGTACAATTTTATGGAAGTCTCACTTATCAAATTTTAAACATGGCCGTGTGCATCCTAACTATGTGGAGGTCGGGTGTATTACGTCAAAACTTTTGAGTAATAAAACGTCTTTTTTTCGAAAAAATCAAATTTTAAACAGGTACATAAATACTCGGGTCGGTTCTACAATTCTATCCTCGTACTCGCTCTATCCAATATATGTAAAATATTTTCTGTTTATGTACTCATGCATAATTTATCTTCCTATGCACATATTTGTGATAAAATTTATTCGCTAAATACATAGGTAATGGGTTATGTGTACCCGTTCCTATCCCTACTTGCATCGCCTTGACCCTCCTTGAGAGGCAGGTCTTCATGTGCCACGTCCTGTTGTGTCTAGCCTCACTTTGGTGACGACTACATTTTGAAGTTAGAATAAGGGTTTTTCTCACTCTATCCTCACTTTGCTGTTGTGTCTAGCAATGGCGGAGGGTGCATGGAGATGTGCGTCCCGCGGATCTCATAGGATCCTGTCGATTTTCGTGTTTGTTGGTGCCGTTTTAGGTTTGCCTCTTTTGATCTACGAGTCTTATTTTTACCAATGGTTACTACTCTAGTGTGTTGGTAATTTGAAGCATTAGTACGATGGCTTTTGATTTATCTATTACAACAAGCTCTAGTACGATAAATTTTGTCCAATTTCGGTAATAAAGAGATGATGACGGCGGGCCGCTTTTGGCT
Organism: Lolium multiflorum; assembly: GCA_030979885.1. NCBI lineage: Eukaryota > Viridiplantae > Streptophyta > Magnoliopsida > Poales > Poaceae > Lolium > Lolium multiflorum. The sequence continues at coordinate 219,653,126 of CM061749.1, read as the reverse complement.
CGTGCTAGTATCGATAGTCACCGTCGATCTATTTATAACTTTTATTACGTTTTGAAATTTTATAGGAGTATTAGAGCATCTCCAGCCGCGTCCCCCAAACCGTCCCCCAAACCGCGCCGGATTGAGCGTTTGGGGGACGTGTTTTGTTCGTGCCGCGTTTGGGGGACGTCGCTCCCCAGCCGCGTCCCCCAAACATTAAAAGTATTTTTTTGGCTAGAAAGAAAGTATTTAATAATATTCAAATCGGTTGAACATAAACAAATTATATATAAAACTTCGAAAAAATATAATTAAATACATATAAACTATCTACTTCTTCTTCTTCGCTGATGGCCCCGCCTCGTCGTCGTCATCGCGGTGGCGCTTCCTGCTCGTCACCTCTTCGGCGGTGTCGGCGTCGTCGTCGCCGGTGCTCGTCGGCTGCGCCTTGGCCTTGGCCTTGGCGGCCTTGTCCTTGGCCGCCTTCGCCTTGGCCTTCGCCACGGGCCGCCGCGGCCTCGCTCTCTTCTTCTCCTCCTCCGCCCAGCCATTCCTCCTCGTCCAGGCGGCGGGAATCGTCGCGCTGCTCGGCGTCCTGGCTTTGTCCCAATGCGCCCGGCGAGGCTTTCCCTCGCTGGAGGTGTCGACGGAGCGGAGATGTAGCTCATCGTCGTTGGAGGTGTCGGATGGAGGCTTGGATGAATGACGGCGTACGTACGGGTCTTATTGAGCGCGGATGAACGGCGGCGCAAGTCGAAGAGAGCAGCGGTTGCTTCCGAGGAGTCGGCGCTCCATTCGGCGGGGTTGGCGCGTCGTCGACGCGGTTGCCAATGCGACGGTTCCGCTTCTGTCAACTGCACCATCGCTACGTATGTGGCGGTTGAGCGTCCGAGCCGCCCGGGTCGGCCCGTGCCTCCTCGCCTCTCATTTCATTGTGTCCGCGTGCCGGTGCGTCCCGGACGGGACGGACTCGACGCCGGACACATCGGCGCCGACAAAAAGGCCTTTAGGCGCGCTGAACGTTTTTGTCCGCCTTATCCCTTTGGGGGACCGGAGATGCTCTTATACTATGAATGTTTATCCATAGATGGATCGGTGTCTTTTTTGAAAAAGAAAAACGGTTTCTTGTATGCTCAATCATGATTTTCTTAAGTCTCACTTACAAAAATATCTTTGAGTTGCACTTTTCTGTTAAAAAAGTCGCATTTTTTAACAGAAAATGAAACAGTTGACTTTCTTTTGGTAGTTGCATTTCGAGTTGGCGAGAAGAAAATCCCAGAGACACAGGCACACCCAAAGAAAAATGCCACGAAATCGTAACCCAAGAAGAAGCCAAGTCAGGACGGAGACTACGAGGCGCGAGTGAGGCGTGACGAGCGAACTGCAACGCCAGCTCACTGCACCGTGGTCCACTCTGTGTCTCCGTCCCCCGTTCGTTCGATACAAACGAAGCAACCAGCTTAAACCCAAACCCATCCTGACGACAAAGGCACACGGCATTGCACGCCTCACCACCTCATCTCCAATCCCGAATCCAGATGGCGCAGGTGGTAGCGGCGGCGGCGGGCGGGGCGGGAGCCGCCAGGCCGCTCGGCGGCGCACCTGGGACTGACACGCTCCGGCCGGCGGCGAGGCTGCCCTTCGGGCCGAGGGAGAGGTGGAGCGGGAGCGTGGCCTCGAGGGCCCGACGTGACTCCCCGGTTGCCTCGGTGATTAGCCGGGCGCCGCGCCCCGACACCGAGGTGCTGCCGGTGTCGCCCGACGACGATGCGGTCCTTAAGGTAGCCGCTTGCTCCTACTTGACCAGCACCTCAGCTGGTCGCTGGCCGAGGAGCTGCGGTGGATTTGGGGCCGGGGTGCGCTTTTGTTGTGGTCTTCGGTTACTTTCGGGCACGAAATTGGCTTTTCCGTGATGGTGAAATCGGGGTTGTCAAGTCCTGGCGTCATTTTCATGCGTGTGGCTGGAATTTAGAGCCCGGGACTATTGGAAATGTCTTTTCCTCACAAAATTCCTCCATGCGTAGTTAGTTGAATTTTTGCGTCTGCTTGCACCCTTTGCACTTCCAAATGCTGTAAGATGCATATTTCGATGTGAAGGTGACATATATTCTCCTTCCCTTTTTAGGCTTATTTTTCGTATAACTCACTAGCTTTTTATTGAGTGGATAGAAGTTTGATTATGTCACCGTTTGCAAAATTAAAACGCTGGAACCACTGTATGTAATCAAGGAGTGTTTCCTTGGATGCAAAAGTTATAAACAATTGGCAATAGTTCCTAATTACTTGCAGGAATAATTCTCAGCAGTCAGCAGAATCTGCATTGCGTAGCTTATTTCCTGGCACGTAAAAATATGGAACCCCTTGATCTTATTGAGGAAATCTCAACATGGGATGGCCGGATGGGCTATTTCAAATAAGATTTGCTACTTTCTGATCACTTTAGTTAAATCTTAATTCTGAGTCTTCTTAAGCTACTCATCCAGTAAGCTATGAAAGCTTACAGTCCAAAGTGAAGATTTGGGTTCTGTGTTTCTAGTTTGCTCTGGCTATGATAAGCAGTTATTTGTCATGACATGTCCTTCTGCATTGTGTGTTGCAGTACTCGTAATGTAACAGGGTGCCATCACTGCCATGTTGGAAGGAAGCTTATGAATTGATCAATTAAAACTTACTGTCAATAATATTACCTCTTCTTGACAGGAAGAAGAAAACTTCCAGCATCTTAAGGCTATTCAACAGCTAGCAACAGCCGCCAATGGTGTGTGGTCTAAGCCAAATGTTAGACGCAAGACCAAGATTGTGTGCACCATTGGTCCCTCAACTAACACAAGGGAGATGATCTGGAGCCTTGCTGAGGCTGGCATGAATGTGGCAAGGCTTAATATGTCACATGGAGACCATGCATCACACCAGAAAGTTATCGACTTAGTGAAGGAGTATAATGCTCAAACGAAGGACAATGTGATCGCGCTTATGGTTGACACCAAGGTTTGTATTTCCCCTTTTCAGAGCTTTTACATTATGATGGATGGGTATTCATGCTCTCAGATGGCCTATTTGCATTAGCCTTGTTATAACTCTGTCATGCTCATGCTAGTACATGATTTTATCTATTAATAGAGAGTTAGAGACTGTAATTGTACATTTTGATTCTGTCCTTCTGTCACTATATCATTTTTTGATTTCTCTGAACTAAGCTAGATTTTAATCTCAGGGTCCAGAAGTTAGGAGTGGAGATTTGCCTCAGCCTATATTCTTGGAAACTGGCCAGGAGTTCACTTTCACAATCAAGCGGGGAGTTGGGACCGACACATGTGTTAGTGTTAACTATGATGACTTTGTTAACGATGTAGAAGCCGGTGACATGCTCCTTGTGGATGGTACGTGGATGTTTTTTTGTCCTCTCATATCTGACTATTTGCTCTCTTGTTCGGTGACACATAATTGTGTACAGTATGTGCGGACTCAGAAAACCAATTTATCTGAAATGTTCAGTACTCCCTCCGATCCGAAAAAAGAGTCGGAAAAGGAATTTTGCAAACGCGCCCTCAACTTTTTATTTCATCAGCCCGCACTCCCCAATCAGTCAACGAGAACCAGGCAACAACCCCCGTCCGCAGAACTGTGAAGAAGGTCGCGCGGGTCCTCGCCCGCCTCTCGCCGGCCGCAAGGTCGCGAACGCCCAGCGCGGCCCACCCCCTTCGCCTATCTCGACCTCCTGGCGGTGGCGCGCTGCCGCGGCGGGCGGTGGAATCGTTAGATCGAGGAGCGCCATGCATCAGAGCCCCCATTCCCTTAGGGTTTCGGCCGCCTCCGATCGAGGAGCGCCATGGATTAGAGCCGGCGGGCGGTGTACGGCGGGCGGCAGGCACCACATGGTTTCGTTTCGGCGGCCGGCGGCGGTGGGCGGCGGCGGGCGAGCCTGTAGCCGGCCACCAGCGCCAAAGAGATCTGCGGGCCTTTCGTGTCATGCCACCAAGCAACGCCGTTCTAATTTTGATTAATTAGAAGGGGTAAACTGTAAAACGTGATTACACTATGCTTCCGGCAGTTTTTTCGGATCGGAGGGAGTACTAAACTTCAGATAGTGATTGAATAAATTTGTATAGTGGCAGATAAACATATAACTGAAGTGGGTAGGTTCATAATGAGCTGGTCTTGGTTAAAATGGCTAAGCATAGTTGTCAGTTGTTTATAATCTTCTGGTTTTGTCCAGAGTAATCATACTCTGCATTTTGTCCGCTAAAACTTACTTCTATTGCTTCACTGGAACACATTTTGGACCTATTGAATGAAGTTATGGACTATGTATGAGTCATTTATGCATTTGGAGATACAGTGTTCCCCACACCGCTCATAGTATTGAGAGCATTGGTACCCACCATTATTTGTGTACTTAAGCCAACATTCTGAGATGGAGTTTTCCAACATTTATGTGCAGGTGGTCTTGCTTATTTGTGCACACTTGATAAACATTTAAATTAGAACATCAGATACATGTGTAACATCCTTCTACCTTATCTATATTTTTATACTTGTAAAGATCGTTGTATTTCTCAATTATGTAACTTCAACAATTGTATGATTTTATATTCTGTTTACTGATCACTGTGTTCCGTATTTAGGAGGAATGATGTCATTTTTGGTCAAGTCAAAAACTGAAGATTCTGTAAAATGTGAAGTTATTGATGGGGGTGAACTAAAATCCAGGCGTCACCTGAACGTCCGTGGCAAGAGCGCAACCTTGCCATCAATTACGGGTAATAGTCAGCATATACTTTATTGAGTAAAATAGATGCCATGTGATGCTCATTTTCCAAGTTTGCAGATAAGGATTGGGATGATATTAAGTTTGGAGTGGAAAATCAGGTTGACTACTATGCTGTTTCTTTTGTCAAAGATGCTCAAGTTGTGCATGAATTGAAGGATTATCTCAGAAGTAATGTTTATTCCATACTTCATAAAAAATATGTAGGAATTGTTTTGACTGTGTCTTGATAATGTGTCTCTAATTTTGACTCCCAGGCTCGAATGCGGATATCCACGTAATTGTGAAAATTGAAAGTGCAGATTCTATTCCAAACTTACATTCAATCATTACAGCATCTGATGGGGTAAGGGGTTGATATTGATCGTTTTATCAGTTCAGTGAGATGCATTCAAAACATACATCTTGATATGAAAGGTGCTGAGTTGTATGGGCATCATGAAAACAGCTTCATAGCTCCTTTCTGTTTTGTAGTACAATAACTGTACAAGTATGTGTCACCTTTTTCTTAAGTTTTGATGTATGGAATGTTGTATTCTGTAGGCTATGGTTGCCAGAGGTGATTTGGGAGCTGAACTTCCTATTGAGGAGGTACCATTGCTGCAGGTATGCTGTAATTGATCATATTGCTCACAGTCTAAATGCCCACTTCTCTGCTTAGCTATTTGTTTAAGCTACAACCTACGAAATTGGGACCGACACATGTGTTAGTGTTAACTATGATGACTTTGTTAACGATGTAGAAGCCCCACCAACACCCAGTGTTATAAATGTAGTTTACAATCGCTTGGAAAAATATTTACTAACTGAGGGTTGATTTGGACTCGCTTGTATATACATGGTGCCTAGGCAGTTTTCCAGTTTGAACACCTATAACTGAACTTTCTGTGCTTCCTTGATTCTATATAATATATACACGACATTCTTAAAATTTCATGTGTCTCGATGCAGGAAGAAATTATTAGAATGTGCAGGAGCATGGGAAAAGCTGTTATTGTCGCCACAAATATGCTGGAAAGCATGATCGTTCATCCAACTCCAACCCGAGCAGAAGTTTCAGATATTGCTATAGCTGTTCGGGAAGGTGCTGATGCAGTTATGCTTTCTGGGGAAACTGCGCATGGAAAGTACGTGCTTTCATTTTCTTGTGCATGGAAAAATATTTATTTTTTAACGGAAAGTTATATGAGTACACACAAGCCATTGGTAATAATTTAAGTGACTGAAGCCAGCTGACCTTTTTACAAAGTCATATTCCAGCAGCGATATGCTGCTATTTTTAAGTTTTGGTGCTTTTGCTCTCTTTTTATTTCTGCTGAGTAAATTATGCAATTTAACTTTACTTTTAATTTTCAACTCTGAACTTGTAGTTCCATTGTCAGGTTTCCACCTATGTTAGCTCCTTCAAACAGTTTTATGGTGTTCATGAACTGCCACATGAATTTGTTAATTTTTTTTTATAAACCATGAATATATGAGTTGTTCTGCTGTTGTTAGTAGCAACATTTATGCCTTTTTGGTTTGTTTAAAAGATGCTCGCTAGTTTTGTGACATTTATTTTAGATACATTACTAAGCTTACTACCTGATCTCTCTGGCAGATTTCCCTTGAAAGCTGTCAAGGTCATGCATACTGTTGCACTGAGAACTGAAGCAACTATTACTGGTGGGGAAACACCGTCTAACATCGGTCAGGTGTTCAAGGTCTGAACTGCAATGTCCCAACTGACACCGTATGTATTTTTCCTCACTTACACCAGAATCTTCTTTCTCTAATATCCCTTTTCTCCTGTAGAACCACATGAGCGAAATGTTTGCCTACCATTCAACAATGATGTCAAATACTCTTGGCACACCAATTGTGGTTTTCACCAGGACTGGATATATGTCCATCCTACTTAGTCATTACCGCCCATCTGGCACCATATTTGCCTTCACAGATCAGTAAGATTCCTTTTCTTTTGCTCCAATGTGTATGACATCAATAAGATGAAACTCCCATGTTTGTTTTTGCATAAAAGTAAATCAGCAAATAAATTTTCATATGTGACATCTATTCATCGACTAATAACATGTTGAAAAACAAAAGCTTATGCTGCTGAGATATTCAATGTTAGTCATTAGCGATACCAAATTCCACATTTACTTGCCTTGGAATCAGGTTATAATGATAAATTTTTGATCAAACAAGAGCAAATGGTGCGCATAGGCTCTTACTATTTGTCCACGTACCAAGTTTAGTGATAAACCTTTGTATTTCATGCATTCATTGACTCATTGTACAAAATGTTAGTCTCTGGTCTACTAGGAGAATGGGATGTTGTAATTCATCAGCATCGTAGGAGCTGGAAACCAGCTTTGCTAAGTTCAAGGCCATCTCTCTAACATGCGTATGAAGACATTCGTAGACCCTCCATGGGGAATATTTTGCCCCATACAAGTTCATTTTATAGGCGAATCACAGTCACTAGTATTATCATAGGAGAAGAGGTTATCAATGATGAGACTTAAATATATGGTGGTATATACTCTTTATCGTACTATTGAGGGAGAACTGATCTAAAGATGATCCTAGATTTTGTATTTCTGTAAGAATGATATTTTTGTTATTCCCTCCTTCCCATGAAAGTTGTCTGAAATTTGTCTAGATTTGGATGTACCTAGATGCTAAATAGCATATAGATACATCCAAATTTTAACAAACCTCAGGCAAGTTCTATGGAACGGAGGGAGTAATTTTTTTCCACATTTTCCTTCATAAATCTGGTATTTCTGCACGTAACTTATGTTGCTTATTACTCTTTACAGGGAGATAGTAAGACAACGATTGGCTTTGTACCAAGGTGTATGTCCAGTTCATATGGAATTTTCTGATTGTGCTGAGAAGACTTTTGGTGATGCTTGTTCTTATTTGCTGGTAATCACTGATATATCCTATCCCTTTCGTTTTTTTTTGCTGGCATCAGCTTAAGTGGCTACAATTTGGTCCTTCACGATGAAATCGTTAAATTACCCTAACACAGCCTGCACTGAATAGAAGTTAGTTAGGCTACATTGTCAGGTGCATGATTTTTGGAGCGTTGCTACAGAGAATGTATTGTGCTTTAAGACTGTAAAACAAAAATAATGGCCTTACTGAAAACGACAAACAATTGTTGGATTATGGTCACAGATGGCAAAGTTCTTCCTTCTCTTGGCGAGTTTTCTGGGTTATGTAATATACTACGTAGCATATCTGCACTATGTTGCATTCTACTAAAGCATCGTTCTTCAGTTATGAAATGCACAGAAACATATACTTGTTCACATAGCTTAATCATGATAAAGCTGTTAACCTATCATGCTCGGAGCTTTGATCTATATTGAAGCTGTTCGCGAAACATTCATATTCGTCCTCTCTCTCTCTCTCTCTCTCTCTCTCTCTCTCTCTCTCTCTGCAGTCTTATTTCAGATCAAACTGACAAATACATGTAGGAAATATGGAGTATTCAACAGAACATTAAATCTCGAACCCTAAGTTTATTTATTTTGAAGGAATGCTAAAACTAAACAAGCAAGCAAATTTGACCTTGATCTGTGTGCTTAATTAGAATGGTGAGTAGAATTAGATGGAAAAGTTGCAGAATTTCGCAGCAGAGTGCATGTTCAATTCTAGTATCCACTATTCCACATACGTTTTTGTACTATTGTAACATGAGAATAGGTAGTCTAACATGATGTGCTACATTTCACAGAAACATGGTATGGTGAAGGAAGGTGAGGAGGTTGCACTCGTTCAAAGTGGCAGACAACCCATCTGGAGGTCCCAATCCACCCACAATATTCAGGTTAGGAAGGTCTAACGAGGAATGCCCCGAGGTATTTGGATTCCCACGGCCAATAACCTAGGTATTGCTGTGCTTCCGGCAAGCGCACAGGCGTGGTTATAATACCATACGGGCATTACTGTCCTTGAGCCATGAGCTTGGAAGCATATGTAGTTGTTGTTATTTAGGGTGAGTGTTGTGATTCTATTCTCTCCTGCTGTTTATTTTTCTTCTGTGTAAAATGGTTTGGCCGATTGTTTCCTCCATCTGTTGTTAGCTGTAGCTTGGGAGTACTGTAGGATTTCTTCGTTTTGTGGAACAATATATGTATTACTACATGTCAAGGACCAACAGAAAAAATTCAGTGGTTTCATGAAGTGCAATGGGACAATCTATCTTTGTTGAAGCCGACAGTCACTTTGTTGCAGAATATGTTTGTCTTAAATTCCAGAGCTAAACCATCCTTAAATTGGTACACGTTGATAATTTGATAATCCGTTAACAACTTTTGCCTTCATTTACTCCGTCATGAACGAGTTAGATGTGTCGTGGCCTCGTGGGTCTGGTCTGGTGTGACTGTAGGGAGCAAGAGGAAATTCCCCGATTTCTTTGTACAGTTAGGGTTGGTTACCGATTTGGGATTTTACGCTAGGGGCGTGCCTTAAACTCGAATCGGTTGCAATTTCATGTGTACTAGGACTTCCAAACATTGTATATGCTCCAAACTTTATAGAAGACCCCTCATTCCGCTGCACAGCACATGATTGTCCTAAGATGTGCCGCAGGACAAGTCTGAGCCTATCAAGTGTGTTGCATTTGAAGGAAGCACCTCAAGGCGCATCACCACCATGGCTCACGCCTGCTATATGGAAGATCCGGATGCAGCGCATCTCCACGTGCTGGCTAAGTTCGAGGAGGAGCAGACCGCCGCCTACCTCCACGAGGACTCGCTCTATGGCCCCTACCGGGAGGGCATGAGGGAGGCGGCAGCGCGCATGGCCGTCGCCTTGGCGGGTGAGCGGTCTTCCCTCGAGTCGCTCCATCGCTAGCCTCCGTCCACCACCACCGCCGAAATCCAAGCAGCCAATGCCGAGCTTGCTGAGGCGACGGCGCTGCTCCGGGAGTAGCAGGAAGATCTGCACTGGCCCAACCCGCAGGCGTCGTCTACCTCCCCGACGACGTCGACCTTGACCACCTGGGCGACGAAGAAGCCGTCGGCGTGACAGACAAGCAGCGAACGCTGCTCGCATCGTTTGAGACCATCCCGCAGGACATCGACTATCGTCAGTCCCTGGCGGCGGAGGAGCAAGCGCGCTGCCAAGCGCTTACCATGAGGCGTGCGTATGAGATGTGAGCCCCGGTGGCGGTCCACCGCGCGGCACGCGAGGAGGTGGTGGTGAGGCAGCGGGAGCAGGCACGCTTGGACCGAGGTAAGGGGGAGCTGGAGGTGGCCGCCTAGACTATGTTCGACGCGGAGGCCATGGTAGCGAGGGACATGGCCCGCTACCAGGCCATGGATGCATCGGCGAAGGAAGCGGCGACGGCGGAAGCCAGAGCTCGCTGAGACGAGGCTCTAGCCAGGGGCAGGCACGACGCCGGCTGGAGGAGGCGTCCGCCTCCATGAGGCGCCGAGAGGCCTTCGCCTCCCCTCGTGGCGGCCCACCATCGGAGGAGCTCCGATGGGCCATGCCGTCAGGGCACGTCGGCGTCTAGTAGGCAACGCGACTTCCAGTAACCCCGGTCATAGTAGGCCGCGCGACGGCAAATAGGTACGTCCGTCGTAGTTTAAGTTAACTCGTCTAACCATCCCTGTAAAGATGGTCTTTTTTGCCAATAAACATTAATGAAATACTTTTTTCTTACCTGAGTAACTGCCCGGTGGGCCACAATATCAGTCAGGCGACGCACGATCTCTCTGTGCAGCGTCCGCATAAATGCATTCCGTCCCTAATTTTGGGCCATGTTTGCGTCCCCACGGATAGCCCAAACATTTTGTGTCGGGCCGCTGGGCGGCTGGGGTGCAGGTCTTTCATCCGCGCGGTGTCCGTTTCGAGCCGCTGGAGATACCTTAAATGTTATTCGTACTTTGGTGCACTTGCTTAATTGTTTAGTAGAACAACGTTCCGTAGCCTTTTTAGGTTTACAAATCCACATGAACATGACAATCCCTGTTAGACATGCTTTTGTAGCAAGGGAATGAGAATAGAAGTACGTTAGGTTTGGTTCAAAATTTCCATGTTTGCATCTCACGAGCCGATAAAACAAAAAATATTGCAGTGACACAAAGCACATTAAAGAAATATGAATAAACGGAATCGACTACGACATGTAATTAGACTTAACCATGTCAGTACAAACACGACGGATTGGAGCTTCACAATGACATGGTTCAATCCGTATATCAAGTTATAAACTGTTAGATACATCAGAATTATTCATGATTCTAAATGTACTACACATACCCCCTCAAATTAGTCAGGCTTCCTAGGACAAGAAAAATAACAAGAACATATTCAAACTGATATAACTCCAGCGTTGTTATTAAGATAGAGGCGAGGATTCAAACCCAAGTGTTGGCCCTTTGCCTTTTTACCTGCCGACCATTGCACCACGTGAGTCTCCTCGGCTTCCTAGGACAACGGTCAACCAAAATTTCAGTGGATGTTGAGAACCAACATGAGGTTGGGTGGTTAGGAGGATGGTTGAATCCCCACCAACCCAGACATCTGTGTGTCTCATAAAGACGGAATATTTATTCAGTGGGAGACGACGTTCCCGTCGACAGCGAGGCGATCCGCCGGCTCAGTCTTCCGGAGGTGCTCATAGGGGTAGGGTGTGCGTGTGTGCGTTCATAGGGGTGAGTGTATACGTGTGTATGTGAGCGTCTGCGTTTGTACTGTGCTCCTCAAAAAAAAAATTTCAGTGGATGTTCTTGATGCCATCTCTTTCAGCGTGCATTGACTTCTTCTGTGAAGTATGCCGAGGGTTTCCTCCCCCTTTAATCTTTTTTTTTGTGATCGAGCATGTGGACCTCTTATTTAGGTCCTCCATGTTTGCATCAAGTTTCGTGTGCGGCAATTTCTTTTTTTTTTCTTGCAATCAAAAAATTCAACTTATGAATTTGCAGGTCAATAATACACGAGTAATACACTGTATATAGATTATATCAGCTTTTTTTTAGTACAACATAAGTATCTAAAATGATAAAGCTTAATCTAAACTCTTATAACTTTAGATACTTATGTTACACCAAAAAGATCTGAACACTTTTCTGCAGACTATAGTACTAATATTTTCCTCACCCTGCAAAGTTTCAACTTCAATTGTTTAGGAGAAAAGAAAAGGAGATTTTCTTACTGTTGGGGAGCATAGATCTTGATGAAACATGGATGATCTGGATAGGCCATGGGAGCTCAAAAGGCCCATTATAGTGAAGTGCAAACTGCAAAACCATTTCCGGAATATAACTTCCATCCAAACATATACACCTCAATGGTACTAACTGTGATGGATAGGAATTCACTTTATTTATTTATTATGTATCAGCACACGCACGTACGTGTTGCACCTCGCACGAGTACACGTACAATCGTATCATTCCATATTATACAGTCCTCAAACTCAGCCGCTCGCCCGCATCAGCATGCTGTAGTATACGATAAGTCGATAACTAAGGTATTTATTCGACCGATTGAGCAAGTGTAATCCATGGTCGCGCAGTCGCCCTCCCGCGAAAGCTCAGACACTATCCTTCACCTGGCTGCTATAGCTGTTCTGCACGTCGTTGTTGCGGTCCCAGACCATGATGCCGCCATAGTTGCCGGCGGTCTTCACGCCGGGGAGCACCGTGGACGTCAGGTCAGCGGGCGAAATGTACCCGCTCCCAGCCGCGGCCGTCGAGGCGGGGACGCCCAGGTAGAAGCTCCCAGACACCTTCACGCTGCTTGTCCACGTGTTCCACGCGCCCTGCAGGTCGCCGCCCGGGTACTCGCACTGCGGGTTGTTGTAGAACTGCACCCACACGTCGTCGAAGAGCCCCGTCTGCAGCGCCGGCCCCAGCGACGCGTCCGGGTACGGGCACTGCGGCGCCGCCGTCAGGTATGTTGAGTAACATATTGTATAGATATAGGTCGTGTTTTCGGGGTTGTCGCTGTACGTGTCCATATATATATGAGCCCGGCCTATTGGTGCAATCTCTCAATAACCTCTACATGGTATCGAGACCCTTCGGGTCCCCCCCTAGCCCTCCTCCCTGGGCGCCGCCCGGCCTCCCTCAACCTAGCCGCCCCTCCTCCCCGGGCGCCGCGTCATCACCACCGCACCGCTTCGCCACCACTCCCAACCCTAGCCGCCGCCTCTCATCTAGGGCGCCGCCCTCAAACCCTAGCCGCCCCTCTCATCTCGGGCGCCGCCGGCCCTCACCACCGTCATGGAGCGCTTCGACTCCTCCGGCTCCGGTTCTCCTCCGGCTCCAGCAGCAGCAACCCCTTCGCCGGCCCCTCCGTCGCCGTCATCCGCGACATCCCCATCGCCGAGCGCGTGCCGTGAGCTCTCCACCACCGCCGCCAACTTCTTCCCGTGGAAGACGTACTTTGGGCTGCTCTTCCGCGAGTACGATCTCCTTGATCACGTCGACGGCACCATCGACCTCCTCGCCATGCCGCACGACCCCGAGTGGCTCGCCATCGACGCCACCATCATCCGCTGGTTCTACCAGACCGTCTCCAACGACATCTTTCGCACCGTCGTCCGTGACGGCGACTCCCCACACGGTCTGGGCTAAAATCACCGGCCTCTTCACCGACAACAAAATCCGGCGGGTCACCTTCCTCCAGCAGGAGTTCTTCGGCACCCACCGAACGACTCTCGACGACTACGCCCTCAAGCTGAAGAGTCTCTCCGATGAGCTCCGTGACTTGGAGTTTCCGATCGATGACAAGATCATGCTCTCCACACTGTCGGCGGGTCTCGGCGAGGATCTCGCAACGCCGCCCAACCTCACGCTCCTCAAAACGCCCACCTTCGAGCAGGCGTGGCATACCCTGCGCCCGAGGAGCGCCGCCTCAAGCACCTCCGGGCTCGGGCGGCCCACACCGCCTCGCCGCCGGCTTCTCCCGCGGCGCCCGACTCCCGCGCCCCGCGCCCTCGCGCTCGCCCCCTGGGTCCGCCGCCGGGTTCCCGCCGCCGCCACGCCACCCGGTCCGACCGGCGTGGACCGGTCGATCCGGTCACCAGCCGGCCAACCGGCCCCTGGATCGCACGCGGCGCACCGGCCGGCGACCCCTGGACCGGGCAGCCGGCCCTCGCGGTAACCGCCGTCGCCGTCGTCGCCGTGGCGGTGGCAACGGTGGTGGCACCGGTGGCGCCAATGCCGCCGCACCCGCGCCTCGTCCCCCGCACACCGCCCCCCGCCATGGGTGCCGGTCACAATCCGTGGACCGGGTCGTTCATGCCTACCCATGCCCGTGCCGCGCCCTACCCGGGCATCATGGGGCGCGTCCGGCCTCCCACCAGGCGTTCTCGGCGCCCCAGCTGCCCCGGCCTACGCCGCCCCTCCGGGCGCGACCCCGTGGGATCCCGCGCTCCCGACCGCCCCCCCTCCGCTGGGCGTATGGTGGCGGTGGCGACTGGTTCATGGACACGGCGCCTCCGCGCATATGGCCGCGCATCCCGGTAACCTCTCCTTTTCCACGCCCGCTTCCACTTCTTCTCGCATCATCGTTGGCAACGGTCATGCTCTTCCTATTACTCACACTGGTTCCGTCTCTTTTCCTTCCACCTCCACTCCTCTCTCTCTCCATAATGTTCTTGTTTCTCCTGACTTGATTAAAAATCTTGTTTCCGTTAAGTCTTTCTGTCGTGATAACCCTGTGTTGTGGAATTTGACGCTTTTGGTTTCTCTGTCAAGGATGGTCGTACCGGATGCTCCTCCACCGATGTGATAGCCCGGCGATCTCTACCCCGTTGGCGCGGCCTCCACCACCACCGGCCGCCCACTCGCCCTCTCCGCCGGTGTCGACCTTTGGCACGCCCGTCTCGGTCATCCTAGCTCCGCCACTCTGCGTCAAATAATGCAAGGCTTCTCCTTTACTTGTAATAAAACGGATGCCCACACTTGTGAAGCATGTCGTCTAGGCAAACATGTTCGTCTTCCGTTTAGTTCGTCCTCCACAGTCGCGTCTTTTCCCTTTCAACTTATTCATAGTGATGTATGGACCTCGCCGGTCCCGAGTAACTCCGGCTATAATTATTATCTTGTGATTCTTGATGATTACTCGCATTTTGTATGGACTTTTCCACTTCGCCGTAAGTCCGACGTTGCCGCCACCCTCACCGCCTTCTTCGCCTTCGTCTCCACCCAGTTTGGTCGCCCCATTCACGCTCTCCAAACCGACAACGGCAAGGAGTTCGACAACATCACCATTCGCTCACTTCTCGCCACCCACGGCGCCATCTTCCGCCTCACGTGTCCATACACTTCTTCACAGAATGGCCGTGCCGAACGGATGCTTCGTACCCTCAACGGCTGCGTCCGCACCCTTCATTCCATGCCTCCATGCCCCCGCGATTCGGCCGGATGCCTTGCCATGGCGACTCTCCTCGTCAACATCCGCCCGTGTCGTGTGCGTTGGTTCTACACGCCGCATCATCTCCTCTACGGTGCGCCGCCCACCTACGATGACCTCCGCATCTTCGGCTGCCGGTGTTATCCTAACACTGCTGCCACCGCCGCGCATAAGCTTGCGCCGCGCTCCCTCCCTTGTGTGTTCCTCGGCTACCGCCAACACCAAGGGCTACCGCTGTTACGACCCGGTCTCCCATCGTGTCCTCACTTCCCGGCACGTGTACTTTGACGAGTTGGTTTTTCCGTTTCAGCAGGGACTCATGGCGACTCCTCCGACGACGCCCCGGCGCCCGCTGGCCCCCTGCGGCCGCGCGCCGCCGACCGGCCGCGGTGGCCCTCCAAGACCCCGTCGCCCGCTTCCTCGCGCCTCCGTCGCGCTGCCGCGACGCCCGCGGCGCCCCCACGCCCCCGTCGCCCGCTGCTGCGACGCCCGCGGCGCCCCGGCGCCCCCGTCGCCCGCCGCGGCCCCTGGCCTTTGGCCTGTTCCCATGCGCGGCATGTCGCCCGGGCGCGCCCTCTCGGCTGCGCGACGCTTCCCTTCGCTGCCACGACGCCCCGCCGCGCGCGCCCTCCCGCCCGCGCCGCTCCACTCCAGCGTCGCCCTCGCCCCTTGGCCGCCGCGCCGCTCACCCTGCCGCCCTCGCCTGCGCTCCACCGCCCGGCCGCCCGCGCCCAGGGCAGGCCTCGCGCCCTGCTCGTCGCCACTCGGGCTCCTCCTGCGCGCACCGCGGGCCACGCGCATATTGCGCACGCTGCGGCGCCCTTCACCGGAACCGTCAAGCGCGGTCCGCGCCGCCTCGCTGCCGACCTCCTTCGCCAGTGCCCACCTCGGCTCGTGCTGCCTTGCGCGACCCGCATTGGCGCTGCCATGCGGGAGGGTATGACGCGCTGCGCGCAATCGGACCGGGAGCTCGTTCCCGCCCCCTCGCGCCAACGTCATCTCCGGCAAATGGGTCTTCAAGCACAAGCTCGCTCCGACGGTACTCAGCGCTACAAGGCGCGCTGGGTGGTGCTGCGACTTTCGGCGCGCGTCGACTTCACGGATACGTTTGCCCGGTTGTCAAACCGGGCACGATCCGCACAGCTGCACCTCGCCGCGTCTCGTGCGTGGCCCGTGCATCAGATGGACGTCTCCAACGCCTTCCTTCATGGCCATCTGCAGGAACAGGTGTACTGTCAGCAACCCATCGGCTTCGTCGACACCGAGGCCCCTGTACGGACTGAAGCAGGCGCCCCGCGCCTGGTACCAGCGCATCGCTGGCTTCCTGCATCAGCTGGGCTTCCGCTCCACGCGCTCCGATGCGTCCCTGTTCGTCTACCGGACCGGACATGACATGGCATACCTGCTGTTGTACGTCGACGACATCATCCTGACGGCCTCCACCGCTGGTCTTCTTCGACAGCTCACCGACCGTCTTCGCGCCGAGTTCGCGTTGAAGGACCTTGGCCCGCTTCACTACTTCCTCGGCATCGAGGTTGTCCGACGTGCGGACGGGTTCTTCCTCCACCAGCGGAAGTATGCCCACGAGCTTCTCGAGCGTGCGGGGATGCTTAACTGCAACCCTACTCCTGTCGACACGAAGGCCAAGCTCTCCGCCAGTGATGGGTCGCTGGCATCCGACGCGCCGTTCTATCGCTCCATTGTCGGTGCTCTTCAGTACTTGACACCGACGCGACCGGAGCTCCAGACGCCGTGCAGCAGGTGTGCTTGCATATGCATGCTCCTCGGGATGCTCATTGGGCCGCGGTGAAGCGGATTCTCCGCTACGTCTGTGGCACCATGGGCTACGGCTTGACGTTGCATGCTTCGCCCTCGACGTCGACTGACCTTGTCGCCTACTCCGACGCGGACTGGGCGGGTTGCCCGGATACGCGTCGCTCCACCAGCGGCTACTGCGTCTACCTCGGCTCGTCGCTTGTCTCTTGGTCTTCCAAGAGGCAGCCCACCGTGTCACGCTCCAGTGCTGAGGCCGAGTACCGCGCCGTGGCTAACGCTGTGGCTGAGTGTACATGGCTTCGTCAGCTTCTGTCCGAGCTCTCTTGTCCCGTTGACAAGGCTACGGTGGTTTTCTGCGACAACGTATCGGCTGTCTACCTCTCCGCCAACCCGTTCATCATCGGCGCACCAAGCACATCGAGTTGGACATTCACTTTGTTCGTGAGCAAGTTGCCCTCGGTCACGTTCGAGTTCTTCACGTACCGACGTCTCAGCAATTTGCCGATATCATGACGAAGGGATTGCCATCCACGACGTTTCCTGAGTTTCGCTCCAGTCTGTGTGTCGGTGCCGACCCTTCGACTGCGGGGGTGTTGAGTAACATATTGTATAGATATAGGTCCCCGTGTTTTCTCAGGGTTGTACCTGTAATTGTACATGTGTCCGCCTATATATATATGAGCAGCCGGCCCTATTGGTGCTGTGCAATCTCCAATAACCTTTCTACAAGGTACACCTTCTTACCCTGCGCGCTGTACTGGGACAGGAACGTGGCCAGCTCGTCGAAGTGCGCGGGGTTGCCATTCTCGATGTCGAAGTCGATACCGTCCAGCACGGCGTCGCCGAGCGGGCGCGAAGGCGAGCTGCCTCCGAGGAAGTTGTCCCACAGGTAGGTGGCGACGCTCTGTGCGTCCTCCGTGGAGGAGAGGCTGTAGCTGCCGCCGGCGCCGCCGAGGGAGAGGAGCACCTTGACGTTGTTGGACTGGCACGTCGTGATCTCGGAGCTGAAGACGTTGCAGTTGTTGGAGGGTGGATCGCAGTGTCCGGCAAGGTTGATGGCCGGGGTCTGGCCATTGCCGAAGGTGCTGAGGAAGGAGATCATCACGTAAGTATAGAGGCCGGAGTTGCAGGCATCGGCGAGGCTGCCCTCGCCTCCATTCTGGCCCCAGTAGACGGCGATGTTGCCCGCACGGGAGATGCCAGCCATGCCGGCCAGGAGGAGAATGGGGAGGAGAGGAGACCACCCGAGCTTACAAGCCATTGTTTGTTGCGATGATATACGATATCAGCTCTTCAGGAGTGCTTTGTGATTTGCTTGGTGGTGAAGCGGTGCATGTTGTGGGTGCCTTTTATAGGGGTGAATGCTTGAATCGTTCCAAGTTCGGAGATACGTACCTCTCAACGATTTGGACAGGCGTTGGCCCTAGGCTGCTAACTAGGAAGTTTGGCACATAAACTGAGAAGACCAGGGGTGGACTTGTACCAATCCCCCCGTGTACGTTGCAAATAGTAGTAAGATTTTTGCTAAAGCTCGATCAGATACATATTTCTGAAAGACATCTCATTTGCTTTGAGATTACAAATAGATGAAATAATATGGTCCAAAAGTGACCAAAATCGACTCAAAAATGAAACTACTAAGTTGCCTGTGGGAGGTGGTATATATGAACCTATAACACATTTCAAAATGTTAACAAATTCCGAAAAAGATCTCACA
Source organism: Lolium multiflorum (assembly GCA_030979885.1). Classification (NCBI taxonomy): domain Eukaryota; kingdom Viridiplantae; phylum Streptophyta; class Magnoliopsida; order Poales; family Poaceae; genus Lolium; species Lolium multiflorum. The sequence continues at coordinate 219,634,515 of CM061749.1, read as the reverse complement.
TGTTTTCAAACATTTTATGTTCACACAAAGTTTTAGGAAAAGTTAAAATTTCGAAAATACTTTTGTATTTACATGCATGGGTGTGGGTGTTTCCGTCACCACCCGTTTTACAAAATCCACTCTCTTAAAACTTTCTATGGAGTGTGTAAAAATGACAAAAATGTCCCATGAATAGTCATATTGGAGGCTTTTCCTTCTTCTTTTGCATAATTTGTTCAAATGAACCATAATGTGTACATGTGTGCATCTTGGGATGAAAAACAATGATGATAATAGGAGTTTTTATTTACTTTGCAAAAAAACTCATTTTCCATTTTCTAGGTGCAAAAAAGTTTTTTTTGTGAAGAACCCACCAAAAATCCATTCCAAAATTGGACCACCCTAATTTTCAAAAATAGTAGACCAGATTTTATGGTCAAGTCACTGGTTGCAAGTGAAAACCTTTGTAGCCACCAATCACCAAATAGATAAAAAAAAAATTGCCGATTTAGTAGGGAGCCCAAGACGCTTCATAGTTTGCTCATGATTTTTTAAATCATTTTTAGATTCACATGGTTTCATTTCATGGGAGATCCACTAAGGCTTCTGCAAGAGCCAACCTTTAGCTACAAATGGCCATGCCCGCCATTTTGAATCTAACAAAATTACATTTTAAGTATCCGAAATACTTTTAACCTAACTATACCATTATTTTTTCACACATCAGATTATATAGTAGTATTTCACCTTCTTTCCCCTTTCCCTTATTTTTTGTCAAAATTTCCTAGATTTCTTCACAAGGTCCCTTTCGTAAGAAATTTCATAAATGTTCAATTGGTTTAATGCACCCATCAGGGATCCGACAGCCAGGTCGTGCATGAGGACAACTAATATCTGCAAGAACATGTGCCGTTGAAACATAAATTCATGAAAATATTCTCCCAAATGTTATATCGATCCCAGGTAAGGAAGCATAACGCAAGTAAGGGATGCCAGCCTGCTAAATAATTGCAAGTAAGGCAGCTCAGTGCCTCTAGGCCAGCTCAGCTTGCTAAATAATCGCAAGTAAGGGGTCTTAGTGCCTCTGGGTCGGCTCAGCCTAGGCCTGTTTTGAACACCCTCAAAGGCACAATAGAACGGGAAAGCAGGTGGGTATGAGCTATTGTTGTGTTGTGGCTAGTTGTGACACACGGTCGTGCTATGCTTGGGTTTACCCCACACTCGAGTCGTGTGAAGTTTACTCACGTGCGTCAGTAAGTGAGTAAGCTCGGGATACTCCCACGCATGGATCGCTCCGTGCTAGGTCAGGTGCACAAGTATCCGGGTTTCACCCGAGTGCAAATCTTCTGCAGAGGGCTTACCCTCAGTGTGTTTTTTTGAAAAAAAAGTTTTCTTTGCTCAGTGTTTTATTTGCTTCTTGCGTATGGAATGAACCCTCTTCTCAGGCAGAGGAGATCGACAACTCCCTACTCGAGAAGAAGGTTCACATTCTTTCAATTTTGCTATTTTTCATTTGCGGGAGTAAACGAAACATTTTCTTTTTTTACCACTTCAAAATTGGGTAGTCCCTAACCGGGGAAGTCGGCCCATTTAGCTAGAGTTATTAGGCCGGCGATGGCGTCAAACATGAGGAATTTTCTAGCCAAAGGAAATGGGCTTTGCTAGTAAGGTCGTCTAGCTTGTCTTGCCGTCAGAGCTATGATCATCCGGCCAAAACAGTGGGTCCGGTGGTATCTGTATCTCGTAGGCAACTGCATCGAGTGAAGAACCCCGCAGAGGCCACCGCACAACGAATGGGCAAGGAGGAAGGTACTCCTCCCGGACAACTTGCTCTGAGGTGACCAGGGGGCTGAGTGATACGTCCAATTTGCATCACTATTTTGTATCATAATTTGCTGTTATTCATTGATATATTTCATATTGGGACACACTATTTATGTTATTTCATCTATTTTGCATGTTTCATCATCATTGGAGGATCAAGCACCGGAGCCAGGATTCTGCTGGAAAAAGCACCGTCAGAACGCAATATTTTGGAAGATCGTGGAAGGGAATTTCACGTAAATTCCTATTTTTCCAGATGACGGAGGGAGCCAGAAGGGAGAAGAGAAGAGCCATTGTGGGCCCAGACCACGGCGGCGCGGCCAAGGCCCGGCCGCGCCACCTATGCCTGGGGGCCCACAGCCCCTTTCGCCTCCTTTTCTTCGCGTACTCTTCGTCCCGAAACCTAAGCACAGAGAGGACCTCACGAAGAGTTAAGCCGCCTCTGGGCGGAGAACACCAGAGAGAAAGAGCTCTCCGGCGGGCAGGAATCCGCGGGGAAATTCCCTCCCGGAGGGAAATCGACGCCATCGCCATCGTCATCGAGCGGGACATCATCTCCATCATCATCATCATCATCTCCACCATCTACACATCACCACCGCTGCACCTTGTCATCGCTGTAGCAATTCGGGTTAAATCTTGATTGTTTGATAGGGGAAACTCTCCCGGTGTTATTCTATACTTGTTGTAGATGCTATTGAGTGAAACCATTGAACCAAGGTTTATGTTCAGATTGTTATTCATCATCATATCACCTCTGATTGTATTCCATATGATGTCTCGTGAGTAGTTCGTTTAGTTCTTGAGGACATGGGTGAAGTCTAAATGCTAGTAGTGAATTATGGTTGAGTAATATTCAATGTTATGATATTTAAGTTGTGGTGTCATTCTTCTAGTGGTGTCGTGTGAACGTCGACTACACGACACTTCACCATTTATGGGCCTAGGGGAGTGCATCTTGTATTCGGTTGCTAATTGGGCGGAGTGACAAACCTGAGCCCCGTTAGTATATCGATGCGAGAGAGATCGCAGGATCTCAGAGTTTAAGGCTGTGGTTAGATTTATCTTAATTACTTTCTTGTAGTTGCGGATGCTTGCAAGGGGTATAATCACAAGTATGTATTAGTCCTAGGAAGGGCGGTGCATTAGCATAGGTTCACCCACACAACACTTATCAAAACAATGAAGATTATTAAACCACATGAAGCGAAAGTACTAGACTAAAATCCCGTGTGTCCTCGGGAACGTTTGGTCATTATAAGTAAACAAACCGGCTTGTCCTTTGTGCTAAAAAGGATTGGGCCACTCGCTGCAATTATTTCTCTCGCATTTTATTTACTTGTACTTTATTTATCTGCAATATCAAACCCCCTGAATACTTGTCTGTGAGCATTTACAGTGAATCCTCCATCGAAACTGCAACACCTTCTGCTCCTCGTTGGGATCGACATTCTTACTTATCGAAGATACTACGATACACCCCCTATACTTGTGGGTCATCACTGAGTAACAGGGGCAAGGTACCCTCCTGAAACAACTTCCTCTGAGGTTACCGGGGGACCGTGAGTGCTAGAAGTAATTAAAAGCAATTGCATATGCATGGAAAATTCATAGTCTCACTCGTGCTTGTTACGTAACTAACACCACAGACAAAAGAAAATGGGGCTCCGCGCCCATGAAGGGGCTTCAAGCAACATCGCATGGACGACCCGAGACAGTAGGGAACCAGCCCCACCATTCTTCCTGTTACTGCACCTACTCCTAGAGGGGCGTGATGGGTTCGTTGCATAGAAAACAAAAAAATTCTACCGTGAACAAGAACGAAACCAAGATCCAATCTAGGAAAAGCCAAGATCTAATCTATGAAGATCAAAGCAACGAGATGCATGTGAGACTAACCCTCGAAGATTTCCAAAGCCTACGAGATTAGATCTCGTTGTTGGTGTAGACGATCATCGTCAGTGCTGCAATCCGCGGCACTTCCGTACTCGGTCTTCGCGTCGGTGTCGATGAAGCCCTTCCTCTCCCCGTTCAGCGGGCAGCGGAGTGTGGTAGATCCCTCGGAATCCCAGCAGCACGACGGCGTGGTGGTGGTGGCGGAGAGAAAAGGCTGCGGGGCTTCGCCAAGCCGAACAACTCTATGGAGAGAGGGGGCGCGGGCTTTGCGGAAGGGTGCGCCTGCCCTCCCCTCTTTATATAGGGGAGGTCTATTTCGGTGGCCCCCAAGCCCCAAACCCATCTAGGGCCGGCAAAGGGGGAGGGAATTCTTCCCCCCCCCAAGTTGATCCCTAGGGTTTTCGGGCCTAAGGGTGGCGACTGGGCCTTGAGGGGCATGTGCCCCTGGCCCATTAGGGCTAGGATGCACCCCCTCGGCCCATGTTGGACCCCTAGGTCGCGGGCCCCATGGTGGACCCCCCGGAAAATTCTAGAACCTTCCCGGTCTTTCACCGGAAAAATAACAAACTTTTCCGAAACCTAGAAATCAACTTCCCTTTTATGAATCTTATTCTCCGGACCATTCCGGACCTCCGCGTGATGTCCTGGATCCCATCCGAGACTCCGAACAAACTTCGGACTCTATCTCATATTCCGAATCTACTTATGCGACATCGAATCTTAAGCGCGTCACCCTGGTTCGTGAACTATGCAGACATGGTCGAGACTCCTCTCCGACCAATAACCAATAGCGGGATCTGGAGATCCATAATGGCTCCCACATATTCAACAATGACCTAGTGATTGATTGAACCATTTACATACGATGCTAATTCCCTTTGTCTCGCAATATTTTACTTGTCCGAGGTTCGATCATCGGTATCTCCATACCTTGTTCAACCTCGTTACCGACAAGTACTCTTTACTCATCCGTGGTATGTCATATCTTATGATCCAATCATATGCTTACAAGTTAATCGAGACGACATTCCACCGAGAGGGCCCAGTATATCTATAAGTCATCGGGATGGACAAATCCCACTATTGATCCATATGCCTCAACTCACTTTCCAAATACTTAATCCCATCTTTATAACCACCCTTTTACGCAATGGCGTTTGATGTAATCAAAGTACCCTTCCGGTGTAAGTGATTTACATGATCTCATGGTCGAAGGACTTAGGCAACTATGTATCGAAAGCTTATAGCAAATTGAACTTAATGACTTGATCTCATGCTACGCTTATTTGGGTGTATGTCCATTATGTCATTCACCCAATGACATAACCTTGTTATTAACAACATCCAATGTTCATGATCACGAAACCATGATCATCTATTAATCAACAAGCTAGTTATACAAGAGGCTACTAGGGACTCTTGTTGTTTACATAACACACATGTTCATTGTTTCGGTGTTATCACCGACAGGAGATGGACGTAATGGAGATGGGCTTGAAGGATATACACGTGAGTATCTGAAGCGGTCTTGTGCGAAGAGTTTGGGCTAGATTGCCCGTGTATTGAAAATATAGTAGATTGCATCTTAGTTTTGAATTAAAAGATAGAGTTTAACCGTGCACGGTTAGGTGCACGAGATTAGAAAGTCCTTGGACTATAAATATGTATCTAGGGTTATCGAGAAAGAAGGACAATCACGTTCACAACAAACACAAACCAGGCGCATAGCCACCCCTTCTTTCGAGGGTTTCTTCCGGGTAAGCATCACCTAGATCGCATCTTGCGATCTAGGTAGTACGTTTATTCGTTATCTTGTGTTGCTCGTCTTGACGTTGTTGATAGGATAGCACTATCTCTTTAGTGTTTGGGGCTTGCATGGATGCTTTTCTTGTGCATATTTGCTTAGCTATGCCGTCCCTTGATATCTAGCTGCCCTTATACCTACCTAGGTGTAAGGGTAGCACCTTGCTTGTTCGTTATTTAGTAGATCCAATCGTTATAGTTGCTCCTTGATTCTTCAAGGATTGGTTTAACTTTATGGTTAGGCCTTGCAAACGGGTTGAATGATCCGGTGTGTAAGGTATGGTTTGTTGGTCCTAAGAGGGACGTTCCGGGAATTGACTTAATGTTGGTTTTTAGGCCTCTTTTAGGGTTGGTTTTCCATTATCTTTCGTGTCTATTAGGCTCAAATACGCGTAGGATGTTCCGATCATGCGGTGAAAACCCTAAACTGTCGTAGATTGGTTTAACTTTATATTGATCAAGCGGGAGCCCCATGTCATCGTTAACCCGACGTGAACCATGGGGCGATCGGCTCTTTGAGCCGATCCACAGGGCAACCTGAGAGCCGATCGGGCTCGTATTTAATGTTTACGTGTTCACCATGCGAAACTAATCGGCAATCAACACTTCCCGACCAGGTATAGGTCAGGTGGCACGCCCACAACCGCGAGGTCGTGTGCCGGAACATTGCGGGACGACGTCGAGGGACCCCAGACAGTCTTGGAAGCCTCCGGCTCTTCGTGTTGCTTAACCACTGCTCGCCGGTGGGTTTTAGGTAACACATTAAGCACGCCCGGTGGGACAATCTTCTACAACAACCACGTCAACATCCGAGATGGCGGAACAAGATCAAGTACGAGGATCTACCTCCCGAGCACAAGAAGAAATATGATGATCTCAAGGCCATCTTCGAAGCCGATCTCATCGGCTCTTTCGAGAAAGACCCGACGGGATTAGGTTCAAAGGGTTCAAACCCGAAGGCGCACTTGAAGGGATAGATCTGTCTCTCCTTCGGAGGAACGTACGAGCCCTGCGCCAGGAAATCAACTATGTTGTGGCTCATTCCCTACATCGGCATTCCGAGAGCTTGGTGAACACTTTGGAGCGTGTTGCGCTTCGCGTGGTGCAAGAAATCATGAAGCATCGATAATCCGTCGGGACCTGCTCTAGGAACTCATCAAGGAGAAATACCGTTCTACACTAGGCCACCATGCCGACACGTTGGCAGCTCCACAACAACAAGGTTCACCGACATACGTCGTCTCACAAGGTTGGAGGTGATCACGGCGACTACCAATTCTTGTGAGGCGCCCAAGGAGATCCCGCATGGATACGTGTGCACATCGTGCCGGTGCAACAAGTGGATGAGCCAGGTTACAACGGGAGGGATTGCCACGCGAGGAAGTTCTCGGAGCAGATGCGGAGAAACAGGCGTGGCTAGCTAAATATGCCACCGGAACAAGTCATGAAAGCTCAACCTCTGCAGCTCCTCTGTGGATCAGATCGGTGCAATCTTGAGAGACCAGTTCGGTATCCTGCCGAAGAAGAGAGTAATCGGCTATTCCAAGCCGTATCCCAACGAGTATGACCTGATCCCACTACCGCCTAAATATCGGCTACTTCACAAAATTCAGTGGATCAGAGGGGTCTAGTTCGATCGAGCACGTGAGCCGATCGCCCAGCACGATTGGGCATGGTCTTAGCACCAGCTACGTGTGAGGTTCTTTTCGCAATCTCTCACGGGCCCAGCCTTTGGGTGGTACACCTCGTTGCCACCAGATTCAGTTCGGACGTGTGATGGCGTGTAACTCACACGTTCGTTGGGAACCCCAAGAGGAAGGTATGATGCGCACAGTAGCAAGTTTTCCCTCAGAAAGAAACCAAGGTTTAACCAGGAGGAGCCAAGAAGCACGTTGAAGGTTGATGGTCGCGAAATGTGATGCGCAACACCGGGGATTCCGGCGCCAACTAGGAACCTCGCACAACACAACCAAAGTACTTTGCCCCAACGAAACAGTGGGTTGTCAATCTCACCGGCTTGCTGTAACAAAGGATTAAACGTATCGAGTGGAAGATGTTTGCAAAGAAAACAGTAAAACAAGTAAATTGTATGCTATGTAAAGAATAGGACCGGGGTCCACAGTTCACTAGAGGTGTCTCTCCCATAAGATAAAAGCATGTTGGGTGAACAAATTACGGTCGGGCAATTGACAAATAGAGAAAGGCATAACAATGCATATACATGACATGGTAAATATAGTGAGATTTAATTGGGCATTACGACAAAGTACATAGACCGCCATCCATGCATCTATGCCTAAAAAGTCCACCTTCAGGTTATCGTCCGAACCCCCTCCAGTATTAAGTTGCAAAGCAACAGACAATTGCATTAAGTATTGTGCGTAATGTAATCAATAACTACATCCTTAGACATAGCATCAATGTTTTATCCCTAGTGGCAACAGCACAGCACAACCTTAGAACTTTCTGTCACTGTCCCAGGTATCAATGAAGGCATGAACCCACTATCGAGCATAATTACTCCCTCTTGGAGTTAAGAGTAAAAACTTGGCCAGAGCCTCTACTAATAACGGAGAGCATGCAAGATCATAAACAACACATGAACAATAGATTGATAATCACCATAATCATAGTACTCTCTATCCATCGGATCCCGACAAACACAACATATAGAATTACATATAGATGATCTTGATCATGTTAGGCAGCTCACAAGATCCAACAATGAAGCACAACAAGGAGAAGACGACCATCTAGCTACTGCTATGGACCCATGGTCCAGGGGTGGACTACTCACTCATCACTCCGGAGGCGATCATGGCGATGAAGAGTCCTCGGGAGATGAATCCCTCTCGGCAGGGTGCCGGAGGCGATCTCCTGAATCCCCCGAGATGGGATTCGGCGGCGACGTCTGGAAGGTTTTCCGTATCGTGGCTCTCGGTGGGGGGTTTCGCGACGGAGGCTTTAAGTAGGCGGAAGGTCAACGCGGGGGCCACACGAGGCCGGGGGGCAGGGCCGCGCGGCCAAGCCTAGGCCGCCGGCCACCCCCCAGCTGCCTCGTGGCCCCACTTCGTTAGGTCTTCGGTCTTTGGAAGCCGTGCAAAAATAGGACCCTGGCGAAAGTTTCGTCCAATTCGAGAATATTTCTTTACTAGGATTTCTGAAACCAAAAACAGCGGTGGCTGGCTCTTCGGCATCTTGTTAATAGGTTAGTTCGAGAAAATGCATAAATATGACATATAATGTGCATAAAACATGTAGGTATCATCAATAAAGTAGCATGGAACATAAGTATCGATACGTTGGAGACGTATCAGCATCCCTTAGTTCGCTCGTCCCGCGGTAAAACGATAACAAAGATAATTTTGAAGTGACATGCCATCATAATCTTGATCATACTATTTGTAAACATATGTAATGAATGCGCGATCAAAGCAAAGGTAATGACATGAGTAAAAGCTGAATCATATAGCAAAGACTTTTCATGAATAGTACTTCAAGACAAGCATCAATAAGTCTTGCATAAGAGTTAACTCATAAAGCAATAAATCAAAGTAAAGGTGTTGAAGCAACACATAAGAAGATTAAGTTTCAGCGGTTGCTTTCAACTTGTAACATGTATATCTCATGGATATTGTCAACATAAAGTAATATAACAAGTGCAATATGCAAGTATGTAGGAATCAATGCACAGTTCACACAAGTGTTTGCTTCTTAAGGTGGAAGGAGATAGGTAAACTGACTCAACAATAAAAGTAAAAGAATGGTCCTTCGCAGAGGAAAGCATCGATTGTTGTATTTGTGCTAGAGCTTTTATTTTGAAAACATGAAACAATTTTGTCAACGGTAGTAATAAAGCATATGAGTTATGAAAATTATATCTTACAAGTTGCAAGCCTCACGCATAGTGTACTAATAGTGCCCGCACCTCGTCCTACTTAACTTGGACTACGGATCTTTGCATGCCATGTTTCAACCAAGTGTCACAAGGGGTACCTCCATGCCTTTGTACAAAGGTCTAGGAGAATGCTCGCATTTTGGTTCTCGCTTGATTATTCTCAACTTGACATCCATACCGGGACAACATGGACAACAGATAATGACTCCTCTTAAATGCATAAGCATGTAGCAAAGTTATTATTCTCATATGAGATTGAGGATATATGTCCAAAACTGAAACTTCCACCATGATTCATGGCTTTAGTTAGCGGCCCAATGTTCTTCTAACAATTTTGCATGCTCCAACCACTAAAATGATAGACCTTCAGACAAGACGGACATGCATAGCAACTCACATGATATTCAACAATAGTTGATGGCGTTCCCCAGAAACATGGTTATCGCACAACAGTGCAACTTAATAAAATATAAAGTGCATAAGTACATATTCAATACTACGATAGTTTTTAAGGCTATTTTGTCCCATGAGCTATATATTGCAAAGGTGAATGATGGAATTTTAAAGGTAGCACTCAAGCAATTTACTTTGGAATGGCGGGTAAATACCATGTAGTAGGTAGGTATGGTGGACACAAATGGCATAGTAGTTGGCTCAGGATTTTGGATGCATGAGAAGTATTCCCTCTCGATACAAGGTTTAGGCTAGCAAGGTTATTTGAAGCAAACTCAAGGATGAACAAGTGCAGCAAGACTCACATAAAAGACATATTGTAAACATTATAAGACTCTACTGTCTTCCTTGTTGTTCAAAACTCAATACTAGATATTATCTAGACCTTAGAGAAACCAAATATGCAAATCAAATTTTAGCAAGCTCTATGTATTTCTTCATTAATGGGTGCAAAGCATATGATGCAAGAGCTTAAACATGAGCACAACAATTGCCAAGTATCACATTATCCAAGACATTTTAGAATTACTACATGTAGCATTTTCCAATTCCAACCATATAACAAATTAACGAAGAAGAAACTTCGCCTTGAACATTATGAGTAAAGCCTAAGGACACATGTGTCCATATGCAACAGCGGAGCGTGTCTCTCTCCCACAAAGTGAATGCTAGGATCCATCTTATTCAAACAAAAACAAAAACGAAAACAAACCGACGCTCCAAGTAAAGAACACCAGATGTGACTGAATAAAAATATAGTTTCAGGGAGGAACCCGATGATGTTGTCGATGAAGAAGGGGACCTTGGGCATCCCCAAGCTTAGACGCTTGAGTCTTCTTAAAATATGCAATGAACCACGGGGCATCCCCAAGCTTAGAGCTTTCACTCCTCTTGATCATAGTATATCATTCTCCTCTCTTGACCCTTCCTTCACACCAAACTTCAAGCAAACTCATTAGAGGTTAGTGCATCATTAATAATTCACACATTCAGAGGTGACACAATCATTATTTTCACTTCTGGACATTGCATAATGCTACTGGACATTAATGGATCAAAGAAATAAATCCAACATAGCAAAGAGGCAATGCGAAATAAAAGGCAGAATCTGTCAAAAACAGAACAGTCCGTAAAGACGAATTTATAAATGGCACCAGACTTGCTCAAATGGAAAAACTCAAAACTAATGAAAGTTGCGTACATATCTGAGGATCACGCTCGTAAATTGGCAGATTTTTTCGAATTTTCTACAGAGAATTATGCCCAGATTCGTGACAGACAATGCTGTTTCTGCGCAGCGATCCCAAATATAACATCAACTTTGACATAGAAACTTTACTTGGCACAAAAACTTGATAAGGAGAGGTTGCTACAGTAGTAAACAACTTCCAAGACTCAATAAAACAAAAAATTTCTGTAGGTAAAAACATGGGTTGTCTCCCATAAGCGCTTTCTTTATAGCCATTAAGATGGGCTCAGTAATTTTAATGATACTCGCAATAAATAAGAGTTGAAGCAAAGAGAGCATCAAGAAGCAAATTCAAAACACATTTAAACCTAACCCACTTCCTATGAAAAGGAATCTTGTACACAAATAAATTCATGAAGAACAAAGTGACAAGCATAGAAAAGCAACACAAGTGCAATTTCAAGATTCTCAACATAAAGAGTGGAAACTTAATATTATTATGATGCATATAACCATGTTTCCCTCTCTCATAATAATTTTCAGTAGCATCATGAACAAACTCAACAATATAACTATCACATAAAACATTCTTGTCATGAGCCACATGCATAAAATCATTACTCTCCACATAAGCATAATCAATTTTATTAGTTGTAGTGGGAGCAAATTCAACAAAATAGCTATCACTATTATTCTCATCACCATAATCATCATATATAGGAGGCATATTGGAATCATAATTAATTTTCTCCTCAATAGTAGGTGGACTGAAAATATCATATTCATCATTGCAAGCATCATATATAGGAGGTAAAGTATCATCAAAGTAAATTTTCTCCTCAATGCTTGGGGGACTAAAAATATCACAACCAGCTTCCCCAAGCTTAAATTCTTCCATAGCTTTAGCAATAATGGTGTTCAAAGAGTTCATGCTAATAACATTGCTACAACTATTTTGCAAACAAAGTTCCATGGGTTTTTAATTTTCTCTTCAAACACATCATGTCCTAATTCAAGATAAAGTTCATAAAGATCTCTAATTTTTTTGTTGTTTTCCATTAAACTTAACTAGTGAAAATAAAAACAAGTACAGGGCTAGACATGATAACAAAAGTAAACTAAATGCAAGTAACTAATTTTTTTGTGTTTTTGATATAGAGAGCAAGACAGTAAATAAAGTAAAACTAGCAACTAATTTTTTGTGTTTTGTTTAGGTGCAGCAAACAAAGTAGTAAATAAAATAAAGCAAGACAAAAATAAAGTAAAGAGATTGAGAAGTGGAGACTCCCCTTGCAGCGTGTCTTGATCTCCCCGGCAACGGCGCCAAAAAAGAGCTTGATGGCGTGTAACTCACACGTTCGTTGGGAACCCCAAGAGGAAGGTATGATGCGCACGGAGCAAGTTTTCCCTCAGAAAGAAACCAAGGTTTAATCGAACCAGAGGAGCCAAGAAGCACGTTGAAGGTTGATGGTCGCGAAATGTGATGCGGCGCAACACCAGGGATTCCGGCGCCAACTAGGAACCTGCACAACACAACCAAAGTACTTTGCCCCAACGAAACAGTGAGGTTGTCAATCTCACCGGCTTGCTGTAACAAAGGATTAAACGTATCGAGTGGAAGATGTTTGCAAAGAAAACAGTAAAACAAGTAAATTGTATGCTATGTAAAGAATAGGACCGGGGTCCACAGTTCACTAGAGGTGTCTCTCCCATAAGATAAAAGCATGTTGGGTGAACAAATTACAGTCGGGCAATTGACAAATAGAGAAAGGCATAACAATGCATATACATGACATGGTAAATATAGTGAGATTTAATTGGGCATTACGACAAAGTACATAGACCGCCATCCAACTGCATCTATGCCTAAAAAGTCCACCTTCAAGTTATCGTCCGAACCCCCTCCGGTATTAAGTTGCAAAGCAACAGACAATTGCATTAAGTATTGTGCGTAATGTAATCAATAACTACATCCTTAGACATAGCATCAATGTTTTATCCCTAGTGGCAACAGCACATCACAACCTTAGAACTTTGTGTCACTGTCCCAGTATCAATGAAGGCATGAACCCACTATCGAGCATAATTACTCCCTCTTGGAGTTAAGAGTAAAACTTGGCCAGAGCCTCTACTAATAACGGAGAGCATGCAAGATCATAAACAACACATGAACAATAGATTGATAATCACCATAATCATAGTACTCTCTATCCATCGGATCCCGACAAACACAACATATAGAATTACATATAGATGATCTTGATCATGTTAGGCAGCTCACAAGATCCAACAATGAAGCACAACAAGGAGAAGACGACCATCTAGCTACTGCTATGGACCCATGGTCCAGGGGTGGACTACTCACTCATCACTCCGGAGGCGATCATGGCGATGAAGAGTCCTCCAGGAGATGAATCCCCTCTCGGCGGGTGCCGGAGGCGATCTCGAGAATCCCCGAGATGGGATTCGCGGCGGCGCGTCTCGTAAGGTTTTCCGTATCGTGGCTCTCGTATGCGGGGTTTCGCGACGGAGGCTTTAAGTAGGCGGAAGGTCAACGCGGGGCCACACGAGGGCCCAGGGGGCGCCGCGCGGCCAAGCCCTAACCGCGCCACCCCCCGGCTGCCTCGTGGCTTACTCGTTAGGTCTTCGGTCTTGGAAGCTTCGTGCAAAAATAGGACCCCGGGCGAAAGTTTCGTCCAATTCCGAGAATATTTCTTTACTAGGATTTCTGAAACCAACAATGAGAAAACCAATGGCTCTTCGCATCTTGTTAATAGGTTAGTTCCAGAAAATGCATAAATATGACATATAATGTGCATAAAACATGTAGGTATCATCAATAAAGTAGCATGGAACATAAGAAATTATCGATACGTTGGAGACGTATCAACGTGGAAGCAGCTGGAAGAACAGTTTCACATACAATATCATTCAGAAGCTACTGAAGCTGGCATTGCCGATCTGACCCAGGTTCGGCAAAGGCGAGAGAGACAGTGTCTGAATACATTTAGCGTTCGGGACTGTCAAGAACATGCTATTCGGTTCGTTTATCGAGAAGGAAGCAGTTGAGCTGGCAATAGCAGACTCTCGACGCCGCTCAAAGATCTGACTTTTGGCAGACTACAATTCACTTTGGCGCACATGGTTCAGAGGTTGACATCATATGAACAGCGCCACCAATTGTACCAGGACAAGTTCAAGCGCGTCGCCTGTGGTTGAAGAAGATGAAGACTCTGCAGAAGACCAGGAGGTCGCCGTAGCTGAATGGGCTCGGGGGACAGCACCCGTGTCCTGCAAATGGGTGAAACAACCATGGCCTGCAAGAGGGTTTGACTTTGAGTTAAGCAAAACGGAGCAGATTTTTGATTTGCTCCTGAAGGAAAAACAGCTAAAGTTACCCGAAGGCCACAAACTCCCTACGGTACAAGAGATGAACGGTAGGCCATACTGCAAGTGGCATCACACGTTCACCCATACCAACAGCAAGGTGTTGCGCGGACGATTCAAATGGCGATAGAACAAGGCGATTACTCTTCGGTCAGTTGCCATGAGAGTTGACACGCATCCGTTTCCTGACGTCAACATGGTCGATCTTAGTCAGCTTAAGGAGCGAGCCAGGCTTCTCGTTTGATATCAACATGGCAGGACTTGTAGACCGCCATGGCAAGGATAAGCCGAGCAGTCACTCCCGTGGCAAAGATAAAGCGGAGGCCGATCCACGCGACCGGCCCCAGCATGATGACGACGGTACTTGATAGAGGAAGAAGTGAGAAGCGTGCGGTATCAACGACCACTCTCCGCACATCTCCTTAACAAATATGAGCAGCGGTATGACCGACATCGGCGCTACGACGTAGATGATGAGAGATATCGTCGGTCTGATGCAGATGTCAAGAAGTATCGTCGATATGATAGAGACCAAGAAGGGTATGAGCGTCACGCTAGAGGGACGTCAAGAGAGCAAGAGGACATGGATAGGCATTGGGACTGTCCTTTCTTCAAACACTGTTGGGACTCAGGAATGAGCCGATTGCCAACAATCGAGCTGCGAATGTAGACGAAGAGGAAGGGAACAAATGAAGTTTCGGTGTTCAAGCGTCTAGGGCCTCTCCCACCTCGGAACAGACGAGCTGAGTCGTCTCAAGATGAAGACTTCAGGGAGTCAGATGAAGAAGAAGATAGGTATCACCGGCCACGGTGGTGTCCTGATGGACTCAGCCACTCCCAGAAGCGTAGAGTGCAGCGGCTACGAAGCTTAGAGGAAGCCGAAGCTCAGTACCTATATACGTTGAGGAAAGCACGGCCCGATGCGGCCGAGAAAATTCAGCAAACATTGGAGACAGAGGCACGGCCACAAAAGAAAGTGTGGCGCCCCAAGCAGACAAGAGCCGATGCGGAGGCATCGGCTGGTACAAACATGGTGTTCATACTCCCGTCGAATTTTGTGCTCCAAAAGACTAGGAGGTATCAGTAACACGTTTGACTGCGGTCCACGGCCAGTCATCTTTGAGAAGCCGCGAGATAGAAGCTACGCATTTGAAAGCCCTATACGAAAGGTTACATCAATGGGCAGCCTATCGGCAAGATGTTGGTCGACACAGGAGCGGCAGTCAATATAATGCCGTACTCTATGCTACGACGTTTGGGACGTTCCAATGAAGATCTGATCAAAACCAACGTCACATTAAGCGATTTCAACGGCCAAGCGTCGAAGCAAAGGTGTTCTCTAACCGATAGGCCGAAAAACCATCCCTACATCGTTCTTCATCGACAATAAAGCACTTATGCTGTCCTGCTAGGGAGAGATTGGATCCGCTTATGTTGCATTCCATCCACAATGCATGTTGCATCATACAATGGGATGGAGATGAAGTGGAAGTTGTTCATGCGCAGATGATTCGATCGAGATCTCGCTAGCCGCCATGAACATTTGGGATGCAAACGACCAAGAGCCGCTCTCTGGAATTAATCTGGATGGCTGTGAGCGCATCGAAGCTTCAAAAAACGGGGTGAGGCTGGTCTTATCCACTGGCCTGACAGAGTAGCAAGATCCAAGTCTATGGACGTGCGTGACAAGGCCGATCCCAGAGAACGAAAAAAAAAAAGCAAAGGTCTTACCTCAAGATCGTCACGTAGCCATAGTAGAGAACCAAAAAGTTGTAAACCCTCATTAAATGTTGCAATGAAAAGGGAGGCCGATTCTAGCAATCAGCCAAATCTATCCTCAACTTGCCTTTGCCTGTGTTCACATTGATGCAAGCGATGGAAAGCTGGGGTATGGGTTCACAGCTGATGAGCTAGAAGAGATTGACATTGGTCTGGGGATAAGCCACGACCAACATTTATCAAAAAAAGTTGGATCCACATCGAGGGGCGGTGATAGCCTTGTTGAAGGAGTACCCAGATTGTTTTGCATGGGATTATACGGAGATGCCCGGGTTGGACAGGAGCATCATCGAGCATCGGCTCCCTCTGAAGAAAGGATTTCGGCCGTTCAGCAGAGCACGACAGATGAAGGCCGAAATCTTGGTGGAAGTCAAGAAAGAGATCCAGAAGATGTTGGACGGGTTCATCAGGCGTGCCTGTGGAGAAAAAGGATGGCGATGGCGCGTCGCCATAGATTTTCGGAATCTCAATAGTGCACTCCAAAGGATGAATATCCGATGCCGTGAGACGTTGATCAATCAGCTGCTGGCCATAAAGTTTTAAGCTTCATGGATGGCAATGCGGGTACAATCAAATATTTATGGCTCCAGAAGATATAAACAAGACTGCATTCAGAGTACCAGGCTCGGTAGGCTTGTTTGAATATGTAGTCATGACATTTGGACTGAAGAATGCCGGCGCAACATACCAACGAGCCATGAATTACATCTTTCATGATCTAATCGGCAAATTGGTAGAGATTTACATTGACGATGTGGTAGTCAAGTCTGTTTTGGTGGACGGACACTTGGAAGATTTACGACACGTCCTGGACCGAACTAGGAAGTTCGGACTAAGAATGAATCCAAAGAAGTGTGCCTTTGGTGTGACGGGTTCCTGGGTTTCTTGGTTCATGAGCGTGGAATTGAGATCAGCCTGAAAAGTCAAGAAGCAGTGCGAACGATGAAGCCACCCACCAAAGAAGGAGCTCCAGTGTCTCATCGGCAAAATCAATTTCGTTAGAAGGTTTATCTCCAACCTGTCGACGAATCGAGCCGTTTATGGGATTGGTCAAAATCAAGTCGGATGAGGAGTTTCGCCAAGCGAGCAACAACAAGCATTTGACGATATTAAGGAGTACTTAACGAAGCCACCTGTGTTGGTTCCACACAGCAAACAGACCCTTCATCTACTTCAGTGGCGACCTTCCATTGCGTCGGTGGTGGTGCAGGTTTATGATGGTCTGGAAAAAGTGGTCTTCTACCTAGCGAAGGATGTTGGATGCGAAGCGAGGTACCTCGAGATCGAGAAGTTGTGTCTCTTCTGTTCTTCCCGCACCAAGATTCAACACATCTTGCTGAAGCAGAAATCATCGTCATATGCAAATCGGATGTCATCAAGCATATGTTGTCGGCTCCTGTGCTGAAAGGCCGACTCGGCAAATGGATGTTTGCATTATCGGAATTTGATATCCGGTACCAGCCTGCGAAAGCAGTCAAAGGACAAGCGTTGGCCGATCTTATCGTTGAACGAATCAACACGGACGTCGCAACACTATCTGTGCGTGCATGGACCATGTTCTTCGATGGATCGGTCTGTGAGGATGGGTGCGGCATCGGCGTGCTACTCGTGTCGCCTCGGGGGCAACTTATTCCTTCTCTATCAGGATATCTACCCCTTGCACCAACAATGTTGCTGAGTATGAAGCGATGTGCAAGGGAATGGAGTTGCTATTGGACGCTGGGGCAGTTGAGATCTTTGGGGATTCCAAATTGGTGATTTCTCAACTCACGGAGGAGTATAAGTGTGAGAGCGAGTTGCTCTTCCCATTATGGATGCAATGCCGTGAGCTGATGGCACAGTTCAGGTATATCAACTTCCATTGGATCCCAAGGTCGCAAAATACCGAGGCGAACGACCTCGCACAACAGCGTCAGGATACAAAGACGCGGTAGATGGAGCCGATTTTCAGGTGCAGCTCATGGAACCCGATGATTGGAGAGCCGATATCTTCAATTACTTGAAAGATCCGGCTCGGGGGCACCTAAACGGATAAGATACAGGGCCATGAAGTACGTCCTGATTGGTGATGATATGTTCTACAGGACTTTGGAAGGGTTACTTCTCAAGTGTTTGGGACCAGCCGAGTCCAATCGTTTCTTGCATGAGGTACATGAGGGTGCCTGTGGAACTCATCAATCGGCTCATAAGATGAAGTGGCTGATTAGGCGATCGGGATTTTATTGGCCCACCATGCTTGAGGATTGTTTCCAGTACTATAAAGGGTGTCAAGCATGTCAAAAGTTTGGGAGCATTCAGATGGTGCCTGCATTAGCAATGAATCCCATCATCAAACCGTGGTCGTTCCGAGGGTGGGGCATGGATATGATCGGCAAGATACATCCTCCTTCGAGCAAAGGTCATGTATGGGTTTTGGCCATTACAGATTATTTTACTAAATGGGTAGAGGCCGTCCCTATGAAGGCAGTGGCAGCGTCAGATGTTGTCGATTTCGTGAGGGAGCATGTTATCCACAGATTCGGAATTCCCAGACTATCACGACCGATGGAGGTTCGGTCTTCATTTCTAAGGAGTTTAGAAAATTCTGCGAGGATATGGGAATCAAGCTGATCCGATCGTCCCCATACTATGCTCAAGCAAATGGACAGCTGAAGCGTCCAACAAAAGTCTGATCAAGCTGATTAAGAGGAAGATCGACGAGCATCCTAGACGTTGGCACGAGGTATTGTCAGAAGCTTTGTGGGCTTATCGCATGTCGTGTCATGGAGCAATAAAAACCTCTCCATACCATCTGGTCTATGGACAAGAAGCTGTGTTACCCTGGGAAATCAAGGCTGGGTCGAGAAGGGTTACATTCCAGAATGATTTAACTACTGAAGAATATGCATCCCTGATGAGTGACAGCATTGAGGATGCAACGGAACTTAGACTGTGGTCACTTGAGAAAATCAAGGAGAATAAAGCCAAGGTGGCTCGCGCATATAATAAGAAGGTGAAGCCAAAGGAGTTCCAGGTTGGTGATCTGGTATGGGCAGTATTGCCGTTGGGGACTAAGGATAAAATGTATGGTAAATGGTCTCCAAATTGGCACGGCCCGTACAAAGTCGACCAAGTTTTAAAGGGTAATGCATACATGCTCGAGCAGTTGGATGGTGTGAAATTCCCAGTTGCTGTCAATGGCCAGCATCTCAAGAAGTACTTCCCAAGCATGTGGGATGATGAGCAGTAAGATATGGAGGCCGATACACGAAATCGGCCAGAAAAAATTTAAATTTTTGGGAAACAGCCGATGCACAGACATCGACTTTAGAATAAAAACAGCCGATGCGCAGTCATCGACTTTAGAGGTACAAAGCATCATGGTCAGGTATCAAGTTATTGTCTAAATCTGAGGATTGTTTGCTTGAACCTGTCTAATTGGTTAAAAAGCCGATACGATGCTATCGGCTCATTGAGCATTGGCCAAGTTGACAATCGGCAAAGTCAGTATGAGGGGAAATCGGCTAAATTAGCAAAATCGGCAAAATCAAATTAAAGGAAGTTCTTCATTGATAATGGGATTTCTTACATAAAAAGCTGATTGCTCTCAAAAGGAAGAACTAGGGGATACATTGCCCCATCTACTACTGATCCTATGCTAAGGATCCTATCTATGGGCGTCGCTGCCCTCGTCGTCGCCGTCGCCGCTATCGGCACTACTCCGCGGCTCGTCGTCGCTGCTGCCGCGGCCGCCGCGGGGCCCCCTCGTTGTCCTCGTCTTCCTCGTCGCGTCGTCGTCGCTGTCGAAGTCGCCGAGGTTTCCCGGCCGAGGGGGCGGCGCGGCGGCTCGTCGGAGAGGTGTCGTCCTCTCATTCTCTTCCCCTCCTCCTCCTCGAAGGAGGTGAAGTCGTCCCGAGAAGCGATCGTCATCGCTCTCCTCTCCGTTTCCCGTCGGCGAGGAGCGGAGGTCACTCTCCCCGTCGGTTGAGGACTTGTCGTCCTCGGACCAAACGGAGAAGTCGTGGCTGGCCTCGTCCCCGTCTTCTAGGGCGCGGCGAATGTGGTCCGCCATCGGGACCCACTCCGGCGTCGGCTCGCGGGAGGGGAGGATGGAGGAAAGACCCGATGAAGCGGAGGAGGAAGAAGAAGAAGACATGGTGGCAGAGGAGGGCTTTTGGAGTGCAAATGCGAAGGGGATAAAGAATGAACTGCAGGATGCGGCTAAAATAGAGGCGATATAGTGGAGATGATTCAATGCTGCAGCGGTTCCCGAGGATGTGGTGCCAAAGCGTCAAATCGTGCAGAGAAGTTGAGAAGGCAAGGCGTCATGATGAAGAATCTGCGACGGTTCTGCTGCCACGACATGACCCTTCGAAGGAAAAACGGTGGTTTTGAAATTATCATTACCAAAACCAGGGGGGCATGTGTTATCACCAGATTTTGGCCAAATCAGGAGATGGACCGTAATGGAGATGGGCTTGAAGGATATACACGTGGAGTATCTCTGAAGCGGTCTTGTGCGAAGAGTTTGGTCTAGATTGCCCGTGTATCTGTAAAATATAGTAGATTGCATCTTAGTTTAGAATTAAAAGATAGAGTTTAACCCGTGCACGGTTAGGTGCACGCCAATTAGAAAGTCCCTTGGACTATAAATATGTATCTAGGGTTATCGAGAAAGGAGGACAATCACGTTCACAACAAACACAAACCAGGCGCATCGCCACCCCTTCTTTCGAGGGTTTCTTCAGGTAAGCATCATGCTGCCTAGATCGCATCTTGCGATCTAGGCAGCGTTTATTCGTTATCTTGTGTTGCTCGTGCTGAAGCGTTGTTGATGGCGAGTAGCACTATTTATCTTAGGTGTTTTGGGGCTTGCATGGATGCTTTTCTTGTGCATATTTGCTTAGCTATGCCGTCCCTTGATATCTAGCTGCCTTATACCTACCTAGGTGTAGGGCCACCTTGCTTGTTCGTTATTTAGTAGATCCAATCTGTTATAGTTGCTCCTTGATTCTTCAAGGATTGGTTTAATATCTGTATGGTTAGGCCTTGCAAACGGGTTGAATGATCCGGTAGTGTGTAAGGTATGGTTTGTTGGTCCTAAGAGGGACGTTCCGGGAATTGACTTAATGTTGGTTTTTAGGCCTCTTTTAGGGTTGGTTTTCCATTATCTTTCGTATCTATTAGGCTCAACTACGCGTAGGATGTTCCGATCATGCGGTGAAAACCCTAAACTGTCGTAGATTGGTTTAACTTTATATTGATCAAGCAGGAGCCCCATGTCATCGTTAACCCGACGTGAACCATGGGGCGATCGGCTCTTTGAGCCGATCCACAGGGCAACCTGAGAGTCGATCGGGCTCGTATTTAATGTTTACGTGTCTACCATGCAGGAAACTAATCGAAGCAATCAACACCTTCCTGACCAGGTATAGGTCAGGTGGCACTTGCAACCGCCAGGTCGTGTGCCGGAACATTGCGGGACGACGTCGAGGGACCAGGGCCCCCAGCAGTCTTGGAAGCCTCCCGGCTCTTCGTGTTGCTTAACCACTGCTCGCCGGTGGGTTTTGGCAGGTAACATTCGGTTAATACAATTATAGCATGGTATGCAAACATTATCATAAACACAAAGATATATTATAATAACCTTTTTATTATTGCCTCTTGGGCATATCTCCAACAGTCTCCCACTTGCACTAGAGTCAATAATATAGTTTACATTTGTAAAGATATAACACCTTGTCCTTCTGGTGCTTTATCATGTTTTGCTCACGGGAGAGATTTTAGTCAACGGTTCTGACACACTCAGAAACGCATGTATTTTGCAATTCATTTGCGTCTTCATGCATCACTCATTTTCCAAATGAGTCGGCATTAAATATGTTTGGTCTTCTGGTGGAACCTTAATTCCGCGGTCTGAAATACTCCCTCCGTTCTCTTTTAATTGACTCGGATTTAGTACAACTTTATACTAAATTCGAGTCAATTAAAAAAGAACGGAGGGAGTATGTCACTAATATTGTCACACACAATATAGCTTCAAAGTTCTGACACTATCTCAAAGAAGTTCTGAAAGAACTTCTTGACTTAACATCCTCAATCATTGTCAAAACAATGACATACTCTGCCTTCTTTTGTAGAATCCGTCACAATATTTAGAACTCTTCTGAAACTAGCATTGTGCTACCTTTTAAACAACACTTAGCCTAATTGAGATTTGAAATTATTTTTTATATGTGACCAAACAAATATCGGTGCAACACCTTACAGCGATTTGTTTGCCATTACCCCATATAAAACTATATATATATATATATCCTTGGTTCTTCTAAAGCACACATGGATATTCTTACTGTTTGTCCAATGATCATCACATGAATCATTCTGGTATATGCTCCTAACCTTTTAGAGCACAAGACTTCTGATTTTGTACATATTATTCGTGATCTAAAATCACATGTGTTTTTACTCATCGAGTGTCAAATACACTCAAGTCTTGTTAAACCTTCGCATGAAAGGAACACCTTCTTAATATTTCTATATTGAACTACTTCAATATCCATTCTATGTACTTTGACTTAAACTTATTATGTGTTTCAATCTATCTACATAGATCTTGACACTAAATATGTTTCAGTCCATATCCTTCCATTGAAGTTAATTCTCAATGAAACCTTTTATAATCAAGTATATAATTACATCATTTATAACCAACTATATGTCATCTACATAAAGTATTATAAATATGTCTCAGCGCTCCACTTAATTTCTTGCAAATGCAAGCATCTTCATTTTTTCGATGAAATCAAAAACTCTTTGACTATTTCATCCGGTGAAGATTCCAACTCCGTGATACTCACTTCATCCAATTGAAGTTCGTATACCTATCTAGTATTCCACGGACTAGCAAAACTCTTGGTTTGTATCTTGTATACACCTTTAATACACACTTATGTTAAGTAATGTATTTTTCCATCCTACTGGCATATCTCATAAAAGAAATATGTAGCGATTACTAGAATAATCCACATAGACTATAAGCATTGCTACGGAAGATCTAATCTTATCGTAGTCAACTCTTTGAACTTTGTCGTAAACAACTTTTCGACAAGTCGAGCTTCTTCAAGGATATTACATCCAAGTCCATCAATTTCATAGATCCATTTACTTTCAAAAAGTATTCATCTATCTTGGATTTCATGGCGCATAGCCATTTTAACGGAGTCAGGGCCCATCATAACTTCTTTGTTTGCAGTTGGTTTATCATTGTTCAAAATCAATCCTTTGTCCATAAATCATCTATTTGATCACAAAGTAAACCATACCTACAAGGTTCAATATGTACTTCGATCTCCATGGTTAAAACACTTTGCAGTCATGGGAGCCATGATCGTCGTGGCCGCTTCCGGAACCAATTCCGATGCTGCGCTACTCTGATCATTATGCTCAGGTTCATAAACCTTATTAAGTTCTATTGTCCTCCCACTCAAATACTTCGCTAGAACCAATTTCTTGGAAATAAGTAAGAAACATCGACAAACACTTTTGTCTTTGTTTCCATGGTGGAAAGAATCCCCAATTAATTCTTTGGGATAACCAACAAAAACATTCATCCGATTTTGGTTGTAAACTTATTTACCTTATGCTATGCATACCAAAATTTAAGAAAGGACTACTAGGGTTCATACCCATGCCATAACTCGTATGATGTCATTTCAACGGATCATGATGATGCTCTATTCAGTGTAAAAACTGTAGTCTCTAAAGCATAATCCACAAAACTATAATGGCTTCATTTTATTTTATCTCATCATTAATCCAACAAGGTTTGGATACGTCTCTCGGATACTTCATCATCACTATGATACTCCAAGAAACGTCAGTTGTAGAACCACTTCATAACTCTCTTAGATGTTCGCTAAAACTCGTAATTCAAACATTTCCGCTATGATCCAATCATACATATTTGACTTTTCTATTACGATGATTTCCACTTCATGCTGAAATTTATTTGAATCTATTCAAATGTTTCAAACTTCTTCCTTATCGAATATATCCACATATATATACTCAATTCATTGTTTGGAAGTTTTCATGAAGTAGAAGAATCTCTCGCAAACAACTATGCCCAATGAACCACATATATCATCATGTATGTTTCCACTAAGTTAGTTGCCCGTTCAACTCTTGGCCTATGAACGGTATTTCAGTCATTCTCTTAGAAAATATTTGCAAGCGCCAAACGATTTAAAAATCGAATGACTCCAAAAATCCATTTGCATGGAGTTCCTTCATGCGTTCCTCTCTAACATGACCTAAATGGCGGTTCCACAAATAAGTGGAATTCAAATCATTTGCCTTATGGCATTTTAGCGTCAGTATTATGTATGTGTGATTCACCGTTAAGATTTATAATAACTTATCCATCGTACATAGTTTAATGTCATAATTTGAACAACTCATTGTTTTTATTTGACCAGAACAAAATAACAATTTATTAAGTTCTTTATTATAAATTCTAAAGGCTAGGTAGAATGCCAACGACTAACATAATAACACTTTATTATTTTCTAGACGTGCATTATTACCATATTCCTTATCAGTCACTTAGGCCATCGTATTCTTGTATTGCGTTGTATTGTATGACATCTCATACCAACCAATCTGGTACAAATACCCAAGAATTTTATTATGTGACCAAACAAGGAATACATCCATAACATTTATATCATCTATATACACCTCAGCTAGACTTTCTAGTCTTTTTTTTCTTTCTTTCTGCCAAAATATCTTTTGCAGTTTCTCTTTTGGCTTTCCTCATTCTCAGAAAACACTTCACCTTTAATAACTTCTAGGTTTGTTGGTCAAATACCAATAACTTTGAGGTTCTTATTTTGAAGTTGATCATCATATGACAAGTGTTCCAGATTTCACTATTAGTAACTTTGTAATATGATGAACAATTTCACTCATAATTTTATCCATCATATCATGACGACTTTCCGAGACCATGTCTGTACATGTTAGGCTCGTAAAGTTTAACCTCAGTATTCGCATGTGCAAATCTGGCTTGCACCCGTTGTATGCACACGTAGAATCTATAACACCCGATCATCACGTGATGCTTAAACGAGTCTTAGCAACGGTGCATACTAAGGACGATCACTTCATGGATACGCGAATATCGTTAGTGCCCAATAGTTGGAGGATTGGGCGCCTTGCATCTTCAACCTTCGTACATTCCCATAAAACTTATGAGTTTATGTAGTCTCACCAAATTATATTCTATCATCTTGCAATAAGGTCTTAGATATCACTTATATCTCATACCTTGATTATTTCTGCTCCTTACTTTTCAAACAGATTTGAACTTCAAGTTTCACGGAGACAAGTTAACTTTAGGTACTAATTGAAACCATAGATCTTTGAATCAACAATGTGAGGTTTACTAAAAGTTTGCAATAGGACTTAATCATTTCTTGATTCTTTAACAATACGGTACCAGTCCGTAAAGTTTCTTGTCAGATTTTAACAGTATTTCTATCTCAATTACAAGACTAGCGCATGGTAGAAAACAGATGCCAATACTACAAAATTAAATCAAAATAATACTAAGACTATGTTTATGATAATTAGTTCATGTTTTAATCTAATTACTAATAAACTCCCACTTAATACAACATCCCTCATAGTTGTTAAGTGGTACACGATCCACATCCACTACACCAAAACCGATCATCACGTGAGATGATGTAGCTTCAATGGTGAACATCAACATGTTGATCATATCATCCATATGACTCGTGTTCAACCTTTCGGTTTCCGTTGTCCCGAGGCCATGTCTGTACATGCTAGGCTCGTCAAGAAAACCCAAGTATTTCCGCGTGTGCAACATGGCTTACACCGTTGTATGTGAACGTAGAATCTATCACATCCGATCATCACGAGATGCTTCGAGACGCGAACTGTAGCGGTGCATACGAGGGGAGAACACTTTATTATCTTGATATTAATGTGAGGGATCATCTTATAATGCTACCGTCGCGATCTAAGCAAGATAAGATGCATAAAGGATTAACATCACATGCAATTCATAATATGTGATATGATATGGCCTTTCTTCTTGCTTTTGATCTCCATCTCCAAAGCACACATGATCTCCATCATCACCAGCATTGCACCAAGGTCCATGGCGCCGCTTCATGGTTGTCCATCACTTATAGCTACTATAACAACTACTTGAAATAAAGCTATTACATGATGAATAGACACACATGTCTTAACAAATTTAAAGACAACCATTAGGCTCCTGCCGGTTGCCATAATACAATAATGAACATCTCATACATCAAATATAATCATCATCACATCATGGCCATATCACATCACCAAACCCTGCAAAAACAAGTTAGACGCCTCTAATTTGGTTTGCATATTTTACGTGGTTTAGGGTTTTCGAGTAAGATCCAATCTACCTACGAACATGAACCATAACGGTGATACTAGTGTTGACAATAGAAAGTCAAAATTGGAATCTTCACTATGGTGGGAGAGACAGACACCCGCAAAGCCACTTATGCAATACAAGTTGCATGTCAAGCGTGGAGCAAGTCTCATGAGACGCGGTCATGTAAAGTTAGCTGGCCGTTTCATCCCACCATCCCGCAAGATGCAAAGTACACAAACTAAAGCAACAAAAACATCAACGCCCACAAAACCATTGTGTTCTACTGCAAGATCTATGCATAGACACGGCATACACCGATGGGTTCGTTGCATAGAAAACAAAAAATTTCTACCGTGAACAAGAACGAAACCAAGATCCAATCTAGGAAAAGCCAAGATCTAATATATGAAGATCAAAGCAACGAGATGCATGTGAGACTAACCCTCGAAGATTTCCAAAGCCTACGAGATTAGATCTCGTTGTTGGTGTAGACGATCATCGCCAGTGCTGCAATCCGGCAGCACTTCCGTACTCGGTCGCGCGTACGGTGTCGATGAAGCCCTTCCTCTCCCCGTTCTAGCGGGCAGCGGAGGTGGTAGATCCCCTCGGAATCCCAGCAGCACGATGGCGTGGTGGTGGTGGTGGAGGAGAAAAGCTGCAGGGCTTCGCCAAGCCGGAACTCTATGGAGGAGAGAGGGGCGGCAGAACTTGGTCTGGAAGGGGTGCCCCCTCCCCTCTTTATATAGGGGGTCGGTTTGGGTGGCCCCCAAAGCCCCAAACCCATCTAGGGCCGGCGGCCAAAGGGGGAGGGGGAATTCTTCCCCCAAGTTGATCCCCCCTAGGGGTTTGGGGAAAACCCTAGGGTGGCTGACTTGGGCCTTGAGGGGCATGTGCGCCTGGCCCATTAGGGCTAGGATGCACCCCCTCAGCCCATGTTGGACCCCTAGGTCGCGGGCCCCATGGTGGACCCCCCGGAACCTTCTAGAACCTTCCCGGTCTTTCACCGGAAAAATACCGAACTTTTCCGAAACCTAGAAATCAACTTCCCTTATATGAATCTTATTCTCCGGACCATTCCGAACCTCCTCGTGATGTCCTGGATCCCATCCGAGACTCCGAACAAACTTCGGAATCCATCTCATATTCCGAATCTACTTATGCGACATCGAACCTTAAGCGCGTCACCCTACGGTTCGTGAACTATGAGGACATGATCGAGACTCCTCTCCGACCAATAACCAATAGCGGGATCTGGAGATCCATAATGGCTCCCACATATTCAACGATGACTTAGTGATTGATTGAACCATTTACATACGATGCCAATTCCCTTTGTCTCGCAATATTTTACTTGTCCGAGGTTCGATCATCGGTATCTCCATACCTTCTTCAACCTCGTTACCGACAAGTACTCTTTACTCGTACCGTGGTATGTCATCTCTTATGATCCAATCATATGCTTGCAAGCTAATCAGACGACATTCCACCGAGAGGGCCCGAGTATATCTATCCGTCATCAGGATGGACAAATCCCACTATTGATCCATATGCCTCAAATCACACTTTCCAAATACTTAATCCCATCTTTATAACCACCCTTTTACGCAATGGCGTTTGATGTAATCAAAGTACCCTTTCGGTGTAAGTGATTTACATGATCTCATGGTCGAAGGACTTAGGCAACTATGTATCGAAAGCTTATAGCAAATTGAACTTAATGACTTGATCTCATGCTACGCTTATTTGGGTGTATGTCCATTATATCATTCACCCAATGATATAACCTTGTTATTAACAACATCCAATGTTCATGATCAAGAAACCATGATCATCTATTAATCAACAAGCTAGTTATACAAGAGGCTTACTAGGGACTCCTTGTTGTTTACATAACACACATGTATCAATGTTTCGGTTAATACAATTATAGCATGGTATGCTAACATTATCATAAACACAAAGATATATTATAATAACCATTTTATTATTGCCTCTTGGGCATATCTCCAACAGGGCGACCGTGCCCATAGTACTCGTGGCAACCATGTCTATGATCGATGCTCGAGGCCCCGACAGTCGTGACCCAACTCGTTCAAGCGGTGCGGCATGCGCCAAATGACGGAGCGGCCCACATTTGATGAAGCGCATAGCCCCGGCAGACAATCAGTTTCCATCGAACCCATGCCTAGTGGCTATTGTCGAGACCGTGGTAACTAGGGTGCCCAAGTGTCACCCGCCCTGTCAGCATGCATGACCTCTCGGGATCCGCATTGAAAACGTCAAGGCAAAGATTCACCAGAGGATTTTCTTAACACGGATCATCATAATAAGGACTTGAAGACACTTTTCGTCCATCGCTCAACAACTGTTGAAAGCTAGCCGTCCTCGAGGAGATTTTGCTAGCCCTGCAGCACAGATACCTTGACAACATGATATCCATGGTGATGCCCATTACCGAGGAGGGATGACGTCCTCCCTCTGGAATGTAGCAGGTAAAGCATGTGGTCCCAAAAGCATCATCAATGAGTGGCACCAAACCGACGGGAGGACGTCAAGCAACTCGCAAGAGCGGCCTAAACCTGGCTAAAATTCGCTTGTGTGTTTACCAAGTAGTTGAAAATAATCTAGATCGTGTTGCCTCGGTTTCCGCAAATGCACCCACCACACCTTGATATATTTCTCCTTGGGCAGCCTCCAACCTCTATCTAGTGAGGTACTTCCATATACCCCATGAAGGTGCACCTCGGAGATTTGTAGTGTCACCCCATTAACATGTTTCTTCTGTCCATCTCTTCTGTATGCCATGAGACATTGTGGGAATATCCCACACTCGCACTTCGACCACTTCTCATCGATGCCATTCTAGTGGGCGGTCTGGATCCACCTCGGCACCTTTCCGTCCCGGGAGATCAAAGAAACTAAACTTTGAGAAACAAAAAACCACAGCTACATTGAGAGAGATCGGAGAAAACAAATTTGAGAAAGATTGATAAAATACGATGCCGACACCGCGCTCCCTTTCAAGCATGCCACCTCCGCTGCTGGCCGGCAATCGATTTGCTGGTCGGGCGCGTGAGATTAAGGTTGGTGGAGAGGATGAGTGGTGGGTGCATTCATGTAAGAGATATATGAGAACTATTGTCCTATGCATAAATCGTAGATAGTCAAGCAGCGTGCCGTGGTGGTACACAACAGTAAGCGGCACATGGCACATGCCTGACCAAGCAAGGTGACATGCTTGAATTTTCTTTAGTGTGTGACTTCCACTTTTGACGTCGCTTAGAATGCAGAGTGCAATTATTTATGCTTATGTTTCCCAAGCACGACATTAATAAGCGTCGCTCTTGTGTGACACCAACCACGACACCATTATGTGTCGGTATGAACTCGATCACGGTGCATAAATATTAGTATTCTTATCTAGTCACGGTAAAATGCTTTCGCACACAATTTTGCTTGTACCCAAAACGTCGGGTATAGCCATACGTTTTTTGTAGTACTTCCTGTGATTTACCAAAATAGTTGAGTAAATACATGACGAAAACTTTAGTAGCCATGATGACTAATATAGTGAATGTAAAATAAAAAATAAACACCAAAGCCAACTTCTATACTGCTTACCAAACCATTTTACCAATAGTGCTACCCTCCTCGGCACCATCCTCGGATATCCCTAAGAGCACTAAGGGCATCTCCAACCGGGCGACCCATCCCGCGCCCGCGCGTCCGGATGGGTCGAAACGGACAAAAACGCGGCCCAGCGCGCGGACCCATCCCTAAACGGATGGCGCGGCGTTCGGGACCCAAACCCGGCCCAAATCTTGGACGAGTTTGCGTGGCCGCGGACGCGAAGGCTGGTCGCTCGCGTCCTCCCCTTGTCCGCCCCTGGCCCGCCTGTCTGCCTCCCAAAACACAAGGCCACCGCACACATCTCCCCACCCGCTCCGCCGCCACCCACGGACCGGCGATTTCGGACCGCGTCGACGCCGGCCATCGTCGTCGAGCCGCCGGGCAAGCGGGCGGAAGCATAGGTCGAGGTCCCGCGCTGCTTTCGCCGCGTCGTAGCAGAGTCGGAGGACGCCGGCGCCGGCGTTGTTGTCCTCTCACCGTCGCGACACCTCCCGCCGTTCGCAGCTGCGCCGTTTCCGCCGGAGGTGAGCCCTCATGCACCGTGTTTCCAGACCGCAAGTCGGCTGAGACGGCCATGGCTGCAGGTCCCCGAGAAGCATTTGGATCGCCTCCGCTGCGAGGTGTTCGTTCAAATGCTCGAACTAATATGTGTCCCTTTTCAGATCATGGTGGACAGCGACGACGAGTACTTCTTCAAGAACTTCATCGACACGTCGTCAGAAGAGGAGTCCGACGACGAATTTTTCACGGATGCTGCGGTGCTCATCCACGAGCACATTGTCTCGCAGATCCCCGTGTTCCGGGGTTCCTTGCCGGGGCGCGCGGCCGCCTTGGACCGCAAAAGAGAACGCGGCCACGACCAGCTCTACAACGACTACTTCAAACCCAATCCATTGTTCGTGCGCACTTGTTTCGCCGTCGTTTTCGGATGAACAGGCCTGTTCCGCCGGATAATGGATGCCGTCAAGATCTACGACGACTACTACGTGCGAAAGTGGATGCACTTGGCAAGGTAGGCCTCTCTTCGTACAGAAATGCACGGCAGCGATTAGGATGCTCGCATATGGCGTTGCCGGTGATTTCGTAGATGAGTACACGCGCATGAGTGAGTCAACCGGAATCGATGTACAGGTTCTGCAGAGCGGTGATCGGTTCGCTCGGAGAACAGTACCTCCGGCAACCAAATGCAGAGGACACAGCTCGTCGTTGTCGATCAACGCTTCCGGGGGTTTCCTGGGATGCTTGGCAGCATAGACTGCATGCATTGGGAGTGGAAGAACTGCCCCTTTGGTTGGCAGGGGCATACAGCGGCCATTCTGAGGGGTGCACAGTCATTCTTGAAGCTGTTGCTTCCCATGACACATGGATTTGGCACTCATTCTTCGGAATGGCTGGCTCGCACAATGACATCAATGTGCTGCAGCGCTCTCCGGTGTTTGATAGGCTAGCGTACGGTCAGTCCCCGATGTGGATTTTGAGATCAATGGCCACCACTACACCAAGGGGTACTACCTTGCTGATGGTATCTATCCACCTTGGGCTACACTCGTGAAGACAATCCGAAACCCCAACTCAGAGCAGGAGGCAAGGTTTGCCAAAGAGCAGGAGGCAGCCCGGAAAGATGTCGAGCGGGCGTTTGGCATCCTCCAAGCTCGTTGGGCTATCGTCAGACACCCTGCCAGAGCCTGGGATGTGCAAACTCTGTGGGAGGTGATGACCGCTTGTGTAATCATGCATAACATGATTGTTGAGGTAGAGCGGGATGATTCACTCTTTGATAATGACTGGGAAGGCCAAGGAGAGTTGGTTACTCCTCAAGGTGGTCCGGCATCATTCCAGGACATTCTTCATGCGCACCATGAAATTCGAGATCTAGCTGTACACAACCAGCTTCAGGCTGATTTGGCGCATGTAGGCAACAATGCTGCAAACA
The DNA here is from genome assembly GCA_030979885.1 of Lolium multiflorum. NCBI lineage: Eukaryota > Viridiplantae > Streptophyta > Magnoliopsida > Poales > Poaceae > Lolium > Lolium multiflorum. The sequence continues at coordinate 219,602,318 of CM061749.1, read as the reverse complement.
ACAATCATGAAGGAAATCCTGAAGCCTAGAGCATTTGTATCGTTTTTTCATTTTATTTGAATAATACTTTATCCTTGATTACATGGACTATGTAATGTGTAATACATTTTGAGCATTTGAACTATTTTATATTTTTTCTATAATTTATTTTGCGTTTTTCTAGTGAATTTACAAGAAAAACATACCATGGGTGACCCAAATCTGGCGTTAAGCAGCCAGCCAACAAGCAGCGACGTCCCGTCCAAGTAAACCAAAACAGACGGCGGCGTCCGTTTGGTCGCCCTGAGATGCCTAAGCTCCCAGGGTGGCGAGCGTCTGTGGTCATCTCAGGCATCGCTGTCGCGGGTCCCACCTGATGGCAGCGTGTTACCGCTTGGCTCTCCGCCGCCTATCAACGCTTTTCTTCTGGTCAGTCGGTTCTTTTGAGGGTCAACATGTGGGTTCGCTGTGGAGAGCAACGACCAGCAAAAATACTGCGAGATGAGCAACGGCCGCCGGGTTCAGTCTGCCTCCTCCAAGCCCGCCTCCATTCATTGCGGGTGGTGCCAGATCGAGCTCCACCGCCTCCGCCTTCGGCGCCGATGGCCGCAAGGAGTAGCACATGGGGTAGCAGCGCAGCGAGGCACTACCCCACTGCTCCAACGCCGAGGCAACGACCAGCGCCCGCCGGCCGTACTGCCATTTGCTCTGAAATTGTTCTGTTCCTACTGCGGCTGCCGCATCGACGGGGCGCTCCACCGCGTGGGCGTCGTTTGCCGTGGTGGGTCTGGTGGTGATTGGCCTCACCCTCCCACCTCTGGTTGCAGCGCGGCAGCATCTTTGGCGCGTGTCGCGTCCGTCGGCACAGCCAGCTCCTCCGAATCATGGTTAGTTTTGTCTCTCCCTCCCCCTACTGGTTGCAACCTCTTAGGAGTATGGCGAAGCTATCTCATACAATCCCGATTCTTGTTGATTTGCTACATCAGTGCTTGTTCGCTTAGTTCGAATTTTTTGGTACCGTTGTTGCAGGTTCAGATGTGCACTTCAAGTGTTTGTTCGAATGCCTGAAGAGAGATTGCATATAACAAATCAACGAGCAATACCCAAATACAAGCCAATGAGCCTGTTGATGGCCATGTGTACTGGAATCCTTTCGGAGGCATATTCCGTACTCCCTCCATCACCTTCCTGATTATCCAATCTGCCGGTATACCTCCAACATTCTTCTTTGCTGCTTGTGGGTGTGCTACCTCCGGGAACTGCTTTCCCTTGTGATCGAGCATTTTCCGTCGTTTAGATATATAATTTTGAGTTAGTAAATTTACAATATGCCTGATTTTTTTTCGTATGCTCTGATTTTTGTATGTGTGCATGGAAGAACAATCATGTTTACTTTACTGTGAGTAATCCTTGTTGATAGAAAGCTGATTCTTATTTAACATTTTATCTCCCGTCTTGCAGTCTCGCTATTTTAGCCAACAAATTTATCATATAACTTTGGTGTTCTTTGCTACAATTCAGGTCTAGAACAGATTGCGCCTCCCATTCTCATAAGATCGTCGTAAATAGATACGTTTGGAGGATAGTATGTAGATGGAAATGGCTCCAACATCATAGGTATACATGAATATATTCAAGCCTGCCCCTTTTTTCTTTCAGCAGGTTCTCAAATGAATTCTTGTGGTGCTAACAATGTCAAAACCTTTAATTTCCAAGCTTCTTATTTGGGTAGAACAAGTAGTATATTTCTTTTACTTTTCTGTTAGTGCTAATGTTATGATGAATTCATTTTAGCTGTCATTCGTCTTGCGATTCATTGTCGTCACGAGTCTTAGTGCCTTCAAAGACTAGCTTACGCTTGCTCGCAAAAAAGGTTATCCATTATGTAGTCTTGGGCTAAATACCTCGATGTTCTCCAGTTGTGCAAATGCGTATATGACTGATTCACACTGAAGTCAGAACATTGTAGAAACGTGTAGTAACACTCAGGTTCTATCTATTTCTTAGATGCGCGTTCTTTCTTGCATCACGTCCGAATGATAGCAGTTCGAGAAAATCTTAGATTGCGTGAACCTGCATCATTTTATCAAGGAAAATAAACAAAATAATTTATAAACTACCAGCGCGCCAAGCCAAATTATTAGTGCCGAGTTGCTAGAGGAAGGAGGGAAGAGCAATTGTCATGTATTTTATTTTTTTGACCACTATGCTCGAATAACGTCTGATGAACCAGTGTTCTTGCAAGCCATCAGAAATCTACTGGCTTGCAAATCGGGTGCATATCATCTTTTGGGGGATCGAATATTCATTGGGCTAGAGAGGAGAGGAATGCTTCAGAAGCTTCTGATCTTGCTATTGAAATTTCTTGCTCTTTTTTTTGATGGTTTGATCAGAATGCCCATTGCGGTGGAATGGAGATTGATTTGAGAAAATTCCATTTGGTAAGCCCCCACAATGTTGGGATGATGTGTTGCATTGGAATATGTTGTCCATTTGTATGGAAATGCGCTTCCATTTGGTACTGCTTGATCCCCCACAATGTTGGGATGATGTGTTGTACTGGAATATGTTGTTCGTGCGTATGGAAATGCGCCAGCCTCAAGCATCCAGTGACTGGCCATGGTATTGGTGTTCTAAGTTAGATTTTTGGTCCAGTATAGTGCTTGCATTGTGTATCCTACAAGTAGAAACGGCAGAGAAAACAGAGGTCCCTGCTAAAATGATGCTCCCTCCGTTCCATATTATAAGATGTTATTATAAAATAGAACGTTTCTTGATGATGTAAGCACTTGATTGTTTTTTTTAAACTTTGTTCGAATGTTGAGATAAATCGTTAGTGCTGATAACATCAGCTTAGAAATTTTTCTACCGCCTATATGTTTCAGCATGGTCAAATAGTTCATTTTGCCTAAACTGATTCCATCATCATCTCTCACGATGAGCTAAGCTACCATTTTCCTGCTGATGATTCTCTTGACGGTTAGGTTTTATCTAGCAAATGCAAAGATTGGACGCTGTTGTTTCCCTGGACCTACTGCTATATACTAGCTTATGTTAATATTTGAGGCCACAATGACTGCATTTCCTATTGCGGAAGTTAACTTGTGTGAAGTGGATCTCAGATGTTTCTTGACATGTATTTTGACCATATGCAATGTTGCTTAGCGTTTGTACAATTATATTTCTCCCGTGCTCAGTATCTATCCATGTTTAAGTCATGTACCTATTGCTATGTATTTGTAATAAACTACTAATAGCTGCTACTATAGGTTCTATATTGATTTGTCCCACAAATCTCAGAAGTGCTATAATCTTTCCATAGTGTCTTATGTTAATCTTCGAGGACAAGTCCAATAATGTTCAAGGAATTTAAAAATGTGATGAGCTTGACAGGCTTCAAGTCCTTGCATTTCGCTATTGGTTTTTGCACTTCTCAACGGGCTGTTTTCTGGTTCGCCGTGTGATTCACGCACTGTTGATGGTCATGTCTATGTGAAAAGATCGAGTACGTTTGGTCTGAGGCATGCATGTCATAGCCATTAGGATGGTGACATGAATACTTTTGTGATATTTGGTTAAGCTTGCTTTTCTCGGATTTCAAAGCTCTATGTTATTCCAGATTATGCATTGGTTTATTTTGTAGCTTCTAGAGTCTTCTGTCGTTTCCTAAGATAGACTTGACAGTAGTTTCAGGCATGGTTTGCAAGCAGTGAAAGAGCCCCGCCAAAGAATTAACTCAAAATAATATTAGTGTAACTCTTTGTTGCCTATGAAAAAACATGTTGCTGCAGCACATGATTTGAGTGCAGAGGGCTAGGTGTAATATTTCGAGTACTTTGAAGTAATGCCTATTAAAAATACTCCTTCCGTCTTAAAATAAGTTGTTTAACTTTTTTTAAATATGGATATCTATAATTAAAATTGACCAAGTTATTTTGGAAAGGAGGGAGTAGTTGGTTTGTCCATAGGTTTGAGATGTTTTTCACATTATGGACAACTGGTTAACCTATATAGTACCATACACTTACCTGTGCGCTACTGCAATCGGAGGTTATTCAAAAACATAATTGACACTGTTATGTATAAGATGTTGTTAGACAAAAGACCACCACACCCAAAAATTAAACGCTGGTATCAAAGGACGGCGCAGCAAAGCGCGCTGGGTCCATCTAGTACACAAGTGTAGGAAGTAGGTTTATATCACTTCTCAGTAATGAGTGTCAAGCCCACGAGGAGCAAAAGGTAGTAGTGCACAAAATTGACAAAAATTTACCAGTAAAGTTGCATTTTTTTATTTGGTCTCAAATGTAAAATGTAGAAAGAATAATAAATAAAAATAGCTCTTTTCAGATATAGCCCAATCCTCTAATATGCAAGTTGTTCTTATGGAAAGAAAGTGTTCCCGAGTGCAACATGAATTTACTTATCACCTAGATTTTCACATAAAGCATGATAAATACCATGTCATGTTTTATTCTTTCTAGATAAAGCCTGATCTAGGTGCACTCCTAATAATTGATCTCATCACCATATACATGACCAAGCAATGGAACTATTAAGACATAAAGTCCAACCATCTTTTTAAGTTTTAGGTTCCCATTCAAGAACTCCCTATTGCAATTCCAAGGATTGGGACATATATAGTTTCCATCAGCTCCGGTGATCCCTCTTCTCTTTCTTACTATAGGTGAAATAAGATACCATCAACATTCATACATTATCATCATAGAACTACAATAAAGTAAAACTTTACCAAACCCATAGCATGCTACATGAAAATAATGTCTAATATATTATACGTCCTCAAAAACATTGGTAACTACTCACAACAATTAGACATGGTGGTGCTTGGTGGCATATGCAAGACAACACAATATGAAGTATAACTTCTTCAAGAAACATACAAACACCACGAGAAAGCTATACATGGTTCCGATCTACACAAATTGTTAGGGGATGAAGTTGATCATGATGGTGAAGACAATATTGTTTCATGGATATGATGATGAAGATGGTCCTCCCTAGGCCGGAGAGGTGCCGGTGTGGGCGACTACGGCGATTTCCTCTTGATTGCGACAACATGACCTTCCCTCTCTTGAGGTAGGAGAAGACTTAGGGGTCTGTCGTTGCTTCCATAAAATGTGAAAATATATGGCCTAGGGTTGTTCCCCTAGAAAAAAGGCATGTACGAAAAGGATATCTCAAGATGAGCCACATGACACGTGAGACCCACCTCAACGCGGTTGGCCTAGGGGGGGTATGCCGTGGGCCCTCTTTTGTCACTCGTTGCTACTCTCGTGGGCATTCAAAGCATATCTGATTTTATTTTCAAAACTTTGTTGTGTGTTCGATTGTGATAAAATGCGTCCTTGTGAAAATTAAGGCGAACTTTATTCGATGCAAGACTTATGTGTATTGTGGAATTTGTTGTATAATTATTTGTCTTCGGGATTGTGTGCTTTATTGCTAATTAATATTTGTATTAATGGACAAACAACAATAAAAATAGTCACTTTCCTAATTACCAAAAATTACCTAAGCAAAGTCATCTACGATGTCGGTCGATAGGCTACTGATGAATTAGTATTTGCCACGCTGCAGATTATGATGCACCCAGCAAAATTAAAAGGGCTCAGCGCAGTTATATCTCGCGGCTTTTATCCATGTGATCGACCCTTAGAAATGCCCTATAGTACCTAGGGGTGAGTTTAGTTGCTCATAACATCTTTTCCCGCGCACGCTTGACCAAGTTTGAGCCGTTTGGTTTGCCACGGCGTTCCACGTACATGCATCACATAAGTTTTAAAGCAGCCTAAATCTTGGCACGCTGAGGCATGCTCGATGCGAGCGAGAATTGTTACGCGTATGGGCGTTGGCGAGCGCAAAAGTGGGGACTTCGTGGTATGTGCATGCACACCTTGTAGTTAACCTAGTGTCTAATCTAGTTCATCTTAATCCTCCTTCGATCTACATAATGGTGTTTTGGTTCATGATAAGCTCTACATAAAAAGATACGTCGCGATGTTGCAAATCAATTCCCACAAACAGTTTGGAGTTTCCTCGAGTTTTTAAATGTCTATTTTGTGTTTCCTTTGGAGATTTTTTGGTCGATTTTTGTCAAATTTGTGGGACTCAGTCAACAGTTTGAAATTTCATTTGAGGAATAAGCTCATGTCGCTGTTTTACGCAACTTTTATGTTCGGAGTTTTTCGTTTTGACATTGATAGATGAGTGCTTCTTCATTTCCCTAATAAACTATACGGGGTTGTAGATCTACTCGTCTACGAATGTTTAAACCAAAAACTTTGAACACAAAAGTTGTGCGAAAGATGTGGTGAAACTACCACTCGAAGGAATTTTTAAACGGTCGACCGTGTCCCACGAATTTAACAAAATTCATCCAAACAAGATTCAAAAGCAAAATGGTGCTTTAAATACTCGACGAAATTATTAACCAATCATGGGAATGAAATCACAACTTGAGGGGCATCTTTTTTACTTTACCTTGAATCGAACCATGGTTGTGTAGATTAGAATGAATTAAGATAAACTAAGCGTCATGCTAAGTACATGCAACCAATCCTCGCGTGTGTTTTTTCTGCCACGGTGCACAAATAGGTTTGTTGGTATTCAATTATAGTGCGTAAACAGGACCAAGTCAAATTTCTACTCATACAGTTTCTAGCGGAATGAGTTATACTATTGGAGAAAAACTCATGCACGCAACCAAACTAATCCTAGGCTATTGTAGTGCCACATGGTTAGGACTGTTGCACACGGTTTATAGACGTGTGGAACTGATTAGTGATTACATCGCACATATTCCCTGTCTCCGTGTGTGATTAGGGGAGGTTTTTTTTTCTTCTGAAAACCAATATATTAAGTCAGCAAGCCGCCTCATTAAAAACCTTCCAGTCCCCTTCGGTACCCTGGTAAGAAAAAGAGTGCGTCTGGTACTTGCTGCTTCACAAATTCAGTACAGTTACATCGTTCAGCACATCTGTTAAAACAGATGGAGGAGGGTTACTATCCCAAATACAAAAATTATTAGACTCAAAACTTAATCTAGCTTGATTATGCGCCGTCTTGTTTGCCTCTCTTGGACAATGCTGAAACGATATTCTCCCAATTCTTCGAGCAATTTGAAAACAGTCTGCCAATATTGCTGCATAAGGGGAGGTTAGTTGTTATTACGGCTGCTTATATATATGCTTGTATATGGTTGGACATTTTGTAGATTAGGAGTACGCGGCAAACTTACGAGCTAACCGACAAGTGTGGAGGTCAGAAACTCAGAATAGTCACTTCCCAGTCAATTTGTTCAGGGTACGGAGCAAACCACACGTCAATGCAGGAGCGGAAATTCCAAATCCAAACAAGATCCAACGTTGCTAAATACATACGTCGAACCGATCCAGTCAGAGAAACTTGACAATCGACGTGATCGACGGTGCGTTGACGAACGTCGCAATCGGGCACGGCTGGCCTGCCTAACTGCAAGACCAGTGAAAGTAATAGCAGTAGTATACAGGAGAAACAAGTGAAACTGACGGATAAGAGACGGCATGGTCATGCCGTTGGAATTGATTCTGTCTCGTTTTCTTTGTCATGTCAGTCTGTGTTTATACTTGCATTGCATGTGCCGGTGGAGATATTGGCTACATTCGGTCCATCAGCTTACGGAATTATACATGTTTTCATTTGATTTTCATTTTTTTTGAAACAGGGGCAAAAACCTTACTCCATTCGATTAAGTAAGAAGAAGAGTGTTTTACAAGACCACCAAAGTTTATTACACAATTACTCTCTCAGCGTCATTTCTCCTAAATGTTTCGCACCCGCAATCACCCAAAGCCACGCCTCTCTCTTGATCATATCGAAAACAACATGCGAGGGGGCTTGTTTGTTTCGGAAAACTCTAGTACTGTGCTCGCTCCAAACCTCCCACGAGATTAGCAAGGTGAGGGTTGCCATGGCCTTACGGTTCGGCATGTGGGCACCTAACATCATGGATCACCACTCCAAAATACCGAGACCTCCCCAATGCGTGGTGTCAATTGTCGCCATGCCCAACCAATCCTTGACAAAGTTCCATAGGCTGCGGTGAAGCGACAATGAATGAAGAGGTGATCCAAGGATTCCGCACATTGCTTGCATAGAGTGCAAAGCCCGCAATTTGGCCACCTTCTCTAACCAGTCCGCCGTCCAAATCCTATTTTGGTTTGCAAGCCAAGCAAAGAACTTCACCTTCGGCGGCGCCCATGCTTTCCACACCGACTTGTGCATGGAGGAGTTGGTTGATCCCAAGAATTGTAACTCATAGGCCGGCTTGGAAGAATATTCGCCATTTGGAGTGAGCCTCCATGTTATGTCGTCTTCGGTTTCTTGGTCAGGATGGACATCCGCAATGAGGGACCAAAGCTCAACAAATTGAGAGAAGTGCTCCATGGTAAACGGGCGACCCAAATCAATTTTCTCCACCCATTTCTGTTGGAATCAATTGTTCTCTAATCACTGTGAAAATTTAAACTCGGACAACTTCGAGCGAGAATAGAAGTTTCAAGAGCAATATCAGACCTTTCCAGTTGAAAGATCTGAACTTCTTATTTTTTTGAAACGTGAAAAAAGGTTTGCCATTATTGATTAAGATAGAAAAGAAGCATAGTTCTTTACAAGGCCGCTCGAGGCCAAAGATGAAACTCCAAAAGGTAGCCAGCTCATGAACACATGAGAGCTAGCGAGATGTCATGAGAGACTACTCTCCCAGAATAAAACACTTAGCGCCCACAATGACCCAACAAAGCTTTGCCTCTTCCATGAAGTCCAAAATGATGCGAGAAGGCAGTTGCGAGGTGTCCCTAAAGACTCGAGCATTCCTCTCGTTCTAGATCTTCCAAGCGACTAGGGAGGTGATGGAGGCAGCAACTTTGCGAGGAATGTCGGGGTGCATGATAAAGGCTGACCAACAGGATTTAACATCTAGGAGATTTTCCCAAACTGTGGTGGATATATGGTTAACGCCAATCCAAGAGAAAATCATGCTCCAAATACAAGAAGAGTATTTACACTGGAAGAGAAAATGAGCTGCAGATTCTGGGACCGTCTGCAAAGGGGGCAAACACCACAGTTTGGCCATCTGCGTCGTTGCAATCTATCGGCTGTCCATACACGATTTTGAATGACCAGCCAAGCTAAGAATTTATATTAGGAGGCACCCAAGTCCAAACTAGCGAGTCCGTTGTGGAGGTGGTAGCACCAATGAACTGAAGAAGGTATGCAGATGAAGCAGACTACCTTGGCCATTGTTGGTGGAGCGCCATGATATGTCATCATCCAAATGGGAAAAGGTGAAGTCTGCAATCCTTGTCCAAAGGGATTTTTTTTTGAGAGATTGTCATCCATAGTACCCTCTCGAGAAATCAATCTTTCGAACCCAATCAAAGTAATTCAAAGCTTGAGCAACACTCCAATATTTCCTTTAGCAAATAGCAAAGATATCCGGCGCTAGAAATGTAGGGCATAACCCATCAAGCCAACAGGAGTGCCAAAAATCTGCAGTGTTTCCGTTTTTCACTGTCATAGGAGGTGGCGGCGTAAAAGAGATCCATATCCTCCTCCGAGCAAGGGATTCCAAGGCCCACCAAAAGTTTGTCAATGTCCTTCCAAGCGTGCCAAGGCCAACGAAGCCACAAAGCCCTTGCGACTTTGTCCAACTTTAGGATCCTCAGACCTCCTAGTCTTTTTGGCCTACAAACTTACACTTGCCTCCTGAGACCGTGGAGGTACCCGCCCATAGGTTCAAATTTCTTAATAGCCTGTAGCGTTGGGGGGGGGGGGTAACTTGCGAAGTAGAAACAGATTTAATCCAAGTGCCTCTTCCGGCCACCCTCAGGGCATCTCCAACGCGGCGATCCATCCCGCGCCCGCGTCTGGTTGGGGCGAACAACGTCCATTCGAGGGGTGCAGTGATTCTTGAAGCTGTTGCTTCACATGATACATAGATTTGGCACTCATTCTTTGAAATGGCCGACTCGCACAATGACATCAATCTGCTGCGCGCTCTCCGGTGTTTGATAGGCTAGCGCACGGTCAATCCCCCGATGTGGATTTTGAGATCAATGGCCACCACTACAACAAGGGGTACTACCTTGCCGATGGTATCTATCCACCTTGGGCCATACTCGTGAAGACAATCCGGCGTCCCAACTCAGAGCAGGAGGCAAGGTTTGCCAAAGAGCAAGAGGCAGCCCGGAAAGATGTCGAGCGGGCGTTTGGCATCCTCCAAGCTCGTTGGACTATCGTCGACACCCCAGAGCCTGGAGTGTGCAAACTCGTGGGAGGTGATGACCGCTTGTGTAATCATGCGTAACATGATTGTTGAGGTAGAGCGGGAGGAATCACTGTTTGATAATGAGTGGGATGGGCAGGGAGAGTTGGTTACTCCTCAAGATGGTCCGGCATCATTCCAGGATATTCTCCATGTGCACCACGAAATTCGGAATCTAGCTGTACACAACCAGCTCCAGGCTGATTTGGTTGAGCACATGTGAGCGCATGTTGGCAACAATGCTGCAAACAACAACAATGAAGAAAATCCCGAAGAAAACAATACCTAAACCATTTGTATCATTTTACATTTTTATTTGAATAATACTTTGTCATTGAATATGTGGACAATAATGTTATGTAATAAATCTCGAGCATTTAAACTTTTTTTTTTTTTGCTTTTATAGTGAATTTAGAGGCAAATAGCAACTTCTATGGCGGCGACCCAAATCTAGCCGTGTTGGACGCAGCGCGCGACCCAACCGGACACGCGGACGCGGGGCTCCGTCCGCGTGGCCACCTAAACGGCCTAAAACGGAGGCCCAACGCATCCGTTTAGATCGCTGCATTGGAGATCTCCTCACATGCTTGCCCAAGCTGATGGACATCTTGGAATTAACTTTTTTCTCCAAGAATTGAAAGTCAACACGGCCTGGTCGGTGGCAATCTTTGGAATTAACTTTTTCCTCCAAGAATTGAAAGTCAACACGGCCTGGTCGGTGGCAATCTTGAAGAGTTGCTGAATAGGGTCAATGACGATATCAAAGAGCAAGGGCGAGAGTGGATCCCCTTGCCGAAGGAAGATTTGAACTTTAACCTGCATGAAATTTACCCCTTCGGTGAATCAAGCTGTCTATGACTATGAGTAATATGAATGGCATGTATGGAGTTTGCATACAAGAGACAGGAAAAGTTGGGGCCTATGTGCTCTGGATTCTGGAGCGGGCAAGGACCAGCACGCTGAAGATGACGGTCCTGTCCAGGCAACACAGCGATGAGGCGTCCAGAAAGGAAAGCAACGCCACAACTGAAAACAACTCCGCTACTGTTTCACACTGCAAAAGGTCCCTGTTTACGAACAATACAAGGTCTGAACCTGATGCTGCCCACACTGTACAGCCATGTTCTCCATCTTTCAGTTTGGAAGCCAGGCTTTCATTTTGTTGTAGCATTTTAAAATAAATACATATATTCATTTTATTTATATTGTAATTTCATAAATAGACACGTGTTTGGTTGCCACAATTGCAAATGATAGCATAATTCAATATTAAATTTGTAGAGGCTTCTATAGAGAATCGCAAATGACAGGTCTCAGCTTAGAATCGTGTTTACCCGTGGGGTCATTTTGCTGAAATTCCTAAATGAAATGACGGCCCAATTCTGTGATAACCAAACAACCCACCTATGAAATTCTAAAATAAATTCCAAGATTCCAGACCCAAATAATGGATACCAAACGACATTAGAAACAATCCAAATTGGACAAGTTCATGAAGCGTTCAAGCAAAAGTATCATGCATGACAGATCACGAAGAGATACACCGACATGGAAACATAACCTGCATAAAAAAGAGAGTGCGAAGCCATAAACAGCAACGCCGTGTTCATATCCACTGAATGAGCTGCGCATGCATGACAACTGACACTACACTGGAAGCGGCTAGCAGAGCGCTGCTTCGCAGATAGACAGGCATGCGGCAAGAGGCGAGACCTGCTCATCAATGGCTTCACTGACTCGCCCTCACACTCCCAGGCTTTGCGCATCACGCATGCCCCAGCACCTGCCGGGTCATGGCTGTTTCAGAGAAGGATGGGCCAGCTCCCACAAGAGGAAACCTAGATCTTGGCACATCACAAGCTCTGCTGCAACCAAAATCAGCGAGGCACTGGTCACTGGTCAGACCAACTATTAATCTTGGTGCGACAGGCTACCAGTGTGCAGTAGCTGCCTCGCATCACTTGCATAGGCAGGACAGCACGACTGGCATTGATGGAGAGTGCCACGAGAAACAAAATCGTATACAGCTGAGCTTGTCTCTCGAGACCTAAGAGGAAAATACTTGGTGGATATTGAGCACAAAAAAAGATAGCCTAGGATATTCAAGGGCTAAGGCAATGAAATTTCTTATCTGACAGAGTGTCTGACGGTAATGCAAGGATAAGTTTTATACATCCAGTGCAAGGACGAGGTGGAGATTCAGATAAAACAGGGTAAAAGATTGTACATCATGTGATGTTTTTCAACAAAGAAATGATTTATAACATGGGACACAATGATCACAGACAAGTGTGATTCAGCAGATACGGCATTCCAAATAGTATCAATCTGACGGCATGAGGCAATTACAAACAATTGCATCAAGCGCCAAAGATAATAAATAATAAGAGAGGCAGAGACTAGTACAACAAAACTTGCATGATGTTACAAAAAAAAAGACAAAGGCACAAATTAAGTGGTAATATCCAGCCGAGGCTCGAAGCAAAAACCAGTGAAAAGCTGGAGAGGAAACTTTCTGCTCACAGGGCATTTTGCTGACCACTTCCACTGCTTCTGCTTCATGTCAAATGTAAGCAAAGCAGTTGCACCATAGCTTTGGATGTAGACAAGGTCGTCCGTGCCGCTGCTAGAGAAAACATCATCGAACTCGCCAAATCCTTGGAAGAACTTGTGAGGCATTCGAGCTACCTCTTGCCATTGTTTCTTGTCGAGCTCCCATATACCGATCCCCTTAATGATATCAGGTCTATTGTGTTTAGCAATTCCACCGACCATTACCAGCTTCTCTCTTAGGTTTAGTAGACGTCCGCAGGTGAGAGAACAAGGTACTGGGATTGACGATTGCATTAATGAGGCTTCAGAAGATCCGGCAACAAGATCAAGCATGATAAGTCTATGACGGGGATTAACATTGCCAAGAACACCAGTGGACTGGATTAAGCAGTACAAGACTCCACCACATATCACACTATCGTCGCCCCCTCTCCAACCAATCAGCACCTCCTTCCTGGCAATTACCCATGAACTACTCCATGAGTCATACTTGTATATAGAGAAATTCCATTGGACATAATCCTCAGTTACCTGCTTGGATGTTGCTAATGTAACAGTGTAATTATGAGACACCCGATCTACCATTATGGCAATGGTACTGTAATCTGGTAACTTTGCACCTGGAGGCTCCAAAAGCCTCTTCCAATCTTTCGTGATAGGGTTACATACAGAAATGATGTTTCTGTTGTCATTATCCATGAAGCAAACTAGCCCGCATGAAGAAGAGACAAAACAGCTGCTCTTATCAATGCATTGAAGCTCTAAATCATACCATTTACGGAGGATGGGGTCATAAGCATACCCAGAAGAAGTCTCATTACAGGTGAACATGAAGTACCATGGCCTCTGAGGCAACATGTGGGTCCAAAGAAACCTGCTTGAGTTGATAATACCATGCCATCTCTTGCATACTGCTGTTGACCGTATCATGCTTGCTATTGGCAAGAAGGTGAAAATTTTCTCCAGGATATCATCAGGAACAACAATGTCTAATGAACATGGGAGTTCTTGTTCTCCGTTGATAGCCTCTGAAACAACTTGAAAGTTGAATGCAGGAACTCTAATGCGCTCAAATGAATGAGCCTCCCAAAACGAATCATCTTCCATGAGACCAGACATCAGAATATGCAGCTAGAGAGATGGCCTGAAAAAGAGGAGATATGTTCTTATACAAATAGTTCCAAATATTTTCCTTATAAGCAAATATAACGGAAAATAAAGTGAAAACAGCATTTAAAAATTATTATTACTAATTTGAAGCAGTTTATCTGCTATATTTATCAGAAAAATGAGATATTCCTATAATAATGTTACAGTCGGTGTAATAAAAGAAAATATCTGAACTGCAAGTTTCTATTGGGCGAGTGCCTGGTATGTATAGCACCACTATGAAAGATTCTACAGAAACCATATGATGGCCTAAAAAAAACATTACATTATAATGCAGAACCATGATGCTACTTCACTACCCTTTCATAATCAGCACATGATATGCACCCGAGAAGAATATATGGGCATCCAATATATTATGTACTGTTTAAATCATTAGAGAGATTGTGTTACTTTACGGATGGAACAGTTATATGGAACATATGTCAAATGCAACATTTTCACGTCCCTTAAGACCAAAACAGCTATTTGAATCCAAGCCCCAACAGGGTTTTCTAAGATCTTAGATGTATCTGTAGGAGGACGCCTAGCAGGACAGCACCATCGCCTAAACAATGATAGCTTTCATCAACAACTTGCCATGCATGTTTGTTCTAGTATCTGTGTCCTTCCCACTATTGCTTAGTATAATTGCCCAAACGCAAATAGTGGAGGATGAAGCCTAATTGGAAAATAAGCAAGTACAAACATGACCTTTGCATCATAAGAACAGAATGTAGAAAGAAACCCAGGGAGATTCCTATCCTAACCAACCAGCTAGACCACTTCTAATCAGTTCCAACCATCCGTCGTGATATCATTGCCCCCAAATGTAAGTAAAATCATATGAGATTAAAAAAAAGGAAGTAAAGATCACCAGAATCCCGGTCCCGACAAATTGGAGACCCGTGGCAAAACCACATGGGGCTTTATTTGTTCCTATCGTTATTTTTGTTTCAAAATAATAATTTTTAGATTAGATATAAAATATAATATTCGTGACATAAACCATTGGTGGAATGTTAAAAAGTTATGGCATGAATATCAAACTACTCATACGTGACAATAAGAAAAACAATACAGTATGTACTGTTTCACTCGTACTCATTTAGCGAGAGAGGACATTTAGAACTTAGGTGCCATAATATGGACCAAATGTTTGAAACCAAAATTTATTTGTAAGTTTTGAAAATTATGAAAAAAGATTCAAATATTTATATTATATATGTTGAACCTAGAAAGATTTTATTCTCAAACAGTAGACCACAAGTCCATCCGCCGAATAAATATGGATTCTAACACCGTGGTACAAAGGCAAGTGCAAAGCAAACTACAAGAATGAAAGGATAACATGATTAATGTTTTTTTTTGTAAGCAAGATTTGAGGATTAATGCGGATTAGTGCTAATTGAATAGACAGTGTAGGAAAACGTGGTCGCGGTCGCCATTGGCCTCGGCTTTCCGTCGATAGAACAGTTGGCCGAATGGGCCAATGCGCTTATTATGGCGACTTTGGCCCCTGAACAGCTGAACTTAGAGACAAATACGACCCAGGCAGGGGCCAGCGCCCCCTCTGCCCCTTCAGCACCGGGGCTACCGGCGACCACCAAGGCAGCAAAGGCACAGATTGAGATAGAAGCGAAAGAAACAAGAATCCGCGGTACATACCTAGAATCCGATGGATCAGCTCGGCATTTCTTGAAGTTTCTCTATCGCGGTTCTTGCCAATGTCAACGTGCGGCGATTCGGGCGGAAGTACTCCAATCCACAGGTAACGGGAGAAAAGAGACTCCGGAGGCGGAGAGAGAGAGGAACTGAGGAAGGAGCAGGAACGGACCCCAAGTTTTCGCCTACTTTGATACTGAGAGAAGGATTGGAATGGAAGGTGGCGACTGGTGAGGCTATGGAGTGGGTTTATTGTTTCTTTACAGGAGGCGGCGGAGAGATGTGGAGGTGACGGCGGCTCTGTCTCCCCGGGCTAACCTAATAAATCTGGTAGTGTCTGGGTTGATTATTTTTGTGTTTGGGGCCTCCATTTATATATAAGTGATGCGGAGGAGCAAGTCGGAAAATGTGGATCGGAGAACAGTTACTGGATCCAGCCGCGTCCCCCAAGGGTCGCCACAAACAAAATTTGCAGTAAAAATAAATAATAAAGATCATTGCCAATTTAAAAGTCATCTAATTAGATTACCCACAATAAGAGTATCATAGGTAGTATCATGCATCTCATGCATGCAAAAAAGCTGATGTAGCAGCGCAATTAAAGATGGGAGAGAGGATTGTAGTATCATAGGTAGATACCGTATCATAGCACGTAGTAGAAAATTTAATGTCAAATACATTTTGTACATAGATTTGCATTGAGATTCTACAAATCAATTAATATAAGAAAATTATGATACTAGTACATATTATGGACATGGTAACCGGAAATTCAATTCGGCTCCCGGGTGCGTATGCTCCCTATACCAAAAAATTATATTTCGAGTTGTCGAAAAATTTTGACAAAAAATTCTATGTGTACATCTCCATAATATATGAGCATTCGTCAAGTTTCATGAAAAAATAATATTTTTTGTGGTCTATGTAAAAAAGAGAAAATTTATCTTGTAAAAAACATTATTTTTAGCACTGAGTTTTGTCTTTTTACACACGTCACATGACAAGTCTATTTTTTATGAAACAACTTTGTGAGCGTGTAGCACGTGAAGATGTACGTGCGAATTTTTCGTTCCAATTTTTTTGAAATTCAAAATTTGTGTAAGATGAATTTCAAAATAAAGGGAGCATATGCTCCCATGTTCCAAAACACCACTCCCCATGGTAACATATAGTAATATCATGCACATGATACTTTCATATGATACTATGCATTCTGACTAGTTTAAAGTAGCCACCATAATAGACGAGACCAATATTAAAGACCGGGTGCAAATTAAATATAACAAGAAGAATGGGTTTGGCGACGCCGATAGCACGTGTTGAGTCGACGTTGGCCCGTTTAGCAGGGCGACCTCGGCCTGCTCTGTCGACGATGTCGATGCCGTCGCTGGTGTACTTGCCGATGCCTACGTGGGTGTACTCGCCGACGCTGACGTGGGTGTACTCGCCGATGTCGTTGCGGACGCGTATGTTGATGCTGCCGCTACCTCTGGAGCTGGAGTTGATGTCGATGCTGATGCGTGGTCGCGGCTATTTTAGAGTCGATCTCGTCGAGAATCATGGCTTTCTAGAAGTTGTGCGCCGCCAGCATCCAAGGATCCATTCCCTTAATTTGTCGACGCGGTCAAGAGCATGAAGTCCTTTTGTGTTTCTTCATGTCGATGCGCTCCTTCTCGATCTACATCTTCTCTTCTTTCTTCTGGAGTTGCATCGCCCACCTCTCACTACTAGAAGAAACTATTAGACTAGAATTATCTATCGCTGGTGCATGAGCTCCCGCCATCACAAACAGGCCGGTGGTAATGGCTTATCGTCGGGGCACTAGGTCTGCCGACCAGTGGTAGCTCACTTACCGCTGGCGTACAAGCTTGACTTGACGGCGATAAGTTCTTGCCACTAGCGCACCAGGGTTGTGCGCTGGCAATATTCTCTCTTTCCTGTGGCGGGCGATGATTCGTCGGCGATTAAAACCCATGTGCATTGGCGGTATATTTTTTTCCAGGCTTTTCTGCATATATTTGCAATATTTATGGAGGTCCATTACACAGTTGATATTTATACATATCCAATACACATGCAATATAAAAACACATATATTCGATCACGAAAATTTATAGTATCAATACACAAATAGTCAAGAAGTTTCCAAATCATGAGTCATATCATGTTACAATCAAGCGAAGTAGCGACGGAAGTGACAAAGTTATCAAGTCTCGATCTAGTCCTAGTGTCATAACTCGCAATCTAGGTACTAACCTAAACTACGATCACAAAGAACAGCGACACGGTCACGATGAGCATCATCATGATAAAGGTGGTCTTCATCTGATTCCTCCTCATCTCTGTCCTCTCTGCCACTAGATAGCGTGTGTATCTACCTTTCGGCTCCGCCATGGTCTCGTACACTTTGTAGCTGCATAGCAAGCTTTTCCCTGGCGCATTGATTTTTTGTTGTGACAATTCTTGTTTACTTGAAATGGGGAGCGGAGCCCGAGCCTTCTGGATCGAACGATGCATATAGCCTTTATTCATTATTAGCCATCAAAATTCTGGCAAAAGCCATTACAACGATCATACAAACAAAAAAACCACCAAAACAACACCACTGAGCATGACGATAGCGGTCCATCGCCAACTGATGAGATCTGGAGAACACCCAACCACATCATGCAAGCCAGGAGCCTAGATCCGCTCCAAATGTTGCCGCCTCCGCTATCTTCCACCTACCCATCTCAGTGTGTAGACCGATGCGCAGACTCTCGCCACACCATCCACCAACACCACCACGGTGCCAAGTAGCACCGCCTCCTTGCGTGCACACTTCTAAGCATGTCGCGGTCGTCACCAGTACACCGTAGCACCATGCCGACAAGTACAACAAGCCGACACCATGCCGACAAGTACAACAAGCCGACACAACTTGAAGTCTCTCAAAGATCTATCACTCCACAAACGATCAACACTGCTATTACTCCGATCCGGAAAACCAGATCCTAGGTTTTCCCTAGAGCAACACGAGTGGATTGACCATAGTTGCACGAGGATGCCTTCAACAAGGTAACAGCGCAAAACGCCGCCATCGCCTGCCATGACCGAAGTCGTAGCTCGGTTTTTCATCAGCGACTAGGCCTACCCGCTCGCAACCGGGACTAGATGATGAATCAAGAGATCCGCCAAACCAGCCTTAAACTAGCATATCACCTTCGACGGAGGAGATCACCACCTCCATTATCCTCATGATGTGTGGCACCATCGTTGTACCTCTACAAGGAGCCACCGAGGTGGACAAGGAGACATCAGGGGAAGAACATCCGCAACCCACATGGACCCAAAGGTTCT
The DNA here is from genome assembly GCA_030979885.1 of Lolium multiflorum. Taxonomy (NCBI): domain Eukaryota; kingdom Viridiplantae; phylum Streptophyta; class Magnoliopsida; order Poales; family Poaceae; genus Lolium; species Lolium multiflorum. The sequence continues at coordinate 219,583,306 of CM061749.1, read as the reverse complement.
AGATCAAGATGGCAACGACACCGACGTCTGCCCACCGCCGCATGTAGCAGCGCCCACACCGTGCCTCGGCCGCCGCTGCCCACGATGACCGCATCTAGGTCGCCATGAAACAAGCTTCCTCCACCTTGGATCCCATATGCGAGAGGAAAATCTGCCGCCATCGCGCCAAAGGTTTCAACCCGGCGACGTTACTGACGACAGCATAGGGAGAGGATGGCTGGGAGGGCGAGGGGGCGTGTGGTGGTGACTGCCCTGTGCGGCCCAGCGACGGCCGCAAGGGTTCAGGGGTCACCTCTTAAGGTTGGGAAACGCAAACTCAGCCAAATGTTGTGACACTTGTTGTACAGTTTTAACCAACTACTACAGAAATACTGCAGCAATATTGCAGCGGTATAATCTTTTTATTGTTGCGCGAGCATGAGGTATGTTGCAAAGACAGGACTGCCCAGAATCGAGTTTTACAAAGATCTGACGATCGGGATGGAGGCCGATTTTTTTGACCCAGATCGACCGTCCGGCCGGCCACTAGTCTTGGGCGCTTTGACAAGGTACGTCGGTACGTGGGCGCGCCAGGCATGGCCGCATGGTCCCGTTTGCAGCCGCGCGCTGCGCCGCTGCAAGGTGCGAGGTCGCCCAACGATCGATAATTACCGGGCGCGTCTGCACGGCTTCACGCTACACGGCACGCGCGCCCCGGCCGGCCTCCGTCGTTCTTCGGGCACCCTGCAGTAGTCTGCACCAACGACATGGCAAACGCAGCCGCCGCGCAGCGCCCAGGACGTTGAGCTCCCAGCACGGCCGGACCAGCTGCAGTTCCCCAAACCCAGCTGAAGCGAGGCACGGCAATTGAAGAAATGAAATCTTGTACGTATGACACCCAGCTAGTTACTCGACGGTAGCTGTGTTCTGTGTACTATAGGAGCGAAAGCAACGTGCCATGCCGTGGCCGGTGGCCGTAGCTAGCGCCATGGACCATCCTAAGCTAGCTTGCTAGGTCGCCGCTGTTCACTCTGCCCCGGCCGCGCTTCCTGCTCCTGCAAGCTGCATCGCTCTTCGCCGTCGATCGCAGGCTCTCTCGCTAGCTCGCCGACGCACAGTCACCGGTACGTATTCGATCACATGTGTGCCGCGCGCGTTCCTCCTGCACGCAGGCTACTTTTGCCCGCCCTCTTTCCCGTCCCGCCCTCTCACTTTCCGGGCACGCCCAAGCTTTGTCCACGACCGCGTGCACCAGCCGTCGCTTTGGACTCGGCCGGTCCCCTGCGGCGTACGTCCACGATCATCCGTAGCATGTCCCGCAAATCTCAGTCCATCCACCAGCGCACGCCGGCCGGTATACGCGCAGCGCGCAAGGAGTGAGCTTCAAGTCGAAGCCACCACGATCCTCCATGCCTGCCGACACTTGGTCGTCCACGACCACGATGCAAACAGCAAAAGCTCACACTGCTAGCTCGATTGACCTTTTTTTTCTTCCTTTGGATCTCCTTTTTGCCTTTTGGATCATGAAAACAAAAAAAATATTTTAGGTCCACGTGGTTTATTAATCGTGCCGCTCCGTTCTCCCCGAGGTATATATACAAATGTCCAGAAGTAGCCTATAGCCTACAAATGTCCAGAGCTAGCCTATAGCCGGCTGTAAAAACGGGATCCATCAGCCGCATTCTTAGCCGTTCGATCTGCTTAAGTGAGTGATTCCCACACGTCCAATTAGGATAAACAAAAAATATTTGCATGTATTATTTTTCTCAGAGTATGTAACTTTGTTCCCAACATTTTTTCCTATAGGTCCACGTGGTTTATTAGTTGTGCCGCTCCCTTCGCCTCGAGGTATATACACAAGACCTATCTGACCTGGAAAAAAAATTGAGCTTTAACCATCACATGCACCAAATATTAAAAAATTCTGCTCCCTCCAGTTTATATTAATTGAATTAATTTTATCTATAATAGATGTATCTAGTCAACAAATAGGTCTAGATATAGACAAACTTGAATCAATTAATTTGGATCAGATGGAGTATTTCGAAGTTTCAAAAAAAAAATAGTACCTTGATACATACCCCTAGAAAACCTGTAAGGCAAATATGTGGCTTACAAAAAATGATAAAATGAAAATCCAATCACTATAGTGTTATTTGGACATTTGATCATTTTTGTGTAGGCCATGTACAAGATTATTTAAAAAAATTACACGAGTGTATTAAGATAATATGTATATGTAAGATTTATTTCGATTTCTTAAAACTTCTAAGAAGAGTTTTTTTTACCAGCTGCACCTAGACGCACGTTCCACTAGCACTTTTCGCCGAGGGAGTATTATATATCGCTACTAGAACATGGAAACGCGCGTTGCCGCGCCCGTCCATTTAGAAAAATGAATAACAGGTACTTGAGACTAATAGCTTAGTTCTGGAGAAATATGGACAATATATGAGTGATGCGGATCCTTAAAAAAAATCTACATTCTAGTCCAACATGTAATTCTTTTTACAAGCGATAGTTAAAAGCGATCACACTGATGCCACACACAGCTTCTTGTGGTGTTTACAACTGTTATTAAAAACTGAGGATACCTTATAAAGTATAGCTGGCACTTTCCACGCTAAATCTGAAGTCTAGCAAAACCAGTAAAGTTCATAGAAATTTCTCTTCTACAGTATTTGGGCGGAAAATGACACTTTTTCGGTCCAGCGGGATATGTTTCTACATGAAGGTGATTTGTGATAACAAGTTACCAACACCACCTTTTCCAATAAAACGCGAGCGCCTACACACAGATACACACATTGTAGGGTATCAATATCAGTACTGAAGACAAGTTTGTTGCCAGCTAAGCTTCAAAAAGCAAGAAATTGCATACGCTTACATACGGCTTCTCCAGTATTTTGCTCTCCCCTAAATAGCAATTTTCAGAAAAATAAGCCATCTTGTCTTTGGTATATATATTGAGTTCTGACAGCAATCACATCATATTATAAGCTAACTTGAAGGCTGAAGCCAAAGGACAACATCAGATGAAAGATTGAACATCTTTTTTTACTTGTGGTTGGGATACTTTTTCCAGTGTACAAGGAAAAAAATGGAATGAGGAAGCAGGTTTGTTCATTCTCCTATAATTATTGTGCAACATTCAGCTCAACTGTTATCAAAATTGACTGTTATGCTGCTTTAAAACAAACAAATATTGAAGACAAAAGGATTGTCCCTAGATCAGTGTACCACCCATGTAACATGATAAACTACACAACATGAATTGAGTTATTAAATTTGCAGCACATAATCACTTATTTTCTTATACCAATTAGCACAGCCCATCAATCAATCATATATATATATACATTCACATCTTCTCAAAGTGGCCATGAGTATCACATACAAATCTAATCAGATTATGTAACTTATTTTTCCCAATCCCAAAGAAATATGTCAAAGCATGATTGACACTACCAGACTACCTTGGTGTCATGTTGGAGGCAGCAATTGTAAGATAATCCAAAATATTATGCAGCTTCCTAATCATTTCATAAGCCAAACTGGCAATTTGCAATGTCTGGCAAAAGAAACTCATCTCGTAGATATGCCATATGAACTCCTGTAGAAATGTAGACTGAATATCAGAGTAACAATAAGTCACCAAACTGGTTGAAAGAAAGTAGCAACAGTACAAGCAAGATCGACATGGTCTATGGGATAATCGTATCAATTAACGGGAGTTCACCATGCTGCCCAACGACTCTGTGTGCCGTACTGTCGTAGTTAGACCATATCTCATGTGTCTGCCCCTACAACGCCTGCATGTTTGCTGACAACTCGTGGTAACCAAAACAGGAGCCAATCTAGCAACAGATTGATAACCAAAAAACTCAAAATTCCCAACGATAATAGAGGTGTGATAATTGATTTACCCGAATCTTGGCGAGGCGAGTGGATTGGATCTGACACTTGACCTGCATCGACTTACCATGGAGGCATGGGAATCGGAGCGCCATAAAGCGGGAGGTGTCCACGCCTAGCTCTTGATCCTGCCGCTGCAGTCTACATACCAAGAGAATAAAGAGCAAAATAGATTGAAACCTGTCGGATTGGGAAGAAAGATCGAGGTGAATCAAGTGGCCTCTGAAGCCATGACGCCAAATCCAGCCCAAGCCCCCATAGAATAATTCGATTCAAGAATTCCTGAAACAATGTCATCAATTAATATCCCTGAGTCACACTGCAACACACGAACGATAACTGCAAGAGCCATGGCTGCCAAAGGGGCGGAGGGTGAAGGGCAGATGGAAGAACGAAAGGAAGCCGTGAACACGCACTATATATATGGAGGGGACTGGAAGTAACGTACCCCAACTCCATAAAACCGCGATGGAGGGTAAACGGCTGAGCTTCATCGTCATTACGCCGCCGCCTGCCGTAAAGAAGAAAGAAGGCATCGCACATAACTTCGCAGAGGCAATAAAAAAGAACAAGTTTTCTGTCTAGCAACCCAGGAGGCCTGTTGAGAGGTTAAAAAGAGAACAAGTTTTCTGTCCAGCAACCCAGGAGGCCTGTTGAGAAGTCAAACCAGTAGGCCTATTGAGAGTTTCGGGGCCCAATTAACCAGAAGTGGCCTAAGTCAGTGTGGGGAGTAGCAGCCCAGCCACGAAATCTGGCCTAACTGAGGTGATAAAAACCCCTCAAAAAAAAAAAACTGAGGTGATAAAACGAGGCAGCGCTCTGGTTATGGACCCTCCGGTAATAGCTATTAGATGTACACCGTTAGATGCCTAGATCGGATGGTTAAGAACGCCTAATCACTGTGGTAACTCCTAGCTAGGTGAGTTTTACTGTTAACTAATGCACATGGAGAAAGGCGAAAGGACAGCAAGAGCCTACTAATTGATGTGGACGCTAGTACAAATCATGTCTTTTAAGTCCTCCCTTCGCGTATAGAATACTCAATTTATGTACGGTATGGAAAATCGCTAAGGGCATCTCCATGTGACGTGAATGATCGACATTGTTTTCGTCACGTGACCGGAAATGCTCTGGCCTGCTCAGCGGCAGCAAAGACCGTCATGGAGACGCAAACCTGGCCCAAACATGCGCCAGGTTTGCGTCTCGCGCACGCTCGCGCCGATCGTCCGAAAAATACGTAGGACCCGCGCGTCGGTGGCAGGAGCCGATATTATTCCCGCCCGCCATTCCCCGCGAAAAAGCAAACTAGACCGGCGCAAACATTCTAGAAGCGATGGACGTCCTCGCCGCCGCAGCCACCGCCATGGATGCGGAGCAAACCTCGCACCCCCGCCGCCCCACACTCCCCGTAGCCACGACCGTAGCCACAATGGAGGCTCCGGAAAGCGGGCCGCCAGCGGCGGCGGAGGCAACGCCGAAGGCGGCAAGAAGGTGCTCTCCCTGGAGGAGAAAATGATCGAGGCCGCGAAACGTCGCGGCGGCAGAAGAAGATGAAGACTGCGCGCCAACCAGCCGATCTGGCAGATGCAGATCAAAGCCGGCGTCGCGCAAGTAGCCCTCCATCCGACCTTAGCGGAAGGCTACATGCTCGTCAAGAGAGAGGGGATCGCCAGCGTCGCTCCTCCGGCCTCGTCGGTAAACTCGGTAAGTTCCCAGCTGCGTCCTGAAACTCCCGCTCCCTTGCAGGACCACCCGGCGTCGCCCCGTTAGAGATGCCCTAACGGCACAAAAAAAATAGACCATGTACCCGCGGCTCAAGCAAGCTCTTTCGCGGGGACATCGCGCAGAGACACTTCTTGGACACTTCTTGGAATCGTGTGTGACATATTGCACACAGCCCAAATATGGTAAACCGTCAGTGTAATTGCATGTCATCCCACACCGCCACAAGGATCACAACGGTAGAATTATGTGCAATGTTTTTGCGGACGATTACTTTATCTTCGCCATTTTTTTTTCTTTGCACCATCTCAAACGTTTTGTTTTCTTGCTTTCAAACTCATTTGTGAATGCCTTGGTCGTAATATATTTCCACGATTTTATGATTTCATTTGGAATGTAAAGTATCATAATGTTTTTTTTACCATGAAAACTGTTAGGCAAAAAGCCCCACAGCATTTTATTACCAACCTCAAAACATATATGCAGAGAAAAAGAAAACAAAAAATCAGGAAAAGAAAACCCTACATGTACAGTCTAATAAAAAGATCTAAACTTACTGCAAGTTGTCTATCCAGGCTAAAAGGGGATCAAGGTACTTCTTTTTTTATCCTACCTGTAAAGTCGCATAATGTTCGTGCCGTTTATGCTTGCTTATAAATGCCTCGCATAATCTTCTTGCCAACTGCCTCTCCCATCGGCACCATGCCTCCCTGCGAATGCACTATCAGTTACATTGACATCTCGTTGTCTGATGCTGAGGAGGATCGTTCCTCACCGCTCAGTGCTGGGGTAAGCGTCATCAACCTTGTGGGGTCAGCTCAAAGGAGGAGAGCTGGACCGGATGCAGTAGGAGGACATGCAGCAACATATGGTGGTGCAGGAGTTCATCGTGTATGTGTGGCGTGGGGAAGAGGAGGTGTATCACGTGGTGGAGAACTCAATTGCGTCGATGCGGCGTGAGGAAGCAACAGTGCATCACGTGGCGGACGAGTTCTTTGATTCTCTCTGTGAGAAGTGGCTCCGTGCATGGATGCGCGCCAAGAAAAAAGGTAAGAAGCCATCGTGGCAAGGCGCAAGGTTACCTAAGAAGCCCGGAAATTGGCATGGTCTCGCACCAGAAAACATTTCTCGATGATACCGAGACATCAGGCTTCATAGAGGGTGTAGCAGTCGACAATGCAGAGGCACTGGCAATGGCATCACCAGCGACGATGATATCATCAACATCTCCTCTAGAAACAAGGAGAGCGTTTAATATTTAGTTATATAGTTTTATTAGGCCCTATTGATCATTGCAAGTGCATATGATATATATAGCTAGTTTGTAAGTACGAGTATCGAACCATATAGAGCTACTGGTAATGGTCTTTATGCCCCTCATTATTGATTTACCAAAGAGTATTTGCAAGTTGTCCTTCATTCCAAGCAAGAGTGTGTTGAATATGTTTGTGATTGTGAGCAAAACAATACTAAAAAGCAAAGAATGTAAACAAAGAGAATCCCTTGTTGTAAGTAATATAAAAATGTAATAGGGCTAAAGGCGCTAGCCCGGATTGTTGTGTTTACCACTGGCATATGAGTAGAACTTGACTAGGATATATCTTTGGCCTTCCTTATAGGCGTATGTTTGTGAGGAGATCCAAGTAAAGATGATCACATGCCAACCATATGTTGTTTCATCCCTTATAACCACAGCAGTGATCAATGGCCAGTCGCCCCGATCCACTTGTAATTAATGGTTAACCCCATGGTCATGGACTAAGCTTTGTGAGTCCCGTTTCTCCCTCGATGACACATGAAGGATTAGATGATCTTATATGCCACTTAAGACCTTCAAAGTAGCATCCCCATACGAACGGTAACTCTCTCTAAATTCCCAATGGAAAATATTATGCAGGTGACATTCGCATAATATCAAGAGAGTTAATTGAGCGCATACATATGTAATATAGAGGAAAATAATCTTTAATTCAGTTGATATTATTTCTAGGGTCTCTCCATCTCCCCAGAACAAGGGAAACTACTCACACATGGAGGTAATCATCATCATCATCATCATCATCATCATCATCATCATATAAGTGGAATACAAACGAATGGATGAACACTTGTGCAAATCCAGAATACGGGTTTGGAATTGCAACAAGATGAATGTAAAAAATCAATGGTGATGTAGAGGATGTCAGTGATGATGAAGATGCAGCGGTTGCTAATGGGGATCGATGCCTAGGCCTCCAAGATCTATGTAGTGGTGAAGATGAATGTACTCGTGCGAGTTCCCCTACTAGATCCTCCACGTAGTGGTGGAGATGAATACCCTTCTATGTAGTGGTGAAGATGAATGCCCTCGTGCGAGTTCCCCTTCTGCGAGTTCTAGGGTGAGATTTCTGTGAGTTGTGGTGTCTTTGAATGTTGGATCCTGAATTCGTTTACGTACACGGGGTGAAATTATTTGACAACGCGGCCCTGATGCCGCGCAGTACAGATTGACGGTACGGGAGAACTGATGTCGTATGGATGCTCGTTAGAGTTTCTGAAACCCTGGTTCGACTTGTTTCTCTCTGACTCTTTCTCCAAGTGTGTTAATAATTGTTAATTTTGAATGCTTTTATGGCTTCCAATCAGCATATTTGTGTAAAAAAATGATCGCTTTAATTGACGTGTCCATTAACTCACTTAATTATGGGATCCTGGTGGAACATACATAAACTTGCGGTCAAGTAAAATAAAATACCAAAATCCTAACACTACTCATACAAAAACCAGGAAAACATGCAGTAAAAAGGCACTCAACACCTACATCTATATATGTATATAATGTGAAGTTAGCAGTCTTTTTGTAATAGGGAGGGCAACCATGTTTGATTGGACCCATGCCGGCCGATGCCCAAATATTATTAACGGTATTTGTTTTGTAAGAATGGCAATCATGTTTTATGTGCGCGCTTCTAGCCCCCAAATATTATTAACTGTTCTTGAGGTTTCATATCAGAGATAATATATTGTAGGTAAACCTAGTGCGATGTTTTAATTAACATCCCTCTTTTAGCTAAACCTAAATTAGGATTTGTTTGTGCATCATGAGCATCATGTTATTTTCCTAACGAAATTGCACGGAAAAAAATAAATTTGAAAACCCTAATAGGTGCAAATCTTCCTCTATTTCAAATACTTTCAAAGTGTTTCAAAAGTTCAAACTAAAGTTACATGACACTTCTATAACATGTTAAGAAGGACATGTATGTTTTGAAAATTTAAGAAAAGTTTAAATCTTCAAATGATCTTCAAAACAGTAAAGAAAATGGAGTTTCAAAACATATAAGAAAAGGTTTTTAGAAAAATAAGAAGAGAACAAAACCTCACTTACCGGTTTGGGCTGTTTCTAGCCCAACTTACCTCAATCCTTCTCTTCCTGCGCAACCCATTCTAACTCAACAACAGCCCAAGGCCCAACCCACTTACCTCTCGGTCATCGTCTACCTCACGTTCGAGGAAGCGGCTCGCTGTCTCCTACGTCGCGATGCGCGCTATCGCCTCACCGGCATCTACAATTACCCGCCACCATGAAACACTAATTAGGAAGCTCAGGACACGATGGTAATAACCAAGTTCAGGGCGACAGACATAACGTAAACATTGTTCCATCGATAGAGATTACTAGCACCAACTTTCACTCTTCCATCACGGCAAGGGCTGGATATGCTGTGGACACTTTTTGACGATCTCAGTCATGGGGTAATCAAAGATCGTCACCTTGTAGACATTACTCTTGAGTGCCTTGAAGGTCAAGAATTATCCAGTCTTGATGTTGTGAGCAATTGCAAATCTCGCCAAGCCTTGATCCATGGATATCTTCCGTTGACATCTCTCAGCTTGACCATCCATGAGTAGCAAGTGTTGGTCTTCAGCACAATGGTCTATGGAATGTTGCCAACGTACTTCCTTAAGCCTTCCAGAATTGGTAACAATTCTAGGGCCTGGTGACATGATGACCTTGGCGAAATGGCTTGGAACAAGATCATCATGAAAGTGCCCCACCTTCACAGCCTTCCCCTTGGCCTTTTGCGGGCGCTGACTTCTCCAGCAATGTTGGAGCACCCTTCTCCCAGATTGTGGACACCATCAACAACCATCGAGCACTGCCACAAAAACAATCCAATTGAGACATACTGAAGGTACATGTTTTATTGAATACACAATTGCTACCATAGTTGAACCCTCATATCAGTCTGGCTGCACGAATTATTCTTTTCGACCAAGTCCTATGCATAGGCTTGAGTAACTGTGCATTGCTCAAGGTTAGAAAGAATCATCCAACAACCATTTAGTGGCCACATTTAAATCATTGCTTGAAAGAAGAGCAAAAGAGTGTGCACCCATAGTTGAAGCCTCATATCACTGACATCGCAACAAGAATGATCCTTTCTGACCAAATGCAATGCACATGCTTGAGTAATTATACATTGCTCAAGGTCAGAAAAGATCATCCGGCAACCACTTAGTGGCCACATTTTAAACATTGCTTATATGATGAGAAAATCAATGAACAATCATATGAAGGACTCATAATAGTCAGCGAGACGAATCTGTACCTAACTAGGTTGGTGTACAAGCAGTGTTCTTGTATGAACACAAGGTACATATAGATCATCTCGACATCTCGTTAACATTTTAATCACTGGCCCAATGATAAGTAAGTAACAGCTAGCCTTATTTCGCAGAAATGGCCATAATAAACTTGGGAAAGGAGCCAGTGAACCTAGTGTATACACAGCTCTGACGTTCAGAAAACACCTAGACGTTGGTTCTTATTAGGGGTGGGCAAATACGATTTCACTGGTTTAAGCTTAGTTTATTTTTTGCACTAAACTGAAAGTGGATTTTAGATTTCTGAAAGAAAATGAACTGCCACTACAAGACGGCTTGAAACGGTTTTGACCGGGGTGAGTTTTGCACACCCGTTGTTCCATCTTGTGTTTATTTGGTGACTACTTCTCATCGTGTGTTTCGCAATAATCTCAATATGTAATGTGGTATGACTCTCTTCTTCCTTATGCAGATCTCCGGAGGGAGTATACGTGTATACACAAGACCTTCAGAAAACACCTAGACATTGTTAATTCTGAAAGAATCGATGCTAATGGAGTGGAGATTTAACCCCGACTTGGACCCAGCAAGTAACGATATTATTCTGGCACGGATGAACCCACACAGCATTGACGTCATGGATCCCAGAATTGCTGATCTCATGGGCCACCTGATTACAAGCACGATTGACATATACAACGGAAATAGAAATAAAATCTGAAGCCTTCTTCTTGATGTCATGAACCACTGCACTGCACCTGTGAGAGTTGAGTTTCTTGATCAAAGCAAGGCAATCAGACGCCATAACGTCCTTACCAAATCGTAAGTCCAGCGCAAAACACCATACCTCAGCCACGGGCGGACCTAGAACTAAATCAACCGGGTGTCACCGTCTAAGTCACACGATTTTTTCACTTAGAAATGGGGGTGTTACACACTATAAATGAATGAAATTTACCAAAGAAAACATTTTTACCAGGTGTCCTGTGACCCCTCGATGCTCAACGTGGGTATGCCCAGCCTGGGCCTCAGCTAGTCGTTCCTTGCCTCCGAGATATGCCAGACTGAAACTGCAAAAATCGAAGACGTGGGCTTAGCTCAGTGGTTGGGGTCGCAGTGGCGCACCCGAACGACCGGAGTTCGATTCCTGTCAGGTACGAAATTCGGAATTGTCACGCCAAGTCCCGCTTATGCTATATCAAGGCATGCATCATCAGAGATCCACTTGAGAGGCTTCTAGTTATTGAAAGGAATAAGCTCATGTTCAGTCTGGTATAAAGTTCCTTGCTCTCCCGCCATCTCTAATGTGGCTACGTAAGTAGAATATTTTTTATCCAATTTAGTCCGTTTGGGTGTCCGCTCGGACAGCCATTTTGCTTGTGTTCTTGTTTGGCTGATAGGTGCCCTCAGCGTGGCCACCCATTTGATCAGCGCGGCTATTTTTTGCAACCTTGGATATTTAGCCATATAGCTATACAAATGTTTGAAAATAGGTAAGAAACTAGCAAATAAATTAAAATAAATGCATGTCCTTCATAATTACCAAAGTACCATTAAAAGGATCACATATAGTTCTCAAACAAACACACACACACACACACAAGGAGATGCATATAGATTGTTTAACTCAATCACGATCAATCTTGGATCATATCTGCCTTTTCTCAAACTAAGGCCTTCTCTCCGGTGCCATGGTGGTCAAGTCGGCCGTAATAATCAAGTTATCCTCCGAGAGAAGTTTGGTCTCTATTTCTCGTTGTTTGAGATCAACTTCGTTGGCCTTTGATATTACAATGAGCTTCAATTTCTTCTCCTTGAGCTTCACCTCCTTGGCTCTTGATCTTGCATTGGCTTCATCAATCTCAAGCTTTCTTTTTTGTTCATCGTAGTTGTTTCTCATGGCTTCTTCTTTGTCCCGCCGTTTCCTCTCTTCCCTCTTCTCATTTGACATCTCCTTTTCGGCATACAGTCCTTCAATGTTCTGACCAAATGAAGTGCCAAAGCATCAAGATTCATGTCGCCCTTGGTTGCCTTGTGACCTCTTGGCCAGCTGCGTGATAGCTCGTGCTTGCGGAAGGTTGGACACCATCAAGATCAATCACCGTTGCATCATTGGCGCTCTTGCTTCCAAGATGGTCTGCTTGTACACCTCATAGCCCTCTTGAAACTTGGGGAAATCTTTGATGTCCTTCCAACAATGTGGCAAGGTAAAAGGTTTACCCCCATTTATCTCCTTGAAATACTCCAAAGCTTGCATGCCTACAATTTACATAAGAAAGAATAAAATGGAAATGCATGTATACGTGAAAACATATAATTTATTTTGTGTCCAAGGGGCTTGGGTGAGCTCATCCTCGAACAATGGCTCATCACCGATGCCAAGCCCACCTTGGCTGCCATTGATCATGTCCTCCATGTGGAGGGCATCATATAATTTATTCGAGGCTTGGGTGAGCTCATCCTCGAACAATGGCTCATCACCGATGACAAGCCCACCTTGGCTGCCATTGATCATGTCCTCCATGTGGAGGGCATCATTACAGTAGGCCTCATCGTCCGGCATGGTGGCCAGCTATGTGGGGAAATTTTCGTCGGGAGCACCTCTGTTGGTGCAAAATGCAACGGGGGAGGCTGCATCGCCGCCGCAAAGTCCATCATGGGAGGTTGAATCATAGCGGGCTCCATCCTCGCCGGGTCAAAATGGCCCAACATTTCCTCGTACAGTTTGTAGACACTCGGGAACGAGCCGGCGGGAATCACATGTGGGGTCTTCAAGTGTAGCACCGGCATGCGCTTGAGGTCATGGGACGCCGGGAAAAGTCCCATTACCATGGAATCTCCTACCTTGGGCGACCCATCCCATGGCGAGATGGAGAACCGGGGCGGCATTATTGTCTGCTGCAAGACGGCGTATGCGTACCCACATTGCCGGGTCTGGTGGAGGCCACCATTGAAGAAGAGGTCGGTCGAGTATGACCCAGAGCTCACCGCCGTAGCACTTACGGTGCTGGTCGTGACGCACAAGCTTTCCAGGTTCAGCATCTGGCGCTGCAACTAAATGATTAATCAGTGATTTTACGACGAGATCAGTAGTAATTGAACGCACTACAACTACACAGGCGTGCTGCTCCTTGCGCGTGGACCCAGATTGCATCACTAGCACAAGCACACACCTGCAGGACGCGATCACATGGCCAGAAGAGCGGCGCGCTACAAGGCTGGGAGCCGAAAGTTCACGCTCTAACTTTTCTGATAGTTTTTCTTTTCGGCAGTCGATAAGAACAAAGTTGTACTACAAGGCTGGGAGTATTCGATATGTATTCAGCACATAGAGAAAGTATGCTGCAAATTGCAAGCAGCCAGAAAGAAGGTTATCTGAATAATAATCAGGTCTCGTGTACCTATACCGCCAGAGTCTCTGAAACTAGTATCAGCTACCAATCCTATAAATTCAGACCAGTAAGTACCCACAAATAATCTGAAAAATGCGTTGTATCAGACTATCAGCGCTATGTTACTCGGTAAGATGGAGGCACCAACAACTTTAAGGTACATCTTTGTTGATATGCACAAGTACAAGATCGTAAAGAATTTGACCTAAAAGAAGGTTGTAAAGAATTCAGCACTGTGAAGTTGAAACCTGGAAGGATAAAGCCCAGGGGGCAGTGAGCCAGCGAGTGGCAAGCCCACTTGAAAGAGTTCCCCTCCGCGGCCCTTGGGAATCACCAGTATTCCAATAATGCCATGTTGCCACACTAATCAGGAAAAGCAGAGCATGCTTTGCTTGCCAGATTCGTGCTTAGTTTTCCACTTGTGGCATCACAGCACACCATTTGTCAACAAATATAGTTAACTCTTCCCATGATGCCCAAAGCAGCCAGAAAACTTTCTACGTCCCATGGAATCTACTACATATATACCGTATATGCAAGAGCATCAAGAAAAAACAAAACCTGGAGACGACAACTAGCCCTCCAATGCCATCTTTGCAAATGGGCAGTTAAAGCAAAAGGATCTAGACAAATATGCCAGGTGCAGGATGGAATATTGGAACATATTGTGAAGTGCTTGCTCACTGGCCCTCACATTCTTCTCCAACATTGCACTTGAAAAGTTAATGAAATGGAGGTGATTATTCCTGTAAAGGGAGGGGAACAAATGGGATCCAGATCAACCAATTGAGCATACACAAAACTATTCAAGCAATCACATGACCAAACAAAAGACGGCGTGATTGAGAAGCCACTGAATCAGGATTGTGTATCTCGCAGTTGGAACGACATGGCAACAACTTGCAAAAAAAAGGGCAAATATGTGAGGTGGGACGGAGAGGCCACTGATGTAAAGACAAAATCAACTAGGACTTTTCTTATAGGTGTGCTTATTATGTGCAGTGTCCAATAAGCGCAGAGTTCCACATAAATCAGAAGGCGTCAAATCTCCGAATCAGTTTTAACTTAAAACAGTTCATACCCTACTTGATGGATAACTCTAAAGAGTGTGAACGGAAGAGTTGAACTCAGAACATAGGATCCTGCCATATATAAAGCATGCAGATTTTGGACAGCACAATCACACATAGGGCCAACCAAGGAAAACTATTATGTGGTAACTTTGGAATAAAGGAGGCTACAAACCACCATTAGGCAAACTGTGGAAAGAGACACTTATGGTGGTTGCTTTCATATAAGATTGTAGGCCTTCAGCACAGCTACTGGCAAACAGATAATGCAGATTTGATAACTGAGCAGAAATCAATTAAGAAACATGCTGACGTATTGTATGCAATCATGAGCCACACCAAACTAACCAGATTAACCGGATCTTGGCAAAATTAGTGCACACAAATATAAACTGAGTGCCTAATCTACAACATCACATAGTTGAGTCAGAAATGAACAAATAATATCAGACATCTTTAACAAGATCTAGAGGCCATTGTGACAGCATAAATGAAATTCATCAGACTTCGATGTTCTAAAAATTTATCGCCAGTAAATACCCTAACTCCTGCATTATCAATTTCTAACATTCGACAATCTTGCTGAACTCAGGAGTTCTGTCCCATAAGGGAGATGATATGTCAAATTCTGGATATATCATAAGATGTGTCTTTTCCCAGTTTCAATTAGTGTCATAAATGTTGCTCTTTTTATAGCAAGTTGGTCAAGTTTAAGAAAGTTTGACTTATGATAGAAGCTAAACATACACTTATTAGTGGACGGGGGGAGTAGCTTTGAATAGAAAGTTTATGCACCTAACCGCAATGGCAAGCTGGAGAATACAATTTAAAAAAGTCAAACAAATTGTATCTAATCTGTCACCCCTAAGACAGAGCAGATATGTGCCAGATGGCTATTCAACATGTAGTTTCTGAAAACATGTTGTATACAAAGTTCACAAAGTATTACTTGATTATACTAAAAAAATATAAAAAAAATACACTCAAGCTCCACAATGGCCTCTCATCAGTGTACCGCATAGTCTAGACCAGAGAACAAGCCAATAACATGCATATGGGCTATGGCCTAAACTGGCACATGCAACCCAAAGTCCTCTAAAGAAATCACTTGGAGTTTAGGCCCTAAACATGGCATGTGTACACCCTGAACCATCTTATTTGTTTGAACACAGGGGAAATAAGCTCCTGCACTTTCCAACATGATGCAAATTTTGGAATTAAGACTCTACCTTGTAGAATGGGGCAATACTAACTACAAAAAAGATTTAGAACTTAATCTTTCACTCCTTCTCAGTCACTATGAATTTACTTTATTTCTTGCACTAGAATACGTGGTAAAAACAACCATCTAAATCAGCTACAGTGAATTTGGCGGGACTGGTGGTGTGGGGGTTCAGGGTTTAGTATAATGGTAGCTGTATGTATCCCATTTAAGTATCGTTGCATCTTCATGACATACCATAAGATTAGTTACTGGATGACTTTAGATTTCAACACTGGATCACTCTGAACAATTCTAAGACCCGCGACAAGCAAATCCTGCAACACTTCATGCGGCTAACCGATGAGCAAATTTTACGGCACTACACATGTTGAACAATAATCTAAAGTAATCTACGAATGGTTAATTACACGTGTTCCATGAGTGGCATGATCATCAGTTAAAAAACGTATCATGTCATCAGGAAAAGATAAGTTCATGATGTTTGCTCAATTTCTACGACATGGTCATATAACACAATAAAGGTGAAAAAACTACGGTGCTATCTATGTCAGACCAATAAAATGTTCTAGCGTACTGCATTTAGATCCACGTGAATGCAGCTTCTGAGCAAGTAAATAAATAAATAAACAACAGGGCATGATAACTATTAGTATATCATGTCCAAAGTTCTATTTATCATTTGAACAGATCTATGAAACGTCAATGGCGCAGCAACGAAACCCAATCAACCAACACAATTGTGTGATTAAAGCTGCCACTTCAAAGAAAGCTGAAGGCACATGCATTACTCATGAAAATAGATGTATCATGCCATCAGTAAAAAAAAATATGTATCATGCCGTCATGAAAAAATATATGTATCATGCCATCAGGAAAAGCTAAGTTCATGAAGTGGCATGCATCGACAGTTCTGCAGAAGGTAGCAATGTGTTCACAAACTATAGATATGAAACAAAAATGAACACCACAAACCCCATCAAGATGGATAGAAATAATCTTGGATGCATGTGAGTATTGCTCCCACTGAAATCTCCAGTCTATTAAACTCGAAGCAGGTTTCTTCCAATATCAAGGACAGAATAACACTCTTAACAATTCCTTGCAGAACTGACACTATACAATCCAATTGAATTTACATAGGAAAAAGGTAGTGATATACTTGCAATAATAGCAAATGATGATATGAAGTTATGCTACAGCTGACTATATCCTCGGTGTCGAGAAACTATTACCCACCACAAGAAGAACAAAGAGACTATGTCCACAACAAATGGAGTAATTGGCAGAAAGAATGGACCTGTCAGTGACGAGGGCTCGGTCTGGCCATGCCAACTCCGCCGGTGAAGATGCCAGCGAAGGCCTGCAGGTTGTCGTCAGAGGGGCTGCTGTGGATCTTTCTCGGGAATGGTAGGACGCAAGGCCCGCAAAACATGACCCCGCCCATGTACCCCGTATCCTCCTCATTCTCCTGGTCGCTAGCATCATCTTCATGTTTGTTGTTCGGCTTCACAGCGGCGACCTGCTGGTCATCCGGTCCCTTACTGTTAGGCTTCACCGAGGCCTGCGGCTTCTTGGGCGTGAGCACCTTAGGAGAAGGTGGGGGCGTTGGGTGCGCGCGGTTGAGGACGCGCAGCACGCGGCCCGAGATGGGCGGCGTGGAGAGGCTGCTGATGGCGACGGCAGGGGGGAGGCCGCTGAGGGAGACGGCGGGGGCGATGCTGAGGGCGTGGGAGGCCGCGGGAGACGGGGGCGCAGCGACCAGGCTGGTAGCCACGTTGAGGAGGCCGTGGACGCGGCCGGAGGGGCGGCGGACGCCGACGGCGAACATGGCCGGGGATCCGACGGGGCGGCAGAGGAGGCGGTTGTCGCCCAGGAGGAACCGCGCGGACCCGACGAGGGAGTCCCCGCCGATGTGCCAGGCCCCGTTGGGCGAGGCGTAAATCTCGACGGTGACGGCGGCGCGGGAGTCGTCGGCGAGCGCGGCTTGGTGGACGCGGAAGAGGAAGCGCTCGTGCCACGCCGGGTCGAGGCCGCCGAAGCGGTCGGGCGGCGTGTGGAGCCTGTGCGCGGTATCAACCCACGCCACGGCGTACGCCTGGAGGCGGCGCCGAAGCCCCGAGGGCGGCTTCAGGCCCTGCGCGGAGATGATGGTGACCTCCAGAAGCCGCTCGTCCTCCGGGAGCCCCAGGCCGGCCTCCTCGTCCGGCGCCTCCATCGCCGGCGAGCGGCGGCGCTAGGGTTTCTTGTTCGGTGGGGTGGGGGAGAGGATTTGCGAAGCGGAGGTGGCGTCGAGATTTGGGGGCGGGCCCCACCTCCCCCCTCCCGTCGTTTCTGTTCCCGAGTTTTGAACCAACGGTGGATGCGGTGAGGTGTTGGCCGATCCGATGGTTATCAAGGAGCCCTGTCAACGAGTACTGTGTTTTGATTGAGCGTCCGAGCGGGAGAGCATACGGGTTTTGCTACATTTGGGGCTGGTAGTCTGGTCTGATTCGTGGCTCACTTGCACAACCAGAAAATTAGTCTGTTTTTTTTAGGTCGGGCTGTATCGGCTGGATCAAAAAGAATTTTCTGTTTGTTTGCCTGTAGCTAAGCTTAAATCTTGATGGAAATAAGATTATGCCTGTTTGTTACCATCCAGACATGACTAAGGCTACCTCTTCTTTACAATGGGTACTCTTACCATGCTCTCACCTCCCATCACATATAAATCATAGTTCATGATAGTTGCAAACTTACGAAGCATAGCAGTACACAAAATCAGCCCTAGCTACTACGAATAGTAATTCATAACGCGATGCTCCCTAACTACTACAAATTGCAGTTTATCATAACGGGGTCGTTCAACATACGGGGATCGAAAAAGGGTTTGAGAAATAGGGGATCATAGGGGGTTCTTCTTCTTCTTCACTTCTTCACTTTTTTTCTCAGATGGTGGTATTGCATCTGGCTTCCCACATTGTGTCTGCACACTCTTGCCTCTTCACCTTCCAGGCATCATTGTCGCATGCGTCCACGCCATGGCCGGTCTCTACTTCATAAAAAATGACAATCTCTTCGAAGAACTCATCCTCACCCTAATGTAGGATCCAGTTGTGAAGAATGCAGCAAGCAAGGATCAACTTTACTGAGTGTCAAACGTGTGGAATGGTTTCTGGTCAATAACATATTCTTCGATGCAGCAACGGCCCTCTCAATGGTGACTCTAAGGCTTGAGTGTCTGAGATTGAACAACTCTCTCGCATTCAGAGGTCGGTGCTTCGCAGAGAACTCGTTGAGGTGGTACCTTGTTTTCCGAAGGGAGGTAGAATTCCAGGTCGGCATGCATATCCAACATCTCCAAGGTAGAACTTACCCTCAGGGATTTGCGCCATCAGCCTTGACAAGCTGTCGGCCGGATGCTCGCATCATGAGCTGAACCCTCCCACCCAGCAAGCATGTAGGTGAATGATACGTCTCCAACGTATCTATAATTTCTTATGTTCCATGCTAGTTTTATGATAATACCTACATGTTTTGTTCACACTTTATGATGTTTTGATGCATTTTCCGGAACTAACCTATTAACAAGATGCCGAAGTGCGTCTGTTTCTGTTGTTTTTGTTCCACAAATCCTACAAAGGAAATATTCGGAATTGGACGAAATCAACGCCCGAACCTTATTTTCCCGGAAGCTTCCGAGCATCGAAGAGGGGAGAGAGATGGGCCGGGGTCCACACACACAGGCACGGGCCCGGGCTGCGCCACCTGGTGGTGAGGGCACCCGGTGCCCTCCGACGCCGCCCTTTCGCCTATAAAGTCTCCCCGACATGAAAACCCTAAAAACATAAGCCACGATACGAGAAAAGTTCAGAGCCGCATTATGTAAAGATTCGGAGACGAAGTCTGTTGCACGCCGCGGACGGGAATTGCCCCGGAAGGCATCTCCATCGACACCACCGCCATCTCCATCAACGCTGCTGTCTCCCATGATGAGGAGGGAGTAGTTCTTCCTCGAGGCTAAGGGCTTTACCGGTAGCTATGTGGTTAATCTCTCTCTCGTACTCCAATACAATGATCTCATGAATTGCCTTGCATGATTGAGATCCATATGATGAGCTTTATAATCTAGATGTAGTTATGTTATTCAAGTGGATTTTACTTATGTGATCTCCGGAGACTCCTTGTCCCACGTGTGTAAAGGTGACAGTGTGTGCACCGTGTGGGTCTCTTAGGCTATATTTCACAGAATACTTGTTCACTGGGTTATGATTTGAGTTGGATGTCTCTATGAAATTGTGGTGTGTTAGTACCTCCTATGAATGCTCAAAGTGACAGCGTGGGGTGTTTATTAGTACTTGGGAATGCATCTTTAAGGTTTGCTTTTGCATCCCTACATGGTGAATTAGTGTTCGTTATCCAGCCAGAGAGTAATTCAGAATAGCATAGTGAAGTGCTTATATTTATATTCAATTATGATTGCATTGTTGAGAGTGTCCACTAGTGAAAGTATTGTAGGATAACGTAGCATAGAAAACAAAAATTTTCCTACGGCGAACACGCAATCCAAGCCAAGATGCAATCTAGAAGACGGTAGCAACGAGGGGATTATCGAGACTCACCCTTGAAGAGATTCCAAAGCCTACAAGAGGAGGCTCTTGTTGCTGCGGTAGACGTTCACTTGCCGCTTGCAAAAGCGCGTAGAAGATCTTGATCACGATCGGTTGCGGCGCCACGAACGGGCAGCACCTCCGTACTCGGTCACACGTTCGGTTGTTGATGAAGACGACGTCCACCTCCCCGTTCCGGGCAGCGGAAGTAGTAGCTCCTCTTGAATCCGACAGCACGACGGCGTGGTGTCGGTGGCGGTGTAGAAGTTCGGCGGAGCTTCGCTAAGCTATGCGGGATGTGGAGGGGCTAGGGTTTGGGGAGAGGGGCGCCGGCCACTGGGGTGCGGCCACCTTGGTGGTCTTGGGGTGGCCGGCCCCCTCCCTTGGCCCCTCATATATAGGTGGAACCCAAGAGGTGGTGTCCAAGTCTTCGAATAAAAACCTTCCATGGGAAACCTAGCCCAACTAGGACTCCCACCCAAAGGTGGGATTTCCACCTTCCATAGGGGTGGCCGGCCCCCTATGGTGGAGTCCACTTGGGACTCCACCCCATCTAGGGCTGGCCGGCCATGGAGGTGGAGTCCCTTGTGGACTCCACCTTCCTTGGTGGTTTCTTCCGGACTTTTCTAGAACCTTCTAGAACCTTCCATAGAACCTTCCGCGACATTTTATTCACATAAAATGACATCCTATATATGAATCTTATTCTCCGGACCATTCCGGAACTCCTCGTGATGTCCGGGATCACATCCGGGACTCCGAACAAATATTCCAACTCCATTCCATATTCAAGTTCTACCATTTCAACATCCAACTTTAAGTGTGTCACCCTACGGTTCGCGAACTATGCGGACATGGTTGAGTACTCACTCCGACCAATAACCAATAGCGGGATCTGGAGATCCATAATGGCTCCACATATTCAACGATGACTTTAGTGATCGAATGAACCATTCACATACGATACCAATTCCCTTTGTCACGCGATATTTTACTTGTCCGAGGTTTGATCATCGGTATCACACTATACCTTGTTCAACCTCGTCTCTTGACAAGTACTCTTTACTCGTACCGTGGTATGTGGTCTCTTATGAACTTATTCATATGCTTGCAAGACATTAGACGACATTCCACCGAGAGGGCCCAGAGTATATCTATCCGTCATCGGGATGGACAAATCCCACTGTTGATCCATATGCCTCAACTCATACTTTCCGGATACTTAATCCCACCTTTATAACCACCCATTTACGCAGTGGCGTTTGATGTAATCAAAGTACCTTTCCGGTATAAGTGATTTACATGATCTCATGGTCATAAGGACTAGGTAACTATGTATCGAAAGCTTATAGCAAATAACTTAATGACGTGATCTTATGCTACGCTTAATTGGGTGTGTCCATTACATCATTCATACAATGATATAACCTTGTTATTAATAACATCCAATGTTCATGATTATGAAACTAATCATCTATTAATCAACAAGCTAGTTAAGAGGCTTACTAGGGACTCTTTGTTTGTTTACATATCACACATGTATCAATGTTTCGGTTAATACAATTATAGCATGGTATATAAACATTTATCATAAACATAAAGATATATAATAACCACTTTTATTATTGCCTCTTGGGCATATCTCCAACAGTCTCCCACTTGCACTAGAGTCAATAATCTAGATTACATTGTAAGGTACCTAACACCCATGGCATTCTGGTGTTGGTCATGCTTTGCCCTAGGGAGAGCTTTAGTCAACGGATCTGCTACATTCAGATCAGTGTGTACTTTGCAAATCTTTACTTCTCCATCTTCGATGTACTCGCGAATCGAATGATAACGCAGCTTGATATGCTTCAGCCTCTTGTGTGACCTTGGTTCTTGTGCATTGGCGATGGCACCCATGTTGTCACAGTAGATGACTAGTGGGTCCAATGCACTAGGAACCACACCGAGCTCTACAATGAACCTCTTCATCCATACCGCTTCCGATGAAGCCTCTGAAGCCGCTATGTACTCCGATTCTGTTGAGGATTTCGCCACCGTGCACTGCTTCGAGCTTGCCCAGCTTACTGCAGCACCATTCAATATAAACACGTACCCAGATTGTGACTTAGAGTCATCGGGATCAGTGTTCCAACTTGCATCGGTGTAACTTGTTACAACGAGCTCTTGGTCACCTCCATAACAAAGAAACATATCCTTAGTTCTTTTCAAGTACTTCAGGATATTCTTGACCGCTGTCCAGTGTTCTATTCCTGGATCACTTTGATATCTGCTAGTCAAACTAACAGCATGTGCTATATCCGGTCTTGTACATAGCATGGCATACATGATAGAGCCTACTGCCGAGGCATAGGGGATCTGACTCATCCTTTCTCTTTCTTCTGCCGTAGCCGGTCCTTGAGTCTTACTCAAGACCTTGCCTGGTAACATAGGTAAGAATCCTTTCTTACTTTCGTCCATTCTAAACTTCTTTAGAATCTTGTCCAGGTATGTACTCTGTGATAGCCCTATTAGACGTCTTGATCTATCTCTATAAATCTTGATGCCTAATATGTATGATGCTTCACCAAGGTCTTTCATTGAAAAACTATTATTCAAATAACCCTTTACACTGCTTAATAGTTCTATATCATTCCCAATCAATAATATGTCATCTACATATAATATCAGGAATGCTACAGAGCTCCCACTCACTTTCTTGTAAATACAGGCCTCTCCATGACACGTATAAACCCGAAGTCTTTGATTACCTTATCAAAACGTCGGTTCCAACTTCTCGATGCTTGCTTCAGTCCATAGATTGAACGCTGAAGTTTGCATACTTTGTCAGCATTTTTAGGATCGACAAAACCTTTGGGTTGTACCATATACAACTCTTCCTCAATGTCTCCATTAAGGAACGCCGTTTTGACATCCATCTGCCAAATCTCATAATCGAAAAATGCAGCTATTGCTAACAAAATCCTCACAGATTTTAGCTTCGCTACAGGTGAGAAAGTCTCATCGTAGTCAACACCTTGAATTTGTCGGAAACCCTTTGCGACAAGTCGAGCTTTATAGACATTAATATTACCATCAGCATCTGTTTTTCTTTTGAAGATCCATTTATTCTCGATAGCCTTGCGGCTATCAGGTAAGTCTACCAAAGTCCATACTTTGTTATCATACATGGATCCCATTTCGGATTTCATGGCTTCTTGCCATTTGTTGGAATCTGGGCTCATCATCGCTTCTTCATACGTCGCAGGGTCTTCATCATTGTTATCCACAATCATGACATTTAGACAAGGATCATACCAATCTGGAGTGGCACGATCCCTTGTCGATCTGCGAGGTTCAGTAGCTGTCTCATTTGAAGTTTCATGATCATTATCATTAGCTTCCTCTGTTGCCGGTGTAGGTGGTACAGGAACATTTTCCGATCTGCGCTACTCGATCAACGAGTAGAGATTCTTCAATCTCATCGAGTTCTACTTTTCTTCCAGTCACTTCTTTAGTGAGAAATTCTTTCTCAAGAAAGGTTCCGTTCTTAGCAACAAAGATCTTGCCTTCGGATCTGTGATAGAAAGTGTACCCTATAGTTTCCTTAGGGTATCCTATGAAGACGCATTTCTCCGCTTTGGGTTCTAGCTTGTCCGGTTGTAACTTTTTTACATAGGCTTCGCAACCCCAAACTTTTAGGAACGACACTTAGGTTTCTTATTAAACCATAATTCATACGGTGTCGTTTCAACGGATTTTGATGGTGCTCTATTTAAAGTGAATGCGGCTGTCTCTAATGCATAACTCCAAAATGATAAAGGTAAATCAGTAAGAGACATCATAGAACGAACCATATCTAAGAGAGTTCGATTACGACGTTCAGACACACCGTTTCGTTGTGGTGTTCCCGGCGGTGTCAATCACTACAAGAAAAGTTCTGATAGACAACGTCTCAAAATCGTCCGCTAAGGGGTATTTTTCGTCGCCTATGGGCCTAACCCGACGATATGGGTTCCGTTGTGGAAACTGCGTCAGGCAAAGTCCAACGACGATTTTTTCGGTCCGTCGCGCTTGGGCGCCCTTCCGCCACGGAAAATCGGACCGTGCGAAGTGTTTTCGGGAGCCCGTTGATGCCGACGTCATGCAAACGACACGTGGCGTACGCCGTTAACCGTTAACGGCGTTAACCGGCTGAAACCCCGTGGTAGATGGTAGGCCCACACGAGGCCGCCACGTCTTAAGCGGGCGGGCGTATGACATAGTTTGACCGGTCAACTATATAGCTGGGCTGGTCCATTAGTTACGTGGGCCGGCCTAACCTCTAATGTTGACTGGTCAAAACTTAAATGGGCCGGCCCATTTAACATGTGGGGTCCACCTTACTGGGCCGGCCCAAGAAGCAAGTGGACCGGGCCAAAAACACAGTGGGTCCCACTTTCCCGTTGGCCGGCCCATTTAGTGTGTGGGGTCCACCGTAGAGCAAGTGGGCCGGGCCAAAAACACAGTGGGTCCCACTTTCCGGTAAAGGGTCGGCCCATTTCGTTTGTGGGGTCCACCATACAGCAAGTGGGCCGGCCCAACAAAATAGTGGGCGGGCCAAAAACACAGTGGGTCCCACTTTCTGTTAAAGGGCCGGCCCATTTCGTATGTGGGGTCCACCATATAGCAAGGGCGGCAAGATGATGGGCGGGCCAAAAACACAGTGGGTCCCCTTTCTGCTAAAGGCCGGCCCAGTGTGTGGGGTCCACCATATAGCAGTGGCGGCCCAACAGGCGGTGGGCCGGGCCAAAAGCGAGGTGGGTCCCACTTTCCTCTTAAGGCGCCCATTTAGTATGTGGGACCACCATATAGCAAGTGGCCGGCCAACACGATAGTGGGCGGCCACATGGGTCCCACTTTCCTGTTAAAAGGGCCCAACTAGTATGTGGGGTCCACCATATAGCAAGTGGGCCGGCCCAACAAGATAGTGGGCGGGCCAAAAACAGTGGGTCCCACTTTCCTCTTGAAGCGCCGGCCCATTTATTTTGTGGGGTCCACAAAAGCAAATGGGCTGGCCCAACTAAAGTGGGCCGGCCCAGTAGTTGGTGGGGTCCACCTTAAAGCAAGTGGGCCAGCCCAATTAGTGTGGGGTCCACCGTAAATCAAATGGGTGGCCAAGAAGTAAGTGGGCCGCCCGTTTAGTTGCTGTTTATATGCCCGCATAATATGCGCTTTAGGATTTTGCGGGCAGGCACATATGTGATTTCGCTTAATAGGGCCGTTTAAGGGATGGGAATTCGTGATTTAGATACCGAGAATATTTACGCAGCATTGATTTCTGTCGGATAGCCTCACTTACCACAAGCACCAAAGAAAAAATGCGCGAAAGAACTATAAAAACTAACTAAATATTACATCAGCTGCAAGGCATTGAAAAAAATATTACAGAACCCAAAGAAATTGAATGGTAATTAAACCTAGCAATACAATGAAGCGATCCGGCAATCTTTTAAGTTGTCCATGCAGCACCTATATCTGAAACAAAGACATTACAAGTTAAGACAGCAACAATGGAAAGGCAAAGACACTACAATATTGTTTGGCAAAGAATTTGGAACTCATCATTTCGTCATTATAACAAGATCATTGTAATGCGCACAATAAGCAAACAAAGAGTGCATGCCGCATACCAACAGCCAATATAACAGAGCATGTTAGAATGAAACAGCAGACTTACTACTGTCGAGTCCCATGCAAACCAACATGTTCAGGGAGTACAAAATTGGCATGAACAACATAGTAGCAGGCTATAAATTTTGTAACAACGACTGAGCAAGATGAAGTTATGATGGCTACATCTACAGAGCAGGGAATGTAAACCAAAAATAGAAGTTACGATGGCAAAAGCTAAAGAGGAGGGAATGTGAACCAACATGTGCCAAGTGCAATTACTTCATTTTGGCCGTGAACTAAATAATACTCCTGAACTTATAGTGAAGGGGATGCAAATCAAGATGTTTCGGGATATAAACTTGTAATGAGCAACACATGGAGGATAGTTAATGCTGGAGCTTAGGATGGACCAGATACAGAATATAGTGGGATCACCTGTGAACTTGTATAAGAGGGAATGCAAACCAATATGTTCAGCTTTCCATATGTGAGCGTCATGCCAAGTCAGAGAAACAAGTCAATAATGCAGCTTTTGAAGAACAAGATGGCACGCAAAATTATTATCTAGTAGTATGACAAGTTTATTTGTACTACAGGCTAGATAGCAGAGTGATAGCATGCCAAACTAAGTCCTTACTTTGTTAGCTTACAATGAACTAGATACAAAACAATGGCATCACCGTAGTACAGGGAATGCAAGCCAACATGTTCATGGAGTAAAAAATTGGCACAAACAACATAGTAGCAGGCCATAATTTTTGTAACAACGACTGAGCAAGATAAAGTTATGATGGCTAGATCTACAGAGCAGGGAATGTAAACCAAATATAGAAGTTACGATGCCAAAAGCTATAGAGCAGGGAATGCGAACCAACATGTGCAATTACTTAAAATTGGCCATGAACTAAATAATAGCAGGATGTTACTATAATACCTACAGTATAATTTTTGTAACAACGACTGAGCAAGATAGAAGTTATGATGGCTACATCTACAGAGCAGGGAATGCAAACCAAAATGTTCAATCGCTTAAAGTTAGCAATGAAGTAGAAAATAGCAACGTGTTACGGTCATAGCTAGGAATGAACTAAAAGAGCTTCAGACAAACAAGCATCTGAACCCAGAACATGGCGCTAAAACAAGGGACTTACATTAGGAGAAGCACTCTGTGGGAGTCACAGCAGATCTTCCTGGGGTTGATAGATCCGGTGATGAAGTACGCTACATGTGCTACTTGGGGTTGGAGAGACGGCCATTACACTTCATGGTTACTCATCTCATCTGCAATCGTTAGCACAAACAGGGTCCCCCAAGATTAAACAAGAACTTGCAGGCAAGCAATAGAAAAGCGACAGTAGAAGAGTTTAGATCATGCACGGCGCCGGTGAAGCAGATCCGGTTCATACAGCGGTGTCGGTGAGCAAGATACGATGCGGTGGACGACGGATCCGGCGAAGCGGCTCCGGTGGGGTGGACGATACCGCAGCTGAAGCGACTGCGGTAGACTGCTGGATGAGCATATGGTTTCGAGGTTCGGCGGGGATGATCCGGTCCGGTTGATGACGGCGCGATGAAGCGGCTCCGGCAGGCAGCCGGATGACGAGGATCGCGAGGGCTCGGGTAGGCCAGGGAAGTCCGGCGGGGATGTTCCGGTGCGGTGGTCGTGGAGGTGGGAGAGAGGGACTTGGGAAGTTCCGGTGGGTGGTCTGAGGGAAATGAATTTTTTGGGAGGGTTTCCGGGCTAGGGAGGTGGTGATCCAAAAAATGACGGGCAGACCCCCCCACCAACCGACTTTGCTGTCATCTCCACAGGGTAGAATGGGAATTTGGAAGCGTACGAAATTTTTGTATTTTGTAGGCGGGAAGTTTTGCCGCTATGAGATTTTGAATTTCGCTAAGGTCCAAGTATAATGATAAAAAATTGTGAGACCGTACTAGTACCTCTGTTCAAGGCCGAGTGCAAAATCAAATCATCATCATCTTGAATATTGGTCACTACCATGGTCATGATCTATCTCTGAAATTAGCGTATCCGCTATATCAAAGTATAATGATAAAAAAAATTGTGAGACCGTACTAGTACTTCTATTCTAGGCCGAGTGCAACATCAAATCATCATCACGTTAAAAATTTGTTACCATGATCATGATCTATCTCTGAAATTGGCGCATCCGCTATATCTTTCAAAGTATAATTATACGAGTAATAAAAATTGTGAGACCATACTAGTACTTCTGTTCAAGTTCGAGTGCAACATTAAATCATCATCACGTTGAAAATTTGTTACCATGATCATGATCTACCTCTGAAAATGGGCGCATCCGCTAAAACTTGCAAAGTATAATGATACAAAATTGTGAGACCGTACTAGTACTTATGTTCAAGGTCGAGTGCAACATCAAATCATCATTACATTGAAAAGTGTGTTACCATGATCACGATCTATCTCTGAATTTGGCGCATCCGCTAAATCTCGCAAAGTATAATGAAAAAAATTGTGAGATTGTACTAGTACTTCTATTCAAGTTCGAGTGCAACATCAAATCATCATCACGTTGAAAATTTGTTACCATGATCATGATCTATCTCTGAATTTGGCGCATCTGCTAAATCTTGCAAAGTATAATGATAAAGAAATTGTAAGACAGTAGTAGTACTTCTGTTCAAGGTCGAGTGCAACATCAAATCATCATCACGTTGAAAATTTGTTACCATGATCCTCTGAAAATAGGCGCATCCGCTAAAACTTGCAAAGTATAATGATACAAAATTGTGAGACCGTACTAGTACTTATGTTCAAGGTCTAGTGCAACATCAAATCATCATTACATTGAAAATTGTGTTACCATGATCATGATCTATCTCTGAATTTGGCGCATCCGCTAAATCTCGCAAAGTATAATGATAAAAAAATTGTGAGACTGTACTAGTACTTATGTTCAAGGCCGAGTGCAGGATCAAATCATCATCATGTTGAAATTTGTTACAACGATCATGACATATCTCTAAAATTGGCGCATCCGCTAAATCTTGCACGTGGCGCATCTCGGTGCGGAGCAACAAGCCGGTGCTATCAAGGTTGAGGCGTCGGTAGCGTCATCGGGCTCTCCTCTTTTGATAGATCTTCTACATGGCGTGGCGCACCGCCCACCGAGAAGCAGTCATATGTGAGATCGACGTGGAGACGTCGCCGGCATCCTCGAGGCGCGACCGCCCTTCTACGAGCCAGAGTCGACTCAAGGTATGAATCCATGCGCTGTCGCGTCCCTTCTGCATATGAAGTGGAATGCCTTAGATTTATTGTTCTTCTCTTACGATTATTTGCCGGACATGTGTGCTCTTTCTCTGAATATATTGCTTGAAAAGCTAACCAAGTTACTTAAATTCACTTCGTTCTTAATCTTGCGTGCCAATTTTGTTATTTTTGCTGAGAGTGGTGCGCGCAAGGAAATTTATTTCTGGGTGTGCTGAGCTGTTAGGCCTAAGTCGAAATCCTCAGCTAAACAAGGCCTCAGCTTAACACATAAAAAGGTGTTCAATCTCGCCCACAATGTCCTCTTCTTTCCTCTTCCTTTATTGGAACTTGTTTTGCAGACAAGGAAAGTGGCACGTGTAATGTGAGTAAAACCCTCTTAGCCAAAATCAGCTACGAGCAAGATTTTATGTATTGTAGATTCCCCAATTGACTCTCATCCCCAATGTAGTCTTTTTTATGTCAGTATAGACTTCTTTACTGGATGTATACTATCGTACATGGCATGCATTTGCCTAATGAGGAGCATTGTATTGCCATTCTAGCCAACCTGATCGATGTCAAGCTTCATGCACGAGATGCCATGTTTAATTTACTCCCTCGCTCCGATCCATATTTATTGGTGTAAAATGAATGTGAATCGGAGGGAGTACTCTTCTTAGATAGTACTATACCAGTTCAAAAAAAAGTACAGTACTACTACATCACAAATGCATCAAAAGAGTACTACATCACAAGACCACCACGGTTGTACTAGTAGAGTTTAATGCTTAACTTCCAAAGGGAATAAGATTACACATATGAACTTTAAACAGGCGCTGTCCGATGTCTGCTTGTTTGGGAGCACAACATAAATAATACTACCCCCGTCCATACATAAGTGACTAAACTTTGTCTGAAGATGTTTCATCTATATATGTTTTTAGTGTGTAGATACATCCGTATCTTGAAGGAAAAAGGTGAGCCGCTAACTTTTTGAATAGAGTGAGTAATACAATTCGGATAAACAATGGTGTAGTAAAACAAATACTCCTGCCCATCATAAAACAAAACACAGACTGACTCAAATATATGTACAGATCACAAAAAAGGTTTCATCAGAACCCGAACATATACATGCAGAAATGACCGTTTGATCACATAAAACAAAGGTTTCGTGGCATATTTATGCCCCCAAAACAAGCAGACGTAGGACAGCGCCAACGTACTAGCAGCTAGCACTATGGAGCTGCAGTACAAACAAATGGTGCAGCGACATTTCCACCAGAACGAAAACTAAAAGACATCAGACCAAACAAAAGCTGGGCTATCACTTCTTGCCCAAACAAGCCTTGCTCCTTCATATGCGACTTCCTTTTCTCTTATGGATGTTGAACTTTGAATTAGATGGGTTCCTGACAGCGCGTTCTTTTTCGTGTCCTTGATGTTGCACTCTGGATCAGGTCGGTTACTGTCAGGAAATGAACAAATTGATCAGCAAAAGTCATATGTAAATGAATGCAAAGGTTACATATGAATGACTAACCCGGTCTAACTGAGTAGGGATGTAAAGTGCACCAACGTCTAGCAGAATTGTACTTTCTCCACTGCCAGTTGCTCATATCTAATTGGAATACTCCCTCCTTTGCCCGTACAACCAGCTCATTTTTGTCCTCAAATACGCAGAGTAACCTTACTGGATGTTTCCAATTGTATGGAAATGATGTGTCAAGGCCAAAAAAAGTATCCAATTCAAAATTTATATGACATGTCCATGACTCGTGATCGCCTGTTGATGATCTTGTACTGGTCCATGTTTGTAGGGTGAAGTCTCTTATAACAGCAAGGGCAACATCTCCATTATGTCCCTTGAAGATGTGAATGTTAAGCATGAATATATCATGCGTCTCATGAGGGCACTGAATATATTTCAGAGTCTTCTTTGCATGGTCAAGCTCAATGATATATCTAGACTTCGTTGGCCAGTACAAAATACCCCCTATGAGAGTTGCCGGTCTACGGTCAATCTCTGACAGCATCGGAGTTGATCGAGCTAGAAACTCCCATTCTTTTGAATCTGGTGAGTAGATATGAGCCTGTGCATCGTAACGTTTAGTTGTTATCCAAACAACCGAGAACTTGCCACAATGTGTAAACGGTTCAGAGTTGTTTCTCGAACAGAGAATTGAGCCGCTGCTTTCAATTGTGTGATTGCGCCACAATGGTGGTTCTGGTATCGCTGTGAGAACTTGCCTAATTGGATCCCAGACTGATATATACCCTCTGGATACATTAGAATGGAGTAGCACCATACCATCGCGGCATCCCAGGACATAGATTTTGGGACCGTTCACTTGAGACGGGATTGCCAGCATCTTCAAGATGGCCGGGTGAAGATCATGCTCTGTGATGAATCGATTGTCCTCGGAGTTGTTGGTGAAAAACCCTAGCAACGGGTTTCCTCCGTTGTGTGACACAGTTAGCTTTCTGAAATAATTGCTTCCCATACATTGCCTCCATGCTTTCTTGGTGCCTGATGCAGCTAGTAAGCAGGTTGGATGGGGAGGAAGCCTGACAAGAATCTGAGAGACTACATCTCCAGGCAGATCGTTGATTGTTGTGGGTGTCCTTCGACTGAAGCTGGTAGGATTATGCAAATCGCACGATGCATCGTCAAAATTATGTAAACAGCACACTGCATCATCTATTTTTTAAAACAAAATGCAACATCTAATTTGACTAAGCAGCAAAATGCATCATCTAATTCATCATCAAAGTTTCCTAAACTGCACGGTGCATCAGCAAAATCAAAATAGTGTAAACAGCACAATGCATCAGCAAAATCAAAATAATGTAAACAGGACAATGCATCAGCAAAATCAAAATAATGTGAACAGCACAATGCATCAGCAAAATCAAAATATTGTAAACAGGACAATGCAATTGTAATCCTGTTGCATAATCAATGAAGCCCTTAATTTGCAAAAAAAAAAAAAACACCACAAAAATAGGACGCACCAACGGAAGGCAATCTCGCATATACAGTAATAATTGCTAACGTGTCAACACGATTGGAGGAAAAAGAGACCTCTACAGGACCCAAAACGCTGTGGTAACATCAGATGGGGTTAGCTTTGATATAGGTAATAAAATGTAAACAGCACAATACATCATCTAAGTTGACAGCAAAATTCTTCATCGAAATTTCCCACACTGTTCAAGGAATCAGAAAAATTACCTAAAAGGCTAAAAGAGCAAAATGCATCATCAGAGTAAAATATATGTAAACGGTACAATGCATCATCCAACTTTTGGCTAAACAGCAGAGAGCATTAGCTAGGTTGACAGAAAAACAAAAACAAAAAAAAACCATGAAAAATTCCTGAAGAGGTGAGTGCATCAGAAAAATTACTACCTAAAAAGCATAATGAATCACCCAAATTACAAAAGAAGCAGAATGCATCATCAAAAATACAAAAACATCTCAATGCATCATCACGTCTGGTTTGGGCAAAAAACCCCAATCCACCAGATCTAACCTCATTGCAGTTGGGGAAGGTAGAACTTACAAAGGGGTTGACGAGTCACGATCATATGCAACAAGCGCCGCCTTAGATGAAGTCACCATCCAAGCTCTCGACGCGTTCAAAGCAGCCAGCTTCGAAGCCTCCGACGGTTCTCCCGGCTGCGCCGCCAAAACTCTCGAAGCACGCGCCAAGACTTTCCAACAAAATGCAGCTTCGATACGAGCATTTGCCAGCGCCACAGCGCCCGGGCCCGTCCTAGCCACCGCCTTCGCCTTTGCCTCCGCATCCGCTTTACATGTCTCCGCCGATGCATGCAGAGCATCCGTCTCCGCTTTCCATGTATCCGCCGACGCAGTGTAGGCATCGAGCGACGCCGTTTTCATTTCCTAGAAAACCCAGTAAGTTACTCACATTGCAATCCCCAAATTAAGGTTATATCGAACACAATGACCGATGAACCTCTGTACTCGCCGGAGGTTGGAGATGTACATACCTGCGAAGATCGGTCCGGTGGTGCTTGACGGTGGTGCGTCGGGGACGGGGGAGAACTCGGCGGGGAGAATGGTGGCGCGGCCCAAGACGGCGGCGCGGAGAGGGGCGACGGTGCGGTCATCGAACCTCGGCAGACAGTATTTTGTATATATATATGAGAAGAAGAATAAAGTCTGGTCGAATGAGGCAGCGCGACCGGCAGAGTACAACCGAAGGCTACTAGTGCTACCTTGGAGTATTGTAGTAATATAACATAATAAAAATAATGGCCTTGTTTAAACCACTCTTGTCAGTGTGGCATCGCTTCCAAATTTAATGCATTCTGTGGAAATCGGAATAATGCTGTAAAAACTCTCATACTACTGTGGTATATATAGCATGCACCGACACTTTTCAACAAAATGTCGTCTCCATTTCATAGGAGACTGCTTGCACACTGGGATACGATGCTGACATGACGAAGGGCGCAGAAGTATTTTGGAGTATTTCATTCGAGCAGATCGGGGCGACGGTGCGTCTTTGGAGGGAATACCGTGTGGTGTGTCTTTGGAGGGAATACCGTACGTACTTAGGAGTATTTCATTCGAGCAGACTGCTTGCACACTGGGATACGATGCTGACATGACGAAGGGCGCAGAAGTTTGCGAAAATGGTTGTACTACCATCCGACCATTAGTATAATCGAGCAGCCTAGTATAATCATTGCGCGATAGCTTACACGAGAAGGAAAAGAGCCGAACAGCTGTGGATAATAAAAGCATTTGGCTCTTCGAGGATCCTTCTTCTACTGCCTTCTCAAAGGAGTACTACTATTGTAATCTTTTTTTGTTTTTCTGGGACCTTCGGGTCCCTTCCCCGTTGAAAAGTGAAGTGTTTCGAATACATTCATATGCCTATGTTTCTATTTTTACAAGCAAATAAATAACAAAGGATGACTCAATGCACAAGTTGATCTCATTTTGAAATTTTTTAAAACTTCTTCTATTGTATTCAAATTTGATTAGAAGGAGTCGATCGATTGTACATGCCAATCGTATAGCTTGGTGGGTGGATTGGCATTTGAAGTTTGGTCATTGTGTTCTTGTTTGTTACCACCCTCGCAAGGCACGTCCAAGTATTTCCTGTCAGAATTTATGGCATGTATGTAGTTAAATAACCTACATTATTTCAATTATGAGTTTAATTACTAGGCAAAAGCTTAAAAATCCATATATAGTTCCAGATTAAGATGAACAAATCCTTGAACCTATATCTACAAAATTGATGGCACTAACACATCCTACCAAGCGGAAAGCATGTCTACCCTACTGCTTCCAAAAGGTGGAATTATGACAATAATGTGCAACTGTTAAAATTTGGTAGCCCTCCTTCACAATTAACACACATCTAGCCATTTTTGTACAGTAATAAAAAAGGGAAATCATTCTTTCATGCATGCATATAATTGTTAGAATCTCTTGTTTGTGAAGTTGCTTAAAATACGATCTCTTCCAAACTTGAGGTCATATGATAACTAAAAAGTTTTGTATGGCGGGATTTTGCATCAAAGGACATGCGCACAATACTCACTTGTGGGCAGAAAGCCAAACAAACTCATATTACTAGGTTTGTATTAATTTGTTCAAGAAATTTCACCATCACACATGATTTTGTGCTTGCGTTAATTTTACTTTAAAAACTTCTTCCAAATTCAAATTTTCTTCAAACATGCCAACGGTACATGTCTACCAATTAATAATTAAGGGTACACCACACGTACTGCCTCGTAGGGTACATAAAAAATTATACTATATTTTATGGCATGTACTAATTTCACATAATCTACAACTCAACGTCGAGTTTAATGATCAGCCCAGAACTAGAAAACAAATATACATATAGTTGCAAATTAACCTAGAAAAGCTCTAGTATCCTTTAAAACCCTAGAAAATGGACATGCATGCATGCATCCTACTCATAATAATTAATTAAGGTCTCGATCTCTATACTGCTCACGAAGTTTGGAATTCTGGCAAATATGCAACTTGTTTCATTAATTTACCATGGCGAGATAGATGCATGCACATCGATCACTTAAAAAATATAAAGTTTGTAAAGGATTTGGCATCCATATATGCTCACCGGATATATAGATAAGGCCAAGCAAACACATCGAATATTTGTGAAGAAATGTTTTTGCTAGAACCTTCAAATTTTTAGATTTACATCACACACAAAGAACACACCTTTAATTTCGCCAGGTTTGTGCACTAATAAAGTACTCCTACAGTACTAGAAATTGGATTGTTCTACTCCGGAGTGATATGCTCACCGGAGTATTTTTGGATCTTAGCTGGAGCGGCGTTTGGCGGTTGCACGAAGCCGTGCTGGATGTTAAGCCTGTCGAGGCACGCCTGGTGGAAAGCGTGCGCCACCTTAGCCTCATCGGCGCGCCGCTGCAATGCTGCGTCCCTGGGATTTGCAGCCGCCGCATTCTTAGCCTGCACGAAAGCTTGCAGAGCATCCCGGCATCTATAGAGTGCCGGGAACATCACGTTATATACGAGCTCCTTGGCGGTGTTGCTCCTGCAAAGGGCGTCGCCGTGATGCGCTTCGAAAGAACGGCCTGGCTCCACGGCCGGCACCGCCTGAAGTGCGGTCGGATTAGGCGGCTGGCCACGGGAGCTCCCTGCCTCCGCATCGTTCGCGCCGGCCGGGAAGGGGATCTCACCTGCTGGCAAAGAAAACCATGCGGCATGCGCGGGCGGAAAAGCCGGCCAGGGCGGGCGTCGCATGCGGGGTTGCGTGGGAGATCCCTGCCTCTGCATCCATCGGCCCGCACGGGAAGCGGCTGGCGAGGGGCTCCACACGGCCAGCGCCGCCGCCGCGGGCTGAACAACCGGCCAGTGCAGAGCGGGCGGGTTATGCCTTGGTGCGCGATGGACGAAGCGGCGGCGCTGATGCTCCGCTTCCTCGTCGGTGGTAGGACTACGCGCGGCGACCAGAGCCAAGTCGGAAGGCCATAGATATGTCGATTGGTCACTTAAGCTGGAGAGAGGTTCTCTTACCATTTCGGAGAAGCGGAGTAAGAGGAAGTTGTTGCTTATACGGGTTCACTGCCACGTTGGGTTAAGAGGGGCAAAGTTGGTCAATGCCTAGGAAGTTGGAATCGTTTTGGCCCCAATTTTTTAATTACCTTGCGGTTCATCTCTCGGTCTCTCCCACCTCTTCACTATCCCTCCCCTTGCCTCCTTTCATGCTTCATCGTAGTGCATCTTGTTTTTCTAGCACCTTCACAAAAATCATACACATTTGGCCGATTCTGTCATTGTGTGCACTAATAAAGTAAAAAATCCATTATATGTGAATAAACGTTTAATACACTAGCTCGCAAAGATGTTTCTCAAGGCGATATGCACAATGCCTGCCAAAAATGGGTCATGATAACTAAATTTCGTGTTAATTTTTGCATGACATGTACTCACTTGTGTATGAAGCCAAGCAAACTCATAATCTATACCAAAAAAATGTGAAAGAGTTCTTTTTAGTATCCTTCATACATGGGGTTCCTATTTTTACTTTCTATTTTTACTAGTTACAAGTACTCATGCATGAAAACTTTTGAAAATATGTGCATTTTGGGCTGTGTGGAGACATGGTACAATAATATATTCAAGTTGATATACAAAGTCTAGACATATTCAAACTAGACAAATAATGTATCTAACCCCCTAACCCTAAACTCTGTCTTATGAAGTCAAGCATGCATGAAGAGAATTGGTTTTGGGTTTCAAACATGGAAATTTCAAAATCATCCCAAAAGCTTCATTTTAGAGCGACTAAGAAGGATCCAGGCTTACCTTTCCATTTTCATGTTTTAAACTTGTTTAAATCTTGGTCAAATCCTAGATTTAACCAAGATTCAAATGGGCATAAAATAAAAAAATGAAAAAATGAAAAACCAAAGCGCACATAGTCTTCTTATATGTCATATAGTAAGCATTAAAGTTGGTAAACAAGGTCTAGACATATTCAAACTAGACAAATCATGTATATACCCCCTAACCCCTAAACTCTATCTTATGACGAAGTCAAGCATGAAGATTAAGTGGTTTTGGGTTTCAAACATGGAAATTTTGAAAACCTCCCAAAAACTTCATTTTAGGGTGACTAAGAAGGATACAGGCTTCCCTTTTCATTTTCATGTTCTATACTTGTTTAAATCTTGGTCAAACCTAGGATTTGACCAAGATTCAAATGTGCATCAAAATTCCAAAAAAATCAGAAAAATGAAAAACCAAAGCACATAGTTTTCTTATGTCATATAGTAAGCATTAAAGTTGATAAACAAGGGTCTAGACATATTCAAACAAGAAAAATCATGTATCTAACCCTAAACTTTGTCTTATGTAGTCAAGCATGAAGAGAAGTGGTTTTGGGTTTCAAATATGGAAATTTCAAAAACCTATCAAAAGCTTCATTTTAGAGTGACTAAGAAGGATCCATGCTTGCCTTTTCATTTTCATATTTGAAACTTGTTTAAATCATTGTCAAACCTAGGATTTGACCAAGATTTAAATGGGCATAAAATTAAAAAATCGGAAAAATGAAAAACAAAAGCACATAGTCTTCTTATGTCACATATATATATAGTAAGCATTCAAAAGTTGATAAACAAGGTCTAGCTAGACATATTCAAATAAGACAAATCATGTATCTACCCCTCTAACCCTAAACTCTGTCTTATGAAGTCAAGCATGAAGAGAAGTGGTTTTAGGTTTCAAACATGGAAATTTCAAAAACCTCCCAAAAACTTCATTTTAGAGTGACTAAGAAGGATACATGTTTCCCTTTTCATTTTCATGTTTTAAACTTGTTTAAATCTTGGTCAAACCTAGGATTTGACCAAGATACAAATAGGCACAAAAAATAAAAAACAAAAAGCACATAGTGTTCTTATGTCATATCGTAAGCATTCAAGTTGATAAACAAGGTCTAGATATATCCAAACCAGACAAATCATGTATATATGTACCCCGTGTCGATCTTATGAAGTCTAGCATGAAGAAAAGTCGTTTTTGGGTTTCAAACATGGAAATTTCAAGAACATCCCAAAAGCTTCATTTTAGAGCGACTAAGAAGGATCGAGGCTTACCTTTCCATTTTCATGATTTAAACTTGTTTAAATCTTGGTCAAATCTTGCTCAAGCATGAAGATAAGTGGTTTTGGGTTTCAAACATGGAAATTTCAAAAACCTCCCAAAAACTTCATTTTAGGGTGACTAAGAAGGATACAGGCTTCCCTTTTCATTTTCATGTTCTATATATACTTGTTTAAATCTTGGTCAAACCTAGGATTTGACCAAGATTCAAATGTGCATCAAAATTCTAAAAAATCAGAAAAATGAAAAACCAAAGCACATAGTCTTCTTATGTCATATAGTAAGCATTAAAGTTGATAAACATGGTCTAGACATATTCAAACCATACAAATCATGTATCTACCCCTAACCCCTAAACTATGTCTTATGAAGTCAAGCATGAAGAGAAGTGGTTTTGGGTTTCAAACATGGAAATTTCAAAAACCTCCCAAAAACTTCATTTTAGGGTGACTAAGAAGGATACAGGCTTCCATTTTCATTTTCATGTATCTACCCTAACCCTAAACTATGTCTTATGAAGTCAAGCATGAAGAGTAGTTGGATTTTTTGAACCTTGATCTGTAGTACTGGGAAAAGCCCTAGTTTAACCTATTTAATTATAGATTCGTAGGTCGATTTTTCTACCTTTTTATTATTACTATGCAGCACATGTGTGTTTGCCCGTCGAGTGAAACTCGGAGGAAGAGGGATCACTCGGAAGGAGAGAAGAAGGGAGAGAATTATGGTGTCTCCCCTTTTTCGGGTGATGATGTTGACTTTTGTGCAGGGTTTGTCGTGAGCAGAGGTGCGAGCGAGCGAAAGCGAGCGAGTCGAGCGAGGCCGAGAATGAGAGAGATTTGTTTTTTTTTTTTTGAGAGGGACGACCGAAGGATCAGAAGGACCCACAGACTTCCAATACGCATCTGATGCGTCTTCTCTTGACAAAGAAAATGTCTGGGAGTTTGCGTACCTATTGCACGTGACTTGTGCTCACTGAAGTGTGGGACCTCACGCATGGGCACCACACGTAAGTGACAGACCTGTTGGTGTAAAAACTCGGTTGATTATTATAGTGCATTAGAACAAAGTTTCCTATGGATTCAAGGGTAGGAAATCCAAGTTAACTCATTTACATGACATTATTTTTTCCATGAAGCAAAGTTAACGCACCTATCAATTGGTACATTTTGGAGTGACTAAGAAGGATCCAGGCTTACTTATTCGTTTCACGTGTAAAACTTGTCTAAATCTTGGTCAAACAAAATTGGCAGAAAATTCAAAAAAAAAACAGAAAAATGAAAAACCAAAGCGCACATAGTCTTCTTATATGTCATATAGTAAGCATTAAAGTTGATAAACAAGGTCTGGACATATTCAAACTAGCTAGACAAATCATGTATCTACCCCCTAACCCCTAAACTCTGTCTTATGACGAAGTCAAGCATGAAGATAAGTGGTTTTGGGTTTCAAACATGGAAATTTCAAAAACCTCCCAAAAACTTCATTTTAGGGTGACTAAGAAGGATACAGGCTTCCATTTTCATTTTCATGATCTATACTTGTTTAAATCTTGGTCAAACCTAGGATTTGACCAAGATTCAAATGTGCATCAAAATTCCAAAAAAATCA
Source organism: Lolium multiflorum (assembly GCA_030979885.1). Taxonomy (NCBI): domain Eukaryota; kingdom Viridiplantae; phylum Streptophyta; class Magnoliopsida; order Poales; family Poaceae; genus Lolium; species Lolium multiflorum. Next base: position 219,543,190 of record CM061749.1, on the reverse strand, counting down.
GAAAAATGAAAAACCAAAGCACATAGTTTTCTTATGTCACATACATATATATAGTAAGCATTCAAAAGTTGATAAACAAGGTCTAGCTAGACATATTCAAATAAGACAAATCATGTATCTACCCCTCCAAAACCATAAATAACTCTCTGTCTTATGAAGTCAAGCATGAAGAGAAGTGGTTTTTGGTTTCAAACATGGAAATTTCAAAAACCTCCCAAAATTAAAGCTTCGTTTTAGAGTGACTAGTTAAGAAGGATCCAGGCTTACCTTTTCATTTTCATGTTTTAAACTTGTTTAAATCTTGGTCAAACCTAGGATTTGACCAATATTCAAATGGGCATAAAATAAAAAAATAGATAAAATAAAAAACCAAAGCACATATTCTTCTTATGTCATATAGTAAGCATTCAAAAGTTCATAAACAAGGTCTAGACATATTCAAACCAGACAAATCATGTACCCCCTAACCCTAAACTTTGTCTTAATTATATATGAAGTCAAGCATGAAGCAGAGAAGTGTGGTTTTGGGTTTCAAACATGGAAATTTCAAAAACCTCCCAAAAAGCTTCATTTTAATTAGACTGGCTGGTTAATTAAGAAGGATCCATGATTAATTACCTTTTCATTGTCATGTTTTAAACTTGTTTAAATCTTGGTCGAACCTAGGATTTGACCAAGATTCAAATGGGCATAACAATTCAGAAAAAAATCGAAAGAATGAAAAACAAAAGCACATAGTCTTCTTATGTTATATAGTAAGCATTAAAGTTGATAAACATGGTCTAGACATATTCAAACCATACAAATCATGTATCTACCCCTAACCCCTAAACTATGTCTTATGAAGTCAAGCATGAAGAGAAGTGGTTTTGGGTTTCAAACATGAAAATTTCAAAAACCGCCCAAAAACTTCATTTTAGAGTGACTAAGAAGGATACATGCTTCCCTTTTCATTTTCATGTTTTAAACTTGTTTAAATCTTGGTCAAACCTAGGATTTGATAAACATGGTCTAGACATATTCAAACCAGACAAATCATGTATCTACCCCCTATCGACCCTAAACTTCGTCTTATGAAGTCAAGCATGAAGAGAAGTGGTTTTGGGTTTCAAATAACATGGAAATTTCAAAAACCTCCCAAAATTAAAGCTTCGTTTTAGAGTGACTAGTTAAGAAGGATCCAGGCTTACCTTTTCATTTTCATGTTTTAAACTTGTTTAAATCTTGGTCAAACCTAGGATTTGACCAATATTCAAATGGGCATAAAATAAAAAATAAATAAAATAAAAAACCAAAGCACATATTCTTCTTATGTCATATAGTAAGCATTCAAAAGTTCATAAACAAGGTCTAGACATATTCAAACCAGACAAATCATGTACCCCCTAACCCTAAACTTTGTCTTAATTATATATGAAGTCAAGCATGAAGCAGAGAAGTGTGGTTTTGGGTTTCAAACATGGAAATTTCAAAAACCTCCCAAAAAGCTTCATTTTAATTAGACCGGCTGGTTAATTAAGAAGGATCCATGATTAATTACCTTTTCATTGTCATGTTTTAAACTTGTTTAAATCTTGGTCGAACCTAGGATTTGACCAAGATTCAAATGGGCATAACAATTCAGAAAAAATCGAAAGAATGAAAAACAAAAGCACATAGCCTTCTTATGTCATATAGTAAGCATTCAAATTGATAAACATGGTCTAGACATATTCAAACCAGAAAAATCATGTATCTACCCCTAACCCTAAACTCTATCTTATGAAGTCAAGCATGAACAGAAGTACGGTGGTTTTGGGTTTCAAACATGGTAAATTCAAGAACCTCCCAAAAGCTTCATTTTAGAGTTACTAAGAGAAAGATCCGGACTTAATTACCTTATCATTTTCACATGTTAAACTTGTTTAAATCTTGCTCAACAAACCTAGGATTTTACCAAGATTCTCAAATGGGCATAAAAATCAAAAAATGAAATACCAATGCACATAGTCCTCTTATAAGTCATAAAGTAAGCATTCAAGTTGATAAACAAGGTGTCTAGACATATTCAAACAAGACAAATCATGTATCTACGTACCCCTATCGACCCTAAACTTCGTCTTATGAAGTCAAGCATGAAGAGAAGTGGTTTTGGGTTTCAAACATGGAAATTTCAAAAACCTCCCAAAATTCAGCTTCATTTTAGAGCGACTAAGAAGGATCGATGCTTACCTTTTCATTTCCATGTTTTAAACTTATTTAAATCTTGGTCAAACCTAGCTAGGATTTGACCAAGATTCAAATGGGCATAAAAATTCAGACAAAAAATCTAAAGAATGAAAAACCAAAGCACATAGCCTTCTTAATTATGTCATATATAGTAAACACTCAAGTTGATAAACAAGCTAGGTCTAGACATATTCAAACCAGAAAAATCATGTGTATATCTACCCCTAACCCTAAACTCTGTCTTATGAAGTCAATCATGAAGAGAATTGGTTTTGGGTTTCAAACATGGAAATTTCAAGTACGTCCCAAAAGCTTCATATATTTTAGAGTGACTAATTAAGAAGGATCTTGGCTTACGTTTTCATTTTCATGCTTGAAACTTGTTTAAATCTTGGTTGAACCTAGGATTTGACCAGAATCAAATGTGCATAAAATTCTTAAAAAAAATAGAAAAATGAAAAACAAAAGCACATGGTCTTCTTATGTCATATAGTAAGCATTCAAGTTGATAAACAAGGTTTAGACATATTCAAACCAGACAAATCATGTATCTACCCCCTAACCCTAAACTCGGTCTTATGAAGTCTAGCATGAGGAGAAGTCGTTTTGGGTTTCAAACGTTTAAGCCAAAAGCCCCATTTCAAATATTTCAAACTTATTCAAATTTGAAAGACACACAAGTTATAGCACACATAGTGCATACATTCTCACACATACTGCACTAGATGCTAACCCGGCCTATAGTTTGAGGCCATTGGATGAGGTCGAAAAAATCTTGGATTAGAAATGGGGTTGTTCGAACCCCGTAGTTGGATTTTTTGAACCTTGATCTGTAGTACTGGGCAAAGCCCTAGTTTAACCTATTTAATTATAGATTCGTAGGTCGATTTTTCTACCTTTTTATTATTACTATGCAGCACATGTGTGTTTGCCCGTCGAGTGAAACTCGGAGGAAGAGGGATCACTCGGAAGGAGAGAAGAAGGGAGAGAATTATGGTGTCTCCCCTTTTTCGGGTGATGATGTTGACTTTTGTGCAGGGTTTGTCGTGAGCAGGAGGTGCGAGCGAGGCGAGCAGCGCGAGCGAGGCCGAGAATGAGAGAGATTTGTTTTTTTTTTTGAGAGGGACGACCGAAGGATCCGAAGGACCCAGACTTCCAATACGCATCCTGATGCGTCTTCTCTTGACAAAGAAAATGTCGGGAGTTTGCGTACCTATTGCACGTGACTTGTGCTCACTGAAGTGTGGGACCACGCATGGGCACCACACGTAAGTGGACCTGTTGGTGTAAAAACTCGGTTGATTATTATAGTGCATTAGAACAAAGTTTCCTATGGATTCAAGGGTAGGAAATCCAAGTTAACTCATTTACATGACATTATTTTTTCCATGAAGCAAAGTTAACGCACCTATCAATTGGTACATTTTGGAGTGACTAAGAAGGATCCAGGCTTACTTATTCGTTTTCACGTGTAAAACTTGTCTAAATCTTGGTCAAACAAAATTGGCAGAAAATTCAAAAAAACAGAAAAATGAAAAACCAAAGCACATAGTCTTCTTATATGTCATATAGTAAGCATTAAAGTTGATAAACAAAGTCTGGACATATTCAAACTAGCTAGACAAATCATGTATCTACCCCTAACCCCTAAACTCGTCTTATACGAAGTCAAGCATGAAGATAAGTGGTTTGGGTTTCAAACATGGAAATTTCAAAAACCTCCCAAAAACTTCATTTTAGGGTGACTAAGAAGGATACAGGCTTCCATTTTCATTTTCATGTCTATACTTGTTTAAATCTTGGTCAAACCTAGGATTTGACCAAGATTCAAATGTGCATCAAAATTCAAAAAAATCAGAAAAATGAAAAACCAAAGCACATAGTTTTCTTATGTCACATACATATATATAGTAAGCATTCAAAAGTTGATAAACAAGGTCTAGCTAGACATATTCAAATAAGACAAATCATGTATCTACCCCTCTAAAACCATAAATAACTCTGTCTTATGAAGTCAAGCATGAAGAACAGTGGTTTTGGTTTCAAACATGGAAATTTCAAAAACCTCCCAAAATTAAAGCAGAGTGACTAGTTAAGAAGGATCCAGGCTTACCTTTTCATTTTCATGTTTTAAACTTGTTTAAATCTTGGTCAAACCTAGGATTTGACCAATATTCAAATGGGCATAAAATAAAAAAATAGATAAAATAAAAAACCAAAGCACATATTCTTCTTATGTCATATAGTAAGCATTCAAAAGTTCATAAACAAGGTCTAGACATATTCAAACCGACAAATCATGTACCCCTAACCCTAAACTTTGTCTTAATTATATATGAAGTCAAGCATGAAGCGAAGTGTGGTTTTGGGTTTCAAACATGGAAATTTCAAAAACCTCCCAAAAAGCTTCATTTTAATTAGACCGGCTGGTTAATTAAGAAGGATCCATGATTAATTACCTTTTCATTGTCATGTTTTAAACTTGTTTAAATCTTGGTCGAACCTAGGATTTGACCAAGATTCAAATGGGCATAACAATTCAGAAAAAAATCGAAAGAATGAAAAACAAAAGCACATAGTCTTCTTATGTTATATAGTAAGCATTAAAGTTGATAAACATGGTCTAGACATATTCAAACCATACAAATCATGTATCTACCCCTAACCCTAAACTATGTCTTATGAAGTCAAGCATGAAGAGAAGTGGTTTTGGGTTTCAAACATGGAAATTTCAAAAACCTCCCAAAAACTTCATTTTAGAGTGACTAAGAAGGATACATGCTTCCCTTTTCATTTTCATGTTTTAAACTTGTTTAAATCTTGGTCAAACCTAGGATTTGATAAACATGGTCTAGACATATTCAAACAGAAAATCATGTATCTACCCCTATCGACCCTAAACTTCGTCTTATGAAGTCAAGCATGAAGAGAAGTGGTTTTGGGTTTCAAATAACATGGAAATTTCAAAAACCTCCCAAAATTAAAGCTTCGTTTTAGAGTGACTAGTTAAGAAGGATCCAGGCTTACCTTTTCATTTTCATATTTTAAACTTGTTTAAATCTTGGTCAAACCTAGGATTTGACCAATATTCAAATGGGCATAAAATAAAAAAATAGATAAAATAAAAAACCAAAGCACATATTCTTCTTATGTCATATAGTAAGCATTCAAAAGTTCATAAACAAGGTCTAGACATATTCAAACCAGACAAATCATGTACCCCTAACCCTAAACTTTGTCTTAATTATATATGAAGTCAAGCATGAAGCAGAGAAGTGTGGTTTTGGGTTTCAAACATGGAAATTTCAAAAACCTCCCAAAAAGCTTCATTTTAATTAGACCGGCTGGTTAATTAAGAAGGATCCATGATTAATTACCTTTTCATTGTCATGTTTTAAACTTGTTTAAATCTTGGTCGAACCTAGGATTTGACCAAGATTCAAATGGGCATAAAAATTCAGAAAAAATGAAAGAATGAAAAAAAAGCACATAGCCTTCTTATGTCATATAGTAAGCATTCAAATTGATAAACATGGTCTAGACATATTCAAACCAGACAAATCATGTATCTACCCCTATCGACCCTAAACTTCGTCTTATGAAGTCATGAAGAGAAGTGGTTTTGGGTTTCAAATAACATGGAAATTTCAAAACCTCCCAAAATTAAAGCTTCGTTTTAGAGTGACTAGTTAAGAAGGATCCAGGCTTACCTTTTCATTTTCATGTTTTAAACTTGTTTAAATCTTGGTCAAACCTAGGAATATTCAAATGGGCATAAAATAAAAAAATAAATAAAATAAAAAACCAAAGCACATATTCTTCTTATGTCATATAGTAAGCATTCAAAAGTTCATAAACAAGGTCTAGACATATTCAAACCAGACAAATCATGTACCCCTAACCCTAAACTTTGTCTTAATTATATATGAAGTCAAGCATGAAGCGGAGAAGTGTGGTTTTGGGTTTCAAACATGGAAATTTCAAAAACCTCCCAAAAAGCTTCATTTTAATTAGACTGGCTGGTTAATTAAGAAGGATCCATGATTAATTACCTTTTCATTGTCATGTTTTAAACTTGTTTAAATCTTGGTCGAACCTAGGATTTGACCAAGATTCAAATGGGCATAACAATTCAGAAAAAAATCGAAAGAATGAAAAACAAAAGCACATAGCCTTCTTATGTCATATAGTAAGCATTCAAATTGATAAACATGGTCTAGACATATTCAAACCAGAAAAATCATGTATCTACCCCTAACCCTAAACTCTATCTTATGAAGTCAAGCATGAACAGAAGTACGGTGGTTTTGGGTTTCAAACATGGTAAATTCAAGAACCTCCCAAAAGCTTCATTTTAGAGTTACTAAGAGAAAGATCCAGACTTAATTACCTTATCATTTTCACATGTTAAACTTGTTTAAATCTTGCTCAACAAACCTAGGATTTTACCAAGATTCTCAAATGGGCATAAAAATCAAAAAATGAAATACCAATGCACATAGTCCTCTTATAAGTCATAAAGTAAGCATTCAAGTTGATAAACAAGGTGTCTAGACATATTCAAACAAGACAAATCATGTATCTACGTACCCCCTATCGACCCTAAACTTCGTCTTATGAAGTCAAGCATGAAGAGAAGTGGTTTTGGGTTTCAAACATGGAAATTTCAAAAACCTCCCAAAATTCAGCTTCATTTTAGAGCGACTAAGAAGGATCGATGCTTACCTTTTCATTTCCATGTTTTAAACTTATTTAAATCTTGGTCAAACCTAGCTAGGATTTGACCAAGATTCAAATGGGCATAAAAATTCAGACAAAAAATCTAAAGAATGAAAAACCAAAGCACATAGCCTTCTTAATTATGTCATATATAGTAAACACTCAAGTTGATAAACAAGCTAGGTCTAGACATATTCAAACCAGAAAAATCATGTGTATATCTACCCCTAACCCTAAACTCTGTCTTATGAAGTCAATCATGAAGAGAATTGGTTTTGGGTTTCAAACATGGAAATTTCAAGTACGTCCCAAAAGCTTCATATATTTTAGAGTGACTAATTAAGAAGGATCTTGGCTTACGTTTTCATTTTCATGCTTGAAACTTGTTTAAATCTTGGTTGAACCTAGGATTTGACCAGAATCAAATGTGCATAAAATTCTTAAAAAAATAGAAAAATGAAAAACAAAAGCACATGGTCTTCTTATGTCATATAGTAAGCATTCAAGTTGATAAACAAGGTTTAGACATATTCAAACCAGACAAATCATGTATCTACCCCCTAACCCTAAACTCGGTCTTATGAAGTCTAGCATGAGGAGAAGTCGTTTTGGGTTTCAAACGTTTAAGCCAAAAGCCCCATTTCAAATATTTCAAACTTATTCAAATTTGAAAGACACACAAGTTATAGCACACATAGTGCATACATTCTCACACATACTGCACTAGATGCTAACCCGGCCTATAGTTTGAGGCCATTGGATGAGGTCGAAAAAATCTTGGATTAGAAATGGGGTTGTTCGAACCCCGTAGTTGGATTTTTTGAACCTTGATCTGTAGTATTGGGCAAAGCCCTAGTTTAACCTATTTAATTATAGATTCGTAGGTCGATTTTTCTACCTTTTTATTATTACTATGCAGCACATGTGTGTTTGCCCGTCGAGTGAAACTCGGAGGAAGAGGGATCACTCGGAAGGAGAGAAGAAGGAAGAGAATTATGGTGTCTCCCCTTTTTCGGGTGATGATGTTGACTTTTGTGCAGGGTTTGTCGTGAGCAGGAGGTGCGAGCGAGCGAGCGAGCGAGTCGAGCGAGGCCGAGAATGAGAGAGATTTGTTTTTTTTTTGAGAGGGACGACCGAAGGATCCAGAAGGACCCACATTCCAATACGCATCTGATGCGTCTTCTCTTGACAAAGAAAATGTCGGGAGTTTGCGTACCTATTGCACGTGACTTGTGCTCACTGAAGTGTGGGACCTCACGCATGGGCACCACACGTAAGTGACAGACCTGTTGGTGTAAAAACTCGGTTGATTATTATAGTGCATTAGAACAAAGTTTCCTATGGATTCAAGGGTAGGAAATCCAAGTTAACTCATTTACATGACATTATTTTTTCCATGAAGCAAAGTTAACGCACCTATCAATTGGTACATTTTGGAGTGACTAAGAAGGATCCAGGCTTACTTATTCGTTTTCACGTGTAAAACTTGTCTAAATCTTGGTCAAACAAATTTGGAAAATTAAAAAAACAGAAAAATGAAAAACCAAAGCACATAGTCTTCTTATATGTCATATAGTAAGCATTAAAGTTGATAAACAAGGTCTGGACATATTCAAACTAGCTAGACAAATCATGTATCTACCCCTAACCCCTAAACTCTGTCTTATGACGAAGTCAAGCATGAAGATAAGTGGTTTTGGGTTTCAAACATGGAAATTTCAAAAACCTCCAAAAACTTCATTTTAGGGTGACTAAGAAGGATACAGGCTTCCATTTTCATTTTCATGATCTATACTTGTTTAAATCTTGGTCAAACCTAGGATTTGACCAAGATTCAAATGTGCATCAAAATTCAAAAAAAATCAGAAAAATGAAAAACCAAAGCACATAGTTTTCTTATGTCACATACATATATATAGTAAGCATTCAAAAGTTGATAAACAAGGTCTAGCTAGACATATTCAAATAAGACAAATCATGTATCTACCCCTCCAAAACCATAAATAACTCTGTCTTATGAAGTCAAGCATGAAGAGAAGTGGTTTTTGGTTTCAAACATGGAAATTTCAAAAACCTCCCTTAAAGTCACTTAGAGTGACTAAAGAAGGATCCAGGCTTACCTTTTCATTTTCATGTTTTAAACTTGTTTAAATCTTGGTCAAACCTAGGATTTGACCAATATTCAAATGGGCATAAAATAAAAAAATAGATAAAATAAAAAACCAAAGCACATATTCTTCTTATGTCATATAGTAAGCATTCAAAAGTTCATAAACAAGGTCTAGACATATTCAAACCAGACAAATCATGTACCCCCTAACCCTAAACTTTGTCTTAATTATATATGAAGTCAAGCATGAAGCAGAGAAGTGTGGTTTTGGGTTTCAAACATGGAAATTTCAAAAACCTCCCAAAAAGCTTCATTTTAATTAGACCGGCTGGTTAATTAAGAAGGATCCATGATTAATTACCTTTTCATTGTCATGTTTTAAACTTGTTTAAATCTTGGTCGAACCTAGGATTTGACCAAGATTCAAATGGGCATAACAATTCAGAAAAAATCGAAAGAATGAAAAACAAAAGCACATAGTCTTCTTATGTTATATAGTAAGCATTAAAGTTGATAAACATGGTCTAGACATATTCAAACCATACAAATCATGTATCTACCCCTAACCCCTAAACTATGTCTTATGAAGTCAAGCATGAAGAGAAGTGGTTTTGGGTTTCAAACATGAAAATTTCAAAAACCGCCCAAAACTTCATTTTAGAGTGACTAAGAAGGATACATACTTCCCTTTTCATTTTCATGTTTTAAACTTGTTTAAATCTTGGTCAAACCTAGGATTTGATAAACATGGTCTAGACATATTCAAACCAGACAAATCATGTATCTACCCCCTATCGACCCTAAACTTCGTCTTATGAAGTCAAGCATGAAGAGAAGTGGTTTTGGGTTTCAAATAACATGGAAATTTCAAAAACCTCCCAAAATTAAAGCTTCATTTTAGAGTGACTAGTTAAGAAGGATCCAGGCTTACCTTTTCATTTTCATGTTTTAAACTTGTTTAAATCTTGGTCAAACCTAGGATTTGACCAATATTCAAATGGGCATAAAATAAAAAAATAGATAAAATAAAAAACCAAAGCACATATTCTTCTTATGTCATATAGTAAGCATTCAAAAGTTCATAAACAAGGTCTAGACATATTCAAACCAGACAAATCATGTACCCCCTAACCCTAAACTTTGTCTTAATTATATATGAAGTCAAGCATGAAGCAGAGAAGTGTGGTTTTGGGTTTCAAACATGGAAATTTCAAAAACCTCCCAAAAAGCTTCATTTTAATTAGACTGGCTGGTTAATTAAGAAGGATCCATGATTAATTACCTTTTCATTGTCATGTTTTAAACTTGTTTAAATCTTGGTCGAACCTAGGATTTGACCAAGATTCAAATGGGCATAACAATTCAGAAAAAAATCGAAAGAATGAAAAACAAAAGCACATAGCCTTCTTATGTCATATAGTAAGCATTCAAATTGATAAACATGGTCTAGACATATTCAAACCAGAAAAATCATGTATCTACCCCTAACCCTAAACTCTATCTTATGAAGTCAAGCATGAACAGAAGTACGGTGGTTTTGGGTTTCAAACATGGTAAATTCAAGAACCTCCCAAAAGCTTCATTTTAGAGTTACTAAGAGAAAGATCCGGACTTAATTACCTTATCATTTTCACATGTTAAACTTGTTTAAATCTTGCTCAACAAACCTAGGATTTTACCAAGATTCTCAAATGGGCATAAAAATCAAAAAATGAAATACCAATGCACATAGTCCTCTTATAAGTCATAAAGTAAGCATTCAAGTTGATAAACAAGGTGTCTAGACATATTCAAACAAGACAAATCATGTATCTACGTACCCCCTATCGACCCTAAACTTCGTCTTATGAAGTCAAGCATGAAGAGAAGTGGTTTTGGGTTTCAAACATGGAAATTTCAAAAACCTCCCAAAATTCAGCTTCATTTTAGAGCGACTAAGAAGGATCGATGCTTACCTTTTCATTTCCATGTTTTAAACTTATTTAAATCTTGGTCAAACCTAGCTAGGATTTGACCAAGATTCAAATGGGCATAAAAATTCAGACAAAAAATCTAAAGAATGAAAAACCAAAGCACATAGCCTTCTTAATTATGTCATATATAGTAAACACTCAAGTTGATAAACAAGCTAGGTCTAGACATATTCAAACCAGAAAAATCATGTGTATATCTACCCCTAACCCTAAACTCTGTCTTATGAAGTCAATCATGAAGAGAATTGGTTTTGGGTTTCAAACATGGAAATTTCAAGTACGTCCCAAAAGCTTCATATATTTTAGAGTGACTAATTAAGAAGGATCTTGGCTTACGTTTTCATTTTCATGCTTGAAACTTGTTTAAATCTTGGTTGAACCTAGGATTTGACCAGAATCAAATGTGCATAAAATTCTTAAAAAAATAGAAAAATGAAAAACAAAAGCACATGGTCTTCTTATGTCATATAGTAAGCATTCAAGTTGATAAACAAGGTTTAGACATATTCAAACCAGACAAATCATGTATCTACCCCCTAACCCTAAACTCGGTCTTATGAAGTCTAGCATGAGGAGAAGTCGTTTTGGGTTTCAAACGTTTAAGCCAAAAGCCCCATTTCAAATATTTCAAACTTATTCAAATTTGAAAGACACACAAGTTATAGCACACATAGTGCATACATTCTCACACATACTGCACTAGATGCTAACCCGGCCTATAGTTTGAGGCCATTGGATGAGGTCGAAAAAAATCTTGGATTAGAAATGGGGTTGTTCGAACCCCGTAGTTGGATTTTTTGAACCTTGATCTGTAGTACTGGGCAAAGCCCTAGTTTAACCTATTTAATTATAGATTCGTAGGTCGATTTTTCTACCTTTTTATTATTACTATGCAGCACATGTGTGTTTGCCCGTCGAGTGAAACTCGGAGGAAGAGGGATCACTCGGAAGGAGAGAAGAAGGGAGAGAATTATGGTGTCTCCCCTTTTTCGGGTGATGATGTTGACTTTTGTGCAGGGTTTGTCAGTGAGCAGGAGGTGCGAGCGAGCGAGCGAGCGAGCGAGTCGGCGGCCGAGAATGAGAGAGATTTGTTTTTTTTTTTTTGAGAGGGACGACCGAAGGATCCAGAAGGACCCACAGACTTCCAATACGCATCCTGATGCGTCTTCTCTTGACAAAGAAAATGTCTGGGAGTTTGCGTACCTATTGCACGTGACTTGTGCTCACTGAAGTGTGGGACCTCACGCATGGGCACCACACGTAAGTGACAGACCTGTTGGTGTAAAAACTCGGTTGATTATTATAGTGCATTAGAACAAAGTTTCCTATGGATTCAAGGGTAGGAAATCCAAGTTAACTCATTTACATGACATTATTTTTTCCATGAAGCAAAGTTAACGCACCTATCAATTGGTACATTTTGGAGTGACTAAGAAGGATCCAGGCTTACTTATTCGTTTTCACGTGTAAAACTTGTCTAAATCTTGGTCAAACAAAATTGGCAGAAAATTCAAAAAAAAAACAGAAAAATGAAAAACCAAAGCGCACATAGTCTTCTTATATGTCATATAGTAAGCATTAAAGTTGATAAACAAGGTCTGGACATATTCAAACTAGCTAGACAAATCATGTATCTACCCCCTAACCCCTAAACTCTGTCTTATGACGAAGTCAAGCATGAAGATAAGTGGTTTTGGGTTTCAAACATGGAAATTTCAAAAACCTCCCAAAAACTTCATTTTAGGGTGACTAAGAAGGATACAGGCTTCCATTTTCATTTTCATGATCTATACTTGTTTAAATCTTGGTCAAACCTAGGATTTGACCAAGATTCAAATGTGCATCAAAATTCCAAAAAAAATCAGAAAAATGAAAAACCAAAGCACATAGTTTTCTTATGTCACATACATATATATAGTAAGCATTCAAAAGTTGATAAACAAGGTCTAGCTAGACATATTCAAATAAGACAAATCATGTATCTACCCCTCCAAAACCATAAATAACTCTGTCTTATGAAGTCAAGCATGAAGAGAAGTGGTTTTTGGTTTCAAACATGGAAATTTCAAAAACCTCCCAAAATTAAAGCTTCGTTTTAGAGTGACTAGTTAAGAAGGATCCAGGCTTACCTTTTCATTTTCATGTTTTAAACTTGTTTAAATCTTGGTCAAACCTAGGATTTGACCAATATTCAAATGGGCATAAAATAAAAAAATAGATAAAATAAAAAACCAAAGCACATATTCTTCTTATGTCATATAGTAAGCATTCAAAAGTTCATAAACAAGGTCTAGACATATTCAAACCAGACAAATCATGTACCCCCTAACCCTAAACTTTGTCTTAATTATATATGAAGTCAAGCATGAAGCAGAGAAGTGTGGTTTTGGGTTTCAAACATGGAAATTTCAAAAACCTCCCAAAAAGCTTCATTTTAATTAGACCGGCTGGTTAATTAAGAAGGATCCATGATTAATTACCTTTTCATTGTCATGTTTTAAACTTGTTTAAATCTTGGTTGAACCTAGGATTTGACCAAGATTCAAATGGGCATAAAAATTCAGAAAAAAATCGAAAGAATGAAAAACAAAAGCACATAGTCTTCTTATGTTATATAGTAAGCATTAAAGTTGATAAACATGGTCTAGACATATTCAAACCATACAAATCATGTATCTACCCCTAACCCCTAAACTATGTCTTATGAAGTCAAGCATGAAGAGAAGTGGTTTTGGGTTAAAATTTCAAAAACCGCCCAAAAACTTCATTTTAGAGTGACTAAGAAGGATACATGCTTCCCTTTTCATTTTCATGTTTTAAACTTGTTTAAATCTTGGTCAAACCTAGGATTTGATAAACATGGTCTAGACATATTCAAACCAGACAAATCATGTATCTACCCCCTATCGACCCTAAACTTCGTCTTATGAAGTCAAGCATGAAGAGAAGTGGTTTTGGGTTTCAAATAACATGGAAATTTCAAAAACCTCCCAAAATTAAAGCTTCGTTTTAGAGTGACTAGTTAAGAAGGATCCAGGCTTACCTTTTCATTTTCATATTTTAAACTTGTTTAAATCTTGGTCAAACCTAGGATTTGACCAATATTCAAATGGGCATAAAATAAAAAAATAGATAAAATAAAAAACCAAAGCACATATTCTTCTTATGTCATATAGTAAGCATTCAAAAGTTCATAAACAAGGTCTAGACATATTCAAACCAGACAAATCATGTACCCCTAACCCTAAACTTTGTCTTAATTATATATGAAGTCAAGCATGAAGCAGAGAAGTGTGGTTTTGGGTTTCAAACATGGAAATTTCAAAAACCTCCCAAAAAGCTTCATTTTAATTAGACTGGCTGGTTAATTAAGAAGGATCCATGATTAATTACCTTTTCATTGTCATGTTTTAAACTTGTTTAAATCTTGGTCGAACCTAGGATTTGACCAAGATTCAAATGGGCATAACAATTCAGAAAAAAATCGAAAGAATGAAAAACAAAAGCACATAGCCTTCTTATGTCATATAGTAAGCATTCAAATTGATAAACATGGTCTAGACATATTCAAACCAGAAAAATCATGTATCTACCCCTAACCCTAAACTCTGTCTTATGAAGTCAAGCATGAACAGAAGTACGGTGGTTTTGGGTTTCAAACATGGTAAATTCAAGAACCTCCCAAAAGCTTCATTTTAGAGTTACTAAGAGAAAGATCCAGACTTAATTACCTTATCATTTTCACATGTTAAACTTGTTTAAATCTTGCTCAACAAACCTAGGATTTTACCAAGATTCTCAAATGGGCATAAAAATCAAAAAATGAAATACCAATGCACATAGTCCTCTTATAAGTCATAAAGTAAGCATTCAAGTTGATAAACAAGGTGTCTAGACATATTCAAACAAGACAAATCATGTATCTACGTACCCCCTATCGACCCTAAACTCGTCTTATGAAGTCAAGCATGAAGAGAAGTGGTTTTGGGTTTCAAACATGGAAATTTCAAAAACCTCCCAAAATTCAGCTTCATTTTAGAGCGACTAAGAAGGATCGATGCTTACCTTTTCATTTCCATGTTTTAAACTTATTTAAATCTTGGTCAAACCTAGCTAGGATTTGACCAAGATTCAAATGGGCATAAAAATTCAGACAAAAAATCTAAAGAATGAAAAACCAAAGCACATAGCCTTCTTAATTATGTCATATATAGTAAACACTCAAGTTGATAAACAAGCTAGGTCTAGACATATTCAAACCAGAAAAATCATGTGTATATCTACCCCTAACCCTAAACTCTGTCTTATGAAGTCAATCATGAAGAGAATTGGTTTTGGGTTTCAAACATGGAAATTTCAAGTACGTCCCAAAAGCTTCATATATTTTAGAGTGACTAATTAAGAAGGATCTTGGCTTACGTTTTCATTTTCATGCTTGAAACTTGTTTAAATCTTGGTTGAACCTAGGATTTGACCAGAATCAAATGTGCATAAAATTCTTAAAAAAAATAGAAAAATGAAAAACAAAAGCACATGGTCTTCTTATGTCATATAGTAAGCATTCAAGTTGATAAACAAGGTTTAGACATATTCAAACCAGACAAATCATGTATCTACCCCCTAACCCTAAACTCGGTCTTATGAAGTCTAGCATGAGGAGAAGTCGTTTTGGGTTTCAAACGTTTAAGCCAAAAGCCCCATTTCAAATATTTCAAACTTATTCAAATTTGAAAGACACACAAGTTATAGCACACATAGTGCATACATTCTCACACATACTGCACTAGATGCTAACCCGGCCTATAGTTTGAGGCCATTGGATGAGGTCGAAAAAAATCTTGGATTAGAAATGGGGTTGTTCGAACCCCGTAGTTGGATTTTTTGAACCTTGATCTGTAGTACTGGGCAAAGCCCTAGTTTAACCTATTTAATTATAGATTCGTAGGTCGATTTTTCTACCTTTTTATTATTACTATGCAGCACATGTGTGTTTGCCCGTCGAGTGAAACTCGGAGGAAGAGGGATCACTCGGAAGGAGAGAAGAAGGAGAGAATTATGGTGTCTCCCCTTTTTCGGGTGATGATGTTGACTTTTGTGCAGGGTTTGTCAGTGAGCAGGAGGTGCGAGCGAGCGAGCGAGCGAGCGAGGCGAGGCCGAGAATGAGAGAGATTTGTTTTTTTTTTTTTGAGAGGGACGACCGAAGGATCCAGAAGGACCCACAGACTTCCAATACGCATCCTGATGCGTCTTCTCTTGACAAAGAAAATGGCTGGGAGTTTGCGTACCTATTGCACGTGACTTGTGCTCACTAAGTGTGGGACCTCACGCATGGGCACCACACGTAAGTGACAGACCTGTTGGTGTAAAAACTCGGTTGATTATTATAGTGCATTAGAACAAAGTTTCCTATGGATTCAAGGGTAGGAAATCCAAGTTAACTCATTTACATGACATTATTTTTTCCATGAAGCAAAGTTAACGCACCTATCAATTGGTACATTTTGGAGTGACTAAGAAGGATCCAGGCTTACTTATTCGTTTTCACGTGTAAAACTTGTCTAAATCTTGGTCAAACAAAATTGGCAGAAAATTCAAAAAAAAAACAGAAAAATGAAAAACCAAAGCGCACATAGTCTTCTTATATGTCATATAGTAAGCATTAAAGTTGATAAACAAGGTCTGGACATATTCAAACTAGCTAGACAAATCATGTATCTACCCCCTAACCCCTAAACTCTGTCTTATGACGAAGTCAAGCATGAATATAAGTGGTTTTGGGTTTCAAACATGGAAATTTCAAAAACCTCCCAAAAACTTCATTTTAGGGTGACTAAGAAGGATACAGGCTTCCATTTTCATTTTCATGATCTATACTTGTTTAAATCTTGGTCAAACCTAGGATTTGACCAAGATTCAAATGTGCATCAAAATTCAAAAAAAATCAGAAAAATGAAAAACCAAAGCACATAGTTTTCTTATGTCACATACATATATATAGTAAGCATTCAAAAGTTGATAAACAAGGTCTAGCTAGACATATTCAAATAAGACAAATCATGTATCTACCCCTCTAAAACCATAAATATAACTCTGTCTTATGAAGTCAAGCATGAAGAGAAGTGGTTTTTGGTTTCAAACATGGAAATTTCAAAAACCTCCCAAAATTAAAGCTTCGTTTTAGAGTGACTAGTTAAGAAGGATCCAGGCTTACCTTTTCATTTTCATGTTTTAAACTTGTTTAAATCTTGGTCAAACCTAGGATTTGACCAATATTCAAATGGGCATAAAATAAAAAAATAGATAAAATAAAAAACCAAAGCACATATTCTTCTTATGTCATATAGTAAGCATTCAAAAGTTCATAAACAAGGTCTAGACATATTCAAACCAGACAAATCATGTACCCCCTAACCCTAAACTTTGTCTTAATTATATATGAAGTCAAGCATGAAGCAGAGAAGTGTGGTTTTGGGTTTCAAACATGGAAATTTCAAAAACCTCCCAAAAAGCTTCATTTTAATTAGACCGGCTGGTTAATTAAGAAGGATCCATGATTAATTACCTTTTCATTGTCATGTTTTAAACTTGTTTAAATCTTGGTCGAACCTAGGATTTGACCAAGATTCAAATGGGCATAACAATTCAGAAAAAAATCGAAAGAATGAAAAACAAAAGCACATAGCCTTCTTATGTCATATAGTAAGCATTCAAATTGATAAACATGGTCTAGACATATTCAAACCAGACAAATCATGTATCTACCCCCTATCGACCCTAAACTTCGTCTTATGAAGTCAAGCATGAAGAGAAGTGGTTTTGGGTTTCAAATAACATGGAAATTTCAAAAACCTCCCAAAATTAAAGCTTCGTTTTAGAGTGACTAGTTAAGAAGGATCCAGGCTTACCTTTTCATTTTCATGTTTTAAACTTGTTTAAATCTTGGTCAAACCTAGGATTTGACCAATATTCAAATGGGCATAAAATAAAAAAAATAAATAAAATAAAAAACCAAAGCACATATTCTTCTTATGTCATATAGTAAGCATTCAAAAGTTCATAAACAAGGTCTAGACATATTCAAACCAGACAAATCATGTACCCCCTAACCCTAAACTTTGTCTTAATTATATATGAAGTCAAGCATGAAGCAGAGAAGTGTGGTTTTGGGTTTCAAACATGGAAATTTCAAAAACCTCCCAAAAAGCTTCATTTTAATTAGACCGGCTGGTTAATTAAGAAGGATCCATGATTAATTACCTTTTCATTGTCATGTTTTAAACTTGTTTAAATCTTGGTCGAACCTAGGATTTGACCAAGATTCAAATGGGCATAACAATTCAGAAAAAAATCGAAAGAATGAAAAACAAAAGCACATAGCCTTCTTATGTCATATAGTAAGCATTCAAATTGATAAACATGGTCTAGACATATTCAAACCAGAAAAATCATGTATCTACCCCTAACCCTAAACTCTATCTTATGAAGTCAAGCATGAACAGAAGTACGGTGGTTTTGGGTTTCAAACATGGTAAATTCAAGAACCTCCCAAAAGCTTCATTTTAGAGTTACTAAGAGAAAGATCCAGACTTAATTACCTTATCATTTTCACATGTTAAACTTGTTTAAATCTTGCTCAACAAACCTAGGATTTTACCAAGATTCTCAAATGGGCATAAAAATCAAAAAATGAAATACCAATGCACATAGTCCTCTTATAAGTCATAAAGTAAGCATTCAAGTTGATAAACAAGGTGTCTAGACATATTCAAACAAGACAAATCATGTATCTACGTACCCCCTATCGACCCTAAACTTCGTCTTATGAAGTCAAGCATGAAGAGAAGTGGTTTTGGGTTTCAAACATGGAAATTTCAAAAACCTCCAAAAAACTTCATTTTAGAGCGACTAAGAAGGATCGATGCTTACCTTTTCATTTCCATGTTTTAAACTTATTTAAATCTTGGTCAAACCTAGCTAGGATTTGACCAAGATTCAAATGGGCATAAAAATTCAGACAAAAAATCTAAAGAATGAAAAACCAAAGCACATAGCCTTCTTAATTATGTCATATATAGTAAACACTCAAGTTGATAAACAAGCTAGGTCTAGACATATTCAAACCAGAAAAATCATGTGTATATCTACCCCTAACCCTAAACTCTGTCTTATGAAGTCAATCATGAAGAGAATTGGTTTTGGGTTTCAAACATGGAAATTTCAAGTACGTCCCAAAAGCTTCATATATTTTAGAGTGACTAATTAAGAAGGATCTTGGCTTACGTTTTCATTTTCATGCTTGAAACTTGTTTAAATCTTGGTTGAACCTAGGATTTGACCAGAATCAAATGTGCATAAAATTCTTAAAAAAATAGAAAAATGAAAAACAAAAGCACATGGTCTTCTTATGTCATATAGTAAGCATTCAAGTTGATAAACAAGGTTTAGACATATTCAAACCAGACAAATCATGTATCTACCCCCTAACCCTAAACTCGGTCTTATGAAGTCTAGCATGAGGAGAAGTCGTTTTGGGTTTCAAACGTTTAAGCCAAAAGCCCCATTTCAAATATTTCAAACTTATTCAAATTTGAAAGACACACAAGTTATAGCACACATAGTGCATACATTCTCACACATACTGCACTAGATGCTAACCCGGCCTATAGTTTGAGGCCATTGGATGAGGTCGAAAAAATTCTTGGATTAGAAATGGGGTTGTTCGAACCCCGTAGTTGGATTTTTTGAACCTTGGTCTGTAGTACTTGGGGCAAAACCCTAGTTTAACCTATTTAATTATAGATTCGTAGGTCGATTTTCTACCTTTTTATTATTACTATGCAGCACATGTGTGTTTGCCCGTCGAGTGAAACTCGGAGGAAGAGGGATCACTCGGAAGGAGAGAAGAAGGGAGAGAATTATGGTGTCTCCCCTTTTTCGGGTGATGATGTTGACTTTTGTGCAGGGTTTGTCAGTGAGCAGGAGGTGCGAGCGAGCGAGCGAGCGCGAGTCAGCAGCCGAGAATGAGAGAGATTTGTTTTTTTTTTTTTGAGAGGGACGACCGAAGGATCCAGAAGGACCCACAGACTTCCAATACGCATCCTGATGCGTCTTCTCTTGACAAAGAAAATGTCTGGGAGTTTGCGTACCTATTGCACGTGACTTGTGCTCACTGAAGTGTGGGACCTCACGCATGGGCACCACACGTAAGTGACAGACCTGTTGGTGTAAAAACTCGGTTGATTATTATAGTGCATTAGAACAAAGTTTCCTATGGATTCAAGGGTAGGAAATCCAAGTTAACTCATTTACATGACATTATTTTTTCCATGAAGCAAAGTTAACGCACCTATCAATTGGTACATTTTGGAGTGACTAAGAAGGATCCAGGCTTACTTATTCGTTTTCACGTGTAAAACTTGTCTAAATCTTGGTCAAACAAAATTGGCAGAAAATTCAAAAAAAAAACAGAAAAATGAAAAACCAAAGCGCACATAGTCTTCTTATATGTCATATAGTAAGCATTAAAGTTGATAAACAAGGTCTAGACATATTCAAACTAGCTAGACAAATCATGTATCTACCCCCTAACCCCTAAACTCTGTCTTATGACGAAGTCAAGCATGAAGATATATAAGTGGTTTTGGGTTTCAAACATGGAAATTTCAAAAACCTCCCAAAAACTTCATTTTAGGGTGACTAAGAAGGATACAGGCTTCCATTTTCATTTTCATGATCTATACTTGTTTAAATCTTGGTCAAACCTAGGATTTGACCAAGATTCAAATGTGCATCAAAATTCCATAAAAAATCAGAAAAACGAAAAACCAAAGCACATAGTTTTCTTATGTCACATACATATATATAGTAAGCATTCAAAAGTTGATAAACAAGGTCTAGCTAGACATATTCAAATAAGACAAATCATGTATCTACCCCTCTAAAACCATAAATAACTCTGTCTTATGAAGTCAAGCATGAAGAGAAGTGGTTTTTGGTTTCAAACATGGAAATTTCAAAAACCTCCCAAAATTAAAGCTTCGTTTTAGAGTGACTAGTTAAGAAGGATCCAGGCTTACCTTTTCATTTTCATGTTTTAAACTTGTTTAAATCTTGGTCAAACCTAGGATTTGACCAATATTCAAATGGGCATAAAATAAAAAAATAGATAAAATAAAAAACCAAAGCACATATTCTTCTTATGTCATATAGTAAGCATTCAAAAGTTCATAAATAAGGTCTAGACATATTCAAACCAGACAAATCATGTACCCCCTAACCCTAAACTTTGTCTTAATTATATATGAAGTCAAGCATGAAGCAGAGAAGTGTGGTTTTGGGTTTCAAACATGGAAATTTCAAAAACCTCCCAAAAAGCTTCATTTTAATTAGACCGGCTGGTTAATTAAGAAGGATCCATGATTAATTACCTTTTCATTGTCATGTTTTAAACTTGTTTAAATCTTGGTCGAACCTAGGATTTGACCAAGATTCAAATGGGCATAACAATTCAAAAAAAATCGAAAGAATGAAAAACAAAAGCACATAGTCTTCTTATGTCATATAGTAAGCATTAAAGTTGATAAACATGGTCTAGACATATTCAAACCATACAAATCATGTATCTACCCCTAACCCTAAACTATGTCTTATGAAGTCAAGCATGAAGAGAAGTGGTTTTGGGTTTCAAACATGGAAATTTCAAAAACCGCCCAAAAACTTCATTTTAGAGTGACTAAGAAGGATACATGCTTCCCTTTTCATTTTCATGTTTTAAACTTGTTTAAATCTTGGTCAAACCTAGGATTTGATAAACATGGTCTAGACATATTCAAACCAGACAAATCATGTATCTACCCCCTATCGACCCTAAACTTCGTCTTATGAAGTCAAGCATGAAGAGAAGTGGTTTTGGGTTTCAAATAACATGGAAATTTCAAAAACCTCCCAAAATTAAAGCTTCGTTTTAGAGTGACTAGTTAAGAAGGATCCAGGCTTACCTTTTCATTTTCATGTTTTAAACTTGTTTAAATCTTGTTCAAACCTAGGATTTGACCAATATTCAAATGGGCATAAAATAAAAAATAAATAAAATAAAAAACCAAAGCACATAGTCTTCTTATGTCATATAGTAAGCATTCAAGTTCATGAACAAGGTCTAGACATATTCAAACCAGACAAATCATGTACCCCCTAACCCTAAACTTTGTCTTAATTATATATGAAGTCAAGCATGAAGCAGAGAAGTGTGGTTTTGGGTTTCAAACATGGAAATTTCAAAAACCTCCCAAAAAGCTTCATTTTAATTAGACGGGCTGGTTAATTAAGAAGGATCCATGATTAATTACCTTTTCATTGTCATGTTTTAAACATGTTTAAATCTTGGTCGAACCTAGGATTTGACCAAGATTCAAATGGGCATAACAATTCAGAAAAAAATCGAAAGAATGAAAAACAAAAGCACATAGCCTTCTTATGTCATATAGTAAGCATTCAAATTGATAAACATGGTCTAGACATATTCAAACCAGAAAAATCATGTATCTACCCCTAACCCTAAACTCTGTCTTATGAAGTCAAGCATGAACAGAAGTACGGTGGTTTTGGGTTTCAAACATGGTAAATTCAAGAACCTCCCAAAAGCTTCATTTTAGAGTTACTAAGAGAAAGATCCAGACTTAATTACCTTATCATTTTCACATGTTAAACTTGTTTAAATCTTGCTCAACAAACCTAGGATTTTACCAAGATTCTCAAATGGGCATAAAAATCAAAAAATGAAATACCAATGCACATAGTCCTCTTATAAGTCATAAAGTAAGCATTCAAGTTGATAAACAAGGTGTCTAGACATATTCAAACAAGACAAATCATGTATCTATACCCCCTCGACCCTAAACTTCGTCTTATGAAGTCAAGCATGAAGAGAAGTGGTTTTGGGTTTCAAACATGGAAATTTCAAAAACCTCCCAAAATTCAGCTTCATTTTAGAGCGACTAAGAAGGATCGATGCTTACCTTTTCATTTCCATGTTTTAAACTTATTTAAATCTTGGTCAAACCTAGCTAGGATTTGACCAAGATTCAAATGGGCATAAAAATTCAGACAAAAAATCTAAAGAATGAAAAACCAAAGCACATAGCCTTCTTAATTATGTCATATATAGTAAACACTCAAGTTGATAAACAAGCTAGGTCTAGACATATTCAAACCAGAAAAATCATGTGTATATCTACCCCTAACCCTAAACTCTGTCTTATGAAGTCAATCATGAAGAGAATTGGTTTTGGGTTTCAAACATGGAAATTTCAAGTACGTCCCAAAAGCTTCATATATTTTAGAGTGACTAATTAAGAAGGATCTTGGCTTACGTTTTCATTTTCATGCTTGAAACTTGTTTAAATCTTGGTTGAACCTAGGATTTGACCAGAATCAAATGTGCATAAAATTCTTAAAAAAATAGAAAAATGAAAAACAAAAGCACATGGTCTTCTTATGTCATATAGTAAGCATTCAAGTTGATAAACAAGGTTTAGACATATTCAAACCAGACAAATCATGTATCTACCCCCTAACCCTAAACTCGGTCTTATGAAGTCTAGCATGAGGAGAAGTCGTTTTGGGTTTCAAACGTTTAAGCCAAAAGCCCCATTTCAAATATTTCAAACTTATTCAAATTTGAAAGACACACAAGTTATAGCACACATAGTGCATACATTCTCACACATACTGCACTAGATGCTAACCCGGCCTATAGTTTGAGGCCATTGGATGAGGTCGAAAAAAATCTTGGATTAGAAATGGGGTTGTTCGAACCCCGTAGTTGGATTTTTTGAACCTTGATCTGTAGTACTGGGCAAAGCCCTAGTTTAACCTATTTAATTATAGATTCGTAGGTCGATTTTTCTACCTTTTTATTATTACTATGCAGCACATGTGTGTTTGCCCGTCGAGTGAAACTCGGAGGAAGAGGGATCACTCGGAAGGAGAGAAGAAGGGAGAGAATTATGGTGTCTCCCCTTTTTCGGGTGATGATGTTGACTTTTGTGCAGGGTTTGTCAGTGAGCAGGAGGTGCGAGCGAGCGAGCGAGCGAGTCGAGCGAGGCCGAGAATGAGAGAGATTTGTTTTTTTTTTTTGAGAGGGACGACCGAAGGATCCAGAAGGACAGACTTCCAATACGCATCCTGATGCGTCTTCTCTTGACAAAGAAAATGGCTGGGAGTTTGCGTACCTATTGCACGTGACTTGTGCTCACTGAAGTGTGGGACCTCACGCATGGGCACCACACGTAAGTGACAGACCTGTTGGTGTAAAAACTCGGTTGATTATTATAGTGCATTAGAACAAAGTTTCCTATGGATTCAAGGGTAGGAAATCCAAGTTAACTCATTTACATGACATTATTTTTTCCATGAAGCAAAGTTAACGCACCTATCAATTGGTACATTTTGGAGTGACTAAGAAGGATCCAGGCTTACTTATTCGTTTTCACGTGTAAAACTTGTCTAAATCTTGGTCAAACAAAATTGGCAGAAAATTCAAAAAAACAGAAAATGAAAAACCAAAGCGCACATAGTCTTCTTATATGTCATATAGTAAGCATTAAAGTTGATAAACAAGGTCTGGACATATTCAAACTAGCTAGACAAATCATGTATCTACCCCTAACCCCTAAACTCTGTCTTATGACGAAGTCAAGCATGAAGATAAGTGGTTTTGGGTTTCAAACATGGAAATTTCAAAAACCTCCCAAAAACTTCATTTTAGGGTGACTAAGAAGGATACAGGCTTCCATTTTCATTTTCATGATCTATACTTGTTTAAATCTTGGTCAAACCTAGGATTTGACCAAGATTCAAATGTGCATCAAAATTCCAAAAAAATCAGAAAAATGAAAAACCAAAGCACATAGTTTTCTTATGTCACATACATATATATAGTAAGCATTCAAAAGTTGATAAACAAGGTCTAGCTAGACATATTCAAATAAGACAAATCATGTATCTACCCCTCCAAAACCATAAATAACTCTGTCTTATGAAGTCAAGCATGAAGAGAAGTGGTTTTTGGTTTCAAACATGGAAATTTCAAAAACCTCCCAAAATTAAAGCTTCGTTTTAGAGTGACTAGTTAAGAAGGATCCAGGCTTACCTTTTCATTTTCATGTTTTAAACTTGTTTAAATCTTGGTCAAACCTAGGATTTGACCAATATTCAAATGGGCATAAAATAAAAAAATAATAAAATAAAAAACCAAAGCACATAGTCTTCTTATGTCATATAGTAAGCATTCAAAAGTTCATAAACAAGGTCTAGACATATTCAAACCAGACAAATCATGTACCCCTAACCCTAAACTTTGTCTTAATTATATATGAAGTCAAGCATGAAGAGAAGTGTGGTTTTGGGTTTCAAACATGGAAATTTCAAAAACCTCCCAAAAAGCTTCATTTTAATTAGACCGGCTGGTTAATTAAGAAGGATCCATGATTAATTACCTTTTCATTGTCATGTTTTAAACTTGTTTAAATCTTGGTCGAACCTAGGATTTGACCAAGATTCAAATGGGCATAACAATTCAGAAAAAAATCGAAAGAATGAAAAACAAAAGCACATAGCCTTCTTATGTCATATAGTAAGCATTCAAATTGATAAACATGGTCTAGACATATTCAAACCAGAAAAATCATGTATCTACCCCTAACCCTAAACTCTGTCTTATGAAGTCAAGCATGAACAGAAGTACGGTGGTTTTGGGTTTCAAACATGGTAAATTCAAGAACCTCCCAAAAGCTTCATTTTAGAGTTACTAAGAGAAAGATCCAGACTTAATTACCTTATCATTTTCACATGTTAAACTTGTTTAAATTTTGCTCAACAAACCTAGGATTTTACCAAGATTCTCAAATGGGCATAAAAATCAAAAAATGAAATACCAATGCACATAGTCCTCTTATAAGTCATAAAGTAAGCATTCAAGTTGATAAACAAGGTCTAGACATATTCAAACAAGACAAATCATGTATCTACCCCCTATCGACCCTAAACTTCGTCTTATGAAGTCAAGCATGAAGAGAAGTGGTTTTGGGTTTCAAACATGGAAATTTCAAAAACCTCCCAAAATTCAGCTTCATTTTAGAGCGACTAAGAAGGATCGATGCTTACCTTTTCATTTCCATGTTTTAAACTTATTTAAATCTTGGTCAAACCTAGCTAGGATTTGACCAAGATTCAAATGGGCATAAAAATTCAGACAAAAAATCTAAAGAATGAAAAACCAAAGCACATAGCCTTCTTAATTATGTCATATAGTAAACACTCAAGTTGATAAACAAGCTAGGTCTAGACATATTCAAACCAGAAAAATCATGTGTATATCTACCCCTAACCCTAAACTCTGTCTTATGAAGTCAATCATGAAGAGAATTGGTTTTGGGTTTCAAACATGGAAATTTCAAGTACGTCCCAAAAGCTTCATATATTTTAGAGTGACTAATTAAGAAGGATCTTGGCTTACGTTTTCATTTTCATGCTTGAAACTTGTTTAAATCTTGGTTGAACCTAGGATTTGACGAGAATCAAATGTGCATAAAATTCTTAAAAAAATAGAAAAATGAAAAACAAAAGCACATGGTCTTCTTATGTCATATAGTAAGCATTCAAGTTGATAAACAAGGTTTAGACATATTCAAACCAGACAAATCATGTATCTACCCCCTAACCCTAAACTCGGTCTTATGAAGTCTAGCATGAGGAGAAGTCGTTTTGGGTTTCAAATGTTTAAGCCAAAAGCCCCATTTCAAATATTTCAAACTTATTCAAATTTGGTTCAAATTTGAAAGACACACAAGTTATAGCACACATAGTGCATACATTCTCACACATACTGCACTAGATGCTAACCCGGCCTATAGTTTGAGGTTTTTGGTTTGAAACCCAAAACCACTTCTCTTCATGCTTGGCTTCGTAAGATAGAGTTTAGGGTTTGGGGTAGATACGTACATGATTTTTCTAAGTATTTTTACGCCCATTTGAATCTTCATCAAATCCTAAGTTTGACCAAGATTTGAACAAGTTTAAAAACATGAAAATGAAAAGGGTAAGCCTGGATCCTTGTTTAGGGTTAGGGGGTAGATACATGATTTTTGTGGTTTGAATATGTCAGACCTTGTTTATCACCTTGATATATGACATAGGAAGACGGTGTGCTTTTGTTTTTCTTTTTTTTGAATTTTTATGCCCATTTGAATCTTGGTCAAGTCATAGGTTTGACCAAGATTTAAACATGTTTAAAACATGAAAATGAAAAGGTAAGCCTGGATCCTTCTTAGTCACTCCAAAATGTACCAATTGATAAATGAGTTAACTTGGCTTCATGGAAAAAATAATGTCATGTAAATGATTTAACTTGGCTTTCGTACCCTTGAATCCATAGGAAACTTTGTATAAATGTAGTAGTATAATAATCAACCGAGTTTTTACATCAACAGGTCTGTCACTTACGTGTGGTGCCCATGCGTGAGGTCCCACACTTCAGTGAGCACAAGTCACGTGCAATAGGTACGCAAACTCCCAGACATTTTCTTTGTCAAGAGAAGACGCATCAGATGCGTATTGGAAGTCTGTGGGTCCTTCTGGATCCTTCGGTCGTCCCTCTCAAAAAAAAAAACAAATCTCTCTCATTCTCGGCCTCGCTCGACTCGCTCGCTCGCTCGCTCGCTCCTGCTCACTGACAAACCCTGCACAAAAGTCAACATCATCACCAAAAAAGGGGAGACACCATAATTCTCTCCCTTCTTCTCTCCTTCCGAGTGATCCCTCTTCCTCCGAGTTTCACTCGACGGGCAAACACACATGTGCTGCATAGTAATAATAAAAAAGTAGAAAAATCGACCTACGAATCTATGATTAAATAGGTTAAACTAGGGTTTTGCCCACTACTACAGATCAAGTTCAAAAATATCCAACTACTAGTTCGATTTTGGGCTACTAATATAAAATTAAAATAAGTTGAACTAGTATTCCTCTAAAAAATCATTTTGGTATGCATTGTTTGATACTTTTCATAGCTATAGTGCATCACAAATTTATGATTTCATGCTTTGCTTTGCCAATTTCGATTTTTTCTAACCACCTTCTCTTTGATTTCAAATTTAGGTCAAACTATCGATGCCTACTATGTGTTCTACTTGAATTGGATGCAGCGTGCGCACATGTTTTGCCATTGTTCTGGGCTTCCACACATCTTTGGGGCATCCAAGTATTTAAGTTACCTTGTTTTTTTGAATTGTAATTCATACCCTTCCTCCCAATTTTTATGCCCATTTGAATCTTGGTCAAATCCTAAGTTTGACCAAGATTTGAACAAGTTTAAAACATGAAAATGAAAAGGTAAGCCTGAATCCTTCTTAGTCACTCAAAAATGAGAAGCTTTTGGGAGTTTTTTGAAATTTCCATGTTTCAAACCCAAAACCACTTCTCTTCATGCTTGACTTCATAAGACAGAGTTTAGGGTTAGGGGTAGATACATGATTTGTCTAGTTTGTTGTTTAGACCTTGTTTATCAACTTGAATGCTTACTATATGACATAATAATACTATGTGCTTTGGTTTTCATTTTTTTTGATTTTTTCTGAATTTTTATGCCCATTTGATCTTGGTCAAATCCTAGGCTTAACCAATATTTAAACAAGTTTAAAACATGAAAATGAAAAGGTAAGCCTGTATCCTTCTTAGTCACTCCAAAATGAAGCTTTTGGGAAGGTTTTTGAAATTTCCATGTTTGAAATCCAAAACGACTTCTCTTCGTGCTTGACTTCATAAGACAAAGTTTAGGGCTAGGGGTAGAAACATGATTTTTCTGGTTTGAATATGTCTAGACCTTGTTTACCAACTTGAGTGCTTACTATATGACATAAGAAGGCTATATGCTTTGGTTTTTCATTTTTTGAAATTTTATGCCCATTTGAATCTTGATCAAATCTTAGGTACGGTTTGACCAAGATTTGAACAATTTTAAAACATGAAAATAAAAGGTAAGCCCAACCTGGATCCTTTAGTCACTCTAAAATGAAGCTTTTGGGGGTTCTTGAAATTTCCAAGTTTGAAACCCAAAACCACTTTTCTTCATGCTTGACTACATAAGACAGAGTTTAGGGTTAGGGGTAGATACATGATTTTTCTTGTTTGAATATATCTAGACCTTGTTTATATCAACTTTAATGCTAACTATATGACATAAGAAAACTATGTGCTTTGGTTTTTAATTTTTCTGATTTTTTATTTTGATGCACATTTGAATCTTTGTCAAATCCTAGGTTTGACCAAGATTTAAACAAGTATAAAACATGAAAATGAAAAGGGAAGCCTGTATCCTTTCTTAGTCACTCTAAAATGAAGTTTTTGGGATGTTCTTGAAATTTTCATGTTTGAAACCCAAAACCACTTCTCTTCATGCTTGACTTCATAAGATAGATCAGTTTAGGGGCTAGGGGATAGATACATGATTTGCCTAGGTTTGAATATGCATGTCCAAACCTTGTTTATCAACTTGATGCTTACTATATGACATAAGAAGACTATATGCTTTTGTTTTTCATTTTTCTGATTTTTTTTAAAATTTTATGCCCATTTGAATCTTTTGGTCAAATCCTTGGTTTAATTTGACACGGATTTAAACAAGTTTAAAATATGAAAATGAAAAGGTGGTAAGCAGGCATGGATCCTTCTTATATATATTAGTCACTCTAAAATGAAGCTTTTGGGAGGTTTTTGAAATTTCCATGTTTGAAACCCAAAACCACTTCTCTTCATGTTGTTGACTTCATAAGATAGAGTTTAGGGGTTAGGGGTATAGATACATGATTTGTCTTGTTTGAATATGTGTCTAGACCTTGTTTATCAACTTTAATGCTTACTATATGACATAAGAACACTATGTGCTTTAATTTGGTTTTTAATTTTTTTAAATTTTGATGCACATTTTGAATCTTGGTCAAATCCTAGGTTTGACCGAGATTTGAACAAGTTTAAAACAAGAAAATAAAAGGTAAGCCCGCCAGACTGGATCCTTCTTAGTCACTCTATAATGAAGCTTTTAGGGGGGTTGTTGAAAATGTAAGCATGTATCCTTCTTAGTACGTCACACCACAATGCTTTTGGGAGGGTTTTTGAAATGTCCATGTTTGAAACCCAAAACGACTTCTCTTCGTGCTTGACTTCATAATTAAGACAAAGTTTAGGGTTAGGGGTAGATACATGATTTTTCTGGTTTGAATATGTCTAGACTTTGTTTATCAACTAGCTTGAGTTTTGGGTTTCAAACATGGAAATTTCAAGAACCTCCCAAAAGCTTCATTTTAGAGTGACTAAGAAGGATCCAGGCTTACCTTTTCATTTTCATGTTTTAAACTTGTTTAAATCCTGGTCAAACCTAGGATTTGACAAAGATTCAAATATATGGGCATAAAATTCAAAAAAATAGAAAAATGAAAAACCAAAGCACATAATCTTCTTATGTCATATAGTAAGCATTAAAGTTGACAAAAAAGGTCTAGACATATGCAAACTAGACAAATCATGTATCTACCCCCTAACCCCTAAACTCTGTCTTATGAAGTCAAGCATGAAGAGAAGTCGTTTTGGGTTTCAAACATGGAAATTTCAAGAACATCCCAAAAGCTTCATTTTAGAGTGACTAAGAAGGATCCATGATTACCTTTTCATTTTCATGTTTTAAACTTGTTTAATCTTGGTCAAACCTAGGATTTGACCAAGATTCAAGTGGGCACAAAATTTAAAAAATCAGAAAAATGAAAAACCAAAGTACATAGTCTTCTTATGTCATGTAGTAAGCATTCAAGTTGATAAAATGGTTCATGCAGGCGTCTTAGCTCCTAAAAAAAATTATACACCAATTGATTTGACGAATTGATGATTTACTCTAGTCTGCTTCTAGACCATGCAGCTAGCGAGTATTCATATGTACTGCATGGAGCCCCCAACTTTTGACTTCCCGTGTCGGAAAAGGCCTGTCTAATAATGTGGGGCAGTGAGGTATCCCGAAGTATCTAGAGGGTTCCAGTGTTTCAGGCTTTCAGCATCGCCAGTCCAAGGGAAGGATGGGTGACGAATCCGTGCATTCACAGCCGTTTAGATCTGAAGAGTCCTTGTATGATGAGCGGTAGATAGCACCTCTAAGCTGCAAATCAACAGCTTCAATTACTTCAAATGAGCATTGGCCGGAACGCTGACAGAGTGAAAAAATTCAATTTCAAAAACTCATGTATAGAATAGAAAAAAAATAAAAAACATGTAGATAGAATAGAGGTATAGATAGATTAGCCCAAAAAAGAAGAGGACGGGGAAATTTCGAACGCTCGCCTTTAACTCAGCACAGCAGACACCTCCCTCGCGCACCTAAACTTTCGAACGCGCGCCCAATATTTCGAACGCTCGCCTTTAACTCAGCACCCAGCCCACCTTGTTCTTCTCTAGACACCTCCTTCGGCGCCCTGTTCTTCTCTAGACACACCCTCGGTGAACCAGGCCGCGCACCAAAACTTCCCCACGCTGTCTATCAGCCGCGTCAGCCGGCGACTGCTGGTGGCGCCGTTCTTCTCCAGCCGCACCGGCAGGCGCGGTCAGCTGGTAGATCCTCACGGTATGCATGCTATCTTCAGGCCTGGGCAAGTACGATTCATTATAGCTCAATCGAAGTCAGTCGCCGTCGCCCAGCCCTTATAAGTTCGTTAGTTCGTTCGAATCGATCGGTTGATATTGTTTTCCTCTCGATGTGTTTGTTTGACATTGTTTTCCGCTTTACCTATTTGCTCGAATTCGTTCGTACTGTACACTGTACTGCTCACCATTGCCCAATGTCTCTAGTCGTCGCTTGGTGCCAGTCCTCTATGGACCTGTTTGTAATCTTATTACTTCTGGGTTCTTTGCACTGCTAATACATCGGTGGATTTACGGCCAAAAAGAAGAAAGAATTTGTTGGTATTATATTGCTTTCGATTGATCTGTTCGCCCCCAAGCTTTTACAGAAGCCGCAAGAGATTCAAGGATGAAATGGCTCTCCTTGTTTGCGGTGGCGGATCTACAGGGTATGCCGTATATGCCACGGCATACCCTGCGTCCAAGCCGTGCAAGATCTTTGATAGTTTAATGAGCTGAGCAATTAATCAAGATGAGTGATGTATATGTATACATGCGGTGCTAATACATGTGGCGGTGCAGCCATGCGAACACTGAGCTAGTGCATGTAACCGATTGATTAGACATCCGATTGATTTGGCCAAAATCCGGTGATAACACATGCCCCCCTGGTTTTGGTAATGATAATATCAAAACCATCTGTTTTTCCTTCGAGGGGTCATGTCGTGGCAGAGCAGAACCGTCGCAGTATTCTTCATCATGACGCCTTGCCTTCTCAACTTCTCTGCACGATTTGACAGTTTTGAATATTTTATGATTTGCCACACTTTTCTTAAAAGTGTCTATTATTTGCCACATGACCACCACATGTCTCTTTTTATTTAACCGCATCGAACAGTTCACTTCTTCATCCTCCTGCTTCAAACCAGCCATCGGCCCAAAAACCCTCCTCCTCTGTAACCATGTCTTCCTCTTCCTCCTCCCAATCCTTTTCCTCGAGTGAGCTGGAGCCAGAGGTCAGCCAGATGGAAGCGTACAATAGGCGCGCTCCCAAGCATTGGGACGAGCAAGAGTTCGACTTCGACTTCGTACCAGAGGGTCGACCCGAGGACCTCGTCTGGTCGGATGGCGACATGCCCCTGACTGACGGGGAAGATGACCTCCGATTCCTGATTGACGGAGAACTGGAGGCGGAGAGCGACGACGACGACCCTCTCTTCCGGGGTAAATTCACTTCCTCCACCAAAGAAGAAGAAGAAGAAGAAGAGGACGACGAAGACGAAGACATCTCCTCCGACACGAAGAAGGAACCAGAGGACGACACCTCCTCCGATGAACCGCCACCAAAGCGCATCCGTGGCTGGGCCTGGTCCGATGAGGAGGATGATGATGAAGAGGAAGAGGCCTCCGCTGAAGGTCACAGTAGCAGCGACGAGGAATTCGTCGACAGTAGCAATGACGGCAGCTACCCCAGCGACGACGAAGACGGCAACAGCCCTTAGAGTAGGGATTTACTAGCATAAGACTAGCCGTAGCAATCTGTTCCCCTTTTGTTGAGCAATCAGCTTCTCCTTGTAAGAAATCCCCTTTTAAATCAATGAAGATGGATAGATTCTTCCTTTTGAGGGCAATCAGCTCTTCTATGTAAGAAATCTGATCATCGATGAAGAATTTCCTCTAATTTGACTTTGTCGATTTTCTTCAAATTGATTTAGCCGATTTTCCCTCAATACTCCACTATAATAAATATAGCATATCTATGATAGTACTCTATGATACCACCCACTATGCACCCATGTTCCAAACACCACTCCCGCTGACTGTACCTTATTGTATCGAGCGATAAGCTTGATGAGCAACCCAAACAAACAAAAAAAGACTGTACCTTATTGTACTTGCTCTTACCCGTATCTTCTCTTTCTCTTTCATCGCGAGTGCAGCTAATTCAGTTAGTCTTCCAATGAATATTAATATTTTGTCTCAATGATGTCATGTTTCGACTAACAATTAGCACTTTTGAATTCTTAGATTGCCTTTTCACACGATGCACTTCTTTTAATTTATTTTACCACATTTCAATGTGAACCTTGACCAAATAAATAGGACAACAATATCACGATCATATAATACATAAGCAGCATTGTTAGAATCGTGTTGGAAAATACTTTCTAATGATACCAGTTTTATATCAATTTTTTTATATACTTCATCCTGAAAAATATGTTTCAACTTCATCAAAACTTGCATGTATCTGCAAACTAAACTCATCTAAATACATGTATATCTACATAAAATTGAAACATCATTTTTAAATAGAGAGATATAGATTAATATTTTTTCGAAGATAAAATACGAAAAACAAGGGTGCATTGTTTATTGAAATGGAGTGAGTAGTATATATAAAATCATTTTAGTTGCCAATGATCATGTTGAGGGCCTCTATTTCTTGTTTTGCTCAGGCCCTCCGTATTCTCAGGTACGGCCCTGGTGGTCTATGAACCTGTATGTAATCTTATTACTTTTGGCTTCTTTGCACTGCTAATAGATCGGCGGAATTACGGCAAAAAAGAAGAAAGAATGTGTTGGTATTGTATTGCTTTCGATAGATCTGTTCGCCCCTCCCCCCAAGCATTTATAGATGGCACAAGAGATTCAAGGATGAAATTGCTCTCCTTGTTCATAAGGCAAAGAGGAAATCATATCATGGGTAGAACATTATATATATATTTTGCTGCTTGGGATCTATGATCCTTTTAGTTGCTGCTCTCCAGCAACTTTTGTACATATTTCCCTCTTTTTATTAATAAAAAAATAATAAGTGGGGAAACCCAGTGGTCAGCCTAAAAAAATCTGTTCGCTAGGTAGCCGTAGTTTTGCACTCAGTTTGTTTGCTGAAATCGGCTCAAATAATGTAGCATTTATAGTTTTATATTCGACCTGTTTGCTCAGGTATGCTTGCTTACATTCGTAGGTGACCTGTTTGTTGAAATAGCTTATCGCTTCTCTGACCATCTATCTCCTCAACAGATGGACAGAACTTGGATATTATTTGACTCATTAACCACACCAACATATTTGAGTGGTATTGAAGACTTCATGAAGCACGTTAGTGATTTTACTGACGGCGACAAGACAAAGGAAGTGATTTGTCCATGCCGCGTATGTTTGAATATTGGGTCCAAGCCTCAACATGTAGTCTCAGATCATTTATTCGTTTATGGGATGGACCAGACATATATCAGGTGGATTAACCATGGTGAACACTATGATCAGCCTGACATTATTGATCCTCTTTATTCTGATGGTTATCAGCCTGAAGATCTCGTCCAGGATGAGGCTACTGCTAATTTGTTACGGGATCTGTATCCATATGCAAGCCAACAGCCCCATGGTTATCACAAAAAGCCTCTTTTCCATGACCTGATAGAAGATGCTAAGCGCTTAGTGGCCCCTGGTTCTGTTGTGTCAAGATTCGAATTAATTGTGAAATTACTTCATGACAAGTCATACCAGGGGATTACCAATAAAGCGTTCAATGCAGTTGCGAAGACATACAGCGATGCACTCCCTGGGGCTGGACTGCCAAAATCCTTTTATGAGGTGAAGCAGTACATCAAGGTACTGGGACTTGGATATGAGAAGATTGATTTTTGCAAAAATAACTGTGCACTGTTTTGGATGGAGTATAATGACCTCGATGAATGTCCAGTATGTAAGGAATCAAGATGGAAACATGATGGAGCTGGTGGTAAGAAAAAGATTCCTTGGAAGGTTCTGAGATACTTTCCACTTGTACAAAGATTGCAGAGGTTGTTTGCTTCAGAACAAACATCTCGGGAAACAAGATGGCACAAAGAGATTCTCACGCCCGACCCTGATTTACTGAGGCATCCTGCTGATGGCGATGAATGGAAGCAATTCGACCTGGATCATCCAGATTTTGCTGCAGATCCAAGGAACCTGAGACTTGGCCTTGCTACAGATGGATTCAACCCATTTGGCAACATGAGCAACTCGTATAGCATGTGGCCAGTACTAGTTACACCTTACAACCAGGCTCCCTGGACATGCACCGATCAGTCGAACTGTATGATGGCCTTACTCATCCCAGGTCCCAAATCTCCTGGGAAGGATTTTGATGTGTTCATGCAGCCTCTTATTAGAGACTTGCAAACATTATGGGAGGGTGTCCCTACACGGGATGTGTGTCAACCTAAAGAACAAAATTTTCTATTACGTGCTGCTGTACTGTATTGCACCCATGATTATCCAGCTTTGGGCACTATGTCAGGCAGAGTAACATCAGGTTATAATGCATGTGTTCACTGTGATACTGATCAGCTGGCAGTGAGGATAATAAACAAGATATGCTATATGGGCCATCGCCGTTTCCTTCCATTAGATCACAGTTTCCGAAAAAATAGAAAAAAATTGCAATTTATTGGTGATCAGGCCTGTAAAAAGACTAAACCGCAGCACTTTAAGAGTCACGAGTTGGAGGCGCACCTAGAAGCGGTCAGAAATGTTAAACCAGGAAAACCACCAGCCGCCACAGCAGGTACAGCAGAGAAGAATACAGAAGATGCAGCAGCAGTAGTAGCAGATAGAAAAAGGAAGAAGAGACGAGATGAACTGAGTCTAGCAGCTACCAAAAGGAAGATGGGAGGTGAAATAGCAGCACGTACCAAGAGGAAGGAAATGGAAAATGATAGACCGAGAATATTTTATAAGCGCAGGACCACTCTTTGGGACTTGCCGTATTGGGCTGGTAAGAAGCTTCGGCATAATATTGATATCATGCACATGGAGAAGAATATATGTGACAGCATTGTCGGCACATTACTCAACATTCCATCCAAGACAAAAGATAGCTCAAATGCTAGGATTGATTGTGCAACATTGAATGTTAACAGGCACTTGCAACTGGATCGTAATGACAAAGTGAACAAAGGCAAGGAAAAACATTATAAATTTCGAGGCGCGGAATTCACATTGCCGATGCCTAAAAGGAGATTATTTTGTGAGTACCTCCGAGGTGTGATGTTCCCGTTCGGATTTGCTTCCAACATTGCAAATTGTCTCAATGCTGAAGGAAACAAGCTCCAAGGGTTGAAAACTCACGATTGTCACATCCTGCTGCAAAGGCTTTTAGCTATTGGCATTAAAGATTTAGTGAAGCCAAATATGTACAACGTGATTGCAGAGTTGGGAAGGTTCTTTAGGGAAATATGTAGTAAAACTCTAAGCAGAGCTGTTGTAGAACGTCTTAAGGTGGACATAGCAGTAATCCTGTGCAAGCTGGAGCTGATATATCCTCCAGCCTTCTTTGATGTGATGGTGCATTTGGCTGTTCATCTACCTGATGAGGCACTTTTAAGAGGTCCGGTACAGTATGGATGGATGTACCCTATAGAACGTCGACTGTGCACTTTCAAGAATACAGTTAGGAACAAAGCTAGACCGGAGGCTTGCATTGCAGTGGCGTATATTGCTGCTGAAGCATATACATTTGCCTCAAGATATATTCCTGATATTGAGACCAGATTCAATCGGGGTCGCAGAATTTTGGAAGTTGGAGGATCTGTTTTTAAACATGGTGTTGAGCTAATAGGAAAGAGGACCGAAAAAACATTAGAGCAGTCTGAATTTGAACAGCTGTCTTGGTATGTGCTGAATAATGCTACAGAGGCTGATGAATATGTTAAGTGAGTACTATGCACACGAACTACTCAGTTCCTCGCATATACTATGAACTTGTATCAAAATGAAATATATTCAGCTGACTTGGCTATGTTTTGCAGGTTGTACATGGAAACGAATGGAAAGCTATCGGCACGTGGGAGTGGGTTTCAGGACTGGTTTGAGAAATATGTAAGATGTTCAATTGCACTCTGACTTGTCTATGTGTTTTCACATGAGATGACCTCTTGTCTATTTTGTAATCGTAGATCTCGAAACTCCATGCGGAGAATCCAGGCGCTGTTAGTGCTGATCTCCTTGTCCTATCACGTGGTCCAGATAAGAGGGTGTTGGTAGCTGCAGCTTGCAATGCCAATGGTGTCCATTACAGCTCCTATGAGCGTGAACAACATTTGAAGACACGAAATAGTGGCATCACAACCAGTGGAGATCACTTGACAACCAGAAAAAAGAGATCAGAGTCATTTGACCATTATGGTCACATAGAAGAGGTTATTCAGTTGTTCTATAGTGATAAGGTTACTGTCCGATCTGTGGTTCTATTTAAGTGTTATTGGTACAACCAAGATCCAAACAAGGGCAAAGGTGCCAGAAATGATGGGTATTTCATATCAGTCGATACTACTGCTCAGTGGTACAAGGATGATCCTTATATTTTGGTACCTCAAGCGGCCAAGGTACTTTTCTTGGAAGACAGATCTAGAAAAGGATGGCAGTATGTGCAAAAGTTTGTGGCAAGGAACATATATGATTTGGATGAGAATGCGGATCCAATAATTGGTGCCCAGCAAGATGATTTCGCTGGTTGTATGCAAACTAAAGTTGCTGACATTGATGAAACCTCGTTGGATACAGGTATCCCTGCACATGATGGAGAAGTAGATTTCACTGTTGAGGTTAGCATAGTCGACAAAGAGATGGATAAACTGAAGCTACCTGGTGAATCTCAGGAGGAGAATGGACAGGACGAGCAGGATGAGACCATGCACGAATATCAGAATGAAGACGGAGGTGATGATGATGATGATGATGATGATGATGATGATGATGATGATGATGATTAGACTCTTGTCTCTGTATCATGCTGTGAGATGAAGAACCATGATTTGTTTTGATTTTTCTATTTGGAAAATGTATGAGTCCTGAAGACAATTATCTGTTGGATTGTAATCCCATGATGACTAATTATTTATGTTTGTTGTCCTACTAAAAGTTGGTCAAACTTAATTGTGTGGAAGTAATCACATGCTGTTTGATTCATAGGGTCATATCCCATAGGAAAATAGAATGATAATAGATCAAACTAATGCAGAATATCTTATAACCACAATCAAATAGAATTTCTCTTGACATAGGATTCAAGTTGGCATGGCATCCCTATCATACAGGGTTTTTATTCATACTATGCTACAAATCGAAAATAAGATGGGTCAGCACTTTATCGCGGCAGATAGGGCAGCTGGCGTTCGTTACAAACCAGGAGAAGATGCACTTCCTATGGAACGGGTGTTTGCATCCCCGGAGACGCACCGTTGTGCGCTGCGACAGCCCCAGCATGCATATGCTGCAGTGGCCGTCCTCCGGCGCAACTAGGACCCAACTGTCCTGCAGCGCCGGCAAGTTGACGATGAGCCGGTGGTCCACCCTAAGGGTGAGGTCGAAGTGGAGGCCACCGAGCCGACGACACGCCTGCTGCCACATCAGGTGCATAACATCGTAAGGCATGATGATGTCCCACTCCTCCTCCGTGAGGTTCAGGTTCTTGAGCAGCCATACACGGGCAAGAATCTCGCGCATAGTTCGCACGACATTGCCCCCACTACGCAGCTTCCTCGGAGGCAAGCTAAGATCCAGCACCACCTCTTCGCAGGGTGTAGTGGTGATATCGTCCTCATCCAGTGGGGCAGGGAGGGGGCCGGCCATCCTCCTGAGCTCGTACGTCCTCGAGAAGAAGATGTGCACTGTCATAGTGTACGGGGACGCCTCGCCCTCGCCCACGGCCGGCGGCTCGCCGACGGAGAAGTCGGTCGTGCTTGCCGACACACGGCAGGCACGGAAGACATGTGGGCCAGACTCGATGATGCGCTCGCGTGAGGAGCGCTCTAGTAGGGGCGTCGCCGCCATTGGGGATTCTTCGGAGGGCTGTAGACTGGCGGCTAGTCGACGGTGAGGTGGTTGGTGTGAGATCTCTGGGATGAGGCCAGGGGAAGTGGGCGAAGTGCTCGGGACTAGGGACTGCCCTCAACTTTCCGCAGTAGTTTATGATAATAATTGGTGGACGAGGGAGACTAGTCCAGAGACTACCCAAAGTTGATAAATCATGTTCGAGGGAAAATGCCCAAGATTTATTATCAAAATTCAAGCTAATTTCGCCGATTTTGTTCTGCCGTTCATTAGACATCATCCAACGGCCTTTGGTCTCTGGGATTCGCTGCTACAGTGTCATCGAGTACTATTTTCTACCCAATTCCAGAAACATCCATAAAGCTAGTACAGTAGATAGCTTTCCTGCTTGTTGGCCCCACCCCATTTTTTTAATCTTTTCTTCCTTATCCCCTTCGCTCATGCTAGCAGCTACTTGCAGCCATTGCTACACTACACCAGCGAGGTGATCTCTATATGATAGGCACGGTTTTAGTAAGACAGCAAGTTGTAGATAGCTAACCATGAGACACATGCCTCTCTGGTTGAGACTGAGCTCGCTCTTGTGATTGGGCTCCAATGGTCGAGGTGAGTCACAGCTGCAATGACAGAGGTTTGTGCTGAATTAATTAGCACAGAGGCGTAACTAGCACTAGATGGAGAAGGCATAGTACACATATCGGACACGAAGTCGCGTCTGGCGAGCAGCTCGCATTCACTTGCATCAGTGCGGTACAACAA
Source organism: Lolium multiflorum (assembly GCA_030979885.1). Classification (NCBI taxonomy): domain Eukaryota; kingdom Viridiplantae; phylum Streptophyta; class Magnoliopsida; order Poales; family Poaceae; genus Lolium; species Lolium multiflorum. The sequence continues at coordinate 219,502,942 of CM061749.1, read as the reverse complement.
AGATGATGAAGAAGGATTGGAGCTTTGAAGGTAGTCAGAAAAGTTACAAAAAATAATACGTGCAAAACTTAACCTGTATAAACGCACATGCATGGATAATTTTACATTTCTGCATGAGAAAGACATGTCAATTTTCAGTACGACATGGTTTGATTTGTCAAATTTGATGCTCCTTAATGCATTTTAAGTGAAAATTACAGGTTTATTCATTATAATTGCCGATTTTTAACGTTACGTGCAGCTGACTAGCAAACTATAAGTGTGTGATTGCTTGCTTCCAAAATAAGGATATGTAATCATTTTGTATAAGGTAGTACCAATTAGTCGTTATATTGCAGAACTTAAAGAGTTTTGAGAGATTCAACTCGTTGCTACTCCATAAGAATGGTCATGTTGACAAATTTGATCCAGTGTTGAACAGAGCCAGAAACATTTCAAAAACTTGAGCATGGAAGAGGCTAGGGGTAAATGCCCCAAGGCCAGCCGAGCCTATCGTAGGTGCCGTCCCGAGGAGGAAGTACCTTAATTTGGGGCGCGCGCGGACGCTGCGGTACCCCGAGCTCGAGACGCCGCCGTACCGGTAGCTCGACCCGCGACGAGGCATGGCGGCGGCGGCGGAAGCGGAGCGGCGGCGGCGGAAGGTAAAGCTCCTGCTGACAAACATATTAGGCACAAATGGGCAACCTTCAGTAACCCATGTTCCATTTTTTTTGTCAGGATAACCCCATGTACCACCTTCCCAATAGAAAAAGTACTGTTCAACCTTCCCCTGTTGGGCCCAATATTTCACTTTTGGGTTGCCAAGGAACATCTACATGGTAATTGTTATCGGTCTACTTGCTCCGGCCGTCGAAGCCCAATAACTTCAAATGGGCCTTTCTGCTCATGCAATTTCGGCCCTTTTCTAATGAAACACAGATCCTATGATTGGCAAAAAAAAAATACACGGAGATTCTACATAAAAGTTGTTTTTATTTATTTTGAATTATAGGGTTCCAATTTTTGAAACTGCTCATGCCCAATATGAAAATCCTTGATCGCTCCATACCCACATGGATAACGGTATTTTTAAAAATTCATAAAGTGGATTTGAAATTTAAAACATATCCTAATAATTCCTTGATTTAATCTATCAACTTGCAAGATCTTGGAGCCAAAGAGCTTGTATTAGTCTGCGAAAATAATACTGATAAACCTGTCGTTAACAAGAAATGAAGGTTTATCGTTCAGAGAGGATGCCATGTGGGACCCATGAGACAGTAGCGTCCTCAACGTTTCAAAGAAAAAGGCAAGTAGCCCGAAAATAGGGGTAAAAAATAAATCCTACAAAGGAAACATTTATTGTTCATAGAGGCTGACATGTGGGACCGATCTGCCAGCTGCATCCTCATCATTTCGAAGTCGGTAGGGATCAGAAGAAAAAGGCAAATAGCCAGAAATTAGGGGTCAAAAATAAATCCAAAAAGGAAACTTATATTCTTCATAGAGGATGACATGTGGGACCGACCTGCCAGCAGCGTCCTCATCGTTTCAAAGGCCGCAGGGGATCAAAAGAAAAAGGCAAATAGCCAGAAATTAGGGGTAAAAAAAATACAACAAAGGAAAGGTTTATTGTTCATAGAGGCTGACTTGTGGGACCCATGAGCCAGCGGCGACCTCAATTTCAAAGGCGGCATATGATCGAAAAGAAAAAGGCAAGTTAGCAAAAATCAGTGGGTAAAAAAAATCTAAGAAATGAAACTTTATTGTACAGTCCCATGAGCCAGCACCTTACTCAACGTTTCAGTGGCGGCATGAGATAGAAAGAAAAAGGAAAGTGACCAAATATCAGGAGCAAAAAATAATCCAAGAAAAGAAACTTTTATTGTACATAGATGATGACATATGGGTCCCACTTATACAAGCTCTTTCGCTCCAAGATCTTGCAAGTTGATTGTACATAGAGGATGACATGCGGGCCCCTTGTGTCAGCAGCTTACTCAACGTTTCCAAGGCGGCAGGGGATCAAAAGAAAAAAGGAAGTAGCCAGAAATTAGCGGTAAACAATAACTCCAAGGAAGGAAACTTTTATTGTTCATAGAGTATGACATGCGGGACCCATGCGCTAGCAGCTTCCTCAACGTTTCAAAGGGGGCATGAGATCGAAAGAAAAAGACAAGTGACCAAATATCAGGAGCCAAAAATAATCCAAGAAAAGAAACTTTATTGTACATAAAAGATGACATGCGGGTCCCATTTTGCAGCAGCGGTGTCAACGTTTCAAATGCGGCTTGAGATCAAAAGAAAAAGAGTAGCCAGAAATTAGGGGTAAAAAAACTCCCAGAAAAGAAAGTTGATTGTACATAGAGGATGGCATGCGGGTCCCATGACCCAGCACCTTACTCAACGTTTCAGAGGCGGCATGAGATCGAAAGAAAAAGGAAAGAGACCAAATACCAGGAGCAAAAAATAATCCAAGAAAAAGAAACTTTTATTGTACATAGAGGATGACATATGGGTCCCACTTATACAAGCTCTTCCGCCCCAAGATCTTGCAAGTTGATTGTACATAGAGGATGACATGCGGGCCCCTTGTGTCAGCAGCTTAATCAATGTTTCCAAGGCGGCAGGGGATCAAAAGAAAAAGGAAACAGCCAAAAATAAGAGGGTGAAAAAAATCCAAGAAAAGAAACTTTTATAGTATCGAGGATGACATGTGGGTCCCATGAGCCAGCAGCTTCTCAACGTTTCAGAGGCTGCATGAGATCGAAAGAAAAAGGCAAGTGACCAAAAATAAGGGGGTAAAAAAAATCCAAGAAAAGAGACTTGATTGTACATAGAGGATGACATGCGGGTCCCACCAGTCAGCAGCTTACTAACGTTTCCAAGGCGGCAGGGGATGAAAAGAAAAAGGAAATAGCCAAAGATCAGAGGGTGAAAAAAATCAAAGAAAAGAAACTTTTATAGTACATAGAGGATGACATGTGGGTCCCATGGGCCAGCAGGTTCCTCAACGTTTTCAAGGGCGGCATGAGATCGAAAGAAAAAGGCAAGTGACCAAAAATCAGAGGGTGAAAAATAATCCAAAAAAAGAAACTTTTATTGTACATAGAGGATGACATGCTGTCCCAACGTTTCAAATGCGGTTTGAGATCAAAAGAAAAAGAAAGTAGCCAGAAATTAGGGGGTAAAAAAACTCCAAGAAAAGAAAATTGATTGTACATAGAGGATGACATGCGGGTCCCACGAGTTTGCAGCTTACTCAACGTTTCCAAGGCGGCAGGGGATCAAAAGAAAAAGGAAATAGCCAAAAATCAGAGGGTGAAAAAAACCCAAGAAAATAAACTTTTGTAGTACATAGAGGATGACATGCGGGTCCCATGAGCCAGCAGGTTCCTCAACGTTTCAAACGTGGCATGGGATCGAAGGAAAAAGGCAAGTGACCAAATATCAGAGCCAAAAATAATCCAAGAAAAGAAACTTTATTGTACATAGAGGATGACATGCGGGTCCCATTTGCAGCAGCGGTCCCAACGTTTCAAATGCGGCTTGAGATCAAAAGAAAAAGAAAGTAGCCAGAAATTAGGGGGTCAAAAAAAACTCCAAGAAAGGAAAGCTTTATCGTTCATACAGGCTGACATGTGGGACCTATGAGCCAGCAGCTTTGACGTTTCAAAGGCGCAGGGATCAAAAGAAAAAGGAAATAGCCAAAAATCAGAGGGTGAAAAAATCCAAGAAATCAAACTTTTATTGTACATAGAGGATGACATGCGGGTCCCATGAGCCAGCAGATTCCTCAACGTTTCAAACGTGGCATGAGATCGAAAGAAAAAGGCAAGTGACCAAATATCAGGAGCCAAAAATAATCCAAGAAAAGAAACTTTATTGTACATAGAGGATGACATGCGGGTCCCATTTTGCGGCAGCGGTCTGAACGTTTCCAAGGCGGCACAGGACCAAAAGAAAAATGAAGTAGCCAGAAATCAGGGGGTGAAAAAAATCCAAGAAAAGAAAGATTTCAATTGGGCTGCATCTAGACATCTGGGCCTTCGAACTATCCTTCTGGGCCTTTTGACACGTACAATTTCAGCCCACTCCAGAACATGATAGTTCGGATTTTTCTCAAAAAAAAAAACAGGAAAGTCCTATGCTTCGCCAAAACAAAAAACAAGGAGATTCAAGATATATGTTGTAAAAATAAAGATTTAATTTATCCGTTTGCAATAGCTCAGAGCGCAATACACTGTTTATTGTCTGCAAAATAATCAAGATATCACATGTTTCTTGTACGGGGAGGCTGACATCGTGGACCCATGAGCCAGCAGCGTCGTTTTAAAGGCGGCAGGGGATGGAAAGAAAAAATAAACCAAAAATCTGTTGGTAAAAAATCCAAGAAAAGAAACATTTTCGTTCTGAGAGGATGACATGCGGGACCCATGAGGCAGCAGCGTCCTCAGCGCTTATTGTTCATAGAGGCTGACATGTGGGACCCGTGAGCCAGCAGCGTCCTCAACGTTTTAAAGGCGGCAGGAGATCGAAAGAAAAAATAAGCCAAAAATCATTTGGTAAACAATATCCAAGAAAAGAAACATTTACCGTTCTGAGAGGATGACATGCGGGACCCATGAGGCAGCAGCATCCTCAACGATTCCAAGGCGGCAGGGGATCAAAGAAAAAAAAGGAAATATCCAGAAATTAATTAGGGGTTCAAAAAAATCCATCAAAGGAAACTTTTATTGTTCATAGAGGATGACTTGTGGGACCGACCTGCCAACAGCGTCCTCATCGTTTCAAAGGGGCAGGAGATCCAAAGAAAAAGGCAAATAGCCAGAAATTAGGGGTCAAAAATAACTCCAAGAAAGGAAACTTTTATTGTTCGTAGAGGATGACATGCGGGACCCATGAGCCAGCAGCTTACTCAACGTTTCAAAGGCGGCATGAGATCGAAAGAAAAAGGCAAGTGACAAAATATCAGGAGCAAAAGATAATCCAAGAAAAGAAACTTTATTGTACATAGAGGATGACATGTGGGTCCCATTTTGCAGCAGCGGTCTCAATGTTTGTAATGCGGCTTGAGATCAAAAGAAAAAGAAAGTAGCTAGTAATTAGGGGGTGAAAAAAAATCCAAGAAAGGAAAGTTGATGGACATAGAGGATGACATGCGGGTCCCTTGAGCCAACAGCTTACTCAACGTTTCAAAGGGGGCAGGGGATCAAAAGAAAAAGGCAAGCCAAAAATCAGAGGGTGAAAAAAATCCAACAAAGGAAACTTTTATAGCACATAGAGGATGACATGCGGGTCCCATGAGCCAGCAGGTTCCTCAACGTTTCAAACGTGGCATGAGATCGAAAGAAAAAGGCAAGTGCCCAAATATGAGGAGCCAAAAATAATTCAAGAAAAGAAAGTTTTATAGTACATAGAGGATGACATGCGGGTCCCATTTAGCAGCAGCGGTATCAGCGTTTGAGAGGTGGCAGGGGATCAAAAGAAAAAAGAAATTGCCAAAAATCAGATGGTGAAAAAAAACCAAGAAAAAGAACTTTTATAGTACATAGAGGATGACATGCGGGTCCCATGAGCCAGCAGGTTCCTCAACGTTTCAAACGTGGCATGAGATCGAAAGAAAAAGGCAAGTGAAAAAATATCAGGAGCCAAAAATAATTCAAGAAAAGAAAGTTTTATAGTACATAGAGGGATGACATGCGGGTCCCATGAGCCAGCAGCGGTATCACTGTTTGAGAGGCAGCAGGGGATCGAAAGAAAAAGTCAAGTGACCAAATATGAGGTGCCAAAAAAATCCAAGAAAAGAAAGTTTTATAGTACATAGAGGATGACATGCGGGTCCCATTTAGCAGCAGCGGTATCACCGTTTGAGAGGCGGCAGGTGATCGAAAGAAAAAGGCAAGTGACCAAATATGAGGTGCAAAAATAATTCAAGAAAAGAAAAGTTTTATAGTACATAGAGGATGACATGCGGGTCCCATTTAGCAGCAGCGGTATCACCGTTTGAGAGCGGCAGGGGATCGAAAGAAAAAGGCAAGTGAAAAAATATGAGGAGCCAAAAATAATTCAAGAAAAGAAAGTTTTATAGTACATAGAGGATGACATGCGGGTCCCATTAGCAGCAGCGGTATCACCGTTTGAGAGGCGGGATCGAAAGAAAAAGGCAAGTGACCAAATTTGAGGTGCCAAAAATAATCCATGAAAAGAAAGTTTTATAGTACATAGAGGATGACATGCGGGTCCCAGTTAGCAGCAGCGGTATCACCGTTTGAGAGGCGGCAGGGGATCGAAAGAAAAAGGCAAGTGACCAAATTTGAGGTGCCAAAAAAACTCCAAGAAAAGAAAGTTGATTGCACATAGAGGATGACATGCGGGTCCCATTTAGCAGCAGCGGTCTCAACGTTTCCAAGGCGGCAAGGGATCAAAAGAAAAAGGAAGTAGCCAGAAATCAGGGGGTCAAAAAAATCCAAGAATAGAAAGAATTTTGGTTCATAGAGGATGACATGCGGGACCCATGATCCTGCATCGTAAACGGCTCGTTGAACGAGATGGCGCGATGTAGAAAAAAAACAATGCCAGAGAGGCTGCCATCTGGGCCCTACATCCCTCGGCGGTGCGGATTTGCGTTGACTCGGCCGGCGAACCCGAGATTTCGAGATGCACCACGTCCCGGGCCACCATACGCCACGTTTTGGCCGCTTTCGTCGGGCTAGGTGGCCTCAAAAACGAGAAAAAAAAGTTTTGACATGCACCACGGAGGGACCAAAATCGTCGGCCATGGTACACCAGCAACCACGGCGCGACTTCAACTTCGTCGGCCATGGCAACTTTTCTTGTAGTGCAAACAAGACAAATCATGTATCTATACCCCTAACCCCTAAACTCTATCTTATGAAGTCAACAACATGAAGAGAAGTGGTTTTGGGTTTCAAACATGGAAATTTCAAAAACCTCCCAAAAGCTTCATTTTAGAGTGACTAATATATATAAGAAGGATCCATGCCTGCTTACCACCTTTTCATTTTCATATTTTAAACTTGTTTAAATCCGTGTCAAATTAAACCAAGGATTTGACCAAAAGATTCAAATGGGCATAAAATTTAAAAAAAATCAGAAAAATGAAAAACAAAAGCATATAGTCTTCTAATGTCATATAGTAAGCATTCAAGTTGATAAACAAGGTTTGGACATGCATATTCAAACCTAGGCAAATCATGTATCTATCCCCTAGCCCCTAAACTATATCTTATGAAGTCAAGCATGAAGAGAAGTGGTTTTGGGTTTCAAACATGAAAATTTCAAGAACATCCCAAAAACTTCATTTTAGAGTGACTAAGAAGGATACAGGCTTCCCCTTTTCATTTTCATGTTTTATACTTGTTTAAATCTTGGTCAAACCTAGGATTTGACAAAGATTCAAATGTGCATCAAAATAAAAAATCAGAAAAATTAAAAACCAAAGCACATAGTTTTCTTATGTCATATAGTTAGCATTAAAGTTGATATAAACAAGGTCTAGATATATTCAAACAAGAAAAATCATGTATCTACCCCTAACCCTAAACTCTGTATGTCTTATGTAGTCAAGCATGAAGAGAAGTGGTTTTGGGTTTCAAACTTGGAAATTTCAAGAACCCCCCAAAAGCTTCATTTTAGAGTGACTAAAGGATCCAGGCCGGGCTTACCTTTTATTTTCATGTTTTAAAATTGTTCAAATCTTGGTCAAACTGTACCTAGGATTTGATCAAGATTCAAATGGGCATAAAATTTCAAAAAAATGAAAAACCAAAGCATATAGCCTTCTTATGTCATATAGTAAGCACTCAAGTTGATAAACAAGGTCTAGACATATTCAAACCAGAAAAATCATGTTTCTACCCCTAGCCCTAAACTTTGTCTTATGAAGTCAAGCACGAAGAGAAGTCGTTTTGGATTTCAAACATGGAAATTTCAAAAACCTTCCCAAAAGCTTCATTTTGGAGTGACTAATTAAGAAGGATACAGGCTTACCTTTTCATTTTCATGTTTTAAACTTGTTTAAATATTGGTTAAGCCTAGGATTTGACCAAGATCAAATGGGCATAAAAATTCAGAAAAAATCAAAAAAATGAAAACCAAAGCACATAGTATTATTATGTCATATAGTAAGCATTCAAGTTGATAAACAAGGTCTAAACAACAAACTAGACAAATCATGTATCTACCCCCTAACCCTAAATTAACTCTGTCTTATGAAGTCAAGCATGAAGAGAAGTGGTTTTGGGTTTCAAACATGGAAATTTCAAAAAACTCCCAAAAGCTTCTCATTTTAGAGTGACTAAGAAGGATTCAGGCTTACCTTTTCATTTTCATGTTTTAAACTTGTTCAAATCTTGGTCAAACTTAGGATTTGACCAAGATTCAAATGGGCATAAAAATTGGGAGGAAGGGTATGAATTACAATTCAAAAAAACAAGGTAACTTAAATACTTGGATGCCCCAAAGATGTGTGGAAGCCCAAAACAATGGCAAAACATGTGCGCACGCTGCATCCAATTCAAGTAGAACACATAGTAGGCATCAATAGTTTGACCTAAATTTGAAATCAAAGAGAAGGTGGTTAGAAAAAATCGAAATTGGCAAAGCAAAGCATGAAATCATAAATTTGTGATGCACTATAGCTATGAAAAGTATCAAACAATGCATACCAAAATGATTTTTTAGAGGAATACTAGTTCAACTTATTTTAATTTTATATTAGTAGCCCAAAATCGAACTAGTAGTTGGATATTTTTGAACTTGATCTGTAGTAGTGGGCAAAACCCTAGTTTAACCTATTTAATCATAGATTCGTAGGTCGATTTTTCTACTTTTTTATTATTACTATGCAGCACATGTGTGTTTGCCCGTCGAGTGAAACTCGGAGGAAGAGGGATCACTCGGAAGGAGAGAAGAAGGGAGAGAATTATGGTGTCTCCCCTTTTTCGTGTGATGATGTTGACTTTTGTGCAGGGTTTGTCAGTGAGCAGGAGCGAGCGAGCGAGTCGAGCGAGGCCGAGAATGAGAGAGATTTGTTTTTTTTGTGAGAGGGACAACCGAAGGATCCAGAAGGACCCACATACTTCCGATACGCATCCTGATGCGTCTTCTCTTGACAAAGAAAATGGCTGGGAGTTTGCGTACCTATTGCACGTGACTTGTGCTCACTGAAGTGTGGGACCTCACGCATGGGCACCACACGTAAGTGACAGACCTGTTGATGTAAAAACTCGGTTGATTATTATACTACTACATTTATACAAAGTTTCCTATGGATTCAAGGGTACGAAAGCCAAGTTAAATCATTTACATGACATTATTTTTTCCATGAAGCCAAGTTAACTCATTTATCAATTGGTACATTTTGGAGTGACTAAGAAGGATCCAGGCTTACTTTTTCATTTTCATGTTTTAAACATGTTTAAATCTTGGTCAAACCTATGACTTGACCAAGATTCAAATGGGCATAAAAATTCAAAAAAAAAAAAAAAAAAAAAAAGCACACCGTCTTCCTATGTCATATAGTAAGCATTCAAGGTGATAAACAAGGTCTGGCATATTCAAACCACAAAAATCATGTATCTACCCCCTAACCCTAAACAAGGATCCAGGCTTACCCTTTTCATTTTCATGTTTTAAACTTGTTCAAATCTTGGTCAAACTTAGGATTTGACGAAGATTCAAATGGGCGTAAAAATACTTAGAAAAATCATGTACGTATCTACCCCAAACCCTAAACTCTATCTTACGAAGCCAAGCATGAAGAGAAGTGGTTTTGGGTTTCAAACATGGAAATTTCAAAAACCTCCCAAAAGCTTCATTTTAGAGTGACTAAGAAGGATCCATGCTTACCTTTTATTTTCATGTTTTAAACATGTTCAAATCTTGGTCAAACCGTACGTACCTAGGATTTGACCAAGATTCAAATGGGCATAAAAATTCAAAAAAAATGAAAAACCAAAGCACATAGCCTAGCTTCTTATATATGCCATATAGTAAGCACTCAAGTTGATAAACAAAGTCTAGACATATTCAAACCAGAAAAATCATGTATCTACCCCTAACCCTAAACTTTGTCTTAATTATGAAGTCAAGCACGAAGAGAAGTCGTTTTGGGTTTCAAACATGGACATTTAAAAAACCCTCCCAAAAGCTTCATTGTGGTGTGACGTACTAAGAAGGATACATGCTTACATTTTCAACAACCCCCCTAAAAGCTTCATTATAGAGTGACTAAGAAGGATCCAGTCTGGCGGGCTTACCTTTTATTTTCTTGTTTTAAACTTGTTCAAATCTCGGTCAAACCTAGGATTTGACCAAGATTCAAAATGTGCATCAAAATTCAAAATAAATTATAAAAATTAAAAACCAAATTAAAGCACATAGTGTTCTTATGTCATATAGTAAGCATTAAAGTTGATAAACAAGGTCTAGACACATATTCAAACAAGACAAATCATGTATCTATACCCCTAACCCCTAAACTCTATCTTATGAAGTCAACAACATGAAGAGAAGTGGTTTTGGGTTTCAAACATGGAAATTTCAAAAACCTCCCAAAAGCTTCATTTTAGAGTGACTAATATATATAAGAAGGATCCATGCCTGCTTACCACCTTTTCATTTTCATATTTTAAACTTGTTTAAATCCGTGTCAAATTAAACCAAGGATTTGACCAAAAGATTCAAATGGGCATAAAATTTAAAAAAAATCAGAAAAATGAAAAACAAAAGCATATAGTCTTCTTATGTCATATACTAAGCATTCAAGTTGATAAACAAGGTTTGGACATGCATATTCAAACCTAGGCAAATCATGTATCTATCCCCTAGCCCCTAAACTATATCTTATGAAGTCAAGCATGAAGAGAAGTGGTTTTGGGTTTCAAACATGAAAATTTCAAGAACATCCCAAAAACTTCATTTTAGAGTGACTAAGAAGGATACAGGCTTCCCCTTTTCATTTTCATGTTTTATACTTGTTTAAATCTTGGTCAAACCTAGGATTTGACAAAGATTCAAATGTGCATCAAAATAAAAAATCAGAAAAATTAAAAACCAAAGCACATAGTTTTCTTATGTCATATAGTTAGCATTAAAGTTGATATAAACAAGGTCTAGATATATTCAAACAAGAAAAATCATGTATCTACCCCTAACCCTAAACTCTGTATGTCTTATGTAGTCAAGCATGAAGAGAAGTGGTTTTGGGTTTCAAACTTGGAAATTTCAAGAACCCCCAAAAGCTTCATTTTAGAGTGACTAAAGGATCCAGGTCGGGCTTACCTTTTATTTTCATGTTTTAAAATTGTTCAAATCTTGGTCAAACCGTACCTAGGATTTGATCAAGATTCAAAAATGGGCATAAAATTTCAAAAAAAATGAAAAACCAAAGCATATAGCCTTCTTATGTCATATAGTAAGCACTCAAGTTGATAAACAAGGTCTAGACATATTCAAACCAGAAAAATCATGTTTCTACCCCTAGCCCTAAACTTTGTCTTATGAAGTCAAGCACGAAGAGAAGTCGTTTTGGATTTACGTCTCCGACGTATCGATAATTTCTTATGTTCTATGCCATATTATTGATGATACCTACATGTTTTATGCACACTTTATGTCATATTCGTGCATTTTCTGGAACTAACCTATTAACAAGATGCCGAAGTGCCAGTTCCTCTTTTCTGCTGTTTTTGGTTTCAGAAATCCTAGTAACGAAATATTCTCGGAATTGGACGAAACAAAGACCCAGGGGCCTATTTTTCCACGGAGCTTCCAGAAGACCGAAGAACATACGAAGTGGGGCCACGAGGTGGCGACACCACAAGGCGGCGCGGCCAGGGGGGGCCCGCGCCGCCCTATGGTGTGGCCCCCTCGTCTGGCCCCCGACTCTGCCCTTCCGCCTACTTAAAGCCTCCGTCGCGAAACCCCTGAGGCGAAAAACCACGATACGGAAAACCTTCTGAGACGCCGCCGCCGCCGATCCCATCTCGGGGGATTCTGGAGATCTCCTCCGGCACCCTGCCGGAGAGGGGATTCATCTCCCGGAGGACTCTACACCACCATGGTCGCCTCCGGAGTGATGAGTGAGTAGTTCACCCCTGGACTATGGGTCCATAGCAGTAGCTAGATGGTTGTCTTCTCCTCATTGTGCTTCATTGTTGGATCTTGTGAGCTGCCTAACATGATCAAGATCATCTATCTGTAATACTCTATGTTGTGTTTGTCGGGATCCGATGGATAGAGAATACCATGTTATGTTAATTATCAAGTTATTACATATGTGTTGTTTATGATCTTGCATGCTCTCCGTTACTAGTAGAGGCTCTGGCCAAGTTTTTGCTTTTAACTCCAAGAGGGAGTATTTATGCTCGATAGTGGGTTCATGCCTGCATTGACACCTGGGACAGTGACAGAAAGTTCTAAGGTTGTGTTGTGCTGTTGCCACAGGGATAAAACATTATGTCCGAGGGCAGTTGTTGATTACATTAAGAGCTTGATGGCGTGTATTTCACACGTTCGTTGGGCAACCCCAAGAGGAAGGTATGATGAGCACAGCAGCAAGTTTTCCCTCAGAAAGAAACCAAGGTTTATCGAACCAGGAGGAGCCAAGAAGCACGTTGAAGGTTGATGGCGGCGAGATGTAGTGCGGCGCAACACCAGGGATTCCGGCGCCAACGTGGAACCTGCACAACACAACCAAGCTACTTTGCCCCAACGAAACAGTGAGGTTGTCAATCTCACCGGCTTGCTGTAACAAAGGATTAACCGTATTGTGTGGAAGATGATTGTTTGCAGAGAAAACAGTAAAACAAGTATTGCAGTAGATTGTATTTCAGTAAAGAGAATTGGACCGGGGTCCACAGTTCACTAGAGGTGTCTCTCCCATAAGACGAACAGCATGTTGGGTGAACAAATTACAGTTGGGCAATTGACAAATAAAGAGAGCATGACAATGCACATACATATCATGATGAGTATAGTGAGATTTAATTGGGCATTACGACAAAGTACATAGACCGCCATCCAACTGCATCTATGCCTAAAAAGTCCACCTTCAGGTTATCATCCGAACCCCTCCAGTATTAAGTTGCAAACAACAGACAATTGCATTAAGTATGGTGCGTAATGTAATCAACAACTACATCCTTAGACATAGCATCAATGTTTTATCCCTAGTGGCAACAGCACAACACAACCTTAGAACTTTCTGTCACTGTCCCAGGTGTCAATGCAGGCATGAACCCACTATCGAGCATAAGTACTCCCTCTTGGAGTTAAAAGCATCTACTTGGCCAGAGCATCTACTAATAACGGAGAGCATGCAAGATCATAAACAACACATAAGCATAACTTTGATAATCAACATAACAAGTATTCTCTATTCATCGGATCCCAACAAACGCAACATATAGAATTACATATAGATGATCTTGATCATGATAGGCAGCTCACAAGATCCGACAATGATAGCACAATGGGGAGAAGACAACCATCTAGCTACTGCTATGGACCCATAGTCCAGGGGTAGACTACTCACTCATCACTCCGGAGGCGACCATGGCGGTGTAGAGTCCTCCCGGGAGATGATTCCTCTCCGGCAGGGTGCCGGAGGCGATCTCCAGGATCCCCGAGATGGGATCGGCGGCGGCGTCTCGAATGTTTTCCGTATCGTGGCTCTCGGTACTGGGGGTTTCGTCACGGAGGCTATTTGTAGGCGGAAGGGCAAGTCAAGAGGCGGCACGGGGGGCCCACACCACAGGGCCGCGCGGCCAAGGGGGGGGCCGCGCCGCCCTAGGGTTTGGCTCCCCCGTGGCCCCTCTTCGTCTCGTCTTCGGTCTTCTGAAGCTTCGTGAGAAAATAGGCCTCTGGGCTTTTATTTCGTCCAATTCCGAGAATATTTCTTTACTAGGATTTCTGAAACCAAAAACAGAGAAACAAGCTGGCACTTCGGCATCTTGTTAATAGGTTAGTTCCAGAAAATGCACGAATATGACATAAAGTGTGCATAAAACATGTAGATAACATCAATAATGTGGCATGGAACACAAGAAATTATCGATACGTTGGAGACGTATCAGCATCCCCAAGCTTAGTTCTGCTCGTCCCGAGCAGGTAAAACGATAACAAAGATAATTTCTGGAGTGACATGCCATCATAAACTTGATCATACTATTTGTAAAGCATATGTAGAGAATGCAGCGATCAAAACAATGTGTATGACATGAGTAAACAAGTGAATCATAAAGCAAAGACTTTTCATGAATAGCACTTCAAGACAAGCATCAATAAGTCTTGCATAAGAGTTAACTCATAAAGCAATAATTCAAAGTAAAGGTATTGAAACAACACAAAAGAAGATTAAGTTTCAGCGGTTGCTTTCAACTTGTAACATGTATATCTCATGGATATTGTCAACATAGAGTAATATAATAAGTGCAATAAGCAAGTATGTAAGAATCAATGCACAGTTCACACAAGTGTTTGCTTCTTGAGGTGGAGAGAAATAGGTGAACTGACTCAACATAAAAGTAAAAGAATGGTCCTCATAGAGGAAAAGCATCGATTGCTATATTTGTGCTAGAGCTTTGATTTTGAAAACATGAAACAATTTTGTCAACGGTAGTAATAAAGCATATGCATCATGTAAATTATATCTTATAAGTTGCAAGCCTCATGCATAGTGTACTAATAGTGCTCGCACCTTGTCCTAATTAGCTTGGACTACCTGGATTATCACCGCAATACATATGCTTTAACCAAGTTTCACAAAGGGGTACCTCTATGCCGCCTGTACAAAGGTCTAAGGAGAAAGCTCGCATTTGGATTTCTCGCTTTTGATTATTCTCAACTTAGACATCCATACCGGGACAACATAGACAACAGATAATGGACTCCTCTTTTAATGCTTTAAGCATTCAACAACAATTAATTCTTTTCTCATTAGAGATTTGAGGATGTTTGTCCAAAACTGAAACTTCCACCATGGAACATGGCTTTAGTTAGCGGCCCAATGTTCTTCTCTCACAATATGCATGCTCAAACCATTCAACTCAGTGTAGATCGCCCTTACTTCAGACAAGACGAACATGCATAGCAACTCACATGAAATTCAACAATGAGTTGATGGCGTTCCCCAGTAAACATGGTTATCGCACAACAAGCAACTTAATAAGAGATAAAGTGCATAATTACATATTCAATACCACAATAGTTTTTAAGCTATTTGTCCCATGAGCTATATATTGCAAAGGTGAATGATGGAATTTTAAAGGTAGCACTCAAGCAATTTACTTTGGAATGGCGGAGAAATACCATGTAGTAGGTAGGTATGGTGGACACAAATGGCATAGTGGTTGGCTCAAGTATTTTGGATGCATGAGAAGTATTCCCTCTCGATACAAGGTTTAGGCTAGCAAGGTTATTTGAAGCAAACACAAGGATGAACGGTACAGCAAAACTCACATAAAAGACATATTGAAAGCATTATAATACTCTATACCGTCTTCCTTGTTGTTCAAACTCAAAACTAGAAATTATCTAGACCTTAGAGAAACCAAATATGCAAACCAAATTTTAGCATGCTCTATGTATTTCTTCATTAATGGGTGCAAAGCATATGATGCAAGAGCTTAAACATGAGCACAACAATTGCCAAGTATCACATTACCCAAAACATTTATAGCAATTACTACATGTATCATTTTCCAATTCCAACCATATAACAATTTAACGAAGGAGAAACTTCGCCATGAATACTATGAGTAGAAACCAAGGACATATTTGTCCATATGCTACAGCGGAGTGTGTATCTCTCCCATAAAGTGAATGCTAGGATCCATTTTATTCAAACAAAACAAAAACAAAAACAAACCGACGCTCCAAGAAAAAGCACATAAGATGTGGCCGAATAAAAATGTAGTTTCAGGGGAGGAACCTGATAATTTGTTGATGAAGAAGGGGATGCCTTGGGCATCCCCAAGCTTAGACGCTTGAGTCTTCTTGATATATGCAGGGGTGAACCACCGGGTGCATCCCCAAGCTTAGAGCTTTCACTCTCCTTGATCATGTTGCATCATACTCCTCTCTTGATCCTTGAAAACTTCCTCCACACCAAACTCGAAACAACTCATTAGAGGGTTAGTGCACAATATAAATTGACATATTCAGAGGTGACACACTCATTCTTAACACTTCTGGACATTGCATAATGCTACTGGACATTAGTGGATCAAAGAAATTCATCCAACATAGCAAAAGAGGCAATGCGAAATAAAAGGCAGAATCTGTCAAAACAGAACAGTTCGTATTGACGAATTTTAAAATGGCACCAGACTTGCTCAAATGAAAATGCTCAAATTGAATGAAAGTTGCGTACATATCTGAGGATCATGCACGTAAATTGGCATAATTTTCTGAGCTTCCTGCAGGGCAGTGGGCTCAGATTCGTGACAGCAAAGAAATCTGGAACTGCGCAGTAATCCAAATCTAGTACTTACTTTTCTATCAACGGCTTAACTTGGCACAACAAAACTCAAAACTAAGATAAGGAGAGGTTGCTACAGTAGTAAACAACTTCCAAGACACAAAATAAAAACAAAGTACTGTAGGTAAAAACATGGGTTGTCTCCCATAAGCGCTTTTCTTTAACGCCTTTCAGCTAGGCGCAGAAAGTGTGTATCAAGTATTATCGAGAGATGAAGCATCAACATCATAATTTGTTCTAATGATAGAATCATAAGGTACCTTCATTCTCTTTCTAGGGAAGTGTTCCATACCTTTCTTGAGAGGAAATTGGTATTTAATATTACCTTCCCTCATATCAATAATAGCACCAACAGTTCGAAGAAAAGGTCTTCCCAATATAATTGGACAAGATGCATTGCATTCAATATCCAAGACAACAAAATCAACGGGAACAAGATTATTGTTAACGGTAATGCGAACATTATCAACTTTACCCAAAGGTTTCTTTGTAGAATGATCAGCAAGATTAACATCCAAATAACAATTTTTCAATGGTGGCAAGTCAAGCATATTATAAATTTTCTTAGGCATAACAGAAATACTTGCACCAAGATCACATAAAGCATTACAATCAAAATCTTTAACCTTCATCTTAATGATGGGCTCCCAACCATCCTCTAGCTTTTTAGGAATAGAGGCTTCGCGCTCTAGTTTCTCTTCTCTAGCTTTTATGAGAGCATTTGTAATATGATGCGTGAAAGCCAAATTTATAGCACTAGCATTAGGACTTTTAGCAAGTTTTTGCAAGAACTTTATAACTTCAGAGATGTGGCAATCATCAAAATTCAAACCATTATAATCTAAAGCAATGGGATCATCATCCCCAATGTTGGAAAAAATTTCAGCAGCTTTATCACAGGCAGTTTCAGCAGTTTTAGCAGTTTCAGGCAGTTTTTCGCGCTTTGCATTAGAAGTGGAAACATTGCTAACACCAATTCTTTTATTAGTATGAGTAGGAGGTGCAGCAACATGTGTAGCATTAGCATTACTAGTGGTGGTAATAGTCCAAACTTTAGCTATATTCTTCTCTTTAGCTAGTTTTTCATTTTCTTCTCTATCCCACCTAGCACGCAGTTCAGCCATTAATCTTATATTCTCATTAATTCTAACTTGAATGGCATTTGCTGTAGTAGTAATTTTATCATGATAATTCTCATTAGGCAAAACTTTTGATTTCAAAAGATCAACATCAGCAGCAAGACTATCGACTTTAGAAGCAAGTATATCAATTTTCCCAAGCTTTTCTTCAACAGATTTGTTAAAAGCAGTTTGTGTACTAATAAATTCTTTAAGCATGGCTTCAAGTCCAGGGGGTGAATTCCTATTATTGTTGTAAGAATTTCCATAAGAATTACCATAGCCGTTGCCATTATTATAAGGATATGGCCTATAGTTGTTACTAGAATTGTTCCGGTAAGCATTGTTGTTGAAATTATTATTTTTAATGAAGTTTACATCAACATGTTCTTCTTGTGCAACCAATGAAGCTAACGGAACATTATTAGGATCAACATTAGTCCTATCATTCACAAGCATAGACATAATAGCATCAACCTTATCATTCAAGGAAGAGGATTCTTCAACAGAATTTACCTTCTTACCTTGTGGAGCTCTTTCCGTGTGCCATTCAGAGTAATTTATCATCATATCATCAAGAAGTTTTGTAGCCGCCCCCAATGTGATGGACATAAAGGTACCTCCAGCAGCTGAATCCAATAAATTCCGCGAAGAAAAATTTAGTCCTGCATAGAAGGTTTGGATGATCATCCAAGTAGTCAGTCCATGGGTTGGGCAATTTTTAACCAGAGATTTCATTCTTTCCCAAGCTTGAGCAACATGTTCAGTATCTAATTGTTTAAAATTCATTATGCTACTCCTCAAAGATATAATTTTAGCAGGGGGATAATATCTACCAATAAAAGCATCCTTGCATTTAGTCCATGAATCAATACTATTCTTAGGCAGAGATAGCAACCAATCTTTAGCTCTTCCTCTTAATGAGAAAGGGAACAATTTTAGTTTAATAATATCACCATCTACATCTTTATATTTTTGCATTTCACATAGTTCAACAAAATTATTAAGATGGGCAGCAACATCATCAGAACTAACACCAGAAAATTGATCTCTCATGACAAGATTCAGTAAAGCAGGTTTAATTTCAAAGAATTCTGCTGTAGTAGCAGGTGGAGCAATAGGTGTGCATAAGAAATCATTATTATTTGTGGTTGTGAAGTCACACAACTTAGTATTTTCAGCGTTGGCCATTTTAGCAATAGTAAATAAAGCAAACTAGATAAAGTAAATGCAAGTAAACTAATTTTTTTGTGTTTTCGATATAGCAAACAAGATAGCAAATAAAGTAAAACTAGCAACTAATTTTTTGTATTTTGATTTAGTGCAGCAAACAAAGTAGTAAATAAAATAAAGCAAGACAAAAAACAAAGTAAAGAGATTGAGAAGTGGAGACTCCCCTTGCAGCGTGTCTTGATCTCCCCGGCAACGGCGCCAGAAAATATGCTTGATGGCGTGTATTTCACACGTTCGTTGGGCAACCCCAAGAGGAAGGTATGATGAGCACAGCAGCAAGTTTTCCCTCAGAAAGAAACCAAGGTTTATCGAACAGGAGGAGCCAAGAAGCACGTTGAAGGTTGATGGCGGCGAGATGTAGTGCGGCGCAACACCAGAGATTCCGCGCCAACGTGGAACCTGCACAACACAACCAAAGTACTTTGCCCCAACGAAACAGTGAGGTTGTCAATCTCACCGGCTTGCTGTAACAAAGGATTAACCGTATTGTGTGGAAGATGATTGTTTGCGAGAAAACAGTAAAACAAGTATTGCAGTAGATTGTATTGAAAGAGAATTGACCGGGGTCCACAGTTCACTAGAGTGTCTCTCCCATAAGACGAACAGCATGTTGGGTGAACAAATTACAGTTGGGCAATTGACAAATAAAGAGAGCATGACAATGCACATACATATCATGATGAGTATAGTGAGATTTAATTGGGCATTACGACAAAGTACATAGACCGCCATCCAACTGCATCTATGCCTAAAAAGTCCACCTTCAGGTTATCATCCGAACCCCCTCCAGTATTAAGTTGCAAACAACAGACAATTGCATTAAGTATGGTGCGTAATGTAATCAACAACTACATCCTTAGACATAGCATCAATGTTTTATCCCTAGTGGCAACAACACAACACAACCTTAGAACTTTCTGTCACTGTCCCAGGTGTCAATGCAGGCATGAACCCACTATCGAGCATAAGTACTCCCTCTTGGAGTTAAAAGCATCTACTTGGCCAGAGCATCTACTAATAACGGAGAGCATGCAAGATCATAAACAACACATAAGCATAACTTTGATAATCAACATAACAAGTATTCTCTATTCATCGGATCCCAACAAACGCAACATATAGAATTACATATAGATGATCTTGATCATGATAGGCAGCTCACAAGATCCGACAATGATAGCACAATGGGGAGAAGACAACCATCTAGCTACTGCTATGGACCCATAGTCCAGGGGTAGACTACTCACTCATCACTCCGGAGGCGACCATGGCGGTGTAGAGTCCTCGGGAGATGATTCCCCTCTCCGGTGGTGCGGAGGCGATCTCCAGGATCCCCGAGATGGGATCGGCGGCGACGGCGTCTCGGTAATGTTTTCGTATCGTGGCTCTCTGCACCGGGGTTTCACACGGAGGCTATTTGTAGGCGGAAGGGCAAGTCAAGAGGCGGCACGGGGGCCCACACCACAGGGCCGCGCGGCCAAGGGGGCGCGCCGCCTAGGGTTTGGCTCCCCGTGGCCCCTCTTCGTCTCGTCTTCGGTCTTGGAAGCTTCGTGAGAAAATAGGCCTCTGGGCTTTTATTTCGTCCAATTCCGAGAATATTTCTTTACTAGGATTCCTGAAACCAAAAACAGCAGAAAACAGCAACTGGCACTTCGGCATCTTGTTAATAGGTTAGTTCCAGAAAATGCCGAATATGACATAAAGTGTGCATAAAACATGTAGATAACATCAATAATGTGGCATGGAACACAAGAAATTATCGATACGTTGGAGACGTATCACATACTT
The DNA here is from genome assembly GCA_030979885.1 of Lolium multiflorum. Classification (NCBI taxonomy): domain Eukaryota; kingdom Viridiplantae; phylum Streptophyta; class Magnoliopsida; order Poales; family Poaceae; genus Lolium; species Lolium multiflorum. The sequence goes on along the minus strand of CM061749.1, from coordinate 219,482,317 downwards.
AATGCAATTGTCCGTTGTTTGCAACAATATGGAGGGGGTTCGGATGATAACCTGAAGGTGGACTTTTTAGGCATAGATGCGGTTGGATGGCGGTCTATGTACTTTGTCGTAATGCCCAATTAAATCTCACTATACTTATCATGTCATGTATGTGCATTGTTATGCCCTCTCTATTTGTCAACTGTAATTTGTTCACCCAACATGCTTTTATCTTATGGGAGAGACACCTCTAGTGAACTGTGGACCCCGGTCCATTCTTTTAATACTGAAATACAAATCTACTGCAATACTTGTTTTTACTATTTTCTCTGCAAACAATCATCTTCCACACAATACGGTTAATCCTTTGTTACAGCAAGCCGGTGAGATTGACAACCTCACTGTCGTTGGGGCAAAGTACTTTGGTTTTGTCGTGGCCCCATCCTACTTCTGCATTTTCTTTACGGCCATTTTTGAGTAGTTGCGACCTGGACGTGATCGGACTAGTCGATACTCGATAGTAGTCGTAGTACTGTACAACTTCTGCATGTGGCGTCAGCCTCTAGAGTAGTAGTACTAGCTAACGGATAGATTATATCTGGAGAAACTGACATGGCCATTGATATGACAAGACTATACCCGGATTCGGACGCATTGTAGTGACTCCATCAATGTTCCGCTATGATGGTCTATTTTACTGCTACACCAGATTGTCGACGCAGAGGATTCCTTGGCTTCCGCGCAAGACCCTTCCCAAAGAAGGCATCTGCTCTGGCCCGTTGATTCTATGTGGACGGTTCCAGATTGCTTTATGTGTTTTTGTACAGTATCAGATACTAGGTTTTCCTTCCCTCCATATTAGGGGTTGTTTGGTTTAGGGGATAGGTTTATGGGATGAGAGTATCCCCAACCACCTGGCTAGGGATAGCCAATTTTTGTTGTTTGGTTGTGTAGGAATTGAGTGTAGGACGAGAGGTGGGTAGTGGTATAGATTTTTTTTTGTTTGCTCGAAATGTTAGGGGTGGTGTTGGGGGGATAACCCCTGGTATGCCAAAGGCATGCCAAACCGGATGGTTTGAGCCGTCAAGATACCGGTTTAATGTTCTTCCGGAACAAAGATAGGAATTTGGCTAAGTAAGCTAAGCCGGTATCCCCAAGGGGGTATGCCGGAACCCGGTAAAGAAGATACCGGAGAGAAGGGCCTGTCGGCAGGACTGGTCAAAGATTCTCTTCAGAGCAAGAAGACAAGGATGAGCTAAGCAAAGTGAGCTTTAATCGAGCCCTGGCGCCAAGAGAGAGGTAGTGGGCCAAAGAAGCCGGAGGACAGTCTGATTAAAGAAGATACCGGCGTCACCTATGATTAAAGTAGCTTTGTAAAGTAGCTTTGTAAAGTAGTTGTGTCAAAGATGCCATTAGGGTTCCTTTATAATGACACCTCTCCCTATATAAGGAGAGGGGACGCCCTCTTCTGTAGCGAGACCACGGGGAGATGCGGTGAGAGAACTTGTAACCATCTTTGAGATCAATGAAGCCATGATCTAGTAAAGAGTTCTTCCTCTTGTCTCTCTTCTTGTTCAAACCTTTAGTTGCCGTTCTTGAGAAGACATCGGAAGTTCTCCATCTAGTCACAAACCCTCCCCCGAATCCTCTAGCGTCCATTCGGCCCCAATCTAAGCCATCCTATGGCATCTGTCTGTTCACCACGACGACAGTTGGCGCCCACCGTGGGGCATGAAGTGGCGCTTGCTGGAGTTCATATTCGGGCGGGCATCCTCGACATCAACGGCGAGCGCACGGTGTCCGCGCTCGTGCAACGCATCTACAACATGGACTTCATCAACGACAACGCAGGCTGCTTCGCCAACGGCGGCAAGTTCCCGCAGAACGGCCGCACCATCGAGTTCGGCAGCATCCGCGTCTACCTCGGCACCGTCCCGATGTGGCGCCTTCATGATGCTGAGTAGCACCCGGACCAGCAAGGTGGCTCTTGTCGCGAACCTTCCCTTGTTGTCCAAAGGTGTTGATAGGTGGCGTGGCCGGCGCGAACAAGGAGAAATTTCTTGGAATGATTCTTCAGTCGTCACCATTCGCGACCCGTCTTCGACAAGCCACCGACTGGAGAAGTAACGATACCAGCCTTTGGCAAGGCGTCCTCCGCCTGCGACACCTCTCCAAGCGGCGATGAACGTCCTCGCCACCCCCATCGCGCAGAACATCGACCCGGCAGCGGCGCAGGCGGAGCTGGAGGCGCAGCGCCAGAAGCTGCTCGAGAACGGCAAGGACATCGTCAGGGCGCAGCGCGAGCTGAACCTAACCGTACGTGAGTATAACGCTGCCCATGGCTTTGCTTCTGTTAGCGCTCATGCTGCTAGGATACCGGAGAACCGGCTTAAAGCTCGCAATCTAGATCAGGATTTGCGTAAGGAAGTTCTTGCCGGCAAAAGTACCTCTGCATCTGTTAGCATCGTGGAAAAACCTAAGTACAGTAGCGGATAAAACCATAAAAAGCTGCTAAGGCTTTATGGTCTGTGTGACTAAACTAGGAGAAGCTACGGCAAAACAACAAGAGCGTGTCGAGGGAGCTGCTAGATCACAGTAAACTGATGAGACGCTGACGGTGACAAGCTGGAACAAGGCTATAGCCTCGAAATCCATGGCGTTCAACCAAAGGAATGCCGGAAGCAAGTCCACATGGGCAGGCCTCGTCCCCATCGGACGGAAGAAGAAGAAAAAGTGAACGCACGGCGGTGGTGTGTACGTCCAGGTCCCTTTAGGTAAACAACAATAAGGACTGCGATCTTAGAGTAGAAAAAGCCAGAGGGCAGAGCGAGGAGACTACGCCAGGAAGAGACTATGCCGGGAAGCTCAATCATGTCGGTAGACATGAAACAGCAAAACTATCAGGCTGGGCGATATGATGATGAGGAGATGCCTCCACTTAGAATAGAGCGAGGGCGAGACGCGGCACCGAACATTACGATGAAGCTGATTCAACAAGACTCACACAAGCACCGAAACCTTTGGGAGAGCGGTTGGGAGAAAAAGGGGAAACTTGCCGGAGCAGATCGAGGCAGATCTGGACAGAGTATACTATGTAGGAATGATTGAGCGGAGGGTCCTCACGGGTCAAGTGCTTTGGCCCAAGGATCATGAAAGAGAACCACCTCCAGGTTAAGCAGCAGGTTGCCCCGTGACACAAAACATCAGTGGCACCACTAGCCGGAAGACTGGCTCATGGATTACGTGACATGGTATCGTTGCTGGTGGAGGAGAGTCATGGCGGAGGAGGAAACCGAGCGTTAGGCCGTGGGGTGTGCCGACGTTCTAGTAGGACCCACGGCAGAATCTCGTGAACAACTGCCAGGAAGGAGAAACATAAATGGCTGGTTGGATTTGAGAAGCTTTGTGATGCTTGGCGGCACACAGAAGGCCAAACGGGCCATAGAAACGCTCACTTTGTGCGTGCGGCACCCGCAAAACGGTCAGGTTACCTGACCCGGTGGAACTCCACCGGAAACTCTTGTGAAGGAGTGATGAGGCACAAACCAGTTCAGTCAGGGATGCCGGAGAGGATCACCACTGTGGCAAAGGCTGCAGAGGAACATGCCAACAACGTTGGCGAGGTAATGCGTGTGGCGGATAACTTCTGGCGGACCCAGGAACCCAATGCAACCGGCCCGATACAAGGCGAGAGCCGGAACAATCAAACCCGCCTCAGCTTAGAATACCGGGACAACCGGAACAACAAAAGGAGGGAAGATTTCCCAGATCGAAGATACGCATCGCAGCAAGTTGCTGCCGTGCAAGAAAATTCTGACGCCAGCGGCAGCCAGAGACAGAAAACCGGATCGCAGCCATGGGCGGGTCCTAAGAAGCAGTGGGTAGAAAAGAAACCCTGGGGCCAGAAAAAGAACTGGCAGGAACCCGTGAAATACACCATGGAAGCCGCCATGGATCAACCTTGCCGGTGGCACACGCCGAAATCCGGCTCACCGTCGAACCATGACAAAAGATTGTACCTGGACCAGAGTACTTGATGCAAAGGGTGCAGTGAAAGATGCGCAAGGACAAGGGTGCGCCACAATGTTGCCGCCGCCGCAAGATATGCTGCGCCAACAACAACTACCACCACCACCACCGCTTACCGGGGCAAACGCCTTACCGGTACCCTCGACAAAACAGGCAGCAGCATCGGCAAGTCAATCCCAGGGTGGGAGAAGGCTACGGCCAACCACCTCCACCGACACCCTTGGGCGGAACGTTTATAAGGACACGATGTGTCTTTGTGTCGTGTTCGTAACCGTGAAGCCAGGACAAGCAAAGCCTGCGCCATCGTTCCATGGAGGTGACGCGGTGATGCGCGGTGCCAAAATACATATGGTTACTGGGAGGCCGGGAACTCTCATGGTCATCCCAGGATCATCCTAAAATGTCACGGGCAAGGGTGGCTACAGCTCTTGTAGTGGACCCAATCATGAAGGGGCCGGAAACTCGGGTAAAGTTCAGCAAGGTGCTGATAGACAATGGGAGCAGCATAAACATCATGTACAAGCACACCATGCATACGCTGGGCATAACAGAAAACATGCTTCAGCCAACGCGTACAATGTTCCACGGAATCGTTCCGGGTTTGTCCTGCGCACCGGTTGGAAAAGTCCGGGTGGATGTGTCGTTTGGAGGACGTGACAATTGCCGGGTTGAAAACCTTGAGTTTGAGGTGGTGGACTTAGATAGTCCTTACCATGCCTTGTTGGGGAGACCGGCTTTGGCAGCGTTCATGGCCTCGACCCTACGAGCGTATCTCAAGATGAAGATGCCGGCACCTCGTGGACCACTAACTGTGGTGGGAAACTACAAAGTCTCAATGGAAACAGCATCTGCCGGATCGAACCTAGCGGAATCGCTGGTGATCGCGGAGGAGAAAAAGAGAATGCAAACTGCTGTTGCGCTGGCTCAGTCCTCAAAGTTGAGCTTAGCGGCAATGAGTGGAAACTTGGCCTCACCGGCATTCAAGCCGACAAACGAGACAAAGGACATTGTGCTGGATCCGGCTTACCCAGAGCGCACCGTTCGTATCGGTGCCGGCCTCAGTCAAGCATAGGAAAGCGCGCTCGTCAGCTTCCTCCGTGAGAATCGGAATATCTTTGCCTGGTCTACTGATGACTTGGTAGGTGTTCCGAGGGAGCTGGCTGAGCACTCTCTAAACGTCCGGAAGGATGCTAAGCCGGTGCGGCAACCATTGCGCCCGGTTCGCAGAAGATAGGAAAAGATTATTGGAGAAGAGGTAGCCCGAAGATCTTTGAGTTATAGGTTTCTTCGTGGAGGTCCACGCATGCGAGTGGTGGCCAATCCGGTGATGGTCGAAAAGAAAAAAGATGAGAACCTGGAGGCAAAAGCTCTATGGCGCATGTGCATCGACTACACCAACCTCAACAAGGCTTGCCCAAGAGACCCTTTCCCTTTGCCCCGGATCGATCAAGTGATTGATTCCACTGCTGGGTGTGAGTTGTTGTCTTTCCTGGATGCGTACTCCGGTTTCCACCAAATCCCCTTGAAAAAGGAAGATCAAATAAAGACTGCGTTCATTACCCCGCACGGGGCTTATTGCTATGTCACTATGCCTTTTGGTTTGCGCAACGCTGGTGCAACGTACCAGCGCTGTATGCAAAAATGCTTGTTTGATCAAATCGGAAAGAATGTGCAAGTCTATGTGGATGACATTGTGATAAAAACTAAGGTAAAGAACACCTTAATCGATGACATCCGGCAAACATTCGATAACCTAAGACGGTTCCGGATGAAACTCAATCCGGCAAAGTGCACCTTTTGTCCCTGGCGGCAAGGCTGTTTGGTTTCCTGCGTCTCAAGCCGAGGCATTGAGGTCAATCCGGTAAAAATCCGGGCAATAGAAAGAATGACTATCCCGCGAGGAACTGAAAGATGTGCAAAAGTTTACCGGAAGCTTAGCATCGCTAAGCCGGTTCATAAGCAGGTTAGGAGAAAAGGCCTTGCTAGCTATATGCTCTAATGAGAAAATCCGATAAGTTCGATACGGACCTCCTGGCCCAGACGCGGTTCAAGGAGCTGAAAACGATGTTAGCTACGACGCCAATATTAACCGCGTTGGAGAGAGAGAGCCGTGTTGTTATACATAACGGCAATAGCCAGGGTCGTGAGTGTTGTTGTGGTAGTAGAAAGAGAAGAGGAAGGAAAAACCGTCCAGAGGCCGGTATACTACCTGAGCGAGGTGCTCTCCCTCTCAAAGCAAAACTACCCGCACTTCCAGAAAATGACCTATGGCGTGTTTATGGCCGCCCTGAAAGCTCAAGCACTACTTCGGGGAACATCCTATGAAGGTGGTGAGTGAAGCACCCATCTCATATCATGGGCAACAAGGATGCCAGCGGCAGGATTGCAAAATGGGCAATTCAGCTATCACCGTATGTGCCGGTATATGAAAGAAGAGATGCCATAAAATCGCAAGCTTTAGCTGATTTCTTGGTCGATTGGGCGGAGATACAATACAAGCCGCCAGAACACAAAATAGAGTACTGGAAGATGCATTTTGACGGATCCAAGCTCAAGGAGGGCCTAGGTGCCGGTGTGGTACTCACTTCACCAGGAGATCATCTCCGGTATGTTTTACAAGTGCACTTCAGGGCATCGAACAATGTCGCTGAATACGAGGCTTTGATCCATGGGCTTAAGGTCGCAAAAGAAATCGGTGCACACCGGATCATTTGCTATGGAGATTCAGACCTTGTGGTGCAGCAGTGTTCCGGAGATTGGGACGCAAAAGATGCCAACATGGCTTCATACCGGTTTCACGTGCAAAAGATTGCCGGCTTCTTCGAAGGCTGTGAGTTTCACCATGTACGCGTGCAGAAAATGAAGCTGCGGATACTTTGTCCAAGCCTAGGATCATCCCGACAGAAATTCCTCCCCGAATAGCCTTGGCACACACAGGAAATACCATCAATCAAGCCAAGTCAGTCGGAATCAATTTCGTGCCGAGTCACATTGTACCAATGGATATCGGCAGAAGGCTTAGGGGTGTTCCGATGGCTCGGGAACATTAGGTGAGATCGAGAGGCAATGCTGTGGCAAGTGCCAGGAAGAGGCAATGCTTGTGGATAGCATGGACATAGACATGCCGGTGTTTGTGGTTAGAGAAGCACCATCTTGGGTTAAACCTATTAAGGAATTCCTGATCAACGGCACCTTGCCGGCTGACGAAAATGAATCAAGGAGAATCCAAAGAAGGTCCAAAGCATATACATTCATCAATGGTGAGGTGTACAAGAGAAGCGTTACCGGTGTCCTTCAAAGATGTGTGGAACCGGAAGAAGGGAAAGAAATGCTTGAGGAAATTCACCAAGGAGAATGTGGGCATCATGCTTCATCAAGGGCGCTGGTAGCAAAAGTATTCCGGCATGGGTTTTATTGGCCCACTGCTTTGGAAAACGCTGAGGATTTGGTAAGAAAATGCAACGGGTGCCAGAGGTACGCCAAGCAAAATCATACCCCAGCGTCAGGTTTTAAAGACAATACCATTAACATGGCCCCATTCGCCGTTTGGTGCCTTGACATGGTTGGCCCATTCAAAACTGCAAGAAGCAGCATGACCCACATCTTGGTTATGGTGGATAAATTCACCAAGTGGCTAGAAGTGAAACCTATCGCAAAAGTGTGATGGGCGCACAGCGGTGAAGTTCTTAAAAGATGTCATTTTGCGGTATGGATACCCGCATAGCATCATCACTGACAATGGAACCAACTTTGCTCAAGGGAGTTCAAAAGGTTTTGTGAGGACAACAACATCCGGTTGGATTTGTGCTCGGTGGCACACCCACGAGGCAACGGCCAAGTGGAAAGAATGAATGCTTTGGTACTTTCCGGTATCAAACCAAGACGCTCGTGTATGATGGAAAAATCCAAGGATGTTGGCTTGATGAGATACCATCGTGCTGTGAGTATAAGAACAACCCCAGAAGCAGTCTCTGGACACCTCCCGTTTTTATGGTTTATGGAGAAAGCGACGATTATACCAACGAGATATCATTCATGATTCACCAAGGGTACAGCTCTATACTGAGCAAGAGGTCAAAGAGGCCAGAGAAAATGATGTGGACTTGCTAGAAGAAGCAAGAGAGCTGGCTTTGGCAAGAACAGCCATTTACCAGCAAAACCTCAGACGCTATCATAGCCGGAAGGTTAACCCGAGAGTTTTCCGGGAAGGAGATCTTGTGCTTCGCCTAGTGCAGCGCACTGAAGGCCGGCATAAGCTCTTGCCACCATGGGAAGGTCCCTTCATTGTAAGCAAGGTGCTTCACAATGATGCATACTACCTAATTGATGCACAGGAGTGGAAAAAAGGAAAGGCGGACAAGTCCGGAGAGGAGAGTGATACGTCTCCAACGTATCGATAATTTCTTGTGTTCCATGCCACATTATTGATGTTATCTACATGTTTTATGCACACTTTATGTCATATTCGTGCATTTTCTGGAACTAACCTATTAACAAGATGCCGAAGTGCCAGTTCATGTTTTCTGCTGTTTTGGTTTCAGAAATCCTAGTAACGAAATATTCGGAATCGGACGAAATGCGCGGTTCCTATTTTGGAAGCCTCGAACACACGAGAACCGCCGAGAGAAGGCAGGGCCACCAAACCCTACCCCGGCGAAAGCCAGGGGGCGCGCCCCTAGGGTGTGGGCCCCCTTCGACATACTGCGCCGCCTCTCCCCGCTATAAAGAGCCCTGGATCGGAAAACCCCGGAAATACGAATTAATGAAACCACGAAAACCTTCGAGCCCGTAGCCATCGCGAAGCCAAGATGCAGGGACAGGATCTCTGATTAGGCACCTGTGGGACGGGGAGATGCTTGGAGGCTTCTCCATCGACAACTGCCATCTCCACCGCATCTTCATCATGTTTGCTGCTCATGAGGAGGTGGTTCTCCATCAAGGCTGGTACATCTTTTAGGTAGCTATGTAAGTTCATCTCTCTCCATGTACTTCAATACAATGATCTCATGAGATTCATATGAGTTTGTATCACAATTTATCTATGTGCTACTCTAGTGATGTGTTATTAAAGTAGTTTTATTCCTCCTGCATGTGTGCAAAGGTGACAGTGCGTGCACCATGTTAGTACTTGGTTTATGCTATGATCATGATCTCTTGAAGATTGCGAAGTTAACTATTGCTATGATAATATTGATGTGATCTATTCCTCCTACATATGCATGAAGGTGACAGTGTGCATGCTATGCTAGTACTTGGTTTAGTCTGTTGATCTATCTTACACTAAAGGTTACTAAAACATGAGCATTATTGTGGAGCTTGTTAACTCCGGCATTGAGGGTTCGTGTAATCCTACGCAATGTGTTCATCATCCAACAAAAGTGTAGAGTATGCATTTATCTATTATGTTATGTGAATCGATGTTGAGAGTGTCCACTAGTGAAAGTGTAATCCCTAGGCCTTGTTCTAAATGTTTCTTTGATTACCTCTGCTTGTTTTACTTTGTTTTCTTTGTGTTACCCACTCTTGCTGCAATGCTACCATCAACTACTGCATGACAGAAAGCACTTTTAAAGCACTGGTGCTCTGCTCATGCTTATTCCTTCCACCTTATTTCACTATCTCTCGCCGAACTAGTGCACACCTATTAGGTGTGTTGGGGACACAAGAAACTTCTTGCTTTGTGGTTGCAGGGTTGCATGAGAGGATATCTTTGACCTCTTCCTCCCTGAGTTCGATAAGGCAGGTATCCATGAGGAAACTTTCGCTGTGTTCTACAAACCTCTTGCTCTTGGAAGGCCCAACCTTTTGTCTACAAGATAGAAGCTCATGATAGACATCAAGCACTTTTAGTTCTTGCAGGAAGGAAGGTAAAAGGCACTCATACGGTCCCGAGGTAAAGTATTTTTAGGCGTAGTTGTGTGTGTGTTCAACTATTCCTTTAGATCCACTGCCAATTGCATCTTGTTGTTTCCTTATTTACACTAGTTTGGCATAATGTACAAGAGTGAGCTTCTTATTCTATTTCCTGATTTAAAACATGGATTGTTTGATGCGAAAATTAAAAAACCTATGAAATCTTCTTTGCATGCTGGTAGTAATATTAGTATGAACGCTTTGAACACCATTGTTGACAATAATATAGAAAGTTCTAAGCTTGGGGAAGCTGGTTTTCATGATATTTTTAGTCCCCCAAGCATTGAGGAGAAAATTTTCTTTGATGATACTTTGCCTCCTATTTATGATGATTATAATGATAGTGGTCTTTTGGTGCCACCTACTATGGAGAGTAAATTTTGTTGTGATTATACTATGCCTCCTACACTTGATGAGAATAATAATGATAGCTACTTTGTTGAATTTGCTCCCACTACAACTAATAAAATTGACTATGCCTATGTGGAGAGTAATTATTTTATGCATGAGACTCATGATAAGAATGCTTTATGTGATAGTTATATTGTTGAGTTTGCTCATGATACCACTGGATATTATTATGAGAGAGGAAAATATGGTTGTAGAAATTTTCATGTTACTAAAATGCCTCTCTATGTGCTGAAATTTTTGAAGCTACACTTGTTTTATCTTCCTATGCTTGTTACTTTGCTCTTCATGAACTTGTTTATTTACAAGATTTCTATGCATAGGAAGCATGTTAGACTTAAATGTGTTTTGAATTTGCCTCTTGATGCTCTCTTTTTGCTTCAAATACTATTTCTTGTGAGTGCATCTTAAAACTGCTGAGCCCATCTTAATGGCTAAAGAAAGAACTTCTTGGGAGATAACCCATGTGTTATTTTGCTTCACAGTACTTTGTTTTATATTTGTGTCTTGGAAGTTGTTTACTACTGTAGCAACCTCTCCTTATCTTAGTTTTGTGTTTTGTTGTGCCAAGTAAAGTCTTTGATAGTAAAGTAAGTACTAGATTTGGATTACTGCGCAGAAACAGATTTCTTTGCTGTCACGAATCTGGGTCTAATTCTCTGTAGGTAACTCAGAAAATTATGCCAATTTACGTGAGTGATCCTCAGATATGTACGCAACTTTCATTCAATTTGAGCATTTTCGTTTGAGCAAGTCTGGTGGCCTAATAAAATCCATCTTTACGGATTCTGTGTTTGACAGATTCTGCCTTTTTATTTCGCATTGCCTCTTTTGCTATGTTGGTTAATTTCTTTGATCCATTAATGTCCAGTAGCTTTATGCAATGTCCAAGAAGTGTTAAGAATGATTGTGTCACCTCTGAACATGTTAATTTTTATTGTCCACTAACCCTCTAATGAGTTGTTTCGAGTTTGGTGTGGAGGAAGTTTTCAAGGGTCAAGAGGAGTATGATACAACGTGATCAAAGTGAAAGCTCTAAGCAGGGATGCACCCCGTGGTTCATATATATCAGAAGACTCAAGCGTCTAAGCTTAGGGATGCCCAATCTCCTTCTTCATCGACAACATTATCAGGTTCCTCCCCTGAAATATTTTTATTCCATCACATCTTATGTGCTTTACTTGGAGCGTATGTGTGCTTTTGTTTTTGTTTTGTTTGAATAAATTGGATTACATCATGCTTGTGTGGGAGAGAGACACGCTCCACTGGTTTATGAACACATGTGTTCTTAGCTCATAATATTCATGGCGAAGTTTCCTCTTCGTTAAATTGTTATATGGTTGGAATTGGAAAATGCTACATGTAGTAATTCTAAAATGTCTTGGATAATGTGATACTTGGTAATTGTTGTGCTCATGTTTAAGCTCTTGCATCATATGCTTTGCACCCATTAATGAAAAAATACATAGAGCATGCTAAAATTTGGTTTGCATATTTGGTTTCTCTCTAAAGTCTAGATAATTTCTAGTATTGAGTTTGAACAACAAGGAAGACGGTGTAGAGTCTTATAATATTTTCAATATGTCTTTTATGTGAGTTTTGCTGCACCGGTTCATCCTTGTGTTTGTTTCAAATAAGCCTTGCTAGCCTAAACCTTGTATCGAGAGGGAATACTTCTCATGCATCCAAAATACTTGAGCCAACCACTATGCCATTTGTGTCCACCATACCTACCTATACTACATGGTATTTTCCCGCCATTCCAAAGTAAATTGCTTGAGTGCTACCTTTAAAATTCCATCATTTACCTTTGCAATATATAGCTCATGGGACAAATAGCTTAAAAACTATTGTGGTATTGAATATGTAATTATGCACTTTATCTCTTATTAAGTTGCTTGTTGTGCGATAACCATGTTTCTGGGGACGCCATCAACTCTTTGTTGAATATCATGTGAGTTGCTATGCATGTCCGTCTTGTCTGAAGTAAGGGCGATTTACCATGAGTTGATTTGAGTATGCATATTGTTAGAGAAGAACATTGGGCCGCTAACTAAAGCCATGAATCATGGTGGAAGTTTCAGTTTGGACATAAAACCTCAATCTCTTATGAGAATATTACCTGTTGTTGAATGCTTAAGCATTAAAAGAGGAGTCCATTATCTGTTGTCTATGTTGTCCCCGGTATGGGTGTCTAAGTTGAAGAATGATCAAAAGCGAGAAATCCAATGCGAGCTTTCTCCTTAGACCTTATACAGTGACTTTAAGTACACCTATGACTTGGTTTGAAACATATGTCATGCAATGATGATCGGTGTTAACCCAACTAGTGGGACAAGGTGCGGGCACCTAATGGTACATTATGCATGGGCTTGCAACACCAGATATAAATTTTACACTTGATGCATATGCTTTATTACTACACAGTTGACAAAATTGTTTCATGTTTTCAAAATCAAAGCTCTAGCACAAATATAGCAATCGATGCTTTTCCTCTATGAGGACCATTCTTTTACTTTCAATGTTGAGTCAGTTCACCTATTTCTCTCCACCTCAAGAAGCAAACACTTGTGTGAACTGTACATATTTGCATATTGCACTTGTTATATTACTCTATGTTGACAATATCCATGAGATATACATGTTACAAGTTGAAAGCAACTCCGCTGAAACTTAATCTTCTTTTGTGTTGCTTCAATACCTTCTACTTTGAATCTATTGCTTTATGGAGTTAACTCTTATGCAAGATTTATTGATGCTTGTCTTGAAGTGCTATTCATGAAAAGTCTTTGCTTTATGATTCGATTGTTTACTCATGTCATATACATTGTTTTGATTGCTGCATTCACTACATATGCTTTACAAATAGTATGATCAAGATTAACAGTGGCATGTCACTCGAGAAATTATCATTATTATCGTTTTACCAACTCGGGGACGACGAAGACTAAACAGAGGATGCGATAAATCTCAACGTATCGATAATTTCTTGTGTTCCATGCCACATTATTGATGTTATCTACATGTTTTATGCACACTTTATGTCATATTCGTGCATTTTTCTGGAACTAACCTATTAACAAGATGCCGAAGTGCGATTCCTGTTTTCTGCTGTTTTTGGTTTCATAAATCCCTGTGTGAGAATATTCTCGGGAATCGGACGAAATCACGCGGTTCTATTTTTCCCCGGAAGCCTCCGAACACCACCGAAACCGCCGAGGAGAAGGGAGCGGGCCACCAAACCCTACCGGCGCGGCCAGGGAAGCCCCCTAGGGTGTGGGCCCCCTTGACCTTCCTGCGCCGCCTCCTTCTATAAGAGCCCACTGGATCGAAAACCGTCTGGTGTGAAACCCACCGAAAACCTTCCCCGAGCCCCCGCCATATCATGACAAGATGCGAGAGACCCGAGATCTGTTCGGCACTTACCCTAACAGGAGCGGGGAGGGTGCCCCCGGAAGGCCTATCCCTCCCGACCAAGCTGCCATCTCTCCCGCGCCATCTTCATCACCAGCTGCTGCTCGCAGGGAAGATGGTTCCTCCATGAGGCTAGGGGCTGTCACCAGTGGCTATGTGGTTCATCTCTCTTCCATGTACTTCAATACAATGATCTCATTGAGATTCATATGAGTTTGTATCACAATTTATCTATGTGCTACTCTAGTGATGTGTTATTAAAGTAGTTTTATTCCTCCTGCATGTGTGCAAAGGTGACAGTGCGTGCACCATGTTAGTACTTGGTTTATGCTATGATCATGATCTCTTGAAGATTGCGAAGTTAACTATTGCTATGATAATATTGATGTGATCTATTCCTCCTACATATGCATGAAGGTGACAGTGTGCATGCTATGCTAGTACTTGGTTTAGTCTGTTGATCTATCTTACACTAAAGGTTACTAAAACATGAGCATTATTGTGGAGCTTGTTAACTCTCGGCATTGAGGGTTAGTGTAATCTCTGCAATGTGTTCATCATCCAACAAAAGTGTAGAGTATGCATTTATCTGTTCTATTTATGTGATCAATGTTGAGTGTCCACTAGTGAAAGTGTAATCCCTAGGCCTTGTTCCTAAATACTGTGAGTTACTCTTTGCTTGTTCTTTGTTTCTTGTGTTACCTACTGTTTATAATCACACCACTCAACTACTACTTCAGCAAGCACTTTTACGCACCGTTGCCTCTTGCTCATACTTATTACTTTTACCTTATTTCACTATCTCTTCGGCCAGAACTAGTGCACCTATTAGGTGTTTTTGGGGACACAAGAGACTTCTTGCTTTGTGGTTGTAGGGTTGCATGAGAGGGATATATTTCCTCTTCCTCCATGAGTTCGATAAACCTTGGGTATCCACTTAAGGGAAACTTGCTACATTCTACAAACTCTGCTCTTGGAGGCCCCATACTGTCTACAAATAGAAATACGTAGACAGAGCAAGCGTCCATGGAACGTAGCTCTGTTGCGTCCTTTCTACTCTTGAAGTGGTGGTGTAAGAAGTTCCTTTTTGTACCTTATATGCTATGAATAAAAGATGCCGGAACCTTGAATGGATCTCGGGGACTACCCCAATAAGATTGCATGTAACTTGTCTATTTTTTCAGTTTACCGGTTGCTTATTGAACGTTTTTTCTTTCCGGTTTAGTAGTGTGCTAAACCCTACCGGAGTCTTCGACTCTGCTGCTGTCCGCAACCCGGCTTCATGGCAAGCAAGATAAACCGGTAGGGGATAAGCACATGAACTGTGGAGAGGAGGAAGCCGGAAAAAGTCATCCAGGAAAATTAAACTACGTCATACCGGTTTTTTGCAAAATTTCGAATTATTTCTAAGTTCAAGAAAATGCTTGTTTGGTGAAAGAACCTTGTGCTCATACGCCAAAGCGCCCAGAGAAGGCAGGCAGAGCCAAGGCAAAAGAACCAAGTGTGCATCGAATTGGATGCAGAAACAATTTGGAAATCTTTGCAAGTGCAGGATAAAAGCAGAACCAAAACGCAAAAATGCTAAGGCAAACTTAAGATAATTAGCTACCGGTATAACTTAGGCATAAAAATGTTATACGGCAACCACAAAGACTTAAAGTTTTACATCATAAACCCCAAGATACGGGCAGAATTCTTTAGAACATTGTTTAAGCCACGCAGGCCTTAAGCGACACGGCAAGGTAAATTGTAAGGCGAGGTAATCGAGGCAATCGGGCAGCGGGGCTTAGGAGGAGAAACGTCGCCGGTACGGCATCATCTAGAGGCTCCTCATAGAAGCATCCTCCTCCTCATCAAGATAATCTTTGACGTCGGGAGGAGGATGATGCATTTTAGCGTACTCCGCGATATAGTCGCACGATCCTGCCAGCTTCGCGGTAGAATCGAGTCCAGATCGGATTCAGGTGCCAGCACCAGCACTCCGGTGAGGCATCCCGAGGTCGAGCCTCACGGGTGCCAGGAACAAGCAGCGAAGGAGAGCGGGGAATACGCGCTCCAGCGCGGGCAGCGAGCACCTCGCGGATCCTCTATGGCGCCCTTGAGACAGTCGATGAGGAGAAATGTCGAGCCTCCTCGCCGAGGCCAAAGGTCTGAAGAGCTGGGTAGCTACATCAGGAATGTCAGAGATAAATTGCGATCTATGGCGCGCATGTGAGACACCCGCGCGTTAAGCGCGACCAGATGGTCGTTGGGCGTCCATGGCACGGCAAGGTTCGCCTGGCCCTGGGTAGTGCAGCGTGCGTCAACTGCTATTGTGTTACGTGCGAGAATCGGAAAGAGGCTTTGTGCAAAGAAAGAAAAAGGCTAAGGAAAGAATGGGAGAAATAGAGACCGGAATGAAAAGAATCCGGGGAGAAATAGAGACGGAATGAAAAGTCCAGGAAGAAAAGAGACGGGAAGGAAAGATAACGAAAATAGGGTTAGGAGGAAAAAAGAGGCCTCGTATACGATGATCAAAATATATAAAGGAAAAGAACTCACGGTGAGCAGGCGTCGGTTGCGAGGATCGGTGGTTGCACTCCGCTTGTGCTCCTCCTCAGCGCGCGGCTTTTCTCCTCGGCACCTTTCCGGGCCTTGGCCAGCTCCTCCAGCTCAGCTTGCAGCACCACGGTGGCGTTGCTAGCGTTCTCCAGAGCCTCGTTCATCTTGGCCGCTGCGTCAGCTTCAGCGGCCTCGAGAGCTTTGGCATGGTCAAGACCCAGCTGGACAAGCTGGGACTTGAGCTCCTGGTAGCTGGTCTTCTGGGCGCTCAGCTCCTCCTGATGCTGCCGGATGAGCTGGTCCTTCTCCCCTGCAACCCCGGAAAAGAAGATGTTAACAAGATTATGCTAGTAAACATGAGAAGAAAATCAAGTTAACGGGGAGAAAGGAAAAGTTATCGTTGACGGTGGCCGAGCTGATCCTTGAGAGCGTTAATGGAAAGCCAGGATGTTGACAGCGAGAAATTGCGAATGTTAGGAGGAAAAAAGGTTTCGTGCAAGAAAGATGCCGGTAGAACAAGAACTTACCTTGGCACTTATCGTGTGCCTCGGCGGGAGCTCGATGCTCCCATAAGAGCTCTCAGAAGGCCTTGGCGTCAGCCGTGGGCTGTTCAAAAAGAAATTCAATTCCAGTTTTGCGCTAAGGCAAGGTTGCCCGGAAACTCGGGGACTGGCGGTGCCGGTTTCGCGTTCTAAAGGATAAGTTTTGCGCTAAGTGGATTCTTAACCTGAGGCTTCAAGAGACGTGATTGGGTTGCGTTCTAGATAGGATTTTGCGCTAAGAACAAGTTCTTAACTGAAACTAGAGGCGGCGATGCAGTTTAAACGTTCTAGATAAGTTTATCACTAAGAACAAAGTTCTTAACTTGAAACCTAAAGGGAATGGCGGTGCGGTTTGACGTTCTAAGATAAGTTTGCGCTAAGAACAAAGTTCTTAACCCGAAACTCGGGGACTGGCAGTGCCGGTTTCGCGCGTTCTAAGATAAGTTTCGCGCTAAGAACAGAGTTCTTAACCCGAAACTCGGGTTGCATGGTCTTAGGTTTGGCGCATTTCTAAAAGTGAAGTTTGCGCTAAGAACAAAGTTCTTAACCCGAAACTCGGGGACTGGCAGTGCCGGTTTTAGCCGTTTCTAAATAAAGTTGCGCTAAGAACAAAGTTCTTACAACTTGACTTCCGAAAATTGCTTGGTGAAAAAGTTTGGCGCATTTTCAAATAAGGATTTCAGCTGAACAAAATTCCTTGTTTCCAGAAACCTAGGGGTAGCAGTGCCCGGTTTTGGCGTTCCTGAATGGGGATTTGCGCTAAAACGAGGTTCTTAACCGCGAAGCTAAGGGGACTAGCGATCTTGGGTTTCCTTTAAGTTTTTTAAGCTAAGTTTTAGCTAAAGTGGCAGCTCTCACCACAAAACTCTGGGGAGTGGAAGATGAGCGAGAAAGCGGCATGAAACTAAAGAAAGATAAAACTAATCCGAAGCAGAAACCATTATGGGTTGAAGAAGTTAAGTAACATCAGTTGGGCCTGTGCTTATCGTGGCCCCATCGAGAGCTCCTTCACCGGTCTTTGCGGCTTCGCATGAAGTGCTCTTCGGAAGACAGTCCCCAAGCCCAGATCAGTCTTGACAGCCTATCCTTGCCCGAGACACGGGTCGCCGGAGTCACATGTCACGGCGTTCCACTTTGGGCGCAGGGCAGGAGATGCCCCGGGTCCGGCCTTGGCGTTGGAACTCGATGTCTGACCAGAAAGTGGGGTGGCCTTCGTGGCGATATCCCTGGCGGCCTTGGAGACATGCGACACCGAGAGAGGCTGTTTGGCGGCGAGAAGGGCGCTAGAGGCCGTCGCCTTCCCCTTTGATAAGCTTAAGTCTTGGGCCGTGGCGCAGTGAATGACCACAGAAGGCTTAGCGCAAGGAGCACACAGCGGCGGCATGAGAGATGTTCGTGGAGAGAAGGGGAGCGCTAGGCATCACGGTTGAATGTCCAGAGGCGCGGAAGTTGTAGTCTTTTGGGGACGGGGAGGGAGCCGGAGGCTCCGCCGCCCAAGCGGCTTCTTCTTCTCCGGCACAGTGTTCTTGGTGCCGCGGTATCTGGTTCTGCGGGAGGAAGGAAGATCCTCCTGTGCGGTGATCTGATGATGAAGGGGCCGCACGCCCCGAACTTGTTGTGCCCCCCGAAAGGGAGGCAGAGATGTTGCCGGCTTGAGAAGCGGAGGAGGTTGAAGTCCTTGCGGAACCTTGAGAGCCGATGGCCTTGAGCCAAGCTTGAGCGCGGGGCTGAAAAAGAAAGAAGATGATTGGAAAAAAGCAACCGGAGAAAGAACTTTCCAGCAAAGAGGCAAACGAGAAGATGAAAGACTTACCGGATGCGGTTGGCATACGCACGCCCGTGGCGGGCGCAGCCCACCTTCTCCCCAAAGGGCTCAGTCGGAGACGCTTGGGGGGAGGGCTTTTGTTGGAAACCCAGAAGCATCGGATCATTTGTTGTTCTTTTGGCCCTGGGCCATGAGTTTGTCCACAAACTCAGAGCCGGCCTCGGCGCGCAGGGGCGGCACGTGCTCATGGATCTATGAAGTGAATGTGGCTGGCGCAGTGCCAGGAAGGCAATAACGGAAAAGTAAAAGCCAGGAAAAGAAAATACCTCAAGCATGGTCAGGGTCATCAGAGGACCCGGTTGGCTTTGGCGGAGACCGGCCCGACGTGCGGCGGAGTCTTGCCCATCTTCAGATCCTTCCAAAAGACGTAGGGATCTGGTTCGAAGGAGTCAAAGGAGCGCTTAGGCAAGCTCCCTCGCCGCTACTGCTTCATTACAAGAAGCGGTCCTTGGCCCTAAAACATAAAAAGAGGTTAACGAGAAGCGAGAAGGTGCGCGAAAAAACAACCCTAATTGCATAATCCCTTACTTCCTGGGTCGGAGGGTTAGTAGTCTTTGAAGGAAGGAGGCCCATTCCGGATTAAATGGCATAACCAGTTTAGCAGCAAATGCAGCAGCGCGAGACACGTCTTTCTTGCTAAGGGGATGGCACGTGATCTTGGTAGGATCGCAGACCATGCCCCTCTCGCTCATCCTATCATACAGCGCTTCAAAGGCTTCCGGCGAGAAACGAAGGTGCGAGGCGATATGCGTCGGAAGCGAGATGTTGGTGTGTATCATTTGCTTGTGACGTATCCGGTTAGTCTCGTTGTGAGACTCCTTTGGATTGTAGCCCCAATTGGCCTTAAATGGGCGGCGCCGGATCGGGAGAGCGGATCAATAAGATCATGACGTGGTGTTCTTCACGTAAAGGTCCCTTGCCTAGCAAGCAAGGTCCGAGAAGCGGAGAAAACTTAAAAAAGGGGCTCCCTTGGCGGGAGCCGATGATACAAGACCCGCATTGTACGGGGGGTTTGGGTTTAGGAATGTAAGCCCTGAACGGAATTAATCCGAAGAGCGAAGAAGCGGGCAAACGTCTCACGAGTGGGACGAATGCCGATATAGGCCTCCATGAAGGTGTCAACAAGAAAGGTAAAAGATGGCATTGCCAGGAAGGTGGTGAGGTTGGAGTTTATAGAAATCTGAAACTCCCGGAAAAAAGGGGAGCGGGAAGGCTGACCACGGCCTCAGTGAGCAAGAAAAACAACATATTAAGTCGGGCTGGGAGTCAGTTCAATTTAAATCATAAGAATCAAATAGTGACTCTCTTAGGAATCTGTGAGACCGACACAACCAATCGATCTCATGCTCGGTGACATTGGAGCCCATCCAGGCTCCGTGGGTGATGGGAAGGCTGCTGGCCCAGGAAGATTGGCTAGAGCTGCTAGAGGCTCGCCGGGGCTACTGCTTCTTGGCTCACCGGAAGCTTGGCTAAAGCCTAGGATTCTAGCCTTAGGATTCTTGATGGCTACGGATTTTGCTGGTTGCAGGAATCGGTCTCCATCGGATGCAGGCCAGTGGATTCAGCAGGAAGATTGATCACGGTGTATAACGAGAAAGGGGAAAGAAGAAGATGCGGAGGAAGATTCCTCGTCAGACATTGAAAGAAACAGAAATCCCACACTTGGACCCCGCGTGAAGATCTACGAGTAAGAAGAAAACCAAAGAAAAAGAGGAAATAAGAACACCGTAGACCCAAGATCTAAAAAGCAAGCAAATAGCGAGCAAAAGCAAGTTTTAGTACCAACCTTGACGGCTTGTGATCGGCGAGGAAGAGTGTTCGCCCAGAGTGGTGGGAGCGGACTGCCAGTGCCAGCCAGGCACGGAAATCGACGGCGAGGCCCGGGCTCGCGAAGGAGGTGAAATGCAGCAGCGGGCGCGATGGAGCTGCTCTTTGGAGATTCCCGCACGGTGGGTCCCGTGGAAACCACAAACGTGGATCAGCAGCGCAGGCGGAAACAACGACAGCCCAGGACGGAGAGAGTAACCACGAAGGCAAGAGCCTTGTGCGCAAGGGATGAGGAATGCGAAGAAGAGGAAGAAGAAGGAGCAGTTGTGCTTATAAGGAGAGAGAGGATGGGCTGAAAACCGGCGGGCGCGGCGGTTCGCCTCGCTGAGCCGTGACGGTTACCTCGCGAAGACATGAC
The DNA here is from genome assembly GCA_030979885.1 of Lolium multiflorum. Classification (NCBI taxonomy): domain Eukaryota; kingdom Viridiplantae; phylum Streptophyta; class Magnoliopsida; order Poales; family Poaceae; genus Lolium; species Lolium multiflorum. The sequence continues at coordinate 219,461,481 of CM061749.1, read as the reverse complement.
AGTTCGGCATCACGAGGCCGCCACGTGGCAGGGTACAAGCGAGAAAAGAGAGGAGGCCACACGGAGCGCACAGGGATCAAGGCGGCTAGTGGGATCATGATGGTGCATTAAATGGCGCGCGGAGTGACGAAGTGACAATGGAAACAACTGGCGCGACGATCACGGTGCGCATGTCAGCGACGGGCGTAGGGCCCAAAATATTCGACTTCGGCAGAAGAGATAAATACGAATGAGTGCGAAGAAAAAGGTGCGGAACGTGCCTTAGCAGAGAAAATAAGAAGAGTAAAAGGTGCAGGAACCAAGCTTAAGCCTAAGGGATTAAACCGGTATCCTAAAAACTCGGAAACCGGCATAGTGTGGGATAGAATCCTCCAGTGTACCAGCTTCGGGGACTAATGTTGGGGGATAACCCCGTTGCTTAAGGCATGCCAAACCGGATGGTTTGAGCCGTCAAGATATGGTTTAATGTTCTTACCGGAGGCAAGGTAGGAACTTAGAATAAGTGAGGCTAAGCCGGTATCCCCGAAGGGAATATAAAGAACCGGTAAAGAAGATACCGGAAGGGAGGGCCTGTCGGCAGGACTGGTCAAAGATTCTCCTCAGAGCAAGAAGACAAGGATGAGCTAAGCAAAGTGACTTTAATCGAGCCCTGGCGCCAAAGAGAGGGGTCGCTGAAAGAAGCCGGAGGACGTCAGCATCCCTGATTAAAGAAGACCCCGGCGTCACCTATGATTAAAGTAGCTTTGTAAAGTAGCTTTGTAAAGTAGTTTGTCTAGTCAAAGATGCCATTAGGGTTTCTTCCACTGTAAGCCACCCTCTCCCCTATATAAGGAGAGGGGGCAGCCTCTTACAGACGCGAGACCACAGGAGATCGATGAATAGAACTTGTAACCATGTTGAGATCAATGAAGCTAGCGATCTAGTAAAGAGTTCTTCCTCTTGTCTCTCTTCTTGTATACCGGCCTTTGGTTGTGTTCTTGAGGAAAGCATCCGGAAGTTCTTCCCATCTAATCGCAAACCCTCCCCCGAATCCTCTAGCGTCCATTCGGCCCCAATCTAAGATTATTTTTTGTTTGCTCGAAATGTTAGGGGTGGCTATAAGATGGTGAGATTATCTCTACACACATCAAATATACCACACCTCCTATTTTTATAGCCCAAAAAAATACATAACCGGTGGTATGTGAATTGATCTGGGTAAAAATATTACACAACCGTACAAATATTCAAATCCTATAGTCAAATCCTACATAACTCCTATAGTCAAATCCTACATAACTCCTATACAAATTGTACGAATCAAAGGATATGATTTTCCCCCTATATAGCTTGTTTGATTTGAAGAATTGAACCCTCCAAAATTTCTATGTATTGTTTTCTTATACTAGTACAACCCTATGGGATTTCTAATAAGAGGTTAGACCTCTTGGAAAAATTCATATGCATCTGTGACAACTATGCTATGCACTCTCAATCTATATAGAAATTTCCTTTGTCTTTCCTATGATACCATCACACACCTAGCTCTACCAATTCATGTAGATTTCTTTCCCGTAGGATTCAAGGAGGCATATGTCATAGCGATTCTCCATTATTCTATCATATGAATCTAACATGCCCTCTCAGTTTGAGTGATGCAAAGTGGCCACTATAAGATTTATTTAGTCAGATTAATTGGTCATGCATACACTAGTTGTTTTCTATCTTTCCTACACATGTCAATTAGCGAAATTTATAAGTAAAATCCTAAAATTCAAATAAATTGCTGAAAATTGGAAATAATATTACAGTTGTAGCAAATTACTAAATCGATCCAGAAAATATGTACATGGCTTCAAGAATCTTTTTGCCGAATTGAGTAGTCCGTAAATGATGTCCTTGGAGTAGTTTGTGAGTTAAAGAACGTCCATTTCGTCAAACTGACATGGCCTTTGATTTGACAAGAGAACACTAATATTTTGGACCTGAATCAGAGTGGTAAAGGCGTACAGCTCGATCAATGCAATGGTATGATGGCTATGCAGCTATACCTATATAGGAGTAGACTACTAGTAGACTTTGGGACACAGAGATTTGGCTTCCGCGGCCGACCCCGAACAAGATTCTTTTACATTGCCCATCTTTTCACTGACATTGAATCGCTGAAACTTGGGGTCCTGTATATGTCTTATGTGCTCCCGCCCTTTGATTTTGGATGGACGGACAAGATTGCCCAGTCCCATCCCTGTCCTGTTCGTTCCAGTTTTCATCCTCCTCCCCGGGGAACCCTCCCCGGAGAGCTCTACACCGACCCCTTCTATCCCCACCTGCTTGTCCCTTCCTTCTTCCTCCAGCGATTCATCCATCGTTCAACAAGTTGTCTAAGAAGAACATGAAGAAGTGTAAGAAGAGGAAGGAGGCGTTGTTGTCTGAGACTAAATCCGCGGTGAAATCCATCCCGCTGAAAGTCCTGCAAACTCCGACTTTGAAAGTGTACCAGCGGCGCCGGCGGACAGGCATGTCTGCGCTTCCATCGCAAGCTCAGTCTGCGCTTCCATCGCAAGCTCAGTCTGCGCTTCCATCGCAAGCTCAGTCTGCTTCGGGCTTGTTGGGTCAGGGCAGAGTAATCCAGCAAGAGTCCTGGTAGGTTTTATCGCCATGTGCTTTCTTTGCCCCCATGAACGCAGATTACAGCAAGGCAAACAGATCCAACTATTTTTTTACCCGGGAGAACCATCTATTTGACCGTCTTTCTTCCAGGGCCGCCCGTTCAAGTGTCGCCCTTCCTACCGATGCCGAGAAATCGACCGTGTTTCGCCAAGATGGTGGGTACGAAGCTCCCCGGTATGTTTCCATCGCCATGCCGAAGTTTCTCTGCCTTCTGGCTGGCTAGCGGATCAAACAATTTAACCGTCTTTCTTCCATGGCGGCTGGTTTCAGCGCCATTCCTACCCAAGTTGAGAAATCGCTCGTTTCTCGCCAACCTGGTGGGTACGAAGCTCCTGGGTATGTTTCCATCGCCATGCCGGATTTTCGTTGAGTCCTTGCTGGCAGGCGGTGCCAACTAAACCGGCTATCATCTTCCAGGGCCGACGGTTCCAGGCTCGTGCTTTCTACCGCAGGATCCACTTCGTACTTAGCTATCGAGGACCCGTTGTTTGATGAGCACTTGTTAGCTCTCAAGAGCATTAATAATGTATGCACTATAATATACGAAGTATATCCATTGCTTTTTTTTCTTCCTCTTCATCTCCGTACTGCATGAGGGCTTCTTTAATTCGTAGGACTTCTATAAGAATTGTGTAGCATTTAGATCCTATGGGTTCTTCCCTACATTAGTTGTTTGATTTATAGAAATATATCCTATGTTTGTTCCTTTTTTCGAAATGGGGGACATATCACAGCCTCTGCATCAAAATGATGTATATGGCTGCTTTATTGCTTTCTTCAGTTCATACACAAATTATGACAACTTCTCACGGATCAGCTAGAGTCGACACAAAGATCCACCAACGAAACATAGAAAACAGCGGGTGCCAAAAAGGCAAAACACATCAGTAAGTAATTCTATGAGGAAACTGCCAGCCACCCTGGCTGTAAAAATCCGTGCGGTGTCTCTAGTCAGTTGCACCCAGACTCCATGATATCCTGCTGATCCTCGGGCTGGAGATAAGAAACATACGGATCTAGTGAATAATCATAGGGATAACCTGCAAGAAGGGATGAGATTTGGGTTTATTAAACACGACTTCATTTTGTACATTCCAAAATAGCCCATAAAATAGCGCATACACCCTCTCTAATGTATACAAAATCCTATGCTTTTCCTAATCTTATGATTTTCATATCCTGAGAATGAAAAAGGATCCCTGATTCGTTCCTGGTGAATTTTTCCATGCAAGAAGGGATTATGAGATTAAAGGGCCACAACACCACCCTTCAGAACAGAAACCTCAAACTCTTGCATAGGTTTGGTATCATGAATGCAGAATCAGAGACGAATGCTCAGTCTCCGGGAGAGGAGCAGCCAGTGCGCGTGTGTGCATCTTCGGCCGTGTATGTTTCCATTGCCGTGCCGCAGTTTCATCGCCTCCTTGCTGGCTGCCAGATCCAACTACTTAACTGTCTTTCTTCCAGGGATGGCGGTTCCATAGTTGAAGAGGTTCCTATGGACAAGGACTTTGCAGCTCTCAGGCATATTGAAGAGGTTGGCACTCCATTTGTTTATTTCTCCCCCTCATCTGCACTCTGCATACTTCATTGCTGTTGAATTTGCAATGCGGGATGTGATAACACGATTCTCCGCGAAACTGGACCAGATCAAGGGCCACAACACCATCCTTCATAAGAAAATCCACCACCTCGTGGGCAGGTGCATTTTAAATCGTGCCATATCGAAGGAGAATGCCCGTTCCATGCAATCTTCTTTTGATAAACGGTACTCAGACGTTCTCGGAGTGTAAGAAGTTGAGGAAGGAAGTCGAGGAACTACGCGCCCAGCCACCGATGAGTGTGGTCACTGACAAGGCTGGTCGTGTGATTGCAATGTGACTGTGAAAGTTTTCAACAGGAAGTGGAGTTGCATGCTGAACATGCGCAATATTTCGAGACGAAGTACTTGAAAGTTCGCACAGAGTGCGATAAGTTGAAGAAGGAAGTCCAGTGTCTCCGCTCCCAGCAGCCAACTATTGCGACATCAGGAGACCAGGGTGTGCTAATTGCAGCCAGAATTTTGGAATCGATGAAAAGTTGAATTTGGCTTTGTTGTGCAATATAGCAAGACCTGTTCCTCCTCTGCCTTCGTCTTTTGGCATAATTGCTTTGTCTTCAGTATTGACTCCTGAATGATTCGTATATTTCTGACGGTTTCTGAATTATGTACAACTTTTGTAATATTGGTCAAACTAGTTTTGACCAGGGTTTGTGTAGGGTGGTTGAATTTTTTGGTTGGTCCAAATTGTGTTGTGTGGTCCAAATGTGATGTATCATCACACCACCATGTGCCCCGCCACCCCCAGGTTTTGGTAATGCCATTCTGATACATGCTTCATAGAAGGAACATACATTTTTTCCGTTAGGGCATGACAATTTTGAAAAATTCAAACAAAAATGGGAAGAGAGAATGGTAACATCATTTTCCATGTGATGCCCCTGTGCCAAATTTTGGTTCATTTTAAGAATGTAAGGTGACAAATTACTCGAGGAAGCTAGTTGGAGTAGACGGGCATGACCGGATTGGCATAGGGGATTTATTTTTTGAAGGATGTTATTTTTCATGGACAATATCTGACACAAACAATAAAATGTTAAGGTCTCATATTATCTGAATGATCGTGAATTACTTATGACGTTTGGAAGTATTGGTATCGTGAGAATCGAGTACATGCACGACTTCACGCGTCCACAACTAATCGGCCTCATCGTCTGTCGTGTCCACAACTAATGCCATTCTGATACAGAGAGTCAGAGGCTATAAAATAACCTCATCGTCTCTCGCGAGCTCGTCCTCTCCCCTCCCATCAACTCACCGCACCTCCGAGGCATCGACTTCCTCGTTTCCAACCGCAGCAGCATGAAGACAGGTCTTGCGTACGAGGCGGAGCAATCGGCGGCCGCTCGCGCAGAGGATGCCTCTGCGGTAGTGGCCGTCGCGGCGGGTGAGGCTTCACCGGGCACCCAGGCCGCTCGTCTCCTCTGCTTGTCGATTCTTCGACCTCGGTCGAAACGGGCGTCCTGGCCGTCGAGGAGAAGGTGGATAGCAATGCCGTTGCTCCCGCCGAAGATCCGCAAGGCGTTGCAGGCCACCACGGCGAGGTCTTCCTAGACCCGGTGCTGGACGCGGACCTCGACCCCTTCGACGATTTCGGCCCAAACGTTCAGTTCCAGGAGGATGTCGAGGGTGACGACGAGGAGGTACTGCTCTTTTACCGAAACTGTCCCGATCCTTTTTGTATCATATTACTGTTCGCGTGGTTTGCACGAACCTGGTTCTTGATTGATTTGATCCCCTACCTTGTTCTTGTAGACGTACTTGATTCTACGGTTCGTACGGTCATATTCTAGTTTAATTTCGACTAATCTGCCATGTAGTTGGCTTGATTTGTCATATAATTAATTTATGTGTTCACACTTAGTGGACTTGCAATTGTTGTGGCTTATGTTCATTGCTGTTCATAGGGTTTTCTCGTGATTTAGTATGATTTCTTCTGCCATTTACTTGTTCTACACATTTAATTTTAGGGTTTCTAAGGTTTGCTTATGATAGTGCAGTATTTATTCGATCTTCATTAAGCACCTGATTATTATGTACTTTATAATTCACAGGAATATTCTGATGACATGGACGACAACAAGGAGCGCAGGGACCAGAAGAGCCGCTACGTTCTGAAGCGGCTGAAGGGTGGTGAATTTCGTTTCCGCATGCGCGGGGAGCTATTTTGCCCATTCTGTGGCAAAATCCTCCGAAGGACATCCGCAGCCATCCAGATGCGACGGGTGTAGGCCTAAGTACATCGGGGAAGCACCGCCCTGCAACCAAGGCCAAGCACGCAGCATATGGCCTCTTCCTCCAGAATTACGTCTTGCCTGGCTTGTTCCAGTCAACGCCCCTGCTGCTGGCCCTCATGCTCCTGGTCCTATTTAAAGTTCATATGTGTAATCTTATTCCCTTTGGAAGTTCAGTATTAAACTCTACTAGTACAACCGTGGTGGTCTTGTGATGGTAGTACTCTTTTGATGCATTTGTGATGTAGTAGTACGAAGTACTAGTATTTTTTTTGAAATGGTATAGTACTATCTAAGAAAAGTACTCCCTTCGATTCACATTCATTTTACACCAAGAAATATGGATCGGAGTGAGGGATTAAATTAAACATGGCATCTCGTGCATGAAGCTTGACATATCGATCAGGTTGGCTAGAATGGCAATACAATGCTGCTCATTAGGCAAATGCATGCCATGTAAAGAAGTCTATACCAACATAAAAAAAGACTACATTGGGGATTAGAGTCAATTGGGGCATCTACAATACAGAAAATCTTGCTTGTAGCTGATTTTGGCTAAGAGGGTTTTACTCACATTACACGTGCCACTTTCCTTGTCTGCAAAACAAGTTCCAATAAAGGAAGAGGAAAGAAAAGGACATTGTGGGCGAGATTGAACACCTTTTTTATGTGTTAAGCTGAGGCCTCGTTTAGCTGAGGATTTCGACTTAGGCCTAACAGCTCAGCACACCCACAAATAAATCTCCTTGCGCGCACCACTGTCAGCGAAAATAACAAAATTAGCACGCAAGATTAAGAACGAAGTGAATTTAATTAACTTGGTTAGCTTTTCAAGCAATATATTCAGAGAAAGAGCACACATGTTCGGCTCGAAATAATCGTAAGAGAAGAACAATAAATCTAAGGCACCCCACTTCATCGGAAGAAGGGGCGCGACAACGCATGGATTCATACCTTGAGTCGACGCTGGCTCGTAGAAGGGCGGTCGCGCCTCGAGGATGCCGGCGACGTCTCCACCTCGGTATCACATGTGACTGCTTCTCGATGGGCGGTGCGCCACGCCATGTAGAAGATCTATCAAAAGAGGAGAGCCCGATGACGCTACCGACGCCTCAACCTTGATAGCACCGGCCTGTTGCTCCGCACGAGATGCGCCACATGCAAGATTTAGCGGATGCGCCAATTTCAGAGATATGTCATGATCGTTGTAACAAATTTCACCGTGATGATGATTTGATCCTGCACTCGGCCTTGAACACAAGTACTAGTACAGTCTCACAATTTTTTATCATTATACTTTGCGAGATTTAGCGGATGCGCCAATTTTAGAGATATGTCATGATCGTTGTAACAAATTTCAACCTGATGATGATTTGATCCTGCATCGGCCTTGAACATAAGTACTAGTACATTCTCACAATTTTTTTATCATTATATTTGCGAGATTTAGCGGATGCGCCAAATTCAGAGATAGATCATGATCATGGTAACACACTTTTCAATGTAATGATGATTTGATGTTGCACTCGACCTTGAACATAAGTCCTAGTACGGTCTCACAATTTTTTTTATCATTATACTTTGCAAGTTTTAGCGGATGCGCCCATTTTCAGAGGTAGATCATGCTCATGGTAACAAATTTTAAACGTGATGATGATTTGATGTTGCACTCGACTTGAACAGAAGTACTACTACTGTCTCACCATTTCTTTATCATTATACTTTGCAAGATTTAGCGGATGCGCCAAATTTAGAGATAGATCATGATCATGGTAACAAATTTTCAACGTGATGATGATTTGATGTTGCACTCGGGCTTGAACATAAGTACTAGTACAGTCACTCAAAATTTTAGCATTATACTTTGCAACGGATGCACCAATTTCAGGTGCATGTAAACAGATCTGTGTCCGATGTTGATCATGGTAGTAACCGATGTTCAACTTGATGATGATTTGATTTTACAGTCGGCCTTGAACAGAGGTACTAGTACGGTCTCACAATTTTTTATCATTATACTTGGACCTTAGCGAAATTCAAAATCTCATAGTGACAAAACTTCCCGCCCACAAAATACAAAAATTTCACACGCTTCCAAATTCCGATTCTACCCCTGTGGAGATGACAGCAAAGTCGGTTGGTGGGGGGTCTGGCCGTCATTTTTTGGATCACCACCTCCCTAGCCCCGGATACCCTCCCAAAATTCATTTCCCTCACTCTCTCATCTGAGACCACCCACCGGAACTTCCCAAGTCCCTCTCTCTACCACCTCCACGACCACCGCACCGGAACATCCCCGCCGGACTTCCCTGGCCTACCCGAGCCCTCGCGATCCTCGTCATCCGGCTGCCTGCCGGAGCCGCTTCATCGACGCCTCATCAACCGGACCGGATCATCCCCGCCGAACTCGAAACCATATGCTCATCCAAGCAGTCTACCGCAGTCGCTTCAGCTGCGGTATCGTTCACCCCACCGGAGCCGCTTCGCCGGATCCGTCGTCCACCATCGGATCTAGCTCACCGACACCGCTGTGCATGAACCGGATCTGCTTCACCCGCGCCGTGCATGATCTAAACTCTTCTACTGCGCTTTTCTATTGCTTGCCTGCAAGTTCTTGTTTAATCTTGGGGGAACCTGTTTGTGCTAACGACGCGCACGTTTTTATGAGATGAGTAATCATGAAGTGTAATGGCGTCTCTCCAACCCCAAGTAGCACATGTAGCGTACTTCATCACCGGATCTATCAACCCCAGGAAGATCTGCTGTGACTCCCACAGAGTGCTTCTCCTAATGTAAGTCCCTTGTTTTAGCGCCATGTTCTGGGTTCAGATGCTTGTTTGTCTGAAGCTCTTTTAGTCCATTCCTAGCTATGACCGTAACACGTTGCTATTTTCTACTTCATTGCTAACTTTAAGCGATTGAACATTTTGGTTTGCATTCCCTGCTCTGATGTAGCCATCATAACTTCTATCTTGCTCAGTCGTTGTTACAAAAATTATAGGAATTATAGTAACATCCTGCTATTATTTAGTTCATGGCCAATTTTAAGTAATTGCACATGTTGGTTCGCATTCCCTGCTCTATAGCTTTTGGCATCGTAACTTCTATATTTGGTTTACATTCCCTGCTCTGTAGATCTAGCCATCATAACTTTATCTTACTCAGTCGTTGTTACAAAAATTATGGCCTGCTACTATGTTGTTTGTGCCAATTTTTTACTCCATGAACATGTTGGCTTGCATTCCCCGTACTACAGGTGATGCCATTGTTTTGTATCTAGTTCATTGTAAGCTAACAAAGTAAGGACTTAGTTTGGCATGCTATCACTCTGCTATCTAGCCTGTAGTACAAATAAACTTGTCATACTACTAGATAATAATTTTGCGTGTCATCTTGTTCTTCAAAAGCTGCATTATTGACTTGTTTCTCTGACTTGGCATGACGCTCACATATGGAAATGAACATATTGGTTTGCATTCCCTCTTATACAAGTTCACAGGTGATCCCACTATATTCTGTATCTGGTCCATCCTAAGCTCCAGCATTAACTATCCTCTATGTGTTGCTCATTACAAGTTTATATCCCGAAACATCTTGATTTGCATCCCCTTCACTATAAGTTCAGGAGTATTATTTAGTTCACGGCCAAAATGAAGTAATTGCACTTGGCACATGTTGGTTCACATTCCCTCCTCTTTAGCTTTTGCCATCGTAACTTCTATTTTTGGTTTACATTCCCTCTCTAGATGTAGCCATCATAACTTCATCTTGCTCACGTTGTTACAAAATTTATAGCTGCTACTATGTTGTTCATGCCAATTTTGTACTCCCCGAACATGTTGGTTTGCATGGACTCAGTAGTAAGTCTGTTGTTTCATTCTAACATGCTCGTTATATTGGTGTTGGTATGCGGCATGCACTCTTTGTTTGCTTATTGTGCGCATTACAATGATCTTGTTATAACGACGAAATGATGAGTTCCAAATTCTTTGGCAAACAATATTGCAGTGTCTTTGCGTTTCCATTGTTGCTATCTTAACTTGTAATGTCTTTGTTTCAGATATAGGTGCTGCATGGACAACTTAAAAGATTGCCGGATCGCTTCATTTATTGCTAGGTTTAATTACCATTCAATTTCTCTGGGTTCTTTCAAAGCCTTGCAGCTGATGTAATATTTAGTTAGTTTTTATAGTTCTTTCGCGCATTTTTTCTTTGGTGCTTGTGGTAAGTGAGGCTATCCGGAAATCAATGCTGCGTAAATATTCTCAGTATCTAAATCACGAATTCCCATCCCTTAAACGGCCCAATTAAGCGAAATCACATATGTGTCGCTAAAATCCTAAAGCGCCTATTACGCCGCATATAAACATCAACTAACCGGGCTGGCCCACTTACTTATTGGCCAGCCCATTTGATTTACCGTGGACTCTAATTGGCCACTTGCTTTAAGGTGGACCCCACCGACTACGGGCCGCCCACTAACTAGTTGGGCCCCCACTGCTTTTGTGGTGGACCCCACATACTAAATGGGCCCCTTTAAGACGAAAGTGGACCCACAGTTTTGGCCCGCCCACTCTCCGTTGGGCCTACCACTTGCTATATGGTGGACCCCACGTACTAAACGGGCCGGCCTTTTCGGATGAAAGTGGGACCCACCAGTTTTGGTCCCCCACTAGCGTGTTGGGCCACTTGCTATATGGTGGACCCCACGTACTAAATGGGCCGGCCCTTTAAGACGAAAGTGGGACCTGTTTTTGGCCCGCCCACCATCTTGTTGGCCACTTGCTATATGGTGGACCCCACATACTAAATGGGCCGCCTTTAGCAGAAAGTGGACCCACCTGTTTGGCCCGCCCACCATCTGTTGGGCCGCCCCACTTGCTATATGGTGGACCCCCATACTAAATGGGCCAGCCCTTTAACCGGAAAGTGGGACCCACGTGTTTTGGCCCGGCCCACTATCTTGTTGGGCCCACTTGCTATATGGTGGACCCCACATACTAAATGGGCCGCCCTTTAACCGGAAAGTGGGACCCACCTGCTTTTGGCCCCCATCGGCTTGTTGGGCCACCATTTGATCTAATGTGGACCCCACGTACTAAATGGGCCGGCCGATAGCAGAAAGTGGGACCCACATGCTAATTGGGCCGCCCAATTGCTTTAATGTGGACCCCACTTTGTAAATGGGCCGGCCCGATACCAGGAAAGTGGGTCCCCCATGTCTTGTGGGCGGCCCTTTTGCTCGTTGGACCGGTCAAACGAGTACATTCGCTCGCCCACATGCTTAGTGGGCCGGCCCATTAAAGTTTTGACCAGTCAACCTTAGAGGTTAGGCCCGGCCCACGTAACTAATGGACCAGCCCAGCCATATAGTTGACGGTCAAACTAAGTCAGCTGGCCCGGCCCGCAAACTTAATGGGCCGCCCGCTTAAGACGTGGCAGCCCGTGTGGGCCTACCATCTACCACGGATTTCAGCCGGCTAACGCCGTTAATCCACTAACTGCGTCGCCACGTGTCAGCTTGTATGACGTCGCAGCTCAACGGCTCCCTGAAACACTTGGGCAACGGTCCGACGCGGAAGGGCGCCTGCGCGACGGACCGAAAAATCGTCGAGGACTTTGCTACGTTCCAATAACCCATATCGTCGGGTTAGGCCCATAGGCGACGAAAAATACCCCTTAGCGGACGATTTTGAGACGTTGTCTATCAGAACTTTTCTTGTAGTGGAAAGTCGGGATCCTCAAATCCTGGGGGTTGCTTAACATAAACCTCTTCATGGAAAAGACCATTAAGAAATGCACTTTTCACATCCATTTGTTGTAACTAAAAGTTATGATGCGATGCATAAGCAAGAAGGATACGGATGGACTCAAGGCGAGCCACGGGAGCATAAGTTTCTCCAAAGTCAATTCCTTCAATTTGAGAAAAACCTTGAGCCACCAATCTTGCCTTGTTCCTCACAACATTTCCAAACTCATCTTGCTTGTTCTTGAAAATCCATTTAGTGCCTACAAAAGAAGTCTGGTGACCGGGTGTATACGTGAGCACGCGGTCTTTACTCAACACGTGTTTAACGTCTGTGTATTCTGCCGTTTGTTGATGGTGAGGTGGGAACGAGTCGTGTGGTCCTAAATCTATACCTAATAATAAAGGAGCTAAGGTTTCTGCCAAAATTTCCGTCCAACTTTTTTT